>OX451740.1:81968296-83420796 GCA_948472305.1 Vicia faba
GTTCTAAGGAAGGTTTGGTCAGAAGGGGTGGAGTAAGAAGAGGGTTCTCTGTCAGGTTTAACTATAATCTCAAGAGTTACTTCTTCAAAATTAGAGGGTATTTCCTGAGAGGTAGAGGTGAGATCAACATCAGGCAGGTTCTTTGTGGTAGGCTCAAATGACTGTTCCTTAGGATCAGAAACAAAATGATCCAAGCCCACACTCTGATTTTTTGATGAAGATCCTTGACAAACTTAGAATTCTTACTATTATGAAAAGTCCCTACATCAATCTGTTTCATTCTTGCATTGGTAGGAGTCATATTATAACACCTTTTACCATTTCCATCAAGACCGATGAGTTAAGCAATAAATCTTCCAGTAATGCAGATATTCATCCCCACAACACAATATGAAACTTGCAGTTTGGTTTCCTCAGCAGCAATCCAAAATTGCTTTATTAGTTCAGGGTAAACTGGTCCTAAAGACGATTGAAAAACACTTTCCAACCCTGAATTTCTATATCCTCGGTAAAGTCAAATCCATTTTGTTTGAGATTCTCAAAGTCCACAATTAATTCACTAAGAACATCCAACTATGAGACATGAATGGACAGACGGAGAATTGGAATTCCTTCTTTCTCTTAATTTTGCTGAGACGAAAAGGTTAAACAATGTTGTTGATCAACCATGGCGAACGAACACGAACAAAAGTTTGGTTGCATAGAGTTTAGGGTTAAAAAGATAGAAAGTGTAGGATAGTAATTACAAAAGTGTGCGAAGTGAGGGTAAGTGGGTTTAAATAAGGTTTTTGTAATGATTAAAAATATTTTGGATAGTGCAAAATTTTTGACAAGGGGTAAAACAAAGATATTTTATCTAATCCCAACATAAATTAATTCTTCCAATACGTCACGTCAAACGTTTAGCGTGTTTTCAAGAAAACACAATTGTCTTAATTTGAATCACAAACCTTTCACTTTTGTGACACCCCAATTTAGACATTAGGTTGCTAATGTATTTATTTATGAATATTTTGTGATTTATTGTGTTTATTAGATTATTGGTGGGTGTGTAAGTCCTTGAGTTAGAAAGTATATTAGATTAATTAAATAATAATTTCACGTTGTTAATAATTAAAATAATAAGAAATATAGAATAAATTAGAATGTGTAGAGATTTTAAAGGCATTGAGGTAATTGCATGAGGTTAAGTTGAGGGTAAATGAGGGAAGATAAAATTGAGGGATATTTCTAATAGAAATATGGAGAACTAGGAAAAAGAGATCATTTTGCATTATACGTGAAATTAGGGAGAAAATAGGCTAAGTCAAGAAGGAACCAAGGGAACATCCATCCATAAAAAAAGAAGAAGCAGTTTCTAGAGAAAATCTAAGGTAAGGGTGGATAATGATTCTCAATTATGATTGATATGGGGTAAGGGTAGATGTAGGGTTTTAGTTCTCTTTGATTGATATTGATTTGTTATGAATGTTGATGAATATTGTGAAATCCTTGATCTTGACGTTGTGTGCATATGTTGTGTTGTGAGATATTTGATGATGTTTCTATGCGTTGATTTGTTAACTTTTGTGCTTCATGAATCATGATTGGATTTCACATGAATGGATGAATTGGTGATTGAAGATGATGAATTATGTGTTATAGTTATGATGTATTATTAATCCATGATCCCATGATATGATAGATGGAATTAGGATGTTAAAATAGTAGGAAATTGGATTATTGTGATATGATTTCATGGAACAAGTTGCTAGTATGTAACTTGGTGTTTAAATGATTAAAAATTGAGTTTTATGCCAAAAACAACAATATGTGTCGACCTAAATGAGCAATGTGTCGACACATAGACTTTAGAAAAATTTATTTTGGGAAAACATTGATGCATGTTTCGACACATGAAGGTTGTATGTCTCGACAAAAAAAAAATAGACGCTACACGCTTTAAAATGAGAGTACATGTGTCAACCTGAAACATGTTTGTGTCGACACATGCATCCAAAATTTCCCCAGAAATGCTATTTTTCAACATCTATCCATTTTTATCATTTTAAAACCTTTTTTAAAAGTATTTTCATATTGAATGATAAAAGAATAGAGTAATAAATATGTGTTTACATTATCGATGAACTATACCTGATTTATGTACTAATTTGATGTATTGTTGGATGATGATTGAATTATTGTGTTGAAAATGATGTGGTTGTATGGTAAATTGATGAAAATGTTGCTTGAATGTTGAAATGTGTATGTTGATGATGTTGTTATTACATGTTAAAAATCATGCATCCATGTTGTGGGAACTTTAGTTCTAAATATGTCGTGGCCTCGATCCTATGGTGATGGTTTGAGTGTGAGTAGTTAATTCCTATATCGGGGAATTAGTGAAGTTTTGCCTATGGTGGTGGTAATGATTTTTGTTGTACTTTGGTTCAAGAGTGAACCAAATTCTGTGGTGGTGGATCATGTATCCTATGGTGGTGGAACAAGGAGTGAAATGAACCTGTGTGTTCATAACTTGGTACCATATGCATTGAGTCATGTTGTTTGCATAAAATTTTATATGGAATTACATAATTTTGTTGGTGCTATGTGATGTGTTGATCCTTGAGAAGTCATGTGACTATATGTTTATCCTTGTGATGGCATTTTTATGAGTGATATGTACGATGGTGTTTGGGGTGTGAGTTTATGATATGTTGATATTGTTGATTGGTTGTGTATTAATGTTGCAATTTATCTTATCCTATATCTTTTATAATTGATTATGATTACTCACCCCTTATGTTTGAATGTTGCCTCTATGTGGGTAACATGCAGATACTTAGGAGTAGGTCTTGTAGATGTAAAAGGAAGTTAGCCACTGAAGTTTATTTGTAATTTATCGTCTTATGTAGTGGAATTCTACTTTGATTCATGTAACATCAGGTTGAGGTTGACGTTTGATTTTCCTGAACTATTATGTTGTTTATTTTACAAGCAAATGCTAATGAAGCTGTTGAGATATTTTAAGATGTTTTGAGTTGAGTGTTAACAACAATTTTGTCAATATTACCAAATGTTGGAGTTTAAAAATCAAAGTATATTGTTGTTTTACATTTATATTTCTTTATGATGAATTCAATGCAGTGTCTACAAATGAGTATTAAATATCGTGTAAACATCATGAATGTGTATGTTTGAAAAGTTAAATATTTGGTTGTAACCCATGTTACGAAGCAAGATATGCATGTCATTTTTATGAAGTGTGACACCCTTGTGTTGTATAATTATAATTAATTTATTTGTTAATTGTACGGGGTTTAGAAGGGTGTTACATTAGTGGTATCAGAGCAGGCCGGTCCGTCTGACCAAGTTTTATTTGATGTATGTTCCCTGGTTAGTCGATTGGTGTGTGAACATCTTCGATGTTTTGTTTCTTCTAATGTTGGTTGCCTATATGCAGCTTTATGGCTGGTGGAAGAAACGACGATGCTATTTCTGAAGCTTTGGAGTCTTTGGCTCAAGGAATGACACAGAACCCTCTAAAACATCAATTATGAAGGAGAGAATGATGAGTTCCATGCTTTGGGAAGGTTTCAACAAAACAACCCACCGATCTTCTAAGGTAGACATGATTCTGATGGTGCACAGACATGGGTCAAAGGGATTAAGAAGATCTTCAGGGTGATGGCTTGCTCAAAGAAGTATAAGGTATAATTTGGTACTCATATGTTCGAAGAGGAAGCTGAAGACTGGTGGGATAATGCACGCCAGAGGATGGAGATTGTGGGTACAGAGATCACTTAGGATGTGTTCATATTTGTATTCTTAGAGAATTATTTTACTGAAGATGTGCACGGTAAGAAGGAGATTGAATTTCTTGATCTAAAACAAGGGAATTCGACTGTTGCTGAGTATGCTGCCTGGTTTGAGGTGTAAGAACAAGATTTTGTTTTGCATTTGGCATTTAGTTTTGATGATAACAATACATGAGTGATTAGATAAAAATATAGGACCTTAATGGTTTTATCTAGTGTGTAGATTTTGCTAATAGGTTCTGACTCTAAAGATATGGCGTGTGACGTCATCAGACTCTAGACTCAACACACTAAGTGATACAAGTGTGTGTTACAAGGATCTAAATGCTTCTAAAATAACGGCTCTGAGGAACGTTAACTTTTAAAGCTTCTGTATGTGAATCTGATGGTAGAGCTTATGAAGGCTTCTCAAGCTCTGAAGATTCTAGGCTCTCTTGCTCAAAGGTTTTGAAGATTATAAAGACAAGGTTCTGATGAACAAGTTCTAAAGACTCTGAAGACCAGCATGTTGAAGACTCTGAAGACAAGGTTCTGATGAACAAGTTCTGAAGACTCTGAAGAAAAAGGTTCTAAAGACAAGTTTTGATCCTTTTAAACATGATTCAACTCATACATAATTCTGAAGCCTCTGAAGATTAGAAGATAAGATAATAAGTTTTTACGTGAGAAATAGTACAAGATCACCTCATCCCACTACTCTGATTTTGTGGCGAAAGGACTGTACTATTGGTATGATGTTGTCTACCACTCACACTGAATGTTATGTAAGAAGACAATTGGAATTTTAGTATTCCTATTCTACCCTCCAATGGATTTCTTTTTGGATATAAAAGGAAGATTTGGAAGATTGAAGAACTGTCGAATCGACTCACTACAAAACTTACGCTAAAATGCTGCCAAACTTTCATTGTAAATCTTTTGTATAGTTTTGTAAAGCAAGGAACTTTTGTTTGCTAACTTTTGTTCTGCTTTCTTAGAAGAATCTTGTAAACACATAATCTTGTATTTTAACCTTGGGTTGATCGTTCCTTGAGAGATTAGGGCTTTAGTCAGGATTATCAAGAAGACATTGACGGGTAGTCTTTGTGGTTGTAAACATTGACAGTTAGTCTTTGTTTGTGACTGTAATCAGTTTGGTTATAATGGATTATGTCCTTATTAAGAAGGCGAAATCACCTTGGCGGATGGACATGATTAACTTAGTTGTGAATCAGGATAAAAAATTATTTTTATTCTTGTTTTAACTTCAAGTCTTTGGTTTCGAAAAGATTTTATTCTTAGAAACCAAATTCGAACCCCATTTTCTTGTGTTTCTCGCACCTTCATGAGGAACTAGTGAAGTTTTTCCCTACTACAATAGTGCGGAAGCTGAAGGGCCTAAGTGTATGAAATTTAAGAATAACTTGCGTTGGAGATTAAACTGGTTATTGGATGTCAAGAGATTCACCAATTTCCAGTGCTAGTGAACAAGTGCAAAATTTTTTATGAAGATAATAGAGCTAAGTAGTCCTATTATAAGAGTCTTAGTGACAAGAAAGGGAAGAACCAGGGTCGTGGAAAAGAGTATGTGACTCCATATGACAAGGGAAAATAGAAAGTTTTCAACGGGAAGAAGACAAGTGAGGGTGGAGCTCCCACTGTTGTGAAGTGTTATAAATGTGGTGAGCAAGGCCACTGTACTAATGATTGTGTGAATAGAGTGCTGAGATGTTTCAAATGTGGGAAGACATGTCATAGGGTTTCTGAGTGCAAGAATGAAGGCTCAACTTGTTTTAACTGCGGTGAACAGGGTCACATCAATACTCAATGTCAGAGGTCGAAGAAGACTGCTGCTACTACTACTCAGACTAGTTGGTAGAGTGTTTGCTTTGAGTGGATAAGAGGTTCCCAAGAAGGACAAATTCATTGGAGGTACTTGTTTTATAAACGGTGTTAAGTTGATTGCTATAATTGATACTGGTGCAACTCATTCATTTATTTCGCTTGAGTTTGCTATTATATTGGGTTTGAAATTGTCTTCTATGAGTAGGAGTATGGTGATCGATACTCCGGCTAATAGTTATGTGACTATTGTGCTAGTCTGTTTGAGTTTCCCTTTAACAATTTATGGTAAGAGTTTTGTGATGGATTTGGTATGTCTACCTTTACATTAAACCGATGTCATTCTTGGGATGAACTAGTTGGAGTTCAACTATGTTCATAGCTGAAGGTGCAAGAAACACAAGAAAATGGGGGCGCGGGGGGGGGGGGGGGGGGGGGGGGGGGTTGAATTGGGTTTCTAAAAAAAAATTCTCCAAACTCAAACACCATCAATTAATAGAAGAATAAAAATAAATAAACACAATTATTTTTATTCCGGTTCACTATTAACATAGTTAATCTAGTCCACCCGCCAAGATGATTTTAGCTTCTCAATAAGGACTTAATCCACTATAACCAAACATAATAAAAAACCACAACAAGACTACCTATCACTGTTGCAAAACACAAAGACCAATTGTCTTAGTATTCTTGAGTCTGCAGACCTTCACTCAATCACTCAAGGAACCAACCATAAAGACCAACTATCTTTGTCTTCTTGAGTCTACATACCTTCACTCAGTCACTCAAGGAACAATCAACTTAAAGTTGAGTACATATTTTGTGTCTACAAGATTTCTTCTTACAAGATAATTACGTAAGATTAAAGTAAAAATAATAACACAAAAGTGTTAAACAAGTTAACGAACAAAAGTTCCTTGCTAGCAAGTTAACGAGCAACAACTCCTTGCTTTACAAAAATTACAGAGTTATTTTGGAAGCGTTTCAGCAACTTGAGTAAGCGTGAGATTCTCCAAACTCAAACACCATCAATTAATAGAAGAATAAAAATAAATAAACACAATTATTTTTATTCCGGTTCACTATTAACATAGTTAATCTAGTCCACCCGCCAAGATGATTTTAGCTTCTCAATAAGGACTTAATCCACTATAACCAAACATAATAAAAAACCACAACAAGACTACCTATCATTGTTGCAAAACACAAAGACCAATTGTCTTAGTATTCTTGAGTCTGCAGACCTTCACTCAATCACTCAAGGAACCAACCATAAAGACCAACTATCTTTGTCTTCTTGAGTCTACATACCTTCACTCAGTCACTCAAGGAACAATCAACTTAAAGTTGAGTACATATTTTGTGTCTACAAGATTTCTTCTTACAAGATAATTACGTAAGATTAAAGTAAAAATAATAACACAAAAGTGTTAAACAAGTTAACGAACAAAAGTTCCTTGCTAGCAAGTTAACGAGCAACAACTCCTTGCTTTACAAAAATTACAGAGTTATTTTGGAAGCGTTTCAGCAACTTGAGTAAGCGTGAGATTCTTCAAAGTTATTCCACACTTTCCAATTCTTCCAAGTCTTCCTTTTATATATGAAAAGAAATCTGTTGGAGGGTAGAATAGGAATACCAAAATTCCAGTTGTCTTCTTGCAACAGTCAGTGAGAGAGTGGTAGACAATCTAGTACAGAAGTATTGTCCTTGCGCCACAAAACTAGCATAGTGGATGTGAGGTAATGTTGTAACCTGTACTATTACTCATGTGAAACCTTTTGATCTTCTCTTCTAATCTTCAGAGGCTTCTGGATGTATAATGTTTGAAGCATGTATAGAAGGATTAAAGCTAAGTCTCCAGAACCATGTCATCAGAGTCTTCAGAACTTGTTCAACCTAAACCTTGTCTTTAGAGTCTTCAACACTTGATCTTCAGAGTCTTCATAACCTTTTCTTTAGAGTCTTCAGAACTTCATTCTACAAAACCTTGTTTTCGGAGTCTTCAGAAGTTGGTCTAGAGAATCGTCGGTCTTTAAAATCTTCAAAACTCGTTCAATAGAACCTTATCTTTAGAATCTTCAGAACTTGGGAAAAATAACTTGGAATCTTCAGAGATTTATAACATATTAGAAGATATAGAGAATAGTCATAGTTAGAAGCAATAAAAATAAAGTTCTTTCAGAATCATTGCTTTAAGATGCATTCTAAGCTATGAAACAAAAAACTTATATTATTCAGTGTGTTGAGTCCAGAATCTAATGATGTGACACATTAATTATTTAGGCAGAACCTGTTAGCAAAAGCTACACACTAAACAATGTTAGACGGTGTGGCAAGTGATCGAGAGGGGGGGGGGGGTGAATAGATCACATCTTACTTTTTCAAGGATTTAAAATTGTTTTATCAAAGCGAGTTGAAAGCAGCGAAAATCAATGTCCTGAATCAATTTCGTCTACTTTGAACCGACTACTAGAAAACTTGACATGCGAAAACTTTGTTGGATTTTTATTAAATGAAATGGATGAATGTACAACTCAGAAATCTTGACGTTTCAATGCACTTATCATAAAATAGTATTTCCAATGAATTTAGAAATTTGATAGGAATTTTGTCAAACACTTAGCGTATGCTTGTATAATGATTTAATAGTGGTGGTTTGGTGAAAATGTTTGAGCCACTATGTTTATCATTAGATTGTAAAACTTAGCACGCAAATTGAATTGCAAAATTATAGAATATGTAAAATTGTAAAGAGAAAGAAAGAGAGAATGATACGCAGGAAGTTTGGTAAGGAAGTTCCCCACTATCGTCCTCGCGTGTGGGTACGTCTCCCTCTTAATTTCACAATCGAAACTGAGAACTTTTATATCAATATGCTGAATGTTTGATAGCAAGGTTACACTACACAGAAAGAAAGAAATCCCTATGATCTTCTTCTTCTTGTAAGAACCACCACTTAATAAGAGCTGTATCAAGATTTCTTGCAAAGTCACCGAATGATCCTCCGCTTCCACGACCTGTTTGTTCAAAATCCTTCCGATTTCCAAACCCCTCGCTACGGCTGAATCCGACTCGTGCGACTTTGGCTGACAAAACCCTCAAGAACACACCCGTTCTTGAAGTACAAACCCTCTGGTTTATTTCTTGAAGCTTCCTCTTCAACATTCAACTCAGCTAGACTTCTTCAATACACAACTGAATGTTATCTCAAACCGCTTGATTCAATTCAACAAGGATGTTTGATTTTCTTTGTTGTTGTTGAATTTAAGATGGTTGAGAAGATGATGAAGATGAAGGAATGAAAAGCTTCTAGTTGCTCACAATTGTTTTGCACACAATCTTCTATGTTGTTGTGTTACTTCTGAAGAAATGCTTGCTTATATTTATAACAGAAAACGGTTAGTCAAAAAGAAAGTGATGTGAGTCGATGCATGTTGGTCATGTGTCGACTCATGTTAGTTATATGTAACAGGATGAGTCGATACATTATCTTTTGAGTCGATACAAAATTATGTTATAGCGTTTTACAGAACCAACACTTTTATACCCGTCAACACATAATGTGTATGTGTCGATACATACTGATTGTAAATTTAACTTTTGAATTTAAAACATAGTATGAGTCGACACATGATATTATGTATCGATACATATAAGTTTCAAAACGTTTTCCAAGATCATCAGAATGTTTTGTGTCGATACATAATGCGTATGTGTCGATACATACTGATTGTAAATTTAACTTTTGAATTTAAAACATAGTATGAGTCGACACATGATATTATGTATCGATACATATAAGTTTCAAAACGTTTTCCAGGATCATCATAATGTTTTGTGTCGATACATAAGGTTTTCTGTCGATTCATACAAGTATTACAGGGGCATCAAAATATTATGTGTCAATGCATGAAATTTATGTATCGATGCATGCAGTTTTTAGATTTACATTCCAGGGTCATCAAAGAGTTATGTATCGACTCATAAGCTTTTGTATCGATACATAATAGTTTTGAGATACAATTCCAGGGACTTCATAAAGCTATGTATCGATACAAAACTTGATGTGTCGACTCATAATGATGCATTATGAGAGAAATGTAATTTTGGCTTATTCAAACATGTTATATTATATTTTTATAGTGCACACGTGTATTTAGTGTTTCATATATATATTTGCAATCATTCAAAATCAATCTATGAAAGGGTTGCTCACAAACAAACCATTAGGATACTAAATTATTATCTAACCACCCATGTAATGTCATCATCAAAGCTCAAGGCCAGATGCAGAACTAAATATTGTTCTTACAGTCTCCCCCTTTTTGATGATGACAAAACCATGTATTTTGATAAACAATTTATATCAGTTTAATCACATAAAACACTTTCATAGTTATCTAAGCAACCCCCCCTAAGTTCTATATTCCAAGAACTTATTTAATCTTGTTCAAGGTCTCCCCCTGAGTTCAAGACTCGAACTTTTTCAAAAATAACATGAATCAATCAGAACGAAGTAATACTTCCCTGATTGAAGACCTATCATTCTTCTGACTAGCGATGCAGAACTCTTCATCTAATATTCTAGCTTGCTTACTAGAGTTTGATGAGGTATCTGACCTGGTTTATCATCAGAGTCTGAATAGTGTTGTAGAAATATTCATCTCAGATTTTGGCTATACTTTCATAATAGTATGGTGTACATAGTTTGGTTAATAGTATTAGAGCCTTGTATCACAGTCTAGATGGAATTGATCACAACACCATCAAAGTCTTGATGTTCCATTAGAGTTTGGTTGATGATATCAAAGTCTTTGTAGGACTTTGTCACTCTTCATCAGAATTTAGTTGAATATTCTTCTATTTGAAGATTTATAACCCATGACTTCTGTATATCTGGCTTCTAAATCACATTCAGAGCTTCCCAGTTTGCTTGTTTAGAAAATTTAGTGATATTTCTCAAAGTTCCCGAGTCAAAAAATGTTATTGGCACAAACATTTTAAAATGTTTGGGAACATATTATGAGATTAGGTATGTATCAAAATCATATCACCCCCCCCCCCCTTTGTCAAAAATCAAAAAGATTAAATAGACAAAAAAATAATTAATACGTTTTTCTCTAAGGAATAGTCAAATGAGAATTAAAAAAAGGATCAAGAAATCAAAGGTGACCGCAATTAATACGTTTTTATCTAAGGAATAGTCAAATGTCATTTATAGCCAGAAGGGCCGTGTTAAAGGTGACTGTAATCAGTATGTAGGAGCGGTGCTGATTTTAATCCTGCACTTGTTCAACAGCAACAACGGGGCAATCAACATAGGTCGAACGCTCCAAGAAGACAGTTTACAAAAATCAGTATGCCATTGTCTCATGCATTGCAACATTTACTGAAAGCAAAGCTGATAACTTTAAGGGATCCTCCTCAAAATACCAACACCTCCTCTCCTCACTATAATCCAAATGCAAAGTGTGCCTATCATTCCAATAGTCCTGGGCATGATACCAACAACTGTTGGGCCCTGAAAAACAAAATTTAGGACATGATTGACAACAAGGAAATTGAGTTTGATCCTCTGGAGACCCAAAATGTGATTACTGCACCTATGCTGAAGCATGACAAAGGCATAAGTGCTATTGAGGACGTTCTTTATGTTGCTACCGTAAGTGAATTGGTTACTCCCCTACCAATCATCAAGAAGAATTTGTTACAGGCCGATTTATTTCTGGGTTGTACTGAAAAGTGTTACTGCTGTGCAGTCCAACCTAATGGATGCAAGTTGCTGAAGGAAGGCATTTAGCGACTAATGGACAATCATATAATTATGATCGAGAAGGTTTTGTCTGCTGAGAATCTGTGTCAAGACTTATCTGTAATATTCGGCCCTCTTGTCAGGATTACCTTCAAAGGTCCTGTAAGGATTATTGCCAATCCAAAAGCTGCTCCTCTTATCATCACTACACATGGACCTATCCCATATTCTTCGGACAAAGCTATTCCTTGGAACTATGGATCTGACGTCTACTACCATGGCATCAAACAAGAACTACCAAATGTTGAAGATGAAGTTACTAAAGTTGTTGATCCCGACATTGACAATATTGATGGAAGCAGTAAGGTTACTCAAAGTAGAAGGGTTTTCTCCTTGAAATTCTCTCCGAAGACTACTGACACACCTATTAAAGTTATCGCTACCAAATCAACTGCTGAGGCTCGGGGTAAAGAACAAATGACGGAGCCTGCCCAAACGAAGGCGCCTAAAGAAGTTTAAGTGGAGGACACCTCTAGGAAAGAGGTGGAAAAGGTGTTGAAGATCATCCACAAGAGAGACTACAAGATTATTGAACAACTGGGGTATACCCCATCCAATATCTTTATGTTATATGTGTTACTGTATTCTGAAGCTCATGCACATGCTTTGGTAAAAAAATTTAAGACTGCTCACGTGCCACAAGAGATTTCTACCGCACAACTTGGAAGCTATGTTTCTAGCTTAACGACTGACAATGGATTAGATTTCTCTGACACTGATCTGACTCTGGAAGGAAAAACCACAATAAGGCCCTGTATGTCTCTATTGAATGCATGGGCACTACCTTGGCTCATGTATTAATTGATACTCATTCCTTGTTAAATGTTCTACCGAAAGGTACTCTGGACATACTTGATTGTGAAAGGGTTATGCTGAAACCCAATGATATTATAGTTCGAGCCTTTGACGAGTCGAAGAGGATGGTACAAGGAGAAGTGGATCTTCTAATCAAGGTAGGTTGACAAATCTTTGAATCTACCTTCTATGTAATGGACAATCAACCAACTTATTCTTGCTTACTCGGACACCCTTGGATCCATGGGGCATGTGCTGTTACCTCAACCCTACATCATAAGCTAAAATATCATGTGAACGGAAAGATCGTTACTGTCTGCGGTGAAAAAGAGTACATAGTTATCCACTTAAATTCATTCTGGTACATAGAGATGGACGACAAATTCATCGAGACTCCCTGTCAGAATTTCAAAGTCATCCCTCCTACCTCAACTGAAGACGTCTCTGCCATTCCCAAAGTTACCAGGTGTAATACGGTGGGAGAACTGACTTTACTGGTTTTGCATTTTATCACAAATGTTGCGGTTAGCAAGAGTCGCCACCGACTTTTCTTTTATCCAATAAAGGAAAGGGTGAAAAGAATAGGAAAGACCTTTCGAGATTTTTTTCTGAGTAAGAGGGTAGGTTATGGAAAGGGAAGGTGTTAGAACCCTTTCCATCCGTAATTATCTACTGGCTCTTAGTTACTAGCTCACTTTGAAAATTCTTTTTGTGTAAGTGTGTTTTTGAAAATATTTTGAAAAAAGTTGCCTTAGTGCGGAAAACTGTGTAATGATTCTCGCATCGTTGAGAACGCATACAAAGTGTTTTTGTCTTTGAAAATATTTAGAAAAGAAGTGTATGTGTGAAAAATTTGTTTTGTTTTATGAGCAAGCAACTACAAGCTATCTACCTACTAAAAAGATCTTTGTTCTTTTCCTCTTTTCCTTTAGATAGCGCTATCCTACCATTAGTTGGTAGGTAGCCCCATTATTGGATGTTTTGAGGGACAGGTGAGGATCATCGTACAGTCATGAAGGAAACTCGTAAGACGCTCTAGCAATTACCCTAAGATACTAAGATCATTTATCGAGGCAGCATCGAAGGGTCATCGAGGGACTTATGATCTTTTGACCAAAGGGTCTTTGCTAAAACTTCTTACGTTCGAGAGACATGACTGTTGTTTTTCCGAAGGCAACAAGTGGGGGTACCTTAGAGGTGCGCGTGTGCAAAGTGTGTTGTGTTTCAGTTATGTTTATCTTGAATTTTAGGTTTTGTACCATTTGCTTTTAAGTCTTGCCATGCACGCCTATTTAATCTAGGAATTAGATATATACATAAGGGCAGAAAATAAAAGTGCGGGAAGTAAACTACGCTATTACATCGCTTCGGGGATGGGGGAGTACAAACCAAAAATAGGGGATAAAATGTAAAGCAACCCTAAATTTAACTATTACAAACTATGGACAGTTACAAAAATATGGGAAGAATAATAATGCGAAAAGTGTAAATAAACGCACGAAGATGGAAGAGGGAAAGATGTCTAAGGAAACCCTAAAAATTTCTAAGTATAGAAAATATTTTTTGGTATTTTTGTTTAGAAAGATAATTGAATCATGAACCTAATTCTAATTAATTTTAATTAATAAAATAAACTTAAAGTTACTAAATTAATTAATTAAATTTAATGAAAATTAAATTAATTAATAAAACACTTAAATCTAATATTTTTTGGGATTTTCTGATTTTTATGATTATTAGTTAAGAAATAAAATAAAACAAATTAAGAGAAAAAAAACTAAAACAAAAAAAAGAGAATGGGCTGCGCTGTAAAAAGAAAATGGGGGGGGGGAGTGCAAGAATATTAGGCCCAAACAAAAAGCCCAGGAGTCTGTGTTGGATCTAGTGGGAAGGGTGCCTTGGAGTGCATCATGGTCCTGATGATTTTGGAGCAATGGATCTGGAAGCTTTAAGATCTAATGGTGTTGATTGAGAGTACACATCATGCGTGCGCTTGCTTTGTTCACACTGGATCTGCAAGAATAATACATGAAAAATGAAAACCTCTTGCACCTGGATCGAACCCAGGACAAGGCGCATGAATGCCTTAGGTGCGTGTGTGTTGCCACTGGGGTGGCGTGATTCATCTGGTATATGAGGTAAACACAATGAATATAATACAAAATGCATGCTGAGGTCAGCAATCAAACACGCGTACGCTCCAGTGGGCCATTGTTATTTGAACCAGCCAACCAGGATGCTCCAACCTACCACGTGATTGGTCAAAGGTTCAAACCACTGTGGAAGGCGTTTTCCACCTTCTTCTCCGGCTGCCTTAAAATCAAACCTGTAAAACAAGATTTAAGACCCCAAATTAACCCTAACCCTCTTAAAAATTCCCCCTGAGTCTAAATTTGGGGTCCGTTTAGGCTAAAGTCCTTGTAATACGAAATCCGAAGCTTAAGAAGCTCCTTGCCCTAACTATGGAATTTTCAGATTCAGGCAACCTAGCTCACATGTACCATGTTAGAATTATTCCAGATATCATACATAACATGAATGTATGCGTAACATGGATTTAAATTGCATGATCAGAGAGTTTGAAATCAAAATTTTACCAAAAACCATGGGATGGTTATGAGGAGGATCTGAGATTCTTAGGGGTTAAATCTGGACTCTGGAAGACTCTTGGGGATCTCAGGAATATATTGATGACCTAGGTTTGGATTGATATGGGTTGGAACGTGAGATATAATTTTCACCAATTTTTTAAAAAATTTGGAGAATTTTGAGAGAGCTTTTGTATGCAATATTTCGTGTTTTCTTTGCTTCTGATTTGCTTGCATTATATAGAGGGAAATAGGAGCCAACAAGTATGGAAAGGAATCGAGCCATGATGGCCATGATAAAGCCAAGAATCAAAATTTGAAAACTTGTCATCTTTGTAATATTTATTCCCTTTTGGACTTTGCACGAACCTGGACTGTTTGTGGCTGACTTGTATGCATTATTGGGCTTGTAATGGACTGAAATGAAAAGGCTCGAGTCCTTACACATTTATCTCATATTTTATTTTGATTTTATTTATTTTTAAATGAATACAAAATCCAAATAAAAGAAATAAAATCATGAAAAATATGTGAATGGGTTTAGAGGTCCTATGTCATCTTATGAACATGTTTGAACATAAAAAATTAGGCCCATTGGTTCAAAATCTCAAATTTGCTCATTTTGTCTTTCATGAATTTCCTCAAAATTTCCCAATTTGTGCAACTCATAATTTGCTCAATTTTCATATTTTGAAGGTGATATTGGACTTTTTGGAAAGCTCAATATGTCCTATACACTTTAGCTTTTAATAATTTTTTCATTTGGAGATATTATCTTGATGGAAGTTGCCTTGACAAAAAGTGTCTTTTGTTGACTTTTGAAAATGACCTATAATGTATTAGCTCATATCTTTCAAATGACGAATTTTTTGGAATTGAGTATAAAAGAAAAGTTGTATGGAATTGAATTTTATTCAAGATGGTCTTTGGTTGGGGAAAAGTTGATGAAGCATGTGAAAGTTATGCTTGGTCAAAGTTCAGTTGACTTCTCCTAAAGAAATCCTAATTTGACCATTCTTGACTTTTGATGATTTGAGGGCTTTCCTTGAGGAATCATGATCAACCCTTGATTAAATGATTAATATCACTTCAAAATGTTGATGTTGACCAAACATCTTTAAGTTTGGTTGTATGTTGACCATAGTTGACTTTTTGCCCAATGTAGATGATTTTCAATCATCTGAGTCATTGACTGAGTAAACTTGTGATGCAAGACTTGAAACATGACATGAACCTTATTGAGGACCTATGATGAACCATGGAAACCACTTGAGATCTTTTCAACCCACTTAAGAAACTCAAAACCCTATTTGTAGGCTCTTGGCTTAAGAGGTGAGTTGACTGGTCATCCTTTGAGATTCTTGAGCATTTTGAGAAGCTTCGGAAGAATGTCTTGAAGAAAGTGGGAGGGAAAATTTTGGGGTACAACACCAGGGTTCCACCCGGAATGGTTTCCTTGAACGATACTAAAGCTACTGTAGAAGAAGGTGGTTGTACTATTTGGGGTCAACTTCCTGACATTCCCTATAAATTTGACAAATTTGGTTTGGATTTCACTGCAGAGGTTCTGAGGACCGTTCGTCGTGCACGTGCTGGAAGACCACCATGCCACATCATCAACAATAGAGTCAATGTGATAGAAGATGTTGACAGGGTTTATTACCTTGACATCTTGATCTTTCCTACCTTTGGTGACGGGCTCAAAAATTGAAAGGTGAAAGACATTATCTCTATCTCCTTTATTCAAGAGTAATAGCTACATTTCTATTCTTATTGCTTTCAAGTTTTGGTTATGTAATGTTTAAACAATGACTTTAAGCCTTGTGTATTACCCGGGGCACAATGACCCATTTGTTAAGGGTTGTCATTTCATAAACATATTTTCATTTAATAAATCATTGGATATTTTGCATTCAAATTTTGTGCTACCTGTCTTTCTTTTTACTTTTATCATTTTCAAATAGCTATGTGTTCTTACACACACCCACATAATAAATTGCAGATCCACTTTCACTCTGGATCCCGTTGATAACAACTCTACTATTTCCACTTATGACTTTGAAAATCCGATCTACTAAGCCGAGGACGAAGGTGAGGAAGATTGTGAAATACCTGGAAAACTTGCCAGACTGTTAGTGCAAGAATAAAGGGCTATACAACCACGTGAAGAGTTGGTCGAGGTTATGAATATGGGTACTGAGACAGACAGGAAAGAAGTCAAGATAGGCGCTAACCTAGAGGGCAGTGTCAAGAGAAGGTTAATACAGTTGTTGCATGAATATGTTGAGATATTTTCTTGGTCATACGAAGACATGCCAGGGCTCGATACCGATATTGTGGTTCACCATCTGCCAATGAAAGAAGGTTGATCTCCAATTAAGCAGAAGGTTCGTCGAATGTGTCCCGAGATGTCAGAGAATATCAAAGCTGAGGTTATGAAACAGTTCAACGCAGGTTTTTTAGCAGTGACATCATATCCTCAATGGGTTCCAAATTTTGTTCCAGTACCAAAGAAAGACGACAAGGTACGCATGTGTGTAGACTACAGGGATCTGAACAGGGCAAGCCCCAAAGATGACTTCCCACTTCCATATATTGATGTTTTGGTCAACAAAACTGCTCAACACAAGGTATTATCCTTCATGGATGACTTCTTAGGCTATAATCAGATCAATATGGCACCTGAAGAAACAGAGAAAACAACCTTCATCACACAGTGAGGCACTTTCTGCTACAAGGTTATGCCTTTTGGGTTGAAGAACACCGACGGAACTTACCAGCGTGCCATGGTAGCTTTATTCCATGACATGATCCATCACGAGATAGAGGTTTACATCGAAGACATGATAGCCAAATCTCAAACTGAAGAAGATCACCTCGACCACCTAAATAAGTTGTTTGAGAGACATAAGAAGTACAAGTTGAGATTAAATCCGAACAAATGCACCTTTGGGGTGAGATCCAGTAAGCTCCTGGGTTTTGTTGTCAACGATAAAGGCATTTAAGTTGACCCTAGAGTCAAATAGACTCCCACCAACGAAGGGCCATTTGTAGTCAAGAAGATATTTTCGGGCGGAGCTATGATACTTAACACCATGGACGGTGAAGATCTTCCACACCCTATGAACGCAGACATAGTTAAAAGATATTAAGCATGAAAAACAACCCACTAGGCTGACTGGCCTAGGAAAAAATCAGGGCATCCCGGCGAACCAAAAGGGTTCAGGAGAAAATCAGGGATATATATGTAAAAGACTGTACACTCGACAAGTCGAAAACCTGAAAAGGCGGCTTGGGCAAAAAAGGGTATCCCGGTGGACTGAAAACCCGAAAGGGCGGTCTAGTCTGAGTCATCTTCACAAACTCAACACATTCCCCGCAAGTCTAAAATATCCTAATCATACTCACCAGCAGATCCCCCTAGCAGGCAAAGGAGTATGATCTTTTCCCTGACAATATCGCCAACCTATGGAGTCCCAATCCTCGTTAGAGAGTTTGTTACCAACACAGTTCACCAAAACTCTCTTCCCCATCTCAGTTTATTTCTCCAACACTGTCCTCTTCCCCAGTCAGATTCATTTTCTCAGCAACATATATTCCTCTAGCAGGTTCATTTTCGCAGAGTGTTTCTCCGACATGGCTCATCTCTTCAGCAAAGTTTTCCTCCAATGGGTTTATTTCCCCAACATGGTTTATTTCTACAATAGGGTTTATTTCCCCAACAATATACAGTCTCCCCAACTTGAGTCTATTCCTTTGACTACTATAAATCATCACAAAATTTCTCTCTCCAGCAAAGGGTAGTCCAGACCACTATCCCCAGAGAGTTGCTACGGAATCTAAAATCAGATAAGATATTAGTTAATCTTATCCTTCCCAGACGAGTCAGCATCTATATCGAAAACTCGGTCATGCAGCACCTCGAAAGGTTATCCATCTCTTTTATCCCCGGTCAGGATATATAAGAATTAAATTCCCCAGTAGAGCAGTGAACGACCAATGTTCTTGAACTCTTCTCCCCAAGTAGAAATCAAATTCCCCAGTGGAGTTTCCTCAAACAAAAAGCAGGAATTCCCAGTGGGGATATTCTAGACAAGATTGAAGATTACACACATTCTTCATCCCCAGCAACAATCAGGGATTTATTTTCCCCAGTCAGAGATGTTATACGAAGCTACCAACACGCTTCAAGGACATTTCACATTCATACATCATTTACAAACGTCATAGCATGGGCATAAGAAATACATATAGCACACTCTTATTTAATTTGAGAACATCATTAAGAAATGCATTTCATACATCATGACATTGCATACAACTAACTCTTTATCTTTTCGGGTAAAATCTACAAACAGACAAGTATCATTAACAATTTTCAAACATATCACAGATTAATTCCTGAAACAAGACAGGGCAACTATCTATGAAGACAAATTGTAGATTAATTCTCGAAACAGGATGGGGCGACTATTTACAAAAACAGGTCCAAGATTAATTCCTGAAACAAGACAGGGAAACTATCCATGTGACCAGGTCATAGATTAATTCTCGAAACAAGACGAGGAAACTATCTCTACGACCAACAAAAATTAGGTCCCAGGTTAATTCCCGAAACAAGACAGGGGTAACTATCTGGATGACCAGACATAGATTAATTCTTGAAAAAGACAGGGTAACTATCTATAAAAGCAAACTGTAGATCAATTCCCGAAACAAGATGGGGGCGACTATCTACGTGAATAGGTTAAAGATTAAATCCTGAAACAGGATGGGGAAACTATCTTTCTATCTTCATGACCATGTGAAGATCAATTCCTGAAATAGGACAGGGTAACTATCTTTATCACCAGGTGGTATGAATTCCTGAAACTGGACGGGTTTACCAATATAAATAAATTGTAGATCAATTCCCGAAACAGGACACAACGACTATCTACATGACAAACACTTCTTTCAGAGACTTAATTATGAAAATAATTCTCCTTTAGAGCATCATTCTGAAAAGCATTTTCCCCAGAGGTTCATTCTGGAAAGCATTTTCAGATGAAGTCAAGTGTAGACTCCTTCTGATACCTCTATCAACAGTTACTTTGGATGGAATCTGCAAGCCCATCTCCGAAGACATTCTGTAACCTCTCTGAATGGCATCTTTAAGCCCATTCAAGCAATATCATCAACCAACAGCGTTACCGCCTGCACATGTGAGTGCAAATTTCTGGGCACTTAAGTGTTCAATCATCTTCCACCTTTAAGTCACAAATGGCGGACATTCCAATTTAATTCTTCAGGTTTAAGAAGTTTGAATAAGGGAAGTTGTTGTACCCCAAAACTTTCCTGCCCATTTCTTCTTCAAGATATTCTTCTAGGGTTCTCAAATTCTCAAGGTTGCTCAAGAATTGATCAGACAAATTCTCCTCCTAAGCAATGGGTCCACAATTAGGGTTTTGTATTTCTCAAGGAAATTTGGGTTTCAAAGGTCTCAAGTGGTTTTCATGGTTCTTCATATGTCCTCAAGAATGCTCACGTCAAGTTTCAAGCCTTACATCACAAGTTTGCCCAGTCAATGGCTCAGATGACTGAAAATTAACTATATTGGGTAAAAAGTCAATTGTGGTCAACATATAGTCAAAATTCAAGATTTTTGGTCAACATCAATATTTTGAAGAGATATTCATCATTTGATCAAGGTTTGATCATTATTCCTCAAGAAAAGCCTTCAAAATATCAAAAGTATAATGTTGCCAAATTAGGGTTTCTCTAGGAGAAGTCAACTGAACTTTGACCAAGCATAACTTTCACATACTTCATCAACTATTCCCCAACCAAAGCTCATTTTTAAGGGAATTAAATTCTCTACAACTTTGTTTATCTATGCTCAAGTCCAAAATATGTATCATTTGAGAGATATAAGCCAATACATTACAGGTCATTTTAAGAGTCAACAAAAAGACACTTTTTGTCAAGATCACCTTCAAAGGATAAAAATTGAGTGAGTTATGATGTTGTACCCCAAAATTTGCCCTCCCATATTTCTCAAAACATTTCAAGAAAATTCACAAGTCCAACCCGGCGCGTTATATTCAGGTGTTCTTTCGCCAAGATATCTCTGATAACATATTCTCAAATTCAGGTTCGGCTCAAGAGTCAATTCTTTAAAGAAGGTATCCGAATGTGTGAGTTTTCTTGGAGAAATATAGTGAAAAAGTGTGCTGAAAGTGCAGTTTTTACGCGCTAAAAAATTCATAACTTGAAGATCGTGACTCGTTTTGAACCCGTTCCGGTGGCCAAAATTCCGTCTTGACATTATCTACGTTTTCATCTCTCATGGCTGGAAGCCAATTTCGATCAGAAGGTCTTCAAAAATGTGGATTTATCAAGTATTTTCGTGCAGAAATTTGTGACAGAAGTTTATTTGCGTCATGTTCAAAAAATCATAACTTGGTCGATTTTCATCGTATCGAGCTGGTTCCGGTGCCAAAATTTCACAAATTGAGTTGGCTACATTTTCACAGAAGGTATTGAGTTCAAACGGTATTCAAAAGGCCTTCGTTTTTTGCTCAGAGTGCGTGACACGCTGAAAATCCTGAGTGCTGAATATTATTTCATCTGGGCCGAAACTTCGAAAATTCATAACTCGGTCAATTTTTATCGGATTGGGCTCATATTTTTACATAAGGTCCCTGACTTGTAGATCTACAACTTTGCTTCAAAAGTCGAGACCAAATTATGCACCGATCAATACCAGTTTTTTATTGAAGAACGTGTCAGAGTCGACACTGGAGCCCAAAATAAGTTTGTCTGAGCTGAAACTTAAAAAATTCATAACTAATTCACCGTTTATCCGATTGAGTCGATTTTCGGACAGGAGTTAGTTCTCGATGCCGGCTACATTTTGTTTTCATATTTCAACTTCAAAAAATGCACTTAAGTCCCTGCGATTTAGCCTGGAAAGTGACGAATTCAAGTGAATATTGGAGGCTCAATTGCACATTCAAAGCCCATTTGCTTTACCCTAATTTCCATTATATAATCACCTTCTTTTCACACAAACCAGAGAGAAAAAAAAAGAAAAAAAGAAAAAAGAGAAAAGGAGAGAAAAAACATTGCCACAACACTGTTAGAATATCAAACTCTTTCAAGAACCCTAAAACCTTGAAATCCTTATTACAAATCCCTCTTTCACTACAAACAAAGCCATCTCAGTTACAAACCAACACCTCACTACTTCTCCAGTAAGGATAAGGCTGGCTTGATTTCCATGATCCTAATCTTCCAGTAAGGCATAAAAGCATTCAGGTCACTAATCTTCCAGTAAGGGTAAGATTGATTTGATCTCCATGATCAAAAGGGTATAATCATTCATACATGCCATATTGTGCCTAAACATTAAATTTCTTCATATGTTGGTTTTATTTGAATTTTTATGATTTTATTTAATGTGTTCATGAGGTTCAACACTGCAGATTTAGACAGGATCTCATGCAGGTTCATTAAGGAACGTTGAGGCCAAAAGCCAAATGGCCAAAAGGCCAGAAGCCAAATGGCCAAAACAGAACATTTTACACATGACACCAATACATGGCGAGGCAGACATTAAGCCAGACATTAAGGAATGTTGAAGCCAGAACGCAAATGGCCAAAAGCCAAAAGCCAAATGGCCAAAGTAGAACAACTCATGCATGATGAGGCCAGAACACAAATGGCCAAACCACTCCAATTCACCTCCAAAAAGGGGACAGAAACCCCCCAAGGTATTGTATTTTCTTTCTTTTCCTTATTTTATTTATTTCAATTATTTCTTTTTTTTAATTAATTCCTTTAATTTAACTTATTTTCATAAAATATAAAAAATAGTAAAAAACAGAAAAGTCATAAAAATCAAAATATATTTATTTAATTAATATTTTTTGTAAATAAATCTTGTTAATTAATTTAGTTCTTTAATTTTAGGATTAACTTTGGCATTTTTTTTCATAAACTTAAAAATTATAGAATTAGGGTTTTAATCACTTTTTATCTTTTTCTTTTCTTTTACCATTATAATAATTAATTATTCATTACTATTATTTTTATAAATCAAATTGCATTAATTAATTAGGTTCAATTTTAGGTAATTTTCATATTTTCTTAATAAATAAATAAAAACTAGAATTAGGTTTTAATTTCATTAAATTCTCATAAAAAACCATAAATACAAAAAAAACTCAAAAAATAATTTCTTTTTCTTTCTAATTTCATTAATTTAATAATCATAATTTAATTTCATTAAAAAGGGTCCAACACCCTCGTTTCCAATTTTAATTCCTATTCGCGCATTTTTATTTATTTCCTTCTTTTAAATATTTATGTAACTCTCCCAAAGCCTTGTAAACTTAATTTCTCGCACTTTATTTTATTTCTTTATTTACTTTCCGTCAAATCGGGTCCTGGATTTTAATTTGGCGATGTGGACCCGCGCCTTTTGTAATAGTTTAGAACTTTACCTTTCTCGCCCTTTTAACTATTAAATAAATGCATGAAAGAATGTATGGACAAAAATAAAAACAAGCGTAGAACACCAATAACATGAACAAGATAAATGCAAATGAACATGACACACAAATTCACACACCACCCCTAGGGTACGCCTCACTGTTGCCTTGCCTCGAAAGGTGATCGTCGAGTAGAGGATGTATTAGTAAGTCCTCATGATCCGGGAACCTGGCATGAGGGTAGCTTCTAAGGTGTCTTCCCATTGCTCTGGTGATCACCATGTCCCGAACCTCGAATTGACCCGAATACCTCCAACGGTGGTGCTACCTACCTCTCAATGGTGGGATGGCACTACTTTAAAGGACATTTACACAGACGAATTCCTTAGGGTAGGTAGACGACTCTAGATACTTGCTCTAATTTCAAAACAAAACAAAACAAAATACTTTTCACACCAACACATTTTCAAAAAGCTTTCGAAAGCAATTTTTCAAACACTCTTGAGGACCGATACAAGAGTCGAACTGAAATTTTCAAAGAAACTTTTTAAAACCCACAGTTGAAAAGCAAACAAACTATTTTGAAAACACAAATGAGCAAGTATCTAAGAGCCCATGGATAACCATGGATAGAAAGGGTGCTAACACCTTCCCTTTCTATAACCTACCTCCCGAACCGAGAACAATCTCTTTAAGGAATTTTTCTGTGCTTTTGTCCTTTCCATTTGGAGAAAATAAAAGACGGTGGCGACTCTTGCTTCCGCGACATTTCGCGAACCAGCGTTAAACAGTCAGTTCCAGATCCACCGATCACAGAACTGGCGACTCTGCTGGGGACTATTTTTAAAGTGAGGTGTACCTTAGGGTAGTTCATAACTGTGTTTTCAATTGTATTGACTTGCTTGCTTTATTATTGTGGGACTGTCTTGGGAGTTCTATAGATCCCAACCCGGATCTGGGGATACCTTCTTAGAAAGTAGCAACAAGGCTGTGAGGGAACTGTGCGGGGTATACCGACATGGTTGAAACAGTCTGCTACGTTGATGTGGCACTTTGGTGTGTACCGGTAACCCTTGAGTTCAGTCAAGGAGAGTACGGGGCCTCCGCGTGATGTCGTGAAGCATCAACAGACCGTAGGAACCTTAATTGAACTATCTTGGCCTCTTTAGGGTAGTGAGATAACTGACTTTGGTGCAGTCCGAGGTTGGTTGATACTCGATACTACACTCAATTGAGGGTTGCTTTCCTGGAATATTTCGGTCGCCAGTTCAGTGGCTAAATCGAAACGATGAATAATGAAAGCAATCCCGTGATATTGGGACCCTTAGAACCCGGTTACTTCTAATAGGACAGGTTGAACCCACCAACTTCAAGAGGGTAATACCCAGACCCCATGCTGGCCTTAAACTCTAAGGGCTTCTCTTGTGTGACTTGTGTGCCTTCGTACTTGACTATCTGCATGCTTGTTACCTGACACTTGTTTCTTGCAGGTTTTGTTTTTTTTCCTTAACTGGGACTCATGACAGGTTTTACTTGAGTTTCTTGCAGGTTTCTGTTTGCAGTCCTTAATCAGGACTCATAACAGGGTTACTCACAATACCCCATGCATCATGACATCATACCATCGCATACATCCTAACCCATTTCAAGGATCTCAAGGGCTTGTGATGCAGGTCATGGTGAATCAACTATCCCAGCAAGGGGCAGAGAGGATTTATTTTCCTCTAGCCAAGGTTGTCAGGGGCTATGACCCACTGGATATGGTAAGCCTTTGACCCTTGAAGAAGGACTCTCAACAACATGAGGTACCTTCAATCAAGTTACCGGTTTTCAACTCTAACAAGTTTCTCTGTTTACCCCGCGAGGTCCTTGAAATCATTGCATGCATGTCATACATATCATTGCATAACAGGTACCCTTTCTATGCAGGTTACTTACCTTCTTCGCTGTTTATTTCAGCCGATCGTCATGAATCCTGAATCATCAGCTGAGCAGTCTATCAAGGCCCTCCAGGCTCAGAATGCCCAATTCCAAGGGCTAATCATGAACTTGACCCAGGGGCAGCAAGATCTGAAGGCTCTGCTCTTGAAGAAGGAAAAGAAGAAGAAGAGGACTGTCTTGTTCAGCCCTAGACGCAGATCTGGGAACACACCGCAGACTGAAACTAAGAGGACTACTCCATCTGTGAGGGAAAGCAGTCACCATGAGAGAGAGGTGCCTAGTCCAGTGGTCTCCGACAACGAGACAGATTTCAACGACGAACAATACCCTCCGGCCGAGGACAAGTACAAGCAGTTGGAAGGCCGTTTGAAGGCTATGGAAATACAACAAGTACCTGGGCTGGATTTCGGAGATCTGGGTTTGTCTACTGGTGTGATCATCCCTCGGAAGTTCAAAGCACCATCATTCACTAAATATGACGGGGCGTCTTGTCCCAAGCTACATCTCAGGTCTTATGTTCGGAAAATTCAACCATACTCAGCAGATAAGAACTTGTGGATCCACTTCTTCCAGGAAAGTCTTTCAGGGACTCACCTCGAATGGTTCTATCAGCTAGATGGGACCAAAGTTCGTAACTGGGAGGAGTTGGCAACTGCTTTCTATAAGCAGTACCAGTATAATGCCGACCTTGCTCCCACACGTACCCAACTCCAGGGTATGTCGTTGGGGTCAAGTGAAGGTTTCAAGGAGTACGCACAAAAATGGAGAGACCTTGCTGGAAGGGTACAGCCTCTATTAACTGATCGGGAACTCGTTGATATGTTCTTGGGGACCCTATCCGGGCCATTCTTCAACCACCTGATTGGTAATTCATCTGCTGGATTCACTGACCTCATCCTGACTGGCGAAAGAATTGAAGCTGGTATCAAGAGTGGGAAAATTCAAGAGGCCACACCTTCTGATATTCATAAAAAGCCTTACACGGAAAAGAAGGAATCTAATGCTGCACACAGTCAAAAGAGTCGCCGTGATCAACATGCAGGGGCAGTCATGATCTCTGGTTCTGCACCACGCCGTCAACCACAAAGGGGAAACCAGCAAAGGCCGGACGGGCCTAAAAGGCAATTCACCAACATTAACATGCCATGGTCACAAGCATTGCAGCACATGTTGAAGATGAACCTGATTGCGGTGATCAACCCTCCTGCAAATCCCAAGACCTCGTCTCCAAGCTACAACCCAGAAGCTCGGTGTGCTTATCATTCTGATAGCCCGGGGCACGATACTGAGGACTGTTGGGCACTGAAGTACAAGATTCAGAACATGATCGATGCCAAAGAGATCGAGTTCGAGCCTGCTGAGACTCCCAACGTGATCACTGCTCCATTACCAAAACATGGCTAGGGTCGAGAGATTTTTGCTCATTTGAATTCAAGTTGTACTTTTCTTTTCTTGTTCAGATAAACAATTATCATGTTAAACTCTTTTATTTCATGAATGCATTACACATGTCTGTCTTGATTTAATTATGTTTACTATGCTTAAAACTGCTTTCATATTTTTGCAATGGTCAACTCTTAATTGAAAATTCTAAGCCTCTTGAGGGAGGATGACGAAAACGATACCATAATCTACAATATGCTTTTGAACAGACCCCGCTGATGAGGTACAGGCATTGTTTCAATCCCTAAAACACTGGAGTTATAAGGATGATAATCCCTCGTCAACCCCTCTGAGCCAAAGAAGTAGGAGTTTTTCTTTTCGAAAATCAAAACCCTTAATCTTAACCTGGGGCAGGGTAGTTCTCTCAGTTGATCCAAGTGCACAATGAATGGCACTAAATGAGTTTTTCAAAAACAAAAGACAGTGATGGTTCCGAACAATCATAAGGACAGGCAGTCATTATCAAAAAAAAAAATCATAAATGAAAAGCCCAAAAAGTCAAAACCAATAAAGAAGACTTACCAAACTGGGGCATCCCGCTGACTGTAATTCCAAAAAGGGAAACAGTTCAGGCAAAAAAAGAAAGGGATAACAAAAATCAAAAGCAAGAGGTCTCACAACCAAAGCAAAAATGACTGCCTAATCAAAAGAAATCATCAACATCTGAACTATCATTGGAATATCAGAACAAAGACTCAAACAAGGTCTAACACGCGATCAACTGAGTTTAGGTTTGGAGAACATCACGAAGAGCGGGTGGGTACAAATAATTTGAGCCTTTATCCTTTGTTTCTTAAACCGTGAACCAGGCCACGTTACAACCCTTAAAAAGTCCTAGCTGAAGCATGGGTTAGTTCGAGAGCATACTGTTACGAAGGTATCCTGACTCCTGAAGGTTTGCTGTAAAATCTTGAGCTGACACCGCATTGTATTACAAAAAAAAATGCATTTTCAAAATATTCAAGACAGACATAGGCTTTTGCATTCTTAAAATAACCTTGTTTGCATATGACTATTTGTTTGAACAGCAGGGAAATTCGCACGATGAACACCTTGTGAACAGAAGTACCTCCAATCAAGGGGCACAGTAGGAGCATTTCCCATTATCTGGGGCATGGCAGAATACTTCCAACAGGGGAAACTCCCTGCATTCTGAGAGCGTGAACATAGTCGGAAAAGTATTACGCGTAATCAAAGACCCGCTAGGTTGACATACCTAAGCAAAAATTAAGGGCTTCCCGGCGAACCAAAAGGGTTCGGGCAAAATAAGGGATGAAACGAAAAATCTGTACACCCGGCAAGTCGAAAACCTGAAAAGGCGGCTTGGGCAAAAATGGGTATCCCGGTGGACTGAAAACCCGAAAGGGCGGTCCAGGCAAAAGTTAGGGATCAAAGCGTACGACTATGTTCCGGTACCTCATCACTTGTCTACCCGAAGATTTGTCAATCACCCACACAGGCATCCTCTTCCCTCACCTCCGAAACAGGGGCAATAATGAGTTATCCAGGCGATCCAATTGCTCTGTCAACCAAAGTACAAAGGAAAGATCAACGTAAGGATGATTACCATCTACCTTTACCAATTCCAGATCATGGGTTAACATCCGAAACCAAACAGGACAATCATCCACTTAATCAAAATCATGCAACCCTACACCGGTTCCTTCTCAATTTTCATCAAGAAGTTTTTACACGAACTTATCCAAGTAACCTAACCCCGGTTCCTCCAGAAGTCTCACATGGACCTATCTCAAGATGACCTAACCCCGGTTCATCAAGAAGTTTTTACACAAACTTATCCAAGTAACCTAACCCCGGTTCCTCCAGAAGTCTTACATGGACCTATCTCAAGATGACCTAACCCCGGTTCATCAAGAAGTTTTTACACAAACTTATCCAAATAACCTAACCCCGGTTCCTCCTGAAGTCTTACATGGACCTATCTCAAGATGACCTAACCCCGGTTCATCAAGAAGTTTTTACACAAACTTATCCAAATAACCTAACCCCGGTTCCTCCTGAAGTCTTACATGGACCTATCTCAAGATGACCCTACCCCGGTTCGTCAAGAAGTTTTTACACATACTTATCCAAGTAACCTAACCCCGGTTCCCCCTGAAGTCTTACATGGACCTATCTCAAGATGACCTAACCCTGGTTCATCAAGAAGTTTTTACACAAACTTATCCAAGTAACCTAACCCCGGTTCCTCCTGAAAGTCTCACATGGACTCGTCTCCAGCAACCTTACCCCGGTTCATCCAGAAGTTTTACACGAACTTATCCCGAAGCAACCTTACCCCGGTTCGTCAAGAAATCTCACACGGATCTATCTCAAGGTAACCTAACCCCGGTTCCCCCAGAAGTCTCACATGGACTCGTCTCCAGTAACCCTACCCCGGTTCGTCAAGAAATCTCACATGGATTTACCCCAAGGTAACCTAACCCCGGTTCCTCCAGAAGTCTTACATGGATTTAGTTCAAAATAACCTCATCCCGGTTCATCAAGAAGTTTTACATGAACTTACCTCACCAAGCAACCCTACACTGGTTCCCCCTCTTCAAGATGCAGTTTTACATGGACTCGTCACCCAGAAACCCTACGCAGGTTCTCCCTTTCCAAAAAACGAAGTTTTACACGAACTCGGCATCAAGCAACCCTACATAGGTTCCCTCTTTCAACTTACAACATTACAGTCCAAAACTTCCCCAGAAGAGTCCAATCCAATCTCCCCAGGAAGGATGGAATTCATATCCCCAAGCAACAAGCTTATCCCCTCACAGAGCACGAACGCGTCGTTCGGCTGGATTTAAAGAGTTATTTCCTTAACAGGGTATAACTGGGTTATCCTCAGCCAAAAGCCATGGAAAGAGCGTCGTCAACGAAGCCTTCTTATCCCCAGCGAAGTCCATCAACACTTCCAATACAGCAAATTACTACTCTCAACACTCAGCAAGGCATCCCTCTTCCCACAGAGTACTGCTTCCCAGCATGGTCACTAGAGTATCTTTTCTCCCCGCAGAATCTTTCATTCGCCAAGTTTATTCCTCAACGGAGTTATCTTCTCCTACGGGTATTCTTGCAGTTATCATCCCCAGCGGAAGCAAAATCTATTCTTCAACATCATCCCAGGATATGACTTCCCGACACCCGTCAAGGATTCACTTTCCTAGACAAAAACATACATAAAACTTCACATACATCATTATAGCATGCATAGACGCATCATATCATACAAATCTCATTTATGTTGAGAACATCGTTGCTTGATCCATGTCATGCATTGCATAGGACTGACCTTTACCTTTCAGGAAGGATGCAGTTGAAGCTCTCAAGCATATTTCAAGGCCTTCTCTAGTCCATCTAAATCGACTCCCAACAGATTTTTCTAATAAAGACTCAGTAGAAGTTATTTCAGATGTTTCCCTCTCCGACGGTGAGTGAGGTGATAGTCTCCTATGGTTCCCTCTCCGACGGTGAGTGAGGTGATAATTCCTTTTCAGATGTTTCCCTCTCCGACGGTGAGTGAGGTGATAATCTCCTATGGTTCCCTCTCCGACGGTGAGTGAGGTGGTAATCCCTTTTCAGATGGTTCCCTCTCTGACGGTGAGTGAGGTGATAGTCTCCTATGGTTCCCTCTCCAACGGTGAGTGAGGTGATAATTCATTTTCAGATGTTTCCCTCTCCGACGGTGAGTTAGGTGATAGTCTCCTATGGTTCCCTCTCCGACGGTGAGTGAGGTGGTAAGTCCTTTTCAGATGTTTCCCTCTCCGACGGTGAGTGAGGTGATAGTCTCCTATGGTTCCCTCTCCGACGGTGAGTGAGGCGATAATTCCTTTTCAGATTATAATTTCCTATGGTTCCCTCTCCGACGGTGAGTGAGGCGATAATTCCTTTTCAGATTATAATTTCCTATGGTTCCCTCTCTGACGGTGAGTGAGGTGATAATTCCTTTTCAGATTATAATTTCCTATGGTTCTCTCCCCGACGGTGCGTGAGATGTAATTCCCTTTCAGATTATAATTGCTTATTGGTTCTCTTCCCGATACTGCGAAGATGGTAATTCCCACCAAGATTTTTCTCAACGAGCGTTGTTGAAGTTAAAGTCACCCAAGGTTCTCTTACCGTTCATGCTAAGGTAGTAACCACCCCTGGTTCATTCATCATCTTTTGAAACTCCAGATCCAGCTCCTGTAACCAGTCAGGACACCTCTATACAAAGCATCTGAAGACCAGCTCCTGTAACAGGCCAGATAATCATTTTTTCTTTTGCAGGTACGCAGGTTCTCGCTAAGGAATCTCTTACGTGATTGACATCCAGATGGCATCTATAAGCCCATCCACTCTCCATCATCTCTTAGCATGGCATCTATAAGCCCATCATCCTATCCATCAATCTCCAAATGGCATTTGCAAGCCCATTCCCCATCACACTGCTACTATGTGAGTGCAAATTTCTGGGCACTCTAGTGTTCAATCATCTTCCACCTTCGGATTACGAAAGGCACGTCAGCCAATCTGCATCCTCAGGTCTAAGAAGATTGAACAGGGGCAACTGTTGTACCCCAAAATTTGCCCTCCCATATTTCTCAAAACATTTCAAGAAAATTCACAAGTCCAACCCGGCGCGTTATATTCAGGTGTTCTTTCGTCAAGATATCTCTGATAACATATTCTCAAATTCAGGTTCGGCTCAAGAGTCAATTCTTTAAAGAAGGTATCCGAATGTGTGAGTTTTCTTGGAGAAATATAGTGAAAAAGTATGCTGAAAGTGCAGTTTTTACGCGCTAAAAAATTCATAACTTGAAGATCGTGACTCGTTTTGAACCCGTTCCGGTGGCCAAAATTCCGTCTTGACATTATCTACGTTTTCATCTCTCATGGCTGGAAGCCAATTTCGATCAGAAGGTCTTCAAAAATGTGGATTTATCAAGTATTTTCGTGCAGAAATTTGTGACAGAAGTTTATTTGCGTCATGTTCAAAAAATCATAACTTGGTCGATTTTCATCGTATCGAGCTGGTTCCGGTGCCAAAATTTCACAAATTGAGTTGGCTACATTTTCACAGAAGGTATTGAGTTCAAACGATATTCAAAAGGCCTTCGTTTTTTGCTCAGAGTGCGTGACACGTTGAAAATCCTGAATGCTGAATATTATTTCATCTGGGCCGAAACTTCGAAAATTCATAACTCGGTCAATTTTTATCGGATTGGGCTCATATTTTTACACAAGGTCCCTGACTTGTAGATCTACAACTTTGCTTCAAAAGTCGAGACCAAATTATGCACCGATCAATACCAGTTTTTTATTGAAGAACGTGTCAGAGTCGACACTGGAGCCCAAAATAAGTTTGTCTGAGCTGAAACTTAAAAAATTCATAACTAATTCACCGTTTTATTTCAGAGTCGACACTGGAGCCCCCAAGGTATTGTATTTTCTTTCTTTTCCTTATTTTATTTATTTCAATTATTTCTTTTTTTTAATTAATTCCTTTAATTTAACTTATTTTCATAAAATATAAAAAATAGTAAAAAACAGAAAAGTCATAAAAATCAAAATATATTTATTTAATTAATATTTTTTGTAAATAAATCTTGTTAATTAATTTAGTTCTTTAATTTTAGGATTAACTTTGGCATTTTTTTTCATAAACTTAAAAATTATAGAATTAGGGTTTTAATCACTTTTTATCTTTTTCTTTTCTTTTACCATTATAATAATTAATTATTCATTACTATTATTTTTATAAATCAAATTGCATTAATTAATTAGGTTCAATTTTAGGTAATTTTCATATTTTCTTAATAAATAAATAAAAACTAGAATTAGGTTTTAATTTCATTAAATTCTCATAAAAAACCATAAATACAAAAAAAACTCAAAAAATAATTTCTTTTTCTTTCTAATTTCATTAATTTAATAATCATAATTTAATTTCATTAAAAAGGGTCCAACACCCTCGTTTCCAATTTTAATTCCTATTCGCGCATTTTTATTTATTTCCTTCTTTTAAATATTTATGTAACTCTCCCAAAGCCTTGTAAACTTAATTTCTCGCACTTTATTTTATTTCTTTATTTACTTTCCGTCAAATCGGGTCCTGGATTTTAATTTGGCGATGTGGACCCGCGCCTTTTGTAATAGTTTAGAACTTTACCTTTCTCGCCCTTTTAACTATTAAATAAATGCATGAAAGAATGTATGGACAAAAATAAAAACAAGCGTAGAACACCAATAACATGAACAAGATAAATGCAAATGAACATGACACACAAATTCACACACCACCCCTAGGGTACGCCTCACTGTTGCCTTGCCTCGAAAGGTGATCGTCGAGTAGAGGATGTCTTAGTAAGTCCTCATGATCCGAGAACCTGGCATGAGGGTAGCTTCTAAGGTGTCTTCCCATTGCTCTGGTGATCACCATGTCCCGAACCTCGAATTGACCCGAATACCTCCAACGGTGGTGCTACCTACCTCTCAATGGTGGGATGGCACTACTTTAAAGGACATTTACACAGACGAATTCCTTAGGGTAGGTAGACGACTCTAGATACTTGCTCTAATTTCAAAACAAAACAAAACAAAATACTTTTCACACCAACACATTTTCAAAAAGCTTTCGAAAGCAATTTTTCAAACACTCTTGAGGACCGATACAAGAGTCGAACTGAAATTTTCAAAGAAACTTTTTAAAACCCACAGTTGAAAAGCAAACAAACTATTTTGAAAACACAAATGAGCAAGTATCTAAGAGCCCATGGATAACCATGGATAGAAAGGGTGCTAACACCTTCCCTTTCTATAACCTACCTCCCGAACCGAGAACAATCTCTTTAAGGAATTTTTCTGTGCTTTTGTCCTTTCCATTTGGAGAAAATAAAAGACGGTGGCGACTCTTGCTTCTGCGACATTTCGCGAACCAGCGTTAAACAGTCAGTTCCAGATCCACCGATCACATATGACCATTGCAAGTTAGGAAATTTTGAGCAATCACATGAAGTTCAAATTGAGCAAGCTTGATATTTTGGACCATTGGGCCATGGTTTAAGAGTCCAAACGTGTATTATACTCTTTATACACATCAGATCTTGTTCTTACACCCCATGACCTATTTTTATTTTAATTATTTTTTTTATTTATTCATTAAATAATGAAAAATAAATAAGATAAAATTATATCTTCTTCTACAAGATCCAAGCCCACATGACTTTGACCTAATTTCCCCTATATAATCTCAGCACTTCTCATACAAGAGGACACAAAAAACCTTGCCTCTCAAACTTGTCAAAATTTCCAAACTTTTTCAAAGAACCCTAAAATTATCAAACCCTTATTACATTGCCTTTCACCACAAACTTGCAATCCTAATCAACTCTATTCACTCCCAGGGTAAGATTGGATCTTTTACATTAATCCAAATGGCCAGAACACACTTATGCATGAATCACAATATCATTCTTGGTTGAGTTTCATTTTTTTTGTTTTACTGCATTCTAACACTTACTAATGCTTGATATGTATTTATGAGACTCGACTATGCAGGTCTAGACCATCGTGGGAACCTCATGCATGTTAAATCTTAAATCACCATGTTTGCTCCAATTTGCACTGTTTGCATTATAGAGGCCAAACTATTGAGTGTTAGCCTAAAATAATTATCTCATTGGATTCACAGCCTTTGATTTAGGGGGATAAGATGCGTTTGGATCATTAACACTTTGTGTTTTACAGGTTGAATGAAAGGAAGCTACCGTAGAAGACGATCAGAGCTAGGGCTCTGGCGCCTCTCCGGTCAATACGTTTGTTTATATATTATATATTAATTGATTCAATTATATAAATGGAAGTATAGCCACCCAGTGGTAGAAACCCACACGCTAAGTCACTTCTCTCCCAGGTCACGAGTTCAAGCCAAAAGTTTTCATATTTTCATTATTTTTGCAGGGTTATCATATAATGCGCTAAACCTGTTATCTTGACATCAAAAGCAACTTGGCCTGGTGGTAAGCTATGCGTGGAGAATGCTTGGAGGCATGGGTTCAACACCCACCCTTACTATTTTGGTCATTTTCTATGTCTCTCACTCTTTTTCATCCTTTTTCTTTAAAACCTTTTTTCAAAAACATTTTTTAATAAACCCTAATTTAATTTTAGGCTTTTAATTTGATTTTAGGTTTTTTAATTTAATAAATTTGATTTAATTTTAGGTTTTATTTAATCAACCCTAATTTGATTTTTTGGTTTTCTCGATTAAATTAAAATCAACCCAGATTTAGGTTTTATTTAACTTAATTACCTAACCTTTTTTTAATCAATTAAAATCAATTAGTTTTTCAAGTTAATTATCAAACTTATTTTTCATCAAATAATCACCAAACAATTTTTCAGTTTCTTTTCCTTTTTACCGCTTCGCGCGTTACTTTCGTATTATTTTTTCCAATTATGTATATGCTACAATATGTAATAGTTAAATTAGGGTTTTATTTACTTGTTCCCCCGATATTATGGTTTTCCCCCTCTTTCCCGAAGCCCTATAATAACTTAGGTTTACTTTCCACATCTTTACTTTCCGCTCCTATATATATATAACTGTACAGTAACTAGGCATGTATGACAAGATCTAAAACCAACCATTAGATAACCCTAATCAAGAAAAAATAACTGAATTGAATCACTCTTCACACACGCACCTCTAGGGTGACCTCACTTGTTGCCTTCGGATAAAAATGGTCATGTCACTTGAACGTAGGGATACCATTAGCAAAGACCCTCGGTTAAAATCATCATAAATATCATAGTCCTGTGATATCCCTCGAGTTTCCTATGAGAAATGATCTTGTCCCTAGATGTTGCCTCTGAATATATGATGACTGTCCATTCGAATTGCTAAGGTATCCCTATATGACCATAATGACACATGTCCCTTCAAATCCAACGACGGGGCTTCCTACTAACTAATGGTAGGGTAGAACTATCTAAGGAGGATGAAAATAACACGAAATATCTTTGAGTAGGTAGATAGCTCGTAATTGCTTTCTCACACTTTTCCAAACATCTTTTTCACACAAAAACTTTCTTCTGAAATATTTAAAAAAAAAACAAACACTTTGTACGCATTCTTAACTTATAACAAGAATCATTACAAAGTTGTCGTACTTAGGCGTTTTTCAAAATATTTTCAAACACACATACAAAAATCATTTTCAAAGTGAGCTAGCGATTAAGAGCCCATAGATAACTATAGATGAAAAGGGTACTAACACCTTCCCTTTTCATAACCTACCCCCCGAATCAGAAATCTCGAAGGTCTTTCCTATTATTTTCACCCTTTACTTATTGGATAAAAGAAAAGTTGGTGGCGACTCTTGCTATCCGCAACATTTGCGGTAAAACACAAAACCAAGTCACTTCTCCCACCGTATTACAGTAAGGATCGAGATGCATGGAAACAAAGTTTAGAGAGACTAGAATACAAGAGATAGAGGATGTGAAATACATGGAATGGTATAAATAGGAGGAATAGAAACGTGACTGACAAGAGAAATGAGCTGGAAAAAACTCGATACACAAAAAAACAGTTAATGACTGAGCTGGAAAAAAAAGAATAAAGACTACCATCATTTATAAGAAAAATGTCAGAAGTAAAACTAGTATAACAAGACAAATAAAATAAGGAATTAGAAATAGCGTGCTAAAGATTCTTAGTTTCTAAAATTTTGGTATATCAGACTTCACATGTCCTATGACATGTTGAGACATCTCAGTTCGATCTAAACAAAGATGGAAAGGTATAAACATGTAAAAATAGTACTGAAAATCATAAACAACACATCAAAATTGTTAACCTAGTTCGGAGAAACTCTCCTACTCTGGTGGCATACCAAGCCAGGGATAAGTCCACTATGATAGTATCAATTCATAGACCCTACAACAAACATACCAGTTTACAATCTACTCACTTAATCATTACCCATGTTATACTTCTATCTAAGACTGACCTAGATATGAGGTCCTCCTCAATCCTTCATCAATCACAAATAGCGATTGGACAAAACAGGAAGACACACTTCCATGATGACAAACTAGAAGACACACTTCCATGATAATACCTAACAAAACTCTTGACTAAGAACACAACTTGGAGTTAATTAAAAGCTTCCTCCAAGAACAATACTCAACTTATTACCTAAAGGCTTCTGAGTGAGAACATAACCTTACAACTCAAGGAACACAGTCCAACTCACATGTCGAGTGGAACACACAACCAATTCTCCTAGAGAGTGGTACAAACTTAGCCCTAATGATCTACATATTTATACGCATGGCTGGTACTTCTTTAGATTACAAATGCTTCTACTTATAACCTTTTTCCCAACTGGATTTGAACTTTAAATCACAACATATTAGCTGTTACAAATCTGTAGAAGATTCTGCAATAAAATAGGTCTTCAATCATATTCTTCCTGATTTATCTCCATAATTTGAAAGTGCATATTCTTCTTGAATTCTGATTGAATCTTCTAGACCTACAAAACAGCGCCACATATGATAAGATATTATTCCTAGAATATTCTGCATATGTTAAAACATAACATAATCCATTTGTTCAGCTCAACTTAGCCGCGATATCGTATGACCCTGCACATAACATCTTATCCGACATGTTGCTCCTGATGTTGAAACATTTCAATTCAACATGTTCTTCATAAAATAAGACTTCTTGCTCAACCTATTCTTCATACCAAGTAATAACATCATATTTAACATATTTCTAACTTATTTGTTTTACAAAAACTAATGCCAATCCTAAAAATAGAGAATTAACAATCTCCCCCGTTTGGAAAATTTTGGCTAAAACATATAACATAAATTACAACCCAGATTACAATAATAAAAAAATTACACCAATCAACAGTAATCTTCAGTAACTACTTAGTCAAGATGCCAGGACATGTTGTTTGACATCTTTCTCTCAGCAACTCTAAACATTTCCATTCCAGACACAAAAGCTCAGCCACCACAAACAACAACCTCGTGACATTTGATGTATACGAGAAATAAGATTGTTGAAACTACACCTCAACTCAAACATTTCTCACAAGGAGAAACCAAACAACACACAAACCCATAATACCTTTAATTCAGGTATCTCTGAACACAAGTCACAATTGTGTTCATAACTTAGATCACAAGTCACAAATATTAAAACCAACAGACTCAGAACAAAATAGTCTATTCTACATCCTTGTGAAACCGGTTCAAAAATAAATTACAGACTCACAACTGAATAAAATAACTCACAGCTGAATAAAACTTCTCTCCCCCTTTTTGGCCAAAAATTGACAAAAAAACCTTCACATCTGAACACAGGCCACAAGATTAGAGAAAGAGTAACCCTCACAAGATGAAAGAGGTGAAGAATTGACCTTTTTAAATAGCCAAGCAGTTTTCTTAGGAAATAACGGTCTTGGTCAATGAGAATGTTATTTAAAGGAGATCACCAGATAAACATGCACCGTCCAAGACAAATTTTGATTGTCTTCATAAATGCGCATGTAGAAAACATAAATCATGTTTTACACATCCTATTGACAACACCTTCTAAAATATTTCCTTGTTTGGCTCAAGGAAAAAACATGTCTTGATAAATGTCCTGACATCCTGTTAGACATTGTCTAAAAACTCAACCAACACTTCTTCAACCATCCAGTCAAGCATGCTTCACTAGATTCTGATCCTACTCCTCTCATGGTAACACAACTCAAAATATTAAGATCCAAAACATCACATGTGTGATATCCCCATTCATCAACAACCTTCAAAGAGTTTTTCCAAAAAATGCATAAAATAATAGATTCTCCCTGATACAAACAAAACTGTCCTTCAGACTCCTCCTAAGATGCATGTGAGCACATGATTCAACCAACTAGCTTTACATAGCTAGTACCATACTGTAGCGGTATAAATATTAAGACTAATCCATTGGATTGACTTAACTCATAGAAATCGAATAGAAATCACCACCGCGCTTTATTGTTTCCAAAGGAAATGGGAAAAGAGAGAATAAACCCAAAAAGAGAGGGGAGATAATCTAGGTACGGGGGTTGGTTATGCAAAGGGAAGGTATTATCATCCTAAACATCTACGGTACTCTGCAAGAACCTCTTTGAAATTCTGTATATTTTGGATATAAAAAGTGTATACAAAAATAGATGGTGGAGATGAGAAAAGAAGTATTTTTTACAATTTTACACCCGTCGCGGTTGCGAACATTAGTGTCTACATACCACCTTCTGTGCAATAGGGGATCAGGGTACTCGTAGTTCACCTCAAAAATTTTAAAACACAAGCGTGTTAGTTCATTTTAAGAAAAGCGTACTCTTTCAGTTCTTTGATCCCAAGAACCACTGCTTCACCTTTCCAGATTATCAGTTGGTGCCTACCATGGAAGAATTCTCTCAACTGTTGGATATACCCATTCTTGAACAGTTGCCTTTCACAGTTCTGGAAGAAGTTCCTAAGCCAGAAGTTATTGCCTCATCCTTACATCTGAAACGGGCCGATGTGGTATCCAATTGGGAAACAAGAAGCGGAGTCAAGGGTTTTCTAGCCAAATTCCTAATAGACAAGGCCCAGCTGTTTTGGGATGATATGGATTTTCAGGCTTTTGAGGAGGTCTTGGCCCTTCTAATCTATGGGTTAGTACTATTCCCTAATCCATACTTATTCATAGATGTGAATGCTATCAAGATCTTCCTATCTTGCAATCCCGTTCCTACCTTGCTCGAAGATATTTTGCACGCTCTCCATACTCGTACCATGAAGAGAAGAGGGGTTCTTATGTGTTGCATGCCATTGTTGTCGAGGTGGTTTATTTCTCACCTCCCTAAGTCCGTACTAAAGAATGAAGAAGGTTTGGGTTGGTCATAAAGGATAATGTCACTCGCTCACACGGATATTCTATGGTGTTCCCGAGCTATGGAAAACACTACTATTATTGACCACTGTGGGGAGTACCCTAATGTCCCATTACTTGGCATCAGCGGGGGTATAACCTACAATCCTTGTTTAGCTCTATGATAATTTGGTTACGCTCGAAAAGATGGTTCCCATGAGTTACTTATTGAGGGCATTGTGTTTAACTATGAGGATGATATTCAAGGGTTTCACCAGAGGTTCATACGAGCTTGGAGCATGGTAACAGATATGGCGCCAAGGCTTTGGGGCCAAAGGCCTCCATTACTATGGAACCTTATCTCCAATGGGTACGAGCTCGTGCCCAGAAACTTATGATGCCCTATATGGCCGTTTTACCAGTGATTGCGGAACCCACTACTGAAGGGGGTATTCCTTACACGGTTCTCTATCCTGATATGCCCATTGATCTTGGAGAATTACAGAGGTCTTGGATTCAGTTGAAGAAAGAGTGGGATACTTACATGGATCAGTTCTATGCCCAGGAGGGGAAGGTTTTAGAGCTCACAAAGCAGCTCCATGAGGAAAGAGGACTTAATGTATCTCGGTACAAAGAGGAAGCATCAATGGGATTTTTTATTTTTTTCTAGTTCTTAGAATTGTTTTTAATTGTAACGCCTAAAAGGCAATTGAACTTTGAATTCTACTAATAAAATCTTTGCTTCATTTTGGTTCGCAAATTTAAATTTCCCAAAGTCTTTGAAATCATTGCATACGCATCCCATTCATAGCATTGCATGTACAGGTACCATTATAGGTTTCTCGTCTTCTTCGTTGTTTATTTCAGCAGAAATGTCTTCCGAACAAAGCATCAAGGATCTTCAGGCACAAAACGCCAAGTTCCAGCAAATGTTCATAAATCTGGCAAAAGGGCAGGAGGATCTGAAAGCCCTCATCCTGAAAGAGAAAAAGAAAAAGAAGAAGGCTGCCGATATTTTGAATATGGGCAGAAGGTTTAGAGGACCGTCGAAGCAACAAGTCGATTTGACCTCTTCATCCAAAGAAGGGGAGAATCAAGAATAAGAGACAAGGGAGAAGGACCCCAGTCCTGAAGTTTCTGACATGTGTGTGACCCTGTAGGTTTCCGTGATGTTGGCAATTATATTAAATCACACTTTAAAGTAATAAACAGTGAGCGGTATCTAGCAACACATCACTACTACCCAAGTCACGAAAATGTCATGTGATCTGACAAAACCTTTCTGTGATGATATTTGTATGTACAATTACCCTTTTGCCCTTATATCTATGTTGAACACAAGACATAGAATGTGTCACCCTTGTGTAGTTCAATATTGGACCCTTAGATATTTATCCTGTTATGTCGGATGGGCAAATTCCATCTTGGTCACTCATGTCCCTCAGCATGCTTTATGAAGTACTCATCAGCTGTCTTTATGGTCATCCAGTTACGAATAATGTTTGATCAACAATAAAGTACTTAACTCTACATCTAGGGTCCATAGTGGTTTCAGGTCGAAGGATGGTGTATACACCATTATCACCATGAGAATAACTTATGATACCTTGCATAACATTTTATGTAGTATTCTCATAGCGGGTCAATCCAGTATAAATATTACTCTTAAAATTCATACCTATGTCAAAACTTGATAACTCCTTATCCATAACCCGTGAGGTGTGATCATCAGTCTATCTTCATAATAATCTCAATGCTTTAATATTATCTCACTTTACAATAAAGCTCAACTACAGATACTTTAAGAATAATATTCTTATGTTTAATGGGATCTCATGATTAAGTCACACTTAACATTTCATTAAACAGACGAACTATTCTAGGGACTTTATTATATTAGAAAAACAAACATAATAAAGAAATGCCTTTTATTATTAATAAATAATTCGATACAAGTACCAAAAGTATTGACCTCTAGGGTTTACACCAACAATTTTAATAATAAATCATAAATGAATGTAGAAGTTTGCACCTCGTCTTACATATTAAGGGATAAACAACAATTTGAAAAGGGTTTTAAGAGTGGTGGAAAAATAGCTAAGGGTGAAGTCAGTTCGATTTGGACTAGTTTTTGGTTAAAAAAATGTTCGAACCAATGATATCTCCATCTGTTTGGTTTGGTTCGATTTTTCGTATTTTTCAAAAATGGAACCGAACCAAACAAACCTGTTTGGTTTTGTTTGATTTGGTTCGGTTGATCGATTTATAATATTTTTTTTTCAAATATTATATTCATCTATGTATTCTCCATTATTGTGTTTTTCGGCGTATTTTATGCTATTATTTTTTTAAATAATAAATTGCTTATAATTTATTACATGATCTATTTTTTTCAAACAAATTACAAGTTGTTCTTAATTCGTTTGAAACAGTGACATATTTCCATTACATCATAAAATAAGTTCACTATTAAATATAAAAGTTGGCACTCAGTATCAGAAAGTTGGGAAAGAATTTGAAAACATAACAAATAAAACACAACAATAAAAACAAAAAGTTTTAATACACATAAATTAACATGTTTCACACCTTAAACACATAAAAAAAATTATAACAAGACTAGAAGGAATTTTGTTGAAGAAGAAGAAACAAAAAAGGTATAAAAAAAACTAATGAAGAGAACTTGAATACAAAGAGGGCGAGCATAGCATATCACAATAACGATAGATAGCAAGTTTTTGTTACTTATAGTTTCTACTTTTTATGTTTGGAGTTTGATTTTAGATATTTGTATTGCTGAAAAGAAGGAAGCGTAAACAAAGATGGAGAATGATTGTATGGATATAAAAATTGAACTTAATGATGATTGAAATAAAATATTTAAAGAGTAAATTATAGTTATTAGTTCAATTCATCGATTTAGCGTTTCTAAAAAATAAAACCGAAAATTGAATTAAACCACTTCAATTTTTATTGATTTGATTTATTTTTAAAACCTAACAAAAAAAAACAATCAATTTTTTTCATATTTATTTAATTTAGATTGTTGATTTAATTAGTGTTTCCGGTCTACTTACACTTCTAAAAATAGCTGAATTAAATGAATTTCAATAATAATGAATCATAAAAAAAAATCATTAAAAATTAACAATTCATTAATTTTATTTTTAAAAAAATCTATTCCAATTGATACACTAACAATTCACTATTATTTTTTAGAAAAACAATCAAATTCATTAATTAAAAATCACATCCATTCAATCATCTATTAATATGTTTTCAAAATATGAATATTCATCAAATCATAAAATTAAATTATCATTAAAAACATTTTTTAAAAGAAATTCTCTTTTTTCATTTATCTATTTATTTATAGATATTTGGTTGAGACAAGGCTTCACTCACTAAAAAATTCTCACGCGAATAAGATTTCATATCCACTTCCAACTTAATTGTCATTTAATAATTAAGGTTAATTCTTTGATATTCATATAAACTTTGGTTTTAGTCAAAATTTATTTAAAACTTTAATTTATTTTATGATAAATTATTAAAAAATTGATGAAGCTTTGGGTGATATTGTTTGATAGAATCATAGATACGTATCCAACTAAATATAAGAGATAGTGAAGTGTTTAAAAGGATTGATGGAGTATTTGTTTAGTCATATTTTGCTAATTAAGTTTAGAATGGTGATTGTAGGGGGAATGACGTCATCGCACGGAGAATAAGATGCTTCCAAAAATGGAACCACGTAACACCTCTTACTATCCAATCACGTGCCTACAGCTCACGTTGGAATCAAAACGAGCCCTTTCTTTTTCCTCAGCCCTCTTAATTAATCTACTTGTTTATTTAATTTAGAAGAATAAAGTGTGGTTGGTTTTTTTAGTAGATTGTGTATCATAATGAAATCAATTATCCATTAAAAACCTTGATTTAAATTAATTTCTTTTTAAAAAAATAGTTGATGTCATGAACTTATTAGATTAATACATATAAATAAATAGACACAGAACTAATTCCTTACACTTATTTAACTCAATTAATATATATTTATTTCAACGCTACTACCTCGAGCAACATGTTAGATAGAAATCTATTATTCAAGATCAATTCCCTCAAGTAGCAAAATGAGATCATTTTCCACCACGTCTATTGCAAAGTTAACAAATACGTTGATGCTTTAGGGAAGAATAAATTTGTACTTTCAATTTTTTTGTTGTTGTAATTTTGAAGAGTGCCCTTCCTTTATTAATCACTTAGTTTATAGTAATATGTTAGGGAATTCAACTTCCCAATTAATTTCATTGTAGTTTTCTTTCTCTTCTTGGATTTCAACCCTACTTTTAAAAAGAACTATTCATCCAAATTAAACTAATTAAATTAGGTATTTTTAAGTTCGATTCTAAATCAAAATAAATTAATCAAAATTGATCTCTATTGATTCAAATATCAATTTTATTTTACATAATTGAGGAAAGTTGATAATAATAATAATAATAATAATAATAATAATAATAATAATAATAATAATAATAATAATAATAATAATAATAATAATAATAATAATAATAATAATAATAATAATAATAATAATAATAATAATAATAATAATAATAATAATAATAATAATAATAATAATAATAATAATAATAATAATAATAATAATAATAATAATAATAATAATAATAATAATAATAATAATAATAATAATAATAATAATAATAATAATAATAATAATAATAATAATAATAATAATAATAATAATAATAATAATAATAATAATAATAATAATAATAATAATAATAATAATAATAATAATAATAATAATAATAATAATAATAATAATAATAATAATAATAATAATAATAATAATAATTTATTAAATATTATGGAACCCAGTCATTGCTACATTGCCAACATACAAAATGGAAGGTTATATATAGTGACAAGTAGCAAGGTTTATGGTATACACTTGTTATGGTGTATGCTATACAAAGAATAATTGTTATGGTGCATGCTTGCAAAGAACACTTGTTAGGTGCATGTCTTGCAAATGACACTTGGTGTTTTGTATGTAAGGCAAAAGACAAGTGTCTCATGCATGTAAGAGACATTTGTCTTGCTTCTCCTATAAATAGGACCATGGACAAGCATTCATTTCACACAACCACGCGAGAAGAGCAATAAGAAGCAACAGAGAAATAGAGCGTTGCTCAAGAGAGAAAATTGTTCCTCATAGAGAGTTTCCTTGTGAGAGAAATAGTGAGCCAATTTGTGAGTGTTCGTTACAAATTGAGAGATACGTTATAGTGAGATCTACCTAAGGGTGAAGTTGTTGTATTCTCATTATCATAGTGGAAGTTTAAAAGGCCTAAGGGTCCTGTGGTTTTCCCCTTTCTCATTTTGAGAAGGCTTTCCACGCTAAAATTCTTTTGTGTCACTGCGCTTATGTTTTTCACGTTTCGGCTAGTGCCTATTTTGAGTTCACAGAGGAGGAGAATTATGAAGGTCATTTCCCAACAGTGGTATCAGAGCACTGTGTGAGCTATGGGCTACTACAGTGTTGTACTTATAATAAAGTTCTTAGTATGCTCTATGGTTGCAATATTGTTTGATCTTCCACATCAGAAAGAACTATTATTATTGGAATTAAATCGTAGTATTGTGAAACTGTGTCTTGGTAAGTTTTGTCTAAGGAAAGACTTGGTATATAAGTGTGTCAATATTGACCCACCTCTCTTTCCTGGAAACTTCTTAGTTTCACTATTCACAAACTACGATGGCTTTTTCAGTGTACAACACTATTTACAAAATCTCATAGTTGAAGGAACTACTTTCATGTGTTCTCAATATGGAGGGTTCTACCATTCATGATGGAGATATGTTCAAGATGACTACTAATAGTTATACCTATTTGAAGCCAATGGTGAAAAACAACATATATTGCAAAGATTTGCATGAGCCAAATCCTGAAAAGGATAAGAGAGAGAAAAGGAATGGGAGCTCTAAAACCGGAAGGTAGATCTCGTGATCAAAAAATACATACATAGAAGTCTATTCGAGCATGTATCAACTTATACAAATGTGTATGAGATGTGGACCAAACTTGAATCTTTGATTCAAAAGAAGACACTGAGAAACAAAGTCCACCTTGTCATACGATTGGTGAAATTGGAGTACTCAGATGGCCAAAACATGATCGAACATTTGAATACCTTCAAAGGTATTGTGAATCAACTGAAGAAAGTTGACATAAAGATATATGATGAGTTAAAAACTCTTCTACTCCTAAGTTCTCTACCTGAGATTTAGGACACTCGTGTTGCCACTCTTAGTATCTCTGCTTCAAACAGAAAACTTGTGATGGATTCTTTTACAGATTCCTTGCTAAATGAAGAGTCAAGACAGAGGGAAAAAGGCTTCAATAACTAGTTCGAATCCAAAATTGTTGATAACAGAGGAAGGAGTAGGAATTGTAAAAGGGGAGGTCGTGGGAGATCACAAGCTATATCCACATCTCGCACAAGACTATGTTGTTATTATTATGGAAAACCTGGCCATAGAAGACCCGGGTGCAAATTCCTGAAGAGAGATCAACATGCTGGAACAATTCATCTAAATTTGATAAACACAAAGAAGAATAAGGAAGAATGAACCAAAATTGTAGTAGCCTCGAACAACGAGAATATTTTTCTTATTAGAGATGACAATTATCTAAATGTTGCATTCGATGACTACACTTGGATAGTTGACACATGAGCATCTTTCCATGTTACACCACATGAAGAATTATTCTCATAATACCAAAGAGTATATTTTGGTACAGTGAAGATGGGAAACCATCTCACAAGCAAGATTGTTTGTATTGGTGAAGCGACTATGATCACAAAGAATGACAATAAGCTCATGTTAAAATAAGCAAGACATGTACCAGAAATGCGTCTAAATCTTATCTTAGTAGGAAAGTTGGATGATTTTGGAATGATAAACCAATTTGGCGGTGGTAGATGGAAGCTTAGCAAAGGGAACATGTGTTGTACCCCAAAATTTTCCCCATATTTTCTCAAGACATTTCTCACAAAGATCTTCAATAGCTCAAGTTTGCACAAGTGTTGACTAGGTCAAATCACCTCTTGAGCACTAGGACCCCAAATTAGGGTTTTGATTTTTACAAGGACAATTGGAATTATAATGCCTCAAATGACTTTCATGGTTCATTATAGACCCCCAAGAATACTCATGCCAAGTTTCAAGTCTTGGATCATAATTTTGCCCAGTCAATTGATCAAATGACTGAAAATCAACTATATTGGGTAAAAAGTCAAATGTGGTCAACCCACTGTCAAACTTTAATATTTTTGGCAAATATCAACACTTTGAAGTCATATTCATCAATTGACCAAGTTTGGATCACAATTCCTTAAGAAAAGTGTTCAAATCATCAAAGGGGCAAAATTGTCAAAATTAGAGTTTGATTGAGAATGACTGATTTTTAATCTTTGACCTAATACATGATCTAATGACTTGAAGCATAACCTTAAGGACTCAAACACATCATTTTGACCTAATTGCATGACTCAATTCATTTCTCAAGATCAAACAGTTGATACTTGAAATTTGGTCAAGTGATGAAAAAGTCAATTGATACATCAAAAGTCAAACTTTGACTTTTTGATCAACATTAAGTTTCAAAGATCAAGATTCATTAATACATTCAAAAATATGAAGCTTTATCATCAAGAATCAAGAAAGTCAAAAAGTCATCAAAAAGTCAAACTTTTCAATACTTAGAAATTTTTCTAAGTGTTTTGAACTTGATAATTTCACTACTTCATGATATTTTTTCACCAAGATGCAAGATGATTCAAGGAAAACTTTCAACATGAAAGTTGTATATCTTGATGAATTCTACAACTTTGTATTAAAGAGTTGATGTCCAAAAAATTCTTAGATTTGAAGATATAAGCTCATAAAGTCATGACATTTTTCATAAAACACTTAGTGAAAATTTTGGCAAGTTAGGCAGATTTTTTAACCTAACTTCTTGACCAATTTTCACCTAGTTCTAAGTTGATTTAGCCAAAATGGTCAACATGAAGGTTTTATACAATGTTTCAAGCTTTTCAAAATGTCCAAGAACTTGAAGAGATCATTTTTTAGATATGATATTCGAAGAGAAGAAGATGGCATCACAAACATGGAATATGTCATTTTTCATGAAGAACACGTGATCCAATCTCATACCATGCTGCATAATCTTGCTTTGCAGGCCTCTTAACTTGAAAATCTCACCATAATTAAATGTTTACACAAACTTTTGAGCTATGGTCCACTTAATTCAAGTATTGTCTAATGCATCTTGCCATTTAAGGGAGAAAGGTACCATTTCCATTCTTGAAAAGCAAGTTTTTTTGCAAAAAGTCCACTCCTCGAGCCTCAAACTTGTTTATTCTACACACACTCAATCTACAAAGTCAAAAACAACATGTTTAAAGTGTTTAACCACTCTATGATCAAAGGTACAAGGCATTGAAACTTAATTTTTCAAGAAAATCACATGATGAGCTTAACATGTGATTTTGAATTCTGATCAACTTGAACTTCTCCAATTTTCCCCTATAAATAGAGACACTATTTTGCAAGCAAACGGACGAAAAAACAAGCCTTCAAACCCCCTCAATCTCTCCCAAGTCAGAATTGGCCAAAAATCACCATTTTTTTAAGCTTTTGAAACCTTAACTTAGAAACTCATCACTCTTGTAACTATTGTCCAAACAAAATCATCCAAACACTTCATATATATCATATAGAAGCTATTCATACCCCTGTTTCCTCACTGTAAGATCATTTTCATCATCCACAATTTTCAAAATCCACTATTGCAACTTAACTTGAGTAAACCAATCCAAACACTTTCAAGGAAAAGTAAGATTGGCAACATACTCACTAAGGTCCCAGGAAGCTAAAGCAATCATCATATTGTTTCTGAAAGTCATGTAGAGGACATTGAATTTTTGCATCAAGAGGTAAGTTTTTCCAATTTTGAAATCTTGATACAAGCATCATTTGCACTTACTTTTAAAAGATAAAATATAGATATCATGTCTATGAAGTTAACCATATCTTTAAATTTCATTTTTATTGACTGTGGGATGAGAATTTTGAAACTGAATTTTTTGGACATTTAGGTTTTTGTTTGGTACCAATAGGAAATTCGTGAAAACATTTGATTTATAGCTCTTAAAAATTACATGGTTGGATTCCTTGTTAAAAATCAAGCAAGTTTGATTTTTACAACCTAAAATTTGGTTGAGAAATGAGGAAGTTAGAATTTTTTGAAAAAAAAATGGAAATATGTTGTTACAGTAACAGTAACGATGGATGCAGGAAAGAAGAAGAGAAATATCAAAATTTGAAAACGAGTTCATTTTATATTTATTATTAGTTGTTATATAAACAGATGAAACAGCCACCCCAGTGGCAAGCGCGCGCGTTTTCAAGTACCTCTGACTATAAGGGCGTGAGTTTGAACCAATGTGAATCTCCCTTTTGCATATTTTGTGTTATTTTGTGATTTCAGAAGGCAGGTTTCACATATAATATCATGCAAGCATTTTCTTGATAATCATACACGCGTGGCCTGGTGGTAAACTTTTGAGCTAATAGCCCGGAGATCTTGAGTTCAAGCCTTGGCAGGACCAAGCTTATTTTTTATCACTTGTTTATTTCACATTTTTTTATCAAACTTCAATATTTTTTTAAATCAATTAAAAAAACTCCTTTTGAGTTTATTTTTTGCACACTACTCATTTATCATCTCTATTTTAAGAATATAAAAAAATATCACAAAAAATATTTTTATTTTCATTATTTATAATTAAATCAAGATAGTACCTTTTAAAGATTTTCCTTCTAAAAAAAAACACAAAGACATATATTCTTCTTAAATATTTCAATTCAAGTATTTATTTATTATTATTAAATTAAACTCTATTATTTTCTTTTACATTATAAAACATATTCTTTTCCAAATTAATATTAATCAAAATTATTTTCTAAACAATTAAATTAGACTTAGGATTTATTTTAATTAACTTAGATTTTAGGTTTTGTTAAATAATTAATTAACTTCCCTTGTAAATTAATAGTTTTAGATTAATCTTAAAACCTATTCGATAAAAAACCACAAAAATAATTTCTTTTTCTTCTTTATCTTTTACATTTTTGTACATTCTATTATTATTCATATTCATTCGTTTGTAATAGTAATTAGGGCTTTATTGCTTTCCATCCCCAGTTGTAATTTGTACTCCTCATTCCCAAAGTGTTTTAATCACGTAGGACATTTACTTTTCACAATTTATCGCTTTTCCATATTATTGCTAGTAATTAGGGTTTATATGACAAGACTTAAAATCAAAATTAGACAACCCTAACACAAGATAGATACATGAATAAAAAAAACACTTTGCACGCATGTACCTCTAGGGTAACCCACACTTGTTGCCTCAAATAAAAATAGTCATGTCCCTCGAATGTGGGATATTTTAGCAAAGACCCTCGATTAAAAGATCGTAGTCCCTCGATGAACCTTCGATGTTGCCTTCGATAAATGATCTTAGTCCCTTACGAAAAATTGCTAAAACATCTTACAAGTTGCCTTCTATGACTGTATGATGACCCACGCTTGTCCCTCACATCCAATGATATGGCTCCTTACCAACCAATGGTAAAATAATACTATCTAAAGAAGGAGGGAAAAAACAAAGACTCTTTGAATAGGTAAATTGCTCGTAATTGCTTGCTCACAAACAAAACCATTTACACCTCACACTTTCAAAACACTTTTCGAAACAAACATTTTGTATACATTCTCAACGATACGAGAATCATTACAAAATTGTCTTACATTGGCATTTTCAAAGCATCTTTCCAAACACTCCTTTTCAACAAATATTTTCAAAACCAACACTTTGTATACATTCTCAACAATACGAGAATCATTGCAAAGTTTGCCAAACTTAGGCGTTTAAAAATATTTTCAAACTTACACAAACACAAAACATTTCAAAGTGAGCTAGCAATTAAGAGCCTGTAGATAACTACAGATGAAAATGGTGCTAACACCTTCCCTTTTTATAACCTACCCCCGAATTCAAGAAAATTCTCAAAAGGTCTTTCCTGTTCTTTTCACCCTTTCCTTTATTGGATAAAAGAAAATTCGGTGGTGACTCTTGCTATCCGCAACAATTGCAATAAAACACAAAACACCAAGTCAGTTCTCCCACCATATCACAGTATGACGTTTGCTTGTGGTAAAAAGGAAGGATCCTTGTACATCATGCGGGGAAAGATTAACAATGGAGATACTAATGTTTCTCAAGACGCAACCAAAGAATTGTGGCACAAATGACTTGGCCACATGAGCGAGAAAGGTATACATATTATTACTAATGATCATCTTTCAAATATCAAGGGATAACCAATGGAATCTTATGAAGACTTTCTAGTAGGAAAACAACACATAATATCTTTTCAAAGATCAGATGATGCAAGAAGACAGAAGAAAATCCTAGATTTTGTTCACTCAGATGTTTGCTCCACATCTGAAAGGTCTCTTGGTGGCGCACAATACTTTGTTACCTTCATTGACGATCACTCCATAAAGGTGTGGGTTTATCCATTGAAGGAGAAAGATTAAGTTCTACAAAATTTCAAGGAGTTTCACACCTCTTTAGAATGAGCACCTGGAAGAAAGTTGAAATGCTTAAAAAGTGACAATGGAGGTGAATACCTAAGTCTGTTTGAAGAATATTGTAAAACTCATAAGATGAGACATGAGAATACATATTCGAAGACTCTCCAAGTGAATGGATTAGCGAAAAGGATAAACAAAATAATTGTAGAGAAAGTTATAATCATGCTTTCTCATACAAAACTTCCCAAACCATTTTGGGGTGAAACAGTGAGAACTGCAATTGATTTGATAAACTTGTCTCCTTTAAGACCGTTAAATAGAGAGATAACATGTGAAGTATGGTATGGAAAGAAAGCCTCTTACGGTCAACTGAGAGTATTTGGGTGTAAGTCATTTTTCCATATTCCTAGAGATGAGAGAGCAAAACTCAATGCTAAGACGAAGGAGTGCATATACCTTGGTTCTCCATGAGATGAACTTGGCTTCAGATTGCAGGATCCTGCAAACAATAAGATTGTTCAAAGTTGATATGTGGTATTTTATGAAGATCAAATAATCCATGATATTCAATCTAAGAAGCAAAAGACCATTGTGGTACAAAACTTAGGGGGAGAGATTCCTCAATAAGATATCCAAGCCGATCAAATAGTTCAACCCCATCATACAGAGAAATATGGCCATATATAACAAGGTCAAGAAATACAAGGAAAACAAATGATAGAGACTGATCAGAGGTACCAAGAATCTCAAGAGAGAAGATTCATGCAAGTTAGATAACCATCAAGAAAATATTCCCCATATGAGTATGTCACTCTCACCGATGAAGGAAAACCTTAAAGCTTTATGAAAGCCATTGAGACAGATAACAAGGACACATGGATGCAATCCATGCAAGAAGAACTATAGTCATTGAAGGAGATCCATATGTATGACTTGATGAAATTACCAAAGGGAAGAAGGGATTTGGAAAACAAGCGAGTGTTCAAACTCAAGTTTGAAGAGAACAACCCAAACCCCATATACAAATCATGAATTGTCGTGAACGGATTTCATCAGAAGAAATGCATAGACTTTGAAGAAATATTTTCACCAGTAGTGAAGATGACATTCATAAGAGCAATCCTTGGTCTAGCTGCAACGCTAGATTTGGAGATAAAGCAAATTGATGTTAAAACAACATTCTTACATGGAGACTTAGAGGAAGAAATATACATGGAGCAACCTGAAGGATTTGCAGAACCAGGAAAAGAACACCTTATGTGTCACTTGAAGAAAAGTCTATATGGGTTGAAGCAAGCTTAAAGGAAATGGTACAATAAGTTTTAACTCTTCATGACCAAACATGAATTTGAAAAACATCCACAGACCATTGTGTGTTTGTGAAGAAATATGATGATGGTGAATCTATCATACTTTTTTTATATGTTGATGATATGCTCATTATTGAGAAAGACAAAACAAAGATAGTTGATCTAAAGAAGGCATTGAGCAAATCATTCACCATGAAAGATTTGGATGCAGTAAAGGAAATTCTTGGAATAAAGAGCATTCGAGATCATCCCAAAAGAATGTTGTGGATGTCACAAGAATATTATATCAATAAAGTTATTGAGAGGTTCAACATGCATGATGCTAAACTTGTGCATGTCTCACTACCTGGTCATCTGAAACTCAGTAAGACACAATGTCCAAGAAATGAAGAAGAAAAAGAAGAAATAAGCAAGGTACCATATTCTTCAGCTGTGGGTAGCCTTATGTACGTAATGGTTTACACAAGACTTGGCATTGCTTATGCTGTGGAAGTTGTGAGTAGATTTCTGTCAAATCCAGAAAAAGAGCATTGGAATGCTGTGAAATAGATACTGAGGTATCTAAGAGGACCTATCAAACAATATTTATGCTTTGGTAGTGAAAAGAAATTACTCATTGGGTATGTAGATATAGATATGGCAGGAGATGTAGATTCAAGAAAATCTACTTCCAGATATTTGATTAATTTTATAGGGGGAGTTGTCTCATAGAAATCACGATAACAAAAGCGCATTGCCTTAAGTACCACAAAAGATGAATACATTGCAATCACTGAAGGTTGTAAGGAGATCCTGTGGATGAAGAAGTTCCTACAAGATCTAGGTCAGAATCAAGAAATTTATATTCTCTATTGCGATACCATTCAAGGTCAAAACATATTGACTTAAGGTATTATTGGATTCGTGATTTGTTGGAGTGTAAGTTGTTGAAAGTAGAGAAAGTTCACACCAATGAGAATGATGCATTCATGATGACAAAACCTCTATCAAAAGAAAAGATAGAGTTTTGCAAATAAGCTGCTGGATTAGCAACAACTCCAAAGTAATCAAGATCATTCCCCTATGGCTGGAGGAGGAGAAATATGGTGTCCAGCCATTGCCACATTGCTAACATACATTTGACAAAATGGAAGGTTACATGTGATGACAAGTAGTAAGGTTTATGTCTTACTCTTATTATGGTGCATGCTTTGCAAATAACACTTTTCATGGTGCATGCTTTGCAAAGAACACTCGTTATAGTGCATGTCTTGTAAAGTACACTTGGTGTTTTGCATGTAAGGTAAAACACAAGTGTCTTCATGCATGAAATGGACCTTTTCCCCGCTTCTCCTATAAATAGAACCATGGGAAAGCATTCATTTCACATAATCACAAGAGAAGTACAACAAGAAGCAAAAGATAAATATAACCTTGCTCAAGAGAGAAAATTATTCCTCATAGTGAGTTTCCTTGTGTGAGAAATAATGAGCTAACTTGTGAGTGTTCATTACAAATTAAGAGATACATTATAGTGAGATCCACCTGAAGATGAAGTTGTTGTATTCCCATTATCATAGTGGAAGTTTAAGAGGCCTAATGGTCCCGTAGTTTTTCTCTTTCTCATTTTGAGAAGGTTTTTCACGCTAAAATTCTTATGTCACTGCGCTTATATTTTTCACATTTTCGCTAGTGCCTATTTTAAGTTCATGGAGGAAGAAAATTATGGAGATTATTTTCCAACAAATATTTTTACAAATTAATTACTATTTTAAATTCTAATATTTCTAAAATATTTTTTAGAATATTTAAGATTATGTCAAGTATATGAATGATGGGTGGTTCAAATAAATTGATTCTTAATTCTACAATAAAATTAAAGTTTGTGTTAACCCATCCTTACAAATTGATTTGTAAAATGAATAATATCACTATATATATATATATATATATATATATATATATATATATATATATATATATATATATATATATATATATATATATATATATATATATATATATATATATATATATATATATATATATATATATATATATATATATATATATATATATATATATATATATATATATATATATATATATATATATATATATATATATATATATATATATATATATAAATTACTTTTAAGTTTTAATTTTAATCAATGGATGACTTGAGTTTTTTCTTCTTCTAAATAATAGCTAAGATGTATTTAGAGTAATATACTAAGTGTAATATTTCTTTGGTAAGAGACTAAAAAGTCAAATGAATGTTTATTTTATATTAATTGGAGTTAATAAGAATTTTATGTATTTTCTTAATTTATGCTATCTAATCTTGTATGATTAATTAAACTTAAAAAACACAATAAAATTTTAAACTAAGAAATAAGAAAATAAAATAAAATAACTTTTTGATTTGATTGATTAATTTTTTTCTCATAATAAATGTATTATCATAGATTTTCTTTCATTTTCTGCTGGATTTTGCTAAGGATAACTATGGTGGTAGGTTTCCGCTTTTACATTATCAATTGAGCGGTGAAGGAGTCACATAACCCCTTCAAAAAATATATGCTTTTATTTGGGAGGACCTCAAGCCACGTCATGAAGGCTCCCTTAAGGATTAACTAGAACAACTCGTATTTTACGGCTCCGCAAGCAAGATAATAGTGGATTCTAGTATCTATATGCTCAATACGTTTGTCAGAATTCCCCATTCCATCACAACTCTTCAACTTCAGAGGCTTTTTGAGAGATCTAAGGATCTTTCTATCGATGATCCTTCTTGAGAGCGAGTTACTCTTTTGATTACTAGCTTGTACTTCAGTGCCATGTCGCTCCTCCTTTCGAGAGTGGTGTGATGGTGATCGATGACGACGATAATCATCTGGTAGCATATATCTCCCTCATATTCCTCCAAACCTATGAGGTAGAGTATGGTGTCCTCGATGAAGATTGTGGCCTAGCGATCTAGGGGCCGCCCTGTGTGGTGAAGTAGAGTCGACGAGAATAGACTCTGGTTTAGCTCTCTACTCGTTGTGTGAAATGGTCTCACGTACGAAATTATCCCTAGAGGAAGCTGACTACAAGCTTTCTTTGATCCAAAGTATTCTTTCAAAGCGGAAATTTTGCTATTGCACTAAGTTATAGACATTGTTCACCAAATAGTTTGTCCCTTGCGTGCCTAAACTATCTTGCAATTGTTGGAGACTGTAGAGTATTTCATATCCATAAACAAAAGGTTGGAACTGTGACTGCTTCGATATTTGACCTTGAAAAGTTTGTAGAGAAGGTTGGAAGGTCCCCTGTCAAACTGTTGAAGGTGCTAGATTTTGTAGCGTTGGAACTCTAGAAGGAGTAACTAAGACCAAAACATCTTCAATCATCGGAGGAAGTTGAGCCTCTATCACTGGATCATAGTGTTGGTTGTAACATCAGTCGTGGATGTGGCGTTGCATGGTGACAGTTGAGCTAGTGACTTTTGATGCCGCCAAAATAGTAGAAATTGGATTAACGATCTATATGAGAAAGGTCGGTGCTTTGAAATAGAAAAAATCAATAATCTAAAAAAGAAAACATCGATGATTTAGAATCGTGATGAAAAAATAGTGATTATTCATAAAAATTCGTGAGAATCATAAGTCAATTCCATGTACAATACAACCATCTTTTTCTATTACACTATTTAAAAAGAATCTATTAAAAAAACTTAATAAAGAAAGAATTTAGGTCCACTAAAATGAATAAAGCATACTCCTCTAAAATAAGCAAATTGTTATCTTAACAAACATCTGTTACATGTTATATCCACATTAGTGGAATCTAACCAATAATACCATGATAAACTTCAATTTATTGGGAAAGGTATCTTTATAACAAATTAGAAGCGTAAATTACACACTAGATACACTTTCCACACCGCCAAATATATCCGAATATAAAACTTGAAAACACATAACAGATTCAAAGTACCACTCACCTACTTCACTTTTTTATGTTCTTTCTCTTTCCTTGGTTGTGGGAGAATTTTAGGTTCTCTTCTTCAAACCTCTCATCAATATATATACACTCACTCCAAATTTCTTGACTCTCCATATTTTTTCAATCACTCTCAAAATCGTACATACTTATATATCATATATATACATACAGAAAATCAAATATGGATGATGAATATGCTAAGCTCATAAGGAGGATGAACCCACCTAGGTATTATTATTCATTTTTCATTCATGTTTTAAGAAGGGTGTTTTTGTTTTGTTTCAATTTGGAAGTTGTAATCAAGTTAAGAATGAAAATTGAACTTTTTTAAAGATGTTTTTGTCTCTTCAGTTTTCCCTCTTACTTTGTAGATCTTTGCTTGATTCTTTCTAGAAGTTGGAGGGTTAAAATCAATATGATATATATGAATATGTATGTGTGTTGGATTGATATTGTTTTGTCTAACTAGCTTCTTGCTATGTAGGGTTGTGATTGATAATAATGCATGTGAAAACGCCACTGTTATTAAGGTATGGCTTGTAACTTTTTCCTTTCTCTAGGTTTCACACACAAAAAAAAAAAAAAATAGCTAACAAAGGCTTGGGTTTAAGTTTGACCCAACCACAATTCTTAACATGGCACGGTACGAGAGTCTGGTTTAATTAACATCCGGTAGGTTTCTGTTATCGGGTCACACAGAGTTTATTCTGGCCCTGCTATCAGCTTTCCGTTATCAGGCGGCTCACCATTTATTTGCACGCTCCAAATGTGTCCAGTCCTGGGCGTGAGGGTGTGTACCTGTTATCAGGCCACACACCGTTTATTTGCATGCTTCAGATGTTCAGTCTTGTCCCTGCTATCAGGTTTCTGATATCGGGTCACTCGCAATTTATTGTACGCTCTAGATGTCCAGTTCTGGGCGTGAGGGTGTGGACTTGTTATCGGGCCACACACCGTTTATTTGCACGCTCCAGATGTTCAGTCCTGGCCCTGCTATCAGGTTTCCGTTATTGGACCGTTTATTTGAACGCTTAGATGTCCAATCTTGGGTGTGAGGGTGTGTTAAAAGTCCCACATCGGATAATATATGACTTGAACATGTGCTTACAAAGGGGAAAATCTTCACTCTATAAGTTGGTTTTGTTGGGTTGAGTTAGAACCTACCACAATTCTTTAACATATTATTTTACTTTTTCTTTCAATTTACCCTTTTATTTTTATAACTCAATATGATTGTTTGTTTTGCAGGTTGACAGTGTTAACAAACATGGGATACTTCTGGATGTAGTCCAAGTAATTTCAGATACGAACCTTGTGATAAAAAAGGCTTATATCTCATCTGATGGGGTTTGGTTCATGGATGGTAATTGTGGAAACAAAACAAATTTATATTTTCTATAATAGTATTAACTTTGCTTCTGATTCTAGTGTATTAATTTGATTTTTGTTTTTTTATTCAGTGTTTAATGTGACGGATCGAAATGGAAGCAAGATCAAAGACAAGGAAGTCATTGATTATATTCAGAGGGTAGGAAGTTGTGTATTTGCCATTTCTTGAATGCTTCAATTGACGCTTATTTTTGTTGCACCATCTCTGTGGAAGGGTGATTTTACCGTCCTTTGCTAGAAATCTTCAAGTTAAGTAAGCAGGACAATGGTATTAGAAAATATGCTCATATGAATTTGGTTTTGGTTTTGATTTTGGCAACACAATCAATCAAACCCTGTGAGCTTTTGCATCGTTTTACCCTTGTTTTCTGCATGGTTTTCGATTATAATTTGTTTTCTATACAAAATTCATTTGGTTCTCTCTATTCTTTGATCAAAGGGTATGTGTATGAACCTGCTAGATTCATCTGGCGGCCATATAGTTTGAAGCGCATGTAACTGAGGATGATAAACTTGCCTTATTGCTGCGATGCCAATTTAATTCATAGATTTTATTTCACTTTTGACCCTTCCGAAATTTTGGCCCCTCTATTTCCCCCCAAAAAATTTGGTTCTAAGCTTTGTAGCACCGACACCCCTGAAAAAAGGTGTGTCAGTGTCAGTGTCGTGTGTTGGTGTCTTGTTTCCAGTGTCCGTGCTTCATAGGTTCTAAGTATATAAATTCTTTTGTATTCTTTGTTAGATCTATGAATCTCGCCATACTAACATGCAGTACTTCAATTGTAGATTGTCAAAAAGCTTGTAGTTTCTGATTTTCTTTATCTTTCTAATTTTGTAGAGACTTGAAAAGAATCCGAGCTTTGCAACATCGATGAGAGAGTCTGTGGGGGTCGTACCTACTGAAGAGCACACTGTTATTGAACTTACAGGCACAGACAGACCTGGTTTACTATCTGAAATCTGTGCTGTGCTTGCAGACCTTCGCTGTAACGTTGTTACCGCCGAGATTTGGACGCATAATACTAGGGCTGCAGCAGTAGTTCATGTAACCGATGATTCAAGTGGATGTGCCATCGAGGATCCGTCCCGTCTCTCCATAATAAAAGATTTGCTTTGCAACGTCCTCAGGGGAAGTGATGATCCGAAAACAGCTAGAACGGCACTTTCACATCCTGGAGTTATGTACAGGGATAGAAGATTACATCAGATTATGTTTGCCGATAGGGACTACGAAAGGGTTGAAAAAGCCGGTATAAGAGAAAGAGATAAACGTCCGTTCCTACATGTAACCGTCTCAGACTGTATTGAAAGGGATTACACTGTGGTTATCATGAGAGCGAAAGATCGACCAAAGCTATTGTTCGATATTGTTTGCACTTTAACTGACATGCAGTATGTAGTTTTTCATGGCGTGGTTCAGACAGAAAGGACAGAAGCTTATCAGGTTAGCCGAGATATTTCGTTGTATGCTGTTGGGAAATGATGGTCCGCCTTCTTGGTTATCTGTACTTTATACAGTTGAGTTACATAATTTGCATTTGCCGTATAAATTTATCTGATTGGGAATTGTTTATGTTATCTAGGAGTTTTATATTCGGCACGTTGATGGCTTTCCCATAAGCTCAGAGGCCGAGAGAGAACGACTTATACAGTGTCTTGAAGCAGCAATTGAGAGGCGGGCATCTGAGGTATGATTGTATCCTATGAAGCATGGACACTGGAAATACAACACCGACACTGACACGTCGACACCTGTAATAATTTGAAAAAATGAATAAATTTAACGTAGTCAGTCACAAGTGTCGGTGCTGGTTTCCGACACTGACACTAACACAGAAACATCTTTTTTCAGAGATGTCGGTGTTACAGAATTTATAACACACTCGTAAGCTCTATACCTCACACCTATTCTTCAATGGTATGCTAAGATATGTTTGTATGCAGGGGATGGAGCTAGAGTTATGCACGGAAGATCGTGTAGGACTTCTCTCAGACATCACAAGGATTTTCCGAGAAAACAGTTTATGCATCAAAAGAGCAGAAATATCAACAGAAAACGGGAAAGCAAAAGATACATTCTACGTCACCGATGTAACTGGCAACCCTGTCGATCTAAAGATCATCGATTCAATCCGCAGACAGATTGGCGACACAGTACTGCAGGTGAAACATAACTCTAATCTTTCACCAAAGCCACCTCAAGGGACAACAATTGGGTTCCTCCTTGGAAGTTTTTTCAAAAACCGATCTTTTCAGAATTTTAAGTTGATCAGATCTTATTCTTAAGTCAAACAGAAAAAATGCATACATGTAAAAGAATCTGTAAGTATATCTAGTTTCCTTCTCTCAGCAAGAGGGGCTTGGAATTTATACTGCAGAGTAGAAATCTCAAATATCTATGCATTAGTCTATAGTGTAAGTAGTTGTGTATAGTAACATATTACTTAGGTTGTGTATGGTGTAAATATTCCTAGAGTATCAAAAGCCAAGATTTAAAGTAGTACTTTTAGGTGGTGTAATTTGGAGTATGTAAATTTGAATGTGTAATTTGTAGTAGATGTAAATATAGTTATGTACATGAAATTGAATAGGAAAAAAAAAAGTATAATGTATTCTAAGTTCTCTCCCTCTAAGGAAGCACAACAACCTCAATTTCTAACACATGTAACCAAGTGTATGATTTTGGCCGACACATAACATAAAATATATTTGAAAAATAAGTTTTTCTAAAATTCTCATTTAATATAAATTTATTTTGTGTTATGAATAAAAACAATTATTCAAAACTTTTTCTAACTAATTTCTCTATTTTTTCCTTGCTCATGTATATTCCCTTTTCTCAAAACTTTCCCCTCCATTTCTCTAAAAATTCTCAAACAAATTTAAGAACGTTTACACCATCATATCTATTTGGGTTTTTAAAACGCTTCTATTTAATTTTTTATATTATTTTATTCATTTTAATTATTTAAATAATTAAACTACATTTTTTAAATATCAATCTTTTCAAATCTTTGATATATCTCACATTAACATTAATTTTGATACTTTTTAATAAAAAATTAAAAGAGAAAGAAGCAAATAATTGAAGAAGCATGGTTTACTGGAATAACGTTGGTTAACTAAGGAACAACTTTTCTATTCAATTAGTCATTGATTTCTTAGTGATTTAAAAACTATGCAGTAACCTTGGAGTATTATCGATATTTTTGTTCTAAGAGCACCAATATCGTTTGATAAAAATATAAACTATATTGAACAATCAAAGTATTCATCATCTCATCATCTATAACAAAGATCAAGATCATCCACTTATAATAAATGGATGAAAAGATGTTGAGGCGCGTTCTACAATTTATCGGTTGATGTTGTTGTTGAAGTCGGGTATTATGGAACAACAATTTCGAAATAAACGGTTTTAAACTGTTAAATTGTAATTCGATAGTGTCGAAACAGTGTGTGTCGAAGAGAGGTTGCTCAATCGAAGAGCTTGTGGATCTAAGCAAGCTACACACAAATTTGATTGGTTTTAGATTTAGATAGATTTGATTTAGATCTAAAATAAATAGATTTGATTTAGTATCAAAATAAATATTTTGGACTTTTATAATTTTGGGTTTTGATTTAGGGAGCAAACTAACCTAAATCTATAAATAGAGAGAGTAACCCATAATTTTGTAATTAAGTCAATTTATTGTAATCGCATAATTTGCAGTTGCAAGTGATTAATAAAGTTTTTCACAGTTTGTGGACAGAGAGAAACTCTACAGAAAATAATTGTCTTATTTCTTTTCATTTCATATTTCATTGTCATTGTATGGTGATGTAAATCATGTTCATCAAGATTGGTAGAAACTCATTATAGGTTTTGGTGGATTTCCAACATCTGGTATCAAGAGCTCGGTTAATTGATTCAAGGAAAATATCGATCAAGAACGATTGAGGAAGAAGAAGAATTTACGATGGCGAGTTATGGGAATGTAAATTATCCAACAATTCTATCAATTCTGAAAGTAGACAACTATGAGAATTGATGCAAACAGATGAAAGTTTTATTCAGGTGTCAAGGTCTTTGGGATCTTGTAAAGGATGGATTGAAAGCGCTTGGAGAAAATGCTTAAGAAGAAGAAAAGAAGAAACACACGGAATCTGAGAAGCTGAGTTATAAACCACTCTTTATAATTCATCAATGTCTGAGTTTAGAAAATTTTGAAAAAGTGAGTGATTCAGAATCTGCAAAAGAAGCTTGGGAAGTTCTTGAGAAGTCTTTTGGTGGTGTAGAAAAGGTGAAAAAAATGAGGTTACAACTCACAAGAGAACGTATGAATTGCTTCACATGGAAGATAGTGAGAGCATATCTGATTTCTTCACTAGAGTTACAAAACTAGTAAATCAAATCAAGGTATGTGGAGAAACATTAACAACAAGAACTGTTGTTTTGAAGATCTTGAGATCTTTGGCTCCTAAGTTCGACCACGTGGTGGTGGCTATAGAAGAGGGGAAAAACTCGTCGAAATTGACAAAGGAAGAGCTTCAAGGGACGCTTGAATCTCATGAATAAAGAATGACAGAAAGAGTTGCATACAAATCGAAGAGTGATGTGACTTTGCAGACACATTCAACAAAAGAAACCAAAGGCAAAGGAAAGTGGTTCGATAGAGGTAGAGGCGACTACAACAAATCGACTTGTAGAGGAAACCAGAACGAAGGAAACATGTCGAATCAGAGAAGACCATACCAAGGCAACCAAAGAGGCGGTGTTGCAAATAGAGGAAGAGGTGGTGGTCGAAAACCTGACAAGAGTCACATTCAATATTACAAATTTTAGAAGTATGGTCACTATTCGAGTGATTGTCCAGAAAATCGAAAGAATCAAGAAAGTGATGCAAAGTTTGTAAAACATGAAGAAGAAGAAGAGATGATGTTGATGGTCACAACAAGAGATGAATATAGATTCAAGGATCAATGATACTTGGATTTATGATGCTCATCACATATGTTTGAAAGGAAAGAATGGTTTGTCAACATAAATCCCTCAATGAAAAATATGATAAAATTTGCAAATGACAATACCCTAGCAGCTGAAGGTATTGGTGATGTTATGATTATGATGGAAGATGGCAAGAGGTCAGTAATTTCCAATGTGTTGTACATACCAGGCATGAAGAGTAATTTCCTCAGTATAGGGCAGTTGGTCGAAAAGAATTATAAAGTGTCGATAGAAGATAAGATGATGAGAGCCGTCGACGCAAATGGAAGATTAATCTTGAAGGCTCTTATGTCTCAGAATAGAACCTTCAATATCGAACTAAATGTGATGGAGCACAAATGCCTTTCGACTGCAGATAGCAGAGATAAATGGATATGACATTATCGACTAGGCCATCTCAACTTCAGAGACATCATAGATTTGAAGAGAATAAATATGGTTTCAGGATTGCTAGAAATCGACATTCAAAATAAGGTATGTAAGAAATGTGTGCAGGCGAAGCAGCACAAGAATAGCTTCAGCAAGGATGCATGAAGCAGGTCGAAGGTTATTTTTAAAGTCATATACTCTGATGTATGTGGACCAATTCAGGTGGATTCGATGGGATGTAACAAATAATTTATTATATTCATATATGATTTCAGTCAAAAGATGTGGACTTACCTGATCAAGAATAAAAGCGAAGTGATCGAGGTATTTGCCAAGTTTAAATCTATGGTCGAAAGACAAAGTGGTAGAAAACTCAAAGTTTTGAGAACTGATGGTGGTGGAGAGTATGTGTCGAAAGACTTCGACGGGTTATGTGAAAAGGAAGGGATTATGCATGAGGTGGTGCCACCCTATACTCCATAGAATAATGGAACTGCAGAAAGGAAGAATCGAACCATCATGAATATAGTGAGACGTGTGTTGAAAGATAAGAATTTACCTAAAGAGTTTTGGGGTGAAGCTGTGTCGACTGCAACATACATTTTAAACAGATGTCATACGAAGAAGCTAGAAGGAATTACTCCAGAAGAATATTGGTCTGGTGTGAAGCCTAGCTTGAGCCATCTGAAGGTATTTGGATCTATTGCACATAGACATGTGCCAGATCAGTTGAGAAGAAAACTTGATGACAAGTCGAGTCAAATGATTCTAGTTGGATATCATTCGACAGGAGGTTACAAGTTGTTCGACCCAGTGAGCAAGTAGATTGTGATCAACAAGGACGTGATCATAGATGGACTTAAAGAATGGGATTGGACTGGAAATGTCAAGAAAGATTCAGTGGGAATCATACTTGAAGAACCAGAAAATCAAGTCAAAAGAGAAGTTCGACAAGAGGAACCGACAATTATAGATCAACCAAGTACAATAAGACCTCAAAGAATAAGACACATGCATGTAAGATTGCGTGGTTACATCAGATGATGTGATAGATAATAAAGGTGAGTTGGTACATTATGCTTTCTATGCATATGTCAAACCTGTCAATGCAGCTGAAGCATTGAAGGATTCGAAGTGGGTGAAAGCAATGAGCAAGAAGTGAAGTATATCGAAGACAACAACACTTAGTCACTTGTTGAATTGCCTCAAGGCAAGAAGGCAATTTATGTTAAGTGGGTATACAAAGTGAAAATGAATTCCAAAGGGGAATTAAATCGACACAAAGTAAGGCTTGTGACGAAAGGATTTCTATAGAAAGAAGGAATAGACTTCAATGAAATTTTTGCACCTGTTGCTAGGATTGAAACAATCAGGTTGGTTGTTGGTCTAGCAGAAATAAACAGATGGCACATATGTCAGATGGATGTGAAGTGTGCATTCCTGAATGAACCCTTAGACGAAGAAGTTTATGTTAAACAATCTATTGGGTTTATGAAACATGAAGAAGAGAGAAAGATGTACAGGCTGCATAAAGCCCTGTATGGATTGAAACAAGCTCCAAGAGCACATAATAAGAAAATTGGTAGTTTCCTAAGGGAGAAGGAATTTGTGAAGTGCACAACTGGGCATGGAGTATATGTAAGAAGAAGCAATAGTGAATTGCTTATACTATGTCTCTATGTCGATGATTTGTTGATAATAGGTAGCTGCAAAAGTGAGATCGAAGACTTCAAAGGTAATCTCAGCAAGGAATTCAAAATGTCTGATCTGGGTGAGATTTCATATTTTCTTGGCATTGAATTCTACAAGAGCAGTAAAGATTTGATGATGCATCAAAGAAGATATGCAGGATAAATTCTTAAGAGATTTGAGATGGAAGAATACAACTCAACTTCGACACCTGCAGAACCAAGACTGCAACTGTCGAAAGATGCAGATGAAGATGATGTTGACCCAATCCAATACAAAAGACTGATTGGATCATTGAGATATTTTTGTCATACAAGGCCTGACTTAGCATATAGTGTAGGTATGGTAAGTAGATTCATGCAGAAGCCAAAGGTATCACATCTAGAAACAGTGAAGAGGATACTAAGGTATCTTAAAGGAACTCTCGACTATGAAATTTTGTTTCTTGCAACTGATAAAGGAAAAGAATGCAAGTTAGTGGGATACACTGATTCGAGTTGGTGTAGTGATGCTGAAGATCGAAAATCAACAGCAGGATATGTGTTTATGTTAGGTGGTGCACCAGTTGCTTGGAGTTCAAGAAAGGAGCCAGTAGTGGCATTATCATCATGCAAACCAGAATACATAGTTGTTTTTCTTTGTGCATGTCAAGCAACTTGGATGGTGAACTTGGTCGAAGAGATAACAGGGAAAGATCATGAAGCAATTACCATGAATATCGACAGCATATCAGTTATCAATTTGGCGAAGAACCCGATAGCACATGGTCGAAGCAAGTACATCGAAATGAAGTTCCACTATCTTCGAGAGCAGGTAGCAGATGGAAAGATGAATTTGGAACACTACAGAACTGAGAATCAGATTGCAGACATCATGACAAAGGGAGTGTCGGTCGAAGTATTCAGAAGACTAAGAACCATGATGAATATAGATAGTTTAGACACAATGAATTAGGTGTTGTATTAAATTGTAATTCGATTGTGTCGAAATAGTGTGTGTCAAAGGGAGGTTGTCCAGTCGAAGAGCTTGTGGATCGAAGCAAACTATACACAGATTTGATTGGTTTTAGATTCAGATAGATTTGATTTAGATCTAAAATAGATAGATTTGATTTAGTACCAAAATATGTATTTTGGACTTTTATAATTTTGGGCTTTAGTTTAGGAAGCAAGCTAACCTAAATCTTTAAATAGAGGGAGTAACCCTTAATTTTGTAATTAAGTCAATTTATTGTAATCACAGAATTTGCAGTTGCAAGTGATTAATAAAGTTTTTCACAATTTGTGGGCAGAGAGAAACTTTGCAGAAAATAATTGTCTTCTTTCTTTTCTTTTCTCATAATTCATTATCATTGTGTAGTGATATCAATCTTATTCATCAAGATTGATAGAAATTTATCATAAATATTTGGTGGATTTCCAACACTGCAAGATAAAAACTATTGTTTTGATTAAATTCAATTAGTTTTTACTCCTTTATATTCGAAAACATGCTAATATATTTTTTGTGTACACATAGCATAGGACAGGGCTGCTGTTATGTTTAAGGGGAGTTAGTTGATGCTGACATAATCTTTAATTTTAGTGATTATAAGGAGGATTTAAAGCATGTATTATATAATTATAAAAACAAAAAATTACTTTCCTTCTCTTTTTAACCCTCAGTATTTGTACCATAAAATCTAAAAATTGAATTGGAATGTAAATGAGAGGTTTGTGTAAGGAAAAAGTGTTCGTAAGACTTCATAGACAAACCAATGGAAACAAAAGGAGAAGTTCAACATACATAATGCAGAAGGCATGTCAATTGATGATTCTGACAATGTAAGTTCACTTTAGACTTTTTTGTACTAGTATATGCTGGATATTTTGGCTTGTTTAGATTTAGTATATCCTTGAACATTCCCCCAATTCTTCCTTGTAAGTCCTTGTTTTATTAGGTTCTCTAGTGCTGTGAATGTTATGATATATCGCAGTCTAGCTTTTCTTAAGGTTGTGGCATTTTGATTGTGTTGTCTTTTGTCTTTTAGTTACTATTTCTATATTTTGTATGTTAGATAAAGCTTCAAAATTTGATTGAAAATCATGGACAACTTTATTCAAAAGCTTTTGAAAGTGTATTGGGCAAACAAAAACATATGAGAATGGGTTGTCACGGAAGGACCATAACACTGACTCGAAAAGAAATGAAATTGTAAAACTTAAAAGAGAGATTGCTGTTGAGTGAGGTTAGACAGTTTAATAACAAGATATAAGAGATGGGAGAGAAACATCGTCAAAATAAAGAAGAAACAAATAGAAAAAATTAATTTATTCTTAAAGACCGTTTTGAATCAAAACACCTAGAGTTGAATATAGAGGCTTAGGGAACTTTGATATCAGCTCTTGCAATTGATGGTAATAGTGTCATACGTTCTTCTGCGTCAACACATGCTCCAACTAATGATTAAGTAATATAGAATTGTTTTATGCTTTACATTATAATTTTAGAGCCTTCGGATAATAATCTTATTTAAATTATATTAATTTTATTTGCATGTAATAAATGATGATATGAATGAAAATGTTCAATCATTTGAAGATGAAGAGACTTAGACGTAGAGATGTGTAGATGTAGATGTTTAAGTTTACTTTTATAGATTAAAAATGTTATTTTGATTATGAATGATTGATATTAAGATGCGTAATTTGAAGATGTTTTGTTGAATGTGAATCAATGGTTGATATTCATATATTTTAAAATTTGTATATTAATATTATTATATAAAAAAAAGTAGTGAATGATGTTATTATTAAGTTTATAAAATAAATTGATTTTTTAATTTATTAAAAAAATTATTTCTTGCAACAATTATGAAGTGTTGTTGTAGTTTTATAAGCATCTACCAATACAGTTTCAAATGTACTACGGGAAAAAACCGTTGCTATATTCCATAAGGTCAAATGTACATCGGTCCTTAAGGTCTAATGTGATTTATCATGCCTTAGTTTGTAAAGAAAGTTCAAAAGATGCAAAGTTGATTCAAGTAGTTTGACCTAATTTAAAAAGTCCTTGATTTTATGATCACAAGTGTATAATTCTCTCAATTTTCCATATTTTGAAGTGGTTCTTTTTGCTATGGATTATTATCATCATCAATAACAATTTCTCTTCACATGATAAGATTCAATTGTGCAAGGAAAATTATCAAAGGTTGAAAGGGGTTACAAGTCACTTTTGTACTTTCTGAGTAAGGGTTGGTTGACTTTAAAAGACCAGATCTTATTCAAATTTTGAGATTTTGATTTGATTTCAAGGCCATGATTCTCTTTAAAGAGTTCTTAACAACTTTTCTTCAAGGATCTAAGGTCAATTTTGAGTGGAAGATTATCAAAGTTGAAAGAAGATTACAAGTCCTTTAAAAAAGCTATTGAATTCTTTGATTTGACTCCAAAGGATCATAACTTTGTCAATTTGTATCTCTTTGAGCTCATTCTTTTTTCACAATAAACTTGGGGGTGTCCACTACAACTTTGTTTCAAAGTGAAAGGTTTGAAAATGTTTGGAAAGCCCTTAAAGATTGGAAAAGATTATAGGTCATCTATGGATTCCTCAAGAAAATTTCACCATCTTCCAAAGACCATAAAGATTTCAATTTTTATGCTTCTTGATTGATCTCAATTCCACAATTCAATTTGACGAGTCTACTTCATTTCATCTTCAACGGTCAAGAGCTAATTTTGAATGGAAGGGCTTGTAACTTGGAAGAACATTATAAGTCATTTTAAAGCTCTATACTTAGAATTTTTCTAAGTATGAGAATCCATGTGTTTTTCATGAATTCAAATGGTCATAACTTTTAGCTCAAATTACCAAATACAAACATTATTGACACATTGTAAAGAGCATGGATAGAGCTTTCCATTGTAAAAAGATTGAGATCATAAAGCTCCCTACATTGTTGGCACCATGGTTGTAAAGTTGATATCTTAAAACTGAGTTTTTGGTTGAAGTCAGAATTAATTTTGATTAGTGTGGCTTCTAAACACAATATTGATGCATGATTTCCACTTAAACATGATTAACAAACTTGTTGGAGTCATTTATAAGACCAAAACACAAAGAATGACTGAGTTTTGATGCACACAGAGTTACACTTTTTGCAATAATCGGGTTAGCTTGGTTCACATGATTTTCCCATGAATTCTTCCAATTTTCATCACCATTCACTCTCCTATAAATAGAGGACCATATTCCTCTCATTTCCCAAGCTTTAGACAGCCATAATCACCCTGCCAAACTCTCATTTGAAGCTTAAAATTTGAAAGTCAATCTCATTATTTCAAGATTTCTTTCTCCAAACTCTTTTCAGAATCATCATCCTTAATGATCATACAAACTCTCTATCATAAAAACCAAGCAAATCGAGCCTTATTTCAGCCTACATAAGTTCAGCTTCAGAGCTTACAATTTGAACTTTGTTCAGGTAGTTTTCTCAATCAAATCGATCCAAACAAGTTGCTAAGCTGTTGTTCTTCTTCCTATGAGTCTCATACTTCTTTTGGTTTTCATTTTCATTGAGAATTGAACATTTATTTTTAAAATTAATTTTGCAATTTTGCTCTGGTAATCTTCAAATTGTTTGAGTTGTGATTTAAATAAATATTTTACGAGGGTACTATTAGGATTGTCTAGATGAGGCGAATCCAATGACACCACTATGAGCTTCTAACGTTTCCGTTGAAAGAATCTCATGCTTGCCCTAGTTGCAGGTGGCTGGAGGTTGAAGACGATCTATGTGTCGTTCTTCAACCAATGATACACAACCAATTGTGTTAATTCTATTGGTTTGACACTTTTGGCTTTCATACACGCGCATTGGCTCTGGCTTACCGTGTGTTCACACCTATGGTCCGTTCAGATTGCCAACGTGTTTAAAATTATATCGGATCCAACGCTTCTCATGTGCCTCCGACTCTTCTCAATGTTATTTCTTCCCCATGGACTTTCTCTACGTGGGGTATTGATATGATCGAGGTGATTGAACCCAAAGCGTTAAATGGACATCGTTTCATCATAGTGGCAATTGATTACTTCACCAAATGGGTCGAAGCAACTTCTTTTGCTAATGTCACCAAACAAGTGGTGGTACGTTTTATCAAGAATAATCTTATATGTGGGTATGGTGTGCCAAGCAAGATTATGATTGACAACTATTCAAATTTAAATAATAAGATGATGACAAAACTTTTGGAAGAATTCAAGATCATTTATCACAACTCATCTCCTTACAGACCGAAGATGAATGAGGCTGTTGAAGCTGCTAACAAAAACATTAAGAAGATTATCCAGAAGATGGTTGTTACCTTAAAGATTGGCATGAGATGCTTCCTTTTGCGTTACATGGGTATCGTACTTCTGTTCGCACTTCAGCAGGGGGAACCCCATTCTCTCTTGTGTATGGTATGGAAGCAGTGCTCCCTATCAAGGTTGAGATTCCCTCTTTATGTGTTATCATGGAAACCAAATTGTCAGAGGCTGAATGGGTCTAGAACAGGTTTGACTAGATGAATTTGATTGAGGAAAAGAGAATGACAACCTTATGTCATGATCAGTTATATCAGAGAAGAATGAAGAAAGCTTTTGATAAGAAAGTCAAACCTTGTGAATTCAAAGAAGGCGGCCTCATGCTCAGAAAGACCATGTCTTCTCTGGTGGTGCTTTAATTCTTGAAACTATGGATGGGAGGAGTTCCCACGTTCCGTGAATGCTGATTGTGATACGGTGGGAGAACTGACTATGGTTTTGCGTTTGTTTTCGCAAATGTTTCGGTTGAGCAAGAGTCACCAACGACTTTTTATTTTATCCTAAGGAAAGGTTAAAAAGCACAGCAAAAACCTTTGAGATGTTTTCTTGGGTTCGGGGAGTAGATTATAGAAAGGGAAGGTATTAGCACCCTTTCTATCCATGGTTATCCATGGGCTCTTAGTTACTTGCTTAGATCAACTTGCCTTAATTTTCAATTGTTTGAAATGGTGTTTTGTGTGTGTGGGTTTGAAAATGTTTTGAAAAGAGGCCAATGTGGTGGCAACCTTTATAATGATCCATGTTGGGATGTATACAAAGGTGTATGTCTTTTGAAAAGGTTTTCATTTGTTTTGAAAGTTGTTTTTTGAAAGTGTAGTGATGTGTGGTTTAAAAAATAGGCAATTGTTTTGTTTTGCAAGTTTGATTCAAGTAACTAAGAGGTTATCTACTCCTAAATTTCTCAAAGATTTCTCCTATGTTTTTAACCCTTTTAACAATTTTGTTCCACCATTGCATTTGGTGGATAATCTTGTGTTAGGATATGAAAGGGACGGGCGCGGGTCATCGTTTAGACCATAATTGCAATGGTGCCAAGTATCTTTGGGCAATGTTTTCTTTAAGGGACTTGATCATTTTTTAGGCAACTTTCGAAAGCGTCATCGAGGGACTATGATCATTTGAATTGTGTTTGTTTTGCCCAAAGAGACCTAACATGCAATATGGCCCATTTATTGAAGGCAACAAGTGGAATACCCTAGGGGTGCAAGTGTGATTAATGTTGTCCATTTTCATGCTTGATTATCTTGAAATTAGGTCAAACTATTTTTGATTGATTGATTCGCATACAAACCCTAATTCTAACATGGTATAATTAGAAAGCATTAAAGTGCGAAAAATAAAGTTCCTAAGTTATTACAACACAATATATGGGAAGGGGGGTACAAATGTTCAAATGGGGGTATTTTGACAAGGAATTTAAACCTAGACTATTACATCAATTTGGAATTTATACAAGGTAATTAATTGCACAAATTAAATAAAATGGAATAAATATGCAAGGTGCAAAAAATGTTTTTATATGTATGAAAAAAGTGTTTTTATGTATAAAGGAAACAAAAAATAAAAGTATTAATTTTTGGAGTTTTTATGTATTTTAGGGCAAAACCCTAATTTTATTAAGTAAAATGTATTAATTATTTAATATGTACAAATATTTATCAATTATGTACAAAAATAAAATAAAAATGAAGTATATTTGTAAAAAGGTATTTTGAATATTAAATATTAATAAAAATGAAAATGTGTATATTTTGTATTTTTTAACCTAAATATACTAATAAATATATATGTATTTGTATTATTTATCAAATATATTAAATATGTGTAAAAATATAATATTTAATATTTACAAAAAAAAGTATTTTTGATATAAAATGTTTTCAAGAGAGAAAATAAAATAAAAATCAGAAATAAAATAAGTTTGCATTATTTTTAGTATTTTTAAATAAAAGTGTTTATGTATTTATTTTATGTACAAAAACCTATTTAAACAAATAATTGCCTAATAAATACAAAAATGATTAAAAAATATTTTTTTATATTTTTAATATTATGAGGAAAAATAAATAAGTCAGAACAAAAAAGAAAAGGTCAAAAAAATCATGAAAATAAGCATAATGGGCCAAGGGGGTTTAAAAGTAACAAAAGGGTGCAAAAAGAAAGTCAACTCAGGCCCAGCCCAAGAAGACTTCATCTTCAACCTCAGAACATGTTTGAACAACCATCCACGCGTTTTCTATCTCCCAATTCCTGGACTTTCAAGCAAAACTCACAACATGAAAAATGTAGAGCATTAAGAGACGAATCCAGACATATAAAGAACTTGACTTAACTCTCTAAGATGAGAGAGAATTTCTTCTCCCCCAATTCCTGACCTAGTTTTTGTTCCATGTTCAGACATTAAATTCTCACAGCACACATAATATAAATGAAAACTAATTACATGGGCATGTTCAGGGCTATGAATGTGACATATTTTCTTCACAAACCTAAAGCTAACAATGCCTGGATAGAGAGATACGAGTTCATGAACTTACCTGTTCAGTTGGAGTTGTATCTGGTGATGGAGGTACTTTCAGTGCAAGGTGATGATTGGTACAACTTCCTTGATGTCCAGGGATGCTATTCCAAGTTTTACTTTGCTTTGAAACTAGCTGAATCGAGTTATAGAACTCCACCTGCAAAACAGAAAAATGAAAATGGTGATGTTGAATGGGAGTGTTACAGGTCGTGTTTGAGGTTTGGAATAGCTTCGAGGGATGTTGTGGGGTGTGTTTGAAGTGTTTTTAGCAAGAATGCATGGAAGGATTGAGCTATGGAACTCAAACTGCAGCAGGTCCCCTGTTTTGGCAGTTTGAGGGTGATTCTGTGTTTGAGAAGGCAATGGAGATGGTTGGCTCGTGTTCTAGCTCAGTTAAGATGTTTAGAAAGTGTACAAAGTCTTTTCTTAAGCTTGTGTTAGCTGAGATGAAAGTTGTGTTATGTTATGCTAGCTTTCTTCAACTTTAAGCAACAAATGTCAACTTGGTGTTTCTAGCCTGTACAGGCCCCCAATCTATGCTGCATACATTGGCCTTGATCAGTGTAATTAGTTCCTAAACTTGTGCCAAAGAGATTTGCACTGTACTTGCTTGGATTGTTAATTGACATAAAGTGCAACTTTTCTAAAATGGATATTATGCTTTATCTAAAAATGGCTTAATCTTGCATATAATGTCCAAACTCATAGAACAACACCTTGGCACAGAGGATTGGAATTAAATTATGGAGTGTAGATGAGATAAAAGACCTGTAATCTAGCTTAAGGCATGCTGAGTTCAAAAATGCAAGGTTATGGACATGTAACTTGGTCATGAACAAAGTGAGTTTTTCCCAACTTGCCAAATTCGATTCTCCCTAACCATGAGGTTGTTTGATGAGTTCTTGGACATTTTGGAAAGCTTGGAATGTGTACTATAATTCATCTTTGAAATGAAAATTGAAATTCCAAGTGGAAGTATTTGAAAAATGGTCTTGAAGTTAGGTAAAAACCTTGCCTAAAATAGGTCAAATTTTCTCTAAGTTAAGAATGGTTTGGTACCCTTGTTCCAAAAATTGTAACTTGAGCTACAAGCTTATTTTGGGAAAACTTTGTGAATAAAAGTTGTATATTTTGTAATAGGCTACAACTTTCATGTTTTGACTTTTGCTTGAATCTAAATGAATCTTAGTGAGAAAGTGGGACAAAGTTAGGAAAAAATTAGGGTTTTTCATAACTTAGAAAAATTCTAAGTTATGAAAAATCTTCATTTCAAACCCTAATTTGCAATTCTTGATTTCTTGATGAACAAGTTTCATGATTTGGCATGTTTTGATGAAAAATGAATCTTGACACTTGATTTTGACCAAAAAGTCAAAGTTTGACTTTTCAGTATACAGTCAAAATTGATCAATTGACTGGGAAATTCAACTGTCAATCTTGTGTATTTGGGATCTTTTGAACTTGTTGAGCATGTCAAGATAATTCCATGGGGTCCTTGAGTCCATATGTGAGCTTGATTTGCCATTGGCTAGGTCAAACAATCAAAAATTGCCTTTGTGCAGTCAAAACCCTAAAAATGACCATTTTGCCCTTTTGGTGATCTGATCAAATTTCTTGTGGAATTGTGATCCAAACTTGATCAAATGGTCCATGTGAGTTCATAATGTTGATGTGGGTCAATTTTCATGAGACTTGACTGTCAATTGGCCACAGTTGACTTTTTCCCCAATACAGTTGATTTCTAGGTCAACTGTCCAATTGACTGGGCAAAATTTGGAATCAAGACTTGAAACTTGGTATGGATAAACTTGGGAATCCAACATGAAGCATGCAAGTCATCTTAGGCATTTTAGGTCAAAATATCTTTGTTCAAACACAAACCCTAATTTGGGTCCACAGTGCAAGGAGAAGTCTTGAGCAGAGGAAACCCTAACTGGATCTTGAGCTCCAAGGGTTTTGTGATGAGAAAATGTTGAGGAAATGTGAGGGCAAATTTTGGGGTACAACAGTTGCCCCTGTTCAATCTTCTTGAACCTGAAGAGTTAGATTGGCAAGTTTGCCTTTCGTGACTCGAGGGTAAAAGGAGATTGGACACTAGAGTGCCCGGAAATTTGCACTCACATGTTGGACTATCAGCAATGTGATGTCGGGAATGGGCTTATAGATGCCATTTGGAGAGATGGTGGATAGGGAGATGGGCTTACAGATGCCATCTGGAGACGTGACAGAACCTTGTCGGGAATGGGCTTATAGATGCCATTTTGGAAGTGTTGATCGCATAAGAGATTCCTTAGCGAGAACTTGTGTACTTTTGAGAAAGACAAATGTTTTCCTGGCTTGTTACAGGTGTTTGATCTTCAATCTCCTCATGCAGAAATGCCCTGGCTAGATACAGGTGTCGAATCTACAATCGGTTGCTCGCAGATATGCCCTGGCTGGATACAGGTATCGAATCTGGAATTAGTCGTCAACAGATATGCCCCGGCTGGATACAGGAATCAAATCTTCAAACTCTTCAGATGCGCCTTGGCTGGATACAGGAATCGAATCTAGAATTAGTCGTCAACAGATATGCCCTGGCTGGATACAGGAATCGAATCTGGAATTGTTGTCAACAGATATGCCCTGGCTGGATACATGAATCAAATCTGGAATTGTTGTCAACAGATATGCCCTGGCTGGATACAGGAATCGAATCTGGAATTGTGATAGTTGATAGATATGCCCTGGCTGGATACAGGAATCGAATCTTTAAACTCTTCAGATGTGCCCTGGCTAGAAACAGGAATCGAATCTGGAACTGTTGTCAATAGATATGCCCTGGCTAGATACAGGAATCGAATCCGGAATTATGATAGTTGATAGATATGCCCTGGCTGGATACAAGAATCGAATCTTTAAACTCTTCAGATGTGCCCTGGCTAGATACAGGAATCAAATCTGGAATTGTTGTCAATAGATATGCCCTGGCTAGATACAGGAATCGAATCCGGAAACTGATCACTCACAGATGTGCCCTGGCTAGATACAGGAATCGAATCTGGAAACTGTGACCGTTGAAGGTAGTTGTCTTTTTCCTGAAAAAGGCAAAACATCAGTTGTATGTAATGTCATGATGTATGACATGCATGATGTTATGACGTTCAAAATGAGATAGTGTTGTATGCACTTTATCATGTATGTAAACAAGATGTATGAAATGTGAAATGTTTATGAATGTATTTTTGTCTAGGAAAATAAATCCTTGACGACCGACCGGGGAATTAAATCCTGGGCTGATGTTGAAGAGTAGAGCTCTTTGCTTCCGCTGGGGATGACGGTTGCAAGAATACACCGGTAGGAGAAGATGACTCCGTTGAGGAATAAACTTGTTGGAGAGATTACTCTGCGGGGAATTGCTCTGTGGAAGAGATACTTTGCTGAAGTTTGACGAGAGCTTCACTGAGGATTTCAATGATGGACTCCGCTGGGGATAACAATGATAAACTCCTCTGGGGATGACAATGATAAACTCCGCTGGGGATTGCGTTGATAAGTTATGTTGGGGAACTTTGATGAACTCCGCTGGGGATAGGAAGAACTTTGCCGAGGGCGATCTTCCGTGGTAATTAGCTGAGGATAACCCAGTTATAAGCCCTTATGAGGAATAACTTTGAATAAAACTCGGGAGAGACGTCCGTACTCTGCAGGGGATAAGCTTCCAGAATCTACTTTGGATAAGCTTCAAGACCTGCTGGGGATATGATTCAACTCTCTTGGGGGAAACTTTTGAACTGCACTGGGAAGTGGTTCCACTGGGGCGTCTATATACCTCCGGGGAACAATCTTAGATCAAGACTGCCGGGGATGCTTGTTGAAAATGCCTATACTCCATTGGGGAATGTTGCTATCTTGTCTTACTCTGTGGGGAGTTGAGATAACTTGGTCATATTCTTCAGTTAAATCTACCTTGGTACCTTGGCGGACAGAGCAACTAGACTGCCCGGACAACTCTACATTGCCCCTATTTCTGATGTCACCTGTAATTAGTCTCTTGTTTCATATGCAAATATTTATGAATCAGCAATTTAATGTCAAATGCATATATCAAAAATGAACATTGGACGTTATTCGCAAGACAAAACAGAAAAAAGAGAAAAACAATGGGCAATTTGTTTGGAAAAGTGAACTTGTATTGATTTTGAAATTTGCCTGTAAATAGGCGTTTTTGTACAAGAGGTCGACGTCCTAGTAAGAGAACGCCGCCGAATAACATAAAGTTTATACAATTTTGAAAAGGAAACAAAACATCTATGTGCATAATATTCCCACTGGGTTCCAACTCTGCTATCGCCTTTATGTCTTCAAGCGTCTCATCACTTTGTTGCTTAGTTGAGGATGAAGCTGATTGATCGATGCCGAAATCTGAGCCAGATAGTTGGTGCCGAATTCTGGATGCAAAGTGATCCAATGAGACATAGTGTTACGCTTTATCCCTAACTTTTGCCTGGACCGCCCTTTCGGGTTTTCAGTCCACCGGGATACCCATTTTTGTCCAAGCCGCGTTTTCAGGTTTTCGACTTGCCGGGTGTACAGATTTTTTTCATTTCATCCCTTATTTTTGCCCGAACCCTTTTGGTTCGCCGGGAAGCCCTTACTTTTGCCTAGGTATGTCAACCTAGCGGGTCCTTTATCTCATGCGCAGTATCTTTTTACTATGTCTGCATTGGCGGGGTGAGGAAGGTCGTCACCATCCATGATGGTTAGAATCATGGCTCCTCCTGAGAACACATGTTTAACCATAAATGGCCCTTCGTATGTAGGGGTCCATTTGCCCCGGGGATCACTTTGAGGAAGGATGATGCGTTTGATTACCAGGTCCCCAACTTGATACTCTTGTGGCCTGACTCTCTTGTTAAATGCCCTGATCATCCGTTTTTGATACGTCTGACCATGACAGATAACAGTGAGTCTCTTTTCATCAATCAAGTTTAATTGATCAAGTTGAGTCTGGATCCAATCATCTTCACTCAAGTCTGCATCCTTCATTATTCGGAGAGAGGGTATCTGGACTTCAATTGGCAAGACTGCCTCCATCCCATAGACCAAGGAAAAGGGGGTTGCCCCGGTTGACGTCCGTGCTGAGGTACGGTACCCATGAAGAGCAAATGGTAACATCTCGTGCCAATCTTTGTAGGTCACTGTCATCTTCTGCACAATTTTCTTGATGTTTTTATTAGCTGCTTCTACAGCCCCATTCATCTTCGGCCGATAAGGAGAAGAGTTGTGGTGCTGTATCTTAAATTGCTCGCAGAGCTCAGTGATCATCTTGTTGTTAAAATTGGTACCATTGTCCGTAATTATTCTTTCTGGGACACCGTACCGACAGATCAGGTTGTGCCGAATGAAACGTGCCACGACGCTTTTGGTTACCGTGGCGTAGGAAGCTGCCTCAACCCACTTCGTGAAGTAATCGATCGCTACCAAGATGAAGCGATGCCCGTTGGATGCCGTCGGTCGGATCTCGTCGATCATATCAATACCCCACATCGCAAAAGGCCAAGGTGCCGTCAGGACGTTCAGAGGAACCAGAGGGATATGCACCTTATCAGCATAGATCTGGAATTTATGACAAGTTCGAGAATGTTGGTAACAGTCGGCTTCCATTGTGGACCAGAAATATCCTGCCCTAAGGATTTTCTTTGCCATGGTGTGTCCACTGGAATGTGTTCCGAATGTACCTTCATGCAGTTCTACCATGATCTTCTCTGCTTCAGCTTTATCCACACAACACAGTAGAGTTGAATCATGGTTTCTTTTGTAGAGAATGCCGTTGCTGAGGAAGAATTTTTCCGCAAACCTTCTCATGAACTTCTTGTGGTTGACAGATGCACCTTCAGGGTATTCCTGAGCTTCCAAGTATCTCTTCACCTCATGATACCAGGGTTTTTCAGTCACCTCTTCGGCTTCAAGATCGCAGCAGTATGCAGGTTCGTCCAACTTCCAGATAATGATCCGGGGAGCCTCATTGTCCCATTTGACTTTGAACATTGAAGACATCGTAGCTAGTGCGTCCTCTAACTGATTCTTCTCTCTTGGGAAGTGTTCAAAAGTTATCTCTTCAAAGTGGGGAAGCAAAGTCAACACATACTCCTTGTAAGGAATAAGATTTGGGTGTTTCGTATCCCACTCGCCTTTGATCTGATTGATTACGAGAGCGGAATCTCCGAAGACACTCAAAAACTTGATCCTTAAGTTGATTGCAGCTTGAAGACCCATGATACATGCCTCATATTCTGCCATGTTATTGGTGCAGTTGAAGCACAACCGGGCGGTGAGTGGAGTATGAGTACCTTTGGGGGAGATGATCACAACGCCGATACCATTACCCAAAGCGTTGGAGGCTCCGTAAAAATGCATAGACCATCGGGATCCTTCCTCAGGTCCTTCATCCGGTCCAGGTACTTCACAATCAGTTACTACCATGATATCTTCGTCCGGAAATTCAAAGTTAAATGATTGGTAATCGTCCACAGGTTGGTGTGCCAAATGGTCTGCCAATACACTTCCCTTGATTGCTTTTTGAGTTGTGTACTGGATATCATATTCTGTCAAGATCATTTGCCACCTTGCTATTCTTCCAGATAGAGCAGGCTTTTCGAATGTGTACTTGATGGGATCCATTTTTGAAATCAACAGAGTAGTGTGAGTCAGCATATACTGTCTCAGCCGGCGAGCAGCCCATACCAGAGCGCAGCAAGTTTTCTCGAGCAGTGAGTACCGAGACTCACAGTCGGTAAACTTTTTGCTCAGGTAATAAATAGCGTGCTCTTTTCGGCCAGACTCGTCATGCTGCCCCAGCACACACCCCATTGAGTTGTCAAGTACTGTCAAGTATAGTATCAGAGGTCTCCCTTCCACTGGTGGTATAAGAATGGGTGGCTCTTGGAGATACTCTTTTATCTTTTCAAAAGCGGCCTAACATTCATCGTTCCAACGTACTACTTGATCTTTCTTCAGTAATTTGAAGATTGGCTCACAGGTAGCAGTTAGATGTGAGATGAATCGGGCAATGTAATTTAGTCGTCCCAGAAAGCCTCAGACTTCTTTCTCTGTCTTGTGAGTTGGCATCTCTTGTATGGCTTTTACCTTGGCAGGGTCCACCTGAATACCTTTATCGCTTACAATGAAACCTAGCAATTTTTCAGACCTCACCCCAAAGGTACATTTGTTTGGATTCAACCTCAGCTTGTATAACTTCAGTCGGTCAAACAGCTTCCGCAGATGGTCAAGGTGTTCCTCCTCAGTTTGAGACCTTGCAATCATGTCATCAACATATACCTCAATCTCATGATGGAACATATCATGAAATAAGGAAACCATGGCACGTTGGTAGGTTGCCCCAACATTTTTCAACCCGAATGGCATGACCTTGTAGCAGAAGGTGCCCCACTGAGTCACAGAGGTAGTTTTTTCCATATCTTCTGGAGCCATCTTGATCTGATTATACCCTGAAAAACCATCCATGAAGGAGAACACCTTGTGTTGAGCAGTATTGTCAACAAGAACGTCGATGTGAGGCAGAGGGAAATCATCTTTGGGGCTGGCCCTGTTCAAATCCCTATAGTCGACACACATTCTGACCTTACCGTCCTTCTTCGGCACTGGCACCACATTGGCCACCCACTGAGGGTAAGAAGTCACTGCTAGAAACCCGACATCGAATTGCTTCATAACCTCAACTTTGATCTTTTCGGACATCTCTGGGCGCATACGGCGGACCATTTGCTTTACCGGAGGGCAGTCTTCCTTGGTAGGCAGGTGATAAACCACAATGTCGGCATCCAAACCAGGCATGTCTTCGTAAGACCAAGCAAAGATCTCCATGTAGTCATGCAGCATCTGGATCAATCGTTGCTTCACGCTGAGCTCTAGATTGGCACCAATCTCGACTTCTTTTCTATCTGTCTCAGTACCCAGGTTAATCGTTTCCACTGGCTCTTCATGCGGCTGAATGGCCCTTTCTTCCTGGAGTAGCAGTCTTGCGAGTTCACCAGGCACTTCGCAATCATCTTCACCTTCGTCCTCGGCCAAGTTGATCGGATTTTCGAAGTCATAACTGGCAGTAGCAGAGCTGTTACCAGTGAGATCCAGAGTGGATTGAAACCTGTATAAGTGAGTGTGTGTAAATATAGCTGTTTTGCAATATATAACACAGAAAGAAAAAGAGCACAAGATTTGAAATGCAACAAACGTCCAATGTTTTGATTAATGATATATGGAAATGTCATACAAAAAGCCCTCACAAATGGAGCCACGGTGCCCCGGGTAGGACACCGAGCCAATAAAAGTTTCAACATATTGTTTGTTAAAAATTGAAAACAAAAGAGTTAATTACTGCGTGACAAATGTAATAGGTGTAAAATCCTTTGCCGTCCAGTTGCTTGGTCCGTTGTTGGTGGTTAGATAGATCCAACTGCCAAATTCCGCTTCCTCTACGTCCTCCTCGATGGCATTCACCCTTGGGTTGGTGATAAACACCGGAGCCTTTCTGATCCTTTCCTTGCGAACAGCCCTCTGAGCCTCTGCAGTGAAGCCCAACCCAAACTTGTCGGTCTTTTGAGTGAAGTCAAGAAGCTGACCCCAGTTTGCACATTTGCCTTTCTCAATCACTGCCCGGGCATCCTTCAGGGAAGCCATCTTCAGAGGAAAGTCTTCTTCAACCACTGTCTCCGCTGACGCCAACGTTGGAGGTACCTCCTCAAAATGCTGAAAGGGGGTTTCAATAAACTCCCCGTCCATCTCGATATACCGGAATGAATTCAAGTGACTAACCATGTATTCCTCCTCACCCTGCACAGTAACAATCTTCCCTTTGACAGGGTATTTGAGCTTTTGGTGTAGAGTGGATGTTACTGCCCCAACCTTGTGAATCCAGAGTCGACCCAACAAGCAGGAATAAGATGGACGAATATCCATTACATAGAATGTTGAGTCGAAGACTTGGGAACCCACACGAATAGGAATGTCTACCTCACCGTGCACCATCCTCTTAGAACCGTCGAAGGCTCTAACAATGATGTTACTAGGTTTCAATTCCAGACCCTCACAATCCAATCGATCCAAGGCCTTCTTGGGCAAAACATTCAGGGAAGAACCGGTATCCACCAACACGTGTGCCAAAGTAGTGCCCCTGCACTCTATAGAGACGTGCAGGGCATCATTGTGATTTTTCCCTTTGGCGGTAAGGTCTGCATCTGAGAAACCCAGGCCATTGTCAGCTGTCAAATTAGCCACACAGTCAGTGAATTGATCTGCAAAGGTCTCTTGCGGCACATGGGCCGTTTTCAGAAATGAAATCAGGGCCTTGGCGTGGGCCTCTGAGCACAGCAGCAATGATAGCATAGAGATTTTGGAGGGGGTATGCCCCAACTGTTCAACAACATTGAAGTCACTCTTTTTAATGATTTTAAGGATTTCCTCCATCTCTTGTTGGGAGGCTTCAACAACAGTCTTTTCTGGGGCCTCCGTCCTGGCAGGCAAATCGGTAGCAACTTCTTTGCCCCGAGCATCAGAGGACTCGGCGGCAGTAGTAGACACAGGAACTTGATTTGGAACATGCACACTTGCGGGTGTGATGATAAGAGGCTTTCGGATAACTGGTGGTGCAATGTCAGGCGAGAAGAGCCCGCCACTGCGAGTAATCTTGGCGGGACCAGTGATGTTACTGATACTAGTACCGGTGTTGAACTTCTGCTTCACTCCAAGCACATACACGTCTGCCCCATAATGCCATGGGACAGCCTTGTTAGATTCATAGGGGAGGGGCCCCGGAACAGTAATAGTAATGGGTGCAACAGACATAATTTGGACTGGCTTCCTCGGGGGAGCTTTGGTAGGATTGTTGAAAATTGTGACGACAGATACTTCTTCAGCGGAAACAAATGGAACAACAGTTTTCTTGAATAGAATTTCTTTGCTATCCATCAGGCTTTGGATGCCTGATTTCAGCAGCGGACAACCGGTAGGGATAACAGCGCACAGGAGGCAACCCTTGCTACAACCCGGAAATAAACTAGCTAGTAGTAAGTTCCTCTTAACAGTCAATAGAGGGGTAGCAACATCATTCACCGAAACAGCATACAAATCTTCCTCGACGGCATTTACTCTATGCTGGGGCATATGAGCAGTTACAACTTTTGGCCTCTCAGGCGCCTCAAACTGAATTTCCTTCGCGTTGATAAGGTCTTGAACTTTGTTTCTCAGGGCCCAACAATCATCAGTAGTATGCCCGGGGCTATCAGAATGATAAGCACAACGGGAATTTGGGTTATACTTAGGAGATGCAGTATTCACGACCTTCGGAGCCTCTTTGATGGTCACCAAGTTGGTTGATAACAGTTGCGGTAAGATTTGTGACAAGGTCATACTCAGTCGAGTATACTGCCTCTTGGGCCTTTCACCTCTTTGTTGATTGTACTGCTGAGGAGCAGCAACAGGCTTTGAAATGACCAAAGCATTGACGGCTTGACAGCTTTCTGGCTTGACTTGTCTTCTAGGACCATAGACGACACTTGCTTCCTTCTTGAAAGGCCTCTTCTCAGTACTTGCGGAGGCAGCTTTCTGTATCTTTCTTGACCTGATGCCAGCTTCTATCCTTTCACCTGTCAGAATCAAATCTGTAAACCCAGCTGAGGAATTGCCAACCAGATGATTGAAGAATGGACCAGACAAGGTCCCTAGAAACATGTCAACCAGCTCACGATCAGTCAATGGAGGCTGCACCCTGCCAGCCAAATCTCTCCATTTTTGTGCATATTCTTTGAACCCTTCGCCCGTTCCTAGAGACATACCCTGATGTTGGGTACGCGTAGGAGCAAGGTCAGAATTGTACTGATATTGTCTATAAAATGCGGTCGCCAAATCTTCCCAATGTCGGATACTAGTTCCATCTAGTTGATAGAACCACTCAAGCTGTGACCCCGAATGGCTATCTTGGAAGAAGTGGATCCAAAGGTTCTTATCTGCCGTGTAAGGTTGGATCTTCCTTACGTACGACCTTAGATGCAGCTTTGGACAGGAAGCCCCGTCGTATTTGGCAAAGGCAGGCGCCTTAAACTTGTGTGAGATTACTACCCCAGAAGATAAGCCTAAATCTCCGAAATCCAACCCCGACACATTTTGAATCTCCATGGCACTCAAGCGGTCTTCTAATTGCTTGTATCTTTCAGCAGCGGGTGGGTATTGTTCGTCATTGTAGTTCGTCTCGTTGTAAGAGACTGCAGGACTAGGAGCTCCTCCCCCTTGGGGACTGTCTTTCTCTGCAGAGGAAGTAGTTGGATCAGCCTCATTATGGAGTGTGTTCCCAAACCTGCGTCCAGTTTTGAATAACGCAGTCCTCTTCTTCTTCTTCTTCTTCTTTAGGAGTAGAGCCTTCAACTCTTGCTGACCTTGGGCCAGGCTTAGGACCATCTCTTGAAACTGGGCACTTTGGGCCTAAAGGGCCTTAATTGCTTGCTCACTGGATGAGTCTGGATTCATGATGACTGTTCAAAATAAACAGCAAAGAGGATTAAGCAACCTGTAGAAAAAGGGGTACCTGTTATGCACATGATGCATGAGATGCTATCTATGCAATGCATTCAAGGATTTTAGAAATTCACAATTGTTGCAGACAAAAAGGAACGCACGTCATATTAATAAGAAAAGATTTGTTAGTACATAAATGCCCCATGGGCCAAATATTACAAAAACAACTTCTCAAGGTAAAAATACGTTGCACATCCTCTTTGGCGCAATGTAGGTGTTGAGGGCCTCTTGCTCATGGAGTCGGCGGGTGAGCTCTAAAACCTTCTTCTCACTGGCGTAGAAGCTGGCTTCAAAAGTGTTCCGTTCCTCCTTGAGTTGGATCCAACTCTTCTGCATCTCCTCCCACGATGTAGGCATGTCAGGATGTAGGATGGTGTAGGGAACCTCTCCTTTCTTGACGGGCTCTTTAATCACAGGGAGAACATGAGGATAAGGCATCATTAGACTCTGGGCTCGGGCTCGTACCCACTTGAGATAAGGCTCAAGAGGGATGGAGTTTTTGTGTCCCAGTGTCTTGCTATCAACCTTGTTGGGCCTCCCCCAAGCTCTGATGAATCTTTGGCGAAGTCCTTGCGCATCGTTGTCGAAGTCAAAAACTAGGTCAGAAATCAACATGTCGTGAGGGCCATCTCTTCGTGCATATCCAAATTGCCTCAAAGCTAGGCAAGGGTTACAGGTGATACCTCCTCTGATTCCAAGTAAAGGAACATTAGGAAACTCTCCACAACGATCGACGATGATGACATTTTCTCTGGACCGAGAACACCAATGTACATCAGAGTGAGTAAGAGTCATCAACCGTTGGGACCACCTTGAGCCTTGGTCGTTCTTCAAGACAGATTGTGGAAGGTGCTAAATAAACCACCTTGCAAGGAGAGGAGTACAACACATGAGAACACCCATCTTTCTCATTGTTCGAGTGTAAAATGAGTGAAGAATGTCGCCAAGCAATGTTGGTATTGGATTTCTGGACAAGAAGATTTTGACGGCGTTGACATCTACCAATTGGTCAAAATTTGGGAACAAGACCAACCCATAGATAAGGAGTGCCACAATCTCTTCAAAGGCTTGTAGGTCTAATGAATTCCAACACTCTTGTGCCTTCTCAAACAAGAATTTTGCTAAGAAGCCTTTGACGCCACTTCTAGTTTCCCAATGCCCCTTGATGTCAGAAGGCTGTAGATGTAATGCTCGAGCAACATCTTCAGGATTTGGTTCCTTTTCTGTACCGTTGAAAGGTAGTTGATTAAGGATAGGAATTCTCAGGAGTTGAGAAAATTCCTCCAAAGTGGGTACCAACTGGTAGTCAGGGAAAGTGAAACAGTGGTGAAGAGGGTCAAAGAACTGGAATAGCACTTTCATCATATCTTCTTCAATGTTGGTATTGACTAAGCTGAGCAGTCTACCATGTCTTTCACTGAAGGAAGAGCTTTCTGGAATTCTTGAGGTGAGCTCCTTGAGTTGAGGAGAGATTCTCACAAGGTTGACTTGGATGGTTTTTCTGCGAGGAATTTCCATGACCTACAAAACAAGAACAAAGATGAAGATCTAAACCCTTGAAATGGTTAGTGAATGCATATGATGCTTTATGATGTTTATGATGTATACACAAACATATGTACAAGCAAATCACACCAAACCCTAGTTTCGGGCTTGCATGGGGTTTCATAGGTAAGTACCCTCTTGAGTGTAGTTGGCTTAAAAACCTGTCCTATAAATAGTAACTGGATTCTAAGGAGCTCAATATCATTGGATTGTTTTCATTGTTCATTGTTTTGGTTTAGCCACTTAACTAGCGACCAAAATATTCCAAGAAAACAACCCTCAATGAGTGTAGTATCGAGTATCTACCAACTTCGGACTGCACCAAAGCCGGTCATCTCACTACCCCTAATAAAAGGCCAAGATGGTCAAGTAAGGTTCTAGGTCATTAGTGTTTAGTGACATCACTCAGCGGCCCCGTACTCTCCTTGATTGAACTCAAGGGTTACCGGTACTCACAAATATGTCGCACTAATATAGCTATTGCTTCGACCGTGTCGGTATACCCCGCACAGTTTCCACAACGTATTGCTATCTATGAATGTTTTCCTAAAAATCCGGGTGTAGGATTGCAAACCCAAACAAGAGAGCCAAGATGTAAAGCAATCAAATCAAACAATTAGTCATGCAAGAGGGTGATCTAAGCCCTAAGGTTACTCTACTTTTAAATTTATTCCCCAGCAGAGTCGCCAGTTCTGTGATACGGTGGGAGAACTGACTATGGTTTTGCGTTTGTTTTCGCAAATGTTTCGGTTGAGCAAGAGTCGCCACCGACTTTTTATTTTATCCTAAGGAAAGGTTAAAAAGCACAGCAAAAACCTTTGAGATGTTTTCTTGGATTCGGGGAGTAGATTATAGAAAGGGAAGGTATTAGCACCCTTTCTATCCATGGTTATCCATGGGCTCTTAGTTACTTGCTTAGATTAACTTGCCTTAATTTTCAATTGTTTGAAATGGTGTTTTGTGTGTGTGGGTTTGAAAATGTTTTGAAAAGAGGCCAATGTGGTGGCAACCTTTGTAATGATCCATGTTGGGATGTATACAAAGGTGTATGTCTTTTGAAAAGGTTTTCATTTGTTTTGAAAGTTGTTTTTTGAAAGTGTAGTGATGCGTGGTTTAAAAAATAGGCAAGTGTTTTGTTTTACAAGTTTGATTCAAGTAACTAAGAGGTTATCTACTCCTAAATTTCTCAAAGATTTCTCCTATGTTTTTAACCCTTTTAACAATTTTGTTCCACCATTGCATTTGGTGGACAATCTTGTGTTAGGATATGAAAGGGACGGGCGCGGGTCATCGTTTAGACCATAATTGCAATGGTGCCAAGTATCTTTGGGCAATGTTTTCTTTAAGGGACTTGATCATTTTTTAGGCAACTTTCGAAAGCGTCATCGAGGGACTATGATCATTTGAATTGTGTTTGTTTTGCCCAAAGAGACCTAACATGCAATATGGCCCATTTATTGAAGGCAACAAGTGGAATACCCTAGGGGTGCAAGTGTGATTAGTGTTGTCCATTTTCATGCTTGATTATCTTGAAATTAGGTCAAACTATTTTTGATTGATTGATTCGCATACAAACCCTAATTCTAACATGGTATAATTAGAAAGCATTAAAGTGCGAAAAATAAAGTTCCTAAGTTATTACAACACAATATATGGGAAGGGGGGTACAAATGTTCAAATGGGGGTATTTTGACAAGGAATTTAAACCTAGACTATTACATCAATTTGGAATTTATACAAGGTAATTAATTGCACAAATTAAATAAAATGGAATAAATATGCAAGGTGCAAAAAATGTTTTTATATGTATGAAAAAAAGTGTTTTTATGTATAAAGGAAACAAAAAATAAAAGTATTAATTTTTGGAGTTTTTATGTATTTTAGGGCAAAACCCTAATTTTATTAAGTAAAATGTATTAATTATTTAATATGTACAAATATTTATCAATTATGTACAAAAATAAAATAAAAATGAAGTATATTTGTAAAAAGGTATTTTTAATATTAAATATTAATAAAAATGAAAATGTGTATATTTTGTATTTTTTAACCTAAATATACTAATAAATATATATGTATTTGTATTATTTATCAAATATATTAAATATGTGTAAAAATATAATATTTAATATTTACAAAAAAAAGTATTTTTGATATAAAATGTTTTCAAGAGAGAAAATAAAATAAAAATCAGAAATAAAATAAGTTTGCATTATTTTTAGTATTTTTAAATAAAAGTGTTTATATATTTATTTTATGTACAAAAACCTATTTAAACAAATAATTGCCTAATAAATACAAAAATGATTAAAAAATATTTTTTTATATTTTTAATATTATGAGGAAAAATAAATAAGTCAGAACAAAAAAGAAAAGGTCAAAAAAATCATGAAAATAAGCATAATGGGCCAAGGGGGTTTAAAAGTAACAAAAGGGTGCAAAAAGAAAGTCAACTCAGGCCCAGCCCAAGAAGACTTCATCTTCAACCTCAGAACATGTTTGAACAACCATCCACGCGTTTTCTATCTCCCAATTCCTGGACTTTCAAGCAAAACTCACAACATGAAAAATGTAGAGCATTAAGAGACGAATCCAGACATATAAAGAACTTGACTTAACTCTCTAAGATGAGAGAGAATTTCTTCTCCCCCAATTCCTGACCTAATTTTTGTTCCATGTTCAGACATTAAATTCTCATAGCACACATAATATAAATGAAAACTAATTACATGGGCATGTTCAGGGCTATGAATGTGACATATTTTCTTCACAAACCTAAAGCTAACAATGCCTGGATAGAGAGATACGAGTTCATGAACTTACCTGTTCAATTGGAGTTGTATCTGGTGATGGAGGTACTTTCAGTGCAAGGTGATGATTGGTACAGCTTCCTTGATGTCCAGGGATGCTATTCCAAGTTTTACTTTGCTTTGAAACTAGCTGAATCGAGTTATAGAACTCCACCTGCAAAACAGAAAAATGAAAATGGTGATGTTGAATGGGAGTGTTACAGGTCGTGTTTGAGGTTTGGAATAGCTTCGAGGGATGTTGTGGGGTGTGTTTGAAGTGTTTTTAGCAAGAATGCATGGAAGGATTGAGCTATGGAACTCAAACTGCAGCAGGTCCCCTGTTTTGGCAGTTTGAGGGTGATTCTGTGTTTGAGAAGGCAATGGAGATGGTTGGCTCGTGTTCTAGCTCAGTTAAGATGTTTAGAAAGTGTACAAAGTCTTTTCTTAAGCTTGTGTTAGCTGAGATGAAAGTTGTGTTATGTTATGCTAGCTTTCTTCAACTTTAAGCAACAAATGTCAACTTGGTGTTTCTAGCCTGTACAGGCCCCCAATCTATGCTGCATACATTGGCCTTGATCAGTGTAATTAGTTCCTAAACTTGTGCCAAAGAGATTTGCACTGTACTTGCTTGGATTGTTAATTGACATAAAGTGCAACTTTTCTAAAATGGATATTATGCTTTATCTAAAAATGGCTTAATCTTGCATATAATGTCCAAACTCATAGAACAACACCTTGGAACAGAGGATTGGCATTAAATTATGGAGTGTAGATGAGATAAAAGACCTGTAATCTAGCTTAAGGCATGCTGAGTTCAAAAATGCAAGGTTATGGACATGTAACTTGGTCATGAACAAAGTGAGTTTTTCCCAACTTGCCAAATTCGATTCTCCCTAACCATGAGGTTGTTTGATGAGTTCTTGGACATTTTGGAAAGCTTGGAATGTGTACTATAATCCATATTTGAAATGCAAATTGAAATTACAAGTGGAAGTATGTGAAAAATGGTCTTGAAGTTAGATAAAAACCTTGCCTAAAATAGGTCAAATTTTCTCTAAGTTAAGAATGGTTTGGTACCCTTGTTCCAAAAATTGTAACTTGAGCTACAAGCTTCTTTTGGGAAAACTTTGTGAATCAAAGTTGTAGATTTTGTAATAGGCTACAACTTTCATGTTTTGACTTTTGCTTGAATCCAAATGAATCTTAGTGAGAAAGTGGGACAAAGTTAGGAAAAAATTAGGGTTTTTCATAACTTAGAAAAATTCTAAGTTATGAAAAATCTTCATTTCAAACCCTAATTTGCAATTCTTGATTTCTTGATGAACGAGTTTCATGATTTGGCATGTTTTGATGAAAAATGAATCTTGACACTTGATTTTGACCAAAAAGTCAAAGTTTGACTTTTCAGTATACAGTCAAAATTGATCAATTGACTGGGAAATTCAACTGTCAATCTTGTGTATTTGGGATCTTTTGAACTTGTTGAGCATGTCAAGATAATTCCATGGGGTCCTTGAGTCCATATGTGAGCTTGATTTGCCATTGGCTAGGTCAAACAGTCAAAAATTGCCTTTGTGCAGTCAAAACCCTAAAAATGACCATTTTGCCCTTTTGGTGATCTGATCAAATTTCTTGTGGAATTGTGATCCAAACTTGATCAAATGGTCCATGTGAGTTCATAATGTTGATGTGGGTCAATTTTCATGAGACTTGACTGTCAATTGGCCACAGTTGACTTTTTCCCCAATACAGTTGATTTCTAGGTCAACTGTCCAATTGACTGGGCAAAATTTGGAATCAAGACTTGAAACTTGGTATGGATAAACTTGGGAATCCAACATGAAGCATGAAAGTCATCTTAGGCATTTTAGGTCAAAATATCTTTGTTCAAACACAAACCCTAATTTGGGTCCACAGTGCAAGGAGAAGTCTTGAGCAGAGGAAACCCTAACTGGATCTTGAGCTCCAAGGGTTTTGTGATGAGAAAATGTTGAGGAAATGGGAGGGCAAATTTTGGGGTACAACAGTTGCCCCTGTTCAATCTTCTTGAACCTGAAGAGTTAGATTGGCAAGTTTGCCTTTCGTGACTCGAGGGTAAAAGGAGATTGGACACTAGAGTGCCCGGAAATTTGCACTCGCATGTTGGACTATCAGCAATGTGATGTCGGGAATGGGCTTATAGATGCCATTTGGAGAGATGGTGGATAGGGAGATGGGCTTACAGATGCCATCTGGAGACGTGACAGAACCTTGTCGGGAATGGGCTTATAGATGCCATTTTGGAAGTGTTGATCGCATAAGAGATTCCTTAGCGAGAACTTGTGTACTTTTGAGAAAGACAGATGTTTTCCTAGCTTGTTACAGGTGTTTGATCTTCAATCTCCTCATGCAGAAATTCCCTGGCTAGATACAGGTGTCGAATCTACAATCGGTTGCTCGCAGATATGCCCTGGCTGGATACAGGTATCGAATCTGGAATTAGTCGTCAACAGATATGCCCCGGCTGGATACAGGAATCAAATCTTCAAACTCTTCAGATGCGCCTTGGCTGGATACAGGAATCGAATCTAGAATTAGTCGTCAACAAATATGCCCTGGCTGGATACAGGAATCGAATCTGGAATTGTTGTCAACAGATATGCCCTGGCTGGATACAGGAATCAAATCTGGAATTGTTGTCAACAGATATGCCCTGGCTGGATACAGGAATCGAATATGGAATTGTGATAGTTGATAGATATGCCCTGGCTGGATACAGGAATCGAATCTTTAAACTCTTCAGATGTGCCCTGGCTAGAAACAGGAATCGAATCTGGAATTGTTGTTAATAGATATGCCCTGGCTAGATACAGGAATCGAATCCAGAATTGTGATAGTTGATAGATATGCCCTGGCTGGATACAGGAATCGAATCTTTAAACTCTTCAGATGTGCCCTGGCTAGATACAGGAATCAAATCTGGAATTGTTGTCAATAGATATGCCATGGCTAGATACAGGAATCGAATCCGGAAACTGATCACTCACAGATGTGCCCTGGCTAGATACAGGAATCGAATCTGGAAACTGTGACCGTTGAAGGTAGTTGTCTTTTTCCTGAAAAAGGCAAAACATCAGTTGTATGTAATGTCATGATGTATGACATGCATGATGTTATGACGTTAAAAATGAGATAGTGTTGTATGCACTTTATCATGTATGTAAACAAGATGTATGAAATGTGAAATGTTTATGAATGTATTTTTGTCTAGGAAAATAAATCCTTGACGACCGGTCGGGGAATTAAATCCTGGGCTGATTTGAAGAGTAGAGCTCTTTGTTTCCGCTGGGGATGACGGTTGCAAGAATACACCGGTAGGAGAAGATGACTCCATTGAGGAATAAACTTGTTGGAGAGATTACTCTGCGGGGAATTGCTCTGTGGAAGAGATACTTTGCTGAAGTTTGACGAGAGCTTCACTGAGGATTTCAATGATAGACTCCGCTGGGGATAACAATGATAAACTCCTCTGGGGATGACAATGATAAACTCCGCTGGGGATTGCGTTGATAAGTTATGTTGGGGAACTTTGATGAACTCCGCTGGGGATAGGAAGAACTTTGACGAGGGCGATCTTCCGTGGTAATTAGCTGAGGATAACCCAGTTATAAGCCCTTATGAGGAATAACTTTGAATAAAACTCGGGAGAGACGTCCGTACTCTGCAGGGGATAAGCTTCCAGAATCTACTGGGGATAAGCTTCAAGACCTGCTGGGGATATGATTCAACTCTCTTGGGGGAAACTTTTGAACTGCACTGGGAAGTGGTTCCACTGGGGCGTCTGTATACCGCCGGGGAACAATCTTAGATCAAGACTGCCGGGGATGCTTGTTGAAAATGCCTATACTCCACTGGGGAATGTTGCTATCTTGTCTTACTCTGTGGGGAGTTGAGATAACTTGGTCACATTCTTCAGTTAAATCTACCTTGGTACCTTGGCGGACAGAGCAACTAGACTGCCCGAACAACTCTACATTGCCCCTATTTCTGATGTCACCTGTAATTAGTCTCTTGTTTCATATGCAAATATTTATGAATCAGCAATTTAATGTCAAATGCATATATCAAAAATGAACATTGGACGTTCTTCGCAAGACAAAACAGAAAAAAGAGAAAAACAATGGGCAATTTGTTTGGAAAAGTGAACTTGTATTGATTTTGAAATTTGCCTGTAAATAGGCGTTTTTGTACAAGAGGTCGACGTCCTAGTAAGAGAACGCCGCCGAATAACATAAAGTTTATACAATTTTGAAAAGGAAACAAAACATCTATGTGCATAATATTCCCACTGGGTTCCAACTCTGCTATCGCCTTTATGTCTTCAAGCGTCTCATCACTTTGTTGCTTAGTTGAGGATGAAGCTGATTGATCGATGCCGAAATCTGAGCCAGATAGTTGGTGCCGAATTCTGGATGCAAAGTGATCCAATGAGACATAGTGTTACGCTTTATCCCTAACTTTTGCCTGGACCGCCCTTTCGGGTTTTCAGTCCACCGGGATACCCATTTTTGCCCAAGCCGCCTTTTCAGGTTTTCGACTTGCCAGGTGTACAGATTTTTTTCATTTCATCCCTTATTTTTGCCCGAACCCTTTTGGTTCGCCGGGAAGCCCTTATTTTTGCCTAGGTATGTCAACCTAGCGGGTCCTTTATCTCATGCGCAGTATCTTTTTACTATGTCTGCATTGGCGGGGTGAGGAAGGTCGTCACCATCCATGATGGTTAGAATCATGGCTCCTCCTGAGAACACATGTTTAACCACAAATGGCCCTTCGTATGTAGGGGTCCATTTTCCCCGGGGATCACTTTGAGGAAGGATGATGCGTTTGATTACCAGGTCCCCAACTTGATACTCTTGTGGCCTGACTCTCTTGTTAAATGCCCTGATCATCCGTTTTTGATACGTCTGACTATGACAGATAGCAGTGAGTCTCTTTTCATCAATCAGGTTTAATTGATCAAGTTGAGTCTGGATCCAATCATCTTCACTCAAGTCTGCATCCTTCATTATTCGGAGAGAGGGTATCTGGACTTCAATTGGCAAGACTGCCTCCATGCCATAGACCAAGGAAAAGGGGGTTGCCCCGGTTGACGTCCGTGCTGAGGTACGGTACCCATGAAGAGCAAATGGTAACATCTCGTGCCAATCTTTGTAGGTCACTGTCATCTTCTGCACAATTTTCTTGATGTTTTTATTAGCTGCTTCTACAGCCCCATTCATCTTCGGCCGATAAGGAGAAGAGTTATGGTGCTGTATCTTAAATTGCTCGCAGAGCTCAGTGATCATCTTGTTGTTAAGATTGGTACCATTGTCCGTAATGATTCTTTCTGGGACGCCGTACCGACATATCAGGTTGTGCCGAATGAAACGTGCCACGACGCTTTTGGTTACCGTGGCGTAGGAAGCTGCCTCAACCCACTTCGTGAAGTAATCGATCGCTACCAAGATGAAGCGATGCCCGTTGGATGCCGTCGGTCGGATCTCGCCGATCATATCAATGCCCCACATTGCAAAAGGCCAAGGTTCCGTCAGGACGTTCAGAGGAACCGGAGGGATATGCACCTTATCAGCATAGATCTGGCATTTATGACAAGTTCGAGAATGTTGGTAACAGTCGGCTTCCATTGTGGACCAGAAATATCCTGCCCTAAGGATTTTCTTTGCCATGGTGTGTCCACTGGAATGTGTTCCGAATGTACCTTCATGCAGTTCTACCATGATCTTCTCTGCTTCAGCTTTATCCACACAACGCAGTAGAGTTGAATCATGGTTTCTTTTGTAGAGAATGCCGTTGCTGAGGAAGAATTTTGCCGCAAACCTTCTCATGAACTTCTTGTCGTTGACAGATGCACCTTCAGGGTATTCCTGAGCTTCCAAGTATCTCTTCACCTCATGATACCAGGGTTTTTCAGTCACCTCTTCGGCTTCAAGATCGCAGCAGTATGCAGGTTCGTCCAACTTCCAGATAATGATCCGGGGAGCCTCATTGTCCCATTTGACTTTGAACATTGAAGACATCGTAGCTAGTGCGTCCGCTAACTGATTCTCCTCTCTTGGGAAGTGTTCACAAGTTATCTCTTCAAAGTGGGGAAGCAAAGTCAACACATACTCCTTGTAAGGAATAAGATTTGGGTGTTTCGTTTCCCACTCGCCTTTGATCTGATTGATTACGAGAGCGGAATCTCCGAAGACACTCAGAAACTTGATCCTTAAGTCGATTGCAGCTTGAAGACCCATGATACATGCCTCATATTCTACCATGTTATTGGTGCAGTTGAAGCACAACCGGGCGGTGAGTGGAGTATGAGTACCTTTGGGGGAGATGATCACAGTGCCGATACCATTACCCAAAGCGTTGGAGGCTCCGTCAAAATGCATAGACCATCAGGATCCTTCCTCAGGTCCTTCATCCGGTCCAGGTACTTCACAATCAGTTACTACCATGATATCTTCATCCGGAAATTCAAAGTTAAATGATTGGTAATCGTCCACAGGTTGGTGTGCCAAATGGTCTGCCAATACACTTCCCTTGATTGATTTTTGAGTTGTGTACTGGATATCATATTCTGTCAAGATCATTTGCCACCTTGCTATTCTTCCAGATAGAGCAGGCTTTTCGAATGTGTACTTGATGGGATCCATTTTTGAAATCAACAGAGTAGTGTGAGTCAGCATATACTGTCTCAGCCGGCGAGCAGCCCATACCAGAGCGCAGCAAGTTTTCTCGAGCAGTGAGTACCGAGACTCACAGTCGGTAAACTTTTTGCTCAGGTAATAAATAGCGTGCTCTTTTCGGCCAGACTCGTCATGCTGCCCCAGCACACACCCCATTGAGTTGTCAAGTATAGTATCAGAGGTCTCCCTTCCACTGGTGGCATAAGAATGGGTGGCTCTTGGAGATACTCTTTTATCTTTTCAAAAGCGGCCTGACATTCATCGTTCCAACGTACTACTTGATCTTTCTTCAGTAATTTGAAGATTGGCTCACAGGTAGCAGTTAGATGTGAGATGAATCGGGCAATGTAATTTAGTCGTCCCAGAAAGCCTCGGACTTCTTTCTCTGTCTTGGGAGTTGGCATCTCTTGTATGGCTTTTACCTTGGCAGGGTCCACCTGAATACCTTTATCGCTTACAATTAAACCTAGCAATTTTCCAGACCTCACCCCAAAGGTACATTTGTTTGGATTCAACCTCAGCTTGTATAACTTCAGTCGGTCAAACAACTTCTGCAGATGGTCAAGTTGTTCCTCCTCAGTTTGAGACCTTGCAATCATGTCATCAACATATACCTCAATCTCATGATGGATCATATCATGAAATAAGGCAACCATGGCACGTTGGTAGGTTGCCCCAACATTTTTCAACCCGAATGGCATGACCTTGTAGCAGAAGGTGCCCCACTGAGTCACAGAGGTAGTTTTTTCCATATCTTCCGGAGCCATCTTGATCTGATTATACCCTGAAAAACCATCCATGAAGGAGAACACCTTGTGTTGAGCAGTATTGTCAACAAGAACGTCGATGTGAGGCAGAGGGAAATCATCTTTGGGGCTGGCCCTGTTCAAATCCCTGTAGTCGACACACATTCTGACCTTACCGTCCTTCTTCGGCACTGGCACCACATTGGCCACCCACTGAGGGTAAGAAGTCACTGCTAGAAACCTGGCATCGAATTGCTTCATAACCTCAGCTTTGATCTTTTCGGACATCTCTGGGCGCATACGGCGGACCTTTTGCTTTACCGGAGGGCAGTCTTCCTTGGTAGGCAGGTGATGAACCACAATGTCGGCATCCAAACCAGGCATGTCTTTGTAAGACCAAGCAAAGATCTCCATGTAGTCATGCAGCATCTGGATCAATCGTTGCTTCACGCTGAGCTCTAGATTGGCACCAATCTCGACTTCTTTTCTATCTGTCTCAGTACCCAGGTTAATTGTTTCCACTGGCTCTTCATGCGGCTGAATGGCCCTTTCTTCCTGGAGTAGCAGTCTTGCGAGTTCACCAGGCACTTCGCAATCATCTTCACCTTCGTCCTCGGCCAAGTTGATCGGATTTTCGAAGTCATAACTGGCAGTAGCAGAGCTGTTACCAGTGAGATCCAGAGTGGATTGAAACCTGTATAAGTGAGTGTGTGTAAATATAGCTGTTTTGCAATATATAACACAGAAAGAAAAAGAGCACAAGATTTGAAATGCAACAAACGTCCAATGTTTTGATTAATGATATATGGAAATGTCATACAAAAAGCCCTCACAAATGGAGCCACGGTGCCCCGGGTAGGACACCGAGCCAATAAAAGTTTCAACATATTGTTTGTTACAAATTGAAAACAAAAGAGTTAATTACTGCGTGACAAATGTAATAGGTGTAAAATCCTTTGCCGTCCAGTTGCTTGGTCCGTTGTTGGTGGTTGGATAAATCCAACTGTCAAATTCCGCTTCCTCTACGTCCTCCTCGATGGCATTCACCCTTGGGTTGGTGATAAACACCGGAGCCTTTCTGATCCTTTCCTTGCGAACAGCCCTCTGAGCCTCTGCAGTGAAGCCCAACCCAAACTTGTCGGTCTTTTGAGTGAAGTCAGGAAGCTGACCCCAGTTTGCACATTTGCCTTTCTCAATCACTGCCCGGGAATCCTTCAGGGAAGCCATCTTCAGAGGAAAGTCTTCTTCAACCACTGTCTCAGCTGATGCCAACGTTGGAGGTACCTCCTCAAAATGCTGAAAGGGGGTTTCAATAAACTCCCCGTCCATCTCGATATACCGGAATGAATTCAAGTGACTAACCATGTATTCCTCCTCACCCTGCACAGTAACAATCTTCCCTTTGACAGGGTATTTGAGCTTTTGGTGTAGAGTGGATGTTACTGCCCCAGCCTTGTGAATCCAGGGTCGACCCAACAAGCAGGAATAAGATGGACGAATATCCATTACATAGAACGTTGAGTCGAAGACTTGGGAACCCACACGAATAGGAATGTCTACCTCACCGTGCACCATCCTCTTAGAACCGTCGAAGGCTCTAACAATGATGTTACTAGGTTTCAATTCCAGGCCCTCACAATCCAATTGATCCAAGGCCTTCTTGGGCAAAACATTCAGGGAAGAACCAGTATCCACCAACACGTGTGCCAAAGTAGTGCCCCTGCACTCTATAGAGACGTGCAGGGCATCATTGTGATTTTTCCCTTTGGCGGTAAGGTCTGCATCTGAGAAACCCAGGCCATTGTCAGCTGTCAAATTAGCCACACAGTCAGTGAATTGATCTGCAGAGGTCTCTTGCGGCACATGGGCCGTTTTCAGAAATGAAATCAGGGCCTTGGCGTGGGCCTCTGAGCACAGCAACAATGATAGCATAGAGATTTTGGAGGGGGTATGCCCCAACTGTTCAACAACATTGAAGTCACTCTTTTTAATGATTTTAAGGATTTCCTCCATCTCTTGTTGGGAGGCTTCAACAACAGTCTTTTTTGGGGCCTCCGTCCTGGAAGGCAAATCGGTAGCAACTTCTTTGCCCCGAGCATCAGAGGACTCGGCGGCAGTAGTAGACACAGGAACTTGATTTGGAACATGCACACTTGCGGGTGTGATGATAAGAGGCTTTCGGATAACTGGTGGTGCAATGTCAGGCGAGAAGAGCCTGCCACTGCGAGTAATCTTGGCGGGACCAGTGATGTTACTGATACTAGTACCGGTGTTGAACTCCTGCTTCACTCCAAGCACATACACGTCTGCCCCATAATGCCATGGGACAGCCTTGTTAGATTCATAGGGGAGGGGCCCCGGAACAGTAATAGTAATGGGTGCAACAGACATAATTTGGACTGGCTTCCTCGGGGGAGCTTTGGTAGGATTGTTGAAAATTGTGACGACAGATACTTCTTCAGCGGAAACAAATGGAACAGCAGTTTTCTTGAATAAAATTTCTTTGCTATCCATCAGGCTTTAGATGCCTGATTTCAGCAGCGGACAACCGGTAGGGATAACAGCGCACATGAGGCAACCCTTGCTACAACCCGGAAATAAACCAGCTAGTAGTAAGTTCCTCTTAACAGTCAATAGAGGGGTAGCAACATCATTCACCGAAACAGCATACAAATCTTCCTCGACGGCATTTACTCTATGCTGAGGCATATGAGCAGTTACAACATTTGGCCTCTCAGGCGCCTCAAACAGAATTTCCTTCGCGTCGATAAGGTCTTGAACTTTGTTTCTCAGGGCCCAACAATCATCAGTAGTATGCCCGGGGCTATCAGAATGATAAGCACAACGGGAATTTGGGTTATACTTAGAAGATGCAGTATTCACGACCTTCAGAGCCTCTTTGATGGTCACCAAGTTGGTTGATAACAGTTGCGGTAAGATTTGTGACAAGGTCATACTCAGCCGAGTATACTGCCTCTTGGGCCTTTCACCTCTTTGTTGATTGTACTGCTGAGGAGCAGCAACAGGCTTTGAAATGACCAAAGCATTGACGTCTTGACGGCTTTCTGGCTTGACTTGTCTTCTAGGACCATAGACGGCACTTGCTTCCTTCTTGAAAGGCCTCTTCTCAGTACTTGCGGAGGCAGCTTTCTGTATCTTTCCTGACCTGATGCCAGCTTCTATCCTTTCACCTGTCAGAATCAAATTTGTAAACCCAGCTGAGGAATTTCCAACCAGATGATTGAAGAATGGACCAGACAAGGTCCCTAGAAACATGTCAACCAGCTCACGATCAGTCAATGGAGGCTGCACCCTGCCAGCCAAATCTCTCCATTTTTGTGCATATTCTTTGAACCCTTCGCCCGTTCCTAGAGACATACCCTGAAGTTGGGTACGCGTAGGAGCAAGGTCAGAATTGTACTGATATTGTCTATAAAATGCGGTCGCCAAATCTTCCCAATGTCGGATACTAGTTCCATCTAGTTGATAGAACCACTCAAGCTGTGACCCCGAAAGGCTATCTTGGAAGAAGTGGATCCAAAGGTTCTTATCTGCCGTGTAAGGTTGGATCTTCCTTACGTACGACCTTAGATGCAGCTTTGGACAGGAAGCCCCGTCGTATTTGGCAAAGGCAGGCGCCTTAAACTTGTGTGGGATTACTATCCCAGAAGATAAGCCCAAATCTCCGAAATCCAGCCCCGACACATTTTGAATCTCCATGGCACTCAAGCGGTCTTCTAATTGCTTGTATCTGTCAGCAGCGGGTGGGTATTGTTCGTCATTGTAGTCCGTCTCGTTGTAAGAGACTGCAGGACTAGGAGCTCCTCCCCCTTGGGGACTGTCTTTCTCTGCAGAGGAAGTAGTTGGATCAGCCTCATTATGGAGTGTGTTCCCAAACCTGCGTCCAGTGTTGAATAACGCAGTCCTCTTCTTCTTCTTCTTCTTTAGGAGCAGAGCCTTCAACTCTTGCTGACCTTGGGCCAGGCTTAGGACCATCTCTTGAAACTGGGCACTTTGGGCCTGAAGGGCCTTGATTGCTTGCTCACTGGATGAGTCTGGATACATGATGACTATTCAAAATAAACAGCGAAGAGGATTAAGCAACCTGTAGAAAAAGGGGTACCTGTTATGCACATGATGCATGAGATGCTATCTATGCAATGCATTCAAGGATTTTAGAAATTCACAATTGTTGCAGACAAAAAGGAACGCACGTCATATTAATAAGAAAAGATTTGTTAGTACATAAATGCCCCATGGGCCAAATATTACAAAAACAACTTCTCAAGGTAAAAATACGTTGCGCATCCTCTTTGGCGCAATGTAGGTGTTGAGGGCCTCTTGCTCATGGAGTCGGCGGGTGAGCTCTAAAACCTTCTTCTCGCTGGCGTAGAAGCTGGCTTCAAAAGTGTTCCGTTCCTCCTTGAGTTGGATCCAACTCTTCTGCATCTCCTCCCACGATGTAGGCATGTCAGGATGTAGGATGGTGTAGGGAACCTCTCCTTCCTTGACGGGCTCTTTAATCACAGGGAGAACATGAGGATAAGGCATCATTAGACTCTGGGCTCGGGCTCGTACCCACTTGAGATAAGGCTCAAGAGGGATGGAGTTTTTGTGTCCCAGTGTGTTGCTATCAACCTTGTTGGGCCTCCCCCAAGCTCTGATGAATCTTTGGCGAAGTCCTTGCGCATCGTTGTCGAAGTCAAAAACTAGGTCAAGAATCAACATGTCATGAGGGCCATCTCTTCGTGCATATCCAAATTGCCTCAAAGCTAGGCAAGGGTTGCAGGTGATACCTCCTCTGATTCCAAGTAAAGGAACATTAGGAAACTCTCCACAACGATCGACGATGATGACATTTTCTCTGGACCGAGAACACCAATGTACATCAGAGTGAGTAAGAGTCATCAACCGTTGGGACCACCTTGAGCCTTGGTCGTTCTTCAAGACAGATTGTGGAAGGTGCGAAATAAACCACCTTGCAAGGAGAGGAGTACAACACATGAGAACACCCCTCTTTCTCATTGTTCGAGTGTAAAATGAGTGAAGAATGTCCCCAAGCAATGTTGGTATTGGATTTCTGGACAAGAAGATTTTGACGGCGTTGACATCTACCAATTGGTCAGAATTTGGGAACAAGACCAGCCCATAGATAAGGAGTGCCACAATCTCTTCAAAGGCTTGTAGGTCCAATGAATTCCAACACTCTTGTGCCTTCTCAAACAAGAATTTTGCTAAGAAGCCTTTGACGCCACTTCTCGTTTCCCAATGCCCCTTGATGTCAGAAGGCTGTAGATGTAATGCTCGAGCAACATCTTCAGGCTTTGGTTCCTTTTCCGTACCGTTGAAAGGTAGTTGATTAAGGATAGGAATTCTCAGGAGTTGAGAAAATTCCTCCAAAGTGGGTACCAACTGGTAGTCAGGGAAAGTGAAACAGTGGTGAAGAGGGTCAAAGAACTGGAATAGCACTTTCATCATATCTTCTTCAATGTTGGTGTTGACTAAGCTGAGCAGTCTACCATGTCTTTCACTGAAGGAAGAGCTTTCCGGAATTCTTGAGGTGAGCTCCTTGAGTTGAGGAGAGATTCTCACAAGGTTGACTTGGATGGTTTTTTTGTGAGGAATTTCCATGACCTACAAAACAAGAACAAAGATGAAGATCTAAACCCTTGAAATGGTTAGTGAATGCATATGATGCTTTATGATGTTTATGATGTATACACAAACATATGTACAAGCAAATCACACCAAACCCTAGTTTCGGGCTTGCATGGGGTTTCATAGGTAAGTACCCTCTTGAGTGTAGTTGGCTTAAAAACCTGTCCTATAAATAGTAACCGGGTTCTAAGGAGCTCAATATCATTGGATTGTTTTCATTGTTCATTGTTTTGGTTTAGCCACTTAACTAGCGACCAAAATATTCCAAGAAAACAACCCTCAATGAGTGTAGTATCGAGTATCTACCAACTTCGGACTGCACCAAAGCCGGTCATCTCACTACCCCTAATAAAAGGCCAAGATGGTCAAGTAAGGTTCTAGGTCATTAGTGCCTAGTGACATCACTCAGCGGCCCCGTACTCTCCTTGATTGAACTCAAGGGTTACCGGTACTCACAAATATGTCGCACTAATATAGCTATTGCTTCGACCGTGTCGGTATACCCCGCACAGTTTCCACAACGTATTGCTATCTATGAATGTCCTAAAAATCCGGGTGTAGGATTGCAAACCCAAACAAGAGAGCCAAGATGTAAAGCAATCAAATCAAACAATTAGTCATGCAAGAGGGTGATCTAAGCCCTAAGGTTACTCCACTTTTAAATTTATTCCCCAGCAGAGTCGCCAGTTCTGTGATACGGTGGGAGAACTGACTATGGTTTTGCGTTTGTTTTCGCAAATGTTTCGGTTGAGCAAGAGTCGCCACCGACTTTTTATTTTATCCTAAGGAAAGGTTAAAAAGCACAGCAAAAACCTTTGAGATGTTTTCTTGGGTTTGAGGAGTAGATTATAGAAAGGGAAGGTATTAGCACCCTTTCTATCCATGGTTATCCATGGGCTCTTAGTTACTCGCTTAGATCAACTTGCCTTAATTTTCAATTGTTTGAAATGGTGTTTTGTGTGTGTGGGTTTGAAAATGTTTTGAAAAGAGGCCAATATGGTGGCAACCTTTGTAATGATCCATGTTGAGATGTATACAAAGGTGTATGTCTTTTGAAAAGGTTTTCATTTGTTTTGAAAGTTGTTTTTTGAAAGTGTAGTGATGCGTGGTTTAAAAAATAGGCAAGTGTTTTGTTTTGCAAGTTTGATTCAAGTAACTAGGAGGTTATCTACTCCTAAATTTCTCAAAGATTTCTCCTATGTTTTTAACCCTTTTAACAATTTTGTTCCACCATTGCATTTGGTGGACAATCTTGTGTTAGGATATGAAAGGGACGGGCGCGGGTCATCGTTTAGACCATAATTACAATGGTGCCAAGTATCTTTGGGCAATGTTTTCTTTAAGGGACTTGATCATTTTTTAGGCAACTTTCGAAAGCGTCATCGAGGGACTATGATCATTTGAATTGTGTTTGTTTTGCCCAAAGAGACCTAACATGCAATATGGCCCATTTATTGAAGGCAACAAGTGGAATACCCTAGGGGTGCAAGTGTGATTAGTGTTGTCCATTTTCATGCTTGATTATCTTGAAATTAGGTCAAACTATTTTTGATTGATTGATTCGCATACAAACCCTAATTCTAACATGGTATAATTAGAAAGCATTAAAGTGCGAAAAATAAAGTTCCTAAGTTATTACAACACAATATATGGGAAGGGGGGTACAAATGTTCAAATGGGGGTATTTTGACAAGGAATTTAAACCTAGACTATTACATCAATTTGGAATTTATACAAGGTAATTAATTGCACAAATTAAATAAAATGGAATAAATATGCAAGGTGCAAAAAATGTTTTTATATGTATGAAAAAAAGTGTTTTTATGTATAAAGGAAACAAAAAATAAAAGTATTAATTTTTGGAGTTTTTATGTATTTTAGGGCAAAACCCTAATTTTATTAAGTAAAATGTATTAATTATTTAATATGTACAAATATTTATCAATTATGTACAAAAATAAAATAAAAATGAAGTATATTTGTAAAAAGGTATTTTGAATATTAAATATTAATAAAAATGAAAATGTGTATATTTTGTATTTTTTAACCTAAATATACTAATAAATATATATGTATTTGTATTATTTATCAAATATATTAAATATGTGTAAAAATATAATATTTAATATTTACAAAAAAAAGTATTTTTGATATAAAATGTTTTCAAGAGAGAAAATAAAATAAAAATCAGAAATAAAATAAGTTTGCATTATTTTTAGTATTTTTAAATAAAAGTGTTTATGTATTTATTTTATGTACAAAAACCTATTTAAACAAATAATTGCCTAATAAATACAAAAATGATTAAAAAATATTTTTTTATATTTTTAATATTATGAGGAAAAATAAATAAGTCAGAACAAAAAAGAAAAGGTCAAAAAAATCATGAAAATAAGCATAATGGGCCAAGGGGGTTTAAAAGTAACAAAAGGGTGCAAAAAGAAAGTCAACTCAGGTCCAGCCCAAGAAGACTTCATCTTTAACCTCAGAACATGTTTGAACAACCATCCACGCGTTTTCTATCTCCCAATTCCTGGACTTTCAAGCAAAACTCACAACATAAAAAATGTAGAGCATTAAGAGACGAATCCAGACATATAAAGAACTTGACTTAACTCTCTAAGATGAGAGAGAATTTCTTCTCCCCCAATTCCTGACCTAGTTTTTGTTCCATGTTCAGACATTAAATTCTCACAGCACACATAATATAAATGAAAACTAATTACATGGGCATGTTCAGGGCTATGAATGTGACATATTTTCTTCACAAACCTAAAGCTAACAATGCCTGGATAGAGAGATACGGGTTCATGAACTTACCTGTTCAGTTGGAGTTGTATCTGGTGATGGAGGTACTTTCAGTGCAAGGTGATGATTGGTACAACTTCCTTGATGTCCAGGGATGCTATTCCAAGTTTTACTTTGCTTTGAAACTAGCTGAATCGAGTTATAGAACTCCACCTGCAAAACAGAAAAATGAAAATGGTGATGTTGAATGGGAGTGTTACAGGTCGTGTTTGAGGTTTGGAATAGCTTCAAGGGATGTTGTGGGATGTGTTTGAAGTGTTTTTAGCAAGAATGCATGGAAGGATTGAGCCATGGAACTCAAACTGCAGCAGGTCCCCTGTTTTGGCAGTTAGAGGGTGATTCTGTGTTTGAGAAGGCAATGGAGATGGTTGGCTCGTGTTCTAGCTCAGTTAGGATGTTTAGAAAGTGTACAAAGTCTTTTCTTAAGCTTGTGTTAGCTGAGATGAAAGTTGTGTTATGTTATGCTAGCTTTCTTCAACTTTAAGCAACAAATGTCAACTTGGTGTTTCTAGCCTGTACATGCCCCCAATCTATGCTGCATACATTGGCCTTGATCAGTGTAATTAGTTCCTAAACTTGTGCCAAAGAGATTTGCACTGTACTTGCTTGAATTGTTAATTGACATAAAGTGCAACTTTTCTAAAATGGATATTATGCTTTATCTAAAAATGGCTTAATCTTGCATATAATGTCCAAACTCATAGAAAAACACCTTGGCACAGAGGATTGGCATTAAATTATGGAGTGTAGATGAGATAAAAGACCTGTAATCTAGCTTAAGGCATGCTGAGTTCAAAAATGCAAGGTTATGGACATGTAACTTGGTCATGAACAAAGTGAGTTTTTCCCAACTTGCCAAATTCGATTCTCCCTAACCATGAGGTTGTTTGATGAGTTCTTGGACATTTTGGAAAGCTTGGAATGTGTACTATAATCCATATTTGAAATGCAAATTGAAATTACAAGTGGAAGTATGTGAAAAATGGTCTTGAAGTTAGGTAAAAACCTTGCCTAAAATAGGTCAAATTTTCTCTAAGTTAAGAATGGTTTGGTACCCTTGTTCCAAAAATTGTAACTTGAGCTACAAGCTTCTTTTGGGAAAACTTTGTGAATCAAAGTTGTAGATTTTGTAATAGGCTACAACTTTCATGTTTTGACTTTTGCTTGAATCCAAATGAATCTTAGTGAGAAAGTGGGACAAAGTTAGGAAAAAATTAGGGTTTTTCATAACTTAGAAAAATTCTAAGTTATGAAAAATCTTCATTTCAAACCCTAATTTGCAATTCTTGATTTCTTGATGAACGAGTTTCATGATTTGGCATGTTTTGATGAAAAATGAATCTTGACACTTGATTTTGACCAAAAAGTCAAAGTTTGACTTTTCAGTATACAGTCAAAATTGATCAATTGACTGGGAAATTCAACTGTCAATCTTGTGTATTTGGGATCTTTTGAACTTGTTGAGCATGTCAAGATAATTCCATGGGGTCCTTGAGTCCATATGTGAGCTTGATTTGCCATTGGCTAGGTCAAACAGTCAAAAATTGCCTTTGTGCAGTCAAAACCCTAAAAATGACCATTTTGCCCTTTTGGTGATCTGATCAAATTTCTTGTGGAATTGTGATCCAAACTTGATCAAATGGTCCATGTGAGTTCATAATGTTGATGTGGGTCAATTTTCATGAGACTTGACTGTCAATTGGCCACAGTTGACTTTTTCCCCAATACAGTTGATTTCTAGGTCAACTGTCCAATTGACTGGGCAAAATTTGGAATCAAGACTTGAAACTTGGTATGGATAAACTTGGGAATCCAACATGAAGCATGAAAGTCATCTTAGGCATTTTAGGTCAAAATATCTTTGTTCAAACACAAACCCTAATTTGGGTCCACAGTGCAAGGAGAAGTCTTGAGCAGAGGAAACCCTAACTGGATCTTGAGCTCCAAGGGTTTTGTGATGAGAAAATGTTGAGGAAATGGGAGGGCAAATTTTGGGGTACAACACTGATGCAGTCAAGAAATACTTCACCTAAAGAAATAAAAGAACAACTCACTAAGTTGAAAACTCGAAATGGCGGCTTAGGAAAAAATGAGCGTCTCGGTAGGCTGAAAACTCGAAAGGATGGTCTATGCAAAAGTTAGAGACACAAATAGAATAAATCTTCCCGGTAGGTTGAAAGCCCACAAGGGAAACCTAGGTAAAAGTTAGGTATTTCTTGGCAAGTAACTGTATCAGACAAGACTTGATCATTGAAGCAACAATCTTCTCGGATTCTCATCACTTTTCAACTGAAGCCTATACACGGGAATTTAAAGTTGTTAGGGAGAATAATGGTCATTGTACTTCAATGTACCTTTTACATGCATTTACCATTTTTCAAGCTTTGTAATCATCTATAGAGTCACGCCATTTGCAGACTACCATTATATTAATAAAGTTTGAGCCTTTATCCAATTCTTTGCAATTCTTATTTTATTCTACTTACAAAATTTTTATTTATTATTGATGGTAATTTTCAAAACAAAAAGACTTAAGAAATTAATGGTAAAACTTTTTTGAAAAGAATTTGCAAAAATTTTACTTCAATTTTATGGATCAAGGGAAAAAAAGTAGTGGTCTCAAGGATGGACGAGTTCCAAAATTTCGAAAGTTTTCTCCAAGAAGTATTCTCTGATTGCTCTTGCTAACATACACATATTTTTCCTACGGTTGTTCTTTGGATAGTTGGATTCTCTCCAAATTATTTATGAGGAAATTGGATTGGTAATTCCATATTCCCCAGTTAAGTATTGATTTCGATTTCTTTAGCTGAGTGTGATTCCTCTTCTCCAACAAGGGTATGATAGAGAAACTATTGTAAAGTTATGAAGCCTTTGCTCAGTTGTTGGATTCTTTCTCCCTTCGTGTTGAGATTTGATGTAGAATCTCTTGCAGAATATTACTCTCTCCAGTTATGATTTTGTTTCTTCTGTATGCCCCCAAGTAACCAGACAAGGGTAGTATCCTTTCTAAGAAGAGTTGAGACAAATGTCAACTTTTTGAGTTTTCTCTCACCATGTGTTGAGTTTGATTTAAAATATCCATAATTTTGACTTCTTGCTGTGATGTTAACTTCTTAATTCCCCAGATGAACCGAGGATGATGTTCCCCTTTAAGGTGAATATCCTTGTGAAGTTTCTTTGATCTTCTCTAGAGAAGTTTGTGCAACCATTATTAGAATATGTTTGTGGTCCCCCTCGATAGTTATGATATCATCTTCCCTAGTGGAGCCTGTTTTCTATCTTCAAAGGAAGCCCAGATGAATGTTTTTATATCCCTGAAGCTTTATGGTTTGTTATTATAGATTTGTGCTTTGATAATTTTCAAGCCATGTTTATTTCCCAGAGAATTCAAGCCTTAAAGTAGGACGTTATTTCCTCAATCGGTTGCTTATTCTCCTATGAGGTTTCCATCTTGGGTGTGATTTAGCCGAGTGCCGTCTATCTCCAAGTTTTGTTTGGTCTGATTACCCCCAGTGTAGTATGTCTGCTTTGTAAGCATATACATGAAAACATTTATTACTCATACATACATCATGCATAGCAGAAATGAATAAGAAAACGTTGGTCATCCGTATGAGTGGACATCCTTCTGATATATATCATTAGGTGGTCACGGGGATAAGAGTTGCCTTTGTACTTCTCAAATTCTGGTACTTTAAACTTTGCTGACACTTTCACATTAGGGACCAATTAGAGGTCAATGACATTCTTCCCGAATAACTCATTCCCCCAGAGAGCCTTCTCTTCTTTCTGCATTTCATTGAATTGATCCTGAAAGTCATCCATCCGGTCATAAAAGCCTAAACTTTCACTTGGTGGAGGAGCAAGATGATAAACTTCATCATTAATAACAAGCATAACATTCACTACAGGAGGTGAATCATGATAAATCTTATTATTAATAACAGGGACATCATGCACCATAAGAGGTGCAGAAGCAGCAACAGTTTGAAAAAATGGGGTAACTTGAGCAACAAGATTTTAACCTTATGGCATGAAATTCTCAGGCATTCCCCACGGGTAACCACGAGACATACGATATTGAGTAGCAATAACTGGAGTAACAGAGATTGGAACTGATAGAACCTCTGAAATAACGGTCGTCTGCTGTGGTTGAGTAGCATGAGGAGACGAAGGAGGAGGTGGTTGATTCTGAGCAGCCACCAACGACTCTACCAAAGTAGCCAGGTTGGCCATACCAGTCTCAAACCAATAACTTCTTCGCGCAAATCACGATTCTCTTATTAAAGATTTTCCATCTTCTTTATATAATTAGCCCGAGTATTGTAGCGATGAGACAACTTGCCGACTGAACGAAGCAGAGAAACAAGTAAGACACATGTGAAATGTAGGAATGAAAAAATTTTGTGAAAAATGATGCATGATATGAAATGCATATGATTTATTGTATTTATCAAAGGAACTCAAAGAATTATAAACAATTGCAAATATTGAGGAACTAACATATTTGGAAATACTGAAAAATCTCATTTTAGTAATAACTTTGGAATGGATCACAACTTTTAGTACAAGTTTCAGTAATCCTAAGTACAAGAGAATAAAGATAGAATTTAAAAATCCTAAGGAGCCAAAGCTGATGAAAATCTCTCCACACACTAACGCTTTCCCCTAAGTCTTGCAATCTGAGCCTTCAACTGCTTGTTCTCTTCTGCATACCTGTCGGCAACTTCTTTCCATCCACCATGTTGTACCCCAAAATTTGCCCTCCCATATTCATCAAGAAATTGCCAAATCAAGGTCACAAAATTCCCCAAGGGTTGTGCAGCTCAACTGTCTCCTATACAGTCAAAACTAGGGTTTGAGTCCTGGTCAAGCAAATGAACTTTTCAAAGGCCCAATCAAGTCTCACATGCTTAAAAAGATGGTCAAGTGTCTTCATGTCAAGTTTCAAGACATTCAGCTCAAAATTGCACAGTCAAAACCCTAAATTGCACTATAGTCAACTGTAGGGGCAAAATGGTCATTTGGCAGTCAAAAGTTCAAATTTTTGGTCAATATATCATTTTGAAGCCACAAACATCATTTGATCAATGCTTGATCATGATTCTCAAAATTTGGCTCAAAAATCATCAAAGATGCAAAAGTTGCTATATTTGGACAGCTGAAAAAGTCAACTGAAATTGACCAGGGCATAACTTTCACATGGATTATCAGAAAAATTCCATCCAAAGCTCATTTTGAAGAGAAAGACATTTCCTACAATTCATCTTCATGTTCCAAGTCCAAGAAATGCTCTCACAAAAAGTTATCAATTTCAACATTATAGGTCATTTTCAAAAGTCAACAAAAAGTGACTTTAAGTCAAAGGCCATAACTTGAGATTGGTAAATCAAAATGACATGGGAACAAAGGCATTGGTTAAAGGATTCAAAGACCTTTCCAAAATGTCCAAGAACATGTGAAAAGCTTAAAAATTGACCAAGTTATGCCTTGGGGAAGTTGGGAAATTTTTGGGAATTTTGAAAAGTCAACATTGATGCAAAAGGCCTAAAAATGCAAATGGGCCCATTTTTCCTCCAAGTTTCTTCATGCCAAGCCTATGCACGACCATTAGGCCCAAAGGGAAGTATTTTCATATTTTTTAATTATTTATTTGAATTTATATTAATTTATATTCATTTAAATCATTTTAATACATGAAAAATATAAACCTAACCTAAAAAAATCTTTTTGTGCACATTCTAATATTAATATTTCGTGCTTGATTGATTATGGCAAGTTTTGGTGTGATTGGATCATGATTGAACAAAAACAACATGAAAAAAGATGTGAAAAGATTCTTAACAAAATCAAATATCTAAACAATCAATGCCTTGGATTTTCTCAAGTTTTGTTGACCTAAAAGCTTGGCTATATGATCAGAATCAAAGATCTAATGCAAAGGGACTGCAAGCTGCGCATAAGAAACCTTTGGCAAATTGAAAATTCTCCTAAAAAACTCAAACACTGAAATCAACCTTAGAGGTCGGTTGAAGCTTCAGTTTTCGTTTCATCATCATCCTGAAGCATCACTGAATGCTCCTCGATCATTAACATCAACTAAAGCACAAAGAATCGTTGGTTAGAACTCAATCTGCAAAGCGAATTTTTTTGAAATCATATACCACAAATCATACATCTTTTGCATTTTTTGTTTATGAATTCTTGTTTCTCATGATGTTCTAAAGCTAACCATACTAATTAATTTCATTTTTGAGCAATACATGTGATTTGGCCATGAACGATATTTAGGGTTGCAGGTTTCTTGATTTGGGGTTTTTTGCCCAAGGGAAAATTACACTTCCAGACCAGTGCCATTAGCTTAAGCAGGTTGAGACGAAGAAGATGGCACCCTCGCGCTCAATTTATGAGCGTCGAGGGGCCAGTCGCTATTTTCTCATAAACCCTCTAAAACAACGTTTCAAAAACCGTTCCCATAGTGTTTTGTGTTACAGGGTGGGGAAGAAGACGACCTCGTGTCCATTGGTGATAGGTCCATTTGAATTTCGCGCGAATTTCCAAAAGCATTAACGTGTTCTTCTTATATTATTTATTGTTTATTATTTGTTAATTGAAACGCGCTTGGTTCAGTGGTCAAGTGTTGTGCTGGTAACTTCAAAGACCTGGGTTCAAGTCCCAGGTCTGGCAAAATCTCAATGCTATTTTTCAATATGAGATCCAATGCTTTGCTAATGTCCAGGACTACCATGGTTCATCATCATCCAACAGCCACGCGTCCCATGAGATCAGGCCAAGGGCAAAGATTGGGAGAGCATCATGTACCATAGTCCAACGCGTTGTATGTGATTCAAAAAGTCAACCAATTTCCAACGTTAATGGGCCAGAATCTCCAGGCCTATACCTCCATCTGGGGCCTGAACCCCCCCTGGTTTGTTTTTCTTTTCTTTTTATTATTTTAATTATTGTATTATTTATTTTTATTGCTTTAATTAATTAATTTTCTCTTTTTTTTACAAAATATAAAAAACATCATAAAAATCCAAAAAAGATAAAAAATGTAATAAATATTTTATTGTAATTATTTTCATCAATAAATTAATATATGTAAATATTTAGTTTAATTAGGTTATAGTTTTAATCTTTTTAATAAAAACAACAAAAATATAATTTAGGTTTAATATCTTATTTTTTTTATTTTTCTTTTAATTTTTCCTTTTTTCAGAATAATATTATTTAGTTATTTTCATAAATTAAATTGTGCATAAATAAATTAGGGTTTAATTTAGATCATATTTTAATTCTTTCTTAATAATTAAAAAATATTAGAATTAGGGTTTACCTTTTAATTTAATTTCAATTAACTTCTTTTCCTTATTAAATCTAAAAAACACAAAAATACAAAAACATTTAATTTTCATTTTTTTATTCCTTATTAATTTTAATTATTTTTGCAAAAGGGTCCAACGCCCGTCGCCTTTAATTATTAATTTTGCGCATTTATTTTATGTCACTTATTATAATTATGTAATTGTCCCAAAGCATTGTAATTTAAATTTCTTGCACTTTTATTTTATCGCTTTATTTATTTTCCGCTAAATCGGGTCCGGTTTAATTTTGGCGATGTGGACCCGCGCCTTTGTAATAGTCGTAGATTTATTTTTCGCAAATATTAACTGTTAACAAAAGCATGAAAGAATGTATGGACTTAAAATAAAATCAAGCGTAGAACACCAATAAACATGACAAGACGAATAACTGAAACATGACACACAATTCGCACACACCACCCCTAGGGTACGCCTCACTGTTGCCTTTCGAAAGGTGATCGTCGAGTAGAGGATGTTTTAGTAAGTCCTCATGATCCCGGAACCTGGCATGAGGGTAGCTTCTAAGGTGTCTTCCCATTGCTCTGGTGATCACCATGTCCCGAACCTCGAATTGACCCGAACACCTCCAACGGTGGTGCTACCTACCTCTCAATGGTGGGATGGCACTACTTTAAAGGACATCTACACAGACGAATTCCTTAGGGTAGGTAGACGACTCTAGATACTTGCTCTAATTTCAAAAACAAATCAAAAAATACTTTTCACACCGACACCTTTTCAAAAAGCTTTCGAAAGCAATTTTTCAAACACTCTTGAGGACCGATACAAGAGTCGAACTGGAATTTTCAAAGAAACTTTTTAAAACCCACAGTTGAAAAGCAAACAAACTATTTTGAAAACACATTGAGCAAGTATCTAAGAGCCCATGGATAACCATGGATAGAAAGGGTGCTAACACCTTCCCTTTCTATAACCTACCTCCCGAACCGAGAGCAATCTCTTTAAGGAATTTTTCTGTGCTTTTGTCCTTTCCATTTGGAGAAAATAAAAGACGGTGGCGACTCTTGCTTCCGCGACATTTCGCGAACCAGCGTTAAACAGTCAGTTCCAGATCCACCGATCACAGAACTGGCGACTCTGCTGGGGACACTTTATAAAGTGAGGTGTACCTTAGGGCTAGGTCATAACTGTGTTTTCACTTGTATTGTTTTGCTTGTTTTACTATTGTGGGTTGCATCGGAGATTCATAGATCCTAACCTGGATCTGGGGATACCCTGTTTAGGTAGCATAAGCTGTGAGGGACCTGTCCGGCGTAGACCGACACGGGTGAAGCAGTGGCTACGTTGGTGTGGCACCTTAGTCTGTACCGATATCCCTTGTGTCGCAACGAGGAGAATATGGGTCTTCTAAGGAGTCATTAAGCACCAACAACCTTAGAACCTTAGTTGACACAACTTGGCCTTTAGAACAGTAGCAGTATGCTACGCCCATTGAGGCTAAACTCTCGTGATGGTTCTGGCCGCAAGAAAAGATTGCGATGCTGGAGTTATGACCGATTGAGGGTAGTCAATGATATTGGGATCCTCTAAGAACCCGGTTACTTTTGATTAGGACAGGTATGAACCAACAAACTGAAAGAGGGTAGTACCTAGACCTCATGCTGGCCTAAACTTTAGGGGCTTGCCTTGTGTGACTTGTGTGCCTTACTATGTTTGCCTTTGTATCTGTATGTGGTGTGCTTTATCATAACATCATAGCATCATGAGCATTGCATGCATCCTGCATAAGAACTGACCATTTCAAAGACAAGAGGGTTTCATCTTTGCTCTGTTTTGTAGGACATTATGATGCCTGTGCGAAGGAATACTATCTGGTTCAACTTTGTTCGTTCACCTGAGTTGATTGATGAGTTGGTTAGCGGAATTCCAAACACCACTTCCTTCATTCAGAGGCATGGTTCTCTTCTCAGTTTAGTCACTGCAAAGCGGGATCAACAGTTGATGAGTGTTCTGACCCAATTCTATGACCCTCAGTACCAGTGCTTTACCTTCCAAGACTTCCAGCTGGTCCCTACCCTGGAAGAGTTCTCTAACCTGCTTGGTATCCCTATCTTGGATCAGACTCCCTTTACTGGTTGGGAAAAGACCCTCAGGCTTGAAGACATTGCTGCAGCTCTTCCTTTGACCCATCAAGAGGTAACAGACAACTGGGTAACTAGAAGCGGAGTTAAGGGTTTCTTGGCCAAATTTCTGATTGGTAAAGCTAACAGCTTCTGGAATGATTTGGACTTTAGGGCATATGAAGACATCTTGGCTCTCCTAATCTATGGGTTAGTCCTGTTTCCTAATCCTGACAACTTCATCAATGTCACTTCCATTAGGATCTTTATGTCTCAGAACCCTGTGCCCACTCTCTTGGGTGACATCTTGCAACAACTTCATGCCCGTACTACCCGAAGACGAGGAACCCTATGGTGTTGTATCCCTTTGTTGGTGAGGTGGTTTATTTCGCACCTCCCTAAGTTCGTACTGAAGAACCAAGAAGGAAGAGGTTGGGCTCACAGGTTAATGTCTCTCACCGATAAAGACATCATTTGGACCTGCAGAGGTTTGGATGAGATAGCTATTATTGATCGATGCGGGGAGTATCCTAATGTTCCTCTGATTGGTACTCAAGGAGGGATCTCTTACAATCCATGTCTAGCACTCCGTCAGTTTGGAAGAGCAAGAAGAGCAGGCCCCCATGAGATGTTGGTGCCTCACATCAGTTTCGAGTTTCAGGTGGATAGTGACGAGCTACGTCGTAGGTTCATCAAGGCTTGGGAGAAGGTTCATAAAGCTGACCCACAAGAGCTAGGGCCAAAGACTTCTCTACCTATGGAAGCCTACTACAAATGGGTCCGCATCCGTGCTCAGAAGTTAGGTATGCCGTATGAAGCTGTCAGACCCGTCATTCTTGAGTGTCCTGATAAAGATGGTGTTCCTCCAACTGTCCTTCCTCCTCAGATACCTACTGATTATGAGACATTGAAGAGATCTTGGTCGCAACTGCAAGAAGAACGGGATTCTTACCGGGAAAAGTTCAACGAGCAGGAATCAAAGATCCAGAAGCTGACAAAGCAGTTGGAGAATGAGAGAGCTCTGAATGCCTACCTCCGTACTGAGAAGAGGAGACCATGGGATCAATGAGGAATTCTGAATGTGCCTTTACAGTTTCTATTTCCTTTCCAGTTGTTTCATTTCATGTAAACGCCTAAGGGCAACTTGTTGAATAATCTCAGTTGCAAAGTTGAATCTAATAAAGTGTGTTCCTTTTTTGTTTACAAAGTTGATTCCCGATTGTCTTTGAAAACATAATTCATACGCATTTCATACATCATGTGCATAGCAGGTTTTTCCCCTTTTTCAGGTTGCTTACAGTTCTTCCCTGTTTATTTCAGCATCATGAATCCCGGATCTGAATCTACAGAGACATCAATCAAGGCTCTCCAGGCGCAGAATGCGCAGTTTCAAGAACTGATCATGGGTCTAGCTAAAGGCCAAGAAGAATTAAAGACTATGCTCCTGAAAAAGGAGAAGAAGAAAAAGAGAAGAACTGTTCTGTTCAACTCGGGCCGAAGGTTGGGTAATACTCTGCACCATGAAGAGGCTGTTTCTTCTGTTGGCAAGAGTCCTTCTCAGGCAGAAGTAAAGGTTCCTACTCCAGTGGTCTCCGACAACGAGACAGATTTTGATGAGGAGCAGTACCCTCCTGCAGATGACAAGTACAAACAACTGGAAGACAGGTTGAAGGCCATGGAAGTTCAACAGGCACCTGGGCTGGATTTTGGAGATCTGGGTTTGTCGACTGGTGTGATTATTCCACATAAATTCAAAGCACCCACCTTCTCCAAGTATGACGGGGCATCCTGTCCCAAGCTGCATTTGAGGTCCTATGTTCGAAAAATTCAGCCGTACTCTGCGGACAAAAATCTATGGATCCACTTCTTCCAGGAGAGTCTTTCAGGGACTCATCTCGAATGGTTCTATCAGCTGGATGGGACCAAAGTTCGTAACTGGGAGGAGCTGGCTACTGCTTTCTATAAGCAGTATCAGTATAATGCCGACCTTGCCCCTACACGTACCCAACTCCAGGGTATGTCGTTAGGTGCAAGTGAAGGTTTTAAAGAGTACGCGCAGAAGTGGAGGGACCTGGCTGGCAGGGTGCAGCCACCTTTGACTGATCGAGAGTTAGTGGACATGTTCTTGGGGACCCTGTCTGGGCCATTCTTCAACCATCTCATTGGGAATTCTTCTGCTGGTTTCACTGATTTGATCTTGACTGGAGAAAGGATTGAAGCTGGGCTGAAATCTGGGAAGATTACAAAGGGGGCATCATCCTCTAGTTCAGAAAAGAAACCGTTTAAAAAGGAGTCTAGTGCCGTGTATGGCTCCAGGAAATCAGAAAGACCTGATCGCCGCCAATCTGTCAGCGCGGTAATGATCGCTAAGCCTGCTGCCGCTCCCCGGCCAAACAATCCTCAAAGGGCTGATAGACCCCGGAGAGAGTTTACCCGGTTAAGCATGACCCTATCGCAAATCCTGCCACAGTTGCTATCCACCAATTTGGTGACTGTCAAGGAGGCGCCAAAGTTCTCAAACACTACCTCTCCTAAGTACAACCCGAATGCCCGTTGTGCTTACCATTCAGACAGCCCGGGGCATGCCACTGATGACTGTTGGGCACTAAGGAACAAGCTGCAGGACCTCATTGACGCTAAGGAGGTACAGTTCGAGGCATCTGACAAACCTAATGTGGTGACAGCTCCCCTGCCTGCTCATGGAGTTAATGCTATTGGTGATGAAGAGGAAGTGGATGAAGCTGAGTTCGATAGCTGGATTTACCCGGCAACTGATGGTGGACCCAACAATTGGAGCGCAAAGGACAACCTCCATGTTTCTTTGGTTACTAAGTAATAAATTTCTTTGTTTTGTTATTTTGTAATAAACAATGATAAACTCTATGGCCCGGTGTCTTACCCGAGACACCGTGGTTCTATTTGTGAGGGCATACAAACTGTCATTTTATACATCATGAATGAAAATCTTGGACGTACTTTTCGCATTGCAAATATTGTGTTCCTTTTCTATCTTTCCTTTCCTTTACATAATTATCAAAACAGCTGTATTTACACACACACTCACTCATACAGGTTCCAATCCACTCTGGATCTCACTGATAACAGCTCTGCTAATGCCAATTATGACTTCGAAAATCCGATCAACTTAGCCGAAGACGAAGGTGAAGATGATTGCGAAGTGCCTGGCGAGCTTGCAAGACTGTTACTTCAGGAAGAGAGGGCAATTCAACCCCATGAAGAGCCAGTGGAAACCATAAACCTGGGTACTGAGGCAGACAGAAAAGAGGTGAAGATTGGTGCCAACCTAGAGCTCAGCGTGAAGCAACGGTTAACCAAGATGTTACATGACTATATGGAGATCTTTGCCTGGTCCTACGAAGACATGCCTGGGTTGGATACCGATATTGTTGTCCATCACTTGCCGACTAGGGAAGACTGCCCTCCAGTTAAACAAAAGGTTCGTCGGATGCGTCCAGAGATGTCCGAGAAGATTAAAGCCGAGGTCATGAAACAGTTTGATGCTGGGTTCCTTGCAGTGACTTCCTACCCTCAGTGGGTTGCTAACGTGGTGCCGGTACCTAAAAAGGACGGCAAGGTCAGAATGTGTGTTGATTACAGGGATCTGAACAGGGCCAGCCCCAAGGATGACTTCCCCTTACCTCACATTGATGTCCTCGTTGATAATACAGCTCAACACAAGGTATTCTCTTTCATGGATGGCTTTTCAGGCTACAATCAGATCAAGATGGCACCTGAAGACATGGAAAAGACTACATTTGTTACTCAGTGGGGCACCTTCTGTTACAAGGTCATGCCGTTCGGATTAAAGAATGCTGGGGCAACCTACCAACGTGCCATGGTTGCCTTATTTCATGACATGATCCATCACGAGATAGAAGTGTATGTGGACGACATGATCGCAAGGTCCCAGACTGAGGAAGAGCACCTAGATCATCTGCAGAAGTTGTTCGACCGGTTGAAGCTATACAAGCTGAGATTGAACCCGAACAAGTGCACCTTCGAGGTAAGATCTGGGAAATTGCTAGGCTTCGTGGTCAGTGATAAAGGTATTCAAGTGGACCCTGCTAAGGTCAAAGCTATTCAAGAGATGCCAGTTCCTAAGACAGAGAAGGAAGTCAGAGGCTTTTTAGGGCGCCTGAATTACATCGCTCGATTCATCTCTCATTTAACTGCTACCTGTGAGCCAATCTTCAAGCTACTGAAGAAAGATCAGGTAGTACGTTGGAATGATGAATGTCAGGCTGCCTTCGACAGAATCAAAGAGTATCTCCAAGAACCACCCATCCTTATGCCACCGGTTGAAGGGAGACCTCTGATCCTATATCTGACAGTACTTGACAACTCAATGGGGTGTGTGCTGGGGCAGCATGACGAGTCTGGACGAAAAGAGCACGCCATTTATTACCTTAGCAAAAAGTTTACCGACTGTGAGACCCGATACTCACTGCTTGAGAAAACTTGCTGCGCTTTGGTATGGGCTGCTCGCCGGTTGAGACAGTATATGCTGACTCACACTACTTTGTTGATCTCAAAAATGGATCCTATAAAGTACATATTCGAAAAGCCTGCTCTGTCTGGGAGAATTGCAAGATGGCAGATGATCTTGACAGAATACGACATTCAGTATACAACCCAGAAAGCCATCAAAGGAAGTGTACTGGCAGACCACTTAGCTCATCAAACTGTAGATGACTACCAATCAATGAACTTCGAGTTTCCGGATGAAAGCATCATGATTGTAACTGATTGTGAAGTACCTGGACCGGATGAAGGACCTGAACCAGGATCCCGATGGTCTATGCACTTTGACGGAGCCTCTAATGCTTTGGGAAATGGTATCGGCGCCATCATCATATCCCCTCAAGGTACTCACACTCCACTCACTGCCCGGCTGTGTTTCAACTGTACCAACAACATGGCGGAGTATGAGGCGTGTATCATGGGTCTTCAAGCTGCGATCGACCTAAGGATCAAATTTCTAAGTGTCTTCGGAGATTCCGCTCTTGTGATCAATCAGATCAAAGGAGAGTGGGATACGAAACATCCAAACTTGATCCCTTACAGAGAATGTGTGTTGACCATGATTCCCCACTTCACGGAGATAACCTTTGAGCACTTTCCAAGAGAAGAGAATCAGTTAGCGGACGCGTTAGCTACAATGTCTTCAATGTTCAAGGTCAAATGGGATAATGAAGCTCCCCGGATCATCATCTGGAAACTGGACGAACCGGCATACTGTTGTGATCTCGAAGCTGAATTGGTAACTGAGAAGCCTTGGTACCACGAAGTGAAGAGATATCTGGAAGCTCAGGAATACCCTGAAGGTGCCTCTGTCAATGATAAGAAATTCCTGAGGAGGTTCGCAGCCAAGTTCTTCCTAAGCAACGGCATCTTGTACAAGCGAAACCATGATTCAACCTTACTGCGCTGTGTAGATAAAACTGAAACAGAAAGAATCATGGAAGAGCTACATGAAGGGACCTTTGGTACGCATTCTAGTGGACATACCATGGCTAAGAAGATCCTACGGGCAGGATATTACTGGTCCACAATGGAAACTGACTGTTACCAACACTCCAGGACATGCCACAAGTGCCAGATCTATGCAGATAAGGTGCATGCTCCTCCGGTTCCCCTGAATGTTCTGACTGCGCCTTGGCCATTTGCAATGTGGGGCATAGACATGATCGGCGAGATAAAACCTACAGCATCCAACGGACATCGCTTTATCCTAGTGGCGATTGATTATTTTACGAAGTGGGTTGAAGCAGCATCCTATGCTACGGTAACCAAGACTGTTGTGGCCCGGTTCATTCGGCACAACCTGATCTGTCGATACGGCGTCCCTGAGCGGATTATTACAGACAACGGTACCAATCTGAACAATAAGATGATCGCTGAGCTCTGCGAACAGTTCAAAATACAGCACCACAATTCTTCTCCTTACAGACCGAAGATGAATGGGGCTGTAGAAGCAGCGAATAAGAACATCAAGAAGATCGTGCAGAAAATGACAGTGACGTACAAAGATTGGCACGAGATGTTACCGTTCGCTCTGCATGGGTACCGTACCTCAGCTAGGACATCAACCGGGGCAACTCCTTTCTCTCTGGTTTATGGTATGGAGGCAGTCTTGCCGATCGAAGTACAAATTCCCTCTCTCCGGATAATGAAGGATGCAAATCTGAACGAAGATGATTGGATCCAGACACGACTTGACCAACTCAACCTCATTGATGAGAAGAGACTTGCTGCTATCTGCCATGGTCAGACGTATCAGAAACGGATGATCAGGGCATTTAACAAAAAGGTCAGACCACAAGAATATCAAGTTGGGGATCTGGTTATCAAGAGAATCATCCTTCCTCAGAGTGATCCAAGGGGCAAATGGACCCCTACGTACGAAGGGCCATTTGTGGTTAAGCATGTGTTCTCAGGAGGAGCAATGATCTTAACCAATATGGATGGTGACGACCTTCCTCACCCCGCCAATGCAGACATAGTTAAAAAATACTACGCATAAAAAAGACCCGCTAGGCTGACATGCCTAGGCAAAAATTAGGGCTTCCCGTCGAACCAAAAGGGTTCGGGCAAAATGTAGGGATGAAAATGAAAACAATCTGTACACCCGGCAAGTCGAAAACCTGAAAAGGCGGCTTGGGCAAAAATGGGTATCCCGGTGGACTGAAAACCCGAAAGGGCGGTCCAGGCAAAAGTTAGGGATAAAAGCGTAAAACTATGTCGCATTGATCACTTTGCATCCAGAATCCGGTATCTACATCAAACGACATCGATCAGTCAGCTTCACCTTCAACCAAGGTCATCAAGTGATGAGACGCTCAGAGTTATAAAGGCAATAGCAGAGTTGACACCCAGTGGGATCATTCATCTTTCACACAGCTGTTTCATTTTCTTTTGTACAAAACTTGTATAAACTCTTTTGATCGGCGACGTACCTCTTACTAGGACGTCAGCCTCTTGTATACAAAACGCCTATTCAGGCCATTCAAAAATCAATAAAAATATATTTCCAGTTAAACGTGCCCAAGTGTTTTTCTTTTTCTGTTTTGTTTTGCGAAGAACGTCCAAGGTTCAATTTGTGATGTATGCATTGACAATAATTTGCTAACTCATGAATATTTGCATACGAAACAAAGGAATTAATTGCAGGTGACACTAGAAACAGGGGCAATAAAGAGTTGTCTGAGCGATCTAATTGTCCTATCCTCCAAGGTACCAAGGTAGGTTCAGCTAAAGAACATGACTGAGGATCTTAATTCCCCAGAGAGTAGTTCAGCAAAACAGTACATCTCTCTCCAAGCAAAATTGTCAAAATATCAAGGGAATTGAGTATCCTCCAGCCGATCTCAAACATTCCTCAGCAGCAATACATATATTCTTAACAAGTATCCCCGGCAGTCTTGGCCTAAAGATTGTCCCCCGGCGGTATCTCAACATTCAAAGGAGGCACTCCCGACATAGTTCAAAACTTCCCCAAGAGAATCCAATCTAGTTCCCCAGGAAAGTTGGAATTCATATCTCCCCAAGCAGTAAGCTTATCCCCAGTAGATTCTGGAAGCTTATCCCTCGCAGAGCACGAACGCGTCGTCCCAGCTTGATTTAAAGAGTTATTTCCGTAACAGGATATAACTGGGTTATCCTCAGCCAAAAGCCACGGAAAGAGCGTCCTCGGCAAAGTATCTTCCTATCCCCAGCGGAATTCATCAAATCTCCCAGCATAACTCATCAACGGTATCCCCAGCGGAGCTATCTTCATCAACTCAGCAAAGCATCGCTATCCCCACAGAGTAGCACTCCCCAGCATGATCACTAGAGTATCTTTTCTCCCGCAGAATTATTTCATTCCTCAACAGAGTTATCTCCTCCTACCGGCATTCTTGCAACGAATCATCCACAGCGGAAGCAAAATCTCTTCCTCAACATCAGCCCAGGATATGACTTCCCGGCACCCGTCAAGGATTTATTTTCCTAGACAAAAACATACATGAATCATCACATACATCATTATAGCATGCATGTACGCATCATATCATATAAATCGCATCCATATTGAGAACATCGTTGCTTGATCCATATCATGCATTGCATATAACTGACCTTTACCTTTCAGGAAAGATGTAGTTGAAATTCTCAAACATATTTCAAGGACTTCTCTAGTCCAGTTAAATCGACTCCAAACAGATTTTTCTGATAAAGACTCAGTAGAAGTTCTCTTATGGTCCCCTCTCCAACGGCGAGTGAGGTGGTAATTCCTTCTTCAGATGTTTCCCTCTCCGGCATGAGCGTGAGGTGATATTCTCTTATGGTCCCCTCTCCAACGGCGAGTGAGGTGGTAATTCCTTCTTCAGATGTTTCCCTCTCCGGCATGAGCGTGAGGTGATATTCTCTTATGGTCCCCTCTCCAACGGCGTGTGAGGTGGTAATTCCTTCTCAAGATGTTTCCCTCTCCGGCATGAGCGTGAGGTGATATTCTCTTATGGTCCCCTCTCCAACGGCAAGTGAGGTGATATTTCCTTTCAGATTATAATTTCCTATAGTTCCCTCTCCAACGGTGAGTGAGGTGACTCCCTTTGATATTATAATGTCCTTTGGTTCTCTTCCTGACACTACGAAGATGGTAATCCTCACCAAGATTTTCTCAACGAGCGTTGTTGAAGTTAAAATCGTCCAAGGTTCTCTTACCATCCATGCTAAGGCAGTAACCATCCCTGGTTCATTCATCAACGTTTGAAGCTCCAGACCCAGCTCCTGTAACCAGTCAGGACATATCTATATCAAGCATCTAAAATCAGCTCCTGCGACGTGTCAGGTACTCATTTTTCTGTTTTGCAGGTATGCAGGTTCTCGCTAAGGAATCTCCTACGCGATCAACGTCCAGATGGCATCTATAAGCCCATCATCCTATCCAAGCAACATCCAAATGGCATCTATAAGCCCATTCCCTCATCATCATTGCTACTATGTGAGCGCAAATTTCTGGGCACTCTAGTGTCCAATCATCTTCTACCCTCGGATTACGAAAGGCACGTCAGCCAATCTGCATCCTCAGGTCTAAGAAGATTGAACAGGGGCAACTGTTGTACCCCAAAATTTGCCCTCCCATATTCATCAAGAAATTGCCAAATCAAGGTCACAAAATTCCCCAAGGGTTGTGCAGCTCAACTGTCTCCTATACAGTCAAAACTAGGGTTTGAGTCCTGGTCAAGCAAATGAACTTTTCAAAGGCCCAATCAAGTCTCACATGCTTAAAAAGATGGTCAAGTGTCTTCATGTCAAGTTTCAAGACATTCAGCTCAAAATTGCACAGTCAAAACCCTAAATTGCACTATAGTCAACTGTAGGGGCAAAATGGTCATTTGGCAGTCAAAAGTTCAAATTTTTGGTCAATATATCATTTTGAAGCCACAAACATCATTTGATCAATGCTTGATCATGATTCTCAAAATTTGGCTCAAAAATCATCAAAGATGCAAAAGTTGCTATATTTGGACAGCTGAAAAAGTCAACTGAAATTGACCAGGGCATAACTTTCACATGGATTATCAGAAAAATTCCATCCAAAGCTCATTTTGAAGAGAAAGACATTTCCTACAATTCATCTTCATGTTCCAAGTCCAAGAAATGCTCTCACAAAAAGTTATCAATTTCAACATTATAGGTCATTTTCAAAAGTCAACAAAAAGTGACTTTAAGTCAAAGGCCATAACTTGAGATTGGTAAATCAAAATGACATGGGAACAAAGGCATTGGTTAAAGGACTCAAAGACCTTTCCAAAATGTCCAAGAACATGTGAAAAGCTTAAAAATTGACCAAGTTATGCCTTGGGGAAGTTGGGAAATTTTTGGGAATTTTGAAAAGTCAACATTGATGCAAAAGGCCTAAAAATGCAAATGGGCCCATTTTTCCTCCAAGTTTCTTCATGCCAAGCCTATGCACGACCATTAGGCCCAAAGGGAAGTATTTTCATATTTTTTAATTATTTATTTGAATTTATATTAATTTATATTCATTTAAATCATTTTAATACATGAAAAATATAAACCTAACCTAAAAAAATCTTTTTGTGCACATTCTAATCTCAATATTTCGTGCTTGATTGATTATGGCAAGTTTTGGTGTGATTGGATCATGATTGAACAAAAACAACATGAAAAAAGATGTGAAAAGATTCTTAACAAAATCAAATATCTAAACAATCAATGCCTTGGATTTTCTCAAGTTTTGTTGACCTAAAAGCTTGGCTATATGATCAGAATCAAAGACCTAATGCAAAGGGACTGCAAGCTGCGCATAAGAAACCTTTGGCAAATTGAAAATTCTCCTAAAAAACTCAAACACTGAAATCAACCTTAGAGGTCGGTTGAAGCTTCAGTTTTCGTTTCATCATCATCCTGAAGCATCACTGAATGCTCCTCGATCATTAACATCAACTAAAGCACAAAGAATCGTTGGTTAGAACTCAATCTGCAAAGCGAATTTTTTTGAAATCATATACCACAAATCATACATCTTTTGCATTTTTTGTTTATGAATTCTTGTTTCTCATGATGTTCTAAAGCTAACCATACTAATTAATTTCATTTTTGAGCAATACATGTGATTTGGCCATGAACGATATTTAGGGTTGCAGGTTTCTTGATTTGGGGTTTTTTGCCCAAGGGAAAATTACACTTCCAGACCAGTGCCATTAGCTTAAGCAGGTTGAGACGAAGAAGATGGCACCCTCGCGCTCAATTTATGAGCGTCGAGGGGCCAGTCGCTATTTTCTCATAAACCCTCTAAAACAACGTTTCAAAAACCGTTCCCATAGTGTTTTGTGTTACAGGGTGGGGAAGAAGACGACCTCGTGTCCATTGGTGATAGGTCCATTTGAATTTCGCGCGAATTTCCAAAAGCATTAACGTGTTCTTCTTATATTATTTATTGTTTATTATTTGTTAATTGAAACGCGCTTGGTTCAGTGGTCAAGTGTTGTGCTGGTAACTTCAAAGACCTGGGTTCAAGTCCCAGGTCTGGCAAAATCTCAATGCTATTTTTCAATATGAGATCCAATGCTTTGCTAATGTCCAGGACTACCATGGTTCATCATCATCCAACAGCCACGCGTCCCATGAGATCAGGCCAAGGGCAAAGATTGGGAGAGCATCATGTACCATAGTCCAACGCGTTGTATGTGATTCAAAAAGTCAACCAATTTCCAACGTTAATGGGCCAGAATCTCCAGGCCTATACCTCCATCTGGGGCCTGAACCCCCCCTGGTTTGTTTTTCTTTTCTTTTTATTATTTTAATTATTGTATTATTTATTTTTATTGCTTTAATTAATTAATTTTCTCTTTTTTTTACAAAATATAAAAAACATCATAAAAATCCAAAAAAGATAAAAAATGTAATAAATATTTTATTGTAATTATTTTCATCAATAAATTAATATATGTAAATATTTAGTTTAATTAGGTTATAGTTTTAATCTTTTTAATAAAAACAACAAAAATATAATTTAGGTTTAATATCTTATTTTTTTGATTTTTCTTTTAATTTTTCCTTTTTTCAGAATAATATTATTTAGTTATTTTCATAAATTAAATTGTGCATAAATAAATTAGGGTTTAATTTAGATCATATTTTAATTCTTTCTTAATAATTAAAAAATATTAGAATTAGGGTTTACCTTTTAATTTAATTTCAATTAACTTCTTTTCCTTATTAAATCTAAAAAACACAAAAATACAAAAACATTTAATTTTCATTTTTTTATTCCTTATTAATTTTAATTATTTTTGCAAAAGGGTCCAACGCCCGTCGCCTTTAATTATTAATTTTGCGCATTTATTTTATGTCACTTATTATAATTATGTAATTGTCCCAAAGCATTGTAATTTAAATTTCTTGCACTTTTATTTTATCGCTTTATTTATTTTCCGCTAAATCGGGTCCGATTTAATTTTGGCGATGTGGACCCGCGCCTTTGTAATAGTCGTAGATTTATTTTTCGCAAATATTAACTGTTAACAAAAGCATGAAAGAATGTATGGACTTAAAATAAAATCAAGCGTAGAACACCAATAAACATGACAAGACGAATAACTGAAACATGACACACAATTCGCACACACCACCCCTAGGGTACGCCTCACTGTTGCCTTTCGAAAGGTGATCGTCGAGTAGAGGATGTTTTAGTAAGTCCTCATGATCCCGGAACCTGGCATGAGGGTAGCTTCTAAGGTGTCTTCCCATTGCTCTGGTGATCACCATGTCCCGAACCTCGAATTGACCCGAACACCTCCAACGGTGGTGCTACCTACCTCTCAATGGTGGGATGGCACTACTTTAAAGGACATCTACACAGACGAATTCCTTAGGGTAGGTAGACGACTCTAGATACTTGCTCTAATTTCAAAAACAAATCAAAAAATACTTTTCACACCGACACCTTTTCAAAAAGCTTTCGAAAGCAATTTTTCAAACACTCTTGAGGACCGATACAAGAGTCGAACTGGAATTTTCAAAGAAACTTTTTAAAACCCACAGTTGAAAAGCAAACAAACTATTTTGAAAACACATTGAGCAAGTATCTAAGAGCCCATGGATAACCATGGATAGAAAGGGTGCTAACACCTTCCCTTTCTATAACCTACCTCCCGAACCGAGAGCAATCTCTTTAAGGAATTTTTCTGTGCTTTTGTCCTTTCCATTTGGAGAAAATAAAAGACGGTGGCGACTCTTGCTTCCGCGACATTTCGCGAACCAGCGTTAAACAGTCAGTTCCAGATCCACCGATCACACACCAGAATCAGAAAATGAGTGACCGAGACCTGGATGAGATCTAGAGGAAAATAAATCCTCTTGCTTCTCCATCATCTCTACAACATGACTCTCAAGAATCTCAATCAAGTCATCCTTCTCTTTCAACTCTGTTAAGTAGGACACCTCCAAAGTATGGTACTTGTTCTTCCATGCTTCATTCTCTTGTTGCATCTTAACTAAGGCAAGCTGAAGTTCTTCCACATCATTTAAGAGAGGAGGAGTAGTCCTTATAAACATATTGGATATAGGTTCCTCACGAGAATAAGGCATCTTCAACTGAATTACCCTTGCTTGTACCCAACAGAGACGGGGCTCTAAGGAAACAACTCCTCTTGGTTCCAAATCATTTCAACCCTTTCTATGAATATGGCGCCAAGCCTTTTCAATCTCTTCCTTAGCTGTCTTGTGATCTTCTCCTTCTTTGAGAAAGAAACCATTCAGATGAATTTTTCTTGGCTTTCCTCTCATTGGATATCCAAGTTGGCAACGTGCAAGAACATGATTGTAGTTAATTCCTCCATTTGTACAAAGAAGAGACACATCGGGAAAAACACCACAACTATCAATAATCTTCATATCATAATAAGCTTGATGATACCAATCAATGTTAGAATGAGTGAGATCCATAATCTTCAGTGCCTAACGGTGTTCCTTCTTGATATCCCAAAAAGTAGCAGACCAAGGTAAGTGAGAAATAAACCACTGATATAACAACGATGTGAAACAAATGATTAACCCTTCCTGATAGAAATTCCAAAGATGGATGAAATAATAATTATCTCCTAGCAGTGTAGGACTGGATTCTCAATCACAAAGATCCTAATGATATTAACATTCACGAATTTGTCGATGTTAGGAAGCAAGAATAACCCATAGGCAAGCAAAGCGAAGATAGCCTTAAAAGCAGCTGTACTCTTCAACTGATGAAGTAACGAGCTTTCTCCAATAGAAACTGAGCAGATAAACCTCTAATTCCGCCTTTGGTAGTCATGTTAGCTACAATTTTAGACTTACTCAAGTGAGTTTTGGTGGCAATCTCATGAGATTTTAGCTCTCCTTCTAAGTCGGTGAAAGGCCACGGATACACGAGCCTTTCTGATTTAGAAAGCCCCACTTTCCTGAATTTAAAATACACCCCCTTAGTCTTGGATAAAGATGGGCCATCAGATACTGTTGTACCATCTTAAATATTTCTTGAAATTATGATCGTCGAGGTAGGACAAATTTAGGGTACGATACTTTGTTGATTGATGCCAGTACTCGCGAAGTTCTCGGTTTCAGTTGCTATTGCTTATTATTTACGGATTGATATCCATTTGGTATACTTCTTATCTGTTTTATTTCCGCACTCTTTTACCACTTTCAAGATATCATGCGAAGTAGTAAATAAAGAGCGTGCACTTGAAGTCGCTGTATAAAGACCTGTAGCAGGCATTCCACACTTATTTTCTACCCGTGTTAGTGTTTTTGTTTGCCTCCTTTATTGACTATCAATGATGTCACTTGATTGAGATAACGACTTCGATCTTTGTATGCTCCCCATAGGATTTAATGGCTTTATTCTTTTATCGATCAATGATGTCACTCAATTAGAATTGAGATAACGACTTCGATCTTTGCATGCTCCCCTTAGGATTTTATTGTTTTCCTTTGTTTATGATCGATGATGTCACTCAATTAGAATTGAGACAAATACTTTGATCTTTGCATGTTCCCTATAGGATATATATCCTTGCCCTTAAGTTTTGGTATGCTAACATAGTTAGGATTTCCCTTTCATCCTCAACCTTAGGATCAACATCGCATGTTAACATTAGGGTTAGAAACTAGTTAGTTACCCTTAGCATCTTCTTTCTCTTTTGCATATGCATTAAAACGAAAACCTTCTCTTTTTTATTTTCACACTTCAAAACACTCTAAAACTACAAAAAAACCTTTTCAAGATAAAATCAACCAAACCAATCAAAATTATTTTCGCCTTCGGGTCTTTCATAAAAACTCTGAAAAGGATATATTAATCCGCTTCAGGAAATACGACACATAATTCCCCAAAGGTCGGGTTGCATCATGTCTACTTGTTGGAAGTTGCGAATATTGTAACGCCCGTAATTTAACTAATTATTTAATTAAATTATTTTTGGAATATTTATGAAGATGTGTTATGATTAATTGGATTTATTTTATTAAGTGGAGAAATAATATTAGAATTATAATATTATTGGATGTTGGCTTGTTTTTGAAGGAATAAAAGTAATAAGGGGGTGTATTAATTTGAGCCCAATAAGGAATAAAGAATAATAGGGTTATTTTATTGTTTTTAGAAAGAAAATATAGAAAGAAAGAAGCAGTAGAAGAATAAGGATTGAGAGGAGAACGTGCAAGCTGTTGGAAAAGTGGAAAAACGGCAGAATGTGAATTCAACCGGAAGATTATAGAGCGACCTTAAATCCAAGGTAAGGGTGGGGTTCCGACTTTATAATTGGGTTCACGATGTTTGATATGTGGGATTAGGTATATGAATTTTCCATGGATCAATTGTTGTTTCTGGTTGTGTTTGATTGCTGTGGGTTGATATCGAAATTATTGAGGTTAATTGATTGTCGAAAAAAGTAACTAAAATCCTAATATACCATACTGTGTTTTAACGTGCTGGGAAAATTAGGGATTAAAATAAATTACAAGTTGATATCAGGTGCTGCTGTATTAGAACAATAAATTAAATTGGGGATAGAGTTAGTCACACTGCTTTTAGTTAAGTTGATATCAGGTGCTACTATATTAGAATAATATATTAAATTGGGGATATAGTTAGTCACACTGCTTTTAGTTAAGTTGATATCAAGCTAAAAATTAAAATAGTAGGATTAGTAAAAAGTAGAAGTTCTGATGGTGGAAGCTGTGTTGGTTAGAAGTTGTGTTGTCAGAAGTTGTATTGTCAGAAGTTGTGTTGTCAGAAGTTGTGTTGGTCAGAAGTTGTGTTGTCAGAAGTTGTATTGTCAGAAGTTGTGTTGGTCAGAAGTTGTGTTGGTCAGAAGTTGTGTTGTCAGAAGTTGTGTTGGTCAGAAGTTGTGTTGGTTAGAAGTTGTGTTGGTCAGAAGTTGTGTTGGTCGTTGTGTTGGTTTTGTACAGAATAATGAAGATGAGATGCATAGAGGCTGCTGTTTGAATTATAATAATAGGATTAGTGACAGTAATGATGTAAGGATTACAGAATAGCAGTATGAACTACTGTGGTATTAATGTACAACTGAGTTGTTAGTGAGAAGTTATTAATGATGTTGTGTTGATGATTTATAATAAATAAATGATGTTTGATGAATTATTATGATGATATGAGATGTTTATGAAGAGACGTTGAGATGCTTTTGAGATGTTGTTAATTTGAGATGCTTTTGAGATGTTGTTAACTTGGGTGTTGTTATTACATTCATGGTTGTGTTGCATACATTTCATTTTTGAGATGGAGCTTATGCTCGTTGAGATGGCCTGTATTGATGAATTTTGAGATGAAGGCTTATGCCTTGTTGATGTATTTATTAATTGGCAAATTTTTGAGATGGGAGTTCTGCTCCAATGGTACCACATGCATTTGCATAGTATTGAGTCGCATTATATGATTGCATAAAGAAGTGTATTTTGATGTTGATGAATGTGTATATACGTTATAGTTATTGTTGATTATGAGATGAGAAGTGGTGATGTTATTGATCTAATTTAATATATTAATTATCATGCACTTTATTATATTGTTAGATATCTCACCCCTTCTGTTTGAATATTGCCCTTATGTTGGTAACGTGCAGGTAATCGAGAGTGAAGGCTGTATACCTTCGGTAGTTCGAGTCGGTGTCATTGCTCTAATATGTAACACTCGGGGGGATGAACGCTTGCTATTTTTGATTGTTGATTTTCAGTTGTTGAACTTTAAGTTGATTATTATTAAATATGTGCTATTTTGAAGTTATTGTATTGTTGTTAAAGATGTTATTATGAATTCCGTTGCGTAGATGTTGAGTTATTTAATTAAAGATGTTATGATGATGGTTCATCCGATGTTTTGAAAGTGTTATATATCCACGATGAATGCAATGAATTTGATAGAAGAATTTGTGACGTCCCGATTCGTTTGCATGAATGATTTTTATAACTCTGATTTATTTATATAATTGCTTGGGGTAGAATTGGGGTATTACAAAGTTGGTATCAGAGCAAAAGGTTGGTCCGACCTTGTCGTCGAGTCGTAGTTGTCTAATAATCGAGTATTGTTATTTTGAGTTCAAACCGTTGTTTATGTTGTAGTGATAAGTTGAGATAGGAGTATGAGGCTTTGTGTTGATTATAGACAGCTGAATAAAGTGACGATTAAGAACAAGTATCCGCTTCTAAGAATGGATGACTTGATGGATCAATTGGTGGATGCTCGTGTGTTTAGTAAGATTGATCTGAGGTCGGGTTACCATCAGATTAAAGTGAAGGATGAAGATATTCAGAAGACGGCTTTCATAACGTGTTATGGACATTACGAGTATTCGGTGATGCCTTTCAGTGTTACTAATGTGTCGGGAGTATTCATGGAATATATGAATCGTATCTTTCATACTTATTTGGATCGGTTAGTAATGGTGTTCATTGATGATATTTTGATTTACTCTAAGTCAGAAGAAGAGCATGCTGAACATTTAAGAGTAGTATTGCAAGTTTTGAAAGAGAAGAAGTTGTATGCAAAGCTGTCCAAGTGTGAATTTTGGTTAAAGGAGGTTAGTTTTCTTGGTCATGTGATTTCAAGTAGCGGCATTGCTTTAGATCCATCGAAGGTTGATGCTGTCTTGCAACGGGAAACTCCAAAGTCAGCTACTGAGATTAGAAGCTTCTTGGGATTAGCCGGTTATTATAGAAGGTTTATCGAAGGGTTTTCTAAGTTGTCACTTCCGTTGACTAAGTTGACTTGTAAAGGTAGAGCGTTTATATGGGATGTTCAATGCGAAGAAAGTTTTACAGAATTGAAGAAGAGGTTGACGTCGGCTCCGATTTTGACGTTGCCTAATCCAGGAGAGCCTTTTGTGGTGTATTGTGATGCTTCTAAGATGGGTTTAGGAGGTGTGCTTATGCATAATGGTAAGGTAGTTGCTTATGCATCAAGGCAGTTAAGGACTCATGAGAAGAACTACCCTACACATGATTTAGAGCTTGTTGCAGTTGTTTTTGTATTGAGGATTTGGAGGCATTATCTTTATGGTTCTAGATTTGAAGTGTTTAGTGACCATAAGAGCTTAAAGTATTTATTCGACCAGAAAGAGCTGAATATGAGGCAACGAAGATGGTTGGAATTGTTAAAGGATTATGATTTCAGTTTGAATTATCATCCAGAAAGGCGAATGTGGTAGCTGATGCATTGAGTCGAAAGACTTTACATATGTCAGCAATGATGATTAAAGAGTTGGAATTAATTCAGCAGTTCAGGAATATGAGCTTAGTTTGCGAGGTTACTCCGCAGAGTGTTACGTTGGGTATATTAAAGATTAATAATGAATTTTTAGACAGTATCAGAGAAGCTCAGAAGTTGGATGTGAAACTGGTAGATTTGATGGTTGGGATTGATCAGTCTGAGAATAGTGATTTTAAGCTAGATGCGCAAGGTGTGTTGAGATTTCGTAATCGGATTTGTATTCCTGATGATGTTGAGATGAAGAAAGTGATACTTGAAGAGAGTCATAGAACTAAGTTGAGTATTCATCCAGGAGCTACAAAGATGTATCAAGATTTGAAAGGTTTGTTTTGGTGGCCTGGGATGAAGAGTGATGTGGCTCGGTTTGTGTATGCATGTTTAACTTGTCAGAAGTCGAAAGTCGAACATCATAAGCCTGCAGGATTGATGCAACCGTTGGAAGTTCCAGAATGGAAATAGGATAGCATTTCAATGGACTTTGTGACAGGGTCGCCTAATACTTTAAGAGGACATGATTTGATTTGGGTGATTGTTGATAGGCTTACGAAGTCAGCTCATTTTATTCCTATTAACATCAGTTTTCCAGTGCCGAAGTTGGCTGAGATTTATATTAGTGTGATTGTGAAGCTGCATGGTGTTCCTTTGTGCATTGTCTGAGATAGAGATCTAAGATTTACTTCTGATTTTTGGAAGAGTTTGCAAGAAGCGTTGGGTTCTAAGTTGAGGTTGAGTTCAGCGTATCATCCTCAGACAAATGGTCAGAATGAACGGACTATTCAATCGTTGGAAGATTTGCTGAGGGCATGTGTTCTTGAGCAGGGAGGTTCGTGGGATACTTATCTTCCGTTGATAGAGTTCACTTATAATAACAGTTATCTTTCCAGTATTGGGATGGAACCTTTTGAAGCGTTGTATGGTCGAAGATGTAGAACTCCGTTATAATGGCATGAATCTGGAGAACATGTAGTACTTGGACCTGAACTTGTTCGTGAGACTACCGAGAAGGTGAAGTTGATTCGAGAAAAGATGAAAGCTGCCCAAAGTAGACAAAAGAGTTATCATGACAAGCGAAGGAAGGATTTAGAATTTCAAGCTGGTGAGCATGTGTTTTTGAGAGTTACACCTGTGACTGGTGTTGGGCGAGCATTGAAGTCTAAGAAGCTCACTTCTCGTTTTATTGGACCGTATCAGATTTCAGAGAGAGTGGGGAATGTTGCTTATAGTATGGATTTACCGTCTAATCTTTCGAATTTGCATGATATGTTTCATGTGTCGCAACTTCGGAAGTATATTTCAGATCCATCTCATGTGATTCATATGGACGATGTGCAAATACGGGATAATCTTACGGTGGAGACGATGCCTGTACGGATCGTGGATCGTGAAATGAAGACTCTGAGGGGAAAAGAGATTTCCTTGGTTAAAGTGGTTTGGCTAGGAGCTGTTGGTGAAAGCATGACTTGGGATTTGGAGAGCAAGATGCGAGACTCCTATCCTGAATTGTTTGATTGAGGTAAATTTTTGAGGATGAAAATATTCTAAGTGGGGGAGGGTTGTAACGCCCGTAATTTAATTAATTATTTAATTAAATTATTTTTGGAATATTTGTGAAGATGTGTTATGATTAATTAGATTTATTTTATTAAGCGGAGAAATAATATTAGAATTATAATATTATTGGATGTAGGCTTGTTTTTGAAGGAATAAAAGTAATAAGGGGGTGTATTAATTTGAGCCCAATAAGTAATAAAGAATAATAGGGTTATTTTATTGTTGTTATAAAGAAAAGATAGAAAGAAAGAAGCAGTAGAAGAATAAGGATTGAGAGGAGAACGTGCAAGTTGTTGGAAAAGTGGAAAAACAGCAGAACGAGAATTCAACCGGAAGATTATAGAGCGACCTTCAATCCAAGGTAAGGGTGGGGTTCCAACTTTATAATTGGGTTCACGATGTTTGATATGTGGGATTAAGTATATGAATTTTCCATGGATCAATTGTTGTTTCTGGTTGTGTTTGATTGCTGTGGGTTGATATCGAAATTATTGAGGTTAATTGATTGTCGAAAAAAGTAACTAAAATCCCAATATACCATACTTGTTTTAACGTGCTGGGAAAATTAGGGATTAAAATAAATTACAAGTTGATATCAGGTGTTGCTGTATTAGAACAATAAATTAAATTGGGGATAGAGTTAGTCACACTGCTTTTAGTTAAGTTGATATTAGGTGCTGTTGTATTAGAATAATAAATTAAATTGGGGATAGAGTTAGTCACACTGCTTTTAGTTAAGTTGATATCAGGCTAAGAATTAAAATAGTAGGATTAGTAAAAAGTAGAAGTTCTGATGGTGGAAGTGTGTTGGTTAGAAGTTGTCTTGTCAGAAGTTGTGTTATCAGAAGTTGTGTTGGCAGAAGTTGTGTTGGTCAGTAGTTGTGTTGGTCAGAAGTTGTGTTGTCAGAAGTTGTGTTGTCAGAAGTTGTGTTGGTCAGAAGTTGTGTTGGTCAGAAGTTGTGTTGTCAGAAGTTGTGTTGTCAGAAGTTGTGTTGGTCAGAAGTTGTGTTAGTTAGAAGTTGTGTTGTCAGAAGTTGTGTTGGTCAGAAGTTGTGTTGGTCGTTGTGTTGGTTTTGTACAGAATAATGAAGATGAGATGCATAGAGGCTGCTGTTTGAATTATAATAATAGGATTAGTGACAGTAATGATGTAAGGATTACAGAATAGCAGTATGAACTACTGTGGTATTAATGTACAACTGAGTTGTTAGTGAGAAGTTATTAATGATGTTGTGTTGATGATTTATAATAAATAAATGATGTTTGATGAATTATTATGATGATATGAGATGTTGATGGAGAGACGTTGAGATGCTTTTGAGATGTTGTTAATTTAAGATGCTTTTGAGATGTTGTTAATTTGAGATGTTGTTAACTTGGGTGTTGTTATTACATTCATGGTTGTGTCGCATATATTGCATTTTTGAGATGGAGCTTATGCTCATTGAGATGGCCTGTATTGGCGAATTTTGAGATGAAGGCTTATGCCTTGTTGATGCCTCTATTAATTGGCAATTTTTGAGATGGGAGTTCTGCTCCAATGATACCACATGCATTTGCATAGTATTGAGTCACATTATATGATTGCATAAAGAAACGTGTATTGATGTGGTGAATGTGTATTATTATTGTGATTATTATTGATTATGAGATGAGAAGTGGTGATGTTATGTGATCTAACTTAATATATTAATTATCACACACTTCATTATATTGTTAGATATCTCACTCCTTCTATTTGAATGTTGCCTTTATGTTGGTAACATGTAGGTAATCGAGAGTGAAGGTTGTATACCTTCGGTAGTTCGATTCGGTGTCATTGCTCTGATATGTAACACTCGGGGGGATAAACGCTTGCTGTTTTTGATTGTTGATTTTCAGTTGTTGAACTTTAAGTTGATTATTATTAAATATGTGCTGTTTTGAAGTTGTTGTGTTGTTGTTAAAGATGTTATTAAGAATTCCGCTGCGTAGATGTTGATTTATTTAATTAAAGATGTTATGATGATGGTTCATCCGATGTTTTGAAAGTGTTATATATTCACGATGAATGCAATGAATTTGATAGAAGAATTTGTGACGTCCCGATTCGTTTGTGTGATACGGTGGGAGAACTGACTTGTGGTTTTGTGTTTGTGTTCGTAAATGTTTCAGTTTAGCACGAGTCGCCACCGACTTTTTATTTTATCCTAAGGAAAGGTCAAAAAGCACAAGAAAGACCTTTGATATGTTTTCTTGGGTTCGGGGAGTAGATTATGAAAAGGGAAGGTACAAGCACTCTTTTCATCCATGGTTATCCATGGGCTCTTAGTTACTTGTTTAGATCACTTGCTTTTGCTTTTCAATTGTTTGAAATGGTGCTTTGTGTGTGGTTTTGAAAGATGTTTTGAAAAGAGGCCATCATTGTGGCAACCTTTGTAATGATTCTTGTTTGAATGTATACAAAGGTGTTTTTGTCTTTTGAAAAGTTTCAAATGTTTGAAAGTAGGATTTTGAAATTGTATTGTGAAGTGTGTTTGAAAATAGCAAGGATGTTTTTGCAAGCTTTTGATCAAGTAATTAAGAGCTATCTACCCTATTTTACTCAAAAGATCTTTCTCATGTTTTTAACCCTTTTAACAATGTTGTTTCACCATTGTATTTTATGAAAAACCTTGTGTTAGGATCTTAAACGGGACAGGTGCGGGTCATCGTATAGACCATGATAGCAATGGTGTCAAGTATTTTGTCAATTTTCTTAAGGGACTTGATCATTTTGCTTAGGAAACTCAGATAGCGTCATCGAGGGACTATGATCTTTTGTTTTGTTTTTGTTTTGCCAAAGTACTCAACATGCATACCATGACCCATTTTTGAAGGAAACAAGTGGATTGTAACCCTAGGGGTGCAAGTGTGCATTGTGTTTGTTCTTTTCATGTATTTTTGTCTTTGATTAGGTCAAACTATTTGTTGATTTTGATTTTGCATACAAACCCTAATTCTCTAATCATGGCATAATTGAAAGCATTAAATGCGTAAAAATAAATCTAAGCTATTACAACTTTGATATAGGGAGGGGGTACAAATTTGAATAGGGGGGGGGTATTTGACAAGAAATATAAAACCCTAATCACTATTACATCCAAATTGAATTCTTTGCATAATATTTAAATGGACAATATTTAATTAAACACAATAAATAAATGTTAAATAAAAATGTATTTATGCAAAAAAGGTTTTTTTTATGTATGTAAAGTATTTTCAATGGAAAGAAATATAAAGAATTAAAATAAAAAAAGTTAATTTTATTTATTTTTAGGGTAAACCTTAATTCTCCTTAAAGAAAATAAAATTGTATTATTTATATGCAAAATATATTAATATGTACAAAAATAAGAATATATTATAAAAAAATGTTTTTTAGTATAAAATAATAATAAAAATAAAAATGTAATATTTTGTGTTTTTTGTTCTAATTGTTTAATAAAATATAATATATATGTATATATATATATATATATATATATATATATATATATATATATATATATATATATATATATATATATATATATATATATATATATATATATATATATATATATATATATATATATATATATATATATATATATTAAATATGTTAAGTATGTAAAGATAAAATAAAATATTTATAAAAAATACAATATATTCAAGAAAATATTTTTGGTGTGAATAAAAAATAGAAATAAAAATAAAAGTATTATTTGCATCATTTTTATATTTAAACAAATAAGAAGAAAAGTATTAAAATGTTGTTTATATTAGAAATAATTAAAATAAATACCAAATAAATGTAAAAAATGATGAAAATATTTTTCAAGTATTTTTTATGTTTGAAAATAAAATATCAAAGCCAGAAATGAAATAAAAATGCAAAAATAATAAAAATACAAAGAAATGGGCCAGGGGGTGTGAAACTGAAAAAGAAGGTGTTAGAAGCAAAAACAAGCCAGCCCAGCCCATCAGCTTCATCTTCTTCCTCCAGACTTTGAAAAAACGCGCGCTTGCTACACAAACTCGTATATCCTGTATTTGTGATCTTTTGACAAAACTCAAAACTTGAAATTTGTAGAGCATCAAACCACGATTCTAACCATATAAAAAACTTAATCTAACTCTCAAAGACCAGAGAGAATTTCTCTGGCCCTAATTTCTAACCTAGTTTTTTCAGAAAGTTCATGGATGAAATTCTCTTAGCACGTTTAATATAAATGAAAACTGAGCATATGTATGGTTTCAGGGCAATGAGTACAACATCTTTTATTCACAAACCTAAGGCTAAATGTTCCTAAATAGAGAGATAGAAGTTCATGAAATACCTGTTTCAGTTGAGTTCGAGTTGGACAATGCAGCAACTTTCAATAAGGCCTGAGGTCCTTTTGAGCTTGCTTGATGTTCCCTGGATCTTTCCCAATGCTTAGTTTGTTTTGAAATGGCCTGAATCAACCTCTAGAAGTCAACCTGCATAAGCTTGAAACAACAATGGTGAACACTGTAAATGGAGTTACAGTTGGCAATGGAGGTTTGGGACAGCTTGAGTGAGTTGAATGAAAGGTGTTTGAAGTGGAAAGGAGCAAAACGCACGAGCAAAATGAGCTATGGCACTCAAGTTGCAGCAACTGCCCTGTTTTGCAAGTTTTTAGTGTTTTGATGTTCAAGGGTGTTTGAGGGATGAAAGGCTCATGTTTCAGCCTTGCAAGGATGTGCAAAACTTGTTTGAAAACTTTGCTTGAGTTCAATATATCAGATATGAGAGTTCTTGACTTTTGGCACAAATGACTTGTTTTGAAAGAAAAGTGTGAAGTGACCATGCTAAGGCCTGTACAGGCTAGCTTCCAAGCATGCTCATAGTTGTTGTACTATGCCTCAGATTAGGGGACTTTGTTTGTAGCAAAAGGCTTGGTCCAATGCTCAAGAGAAACAACTTTGCAAAAGTTATGCTTTATGAAAATGGAAGTGTGATCTTTATGCCCAAAATGGAATTATTCAATGTAGAATGCTCCCTTGATTAGAATAATGCCAATGTCCAATGTGTTTGAATTCAATTTTTGAGTGTCGAAGGGTTTAGAGACCTGTAATTATGTACTAAGCTAGTTTGGTCAGCTTTGGCAAGTGGTATGAACATGTATTGGCCATGGTTATAAAGTGAGTTTTTGCCAACTTCAAGCATTCGATTCTCCCTAACCACAAAGGTGTTTGAGGAGTTCTTGGACAATTTGGAAAGCTTGCAACATGTACTATAATCCATATTTAAAATGAAACTCGAGACTCTAAGTGTAACTATGTGAAAAATGGCCAAGAAGATGGGTCAAAATCCTGCCTAAACTAGGGCAAAATTTCTCTAAGTTAAAAGTTTTAGGTACCCTTGTTCCAAAAATAATAACTTGAGATCCAAGCCTCTTTTGATAAAACTTAATGAATCAAAGTTATAGACTTTGTGATGGAATACAACTTTCATGTTGTAAGTTTTGCTTGAATCCATTTTCATCTTGGTGAAAATGTGGGGCAAAGTTAGGAAAAATTAAGAAAATTTCATAACTTAGAAAATTTCTAAGTTATGAAAATTTTCAATTTCAAACCCTAATTTGCAATTTTGGGTTTCTTGATGAACAAGTTTCACAATTTGACACATCTTGATGAAAAATGACCCTTGGCATTTGATTTTGACCAAAATGTCAAAGTTTGACTTTTCAGTGTACAGTCAAATTTTAATCAGTTGATTGGAAAAATCATCTGTCAATCCTATGCATTTGAGATCTTTTGAAATTGTTGAATAGGTCAATATAGTGTCATTGATTCCTTGAGTCCATGGTTGATCTTGATTTGCCATTGGTTAGGTTAAACAGTCAAAAATTGCCTTTGTGCATTCAAAACCCTAAAAATGACCATTTTGCCCTTTTGGTGATCTGATCAAATTTCTTATGGAATTATGGTCCAAACTTGATCAAATGGTTCATATGAGTTCATAATGTTGATGTGGGTCAAAATTCGTGAGATTTGACTGTAAATTGGCCACAGTTGACTTTTTCCCCAATACAGCTGATTTCTAGGTCAACTATCCAATTGACTGGGCAAAAATTTGATTCAAGGCTTAAAACTTGGTATGGGCAAACTTGTGAGTCCAACATGAAGTATGAAAGTCAATTTGGGCATTGAAGGTCCAAAAATCCCTGTGCAAACTCAAACCCTAATTTCAGGTCAATAGTGCAAGAAGATGTCTTAAGCAGAGCAAACCCTAGCTTGGTCTTGAGTTCCAAGAGTCTTGTGATGAGAAAATGTTGATAAAATGAGAGGGAAAATTTTCGGGTACAACAGTTGCCCCTGTTCAATCTTCTTGAACCTGAAGAGTTAGATTGGCAAGTTTGCCTTTCGTGACTCAAAGGTAAAAGAGGATTGGACACTAGAGTGCCCGTAAATTTGCACTTGTCAAAATATCATTGAGGGAATGGGCTTAAAGATGCCATTTGGGGATGGTATAATCTTGCTGGAGATGGGCTTAAAGATTCCATCCAAGAATGTTTTTTGAACTGCAATGTTGTAGGTCAGAAGAATGATCATCAAAATGGTATCCGTGTCTGGAGTGCATTTGAACTGTATCTGGAGGCTGAGTCTGTATGAGCAAAAGAATGGCGTCCGTGTTTGGAGCGTATCTGAGCTGTAACTGAAGTTGAGATCCGTATGAGTGGCAGAATGACTTCCGTATCTGGAGTGTATCTGAGACTGTAACTGGGATCTGAATAAGTGACAGAATGACTTCCGTAGCGACTAGACTGGGGAGAATCAAACTTTTGGTGTAAGGGCCAGAATGGCATCCGTGTTTGGAGCGTGTCTGAACTTGAAGTTGATAGTTGAATCTGAATGAGAGATAGAATGGACTCTGTGTCTGGAGCGTATCTAGTCTGTATCGGATTGCTGAAATCTGAATGAGTAGTAGAATGACCGCCGTGTCTGGGGTGTATCCGTACTGTATCTTGATTTGAAATTTTGAATGAGTAAATAGAATGACCTCCGTGTCTGGGGTGTATCCATACTGTATCTGAATAACTGTTAACGATAGCCTTTTAATCTTATCCTGAAAAGGGTAAAATGTTAGCTAAAACACAAAGTTATGTTGCATGATATGTATGATGCAATGAACTATGTTTCATCAATGTTTATGATATATGAATGTAATGGATGTGCATGTAAGCTGAGTAGCTGTCTTGCTGAGGAAAATAAATCCTTGGTAACTGGAGATAAAGAAATCTTTGATTACTGCCGGAGAAAATAAATTCCTGACCGATGCCGAGGATTCAAGAATCTTTGATTGTCGAAGACGAGAAATCCTTGCTGACTGCTTGGGGATTAAAGATCTTTGATTGTTGAGGATGAGAAATCCTGGGACCACTGTTGGAGATTGAAAATACTTGGTGACTTATGGGGATTAACAAGGGCTTTGACAACTTCTGCGGGGAATGAGAATCCTTCATGACTTTTCTGGGAAATAAGGAAAACTCTGACAATCTCTACTGGGGAGTTAAAACCTAGGAGGCTTCTGCTGGAGAAATAAGACCAAGAATCTTCGATCTGCTGGGAAATAACTCTGTAGGGAGAATGTTTTACTCGGTCGGTGAAATCAGGAGCTTTGGGTTGTATGCCCAACTACTGGGGAATCATCCTAGTCGGGGATAAGACGAGAAGTTAACTGTTATCAGCTTGGTTCTCAGACTTTTAAGATAACCTGCTTGGGAAATAGGTTTAGAATATTCTGGTTCCGCTGGGGATATATATTTCAGGGTTTTTGGGCTCCACTGGGGACACATACTCTAAGGCTTTAGCTTTGTTGAGGATCTGAACGATATACTGTAGGGGATTTCTTCTGAAATAGCACAAAGATATCTTCCTACACCTTCAACCTACCAGTAATTATCCTTTCTCAATTTCGTTTTATTTGTAAGCAGTGATTATATTCAAATGCATATGCCTGTTTAACAAATCTTTGAACGTTTTCAAATAAAACATAAGTGTAAAAAGAAAGAAAGGCAAGCAAATTTCTACACTTTGAACTATCTTTGTATTAACTTTTGTAAGTATCTTTGTACAAAGGAGACAGACATCCTAGTAAGAGAATGTTGTCGTAAAAATTGAAAAATTTTATACAAAAAGAAAGATGGCTATGTGCAACAATTCCATGGTATTCCCATTATGCTATAGCCTTCACAACTCTGAGTATCTTGTCCATTCGCTGCTTCGTCCACCGATGATTGGATTGATCAGAAGCTTGGAGCTTGTTGGTGAAGAGATTGTTCTTTAAAGTGATCCAACGAGACATAGTCATACGCTTTAATTCCCTAACTTTTGCCTGGACCGCCCTTTCGGGTTTTCGATCCACCGGGAAACCCTTTTTTTCCCAAGTCTCCCTTTTGGGTTTTCAACCTGCCGGGTGTACAAATTTTTTTGTTTTATCCCTAATTTTTGTCTGAACCGCCCTTTCGGGTTTTCGATTCACCGGGATGCCCAATTTTTCCCAAGTCGCCCTTTCGGATTTTCAACTTGTCGTGTCATTTTATGCGTAGTATCTTTTGACTATGTCTGCGTTTGTAGGGTGCGGCAAGTCGTCTCCGTCCATGGTGGTCAGAATCATTGCCCCACCAGAAAAAATGCTCTTGATCACAAATGGTCCTTCGTAAGTAGGAGTCCACTTGCCCCTGGGATCACTTTGCGGCAAAATGATCTGCTTGATTACGAGATCTCCGACTCGATATTCCTGACGCCTGACTTTCTTGTTGAAAGCCTTGATCATCCGTTTTTGATACGTCTGACCATGACAAACAGCAGTAAGCCGCTTCTCGTCAATCAAATTAAGTTGATCAAGCCGGGTCTGAATCCAATCATCTTCACTCAAACCTACATCCTTCATAATCCTTAAGGAGGGAATATGAACTTCCATAGGTAAAATAGCTTCCATGCCATATACCAAAGAAAAAGGGGTTGCCCCTGTTGAGGTGCGTGCCGTGGTGCGATATCCATGCAGAGCAAACGGTAACATCTCATGCTAGTCCTTGTAGGTGACTGTCATCTTTTGAATGATCTTCTTGATATTTTTGTTCGTGGCTTCAACAACACCGTTCATCTTCGGCCGATAGGGAGATGAATTGTGATGATAAATCTTGAACTTTTCGCACAGAGCGGTGATCATAGTGTTGTTCAAATTTGTACCGTTGTCCGTGATAATCCTGTCGGGGATACCATACCGGCATATGAGGTTCTGTTTAATGAAGCGGGCAACCACGTTCTTTGTAACTAAGGCATAAGAAGATGCTTCGACCCATTTGGTGACGTAATTAATAGCCACCAGGAGGAATATGTACCTTGTCGGCGTAGACTTGGCATTTATGGCAAGTACGGGAATGTTGATGACAATCAGCTTCCATGGTAGACCAGTAGTAGCCTGCCCTTAGAATCTTCTTAGCTATCGTATGTCTGCTCAAGTGGGTGCCAAATGTGCCATTATGTATTTCGGTCATGATCAACTCTGCTTCAACCTTGTCCACACAACGAAGTAGAACACAATCATGACTACGCTTATAAAGGATGCCATTACTTAGGAAGAACTTGGCAGCAAATCTCCTTAAGAACTTTTTGTCATTGACAGAAGCTTCTTCAGGATATTCTCGAGTCTGGAGATACCTTTTGATTTCATGAAACCAGGGTTGTTCCACTACTTCTTCGGTATTAATCTCATGATAGTGCGCAGGTTCGTCCATTCGCTCGATGGTGATTTGGGGAGCTTCGTTATCCCAGTTGAGTTTAAACATGGAAGACATTGTAGCCAGAGCATCTGCTAGCTGATTTTCTTCTCGCGGAAAGTGCTCAAAAGTAATCTACTCGAAATGAGGCAACAATGTCAGGACATGTTCTTTGTATGGGATACGGTTAGGATGCTTAGTGTCCCACTCTCCTTTGACTTGACTGATAACCAAAGCCGAGTCCCCAAATACGACTAAAGATTTGATTCCCAAGTCTATAGCAACCTTGAGACCAAAGATGCAAGCTTCATATTCAGCCATGTTGTTGGTACAGCTGAAGCAAAGTCGGGCAGTGAAGGGTGTATGGCAACCTTCCGGAGAAATGAGTACCGCACCAATACTGTTGTCAAGTGCATTTGAAGCACCATCGAAGTACAGGGTCCATCGGGATCCTTGTTCAGGTCCGTCATACGGTCCGTTACCTTCGACATTGTCCAATGTCATGATGTCCTCGTCAGGGAAGTCGAATCTCATAGATTGGTAATCTTCGACGGCTTGATGAGCTAGATGGTCAGCTAGTACACTCCCCTTGATAGCTTTTTGGGTAGTATACTGGATATCATACTCAGTCAGGATCATTTGCCATCTAGCGATTCTTCCAGATAAAGCAGGCTTCTCGAAGATATACTTGATCAGATCCATTTTGGAAATCAGCAAAGTGGTATGAGTCAACATATACTGTCTCAGCCGGCGAGCAGCCCATACCAAAGCACAACAAGTTTTCTCGAGCAGTGAGTAGCGAGTCTCACAGTCGGTAAACTTTTTGCTAAAGTAATAAATAACATGCTCTTTTCGGCCAGACTCGTCATGTTGGCCCAGTACGCACCCCATTGAGTTATCCAAAACAGTCAGATACATGATTAACGGCCTTCCTTCGACGGGTGGCATCAAAATAGGAGGTTCCAGTAAATACTCCTTGATCTTATCAAAAGCAACTTGACAATCATTGTTCCATTCAACTACCTGATCTTTCTTCAACAACTTGAAGATTGGCTCACAGGTAGATGTCAGGTGAGAGATGAACCTTGCGATATAGTTTATGCGTCCCAAGAATCCTCTAACCTCCTTTTCAGTGCGGGGGGCAGGCATTTCTTGTATAGCCTTTACTTTAGCTGGATCAACCTCAATGCCTTTGTTGCTGACAATAAATCCAAAAAGTTTACCAGACCTAACTCCAAAAGTGCACTTGCTTGGGTTCAGTCTGAGCTTAAACTCCTTCAACCTGACAAACAGCTTTTGCAGATGATCACGGTGTTCTTCTTATGTCTGTGATCGGGCTATCATGTCGTCTATGTAGACTTCAATCTCATGATGTATCATATCATGAAATAAAGCTACCATGGCGCGTTGATAGTTTCCCCATCATTCTTCAGTCCAAATGGCATCACTTTGTAGCAGCAGGTACCCCATTGCGTGACAAAAGTAGTTTTCTCCATGTCCTCGGGGGCCATTTTGATCTGGTTGTATCCCGAGAATCCATACATGAAGGAAAATACCTCGTGTTGAGCTGTATTGTCAACCAAGATGTCGATGTGTGGCAGTGGAAAATCATCTTTAGGGCTAGCCCTGTTTAAATCCCGATAGTCCACACACATTCTGACTTTGCCGTCCTTCTTAGGCACGAGCACAATGTTAGCAACCCATTGTGGATAGGAAGTAACATCCAGAAAGCCAACGTTGAATTGCTTCATTACCTCAGCTTTGATCTTCTCAGACATGTTGGGCCTCATTCGGCGGACCTTTTGCTTGATCGGTGGACAATCCTCCCTTGTAGGGAGACGGTGAACCACGATATCTGTGTCTAATCCCGACATGTCTTCATCGGACCAGGCAAAGATCTCAACATATTTGTTCAACAACTGCACTAGACGCTCTTTGACACCTGGTTCCAGGTTGGCACCCACCTTAACCTCTTTCTTGTCTTCCTATGTTCCCAAGTTGATGGTTTCTAGCAACTCTTCATGAGGCAGAATAGCCCTCTCTTCTTGTTGCAAAAGTATGGCTAACTCTCTCGGCACTTCACAGTCTTCGTCAACTTCGTACTCAACATGATTGACCAAATCTTCAGAGTTACCGAAGGCTAAAGCAGAATAGTCACCCATGGAATCCGGAGTGGATGGGTACCTGCATTTGTGAGTGTGGGTGTGTGTAAGGGATATCCATCCTTAAACAAAACAAAATACAAAAGGAAAGAAAATGAACACAACAGTTTATAGATGAAAACGTCCAATGATTCATTAAAACATGGCATATGATAATGAAGAAAATCAAGCCCTTACAATTGGACCTATATGCCCCGGGCAAGGCATAAGGTGAAAATAATGTACGAATTGCTTAGTTATTACAGACCAAAATAGGAAATTATTCAAAGATAAATTACTGGTTGATGAAGGTGATGGGAATAAAGTCCTTTGCTTCCCAGTTGCTTAATCCCCCTTCGACTGTTGGAAAGATCCAATCTTTAAAGTTGTCCTCTTCATCATCATCTTCTACAACATTAATTCCATGGTGAGTGATTTTGACGGGTGGTCCTCCAGCCTTGGCGCGACGCATAGCTTTCTGGCCAGCAACAGTAAAACCTAGTCCGAACTTGTCCGTCTTATGGGGAAAATCAGGAAGCTGCCCCTACACTGTACTTTTTCCTTCTTTGATTACAGCCTTTGCGTCCTTGAGAGATGCCATCCTAGATACATGCTTGGGAACGATAGGCACCTCAACCATTATCTTCGCAACTGCGACCTCAGGAGAAACTTCCTCAAAATGTTGGAAAGGCGTTTCTATGAATTCGCCATCCAACTCCACATAGCGGAAGGAGTTGAGGTGACTTATCATGTACTCTTCCTCGCCGTGCACCGTTATAATCTTACCCTGAACATGATATTTTAGCATTTGGTGTAAAGAGGAGGTAACTTCCCCAGCATAATGGATCCATAGCCTTCCCAACAAACACGAATATGAAGGACGGATGTCCATCACATAAAAGGTGGAGTTGAAAACTTCTGTGCCCACTTTGATAGGAATGTCAACCTCTCCGTGAACCATTCTTTTGGACCCATCAAAGGCCCTAACAACGATGTTACTGGGTTTGAGGGTCAATCCTTCGCAGTCCAAACAGTCTAACGCTTTCTTCGGCAGCACATTCAAGGATGAACTGGTATCAACTAAGACATGGGCGAGGGTGGTTCCCCTGCATTCAACTGAGACATGTAGCGCGTCGTTGTGTTTCCTTCCCTTGGGAGTCAAATCAGCATCGGAAAAACCAAGACCATTATCAGCAGTAAGGCTGGCCACGCACTCTTGAAACTGGTTAGTCGAAGTTTCTTGGGGCACGTGTGCTGCCTTTAAAAATTTGATTAAGGCCTTAGCATGGGCCTCAGAGCAGAGTAGAAGAGCTAACATGGAGATTTTGGAAGGGGTCTGTCCAAGCTGTTCCACGATGTCGTAGTCGTTCTTTTTGATTATCTTCAAGATTTCTTCCATTTCTTTCTGGGTGGTCTCGGGGATTACCACAGTCTGAGCCTTCATCTTGACATGCGCTTCTAGTATCCCCTTACCCTTATCGGTAGTATCAATAGAGGGTCTAACTTTAGGTACATCAACTTCTACAATTATTGGGCCTTGCACATATGGCTTAACAGGTGTGATCGGTGGATCTGGAACTGACATGTTTAACGCTGGTTCGCGAAATGTCGCGGAAGCAAGAGTCGCCACCGTCTTTTATATTCTCCAAATGGAAAGGACAAAAGCACAGAAAAATTCCTTTAAAGAGATTGCTCTCGGTTCGGGAGGTAGGTTATAGAAAGGGAAGGTGTTAGCACCCTTTCTATCCATGGTTATCCATGGGCTCTTAGATACTTGCTCATTTGTGTTTTCAAAATGGTTTGTTTGCTTTTCAGTGTGGGTTTTAAAAAGTTCCTTTGAAAAATTTCAGATCGACTCGTACGTCAGAGTGTTTGAAAAATTTGCTTTTGAAAGCTTTTGAAAAGTGTCAGTGTGAAAAGTCTTTTGAGTTTGTTTTGAGATTAGAGCAAGTATCCTTGAGAACCTACCTACCCTAAGGAATTCGTCTGTGTAAGAGTCCTTAAAAGTAATGCTATCCCACCATTGAGAGGTAGGTAGCACCACCGTTGGAGGTATTCGGGTCAATTCGAGTTTCGGGACATGGTGATCACCAGAGCAATGGGAAGACACCTTAGAAGCTACCCTCATGCCAGGTTCCCGGATCATGAGGACTTACTAAGACGTCCTCTACTCGACGACCACCTTTCGAAAGGCAACAGTGAGGCGTACCCTAGGGGTGGTGTGTGCGATTCGTGTGTCGTGTTTCAGTTATTTGTCTTGTCATGTTTGTCATGTTCTACGCTTGATTTTAATTTGTCCATCCATTCTTGCATGCATATTTAACAGTTATAAAGTTTGCGAAAAATAAATCTAAGGCTATTACAAATGGCGCGGGTCCACATCGCCAAAATTAAACCGGACCCGATTTAGCGGAAAAATAAATAAAGCAAGTAAATAAAAGTGCGAAAAGTAAAGTTACATGGCTTTGGGAGAGATACAAAATTATAATTAAACAACATAAGATAAATGCGCGAAATAACGAAATTGAAACAAAACTAGGGCGTTGGACCCTTTTGCAAAATATTAATGGTTAATGAGAATTAAAAATTAAAATTAAATGAAAATGGTATTTTTTGTGTTTTTTAGATTTAATGAGAAAAAGGAGAATTAATTAAAATTAAAATGCTAAACCCTAGTTCTACTGTTTTTTATTATGAAAATTAAAATATAATCTACATTAAACCCTGATTTATTTATGTGCAATTTTTAATTTATGAAAATAAATAAATAATATTATTATTCTAAAAAGGGAAAAAATATTAAAAGGAATAAAAAATATCAGTTAACCTAATTCTATTTTTTGGATTTATGGAAAAAATATAAATTAAACCTAATTTGAAATTAGTTTATTTACATGCTAATAAAATAATTATAATAAAATAAATATTATTTTTTGGTCTTTTTCTGATTTTTATATTGTTTTTATATTTTGTAAAAAAAGAGAAAATTAATTAATTAAAGCAATAAAAATAAATAATACAATAATTAAAATAATAAAAAGAAAAGAAAAGCAAACCAGGGGGGGGGGGTTCAGGCCCCAGATGGAGGTGTAGGCCTGGGAATTCTGGCCCATTAGCTTTGGAATTCGTTGACTTTCTGGATCGTGTATGATGCGTTTGACCAGGCGTAGGTGTTCTTCAGCTTCCAACCTTTAGATTGACCTCCAAGCAGACGTGGCATGTTGATGATGGAGGGAATATGGTGTACCTGGATGTTAGCGTAACATGGAATTTCACATTGAAAAATAGCATGGAATTTTGCCAGACCTGGGACTTGAACCCAGGTCTTGAAGATTATTCACGTCACATGCTACCAACTGAACCAAGCGCTTTTAGTTAACATATAATAACACGTAAATATAATAAATAAAACATAATGCTAATTGGTTAAAAACGCGCAAATTTCAAAAGGACCAATGACTATTGGCCACGAGGTTGTCTTCTTCCCCACCCTGTAAAACAAAACAAAAGAGCAACGGTTTTTATAGCGTTGCATTAGGGTGTCTATGGAAAAATAGCGAATAGCTCCATGAGCTTCATAAATTGTTCGCGAGGTATGGCTCTTCTTCGTCTCCAAGCGCTGAGTGCCACCATGGTATCCAGGGGTCTTGATTTTTCTTCTATACAAAATCCCCAATTTAGAAAACCTGCAACCCTAATTTTTAACAATGGCGAAAACACATATATGGCACAAAAACTCAATTGAACATATTGGTTAGCGTAGAAACATCATTATCAACAAGAATCCATGAAGAAAAATGCAAAAGAATGCTTAATTTATGCTATGCGATTTCAAGATTTTCTTGGTACAGTTTGAGTTCTAACTACCACTTCTTGAGGTTTTAGTCGTTGTTATTGATTGGAATGTGTCCAGTACTTGCCACTGAAGCTTTTGGGATAGGTTTGGAAGCTTGAATCGACCTAAAACCCTGATTTCAGTATTTGAGTTTTATGTGAAAAAATTCAATATGCAATGGCTTCTTGTGCGCAGCTTGCAGTCTCCTTTGCATTAGGGTTTGATCCTGAGTATGTATAGAGCCTTTTAGGTCAAGAAAGTTGTACAAAATCTCATGCCATAATGGATTTCAATATTTGATTTTACAAGATCTTTTCCAAATCTTTTCCATGTGCAATTTGGTTCAAATCTGATCAATTCTCATCAAAACTTGCTTAATTAAGAAGTGCACGAAATATTGACCTTATAATGTGCATAAAAAGATTTTTTTAGGTTAGGTTTATATTTTTCATGTATTAAAATGATTTAAATGAATATAAATTAATATAAATTCAAATAAATAATTAAAAAATATGAAAATACTCCCCTTTGGGCCTAGTGGTCGTGCATAGGCTTGGCATGAAGAAACTTGGAAGAAAAATGGGCCCATTTGCATTTTTAGGCCTTTTGCATCAATGTTGACTTTCAAAAATTTCCAAAAATTTCCCAACTTCCACAAGGCATAACTTGGTCAATTTTTAAGCTTTTCACATGTTCTTGGACATTTTGGAAAGGTCTTTGAGTCCTTTGACCAATGCCTTTGGTCCCATGTCATTTTGATTTACCAATCTCAAGTTATGGCCTTTGACTTAAAGTCACTTTTTGTTGACTTTTGAAAATGACCTATAATGTTGAAATTGATAACTTTTTGTGAGAGCATTTCTTGGACTTGGAACATGAAGATGAATTGTAGGAAATGTCTTTCTCTTCAAAATGAGCTTTGGATGGAATTTTTCTGATAATCCATGTGAAAGTTATGCCCTGGTCAATTTCAGTTGACTTTTTCAGCTGTCCAAATATAGCAACTTTTGCATCTTTGATGATTTCTGAGCCAAATTTTGAGAATCATGATCAAGCATTGATCAAATGATGTTTGTGGCTTCAAAATGATATGTTGATCAAAAATTTGAACTTTTGACTGTCAAATGACCATTTTGCCCCTACAGTTGACTGTAGTGCAATATAGGGTTTTGACTGTGCAATTTTGAGCTGGATGCCTTGAAACTTGACATGGGGATGCTTGACCACATTTGTAGGCATATGAGACTTGATTGGGCCTTTTAAAAGTTCATTTGCTTGACCAGAACTCAAACCCTAGTTTTGACTGTATAGGAGACAGTTGAGCTGCACAACCCCTTGGAAAATTTTGTGACCTTGACTTAGCAATTTCTTGATGAATATGGGAGGGAAAATTTTGGGGTGCAACAGTTGCCCCTGTTCAATCTTCTTAGACCTGAGGATGCAGATTGGCTGATGTTCCTTTCGTAATCCGAAGGTAAAAGATGATTGGACACTAGAGTGCCCAGAAATTTGCGCTCACATAGTAGCAGTGATGATGGGGGAATGGGCTTATAGATGCCATTTGGAGATTGCTGGATAGGATGATGGGCTTATAGATGCCATCTGGATGTTGATTGCGTAGGAGATTCCTCAGCGAGAACCTGCATACCTGCAAAAGAGAAAATGAGTACCTGACACGTTGCAGGGGTTGATTTTAGATGCTTGATATAGATGTGTCCTGACTGGTTACAGGAGCTGAGTCTGGAGCTTCAAAACGCTGATGAATGAACCAGGGATGGTTACCGCCTTAGCATGAATGGTAAGAAGACCTTGGGTGATTTTAACTTCAACAACGCTCGTTGAGAAAAATCTTGGCGGGAATTACCATCTTTGCAATATCGGGGAGAGAACCATAAGCTATTATAATCTGAAGGGGAATCATCATCTCACTCAACGTCGGAGAGGGAAACATCTGAAAAAGGGATTACTACCTCACACACCGCTGGAGAGGGAACCATAGGGAGAATATCACCTCACACTCATCGTCAGAGAGGGAAACATCTTAAAAAAGGAATTACTACCTCACACACCGCTGGAGAGGGAACCATAGGGAGAATATCACCTCACACTCATCGTCGGAGAGGGAAACATCTAAAAAGGACTTCTGGAAGCAGTATCAGAACGTCACCATGTCTGGTTTACATCCGAAACTATATCTGGAAGGAAATCTGGAAGCAGTATCAGAACGTCACCATTGCTGGGTTTACATCTGAAACTATATCTAGAAGGAATTCTGGAAGCAGTATCAGAACGTCACCATCGCTGGGTTTACATCTGAAACTATATCTAGAAGGAATTCTGGAAGCAGTATCAGAACGTCACCATCGCTGGGTTTACATCTGAAACTATATCTAGAAGGAATTCTGGAAGCAGTATCAGAACGTCACCATCGCTGGGTTTACATCTGAAACTATATCTAGAAGGGAATCTGGTAGTTGATAGTAGTCATTTTTGTATTGATCTTTTTCCTGAAAAGGCGAGACATAATTGGACGCAAAATCATGATGCATGAACCGTATGTCTTCAAAATCAATAAGATTCATGTAGTATGATGCATATGCATGCTATAATGATGTATGTGACGTTTTATGAATGTTTTTGTTTAGGAAAATAAATCCTTGACGGGTGCCGGGAAGTCGTATCCTGGGCTGATGTTGAAGAATAGTTGCAAGAATTCCAATAGACGAAGATAACTCCGTTGATGAATAAACTTGGCGAATGGAGGATTCTGCGGGGAGAAAAAGATGTTCTAGCGACCATGTTGGGAAGAAATACTCTGTGGGGATATGCTTGTGCTGATTTGTTGAGGATGACTCACTGAGGATACCTTGCTGTATTGGAAGTATGAATGGACTTCGCTGGGGATAGGAAGACTGTGTCGAGGACGCTCTTTCCGTGGCTCTTGGCTGAGGATAACCCAGTTATATCCTGTTAAGGAAATAACTCTTTGAATAAAGCCGGGCGAAGCGTTCGTGCCTTGAGAGGGGTAAGCTTCCGTAACTTACTGGGGATAAGCTTACTGCTTGGGGAGATGGATTCCAACTTTCCTGGGGAGACTTTGATTGGACTCTTCTGGGGGGAGTATTGAACTGTATTGGTTATGTTCTTCAACGGACCCTATCCCGATGCCTTGGAGGGTAGAACAATCAGACTGCTTAGACCACTCTTCATTGCCCCTGTTTCTAGGGGGGAGGCACTTGTGGGATGCTGATAGTTGTTGAGAGTCAAACCTTCTTCTGGTAGGCGGGTGACAAGATGATAGGACATAGTCGTACGCTTTGATCCCTAACTTTTGCCTGGACCGCCCTTTCGGGTTTTCGGTCCACCGGGATACCCATTTTTGCCCAAGCCGCCTTTTCAGGTTTTCGACTTGCCGGGTGTACAGTTTTTTCATTTCATCCCTTCATTTTGCCCGAACCCTTTTGGTTCGTCGGGAAGCCCTTATTTTTGCCTAGGTATGTCAACCTAGCGGGTCTTTGGTTTTGCGTAGTATTTTTTCGACTATGTCCATGCTCAGGGAATGTAGGGAGCTGCCCCTGTTTAGAAGTGTTTTGTCACCAGAAGGTGTTTGATCAGGCGAGATTTGTTGTTGAAATGCCCCAAGTGACTCAGGTGGAGATTTGCCTCAGGCTGGTTGGCCTTTTGAGAGATTCTCCGAATCTTGATTGGACTGCCCCAGATTATGGACAATGATCACGCCGTGCCCCTTGATTGGAAGTACTCCGTTTATTAGACTTTCGTCGTGCAAACTTCTATGCTGTTCAAACAAAAAGTCATATGCAAACAAGGTTATGTTAAAAATGCAAAGCGCATGTCTGTCTTGAGAATTTTGAAAATGCATTTTTTTTTTCATAAAACAGACGAATGTTTGTAAAACGTGATGTCAACTCGTTATTTTACCGTAAGCCTTCAGGAGTCAGGATACCTTTTCGTAACAGTACGCTTTCGAACTAACCCATGCTTCAGCTAGGACTTTTAAGGGTTATAACGTGGCTTGGTTCACGGCTTAAGAAACAAAGGATAAAGGCTCAAATTTTATTTGTACCCACCCGCTCTTCGTGATGTTCTCCAAACCTAAACTCAGTTGATCGTGCGTTAGACCTTGCTTGAGTCTTTGCTTTGACGTTCCAATGATGGTTCAGATGTTGATAACTTCTTTTGAATAGGCAGCCATTTTTTGCCTTGGTTGATGGTTTGTGAGACCTCTTTCTTGATTTTTGTTATCCCTTTCTTTTTTTGCCTGAACTGTTTCCTTTTCGGAATTACAGTCGGCGGGATGCCCCAGTTTCATAAGTCCCCTTGGTAGGTTTAGACTTTTTGGGCTTTTCATTTATGAATTTTGACGATGACTGCCTGTCCTTTTGATTGTTCTGAACCATTACTGTCTTTGTTCGTTTTGTAAAGATCTCTTCGGTGCCATTAGTCATGCACTTGGATCAACTGAGAGACTACCCTGCCCCAGGTTATGATTAAGGGTTTTGATTTTCGAAAATGAAAACTCCTACTTCTTTGGCTCTGATGGGTTAACGAGGGATTATCATCCTTATAACTCCAGTGTTTAGGAATTGAAACAATGCCTGTACCTCATTAGCGGGGTCTGTTCAAAAGCATACTGTAATGATCGCGGTATCGTTTTCGTCATCCTCCCTCAAGAGGCTCAGAATTATTAACCAAGAGTTGATCATCAGAAAAAATATGAAAAGAATTTTGAATATAATGAAAACAATTGTATTAATCCTCAAAACAGACATATGCGATGCATTAATAGAATAAAAGAGTTTGCTATGACATTAATTGTTTGTATAAGCAAAGCAAAGTACAACTCAAAAATTCAAATAAACAAAAGGCTTCAATGATTGGGCAACGGAGCAGTGATTATGTTCGGAGTCTCTGGCACTTCAAACTGAATCTCTCCAGCGTCGATCATATCTTGGATCTTGTTCTTGAGAGGCCAGCAGTTGTCTGTAGTATGCCCCGGGCTGTCTGAATGATATGCGCACCTATCGTTGGGATGATAGTTGGGTGCAGAAGTGTTCGGATTTCGAAGAGGAGCCCTTAAGGTGATCAACCCTGCCTTCAACATTTGTTGCAGTGCTTGATCCAACGACATGTTGAGTTTGGTATACTGTCGTTTCTCTTTGCGTTGCTGCCCCTGTCCTTGTTGAGCAGGTCCAGGATTGGAAATTTGGATTGCCCCTGCCTCATGACGGCTCTTTTTACCATGCACGGCGTTGGATTCTTTCTTTCCATGATGAGGCTTTTTATCAGAAGATGCAGCCTCTTGAATTTTCCCAGACCGGATGCCAGCTTCTATTCGCTCTCCAGTCAAGATAAGATCTGTTAATCCAGCAGACGAATTCCCAATCAGGTGGTTATAAAATGGACCAGACAAGGTCCCCAAGAACATGTCCACAAGTTCCCGATCAGTCAGAGGTGGTTGTACCCTTCCAGCAAGATCCCTCCATTTCTGCGCATATTCTTTAAAACCTTCACTTGACCCTAACGACATACCCTGGAGTTGGGTACGCGTAGGAGCAAGGTCGGCATTGTACTGGTACTGCTTATAGAAAGCAGTTGCCAACTCCTCCCAGTTACGAACTTTGGTCCCATCCAGCTGATAGAACCATTCGAGGTGAGTCCCTGAAAGACTTTCCTGGAAGAAGTGGATCCACAAGTTTTTGTCCACCGTATATGGTTGGATCTTCCGAACATAGGACCTTAGATGCAGCTTGGGACAAGACGCCCCGTCATACTTAGAGAAGGGTGGTACTTTGAACTTCCGAGGAATAACCACACCGGTTGACAAACCCAGATCTCCGAAATCCAGCCCAGGTACCTGTTGAACCTCCATAGCTTTCATTCTGTCCTCCAGTTGCTTATATCTGTCATCAGCAGGAGGGTACTGCTCTTCATCAAAATCTGTCTCGTTGTCGGAGACCACTGGACTGGGAACCTCTCCCTCATGATGACTGCTTTCCCTCACAGATGGGGTTGTCCTCTCAGTTTCAGTCGGCGGTGTATTCCCAGATCTGCGCCTAGGGCTGAACAGAACAGTCCTCTTCTTTTTCTTATCCTTTTTCAAAAGCAGAGCCTTCAGATCTTGCTGCCCCTGGGTCAGATTCATGATCAGCTCTTGGAATTGGGCGTTCTGAGCCTGAAGATCCTTGATAGTCCGCTCGGCTGATGATTCAGGATTCATGACGATCGGCTGAAATAAACAGCGGAGAAGGGTAAGCAACCTGTCAAAGGATACCTGCAATGCAATGAGATGTATGACATGCATGTAATGTTTTCAAGGACCTCGCGGGATAAACCGAGAAATTGTTAGAGTTGAGAACCGGTAACTTGATTGAAGGAACTTCATGTTGTTGAGAGTCCTTCTTCAAGGGTCAAAGGCTCACCATATCCAGTGGGTCATAGCCCCTGACAACCTTAGCTAGAGGAAAATAAATCCTCTTTGCCCCTTGCTGGGATGTTTGATTCATCGTGACCTGCATCACAAGCCCTTGAGATCCTTGAAATGGGTTAGGATGTATGCAATGGTATGATGTCATGCTATGCATGGGATGATGTAGGTAAACCCTGCTATGAGTCCCAATTAAGGACTATAAACAGACCCTGCAAGAAATTCAGTATACTTTGTTATGAGTCCCAATTAAGGGCTATAAACAAAACCTGCAAGAGATCTAGTAAACCCTGTTATGAGTCCCAGTTAAGGACTATAAACAAAACCTGCAAGAAATTTGGTAAATCTTGTCATGAGTCCTAGTTAAGGACTATAAACAAGACCTGCAAGAAAATTAGTACCCTGTTATGAGTCCCAATTAAGGACTATAAACAAGACCTGCAAGTAGTTAGTACACCCTGTTATAAGTCCTAATTAAGGACTATGAACAAAACCTGCAAGAAACCTAAGTAAAACCTGTCATGAGTCCCAATCAAGGACTATAAACAGAACCTGCAAGTGGTTAGTACACCCTGTTATAAGTCCCAATTAAGGACTATGAACAAAACCTGCAAGACATTTAGTACCATGTTATGAGTCCCAATTAAGGACTATGAACAAGACCTGCAAGAAACAAGTGTCAGGTAACAAGCACGCAGATAGTCAAGTACGAAGGCACACAAGTCACACAAGAGAAACCCTTAGGGTTTAGGCCAGCATGAGGTCTAGGTATTACCCTCTTGAAGCTGGTGGGTTCAACCTGTCCTATTAGAAGTAACCGGGTTCTAAGGGTCCCAATATCACGGGATTGCTTTCATTGTTCATCGTTTCGATTTAGCCACTGAACTGGCGACCGAAATATTCCAGGAAAGCAACCCTCAATTGGGTGTAGTATCGAGTATCAACCAACCTCGGACTGCACCGAAGTCAGTTATCTCACTACCCTAAAAGGCCAAGATAGTTCAATTAAGGTTCCTAAGGTCTGTTGATGCTTCACGACATCACGCGGAGGCCCCGTACTCTCCTTGACTGAACTCAAGGGTTACCGGTACACACCAAAGTGCCACATCAACGTAGCGGACTGTTTCAACCATGTCGGTATACCCCACACAGTTCCCTCACAGTCTTGTTGCTACTTTCTAAGGAAGGTATCCCCCAGATCCGGTTTAGGATCTATAGAACTCCCAAGCAACCCACAATTTAAAGCACACAAGGAAAACAATTGAAAACATAGTTATAAGCTAGCCCTAAGGTACACCTCACTTTAAGATTATCCCCAGCAGAGTCGCCAGTTCTGTGATCGGTGGATCTGGAACTGACATGTTTAACGCTGGTTCGCGAAATGTCGCGGAAGCAAGAGTCGCCACCGTCTTTTATATTCTCCAAATGGAAAGGACAAAAGCACAGAAAAATTCCTTTAAAGAGATTGCTCTCGGTTCGGGAGGTAGGTTATAGAAAGGGAAGGTGTTAGCACCCTTTCTATCCATGGTTATCCATGGGCTCTTAGATACTTGCTCATTTGTGTTTTCAAAATGGTTTGTTTGCTTTTCAGTGTGGGTTTTAAAAAGTTCCTTTGAAAAATTTCAGATCGACTCGTACGTCAGAGTGTTTGAAAAATTTGCTTTTGAAAGCTTTTGAAAAGTGTCAGTGTGAAAAGTCTTTTGAGTTTGTTTTGAGATTAGAGCAAGTATCCTTGAGAACCTACCTACCCTAAGGAATTCGTCTGTGTAAGAGTCCTTAAAAGTAATGCTATCCCACCATTGAGAGGTAGGTAGCACCACCGTTGGAGGTATTCGGGTCAATTCGAGTTTCGGGACATGGTGATCACCAGAGCAATGGGAAGACACCTTAGAAGCTACCCTCATGCCAGGTTCCCGGATCATGAGGACTTACTAAGACGTCCTCTACTCGACGACCACCTTTCGAAAGGCAACAGTGAGGCGTACCCTAGGGGTGGTGTGTGCGATTCGTGTGTCGTGTTTCAGTTATTTGTCTTGTCATGTTTGTCATGTTCTACGCTTGATTTTAATTTGTCCATCCATTCTTGCATGCATATTTAACAGTTATAAAGTTTGCGAAAAATAAATCTAAGGCTATTACAAATGGCGCGGGTCCACATCGCCAAAATTAAACCGGACCCGATTTAGCGGAAAAATAAATAAAGCAAGTAAATAAAAGTGCGAAAAGTAAAGTTACATGGCTTTGGGAGAGATACAAAATTATAATTAAACAACATAAGATAAATGCGCGAAATAACGAAATTGAAACAAAACTAGGGCGTTGGACCCTTTTGCAAAATATTAATGGTTAATGAGAATTAAAAATTAAAATTAAATGAAAATGGTATTTTTTGTGTTTTTTAGATTTAATGAGAAAAAGGAGAATTAATTAAAATTAAAATGCTAAACCCTAGTTCTACTGTTTTTTATTATGAAAATTAAAATATAATCTACATTAAACCCTGATTTATTTATGTGCAATTTTTAATTTATGAAAATAAATAAATAATATTATTATTCTAAAAAGGGAAAAAATATTAAAAGGAATAAAAAATATCAGTTAACCTAATTCTATTTTTTGGATTTATGGAAAAAATATAAATTAAACCTAATTTGAAATTAGTTTATTTACATGCTAATAAAATAATTATAATAAAATAAATATTATTTTTTGGTCTTTTTCTGATTTTTATATTGTTTTTATATTTTGTAAAAAAAGAGAAAATTAATTAATTAAAGCAATAAAAATAAATAATACAATAATTAAAATAATAAAAAGAAAAGAAAAGCAAACCAGGGGGGGGGTTCAGGCCCCAGATGGAGGTGTAGGCCTGGGAATTCTGGCCCATTAGCTTTGGAATTCGTTGACTTTCTGGATCGTGTATGATGCGTTTGACCAGGCGTAGGTGTTCTTCAGCTTCCAACCTTTAGATTGACCTCCAAGCAGACGTGGCATGTTGATGATGGAGGGAATATGGTGTACCTGGATGTTAGCGTAACATGGAATTTCACATTGAAAAATAGCATGGAATTTTGCCAGACCTGGGACTTGAACCCAGGTCTTGAAGATTATTCACGTCACATGCTACCAACTGAACCAAGCGCTTTTAGTTAACATATAATAACACGTAAATATAATAAATAAAACATAATGCTAATTGGTTAAAAACGCGCGAATTTCAAAAGGACCAATGACTATTGGCCACGAGGTTGTCTTCTTCCCCACCCTGTAAAACAAAACAAAAGAGCAACGGTTTTTATAGCGTTGCATTAGGGTGTCTATGGAAAAATAGCGAATAGCTCCATGAGCTTCATAAATTGTTCGCGAGGTATGGCTCTTCTTCGTCTCCAAGCGCTGAGTGCCACCATGGTATCCAGGGGTCTTGATTTTTCTTCTATACAAAATCCCCAATTTAGAAAACCTGCAACCCTAATTTTTAACAATGGCGAAAACACATATATGGCACAAAAACTCAATTGAACATATTGGTTAGCGTAGAAACATCATTATCAACAAGAATCCATGAAGAAAAATGCAAAAGAATGCTTAATTTATGCTATGCGATTTCAAGATTTTCTTGGTACAGTTTGAGTTCTAACTACCACTTCTTGAGGTTTTAGTCGTTGTTATTGATTGGAATGTGTCCAGTACTTGCCACTGAAGCTTTTGGGATAGGTTTGGAAGCTTGAATCGACCTAAAACCCTGATTTCAGTATTTGAGTTTTATGTGAAAAAATTCAATATGCAATGGCTTCTTGTGCGCAGCTTGCAGTCTCCTTTGCATTAGGGTTTGATCCTGAGTATGTATAGAGCCTTTTAGGTCAAGAAAGTTGTACAAAATCTCATGCCATAATGGATTTCAATATTTGATTTTACAAGATCTTTTCCAAATCTTTTCCATGTGCAATTTGGTTCAAATCTGATCAATTCTCATCAAAACTTGCTTAATTAAGAAGTGCACGAAATATTGACCTTATAATGTGCATAAAAAGATTTTTTTAGGTTAGGTTTATATTTTTCATGTATTAAAATGATTTAAATGAATATAAATTAATATAAATTCAAATAAATAATTAAAAAATATGAAAATACTCCCCTTTGGGCCTAGTGGTCGTGCATAGGCTTGGCATGAAGAAACTTGGAAGAAAAATGGGCCCATTTGCATTTTTAGGCCTTTTGCATCAATGTTGACTTTCAAAAATTTCCAAAAATTTCCCAACTTCCACAAGGCATAACTTGGTCAATTTTTAAGCTTTTCACATGTTCTTGGACATTTTGGAAAGGTCTTTGAGTCCTTTGACCAATGCCTTTGGTCCCATGTCATTTTGATTTACCAATCTCAAGTTATGGCCTTTGACTTAAAGTCACTTTTTGTTGACTTTTGAAAATGACCTATAATGTTGAAATTGATAACTTTTTGTGAGAGCATTTCTTGGACTTGGAACATGAAGATGAATTGTAGGAAATGTCTTTCTCTTCAAAATGAGCTTTGGATGGAATTTTTCTGATAATCCATGTGAAAGTTATGCCCTGGTCAATTTCAGTTGACTTTTTCAGCTGTCCAAATATAGCAACTTTTGCATCTTTGATGATTTCTGAGCCAAATTTTGAGAATCATGATCAAGCATTGATCAAATGATGTTTGTGGCTTCAAAATGATATGTTGATCAAAAATTTGAACTTTTGACTGTCAAATGACCATTTTGCCCCTACAGTTGACTATAGTGCAATCTAGGGTTTTGACTGTGCAATTTTGAGCTGGATGCCTTGAAACTTGACATGGGGATGCTTGACCACATTTGTAGGCATATGAGACTTGATTGGGCCTTTGAAAAGTTCATTTGCTTGACCAGAACTCAAACCCTAGTTTTGACTGTATAGGAGACAGTTGAGCTGCACAACCCCTTGGAAAATTTTGTGACCTTGACTTGGCAATTTCTTGATGAATATGGGAGGGCAAATTTTGGGGTGCAACAACAGGCACAGAAGCTTTCGAGGGTCTGAAGACTGCTCGTGGAGGAGCAATCTCCGGAGAAAAAATCCGCCCGCTGCGAGTTATCTTGCTTGTTCCCGCAATGTTCCCTATATCAGGGGTTTCATCTTCAGAATTCTCTTGGACTGATCCAATCTGTTTGATACCATGATAGAAGATTTCTCCTCCGTAGTTCCATGGTATCGTCTTGTTAGATTGATACGGGACAGGCCCCGACATGGTGATTTTTAACGGCACAAACTTAGGATCAGGCGTAATCTTGACAGGCCTTTTGCAAGCCTTGGGAAGATTGTCGGAGATGGTTATTATTGAAATGTCATTGGTTGAAGTAGTAAAAGTAGCAGGAGTAACGAGATTGAAGGTATCAACATGAGTCTTTTGGAAGAGTATCTCTTGGGTATCCATCAGGCGTTGGATACCTGATTTCAACATTGGGCAGTCAGCTCGTATGTTTAAACAAAAGTAACAGTATTTTCCATAGCCTGGGAATATCCTGACTCTCATCAAATTCACTTTAATAACTGGTAACAGTGTCAAAAGGTCAGCAACATTGGTAACATGAAGGTCTTCCATAACGGCATGAACATTATGACCGTGGTTGGGCATTGGGGCAGAAATCACATTCGGCTTTTCGGGCACATCAAATTCTACCTCCTTGGTGTCAATCAGGTCTTGGATTGTGTTCTTAAGAGCCCAACAGTTATTGGTATCATGTCCTACACTGTCAGAGTGGTAAGCACATTTTGCATTGGAGTGGTAATATAGAGAAGATGTATTAGGGTTCTTTGGTGCTTCCTTCAAATTGGTAAGATTCATTTTTAGAAAATGAGGGAGTACTTGAGCTGGCGTCATGTTGATTCGGGTGAACTGCCGTTGTGGCCTTTCTACCCGTTGTTGATTAGGTCTTGGCTGATTGCTGCGAAGTTGATCATTTGAAGAGTTTTGAATCATCACAGCCCCTACCGTCGGTCGGCGCCCCATTCCTCCTTGGCTCTTCTAAGAATAAACAGCAGAAGCTTCCTTTTTAGCTGGGAAGGTATTCTTAACAGCGGTGGACGCGGAGGCATCTTTCTGAATCTTACCACTTTTAATACCGGCCTCGACCCTTTCACCGGTCAAATTAGTTCGATGAATCCAGCGGAAGAACTCCCGACTAAATGATTGAAGAAAGGGCCAGACAGAGTCCCTAAAAACATGTCAACCAGCTCTCTATCCGACAATGGTGGCTGCACCCTTCCAGCCAGATCACGCCACTTCTGGGCATACTCTTTAAATCCCTCATTAGAAGCCATACCCATACCCTGTAGTTGAGTACGAGTAGGTGCTAAATCAGCGTTGTATTGGTATTGCTGGTAGAAATCAGCAGATAAGTCTTCCCAGTTATGAACCTCCGATCTCTCGAGTTGATAGAACCAATCCAATTGTGTTCCCGACAAATCTTGAAAAAAATGGACCCAAAGATCTTTATCAGATGAGTGGGGTTGGATCTTTCAGACGTAGGATCTTAGATGCATCTTTGGGCACGACAGACCGTCATACTTGACAAATGTAGGAACTTTGAACTTGGGAGGAATAACGATCCCAGCGACCAACCCTAGTTCTTCGAAATCTAAACCAGGTACCCTTTGCAACTCCATGGCTGCCAATCTATCCTCAAGATTTTTATATTTATCATCCGCCGGGGGATATTGCTGTTCGGAGTAGTCTTCATCCTCTCCCTCTTCTTCCTCTTCAACTTCAGATTCAGAAGGTACCACAACTCCTTTTCCTTTACCAGCCCCTTCATCAGACATTGAAGGGAACTCGAGAACTTTTCTAGCATTGCTTTCAAACCTTCTTCCAAAAGTGGCTACTCCGGGCCTTTTCTTCTTTTTCTCTTTATTTTTCTCCAACAGTGCTTTAAGGTCCTCTTGACCCTTTGCTAAGGTCATGAGGAGTTGCTGGAATTGAGAATTTTGTGCTTGTAGATCCTTAACCGTCTGCTCCAAATCCATCTTGCTGAAATAAACAGCAGAAAGATAAGGAAACCTGGTGTGAAGACCTGTTTATGCATATGATGAATGATGCGTTATTCATGTAATGCATTCAAGGATTCAGAAATTCAAATTTGTTGCAAACAAAAAGAACACACGTCATATTAAGAAGAAATTTATTAGTACATAAGTGCCCCATGGGCAAAATATTATAAAATTCTTAATGTAAAAAGACATTGCACATCCTCTTTGGTATGATGTAAGTGTTGAGAGTTTCCTCCTCATGAAGTCGGCGGGTGAGCTCCAAAACCTTCTTCTCACTGGCATAGAAGTTGGCTTCAAAAGTATTCCATTCTTCTTTGAGTTGGATCCAACTCTTTTGTAATTCTTCCCATGATGTTGGCATGTCAGGATGTAGGAGGGTGTATGGAACCTCTCCTTCCATAACAGGCTCTTTGATCAAAGGAAGAATGTGAGGATATGGCATCATAAGATTCTGGGCGCGGGTTTGTACCCACTTGAGATAAGGCTCAAGGGGGATGGAATTCTTGTTCCCCAGTGTCTTACTATCCACTTTGTTGGGCATCCTCCAAACTCTGATGAACATTTGTCGAAGTCCTTGCGTATCATTGTCGAAGTCAAAAACTAGGTCAGGAATCAGCATGTCATGAGGGCCATCCCTCCGAGCATATCCAAACTCTCTGAGAGCCAAACAGGGGTTGTAGGTAATGCCTCCCCTAATGCCAAGTAGTGGGACATTAGGGAATTCCCCACAACGATCAATGATGATGACATTTTCTCTGGACCGAGAACACCAATGAACATCAGAATGTGTGAGGGTTATCAACCGTTGTGACCACCTGAAACCCTGCTCATTCTTCAAAACTGATTGTGGAAGGTGAGAAATAAACCACCTTGCTAGGAGAGGAGTACAACACATGAGAACACCTCTTTTCCTCATTGTTCGTGTGTAAAATGAGTGTAGGATGTCACCAAGCAATCTAGGCACGGGAATCCGGGATATGAAAATCTTGACAGCATTCACATCTATAAGCTGATCAGGGTTTGGAAACAAGACTAACCCATAGATGAGGAGTGCCACAATCTCTTCAAAAGCTTGTAGATCTAGAGAGTTCCAACAGTCTTGTGCCTTCTCAAACAAAAACTTTGCCAAGAAACCCTTGACACCACTTCTGGTTTCCCAATGTCCTTTGATATCAGATGGTTGCAAGTGTAATGCTTGAGCAACATCTTCAGGCTTTGGTTCTTTTTCCATACCGTTATAGGGTAGTTGATGAAGAATAGGAATCCTCAGGAGTTGAGAAAATTCCTCCAAAGTAGGTACCAATTGGTAATCAGGGAATGTGAAACAGTGGTGTAGGGGGTCAAAGAACTGGAAGAGAACTTTCACCATGTCTTCTTCAAGGTTGGAGTTGACCAAGTTGAGAAGTCTACCATGTCTTTCACTGAAGAGAGAATTCTCTGGAATCCTAGAAGTAAGCTCCTTGAGTTGAGGAGGGATTCTCACAAGGTTGACTTGTATTGTTTTCCTGCGAAGAGATTCCATGACCTACAAAACAAGAACAAAGATGAAGATCCAAACCCTTGAAATGGTTAGTGGATGCATATGATGCTTTATGATGTTCATGATGTATGCACAAACACATGTACAAGCAAGTCACACAAAACCCTAGTTTCAGGCTTGCATGAGGTTTCATAGGTAAGTACCCTCTTGAGTTTAGTTGGCTCAAACCTGTCCTATAAATAGTAACCGGGTTCTAAGGAGCTTAATATCACTGGATTGTTTTCTATGTTCATTGTTTTGGTTTAGCCACTTAACTAGCGACTAAAATATTCCAAGAAAACAAACCTCAATGAGTGTAGTATCGAGTATCTACCAACTTCAGACTGCACCAAAGCTGGTCATCTCACTACCCCTAATAAAAGGCCAAGATGGTCAAGTAAGGTTCTAAGAGTTCATTAGTGCTTCATGACATCACTCAGCGGCCCCGTATTCTCTTTGATTGACTCAAAGGCTACCGGTACTCACAAATATGTCGCACTAATATAGCTATTTCTTCGACCATGTCGGTATACCCCGCACAGTTTCCACAATGTATTGCTATTTACCTATGAATGTTTCCCAAAATCCGGGTGGAGGATTCAAACCCAAACAAGAGAACCAAATGTAAAGCAATCAAAGCAATCAAGATAAGCATGCAAAAGGTGATCTAAACCCTAAGGTTACTCCACTTTTAAATTGATTCCCCAGCAGAGTCGCCAGTTCTGTGATACGGTGGGAGAACTAACTTGTGGTTTTGCGTTTGTGTTCGCAAATGTTTCGGTTTAGCAAGAGTCGCCACTGACTTTTTATTTTATCCTAAGGAAAGGTCAAAAAGCACAGGAAAGACCTTTGAGATGTTTTCTTGGGTTCGGGGAGTAGATTATGAAAAGGGAAGGTACAAGCACCCTTTTCATCCATGGTTATCCATAGGCTCTTAGTTACTTGTTTAGATCACTTGCTTTTGCTTTTCAATTGTTTGAAATGGTGCTTTGTGTGTGGTTTTGAAAGATGTTTTAAAAAGAGGCCATCGTTGTGGCAACCTTTGTAATGATTCTTGTTTGAATGTATACAAAGGTGTTTTTGTCTTTTGAAAAGTTTCCAATGTTTGAAAGTAGGGTTTTGAAATTGTATTGTGAAGTGTGTTTGAAAATAGCAAGGATGTTTTTGCAAGCTTTTGATCAAGTAAGTAAGAGCTATCTATCCTATTTTACTCAAAAGATCTTTCTCATATTTTTAACCCTTTTAACAGTTTTGTTTCACCATTGTATTTGATGAACAACCTTGTGTTAGGATGTTAAACGGGACAGGCGCGGGTCATCGTATAGACAATGATAGCAATGGTGTAAAGTATTTTGGCAATTTTCTTAAGGGACTTGATCATTCTGCTTAGGCAACTCAGATAGCATCATCGAGGGACTATGATCTTTTGTTTTGTTTTTGTTTTGACAAAGTACTCAACATGCATACCATGGCCCATTTTTGAAGGCAACAAGTGGATTGTAACCCTAGGGGTGCAAGTGTGCATTGTGTTTGTTCTTTTCATGCATTTTTGTCTTTGATTAGGTCAAACTATTTGTTGATTTTGATTTTGCATACAAACCCTAATTCTCTAATCATGGCATAATTGAAAACATTAAATGCGTAAAAATAAATCTAAGCTATTACAACTTTGATATAGGGAGGGGGTACAAATTTGAATAGGAGGATATTTGACAAGAAATATAAAACCCTAATTACTATTACATCCAAATTGAATTATTTGCATAATATTTAAATGGACAATATTTAAATAAACACAATAAATAAATGTTAAATAAAAATGTATTTATGCAAAAAAGGTTTTTTTATGTATGTAAAGTATTTTCAAAGGAAAGAAATATAAAGAATTAAAATAAAAAAAGTTAATTTTATTTATTTTTAGGGTAAACCCTAATTCTCCTTAAAGAAAATAAAATTGTATTATTTATATACAAAATATATTAATATGTACAAAAATAAGAATATATTATAAAAAAATGTTTTTTAGTATAAAATAATAATAAAAATAAAAATGTAATATTTTGTGTTTTTTGTTCTAATTGTTTAATAAATATATATATATATATATATATATATATATATATATATATATATATATATATATATATATATATATATATATATATATATATATATATATATATATATATATATATATATATATATATATATATATATATATATATATATATATATATATATATATATATATATATATATATATATATATATATATATATATATATGTAAAGATAAAATAAAATATTTATAAAAAATACAATATATTCAAGAAAATATTTTTGGTGTGAATAAAAAATAGAAATGAAAATTAAAGTATTATTTGCATCATTTTTATATTTAAACAAATAAGAAGAAAAGTATTAAAATGTTGTTTATATTAGAAATAATTAAAATAAATACCAAATAAATATAAAAAATGATGAAAATATTTTTCAAGTATTTTTTATGTTTGAAAATAAAATATCAAAGTCAGAAATGAAATAAAAATGCAAAAATAATAAAAATACAAAGAAATGGGCCAGGGGGTGTGAAACTGAAAAAGAAGGTGTTAGAAGCAAAAACAAGCCAACCCAACCCATCAGCTTCATCTTCTTCCTCCAGACTGTGAAATAACACGCGCTTGCTACACAAACTCGTATCTCCTGTATTTGTGATCTTTTGACAAAACTCAAAACATGAAACTTGTAGAGCATCGAACCACGATTCTAACCATATAAAAAGCTTAATCTAACTCTCAAAGACCAGAGAGAATTTCTCTGGCCCTAATTTTTAACCTAGTTTTTTCAGAAAGTTCATGGATGAAATTCTCTTAGCACGTTTAATATAAATGAAAACTGAGCATATGTATGGTTTCAGGATAATGAGTACAACATCTTTTATTCACAAACCTAAGGCTAAATGTTCCTAAATAGAGAGATAGAAGTTCATGAAATACCTGTTTCAGTTGAGTTCGAGTTGGACAATGCAACAACTTTCAATGAGGCCTGAGGTCCTTTTGAGCTTGCTTGATGTTCCCTGGATCTTTCCCAATGCTTAGGTTGTTTTGAAATAGCCTGAATCAACCTCTAGAAGTCAACCTGCATAAGCTTGAAACAGAAATGGTGAACACTGTAAATGGAGTTACAGTTGGCAATGGAGGTTTGGGACAACTTGAGTGAGTTGAATTGAAGGTGTTTGAAGTGGAAAGGAGCAAAACGCACGAGCAAAATGAGCTATGGCACTCAAGTTGCAGCAACTGCCCTGTTTTGCAAGTTTTTGGTGTTTTGGTGTTCAAGGGTGTTTGAGGGATGAAAGGCTCGTGTTTCAGGCTTGCAAGGATGTGCAAAACTTGTTTGAAAACTTTGCTTGAGTTCAATATATCTTATGTGTGAGTTCTTGACTTTTGGCACAAATGACTTGTTTTGAAAGAAAAGTGTGAAGTGACCATGCTAAGGCCTGTACATGCTAGCTTACAAGCATGCTCATAGTTGGTGTACTATGCCTGATATTAGGGGACTTTGTTTTCTGCAAAAGTCTTGGTCCAATGCTCAAGAGAAACAAATTTGCAAAAGTTATGCTTTATGAAAATGGAAGTGTGATCTTTATGCCCAAAATGGAATTATTCAATGTACAATGCTCCCTTGATTAGAACAATGCCAATGTCCAATGTATTTGCATTCAATTTTTGAGTGTTTAAGGGTTTAGATACCTGTAACTATGTACTAAGCTAGTTTGGTCAGCTTTGGCAAGTGGTATGAACATGTATTGGCCATGGTTACAAAGTGAGTTTTTGCCAACTTCAAGCATTCGATTCTCCATAACCACAAAGGTGTTTGAGGAGTTCTTGGACAATTTGGAAAGCTTGCAACATGTAATATAATCCATCTTTGAAATGAAACTTGAGACTCCAAGTGTAACTATGTGAAAAATGGCCATGAAGATGGGTCAAAATCCTGCCTAAAATAGGGCAAAATTTCTCTAAGTTAAAAGTTTTAGGTACCCTTGTTCCAAAAATCATAACTTGAGATCCAAGCTTCTTTTGAGAAAACTTTGTGAATCAAAGTTGTATACTTTGTGATGGAATACAACTTTCATGTTGTAAGTTTTGCTTGAATCCATTTTCATCTTGGTGAAAATGTGGGGCAAAGTTAGGAAAAATTAAGAAAATTTCATAACTTAGAAAATTTCTAAGTTATGAAAATTTTCAATTTCAAACCCTAATTTGCAATTTTGGATTTCTTGATGAAAAAATTTCACAATTTGACATATCTTGATGAAAAATGACCCTTGGCATTTGATTTTGACCAAAACGTCAAAGTTTGACTTTTCATTGTACAGTCAAATTTTGATCAGTTGACTGGAAAAATCATCTGTCAATCCTATGCATTTGAGATCTTTTGAACTTGTTGAATAGGTCAAGATAGTTTCATTGAGTCCTTGAGTCCATGGTTGAGCTTGATTTGCCATTGGTTAGGTCAAACAGTCAAAAATTGCCTTTGTGCAGTCAAAACCCTAAAAATGACCATTTTGCCCTTTTGGTGATCTGGTCAAATTTCTTATGGAATTGTGGTCCAAACTTGATCAAATGGTTCATATGAGTTCATAATGTTGATGTGGGTCAAAATTCATGATATTTGATGGTAAATTGGCCACAGTTGACTTTTCCCCCAATACAGTTGATTTCTAGGTCAACTGTCCAATTGACTGGGCAAAAATTTGATTCAAGGCTTAAAACTTGGTATGGGAAAACTTGTGAGTCCAACATGAAGTATGAAAGTCAATTTGGGAATTGAAGGTCCAATGTGCAAACTCAAACCCTAATTTCAGGTCAACAGTGCAAGGAGATGTCTTGAGCAGAGCAAACCCTAGCTTGGTCTTGAGTTCCAAGAGTCTTGTGATGAGAAAATATTGATAAAATGAGAGGGAAAATTTTAGGGTACAACAGTTTGCATGAATGATTTTTATAACTCTGATTTATTTATATAATTGCTTGGGATAGAATTGGGGTGTTACAAATATATCATTGTCCACCTTCAAGCACTTTTCTTTTGAAAATACCTAGTTAGGTAGAGCATGTTAGTTCTTTTCTACTATAGATGTGTGAGTCTCCAAGGGTCGAGTTGCAGGTTGAATCCAAAACTTAACATTGTTCAATAAAAACATAAAACAAACTGAAACATGTGAGTCTAACTACGACACTCAGATTCCATAAAAAGGATACATAGGCATCTGGTCACGGGGCTCAGCCGAGCGAAACTTTGTAAATATTTTCTTCTTTCCCCGTGTTTTCTTTTTCATGTATTCCCTCTTTGCATTTTTATTTTATATCGTAAGCATTATATTTGAAAACACCCTTTGATTAGAACAACAAGAGTGGATACCATAGAGGACGTGTGGGGTGCTAATACCTTCCCCTCGCGTAACAAACTCCCTTACCAGATCTCTCAGTCGTTTAATCGTGATTTCACCCTTCAGGTTTACTCGATGTTCACCTTTCCCTTCAACGGGAAAAAGCCGTTTGATGGCGACTTCATTGTTAATCTCGATGATTTATCAAGTTGTTTCAACTGGCGACTTCGTTAGGGACAGATCGACCAATTTCTGGTCCATCCCGGAGTCGCTCATAGCTCTTGTTTTATTTTCTTTTGGTGTTTGTTTTTATGATTTTGACTTATTCATTCATTTGTACATGACTATATGAACATATGTATGCATTGCATTTTATTTCTTTCCATATACTATTATCTGCTGTGCTGGATCTGTTCTTCTTGTTGGGTGGGTGTTACCATGAGGTAAAAGGCCCAGTACCCATGCCAGAGTGATGCACAATAGGAACACTAGGAATAGAGCGAAGCATGGATTCTACTGAACCCAGGTCCATACTAGCACGATCATATGGTCTGCGCTTGGTTGAGGTTCAAATTAGTTGCTATTGTCACACACGTTTGTTGTAACGACGATGGTATTCTCAAGAGGAGCCATGATTCCAAGTCACCTTTGCCCACCCTGACCTAGTTATTACCTGTGCGTGGGGATTGATTATTATCACATGTATTGTTGGTGACTCTGTTCTGTTGGTGACTGTTGTACCCCAAAAATTTCCCTCTCATTTTACTCAACACATGCCCATTGAGGTCCCCAACTTGCCCTAGGATGACTAAGAATTGACCAGACGAATTCTCCTCCTAAGGCAATAAACCTCAAACTAGGGTTTCAATTTTCATCAAGTTGGTTGAGCTCCAATGGTCTCAAATGTTGTACATGGTCCTAATATGTCCTTAAGGTTATCCATGCTAAATTCCATGCCCTGCACAACAAGTTTGCTCAGTCAACTGCTCAAATTTTGAAAATCAACTATACTAGGTCAAAAGTCAACTGTGGCCTATATACAATCAAACTTCAATATTTTTTGTCAACATCAACATTTTGAAGTGATATCCATCATTTTATCAAGGGTTGATCATGATTCCTCAAGAAGTGCCCCTAACTCATCAAAAGAACCCGTAGCAGCCTCAAAAGAACCCTAACACTTCTCAAATAAATTTCAAAGAGTGGTGCAACTCGTATTCAAATTTGCAGCCAGTTTCAAAGCCTTCTAACCATTCCTTGGTGTTCTTGAGGTAAGCTTAGGTAAGTATGGATCATCATCCATAGCCATAACACGCTGAAACTCATCATACATTATTCATATTTTTCATAATTTTTCTGTCTATCGTATTTTGAATTATAGCTCATTTCAATTTGTTCTAACCCTATTAGCATGATCACAAGATGATAAGGAACATATCTGGGCAATCATTGATGAGCTTTGATGGCTAAATAGCCATCTGCCATGGCTAGGGTATAATAAACTACAAGCTTCGTATCTCCATGTACAGGGACTTTCAGACCAAACAGACACCACCACTGGGTTCGCAGCCCTCGAATTAGGGGGGGGGGGGGGGTAAGGTCCTTCTTTTGCATTTAACGTGGCTATTTTGAAGGTTTGATGATTAAGGTCAGTCGGAGAAGACGACCGGAGTGTTAACTCCGGCGTCGCTAGGGTTTTGTCTCAGGCGAAGGCAGGCATGGCACGATCCACTCTTTCAATTGGTCCATTCAAATATCCTAGGCCCCATTGGGGCGTATGCGTGTACACCTCAATATCTTTTTGGTGTTTCCAATATATTATTATTTTGTCATTGGTATAAATGATTTACAAGTTGGCTGGGTGGTAAAGAGGAATGTGTGCAAAAGGAGGGACCTGGGTTCGATACCCAGGTCTGGAGTTTTGTTTTTTCTAACAAGTTTATTTCAGATCCAACGCATTACCATCCCACGCGTATACCTTGCACCCTCAGATCCAGCCATCAGATCTTCGTTGTTCCAAATCCAGCGCTCCTGGGGTGCTTCCCCATGGTAGACCTTCCCAACGCAACATTACTGGATCACACACAATAGTATGGGCCAACAGATTTGGGCCTTGCAAATTCAGCCAGCACCCCCCAAATTGGTTTCTTACTCCATGCCCATTTATATTTTGTTAATTTACTTTATTTTTTCTTTTTTAATTAGTTTTTGTTTTTTTTAAATTCATCTTTTTTAATCATAAAATCAACAAAGCATCACAAAAAAATAGATTTAGATTTTTTTAAATTAAAATTAATTCTTGTAAATTAATTTAACTTAATTGATTTTAACTTATTTTCTTTAATTTAAAATTAATTAGAAATTAGGTTAAATCTCAAGTGTTTTTTCATATAAAATACAAAAAATATTTTTATTAAGCAGTTAGATTTTTAGGGTTTCAAACTTATTCCCGTCTCAGTTTTTGCGTGTTCTTATTTTTCGTACTATTATTCTTTTTAATTATGTAACTGTTCCCGGATTGTAATAGCCCTAATTAGTATTTTTACTTTCCGCACTTTACATTTTAGTCAGATATAATTGTAATTGCCCCGAGGCCATGTAATAGCTTAGGAGTCTTTATTTTCTGCACTATATTGTACGCCTGTATATAAACTGCTAGTAATTAGGCGTGTATGGAAAGAACTAACCAATCAATCTTAGATCACTAACATCGAGATAAAAATATCTGAAAAAAAGCACACTATTGCACACTCACACCCCTAGGGTATCTCCCACTTTGGTTGCCTTCGAAAACGGTCATGTCCCTTGAACGTAGGGACACCCTTAGCAAAAACCCTCAGTTAAAGTCATCATAAAGATCATAGTCCCTCAATGTCTCTCGAGTTTCCTATGAGAAATGATATTGTCCCTCGATGTTGCCTACGAATATATGATGACAGTCCCTTTGAACTGCTAAGGTATCTTACATGTTGCCTTCAATGACCGTAAAACGTCCCTTTCAATAGTCCCTCAACATCCAACGATAGGGCCACCTACTCACTAATAGTAGGATAGCACTATCTAAAGGAAAGGAGGAAAATAACACCTTTTTCGAGTAGGTAGATAGTTGTTAAGTACTTGCTCAAATCTAATTCATTTTCACACCACACTTTCAGAACTCTTTAAAAAAAATGCTTTATCACACTCATGAGGACTGATACGAGATTTATCATAAAGCAAACAAACTTTTCAAAACACACAAACACGAAAGTAATTTTCAAAACATGAGCTAGCATCTAAGAGCTCGTAGATAACTACAGATGGAAAGGGTGCTAACACCTTCCCTTTCCATAATCTACCCCCTTACTCAAAAAACTCTCGAAAAAGATCTTTTTCTGTTATTTTCACCCTTTCCTTTGTTGGATAAAAGAAAAGTCGGTGGCGACTCTTACTTAGGGAAACATTTGCAAACACAAAATTCAAAACAAGAATTAACAATCTGTTCTGCCACCGTATCACAGAACTGGCGACTCTGCTGGGGACTTTAATAAAAGTGGGATTTACCTTAGGGTCTAATTCATTTCTAATATGTTTTCTTTGTTTGTTTTGATTACTTTACTTTTAAGGGTATTGTTTGGGTTACTGTAGATCCTACACCCGGATCTGAGGAAACCTTTTAGGTAAGTAGCAATAGATCATGGAAACTGTGCGGGGTATACCGACACGGTTGAAGCGATAGCTATGTTGATGAGACACTTTGGTGGGTACCGGTAGCCCTTGAGTTAATCAAGGAGAATTCGGGGACGCTACGTGGTGTCATGAAGCATCAATTGACCTTAGAACCTTAATTGAATAACTTGGCTATTAGGAAGTAGTGAGATAGCCATCTTTGGTGTATCCCCAAAGTCGGTTGATACTCGATGCTACACTCATTGATATTTGACTCCCAAGTTTTGTTTGGTGGCAAGTCAGTTGTCTATCGGAACAAAACTTGTGGGAAAAATCAGTGATATTGAGATCCCTTAGAACTCAGTTACTATTTATAGGACATGTTGAACCAATCAAAACTTCAAGAAGGTATTACCTTAAAACCCATGCAAGCCTTATAGATAAAGTTTTTTCTGTGTGATTGGCTTGTGCTTGCTATATCTGTGATTTCTTAATCATGACATCATAACATGGCATTTCATACTAACCATTTCAATGATTTTATAGGGCTTATCTTTTTCTTGTCTTGTAGGACACGACCTTCGCTCGTACGAACACTATCCAAGTCAATCTTATGAGGGTACCTCCTCAAATAAAGGAATTAGCATCAAGAATTCCTGAAAGCTCTACCTTCACTGAAAGATATGGTCGACTTCTCAACTTGGTCACCTCAAAATCTGATGAATAAATGATAAAGATGCTATTTCAGTTCTTTGACCCGTTACATCACTGCTTCACTTTTCCTGATTACCAGTTAGTGCCTACTATGGAGGAGTTTTCTCAATTATTGGGGGTACCTATCCTTAATCAGTTACCTTTCAACGGTATGGAAAGAGACCCAAAGCCTAAAGAGATTGCTCAAGCTCTGTCTTTGCAACGGTGTTATGTAGTGGAAAAATTGGGAAACTAGAAGAGGCATCAAGGGATTTCTAGCTAAATTTTTGTTTGAGAAAGCTCACCATTTTTGGGATACCCTGGATTTACAAGATTTTGAAGAAGTGTTGGCTCTTCTCGTCAATGGGATGGTTCTATTTCCTAATTCGGACCAACTCATAGATGTGAATGCGGTTAAGGTTTTTCTGTCTCATAATCCAGTGCCTACTTTACTTGGAGATATTCTACACTCTCTACATACTCGCACTCTAAAGAGAAGAGGGACCCTTCTGTGTTGCACTCCTCTTTTGGCTAGGTGGTTTATTTCGCACCTACCTCGGTCTATTTTGAAGAATGAGAAGGGTATGAGATGGTCTCATATGTTGATGTCCCTCACACATTCGGATATTCATTGGTGTTCTCGATCCTTGGAGAATGCTACCATCATTGATCACTGTGGGGTATTCCCTAATGTCCCTCTCTTAGGCATTAGGGGAGGAATCACTTATAATCCTTGTTTGGCATTGCGACAATTTGGTTATCCTAGAAGGGATGGTCCTCATGATGCACTCGTCCAAGGAATCATATTTGACTATGAGAATAATGTTCACGATTATCGTAAGAGGTTCATTCGAGCTTAGGGCATGGTAAACATAGTTGATAGTAAGACACTGGGGCACAAGAATTCCATCTCTCTTGAGCCTTACCTCCAATGGGTGCGAGCTCGTGCTGAATGTATGATGATGCCTTACCCCGCCGTCTTACCTGTGATTATGGAGCCAATTGCCGAGGGAGACACTCCTTACATTGTTCTTCATCCTGACATACCAACTGAATTCGAGGAACTACAGAAATTCTGGATCCAACTCAAAGAAGAACGGGATACCTTTGAAACCCAATTCAACGCCAGCAAGAAGAAGGTTTTAGAGCTCACCATGTTACTTCACAAAGAGAAGAGTAAATGCTTACATTGCACCAAAGAGGATGCGTCTGTGGGAAGCTTGAGTCTTTCTTTGCTTGGAGAGTTTTATTTTTTCTCTGTTACTTCCTTTGTAAGCCCAAGAGGCATCATGGTGACCGATAAAACTTCTTAATGCAATTAACGTTTTTTCTCTTTTTGTTTAAGCAAATTTAAGTCTTAAGAAATCCTTGAAAACATTGCATGCATAAATCATACATATCATTGCATAAACAGGTTTCAAAGCAGGTTTCTCATCTTCTTTGCTGTTTATTTCAGCAATGGCTCTTGAACAAACATTGAAGGATCTACAAACTCAAAATGCTCAGTTTCAAAAAATGATCATGGCTCTGGCCAAGGGGCAAGAAGAGCTGAAAGCCCTGATTGTCAAAGAAAATACCAAGAAACCCAAGAAGCCCTATGGTGTGGTGAATTTGGGAAGGAGGTTCAGAGGACCGTTAAGGCAAGTTGTAGAGCTAAAATCTTCTCAAAAGAAGGAGATGATCAAGAAGGGGAAACAAGAGAGGAAGACCCCAGTCCAAGGGAATATGATGATGAGACTGACTATAATGAGGAGCAGTATCCTCCACCGATGAAAAATACAAACAACTAGAGGATCGGCTGAATGCAATGGAAATCTAGAGGTTACATGGGATGGACTTTGAAGAGTTAGGTTTGGTTTCTAGGGTTGTCATCCCGGAGAAGTTCAAGGTTCCGGTGTTCGCTAAATATGATGGGGTCTCATGTCCCAAGATGCATCTCCGGTCTTATGTGAGGAAGATTCAGCCTCACACAGTTGACAAGGACTTATGGGTCCACTTCTTTCAAGACAGTCTATCCGGGACTCAACTAGAGTGGTTCTATCAGCTGGAGAGAACCAATATTCATAATTAGGAAGACCTAGCGGCTGCTTTCTACAAGTAGTATCAGTATAATGCAGACCTTGCTCCCACCCGTACATAACTCCAAAGTATGTCTATGGGTTCGAGCGAGGGTTTTAAAGACTATGCTCAGAAGTGGAGGGACTTAGCAGGAAGAGTCCAACCCCCTGTCTGATAGGGAGTTAGTGGATATGTTTTTGGGTATCCTGTCGGGTCCGTTTTTCAATCATTTGATTGGAAGCTCCTCAGCAGGCTTTATTGAGTTAATTTTGACGGGAGAAAGAGTGGAAGCTGGGATTAGAAGTGGCAAGATTTAGAAGTATGCCTCTTCAAGTGCGGGAAAGAGACCTTTCGTAGGAAAAAAGAGGCCAGTGCTGTTTACAATCAAAGAAATCAGGGCAGAACCGAGCGCCGTCTAACGGTAGGGGCCGTTATAATATCTAAGCCTGCAACTACTCAACAACGAAATAATCAGCCTAGAGCAGAAGGACCTGTAAAACAATTCACTCGAATTAATATGACTTTATCTCAAGTTTTGCCTCACCCACTGAAATCCAATCTGGTTACCTTGAGGGAAGCTCCCAAGAATCCCAACACCGTATCTCCTTGCTACAACCCAAATGCTCGTTGTGCTTACCATTTAGAAAGTCCAGGCCATGATACAAACGACTGTTGGGCTTTGAAAAACAAGGTACAAGACCTTATTGATGCAAAGGAGGTTGAATTTTATCCCCCTGAGACTCCCAACGTCATAACTGCACCCATGCCCAAGCATGTCCCAGGAATCAATGCTATTGATGTTGTCTCTGCCACAGAAGATACTGACAGTAGCTATGACATGGATAGAGGGATCTTCCCTACTACCAACGGTGGACCCAGTAACTGGATGGCTAAAGACTTTGTACCGATTACTTTTGTTCAGAAGTAATTTTCTTTCTTGTTTTCGAATATGTAATAATTAAACAATATAAACTCTATGGCCATATGTCTTACCCGGGGCACAATGGTTTCTTTGTGAGGGTTATCATGTTTCAATCTCATATGTCAGTAATAAAGCATTGGATGTTTTGCATAAAAATTTTGCGCGCTCTGTTTTTCTTTTCTACTTTTTACTTTGTCAATACAGCTATGCTCTTACACCCACGTATCAAACTGCAGATCCATATCCACTCTGGATCCCATTGATAACAGTCATGCTATTGCCGGTTATGACTTTGAAAATCCGATCAACCAAGCCGAGGATGAAGGTGAGGAAGAATTGAGGTACTCGGAGAACTTTCCAGACTGTTACACCAGGAAGAAAGGGCTATACATCCCCATGAAGATTCAGTTGAGATTATAAACTTGGGCACAAAAGAGGACAGAAAAGAAGTCAAGATAGGTGAAAATTTGGAGCTTAGTGTCAAACAGCGGTTGATACAGATGTTGCATGATTATGTCGAGATCTTTTCCTGGTCATATAAAGACATTCCGCGGCTAGACACAAATATTATGGTTCATCGTCTCCCAACTAAAGAAGACTACCCTCTAGTAAAGTAGAAGGTCCGTCGCATGCGCCCTGAAATGTCAGAGAAAATCAAAGCAGAGGTTATGAAACAGTTCAACGCTGGGTTCTTAGTTGTTACCTCCTATCCACAATGGGTTTCTAACGTAGTCCCAGTTCCTAAGAAGGACGACAAGGTACGGATGTGTGTGGACTACAGAGATTTGAATAGGGCAAGCCCCAAGGATGACTTCCCGCTTCCCCACATTGACATTCTGGTTGACAATACTGCACAACATAAGATCTTTTCCTTCATGGATGGTTTCTCTGGTTACAATCAGATCAATATGGCACCTGAAGACATGGAGAAGACAACCTTCGTCACACAATGGGGAATTTTTTGTTACAAAGTGATGCCGTTTGGATTGAAGAACGCTGTGGAAATTTATCAGCGAGCCATGGTAGCTTTGTTCCATGACATGTATCACCATGAGATAGAGGTCTATGTTGATTACATGATAGCCAGGTCTCAAACTGAGGAAGAGCACCTTGATCATCTACAAAAGCTGTTTGATAGGTTAAATACGTACAAGCTGAGGTTAAACCCAAACAAGTGCACCTTCGGGGAAAGGTCTGGTATACTCCTAGGTTTCATCATCAGTGACAAAGGTATTCAGATAGACCCTGCAAAGGTGAAGGCTGTACAAGAAATGCTGACTCCTCGCACTGAGAAGGAGGTTGGAGGTTTCTTGGGACGCCTAAATTAGATTGCCAGGTTCATTTCCTATCTAAATTCTACTTGTGAGCCAATCTTCAAACTCATGAAGAAAGATCTAGTGGTAAAATGTAATGACGAATTCCAGACTGCCTTCAAGAGAATCAAGGAATACCTTCAAGAGCCTCCAATTCTGATGCCATCGATTGAGGAAGACCTTTGATAATGTACTTAATAGTGTTAGATAATTCAATGGGGTGTGTGCTGGGGCAGCATGATGAGTCCAGTCGAAAAGAGCATGCAATATACGACCCTAGAAAAAAGTTTACCGACTGTAAAACAAGATACTCACTGCTCGAGAAAACTTGTTGTGCTTTGGCATGGGCTGCTCGCCGACTGAGACAATATATGTTGACCCACACTACTTTATTGATATATAAGATGGATCAGATCAAGTACATCTTCGAGAAGCCCGCTCTCTCCGGAAGAATAGTAAGATGGAAAATGATCCTGACCGAATACGACATCCAATACACGACCCAGAAAGCAATCAAGGGAAGTGTATTAGCTGATCATTTGGCTCATCAGGCTGTGGATGACTACCAATCCATGAAATTTGAATTCCCAGATGAGAATATCATGTTAGTGACTGATTGTGAAGAACCTGGAGCAGATGAAGGACCTGAGAAAGGATCCTGATGGACTATAGTTTTTGATGGAGCTTCCAACGCACTCGACAATGGTATCGGTTCCGTAATCATATCTCCCGAGGGCTGTCATACTCTTTCACTGCCAGACTATGTTTCAACTGTACCAACAATATGGAAGAGTATGAAGCGTGCATCATGGGTCTCAAAGCTTGTATTGACTTGAGGATCAAGTTCTTAAATGTTTTCGGAGATTCGACCTTGGTAATAAGTCAAATCAAAGGGGAGTGGGACACAAAGCACCCTAATATCACCCCTTACAAAGAACATGTGCTGACATTACTTCCACACTTTGAAGAAGTCACCTTTGAACATTTTCCACGAGAAGAGAATCAGTTAGCGGACGCGCTAGCTACTATGTCATCTATGTTCAAGGTCATATGGGATAACTAAGCTCCTCAGATCACTATTGAGAGGTTGGATGAACCAGCATACTGCTATGAAATTGATACCGAAGAAGTAGCGGACAAACCGTGGTTCCATGAAGTGAAAAGGTATCTCGAGGCTCAAAAATATCCTGAGGGGAATCTGTCAATGATAAGAAGTTTCTGAGAAGGTTCTCTGCCAAGTTCTTCCTCAGTAATGGAATCCTCTACAAGCGCAACCATGACTATACTTTACTTCGGTGTGTAGACAAGAGCAAAGCAGAGAGGATTATGGAAAATTTATACCAAGGTACCTTTGGCACCCACTCTAGTGGACACACTGTGGATAAAAAGATCCAGCAGGAAGGATACAATTGGTCCACTATAGAAGCAGACTGTTATCAGCATTCCCGAACTTGTCACAAATGCCAGATCTATGCTGATAAAGTACATGTACCTATGCTTCCCTTGAACGTATTGATGGCTCCCTGGCCCTTTGCAATGTGGGGCATCAACATGATCAGAGAGATTAGACCTACCTCTTCCAATGGGCATCACTTCATCCTAGTGGGCATTGATTACTTCACGAAGTGGGTTGAGGCTGCCTCTTTTGCTAATTTTACCAAGATTGTTATGGCTCGGTTCATCAAGCATAGCCTTATCTGTCGGTATGGTTTCCCAGAAAGAATCATCACATATAATTGTACAAATCTCAATAATACGATGATCACCAAACTCTGTAAACATTTCAAGATCCAGCATCATAACTCTTCTCCCTACCGCCCAAAGATGAATGGCGCTGTTGAAGCTGCTAATAACAACATTAAGAAAATCACACATAAAATGACGGTGACATGCAAAGACTGGCATGAGATGTTACCATTTGCTCTTCATGGGTACCGCACCTCAGCACGCACGTCAACGGGGGCAACACCTTATTCTTTGGTTTATGGTATGGAGGCTGTCCTACCTATTGAGGTCCAGATCCCTTATTTGAGAATCATGATTGATGTAGGTTTGAATGAAGAGGATTGGATCCAAACTCGACTTGATCAACTGAATCTAATTGATGAGAAAAGGCTTGCGGCTGTCTGTGATGGTCAGATGTACCAAAAGAGAATGATCAAGGCTTTCAACAAAAAGGTCAGACGTCAGATATATCAAGTGGGTGATCTAGTAATCAAGCGCATCATACTGCCACAAGGTGATCCCAGGGGCAAGTGGACTTCCACGTACGAAGGGCCATTTGTAATCAAAAGCATATTTTCTGGTGGAGCCATGATTCTAACCACCATGGATGGTGACGACCTTCCTCACCCTGTGAATGCGGACATAGTAAAAAGATACTATGCGTGAATAAAGACCCGCTAGGTTGACTGGCCTAGACAAAAATAAGGGCATCCCGACGAACCAAAAGGGTTCGGGAAAAAAATAGAGATAAATACAAAAAAATCTATACACCCGACAAGTCGAAAACCTGAAAAGGCGGCTTGGGAAAAAAAGGGTATCTCGGTGTTGTACCCTAATTTTCCCCCCTAAGATCCCTTCATCATACCATGTTGATTCAATCACAACAAGACCGCATTACGACTTTTGGTTCCTCTCCCTATCATTTAGCTTTTCTCTTTTTGAGGAATTACCAAGCACCTTGACTTGTTTTCTTTTGTGATCATGAATATTTTTGCTTAGATTTTTATTTTATTAATAAAATGCAATGTGGGTTTGCCTTACTTTTTAATAATGTAGGTGAAGGCCATGAGGTTTAGCAAGTTGCTCCATGGGTTCATGAGTTTATTTCCATGCCCTAGTCAACATAGCTTGAGGAGTTCAAACCTCACCATTGAAGTTGTTTTGGAAGAAATGGCATGACAAGGCTTATTTTGGTTCAACATATTTCAAAGTTATCAAAATTGATTCAAAAGTACAAGGGGTTGATGGAAGAAGTTGTCATGATTGGACAAGGTCTTGTTCCTATGAGTCACAAGAGCACATTTCTCTTAAATTTCAAGATATGGAAGTGGTTTTAGTGGCTATGAGTCCTCATCATCATCCTCAACAACTTCTATTCAAAAAGAAAGAATGTTAGCATAAGAAGTTTGTTCAAACTTGTCAAAGTTCCTCAAAGCATTCTCTTGATCTAGAGGCTAGGGTTTTAAACTTCAAAGGAGCATATCTTGATCACATTTTGGTATTTTTGAGTGATTCCAAAGACATCTTTCTCTTCAAAGAGTTACCAACAAATTACTTCAAAAATTCCAAGGAATCTTCAAAGAGTTACCTTAAGAATGCAAAAGATTATAAGTCATTTCATGATTTTTGGCAAACTTCAACAAGTCATAACTTGCTCATTTTTTTTGGAGATTTTGAGTGGTTCAAATTTCAAAATGTCATTCAAGAGATCTACTTCGTTCCATCTTTTTTGGTCAAGAGCAAATTCTAAGTGTAAGGCCATGTTTGGATACAAAAGATTATAGGTCATTTTTGAAGAAGAATTTGAAATATATCTAACTATGGAAAGTCAACTCTTTTTCTTCAACTTTGACTCCATGTAACTTTCAGCTCAAGCATCCATTTGATTCCATTCTTTTTCAATTGCAAAGCTTGTAACCTCATCTTTCCAAAGCATCAAGAATTATGCCCAAAGACCCCTTGAGTTGTAAATGCCATGGATTTGAATTTGGTAACTTGAAACTGAATTTTTCACAAAGTTAGGATTTTGAAATCTTTGTTTTGGCTTCTAAATCACAAGTTTTCCACGCATTTTTGTTTCTAAACATGATTAACAACTTGCCAAAAGTGATTAGCATCATGAAACACATGATTTAGCTGAGTTTTGATCAAAATTGAGTCACACTTTCTTCATGATGCAGACCCACACGAATTCCCTCCAAAATGCAACATTCACTCTCCCTTTGGATCCCATTTGCTTCCCTATAAATAAAGGGTCATCCCCTATCCATTTTCCCAAGCTTAGAGAGCCAAGAACACCCTGCCAAAACTTCACACGAACCCACTCTTGTTGAATTCAGTTTTTGAAATTTAAGCTTCCTTTTCCAAAATTCTTTGTGCATTCATCATCCTTGAGCATCATACAAACTCTCCAGCACTTAAACCAATCAAAACGACCCATAATTCAAGCTACAGAAGTCCAGTTTCAGAGCTTCTTACTTGAAATTCGAAAAGGTAGAATTCTCCACCATTTGGATCCAAATCAAACACTAATCTGTTATACTCCTTTGTCTGATTCTAATGCTGCTTACAATTTTTAAATCCATTGAGAATTGAGAGAGAAATCCCAAATTGAAGGTGCTCGCTATTTTCTGAGTTTTTGATTCATAGCTCTCTCCATACCTTATATAAATTTGGCGCGATGGTTGTGTTAGAATCGTCTTGAAGAGACGAGTTCAATGATGCTAGCCAGGGATCCTAATTTTTCCATTTGAAGGATCTCCCAAAATCCCCATTGTAGGGTGTCTGGAGGTTGAAGATGATGACATGTCTCGTCTCAGCCAATGATAGCGTGCCAAGCGTTTTAATTTCATTGGTTGCCCTTTTTCTGATCCCATGTGTATTTCACTAAGGTTCCTATCAAGCACAACGTGTTTGGTCCATTGGATTAGCTTACTAACGCGTTTTGACTATGATCTGATGGTCCACATCTTTTTGGTTTTATTTTATTTTCTGATTTTATATTTTTTTTGATTAAATTTTCAAAAATTCATAACTCTTTTATTTTTTATCCAAAAATTATGAAAAAATTCACAAAAATACTTTGAATTATTTCTGATCTCATGAATATTTTTTCACATTTTTATTTTAACATTTGGTATTTTTTTATATTTTTTGTATTATTTGCTTTCTTTTAATTACTTAAAAAATACTTTCTGACATTTTTTAATTATGGAATTCATAAATATTATTTTGCATATTTTTGACTTTCTGAAAATTTTATGGAATTTTATGTTGAGGTTTACTATTTTTGATCTATTTTATGTTTGTTTTAGCAATTTTAATTAGTTTAAAAATAGTTTCTGACTTTTAAAAATTACCAAAATTTTTATAAAAATATTTGGATCCATTTCTGATTTTTCTATGGCCTTATTTTTCATTTCATGATTAATTTGAACATAATTGATTTTTTTCCTCATTTTTTTTCTTCTATTTTTAAACATTTTTTAACCCTTTTATTGTATATATTAAATATATTATTATTTTGTGATTATTTTCTGGCTGTCTTGAGTTGATTTTTTGATCATGACTTTATTAACATCATTAGATCTTGGGTGTTGAGTTCAACTCCACCAAAACGGATGAATGATTTTAATAATAGTTTGATTAAATTTTTAATTCAAAAGTGGTTTATTCCTCTTTTTGCCCTAATCCTCTTCATCTCATCCACTTCTTATTGCACTAAGTGTTGTTGGAGCATGATCTCTATATCATGTCTCAAAACAAATGGTGCATATATTGCTATTGACCGGCCTCAAAATAGGTGCGACTTCTATATAAGTCCACTTACGATTGCTTAACATAGCACTAAATTTTGTCTCGATTCGAATAAATGATCATTCGTGGCCCAAACTTATGATTGCAAGCACAAGTATGTTAATTTGATATCTTTGATCCAATAACCTTGAGATTCATTGTGTGGAGGCTTTGGTTCTACCAATCCTCTAATGGATCTACAACACCATTGGTCAACGCGGATCACTTAAACATTGTTGATCATTAAATGGTACTTGTGAGAATTCCAAATGGATGATATACTTGAAAAAAAGCAAATGTAACTTGTTGTGCGGAGGCTTTGGTTCTACCAATCCTCTAATGAGTTCCAAATGCAAGTTTCAAGATGGTCATCCAACTAACCACTAATTATTAACTTGTTTTATCTTATGCTTTTATTCTTTTTATGCTTTATGTACTATTTATTTTTTTAGCATTTACATTTCATGCCATTTTCATCTTTGCTCATTTGAGCATTTATTTTCTTGTCATTTTTAATTTTCTCACTTGAGCTTTTCTTTTCCTTTTTGAAGATACTTAATAATCAACATAAACCCTAAAAACAATTTAATGGCACTTGGACTATTTGGTTACTATCCTTGGCATGATGGAGCATGGGACTTTTTCTTGGACTTAGGATTATAAACCTTGGCATATCTTGGAGACTTTGTGATCTTTTCTGATTATTTTTGTCTGGAGTTCTTGAGGGCTACCTCAATACATTGGGTTGTTTGTTTGCTTTTGTGTGCAGGCTTTTGTGATTATATTCTCTGTTTGTAATCTGGAATTCACCCGTATACAACCGTTACTCTGCTCAATATTTGTGAAGACTTAATACACTTGAAGAGGTCTAGTATCTTTGCTTGCTTGGTTTCAATCCAAAGAATGGGAATTCTATCTTGGCTCATAATGTCAAGCTTTGGCTTCTTGTTGGTTAGATGATCCTTGTCCTTAGCTTTTACCTTATGCTTTAGGATAGCTCCTTCTTATCCTCCCATTTTCTTTAATTTCAAAACTCTTCTCCCTCCTCTTGAAAACCCTTCTTGTTTTGAAACTTGAAACACTTTCATAATAAACTTGGACTTAGGTCCATGCATTTTCAAAATGTTTTCATCATTAAACTTCAATCAACTTAATAATACCTTGACATTTTTTGTGAGAAGACCAAAAGTCAATCAATCTCATTTCAAACCATTTTGCCACTTCAGATTTTATCTTTAAACTTTTCTCAAAAGATTAGACTCTTGTCAATTCTTGTAGTGATGTAAACAACTATACTTCTACCATATGTAGTGAAGTGAGATATTTTCCACTTGGGTGTTGAGTGAGGCATTGTTGATTTTAAGATCCAAGCCATATCCTCCACTTTGAGATGATGCAAATTCTCCTTTCTCATGATTGTGGGTAGTAAGTATGTTATCCACACGGACAATGACGATGATGTCTTATCTCTTAAAATTAATCAACGCATTTGTGTTTCAAATTTTTAAAAGAGGAACTACGTGTACCCTAATCCCCTATTGCACGAAAGGTCGTATGTATGCACTAAAGGTTCGCAACCGCGACGGGTGCAAAAATCATAAAAAATATATTTCTCTTCTCACCTCCACCATCCATTTTATATACAACACATTTTTATAGCCAAAATATACAGATTTTTCAAAGAGGTTCCTGTGGAGTACCGTAGATGTTTAGGATGCTAATACCTTCCCTTTGCATAACCAACCCCCTTACCTTGAATCTTTCCCCATCTTTTTGGGTTATTCTCTCTTTTCCCATTCCTTTGGAAACAATAAAGCGCGTATGCGATTTTTATTTTGATTTGTATAAAGTCTAGTCAATCCAATGGATTAGTCTTTAACATTTCTACCGCTACAGAAAAATGGTGACTTCACTGGGGAAGGATTGACCTCTTGCTGGTCCATCCCTAAGTGGGTTGAGCCTATCTTTGTTTATATCTGTATATGTGCTATTGTTGTTTATGTGTTATATTTTGTATATATGTTTGTTTGGATTTTCCTGGTTTTCAGGGTGCTTGGTGATTACTTATGAGTCCTATACCCAGACTTGGGAAAACTTTAAGATAGGACGGGCGGTATAGTCATGTTAACTTTGAGGGAGTAATCCCAAAAAAGGAGACATGAGATCCCCCACTCAGTGGAGGCCCCTTTGACTGTAGTGTCGTTTACCGAGTAATCGGAAAGACGTACTTATTTCAACCCGGGAGCCTGCTGAAGCTGAGGACCGTAGTATACCAAACCCATCTTGGCCTTTTAGGTGTAGTGCGGAAGCTATGACAGAGTAATCCAGAAATAGTTGTCACGCGATACTACGCTCGGACGAGTCTTTCTTGAGAATATTATTAATTACCGAGTTAATCGAGAAGTTGGTAATATCCGAAGGAAGGATGTAGACTCTGGGAACCTCTAGAACCTTGTTCGGCAGGTGATAACTTTTTAGACCAACACCTTATGGGTAGTAACTTCGACTTCATGCTCATGACATTGAACCTATGAACCCTATATGTGTGATCTTGTGTGTGATTGTTGCATCATGCATCCATGCACTCATAAGCATCTTTTGAAAAAACTATATTTCAAGGGATTTAAAGGTTGACTATTTGTGAATATCTCAGGTACTTTTAACCATGGATTCTGGAAAGAGAAATACTGGGAAATACAGTTTCAAGGATCCCAAGATAGATGAGTTGGTCAGTCTAATTCTAGAGATCGAGTGTTCTACAGACTTTCAGAAGAAGTATGGATCCATTATTCCTCTCATGAAGCTGAAGATGAAGGAGGGTATTCTCTCGACCTTGGCCCAATTCTATGATCCAGTGTGTCACTGCTTTACTTTTCCCGATTATCAGTTGATGCCTACACTGGAGGAGTATTCTTATCTATTGGATTTACCTGTTACGAACGTGTTCCTCTTACTGGTTTGGAGGGTGAGCCAAAACCACATGAGATTGCTGCTTTGATTCATCTGGGGAAGTCTGAGGTGGAAGCCCATATGACTACTAAAGGAGGGATTAGAGGATTACCAGCTCAGTTCTTATTGGAGAAAGCTCGTTACTTTTCCAGAATGAAGAGTACGGTTGCTTTTGAGGCCATCTTTGCTCTACTTGCTTACAGATTGTTCTTATTTCCTAATGTGGACAAGTTTGTCGACATTAACGCTATCAGGATTTTCATGATTGGAAGCCCGATTCCTACACTGTTGGGTGATGCTTATTACTCTGTTCATCTTCGGAATTCTTATCATGGGGGAATGATTATCTGTTGCACGCCTTTGCCGTACTGGTTGTTCATCTCTCATATGCCTCAATCTGATGCTTTTTGGGATGTCAAGAAGGAACCCCGTTGGGCTCCTAAGATCATGGCACTTACTCACTCGGATATTGATTGGTATCATCGAGCTTACCAGGATGTGGAGATTATTGACAATTGTGGTAGTTTCCCCAATGTGCCTCTTCTTGGTACAAAGGGAGGAATTAACTATAACCCTGTTCTTGCACGGCGACAACTTGGTTATCCGATGAGGGATAAATCGAATAGTATTCATTTGAGTAGTTTCTTTCTGAAGGAAGGAGAATACAACAGGGAAGCTAGGGAGCAGGTTGAGAAGGCCTGACGTCACATTCATAAGAAGAGTAGGAAGGATTTGGGACCTAGGGGTGCTGTTTCTTTGGAGCCATATCTTCAGTGGGTCTGATCGAGAGCCATTCAGTTGAAGATGCCGTATACTCGGGAGACACCCATGCCTGACCTATTTGTAAAGACCACCCCTACCTTATTAGATGATCTAGAAGAGCTGCAACTCGCTTTGGTTAGGATGCAACAGGAAAGGGATGCTTGGAAGAACAAGTTCCAGACTTTAGAGAGTTCCTATAAAGCAGACTTGAAGGAGAAAGACGATTTGATCGAGATCCTTGAGAGTCGAGCGGTGGAGTCTATAGAGAGGCAAGGGGATTTATTTTACCCTAAGCCTCAACCAGATGTTGATTACTCACTTTCTGATCCAGATGATTGGAAGGAGGTTGGCATCAGACATGTGGAAGAAAACCAGAGGCTAAGGGCTCAGATTGCCATGCTCACAGGGAAGCGCCAGCGTACAGATTGATCTCCATCAGTTTCTTTTCTCAGGATTTTAGATTGTATTTTCATCTTGTACTCGGGATCATTGAAACTTGTAATCCATTTTGAAGTTATTATTATAAAAATTTTCAGTATTTCAAAAGCTTTATTACTTTGATGTTCATAATATGTCTATAAAATCTTAAATCCCTTGAAATATTAAATAATGAAGTAAAAATAATCATGTGCATTGCATATCATGCATCATATTGCACATATTTCTTGCATTTTTTATACATACCCATGTGTCATACCCAGCTTCTTTACTTCATTCAGCAAGCTGACTCATCACTACAACACTCAGGCTAATTTCAAAAAGAAGATGGACAACTTAGAACAAGAGAATCGCGAGCTGCGCAAAGAAGTTTCTGCTTTGAAGGCCGGCATGGCCAATCTGACTACTCTGATGGAAGCTCTGGTGGCTGCGCAGAATCAACCACCGAGTGTTCAACCTCAACCAATAAGGACGAGTACTAAAGTTCCGACTGTTCCTGTATCCGCTACTCCGGCTGTTATTCAAAACCGTATGCCTCAAGGTTATCCATGGGGAATACCAGAGAATTTTGCACTTGAAGGTTTCAATCTTGGACCTCAAGATGCTCTAGTGGTTCAGACTGTTGTTACTCCTGCACCTCCTGTGGTGTATACTATTCCTGCTGCACCTCCTTCGTTGAACTTGGTTCCGTTTGTTAATGAAGATGTGTGTCGTCCTTTTCCTCCACCAAGTGAAGTCTTGAGTCTTTATGACAAAATGGATGATTTTCAAGAGCAGTTTGATAGAATGCAAAGAGAGATGAAAGCTCTTAGGGGAAAAGAGCTATTTGGGCAGAATGTGAATGAGTTGTGTTTGGTCTCGAATGTAAAGATACCTGCTAAGTTCAAGGTCCCAGAATTTGAGAAGTACAAGGGCAACACTTGCCCTCGTGCCCATTTGGTAATGTATGTGAGGAGAATGTCTACCCACACTGATGATCAGCGTCTGCTGATTCACTTTTTTCAGGATAGTTTGATCGGCGCAGCGTTGAAATGGTATATGAGCTTGGGCAACGCCAACATCCATACCTTTAATGATTTGGGAGAAGCATTCATCAAACAATACAAGTACAATGTGGACATGGCGCCAGACTGTGACCAACTTAGGGCCATGGTTCAGAAAGACATGGAATCGTTCAAAGAGTATGCACAGAGATGTCGCGAGGTAGCTGCCCAAGTGATTCCTCCCATGGAAGATAAAGAAATGACTAAGATTTTTCCGAAGACGCTGGTGCTTTCTATTACGAAAGGATGGTAGCAAGCGCACCAAGTGATTTTACGGAGATGGTAGGAATGGGTGTCCGCCTAGAAGAGGCTGTAAGAGAAGGTCGTTTGACGAAGAGTGAAGGGTCCGGAGGTGTGAAGAAGCTATCTTATGGGTTTACCAAGAAGAAAGAAGGGGATACAAACGCTGTTATACAAGAGAGGAGGGTAAACGCTCCTAGAAGGAATTATCAGTGTCACCAGCAAGTTACCTCGGTTACTTCTGTTATGAATTCCGCTCCGACTATCGTTGCTTATCAAAGACCGTCCCAGCAGGGGAACCAAGGGAATAATCAGAGAAGGGAGAACTATGACCCTATTCCCATGAGCTATGCAGAGCTACTACCAGCATTGATTCAGAAGAAGTTGGTTCAGACACGACCACCTTCCGCCGTACCATCACCACTGCCTTGGTATTACAAGGCAAACTGTGATCGGTGGATCTGGAACTGACTGTTTAACGCTGGTTCGCGAAATGTCGCGGAAGCAAGAGTCGCCACCGTCTTTTATTTTCTCCAAGTGGAAAGGACAAAAGCACAGAAAAATTCCTTAAAGAGATTGCTCTCGGTTCGGGAGGTAGGTTATAGAAAGGGAAGGTGTTAGCACCCTTTCTATCCATGGTTATCCATGGGCTCTTAGATACTTGCTCATTTGTGTTTTTCAAAATTGTTTTGCTTTTCAATGTGGGTTTAAAAGTTTCTTTTGAAAAATTTCAGTTCGACTCATACGTCAGAGTGTTTGAAAAGTTTGCTTTGAAAGCTTTTGAAAAGTGTCAGTGTGAAAAGTCTTTTTGTTTGTTTGGAGATTAGAGCAAGTATCCTTGAGAACCTACCTACCCTAAGGAATTCGTCTGTGTAAATGTCCTTTAAAAGTAGTGCCATCCCACCATTGAGAGGTAGGTAGCACCACCGTTGGAGATGTTCGGGTCAATTCGAGGTTCGGGACATGGTGATCACCAGAGCAATGGGAAGACACCTTAGAAGCTACCCTCATGCCAGGTTCCCGGATCATGAGGACTTACTAAGACATCCTCTACTCGACGACCACCTTTCGAAAGGCAACAGTGAGGCGTACCCTAGGGGTGGTGTGTGCGAATTGTGTGTCATGTTTCAAGTATTTTTGTCTTGTCATGTTTGTCGTGTTCTACGCTTGATTTTAATTTGACATTCATTCTTTCATGCTCGATTAACAGTTAGGAGTGCGGAAAAGATAAATCTACGACTATTACAAAGGCGCGGGTCCACATCGCCAAAATTAAACCGGACCCGATTTAGCGAAAAAATAAATAATGCGAAGAAATAAAGTGCGAAAAGTAAATTACATGGCTTTGGGATATTTACAAAATTATAATAAGCGATAATAAAATAAATGCGCAATTAACTGGTTAATGATGGGCGTTGGACCCTTTTTGCAAATAATTAAGATTAATAAGGATTAAAAAAATTAAAATTAAATTGTTTTTGGTATTTTGTATTTTTTTGATTTAATGAGAAAAGGAGAATTAATTGAGATGAAATTAGATGGCAAACCCTAATTCTAGTATTTTTTATTTATTAAGAAAGAATTAAAATATGACCTAAATTAACCTAAAATTTATGTACAATTTAAATAGAAAAATAAATAAATAAATGATTATTATTATTCTAAAAAGGAAAAAATATTAAAGGGAATAAAAAATAGCAATTAACCTAATTCTACATTTTGGATTTTTTATTAAAAAGAGATTAAAATTAAAACCTAATTAACTAAATATTGACATATTAATTTATTTATAAAAATAATTATTATAGAATAAATATTATGTTTTTTTGTGTTTTTTTTTTGATTTTTTTAATGTTTTTATATTTTATAGAAAAAAATAAGTTAATTAAAGCAATCAAATAAATCATACAATAATTAAAATAGAAAAAATAAAATAAAGAAAGCAAACCAGAGTGGGGGTGCTGCCCCAAATTTTGGAGGTATAAGCCTGAAAAGCCTGGCCCAATAAGGGTTGATTCATTGACTTTCTGGGATCAGGTATGATGCGTTGACTGGTGCTTAGGGTACTCCTTTGATCATGGCCCCTGACTTGCTTTCCAGGACACATGGCTGATGGATTCTTGAGGATGCATAGCATGGATCTTAACTAGCGCTGCATAGAATTTCAGTTTGCAAAATAATATGGCAAATATGTAGGACCTGGGACTTGAACCCAGGTCCTTGGGGTTACAAACATAGCGTGTCACCACTGAGCCATCACGTTCACCTTTAATATATAATATAACACAATTAATATAAAAAGAAAATGTTAATGCTGTTGAAAATTCGCGCGCAATTCAAAACGTCCAATGGCTGATGGACACGCCATCTTCTTCCTCACCACCCCTGTAACACAGAACTAATGGGCAACGGTTTTCATGCGTGGTTTAAAGAGACCTACAGGAAAATAGCGAATAGAGATATATGAGATATAAATTTATCGCGAGGCATGCTTCTTGTTCATGAGACCACGCTGAGTTCAACCATGGTGGTTTTAGTGGCCAATTTTACTGTATTGACAAAGCCCCAATTTTGAGAACCTGAAAACCTAGTTTGTAACAATGGCAACTTCTCATATATGGCACAAAAACAAAATCAAACACGTTGGTTAGCTTTAGAACATCATGACAAACAATAATCCATAAATAAAAATGCATGAGGATGCTTAAATCGTGCTATACGAATTCAAAATTCTCTTGGTTCAGTTTGACTTAGAGATACCGTTTCAGGGCGTTTGAGTTGTTGTTTTTGATTGAGAAAGACTCAGTGATGTCTCAGAAGGCTATTGAAACAAAAATCCAAGCTTGAATCGTCCTCTAAGCTAGTTTTCAGATTTCAGTTTTTATGAGAAATTTTCAATATGCAATAGGGTTCTTGAGCGCAGCTTCTAGTCTTAGAGCATCAGGGTTGTGATGTAGTATTTGTATGGAATGGTTTTAGGTCAAAAGATTGAACAAAATCTCTTGCATTCAAAGATTAAAGATTTGATTTTCTTCCATTATACTTTCAATCTTTTTCACATGGTTTTTGTGCAAATCATATCCAATTCAATCCAATTCTTCCCAATCAGCATGTGCACGAGTTATAGAGGCCAAATCATGCATAAAAAGATTTTTCCATGTTAGGTTTATATTTTTCATGAATTAAAATGATTTAAATGAATATAAATTAATATTAATTCAAATAAATAATTAAAAAATATGAGAATACTTCCCCTTGGGCCTAGTGGTCGTGCATAGGCTTGGCATGAAGAAATTTGGAAGATAATTGGGCCCATTTGCATTTTTAGGCCTTTTGCATCATTGTTGACTTTCAAAAATTTCCAAAAATTTCCCAACTTCCACAAGGCATAACTTGGTCAATTTTTAAGCTTTTCACATGTTCTTGGACATTTTGGAAAGGTCTTTGAGTCCTTTAACCAATGCCTTTGGTCCCATGTCATTTTGATTTACCAATCTCAAGTTATGGCCTTTGACTTAAAGTCACTTTTTGTTGACTTTTGAAAATGACCTATAATGTTGAAATTGATAACTTTTTGTGAGAGCATTTCTTGGTCTTGGAACATGAAGATGAATTGTAGGAAATGTCTTTCTCTTCAAAATGAGCTTTGGATGGAATTTTTCTGATAATCCATGTGAAAGTTATGCCCTGGTCAATTTCAGTTGACTTTTTCAGCTGTCCAAATATAGCAACTTTTGCATCTTTGATGATTTCTGAGCCAAATTTTGAAAATCATGATCAAGCATTGATCAAATGATGTTTGTGGCTTCAAAATGATATATTGACCAAAAATTTGAACTTTTGACTGTCAAATGACCATTTTGCCCCTACAGTTGACTGTGGTGCAATCTAGGGTTTTGACTGTGCAATCTTGAGCTGAATGCCTTGAAACTTGATATGAGGACATTTGACCATCTTTGTAAGCATGTGAGACTTGATTGGGCCTTTGAGAAGTTCATTTGCTTGACCAGAACTCAAACCCTAGTTTTGACTGTCTAGGGGACAGTTGAGCTGCACAACCCTTGGGGAATTTTGTGACCTTGACTTTGACAATTCTTGATGAATATGGGAGGGCAAATTTTGGGGTACAACAGTTGCCCCTGTTCAATCTTCTTAGACCCGAGGATGCAGATTGGCTGACGTGCCTTTCGTAATCCGAGGGTAGAAGATGATTGAACACTAAAGTGCCCAGAAATTTGCGCTCACATAGTGACAGTAATGGGGAATGGGCTTATAGATGCCATTTAGAGATTGCTGAATAGGGTGATGGGCTTATAGATGCCATCTGGATGCTGACCGTGTAAGAGATTCCTTAGCGAGAACCTGCATACATGCAAAACAGAAAAATGAGTACCTGACACGTCGCAGGAGCTGATTTTAGATGCTTGATATAGATATGTCCTGATTGGTTACAGGAGCTGGGTCTGGAGCTTCAAACGTTGATGAATGAACCAGGGATGGTTGCTGCCTTGACCTGAATGATAAGTGAACCTTGGATGATTTTAACTTCAACAACGCTCGTTGAGAAAAATCTTGGTGAGAATTACCATCTTCGTAGTGTCAGGAAGAGAACCAAAGGATATTATAATCTCAAAGGGAGTTACCTCACTCACGTTGGAGAGGGAACTATAGGAAATTATAATCTGAAAGGAGATATCACCTCACGCTCATGCCGGAGAGGGGAACATCTGAAAAAGGGATTACTACCTCACACACCGTTGGAGAGGGAACCATAAGAGAATATCACCTCACGCTCATGCCGGAGAGGAGAACATCTGAAGAAGGAATTACCACCTCACACGCCGTTGGAGAGGGGACCATAAGAGAATATCACCTCACGCTCATGCCGGAGAGGAGAACATCTGAAGAAGGAATTACCACCTCACACGCCGTTGGAGAGGGGACCACAAAAGAATATCACCTCACGCTCATCGTCGGAGAGGAAAACATCTTGAAAAAGGAATTACCACCTCACGCTCACCGTTGGAGAGGGGACCACAAAAGAATATCACCTCACGCTCATCGTCGGAGAGGAAAACATCTTGAAAAAGGAATTACCACCTCACGCTCACCGTCGGAGAGGGGACCATAAGAGAATATCACCTCACGCTCATGCCGGAGAGGGAAACATCTGACAAAGGAATTACCACCTCACACGCCGTTGGAGAGGGGACCATAAGAGAACTTCTACTGAGTCTTCATCAGAAAAATCTGTTTGGAGTCGATTTAACTGGACTAGAGAAATCCTTGAAATATGTTTGAGAATTTCAACTGCATCTTTCCTGAAAGGTAAAGGTCAGTTATATGCGAAGCACGATATGGATCAAGCCATGATGTTCTTAACATAAATGATATTCGTATGATATGATGCAGTGCGTTATGCATGCTATGATGATGTATGTAAAGTTTTATGTATGTTTTCGTCTAGGAAAATAAATCCTTGACGGGTGCCGGGAAGTCATATCCTGGGCTGATGTTGAGGGAGAGATTCTGCTTCCGCTGTGGATGATTCGTTGCAAGAATACCGGTAGGAGAAGATGACTCCGTTGCGGAATAAACTTGGCAAATGAAGGATTCTGCGGGGAGAAAAGATACTCTAGCGATCATGCTGGGGAGTGCTACTCTGTGGGGATAGCGATGCTTTGCTGAGTTGATGAAGGTAACTCCGCTGGGGCTACCATTGATGAGCTATGCTGGGGATATCCTTGTTGTGCTGGAAGTGTTGATAGACTTCGCTGGGGGTAGAAAGATACTTTGCCGAGGACGCTCTTTCCGTGGCTTTTGGCTGAGGATAACCCAGTTATATCCTGTTACGGAAATAACTCTTTAAATCAAGCCGGGATGACGCGTTCGTGCTCTGCGAGGGATAAGCTTCCAGAATCTACTGGGGATAAGCTTGCTGCTTGGGGAGATATGAATTCCAACTTTCCTGGGGAAACTGGATTGGACTCTTCTGGTGGAGGTTTGAATTGCAGGGGAGGTGACTCCTTTGAATGTTGAGATACCGCCGGGGAACAATCTTTAGACCAAGACTGCCGGGGATACTTGTTAAGAATATATGCTGCTGCTGAGGTATTGAGATCTACAGGAGGATACTCAACTTCCTTGATATTTGATGATTTGCTTGGAGAAGAAGGTATTGACTTTGTTGAACCACTCTCTGGGGAATTAAGATACACTTGGCCGTATTCTTTAGCTGAACTTACTCTGGTACCTTGGAGGATAGAGCAATTGGATTGTTTAGACCACTCTTTATTGCCCCTGTTTCTAGTGTCACCTGCAATGAATTCCTTTGTTTCGTATGCAAATATTTATGAGTTAGCAAATTATTGTCAATGCATACATCACAAATTGAACCTTGGACGTTCTTCGCAAAACAAAACAGAGAAAGGAAAAATACTTGGCACATTTAACTGAAAATATATTTTTATTGATTTTTGAATGGCCTGAAAATAGGCGTTTTGTGTACAAGAGGCTGACGTCCTAGTAAGAGGTACGTCGCCGATCAAAAGAGTTTATACAAGTTTTGTACAAAAGAAAAATAAAACAGCTGTGTGAAAGATGAATGATCCACTGGGTTTCAACCCTGCTATTGCCTTTATAACTCCGAGCGTCTCATCACTTGATGACCTTGGTTGAAGGTGAAGCTGACTGATCGATGCCGTTTTGAACTTGATGCAGATACCGGATTCTGGATGCACAGTGATCAATGAGACATAGTTTTACACTTTATCCCTAATTTTTGCCTGGACCGCCCTTTCGGGTTTTCAGTCCACCGGGATACCCATTTTTGCCCAAGCCGCCCTTTCAGGTTTTTCGACTTGCCGGGTGTACAGATTTTTTCATTTTCATCCCTACATTTTGCCCGAACCCTTTTGGTTCGACGGGAAGCCCTAATTTTTGCCTAGGCATGTCAGCCTAGCGGGTCTTTTTCATGCGTAGTATTTTTTAACTATGTCTGCATTGGCGGGGTGAGGAAGGTCGTCACCATCTATGTTGGTTAAGATCATTGCTCCTCCTGAGAACACATGCTTAACCACAAATGGCCCTTCATACGTAGGGGTCCATTTGCCCCTTGGATCACTCTGAGGAAGGATGATTCTCTTGATAACCAGATCCCCAACTTGATATTCCTGTGGTCTGACTTTTTTGTTAAATGCCCTGATCATCCGTTTCTGATACGTCTGACCATGACAGATAGTAGCAAGTCTCTTTTCGTCAATGAGATTGAGTTGGTCAAGTCGTGTCTGGATCCAATCATCTTCGTTCAGATTTGCATCCTTCATTATCCGGAGAGAGGGAATTTGCACCTCGATCGGCAAGACTGCCTCCATACCATAAACCAGAGAGAAAGGAGTTGCCCCGGTTGACGTCCTAGCTGAGGTACGATACCCATGCAGAGCGAACGGTAACATCTCGTGCCAATCTTTGTACGTTACTGTCATTTTCTGCACGATCTTCTTGATGTTCTTGTTAGCTGCTTCTACAGCCCCATTCATCTTCGGTCTGTAAGGAGAAGAATTGTGGTGCTGTATCTTGAACTGTTCGCAAAGCTCAGCAATCATCTTATTGTTCAGATTGGTACCGTTGTCTGTAATAATCCGTTCAGGGACGCCGTATCGACAAATCAGATTGTGCCGAATAAACCGTGCCACAACAGTCTTGGTTACTGTAGCATAGGATGCTGCCTCAACCCACTTTGTAAAATAATCAATCGCTACTAGGATGAAGCGATGTCCATTGGATGCCGTAGGTCTTATCTCACCGATCATGTCTATGCCCCACATTGCAAATGGCCAAGGCGCAGTCAGAACATTCAGGGGAACCGGAGGAACATGCACCTTATCTGCATAGATCTGGCACTTGTGGCATGTCCTAGAGTGTTGGTAGCAATCAGCTTCCATCGTGGACCAGTAATATCCTGCCCGTAGGATCTTCTTAGCCATGGTGTGCCCACTGGAATGCGTACCAAAGGTCCCTTCATGTAGCTCTTCCATGATTCTCTCCGCTTCAGTCTTGTCCACACAGCGCAGTAAGGTTGAATCATGGTTTCTCTTGTACAAGATGCCGTTGCTTAGGAAGAACTTGGCTGCGAACCTCCTCAGGAATTTCTTATCATTGATAGAGGCACCTTCAGGGTATTCCTGAGTTTCCAAATATCTCTTCACTTCATGGTACCAAGGCTTCTCAGTCACCAATTCAGTTTCGATGTCACAACAGTATGCCGGTTCGTCTAGTTTCTCGATGGTGATCTGGGGAGCTTCATTATCCCATTTAACCTTGAACATTGAAGACATAGTAGCTAACGCGTCCGCTAACTGATTCTCTTCTCTTGGAAAGTGCTCAAAGGTTATCTCTGTAAAGTGGGGAATCAGGGTCAACACACATTCTCTGTAAGGAATCAAGTTTGGATGTTTCGTATCCCACTCTCCATTGATCTGATTGATCACTAGAGCGGAATCTCCGAAGACACTGAGGAACTTGATCCGTAAGTCGATCGCAGCTTGAAGACCCATGATACACGCCTCATACTCCGCCATGTTGTTGGTACAGTTGAAACATAGTCGGGCAGTGAGTGGAGTATGAGTACCTTGTGGAGATATGATGATGGCGCCAATACCATTTCCCAAAGCATTGGAAGCCCCGTCAAAGTGCATAGACCATCGGGATCCTGGTTCAGGTCCTTCATCCGGTCCAGGCACTTCACAATCAGTCACAATCATGATGCTTTCATCCGGAAACTCGAAGTTCATTGATTGGTAGTCATCTACAGCTTGATGAGCTAAGTGGTCTGCCAATACACTTCCCTTGATGGCTTTCTGGGTTGTGTACTGAATGTCGTATTCCGTCAAGATCATTTGCCATCTTGCAATTCTCCCAGACAGAGCAGGCTTTTCAAATATATACTTTATCGGATCCATCTTTGAGATCAACAAGGTAGTGTGAGTCAGCATATACTGTCTCAGCCGGCGAGCAGCCCATACCAAAGCGCAGCAAGTTTTCTCAAGCAGTGAGTATCGGGTCTCACAGTCGGTAAACTTTTTGCTAAGGTAATAAATGGCGTGCTCTTTTCGGCCAGACTCGTCATGCTGCCCCAGCACACACCCCATTGAGTTGTCTAGCACTGTCAGATATAGGATCAGAGGTCTCCCTTCAACCGGTGGCATAAGGATGGGTGGTTCTTGGAGATACTCTTTGATTTTGTTGAAAGCAGCCTGACATTCATCGTTCCAACGTACTACCTGATCTTTCTTCAACAGCTTGAAGATTGGCTCGCAGGTAGCAGTCAAATGAGATATGAATCGAGCAATGTAATTCAGGCGTCCTAAAAAGCCTCTGACTTCCTTCTCTGTCTTAGGAGCTGGCATCTCTTGAATAGCTTTGACCTTAGCAGGGTCCACTTGAATACCTTTATCACTGACCACGAAGCCTAGCAATTTCCCAGATCTTACCCCGAAGGTGCACTTGTTCGGGTTCAATCTCAGCTTATACAATTTCAACCGGTCAAACAACTTCTGCAGATGATCTAGATGCTCTTCCTCAGTCTGGGACCTAGCGATCATGTCGTCCACATACACTTCGATCTCATGATGGATCATATCATGAAATAAGGCAACCATGGCACGCTGGTAGGTTGCCCCAGCATTCTTCAATCCGAACGGCATGACCTTGTAACAGAAGGTGCCCCACTGAGTAACAAATGTAGTCTTCTCCATGTCTTCAGGTGCCATCTTTATCTGATTGTAACCTGAAAAGCCATCCATGAAAGAGAATACCTTGTGCTGAGCTGTATTATCAACAAGGACATCAATGTGAGGTAAAGGGAAGTCATCCTTGGGGCTGGCCCTGTTCAGATCCCTGTAATCGACACACATTCTGACCTTGCCGTCCTTCTTAGGTACCGGCACCACATTAGCAACCCACTGAGGATAAGACGTTACTGTAAGGAACCCGGCATCAAACTGTTTCATCACCTCGGCCTTAATCTTCTCGGACATCTCTGGACGCATCCGACGAACCTTTTGTTTAACCGGAGGGCAGTCTTCCCTAGTCGGCAAATGATGGACAACAATATCGGTATCCAACCCTGGCATGTCTTCGTAGGACCAGGCAAAGATCTCCATATAGTCATGCAGCATCTTGGTTAACCGTTGCTTCACGCTGAGCTCTAGGTTAGCACCAATCTTTACCTCTTTTCTGTCTGCCTCAGTACCCAAGTTTATGGTTTCCACTGGCTCTTCATGGGGTTGAATTGCCCTCTCTTCCTGAAGCAACAGTCTTGCAAGCTCGCCAGGCACTTCGCAATCATCTTCACCTTCGTCTTCGGCTAAGTTGATCGGATTTTCGAAGTCATAATTGGCATTAGCAGAGCTGTTATCAGTGAGATCCAGAGTGGATTGGAACCTGTATGAGTGAGTGTGTGTGTAAATACAGCTGTTTTGAAAATTATGTAAAGGAAATGAAAGAAGAAAAAGGAACACAATATTTGCAATGCGAAAATAGTCCAAGATTTTCATTTATGATGTATAAAATGACAGTTCATATGCCCTCACAAATAGAACCACGGTGTCTCGGGTAAGACACCGGGCCATAGAGTTTATCATTGTTTATTACAAAATAACAAAACATGGGAATTCATTACTGTGTCACAAAGGTAACAGGGGTGTGATCCTTTGCACTCCAATTGTTCAATCCTTCTTCGGCCGTCGGATAAATCCAGCTGTTGAATTCGGCCTCGTCCACTTCAAAGTCTTCCCCGACAACATTTACTTCTGAACCCTTGATAAATACCGGAGGCCTTCTGATCTTCTCTTTCCTCATAGCTCTCTGCCCTTCTGAGGTGAAGCCCAGCCCAAGTTTATCAGTCTTCTGGGTGAAGTCTGGCAGTCTGCCCCAGTTGGCACCTTCACCCTTCTGCACTACAGCCCTGGCATCCTTTAGGGAAGCCATCTTCAGAGGACCACCTGCTTCTGCTGTTTCTGCTGCGATTGGAAACACCTCCTCGAAATGTTGAAAGGGGGTCTCAATGAACTCCCCATCCATCTCAATGTATCTGAACGAGTTTAGGTGGCTCACCATGTATTCTTCCTCACCTTGCACGGTGACGATCTTCCCTCTGACGGGGTACTTCAGTTTTTGATGCAAGGTAGAGGTCACTGCCCCAGCCTTATGTATCCAGGGTCGACCCAGCAGACAAGAGTAAGATGGACGGATATCCATCACATAAAAAGTGGAGTCGAACACCTGAGAGCCCACACGAATCGGAATGTCCACCTCCCCATGGACCATCCTCTTTGAACCATCAAAGGCCCTGACAATGATGTTGCTGGGCTTTAAATCAAGGCCTTCACAATCTAGACGATCCAGAGCCTTCTTGGGTAGCACATTCAAAGATGACCCAGTATCAACCAACACGTGTGCCAAGGTGGTGCCCCTGCATTCGATTGAGACATGCAGAGCATCATTATGATCTTTCCCTTTCATGGTCAAATCAGCGTCTGAAAAACCCAAGCCATTGTCCGCCGTTAGACTTGCCACGCAATCAGTGAATTGGACTGCAGAAGTTTCATGTGGCACATGAGCCTTCTTAAGGAATGAGATAAGGGCCTTTGCATGGGCCTCGGAGCACAGCAGTAAAGAGAGCATGGAGATTTTGGAGGGCGTATGCCCCAGCTGTTCCACAACATTAAAGTCACTCTTCTTTATAATCTTCAAGATCTCCTCCATCTCTTGTGGGGAAGCCTCAGCAGCCATGGGTATGGGTACCTCCATCTGGGCAGGCTCAGTTTCAATTCCCTTGCCCCGAGCATCGGATGACTCGGCAGCAGGAGAAACAATAGGATCAGCAGCAGGAATAACAACTTGATCAGCAACGGGAGTCGGTGTACTTGCAGGAATTATCAGGAGTGGTCTTCTAGCAGCAGGTGGCGCAATGTCAGGCGAGAAGAGCCTGCCACTGCGGGTAACTTTGGCCGGGCCAGTGATGTCACAGATGCTGGCGCCAGCGTTGAGCTCTTGTTTCACTCCGTTTATATATACATCTGCCCCATAGTGCCAAGGGACAGCTTTGTTGGATACATAGGGCAGGGGCCCAGGAACAGTGATAGTAACAGGTGCGACGGTCAGAATTTGAACAGGCTTCTTCTGGAGAGCCGGGATCGGATTGTTGAAGATTGTCACCACAGAGACCTCTTCCCTTGGAACCATACGAACAGCAGACTTCTTGAATAGAATCTCCTTACTATCCATTAAGCTTTGGATGCCTAACTTTAGCAAGGGACAACCGGATGAGGACACAACACAGAACAGGCAATCCTCACTACAACCCGGAAATAAACCGGCCTGCAGTAGGTTCTTCTTAATGATCTTTAAAGGAGTGGCTAGATCCTCCACAGAAACAGCATAAACATCTTCATCAATAGCATTTACCCCGTGCTGAGGCATAGGGGCAGTAACTACATTCGGTTTTGCGGGCGCTTCGAATTGTATCTCTTTAGCATCGATAAGGTCTTGCACCTTATTCCTTAACGCCCAACAGTCATCAGTGGCATGCCCCGGGCTATCTGAATGGTAAGCACAACGGGCATTCGGGTTGTACTTAGGAGAGGTAGTGTTTGAGAACTTTGGCGCCTCCTTGACAGTCACCAAATTGGTGGCTAGCAACTGTGGCAGGATTTGCGATAGGGTCATGCTTAACCGGGTGAACTCTCTCCGAGGTCTATCAGCCCTTTGAGGATTATTTGGCCGGGGAGCGGCAGCAGGCTTAGCGATCATTACCGCGCTGACAGATTGGCGGTGATCAGGTCTTTCGGATTTTCTGGAGCCATACACAGCACTAGACTCCTTTTTAAACGGTTTCTTGTCCGACCCAGATGATGATGCAGCCTTTGCAATCTTTCCAGACTTCAACCCAGCTTCGATTCTCTCTCCAGTCAAGATTAAGTCAGTAAAACCAGCAGAAGAATTCCCAATGAGATGGTTGAAGAACGGCCCAGATAGGGTCCCCAAGAACATGTCCACTAACTCTCGGTCAGTCAAAGGTGGCTGCACCCTGCCAGCCAGATCTCTCCACTTCTGCGCGTACTCTTTAAAACCTTCGCTTACGCCTAACGACATACCCTGGAGTTGGGTACGCGTGGGGGCAAGGTCGGCATTATACTGATACTGCTTGTAGAAAGCAGTGGCCAGCTCCTCCCAGTTACGAACTTTGGTCCCATCCAGCTGATAGAACCATTCGAGATGAGTCCCTGAAAGACTCTCCTGGAAGAAGTGGATCCATAGATTCTTGTCCGCAGAGTACGGCTGAATCTTTCGCACATAGGACCTCAAATGCAGCTTGGGACAGGATGCCCCGTCATACTTAGAAAAAGTTGGAGCTTTGAACTTGTGCGGGATAATTACACCAGTCGACAAACCCAGATCTCCGAAATCCAGCCCAGGTGCCTGTTGCACCTCCATAGCTTTCAGCCTGTCCTCCAGTTGTTTGTACCTATCATCTGCAGGAGGATACTGTTCCTCATCAAAATCTGTCTCGTTGTCGGAGACCACCGGACTAGGAACCCTTGCTTCTGCCTGAGAAGGACTCTTGCCAACAGAAGAAGCAACCTCTTCATTGTGTAGAGTATTACCCATCCTTCGGCCCGTGTTGAATAGAACAGTCCTTCTTTTCTTCTTCTTCTCCTTCTTCAGGAGCATGGCCTTCAGCTCATCTTGGCCTTTAGCTAGACCCAGGATTAACTCTTGAAACTGCGCATTCTGCGCCTGGAGAGCCTTGATTGAAGTCTCAGTTGATTCAGATCCGGAATTCATGATGCTGAAATAAACAGCGAAGAACTGTAAGCAACCTGAAAAAGGGGAAAACCTGCTATGCACATGATGTATGAAATGCGTATGAATTATGTTTTCAAAGACAATCGGGAATCAACTTTGTTAAACAAAAAAGGAACACACTTCATTAGATTCAACTTTGTAACTGAAATTATTCAACAAGTTGCCCTTAGGCGTTTACATGAAATGGAACAACTGGAAAGGAAATAAAAACTGTAAAGGCACATTCAGAATTCCTCATTGATCCCATGGTCTCCTCTTCTCAGTACGGAGGTAGGCATTCAGGGCTCTCTCATTCTCCAATTGCTTTGTCAGCTTCTGGATCTTTGATTCCTGCTCGTTGACCTTTTCCCGGTAAGAATCCCGCTCTTCTTGCAGTTGCGACCAAGATCTCTTCAACGTCTCGTAGTCAGTAGGTATCTGAGGAGGAAGGACAGTTGGAGGAACACCATCTTTATCAGGACACTCAAGAATGACGGGTCTGACAACTTCATACGGCATACCTAACTTCTGAGCACGGATGCGGACCCATTTGTAGTAGGCTTCCATAGGTAGAGAAGTCTTTGGCCCTAGCTCTTGTGGGTCAGCTTTATGAACCTTCTCCCAAGCCTTGATGAACCTACGACGCAGCTCGTCACTATCCACCTGAAACTCGAAACTGATGTGAGGCACCAACATCTCATGGGGGCCTGTTCTTCTTGCTCTTCCAAACTGACGGAGTGCTAGACATGGATTGTAAGAGATCCCTCCTTGGGTACCAATCAGAGGAACATTAGGATACTCCCCGCATCGATCAATAATAGCTATCTCATCCAAACCTCTGCAAGTCCAAATGATGTCTTTATCGGTGAGAGACATTAACCTGTGAGCCCAACCTCTTCCTTCTTGGTTCTTCAGTACGAACTTAGGGAGGTGCGAAATAAACCACCTCACCAACAAAGGGATACAACACCATAGGGTTCCTCGTCTTCGGGTAGTGCGGGCATGAAGTTGTTGTAAGATGTCACCCAAGAGAGTGGGCACAGGATTCTGAGACATAAAAATCCTAATGGAAGTGACATTGATGAAGTTGTCAGGATTAGGAAATAGGACTAACCCATAGATTAGGAGAGCCAAGATATCTTCATATGCCCTAAAGTCCAAGTCATTCCAGAAGTTGTTAGCTTTACCAATCAGAAACTTGGCCAAGAAACCCTTAACTCCGCTTCTAGTTACCCAGTTGTCTGTTACCTCTTGATGGGTCAAAGGAAGAGCTGCAGCAATGTCCTCAAGCCTGAGGGTCTTTTCCCAACCAGTAAAGGGAGTCTGATCCAAGATAGGGATACCAAGCAGGTTAGAGAACTCTTCCAGGGTAGGGACCAGCTGGAAGTCTTGGAAGGTAAAGCACTGGTACTGAGGGTCATAGAACTGGGTCAGAACACTCATCAACTGTTGATCCCGCTTTGCAGTGACTAAACTGAGAAGAGAACCATGCCTCTGAATGAAGGAAGTGGTGTTTGGAATTCTGCTAACCAACTCATCAATCAACTCAGGTGAACGAACAAAGTTGAACCGGATAGTATTCCTTCGCACAGGCATCATAATGTCCTACAAAACAGAGCAAAGATGAAACCCTCTTGTCTTTGAAATGGTCAGTTCTTATGCAGGATGCAATGCTCATGATGTTATGATGTTATGATAAAGCACACCACATACAGATACAAAGGCAAACATAGTAAGGCACACAAGTCACACAAGGCAAGCCCCTAAAGTTTAGGCCAGCATGAGGTCTAGGTACTACCCTCTTTCAGTTTGTTGGTTCATACCTGTCCTAATCAAAAGTAACCGGGTTCTTAGAGGATCCCAATATCATTGACTACCCTCAATCGGTCATAACTCCAGCATCGCAATCTTTTCTTGCGGCCAGAACCATCACGAGAGTTTAGCCTCAATGGGCGTAGCATACTGCTACTGTTCTAAAGGCCAAGTTGTGTCAATTAAGGTTCTAAGGTTGTTGGTGCTTAATGACTCCTTAGAAGACCCATATTCTCCTCGTTGCGACACAAGGGATATCGGTACAGACTAAGGTGTCACACCAACGTAGCCACTGCTTCACCTGTGTCGGTCTACGCCGGACAGGTCCCTCACAGCTTATGCTACCTAAACAGGGTACCCCCAGATCCGGGTTAGGATCTATGTATCTCCGATGCAACCCACAATAGTAAAGCAAGCAAAACAGTACAAGTGAAAACACAGTTATGACCTAGCCCTAAGGTACACCTCACTTTAAAATATCCCCAGCAGAGTCGCCAGTTCTGTGATCGGTGGATCTGGAACTGACTGTTTAACGCTGGTTCGCGAAATGTCGCGGAAGCAAGAGTCGCCACCGTCTTTTATTTTCTCCAAGTGGAAAGGACAAAAGCACAGAAAAATTCCTTAAAGAGATTGCTCTCGGTTCGGGAGGTAGGTTATAGAAAGGGAAGGTGTTAGCACCCTTTCTATCCATGGTTATCCATGGGCTCTTAGATACTTGCTCATTTGTGTTTTTCAAAATTGTTTTGCTTTTCAATGTGGGTTTAAAAGTTTCTTTTGAAAAATTTCAGTTCGACTCATACGTCAGAGTGTTTGAAAAGTTTGCTTTGAAAGCTTTTGAAAAGTGTCAGTGTGAAAAGTCTTTTTGTTTGTTTGGAGATTAGAGCAAGTATCCTTGAGAACCTACCTACCCTAAGGAATTCGTCTGTGTAAATGTCCTTTAAAAGTAGTGCCATCCCACCATTGAGAGGTAGGTAGCACCACCGTTGGAGATGTTCGGGTCAATTCGAGGTTCGGGACATGGTGATCACCAGAGCAATGGGAAGACACCTTAGAAGCTACCCTCATGCCAGGTTCCCGGATCATGAGGACTTACTAAGACATCCTCTACTCGACGACCACCTTTCGAAAGGCAACAGTGAGGCGTACCCTAGGGGTGGTGTGTGCGAATTGTGTGTCATGTTTCAAGTATTTTTGTCTTGTCATGTTTGTCGTGTTCTACGCTTGATTTTAATTTGACATTCATTCTTTCATGCTCGATTAACAGTTAGGAGTGCGGAAAAGATAAATCTACGACTATTACAAAGGCGCGGGTCCACATCGCCAAAATTAAACCGGACCCGATTTAGCGAAAAAATAAATAATGCGAAGAAATAAAGTGCGAAAAGTAAATTACATGGCTTTGGGATATTTACAAAATTATAATAAGCGATAATAAAATAAATGCGCAATTAACTGGTTAATGATGGGCGTTGGACCCTTTTTGCAAATAATTAAGATTAATAAGGATTAAAAAAATTAAAATTAAATTGTTTTTGGTATTTTGTATTTTTTTGATTTAATGAGAAAAGGAGAATTAATTGAGATGAAATTAGATGGCAAACCCTAATTCTAGTATTTTTTATTTATTAAGAAAGAATTAAAATATGACCTAAATTAACCTAAAATTTATGTACAATTTAAATAGAAAAATAAATAAATAAATGATTATTATTATTCTAAAAAGGAAAAAATATTAAAGGGAATAAAAAATAGCAATTAACCTAATTCTACATTTTGGATTTTTTATTAAAAAGAGATTAAAATTAAAACCTAATTAACTAAATATTGACATATTAATTTATTTATAAAAATAATTATTATAGAATAAATATTATGTTTTTTTGTGTTTTTTTTTTTATTTTTTTAATGTTTTTATATTTTATAGAAAAAAATAAGTTAATTAAAGCAATCAAATAAATCATACAATAATTAAAATAGAAAAAATAAAATAAAGAAAGCAAACCAGAGTGGGGGTGCTGCCCCAAATTTTGGAGGTATAAGCCTGAAAAGCCTGGCCCAATAAGGGTTGATTCATTGACTTTCTGGGATCAGGTATGATGCGTTGACTGGTGCTTAGGGTACTCCTTTGATCATGGCCCCTGACTTGCTTTCCAGGACACATGGCTGATGGATTCTTGAGGATGCATAGCATGGATCTTAACTAGCGCTGCATAGAATTTCAGTTTGCAAAATAATATGGCAAATATGTAGGACCTGGGACTTGAACCCAGGTCCTTGGGGTTACAAACATAGCGTGTCACCACTGAGCCATCACGTTCACCTTTAATATATAATATAACACAATTAATATAAAAAGAAAATGTTAATGCTGTTGAAAATTCGCGCGCAATTCAAAACGTCCAATGGCTGATGGACACGCCATCTTCTTCCTCACCACCCCTGTAACACAGAACTAATGGGCAACGGTTTTCATGCGTGGTTTAAAGAGACCTACAGGAAAATAGCGAATAGAGATATATGAGATATAAATTTATCGCGAGGCATGCTTCTTGTTCATGAGACCACGCTGAGTTCAACCATGGTGGTTTTAGTGGCCAATTTTACTGTATTGACAAAGCCCCAATTTTGAGAACCTGAAAACCTAGTTTGTAACAATGGCAACTTCTCATATATGGCACAAAAACAAAATCAAACACGTTGGTTAGCTTTAGAACATCATGACAAACAATAATCCATAAATAAAAATGCATGAGGATGCTTAAATCGTGCTATACGAATTCAAAATTCTCTTGGTTCAGTTTGACTTAGAGATACCGTTTCAGGGCGTTTGAGTTGTTGTTTTTGATTGAGAAAGACTCAGTGATGTCTCAGAAGGCTATTGAAACAAAAATCCAAGCTTGAATCGTCCTCTAAGCTAGTTTTCAGATTTCAGTTTTTATGAGAAATTTTCAATATGCAATAGGGTTCTTGAGCGCAGCTTCTAGTCTTAGAGCATCAGGGTTGTGATGTAGTATTTGTATGGAATGGTTTTAGGTCAAAAGATTGAACAAAATCTCTTGCATTCAAAGATTAAAGATTTGATTTTCTTCCATTATACTTTCAATCTTTTTCACATGGTTTTTGTGCAAATCATATCCAATTCAATCCAATTCTTCCCAATCAGCATGTGCACGAGTTATAGAGGCCAAATCATGCATAAAAAGATTTTTCCATGTTAGGTTTATATTTTTCATGAATTAAAATGATTTAAATGAATATAAATTAATATTAATTCAAATAAATAATTAAAAAATATGAGAATACTTCCCCTTGGGCCTAGTGGTCGTGCATAGGCTTGGCATGAAGAAATTTGGAAGATAATTGGGCCCATTTGCATTTTTAGGCCTTTTGCATCATTGTTGACTTTCAAAAATTTCCAAAAATTTCCCAACTTCCACAAGGCATAACTTGGTCAATTTTTAAGCTTTTCACATGTTCTTGGACATTTTGGAAAGTTCTTTGAGTCCTTTAACCAATGCCTTTGGTCCCATGTCATTTTGATTTACCAATCTCAAGTTATGGCCTTTGACTTAAAGTCACTTTTTGTTGACTTTTGAAAATGACCTATAATGTTGAAATTGATAACTTTTTGTGAGAGCATTTCTTGGTCTTGGAACATGAAGATGAATTGTAGGAAATGTCTTTCTCTTCAAAATGAGCTTTGGATGGAATTTTTCTGATAATCCATGTGAAAGTTATGCCCTGGTCAATTTCAGTTGACTTTTTCAGCTGTCCAAATATAGCAACTTTTGCATCTTTGATGATTTCTGAGCCAAATTTTGAAAATCATGATCAAGCATTGATCAAATGATGTTTGTGGCTTCAAAATGATATATTGACCAAAAATTTGAACTTTTGACTGTCAAATGACCATTTTGCCCCTACAGTTGACTGTGGTGCAATCTAGGGTTTTGACTGTGCAATCTTGAGCTGAATGCCTTGAAACTTGATATGAGGACATTTGACCATCTTTGTAAGCATGTGAGACTTGATTGGGCCTTTGAGAAGTTCATTTGCTTGACCAGAACTCAAACCCTAGTTTTGACTGTCTAGGAGACAGTTGAGCTGCACAACCCTTGGGGAATTTTGTGACCTTGACTTTGACAATTCTTGATGAATATGGGAGGGCAAATTTTGGGGTACAACACAAACCAAACATGTGCTTTTCATCAGGGAGCACCAGGGCATAGTGTTGAGAATTGTTATCCTTTGAGGACTGAAGTTCAAAGGTTGGTGAAGTCTGGAATTCTATCTTTCAAAGACATGGGACCTAATGCGAAAGACAATCCTCTACCCAAGCACGGGGGAGTGAATGTTGTAAATATGGTGGCCAGTTGTCCAGGCGACTTCCGAATTTTTGACATTAATCTGGTTAGAGGAGATTTGGTGAAAATGCACGCAGACCTCTGTGAATTCAACTATATACGCATGACCACGCCAGTTGTGCTGTTTGCAGTACAAACATACAGGGTTGCGAGAAGATAATGGTTGATTTACAGGAGATGATGGATGAGGGCTTAATCCATATAATCAGGCCTAGGGAAGAGTATGAAGAGGAAGTGAATATGGTTTCTGGATGTCCTGGTAAATTCAAATTTTTTGATGTGGAGTACTTGAATGAGGATCTCGTGCAGTTGCATGCCACCTTCTGTCGTATTGTTGGTCAGGTGGAACACCAATATGGGTCTTGCATAGTTTGCTGTCGAGACCCCCAAGGATGTTCAATTGTAAGGGAAGGTGTTCAGTTGCTGTTAGACAATGGGACTATCAAGATCACAGGTCAGAGAGATGATTATCATGAGGTTGATATGGTTGAAGTTTGTTTAATGGAAGAAGAGTCAGAGGAAGAGTATGCCTCTGCGGATGAGTATTTCTCTTCAGACGAAGATTTGTTTTCCAGAAATGACTTTGTGATGCCTGATTGTGTTGAGGAAGGGGTAAATGTTATTGTACCTTGTTTTGGTGCACCCGCTCATCTTGAAGTGAAGTACCATAGCAAACCAGCTGTTACCCCATTGGTAATTAGTCAGCCAGGTCCTATTCCCTACCAATTAGATAAGGTTGTGCCTTACAAATACAACGCTACAATCTTAGAAGATGGGGTGGAAGTTCCCATCCAGCCAATGCCTGATATTGGAAATATAGCTGAAAATAGCAGGGTGACCCGTAGCGTCGTGTGTTTGCACCGGTTGTTCGAAGAGATGTTGTTGATGGAAAGAAAATTGCTGAGAATGATGAGCCTAAGAAGGCTACAGGAGAGACTAGTGGAGCTACATTAGAGAAAGAAGTGGATGATATTTTGAAGATAATTAAGATGAGCGACTATAGAATTGTAGATCAACTACTACATACTCCTTCAAAGATATCCATCCTAGCTTTATTGATGAACTCCTCTGCTCATAGAGAATCATTGATGAGAGTACTAGACCAAGCTTTTTTGGAGAGTGACATGCCATTAGATCAATTCAGCAGCATAATTGGAAAGATTACGTCATGTAATAACTTGACTTTCTGCGATGATGAGTTACCAGATGAAGGGAGGAATCATAACCTGGCCCTCCAAATATCTATGAACTGCAAGAATGATTCGCTGTCCAATGTGCTAATTGATAATGGATTCGTGCTGAATGTTATACCGATGAGTACTCTCATGAAGTTAAAGTATCAAGGAGCACTTATGCGCCCGAGTGGCATCATTGTGAAGGCATTTAATGGGTCGAGGAAATCTGTCATCGATGAAGTGGACTTACCCATCCATATAGGACCACATTTGTTCCTGATAACCTTCTAGGTCATGGACATTATTCCCGCATATAGTTGTTTGCTAGGATGGCCATGGATACACAAAGCAGGTGTTGTCACTTCAACTCTACATCAGAAGCTAAAGTTTGTGCGTGAAGGGAAGGTAGTGATCATAAACGGGGAGTAGACGTTGTTGATATCCCATCTATCCTCTTTCAGTATTATAGAAGCAGATGAGGCTGCTGTTGGAACCCAGTTCCAAGCCCTATCCATTGATAACATAAGGAGAAATGAGAATTCTGTGGTTTCGCTGAAGGATGCACAACAGGTTGTGCGCAACGGTCATAATACAGTTTGGGGACGACTTGTGGATCCACCCATGAACAAGAACAAAGCTGGTTTGGGTTTCTCTTTGAAGATTGGCAAAGGCGAAGGTTTGAAGTCAAAGTCTACTGTGAATAGTTATCAGGATGTTTTCCGCAGCGGAGGCTACCTCCATCCTATTGGTTATGATATTAATGCTGTCAAAGAGGATGAAGCATAACAGGAAGTACCAAATTATGTGACGCATGGAGTTCGAGTTCAAAACTGGGTCACCATTGATGTTCCTTCTTGCATACATGTTTCAAAGTAATTTGTCTTGTTAATCTGTTTCTTTATTTTGAAAAGCTTTCACTCTGCCCAAGGTGGAAGTATTAATGTTGTAGGGCTTATCTGTTTGCTATGACTTTTAAGATCATTAATAAAAGTTGTCTTTGCTTCCCAAATTATGTCTTTATTTTCTGCTTTTTCTTGGGAAATGGTAATAAAAAAAAACCTTTCAAAATAAATAATAACTGAAAAATAATTTGCATGATCACTTGTTATATGTGTCAGTTTGTAAAAGCAATCATAAATCATATGTGCAGATTAACTAAAAAACCCGTTGAATACAATGACCCTGCACCCTCTCCCAACTTTCAATGTCCTGTGTTTGGGGCTGAAGAAGAAGATTATGGTGAGATTCCAGAAGAGGTCTCACGGTTTCTTGAGCACGAGGAAAATACCATTCAACCATATAAGGAGCCTTTGGAAGTGATTAATTTGGGTTCAGAAGAAGATCCAAAGGAAGTCAAGATTGGAGCATCGTTGCATCCCGATGTGAAGAGCGGGTTGATTGAGTTATTGAAAGAGTATGTGGATATTTTTTCTTGGTCTTATCAAGATATGCCTGGGCTAGATACAGATATTGTCGAGCATCGTTTGCCGTTGAAGCCAAAGTGTCCGCCAGTTAAACAAAAGTTGAGAAGAACCCACCCAAATATGGCAGTAAAGATCAAAGAGGAGGTCCTAAAACAAATTAATGTTGGTTTTCTTGTGACGTCAGTGTATACTCAATGGATTGCCAATATTGTCCCAGTACCGAAAAAAGACGGAAAAGTCCGCATGTGCGTAGATTACAGAGATCTAAATAAAGCTAGTCCAAAAGATGATTTTCCATTGCCTCACATCGACATGTTAGTGGACAGCACAACAAAATTCAAGGTATTCTCGTTCATGGATGGACTTTCCGGGTATAATCAAATAAGAATGGCTCTAGAGGACATGGAAAAAACAACTTTTATCACACCCTGGGGAACATTCTGTTACAGAGTGATGCCCTTCAGGTTGAAGAACGCTGGTGCAACGTACCAGATGGCTATGACAAGCCTATTCCATGATCTGATGCACAAGGAAATCAAAGTATATGTTGATGATATGATTTCCAAATCCCAGACTGAAGAAGGGAATATAGAAGATTTATTGCAGTTGTTTCAGCGTTTGAGGAAGTATCGTCTCTGCTTAAATCCAAATAAATGCACCTTCGGTGTTAGATCGGGGAAATTGTTAGGTTTCATTGTTAGCCAGAAAGGAATTGAAGTTGACCCTAATAAAGTCAAAGCAATTTAAGAAATGCCAGCACCAAAAACTGAAAATCAAGTCAGGGGTTTCCTCGGGTGTTTGAATTATATTTCCAGATTTATTTCCCACATGACTGCAACATGTGAACCGATCTTTAAGTTGTTAAAGAAAGATCAAGGTTGTGTATGGACGGATGACTGTCAAAAGGAATTTGGGATTATTAAAGAATATTTTCTTGAACCTCCTATCTTGCTCCCTCCCGTAGAAGGAAGACCGTTGATTATGTATCTAACAGTGTTAGATAAATCCATGGGTTGTATTCTGGGACAACAGGATGAAACAGGGAAGAAGGAGTTCGCCATTTATTATCTCAGCAAAAAGTTCACTGATTGTGAGTCGCGGTATTCCATGCTAGAAAAGACGTGTTGTGCTTTGGCCTGGGCGACAAAGCGTTTACGGCAATATATGTTGAATCATACCACTTGGTTGATCTCTAAAATGGATCCAATCAAGTATATTTTTGAAAAGCCTGCTCTTACTGGGAGAACTGCCCGATGGCAGATGTTGTTATCGGAATATAATATCGAGTACCGCACTCAAAAGGCTATTAAAAGTAGTGTGTTGGCAGATCACCTTGCTCACAAACCGGTGGAAGATCATCAGTCTGCAGAATATGATTTCCCCGATGAGGATGTGATGTTTTTGAAAGTGAAAGATTGTGATGAACTATTGCCTGAGGAAGGCCCTGACCCTGAATCTCGTTGGAGTATGATTTTTGATGGAGCAGTGAATGCTTATGGTAAAGAAATTGGTGTTGTGATTGTCACTCCTCATGGATCGCACATTCCTTTTACTGCAAGGTTAACATTTGATTGCACTAATAATATGGCAGAATATGAGGCTTGCATCATGGGTCTTGAGGAAGATATTGATCTCAGAATCAAAATTCTAGATGTGTATGGTGATTCAACTTTGGTAATAAATCAGATCAAAGGATAATGGAACACTCGTCACCCTGGCTTAATCCCTTACAAAGACTATGCAAGAAGATTATTACCCTTCTTTAATAAAGTTGAATTCCATCACATCCCTAGAGATGAAAATCAAATGGAGGATGCTCTGCCAACTCTGGCTTCCATGTAGCAAGTGAATACTTGGAATGATATACCCCGAATTACAGTTCGACGGCTGGATAGGCCCGCTCATGTGTTTACGACAGAGGGGGTAGCAGATGAAAAACCTTGGTATTATGATATCAAGCATTTTCTTCAGACTCAGGAATACCCGATTGGTGCGTCGAGGAAAGATAGAAAAACACTGAGAAGATTGGCAGGCTGTATCTTCCTTAGTGAAAAATGTGTTATACAAGAGAAATTATGACATGGTCTTACTCAGATACGTGGATAGACACGAAGCAGACATGATGATGCATGAGATTCATGAAGGTTCATTTGGCACTCATGCTAATGGACATTCGATGGCTAAAAAGATGCTAAGGGCAGGTTATTATTGGATGACAATGGAATCTGACTGTTACAAATTTGCAAAGAAGTGCCATAAATGCCAAGTTTATGCAGATAAGGTCCATGTGCCTCCGACACTTCTCAATGTGATTTCCTCCCCATGGCCTTTCTCTATGTGGTGGATTGACATGATTGGGATGATAGAACCTAAAGCTTCGAATGGCACCATTTTATCTTAATAGCAATTGACTACTTCACCAAATGGGTAGAGGCTGCTTCATATGCCAATGTTACCAAACAGGGGGTTGTGCGTTTCATCAAAAATAATCTTATATGCCGGTATAGTGTGCCAAGCAGAATCATCACTGACAATGACTCGAATTTGAACAACAAGATAATGACAGAACTGTGTGAAGAGTTCAAGATTGTCCAGCATAATTCGTCTCCATACAGGCCAAAGATGAATGGGGCTGTTGAAGCTGCTAATAAGAATATCAAGAGAATTATCCAGAAAATGGTTGTTACTTATAAGGATTGGCATGAAATGCTCCCTTTTGCTTTTCATGGATATCGAACATCTGTCCGCACTTCAGCAGGAGCAACCCCGTTCTCCCTGGTGTATGGAATGGAAGCTGTACTCCCTGTCGAGGTAGAGATTCCCTCGTTGCGTGTAATAATGGAAACCAAGTTGACAGAGGCTGAATGGGTCCAGGACAGGTTTGACCAATTGAATTTGATTGAGGAAAAGAGAATGACAACTTTATGTCATGGGCAGTTATATCAGAGAAGAATGAAGAAAGCTTTTGATAAAAAGGTCAAACCTCGTGAGTTCAGAGAAGGCGACCTCGTTCTCAGGAAGATCATGTCTTTTAACACTGATTCTAGGGGCAAGTGGACTCCCAATTTTGAAGGCCCGTATGTTGTCAAGAAAGCCTTCTCTGGTGGTGCATTAATTCTTGAAACTACGGATGGCGAGGAGTTCCCACGTCCCATGAATGCTGACGTAGTCAAGAAATACTTTGCCTAAAGAAATAAAAGAACAACTCGCTAAGTTGAAAACCCGAAAGGGCGGCTTAGGCAAAAAGGAGTGTCTCGGTAGGCCGAAAACCCGAAAGGGTGGTCTAGGCAAAAATTAGAGACATAAACAAAATAAATTTCCCGTTAAGTTGAAAACCCGCAAGGGCAACTTAGGAAAAAGTTAGGTATTCTCTTGGCAAGTAACTACGTCAGACAAGACTTGATCATTGAAGCAATAATCTTCTCGGATCCTCACCATACTTCAACAAAAGTTGCTGCTCAGGATTTCAAAAGTTGATAGGGGGAATAGTGGTCATTGTATCTCAATGTATCTTTTCCATTATATATTACCATTTCCCAAACTTTGTAATCATCCATGAAGTCTTGCCATTCGTGGACTACCATTCTATTAATGAAATTAGAGCTTTTACCCAATTCTTTGTGTTCTTATTTTATTTAGCTTGCAAAGACTCCATTTATTACTGATAATAACTTTCAAAGCAAAAGATTAAAAAGCAAAATTGACTTTTCAGAAAAAGATGAGAGATTTTTTACAATTCAATTTACTTTGAGATTTGTGATGACACAATGACAACAAAAAATGGTGATCCCAGGAATGAACAAACTCTAGTTGTTTTGAGAAGATTTACTTCCTTCTTGAAGGTTCTCTTAGGTCATTTTGCTGGTATGTGCACGATCTTTATATGTTTCTCAGATAGTTAAAGACGATAACAATCAGTGTAAGACGCAGTATTGGGTTCGTGATCCCATTGGCTCCAGTCAAGTCTTGGTTCACTTTTGATTTTGGGTTTGCATGGCCAGAAGCCTCTGTCCTAGATTCCCCAGCAAAGTCTTCCCTCATATTATGAAAGGTTTTATTCCCATGGTGTGCTGAGGTGTCGCTCTTTCGACAGTATTCGCATTATTGTTGGTATCTTTTTTTCCCAGGCAACTAGACCAGGGTAATATCTTTTCTGAGAAGTATTGAAATGATTATCAACCTTTGGGTTTTCACCCACCAAGTTCTGGGTTGGATTTAAAATCCCCATAAGTTTGACCTCTTTCCATATTGATGACTTTCTGATTCCTCGGGAAGGCTATCTGTTGTACCCCAAAATTTGCCCTCCCATATTCATCAAGAATTGTCAAAGTCAAGGTCACAAATGCCCCAAGGATTGTGCAGCTCAACTGTCTCCTAGACAGTCAAAACTAGGGTTTGAGTTCTGGTCAAGCAAATGAACTTTTCAAAGGCCCAATCAAGTCTCATGTGCCTACAAAGATGGTCAAATATCCTCATGTCAAGTTTCAAGGCATTCAGCTCAAAATTGCACAGTCAAAACCCTAGATTGCACTACAGTCAACTGTAGGGGCAAAATGGTCATTTGACAGTCAAAAGTTCAAATTTTTGGTCAACATATCATTTTGAAGCCACAAACATCATTTGATCAATGCTTGATCATGATTTTCAAGATTTGGCTCAGAAATCATCAAAGATGCAAAAGTTGCTATATTTGGACAGCTGAAAAAGTCAACTGAAATTGACCAGGGCATAACTTTCACATGGATTATCAGAAAAATTCCATCCAAAGCTCATTTTGAAGAGAAAGACATTTCCTACAATTCATCTTCATGTTCCAAGTCCAAGAAATGCTCTCACAAAAAGTTATCAATTTCAACATTATAGGTCATTTTCAAAAGTCAACATTGATGCAAAAGGCCTAAAAATGCAAATGGGCCCAAGTTTCTTCCAAATTTCTTCATGCCAAGCCTATGCACGACCACTAGGCCCAAAGGGAAGTATTCTCATATTTTTTAATTATTTATTTGAATTAATATTGATTTATATTCATTTAAATGATTTTAATTCATGAAAAATATAAACCTTAACCTAAAAAATCTTTTTATGCACATTATAATGTCAATATTTCGTGCTTAATGGATTATGGCAAGTTTTGATAGGATTTGATCAGATTTGAACCAAGTTGCACATGAAAAAGATTGAAAAAGATCTTCAAGAATCAAATATGTGAAATCATTATGGACATGGATTTTGTTCAATCTTTTGACCTAAAACCATTCCATACAAATACTACATCACAACCCTGATGCTCTTGGACGAAAAAGCTGCGCATAACACACTCTTGCAATTTGAAAAAATTCTCAAAAAGTCAAACACTGAAATCTAGCTTTTAGGACGATTCAAGCTTGGATCTTTGTTGCAATAGCTTCCTTGGACCATTCAGAACCTTTTCCAATCATTAACAACAGCAAAAACCTCAAGAATTGGTACACACGAGTCAAACTGAACCAAGAAATTTCTGAATTCGCATAGCATGATTCGAGCACGATTTTGCATTTTTTTTCATGTATTTATACTCATAATCATGTTTCTAAACTAACCATGTGATCTAATTGCGTTTATATGCTGTGTATTCAAAATCACCATTGACGAATTTCTAGGGTTACAGGTTGTAAAATTGGGGCTTTATCAATACCATAAAATTGGCCATTGAAACCACCATGGTTGCACTCAGCGTGTTCCTCTGAACAAAACGCATCCCTCGCGATAAATTTATGTTTGGATATGGGCTAGTCGCTATTTTCCCTTTGCTTGCCTAAAACCACGTTGCAAAAACCGTTCTCATAGTGTTTGTGTTACAGGGTAGGGGAAGGAGACGAAGACGTGTCCATCAGCCAGTGGTCCGTTTAAATTTCGCGCGTGTTTAACCAATTAATATTATGTTTCCTTTATATTATTTGTGTTATGTTATATATTAAATAAAATTGAACAGCTCAGTTGGCAAGGGAATAGGCGTGTGACCTCAAAGACCTGGGTTCAAGTCCCAGGTCTTGCATATTTGCCATATTATTTTTCATAAAAGATTCGTATGCAGCGCTAACATGAAAGACCATGATATACCATCACCATCCAACCACACACACGTCCAACATGATCAGATCAAAGGCTTAAATTAGGAGAACATGCTAGCACCAGTCAACGCGTTGCATATGACCCAGAAAGTCAAGGAAATTCCAGCTTATTGGGCCAGGCCTCTCCAGTTTACACCTCCTTATTTGGGGCAACACCCCACTCTGGTTCATTTTTCTTTTCTTTTATTATTTAAATTATTTAAATTATTGTATTATTTATTTGTATTGCTTTAATTAATTAATTGATTATTTTAACAAAAATCTAAAAACATTACAAAAATCAGAAAATACACAAAAATATAATATTTATTTTACACTAATTATTTTCATGAATAAATTAGAATATAAAATGTTTAGTTTAATTAGGTTTTAATTTTAATTTCTTTTTTTTTTTATGAAAATCCAAAAACATGTAGAATTAGATTAATTGATAGTTTTAAGGTCTTTTTAATTTTTACTTCTCACAATATTATTTATTTATTATTTTCATAATTAAAATTGTATATAATAAATTTTAGGTTTAATTTAGATCTTTAATTCAATTCTTTCTTAATAAATAAAAAATATTAGAATTAGGGTTTGCCGTTTAATTTAATTTCAATTAACACTCTTTCTTTTTCTTTTAATAAATAAAAAACATAAAAATCTAAAAACATTCTCCTTTTGAATTTTAATTTTAATTTCCTATTTAATTCTAATTAATTAATTCTTGTAATTTAATTTTTGCAAAAGGGTCCAACGCCCTAGTTTTATTCAATTCTTTTATTGCGCATTTATTTTATTATCGCTTATTATAATTTCGTAAATATCCCGAAGCCATGTAATTTACTTTTCGCACTTTATTTCTTCGCATTATTTATTTTTTCGCTAAATCGGGTCCGGTTTAATTTTGGCGATGTGGACCCGCGCCTTTGTAATAGTCATAGATTTATCTTTTCCGCACTCCTAACTGTTAATCAAGCATGAAAGAATGAATGTCTAATTAAAATCAAGCGTAGAACATGACAAACATGACAAGACAAATAACTGAAACATGACACACGAATCGCACACACCACCCCTAGGGTACGCCTCACTGTTGCCTTTCGAAAGGTGATCGTCGAGTAGAAAACGTCTTAGTAAGTCCCCATGATCCGGGAACCTGGCATGAGGGTAGCTTCTAAGGTGTCTTCCCATTGCTCTGGTGATCACCATGTCCCTACAAACTCGAATTGACCCGAACACCTCCAACGGTGGTGCTACCTACCTCTCAATGGTGGGATGGCACTACTTTCAAGGACATTTACACAGACGAATTCCTTAGGGTAGGTAGGTTCTCAAGGATACTTGCTCTAATCTCAAAACAAACTCAAAAAAGACTTTTCACCAACACATTTTCAAAAGCTTTCAAAGCAAACTTTTCAAACACTCTGACGTACGAGTCGATCTGAAATTTTTCAAAAGAAACTTTTAAACCCACATTGAAAAGCAAACAAAGCATCTTGAAAACACAAATGAGCAAGTATCTAAGAGCCCATGGATAACCATGGATAGAAAGGGTGCTAACACCTTCCCTTTCTATAACCTACCTCCCGAACCGAGAGCAATCTCTTTAAGGAATTTTTCTGTGCTTTTGTCCTTTCCACTTGGAGAAAATAAAAGACGGTGGCGACTCTTGCTTCCGCGACATTTCGCGAACCAGCGTTAAACAGTCAGTTCCAGATCCACCGATCACAGAACTGGCGACTCTGCTGGGGATTTCTTATAAAGTGAGGTGTACCTTAGGGCTAAGTCATAACTGTGTTTTCACTTGTATTGTTTTGCTTGCTTTACTATTGTGGGTTGCATCGGAGATACATAGATCCTAACCCGGATCTGGGGAAACCCTGTTTAGGTAGCATAAGCTGTGAGGGACCTGTCCGGCGTAGACCGACACAGGTGAAGCAGTGGCTACGTTGGTGTGACACCTTAGTCTGTACCGATATCCTTTGTGTCGCAACGAGGAGAATATGGGTCTTCTAAGGAGTCATTAAGCACCAACAACCTTAGAACCTTAATTGACACAACTTGGCCTTTAGAATTGTAGCAGTATGCTACGCCCATTGAGGCTAAACTCTCGTGATGGTTCTGGCCGCAAGAAAAGATTGCGATGCTGGAGTTATGATCGATTGAGGGTAGTCAATGATATTGGGATCCTCTAAGAACCCGGTTACTTTTGATTAGGACAGGTATGAACCAACAAACTGAAAGAGGGTAGTACCTAGACCTCATGCTGGCCTAAACTTTAGGGGCTTGCCTTGTGTGACTTGTGTGCCTTACCATGTTTGCCTTTGTATCTGTATGTGGTGTGCTTTATCATAACATCATAGCATCATGAGCATTGCATGCATAAGAACTGACCATTTCAAAGACAAGAGGGTTTCATCTTTGCTCTGTTTTGTAGGACATTATGATGCCTGTGCGAAGGAATACTATCCGGTTCAACTTTGTTCGTTCACCTGAGTTGCTTGATGAGTTGGTTAGCAGAATTCCAAACACCACTTCCTTCATTCAGAGGCATGGTTCTCTTCTCAGTCTAGTCACTGCAAAGCGGGATCAACAGTTGATGAGTGTTCTGACCCAGTTCTATGACCCTCAGTACCAGTGCTTTACATTTCAAGACTTCCAGCTGGTCCCTACCCTGGAAGAGTTCTCTAATCTGCTTGGTATCCCTATCTTGGATCAGGTTCCCTTTACTGGTTGGGAAAAGACCCTCAGGCTTGAGGACATTGCTGCAGCTCTTCCTTTGACCCCTCAAGAGGTAACAGACAACTGGGTAACTAGAAGCGGAGTTAAGGGTTTCTTGGCCAAGTTTCTGATTGGTAAAGCTAACAGCTTCTGGAATGACTTGGACTTTAGGGCATATGAAGACATCGTGGCTCTCCTAATCTATGGGTTGGTCCTGTTTCCTAATCCTGACAACTTCATCAATGTCACTTCCATTAGGATCTTTATGTCTCAGAATCCTGTGCCCACTCTCTTGGGTGACATCTTGCAACAACTTCATGCCCGTACTACCCGAAGACGAGGAACCCTATGGTGTTGTATCCCTTTGTTGGTGAGGTGGTTTATTTCGCACCTCCCTAAGTTCGTACTAAAGAACCAAGAAGGAAGAGGTTGGGCTCATAGGTTAATGTCTCTCACCGATAAAGACATCATTTGGACTTGCAGAGGTTTGGATGAGATAGCTATTATTGATCGATGCGGGGAGTATCCTAATGTTCCTCTGATTGGTACTCAAGGAGGGATCTCTTACAATCCATGTCTAGCACTCCGTCAGTTTGGAAGAGCAAGAAGAGCAGGCCCCCATGAGATGTTGGTGCCTCACATCAGTTTCGAGTTTCAGGTGGATAGTGACGAGCTACGTCGTAGGTTCATCAAGGCTTGGGAGAAGGTTCACAGAGCTGACCCACAAGAGCTAGGGCCAAAGACTTCTCTACCTATGGAAGCCTACTACAAATGGGTCCGCATCCGTGCTCAGAAGTTAGGTATGCCATATGAAGCTGTCAGACCCGTCATTCTTGAGTGTCCTGATAAAGATGGTGTTCCTCCAACTGTCCTTCCTCCTCAGGTACCTACTGATTATGAGACATTGAAGAGATCTTGGTCGCAACTGCAAGAAGAACGGGATTCTTACCGGGAAAAGTTCAACGAGCAGGAATCAAAGATCCAGAAGCTGGCAAAGCAGTTGGAGAATGAGAGAGCCCTGAATGCTTACCTCCGTACTGAGAAGAGGAGACCATGGGATCAATGAGGAATTCTGAATGTGCCTTTACAGTTTTTATTTCCTTTCCAGTTGTTTCATTTCATGTAAACGCCTAAGGGCAACTTGTTGAATAATTTCAGTTACAAAGTTGAATCTAATGAAGTGTGTTCTTTTTTGTTTACAAAGTTGATTCCCGATTGTCTTTGAAAACATAATTCATACGCATTTCATACATCATGTGCATAGCAGGTTTCTCCCTTTTCAGGTTGCTTACAGTTCTTCGCTGTTTATTTCAGCATCATGAATTCCGGATCTGAATCAACTGAGACTTCAATCAAGGCTCTCCAGGCGCAGAATGCGCAGTTTCAAGAGCTAATCCTGGGTCTAGCCAAAGGCCAAGAGGAACTGAAGACCATGCTCCTGAAGAAGGAGATGAAGAAGAAAAGAAGAACTGTTCTATTCAACTCGGGCCGAAGGTTGGGTAATACTCTGCACCAGGAAGAGGTTGTTTCTTCTGTTGGCAAGAGTCCTTCTCAGGCGGAAGCAAGGGTTCCTAGTCCAGTGGTCTCCGACAACGAGACAGATTTTGATGAAGAGCAGTACCCTCCTGAAGACAACAAGTACAAACAACTGGAAGACAGGTTGAAGGCCATGGAGGTTCAACAGGTACCTGGGCTGGATTTCGGAGATCTGGGTTTGTCGACTGGTGTGATCATTCCACATAAATTCAAAGCTCCCACCTTCTCCAAGTATGACGGGGCATCCTGTCCCAAGCTGCATTTGAGGTCCTACGTTCGAAAGATTCAGCCGTACTCTGCGGACAAGAATCTATGGATCCACTTCTTCCAGGAGAGTCTTTCAGGGACTCATCTCGAATGGTTCTATCAGCTGGATGGGACCAAAGTTCGTAACTGGGAGGAGCTGGCTACTGCTTTTTATAAGCAGTATCAGTATAATGCCGACCTTGCCCCCACGCGTACCCAACTCCAGGGTATGTCGTTGGGCGTAAGCGAAGGTTTTAAAGAGTACGCGCAGAAGTGGAGAGATCTGGCTGGCAGGGTGCAGCCACCTTTGACTGATCGAGAATTAGTGGATATGTTCTTGGGGACCCTATCTGGGCCGTTCTTTAATCATCTCATTGGGAATTCTTCTGCTGGTTTCACTGATTTGATCTTAACTGGAGAGAGAATTGAAGCTGGGTTGAAGTCTGGGAAGATTGCAAAGGCTGCATCATCATCTGGGTCGGACAAGAAACCGTTTAAAAAGGAGTCTAGTGCTGTGTATGGCTCCAGAAAATCAGAAAGACCTGATCACCGCCAATCTGTCAGCGCGGTAATGATCGCTAAGCCTGCTGCCGCTCCCCGGCCAAACAATCCTCAAAGGGTTGATAGACCCCGGAGAGAGTTTACCCGGTTAAACATGACCTTATCGCAGATTCTGCCACAGCTGCTCGCAACCAATTTGGTATCTGTCAAGGAGGCTCCAAAGTTCCCTAACACTACCTCTCCTAAGTACAACCCGAATGCCCGTTGTGCTTACCATTCAGACAGCCCGGGGCATGCCACTGATGACTGTTGGGCGTTAAAGAATAAGGTGCAAGACCTTATCGATGCTAAAGAGATACAATTCGAGGCGCCCGCAAAACCGAATGTAGTTAATGCCCCTATGCCTCAGCACGGGGTAAATGCTATTGATGAAGATGTTTATGCTGTTTCGGTGGATGATCTAGCCACTCCTTTAAAGATCATTAAGAAGAACCTACTGCAGGCCGGTTTATTTCCGGGTTGTAGTGAGGGTTGCCTGTTCTGTGTTGTGTCCCCGTCCGGTTGTCCCTTGCTAAAGTTAGGCATCCAAAGCTTAATGGATAGCAAGGAGATTTTATTCAAGAAGTCTGCTGTTCGTATGGTTCCAATGGAAGAAGTCTCTGTGGTGACTATCTTCAACAATCCGATCCCGGCTCTCCAGAAGAAGCCCATCCAAATTCTGACCGTTGCACCTGTTACTATCACTGTGCCTGGGCCCCTGCCCTATGTATCCAATAAAGCTGTCCCTTGGCACTATGGGGCAGATGTATATATAAATGGAGTGAAACAAGAGCTCAACGCTGGCGCCAGCATCTGTGACATCACTGGCCCGGCCAAAGTTACCCGCAGTGGCAGGCTCTTCTCGCCTGACATTGCGCCACCTGCTGCTAGAAGACCACTCCTGATAATTCCTGCAAGTATACCTACTCCCGTTGCTGATCAAGTTGTTATTCCTGCTGCTGATCCTATTGTTTCTCCTGCTGCCGAGTCATCCAATGCTCGGGGCAAGGGAATTGAAACTGAGCCTGCCCAGATGGAGGTACCCATACCCATAGCTGCTGAGGCCTCCCCGCAAGAGATGGAGGAAATTCTAAAGATTATAAAGAAGAGTGACTTTAATGTTGTGGAACAGCTGGGGCATACGCCCTCCAAAATCTCTATGCTCTCTTTACTGCTGTGCTCTGAGGCCCATGCAAAGGCCCTTATCTCATTCCTTAAGAAGGCTCATGTGCCACATGAAACTTCTGCAGTCCAATTCACTGATTGCGTGGCAAGTCTAACGGCGGACAATGGCTTGGGTTTTTCAGACGCTGATTTGACCATGAAAGGGAAAGATCATAATGATGCTCTGCATGTCTCAATCGAATGCAGGGGCACCACCTTGGCACACGTGTTGGTTGATACTGGGTCATCTTTGAATGTGCTACCCAAGAAGGCTCTGGATCGTCTAGATTGTGAAGGCCTTGATTTAAAGCCCAGCAACATCATTGTCAGGGCCTTTGATGGTTCAAAGAGAATGGTCCATGGGGAGGTGGACATTCCGATTCGTGTGGGCTCTCAGGTGTTCGACTCCACTTTTTATGTGATGGATATCCGTCCATCTTACTCTTGTCTGCTGGGTCGACCCTGGATACATAAGGCTGGGGCAGTGACCTCTACCTTGCATCAAAAACTGAAGTACCCCGTCAGAGGGAAGATCGTCACCGTGCAAGGTGAGGAAGAATACATGGTGAGCCACCTAAACTCGTTCAGATACATTGAGATGGATGGGGAGTTCATTGAGACCCCCTTTCAACATTTCGAGGAGGTGTTTCCAATCGCAGCAGAAACAGCAGAAGCAGGTGGTCCTCTGAAGATGGCTTCCCTAAAGGATGCCAGGGCTGTAGTGCAAAAGGGTGAAGGTGCTAACTGGGGCAGACTGCCAGACTTCACCCAGAAGACTGATAAACTTGGGCTGGGTTTCACCTCAGAAGGGCAGAGAGCTATGAGAAAAGAGAAGAGCGGAAGGCCTCCGGTGTTTATTAAAGGTTCAGAAGTGAATGCCGTCGGGGAAGACTTTGAAGTAGACGAAGCCGAATTCAACAGCTGGATTTATCCAACGGCCGAAGAAGGATTGAACAATTGGAGTGCAAAGGATCATACCCCTGTTACCTTTGTGACACAGTAATGAATTCCCATGTTTTGTTATTTTGTAATAGACAATAATAAACTCTATGGCCCGGTGTCTTACCCGAGGCACCGTGGTTCTATTTGTGAGGGCATATGAACTGTCATTTTATACATCATGAATGGAAATCTTGGACTATTTTCGCATTACAAATATTGTGTTCCTTTTTTATCTTTCCTTTCCTTTACATAATTTTCAAAACAGCTGTATTTACACACACACTCACTCATACAGGTTCCAATCCACCCTGGATCTCACTGATAACAGCTCTGCTAATGCCAACTATGACTTCGAAAATCCGATCAACTTAGCCGAAGACGAAGGTGAAGATGATTGCGAAGTGCCTGGCGAGCTTGCAAGACTGTTGCTTCAGGAGGAGAAGGCAATTCAACCCCATGAAGAGCCAGTGGAAACTATAAACCTGGGTACTGAGGCAGACAGAAAAGAGGTAAAGATTGGTGCCAACCTAGAGCTCAGCGTGAAGCAACGGTTAACCAAGATGTTACATGACTATATGGAGATCTTTGCCTGGTCCTACGAAGACATGCCAGGGTTGGATACCGATATTGTTGTCCATCATTTGCCAACGAGAGAAGACTGCCCTCCAGTTAAACAAAAGGTTCGTCGGATGCGTCCAGAGATGTCCGAGAAGATTAAGGCCGAGGTGATGAAACAGTTTGATGCCGGGTTCCTTGCAGTAACTTCTTACCCTCAGTGGGTTGCTAATGTGGTGCCGGTACCTAAAAAGGACGGCAAGGTCAGAATGTGTGTTGATTACAGGGATCTGAACAGGGCCAGCCCCAAGGATGACTTCCCCTTACCTCACATTGATGTCCTTGTGGATAATACAGCTCAACACAAAGTATTCTCTTTCATGGATGGCTTTTCAGGCTATAATCAGATCAAGATGGCACCTGAAGACATGGAAAAAACTACGTTTGTCACTCAGTGGGGCACCTTCTGTTACAAGGTCATGCCGTTCGGATTAAAGAATGCTGGGGCAACCTACCAACGTGCCATGGTTGCCTTATTTCATGATATGATCCATCATGAGATCGAAGTGTATGTGGACGACATGATCGCTAGGTCCCAAACTGAAGAAGAGCACTTAGATCATCTGCAGAAGTTGTTTGACCGGTTGAAATTGTATAAGCTGAGATTGAACCCGAACAAGTGCACCTTCGGGGTAAGATCTGGGAAGTTGCTAGGCTTCGTGGTCAGTGATAAAGGTATTCAAGTGGACCCTGCTAAGGTCAAAGCTATTCAAGAGATGCCAACTCCTAAGACAGAGAAGGAAGTCAGAGGCTTTTTAGGACGCCTGAATTACATTGCTCGATTCATATCTCATTTGACTGCCACCTGTGAGCCAATCTTCAAGCTGCTGAAGAAAGATCAGGTAGTACGTTGGAACGATGAATGTCAGGCTGCTTTCGACAAAATCAAAGAGTATCTCCAAGAACCACCTATCCTTATGCCACCGGTTGAAGGGAGACCTCTGATCCTATATCTGACAGTGCTAGACAACTCAATGGGGTGTGTGCTGGGGCAGCATGACGAGTCTGGCCGAAAAGAGCATGCCATTTATTACCTTAGCAAAAAGTTTACCGACTGTGAGACCCGATACTCACTGCTTGAGAAAACTTGCTGCGCTTTGGTATGGGCTGCTCGCCGGCTGAGACAGTATATGCTGACTCACACTACCTTGTTGATCTCAAAAATGGATCCGATAAAATACATATTTGAAAAGCCTGCTCTGTCTGGGAGAATTGCAAGATGGCAGATGATTTTGACGGAATACGACATTCAGTACACAACCCAGAAAGCCATCAAGGGGAGTGTATTGGCAGACCACTTAGCTCATCAAGCTGTAGATGACTACCAATCAATGAACTTCGAGTTTCCGGATGAAAGCATCATGATTGTGACTGATTGTGAAGTGCCTGGACCGGATGAAGGACCTGAACCGGGATCCCGATGGTCTATGCACTTTGACGGAGCTTCCAATGCTTTGGGAAATGGTATCGGCGCCATAATCATATCTCCACAAGGTACTCATACTCCACTCACTGCCCGGCTGTGTTTCAACTGTACCAACAACATGGCGGAGTATGAGGCGTGTATCATGGGTCGTCAAGCTGCGATCGACTTACGGATCAAGTTCCTCAGTGTCTTCGGAGATTCCGCTCTAGTGATCAATCAGATCAATGGAGAGTGGGATACGAAACATCCAAACTTGATTCCTTACAGAGAATGTGTGTTGACCATGATTCCCCACTTCACAGAGATAACCTTCGAGCACTTTCCAAGAGAAGAGAATCAGTTAGCGGACGCGTTAGCTACAATGTCTTCAATGTTCAAGGTTAAATGGGATAACGAAGCTCCCCGGATCATCATCTGGAAACTGGACGAACCGGCATACTGTTGTGATCTCGAAACTGAATTGGTAACTGAGAAGCCTTGGTACCACGAAGTGAAGAGATATCTGGAAGCTCAGGAATACCCTGAAGGTGCCTCTATCAATGATAAGAAATTCCTGAGGCGGTTCGCAGCCAAGTTCTTTCTAAGCAACGGCATCTTGTACAAGAGGAATCATGATTCAACCTTACTGCGTTGTGTGGACAAGATTGAAGCAGAAAGAATCATGGAAGAACTACATGACGGGACCTTTGGTACGCATTCCAGTGGACATACTATGGCTAAAAAGATCCTACGGGCAGGATATTACTGGTCCACCATGGAAGCTGATTGCTACCAACATTCTAGGACATGCCACAAGTGCCAGATCTATGCAGATAAGGTGCATGTTCCTCCGGTTCCCCTGAATGTTCTGACTGCGCCTTGGCCGTTTGCAATGTGGGGCATAGACATGATCGGCGAGATAAGACCTACGGCATCCAATGGACATCGCTTCATCCTAGTAGCGATTGATTATTTTACAAAGCGGGTTGAGGCAGCATCCTATGCTACAGTAACCAAGACTGTTGTGGCACGGTTTATTCGGCACAATCTGATTTGTCGATACGGCGTCCCTGAACGGATTATTACAGACAACGGTACCAATCTGAACAATAAGATGATTGCTGAGCTCTGCGAACAGTTCAAGATACAGCACCACAATTCTTCTCCTTACAGACCGAAGATGAATGGGGCTGTAGAAGCAGCAAATAAGAACATCAAGAAGATCGTGCAAAAGATGACAGTAACGTACAAAGATTGGCATGAGATGTTACCGTTCGCTCTGCATGGGTACCGTACCTCAGCAAGGACGTCAACCGGGGCAACTCCTTTCTCTCTGGTTTATGGCATGGAGGCAGTCTTGCCGATCGAAGTGCAAATTCCTTCTCTCCGGATAATGAAGGATGCAAATCTGAACGAAGATGATTGGATCCAGACACGACTTGACCAACTCAATCTCATTGACGAAAAGAGACTAGCTGCTATTTGTCATGGTCAGACGTATCAGAAACGGATGATCAGGGCATTTAACAAAAAAGTCAGACCACAGGAATATCGAGTTGGGGATCTGGTTATCAAGAGAATCATCCTTCCTCAGAGTGATCCAAGGGGCAAATGGACCCCTACGTACGAAGGGCCATTTGTAGTTAAGCATGTGTTCTCAGGAGGAGCAATGATCTTAACTAACATGGATGGTGACGACCTTCCTCACCCCGCCAATGCAGACATAGTTAAAAAATACTACGCATGAAAAAGACCCGCTAGGCTGACATGCCTAGGCAAAAATTAGGGCTTCCCGTCGAACCAAAAGGGTTCGGGCAAAATGTAGGGATGAAAATGAAAAAAATCTGTACACCCGGCAAGTCGAAAACCTGAAAGGGCGGCTTGGGCAAAAATGGGTATCCCGGTGGACTGAAAACCCGAAAGGGCGGTCCAGGCAAAAGTTAGGGATAAAAGCGTAAAACTATGTCTCATTGATCACTTTGCATCCAGAATCCGGTATCTGCATCAAGTTCAGACGGCATCGATCAGTCAGCCTCACCTTCAACCAAGGTCATCAAGTGATGAGACGCTCGGAGTTATAAAGGCAATAGCAGAGTTGAAACCCAGTGGATCATTCATCTTTCACACAGCTGTTTTATTTTCATTTGTACAAAACTTGTATAAACTCTTTTGATCGGCGACGTACCTCTTACTAGGACGTCAGCCTCTTGTATACAAAACGCCTATTTTCAGGCCATTCAAAAATCAATAAAAATATATCTTCAGTTAAATGTGCCCAGTGTTTTTTCTTTTCCTGTTTTGTTTTGCGAAGAACGTCCAAGGTTCAATTTGTGATGTATGCATTGACAATAATTTGCTAACTCATAAATATTTGCATATGAAACAAAGGAATTCATTGCAGGTGACACTGGAAACAGGGGCAATAAAGAGTTGTCCGAGCAGCTAATTGTTCTATCCCCCCCAAGGTACTAAGGTAGGTTCAGCTAAAGAACACGGCCAAGTGTATCTTAATCCCCCAGAGAGTGGTTCAACAAGTCAATACATTCTTCTCTAAGCAAAGTCATCAAATATCAAGGAAATTGAGTATCCTTCCGTAGATCTCAATACTTCCCCAGCAGCAATATACAAGCATCCCCGGCAGTCTTGGTCTAAAGATTGTTCCCCGGCGGTATACCACTATTCAAAGGAATCACTTCCCTGCAATTCAAACCTCCCCCAGAAGAGTCCAATCCAGTTTCCCCAGGAAAGTTGGAATTCATATCTCCCCAAGCAGCAAGCTTATCCCCAGTAGATTCTGGAAGCTTACCCCTCGCAGAACACGAACGCGTCGTCCCGGCTTGATTTAAAGAGTTATTTCCGTAACAGGATATAACTGGGTTATCCTCAGCCAAAAGCCACGGAAAGAGCGTCTTCGGCAAAGTATCGTCCTACCCCCAGCGTAACTCATCAACGGCATCCCCAGAGGAGTTATCTTCATCAGCACAGCAAAGCATCGCTATCCCCACAGAGTAACACTCCCCAGCATGATCGCTAGAGTATCTTTTCTCCCGCAGAATTATTTCATTTGCCAAGTTTATTCCTCAACGGAGTTATCTTCTCCTATCGGTATTCTTGCAACAATCATCCACAGCGGAAGCACAATCTCTTCCTCAACATCAGCCCAGGATATGGCTTCCCGGCACCCGTCAAGGATTTATTTTCCTAGACGAAAACATACACGAATCATCACATACATCATTGTAGCATGCATAACGTATTGCATCATACAAGCCTCATTTACATTGATAATATCATTGCTTGATCCATATCATGCATTGCATATAACTGACCTCTACCTTTCAGGAAGGGTGCAGTTGAAATTCCCAAACATATTTCAAAGATGTCTCTAGTCCAGTTAAATCGACTCCAAACAGATTTTTCTGATAAAGACTCAGTAGAAGTTATGGTTCCCTCTCCAACGGCGTGTGAGGTAGTAATCCCTTCTTCAGATGTTCCCCTCTCCGGCATGAGCGTGAGGTGATATTCTCTTATGGTCCCCTCTCCAACGGCGTGTGAGGTGGTAATTCCTTCTTCAGATGTTTCCCTCTCCGGCATGAGCGTGAGGTGATATTCTCTTATGGTCCCCTCTCCAACGGCGTGTGAGGTGGTAATTCCTTCTTCAGATGTTTCCCTCTCCGGCATGAGCGTGAGGTGATATTCTCTTAGGGTCCCCTCTCCAACGGCGTGTGAGGTGGTAATTCCTTCTTCAGATGTTTCCCTCTCCGGCATGAGCGTGAGGTGATATTCTCTTATGGTCCCCTCTCCAACGGCGTGTGAGGTGGTAATTCCTTCTTCAGATGTTTCCCTCTCCGGCATGAGCGTGAGGTGATATTCTCTTATGGTCCCCTCTCCAACGGCGTGTGAGGTGGTAATTCCTTCTTCAGATGTTTCCCTCTCCGGCATGAGCGTGAGGTAATATTCTCTTATGGTCCCCTCTCCAACGGCGAGTGAGGTGACATTTCCTTCCAGATTATAATTTCCTATAGTTCCCTCTCCAACGGTGAGTGAGGTGACTCCCTTTGAGATTATAATGTCCTTTGGTTCTCTTCCTGACACTACGAAGATGGTAATTCTCACCAAGATTTTCTCAACGAGCGTTGTTGAGGTTAAAATCATTCAGGATTCTCTTACCATCCATGCTAAGGCAGTAACCATCCCTGGTTCATTCATCAACGTTTGAAGCTCCAGACCCAGCTCCTGTAACCAGTCAGGACATATCTATATCAAGCATCTAAAATCAGCCCCTGCGACGTGTCGGGTACTCATTTTTCTGTTTTGCAGGTATGCAGGTTGTCGCTAAGGAATCTCCTACGCAATCAACGTCCAGATGGCATCTATAAGCCCATCATCCTATTCAAACAACATCCAAATGGCATCTATAAGCCCATTCCCTCATCATCATTGCTACTATGTGAGCGCAAATTTCTGGGCACTTTAGTGTTCAATCATCTTCTACCCTCGGATTACGAAAGGCACGGCAGCCAATCTGCATCCTCAGGTCTAAGAAGATTGAACAGGGGCAACTGTTGTACCCCAAAATTTGCCCTCCCATATTCATCAAGAATTGTCAAAGTCAAGGTCACAAATGCCCCAAGGATTGTGCAGCTCAACTGTCTCCTAGACAGTCAAAACTAGGGTTTGAGTTCTGGTCAAGCAAATGAACTTTTCAAAGGCCCAATCAAGTCTCATGTGCCTACAAAGATGGTCAAATATCCTCATGTCAAGTTTCAAGGCATTCAGCTCAAAATTGCACAGTCAAAACCCTAGATTGCACTACAGTCAACTGTAGGGGCAAAATGGTCATTTGACAGTCAAAAGTTCAAATTTTTGGTCAACATATCATTTTGAAGCCACAAACATCATTTGATCAATGCTTGATCATGATTTTCAAGATTTGGCTCAGAAATCATCAAAGATGCAAAAGTTGCTATATTTGGACAGCTGAAAAAGTCAACTGAAATTGACCAGGGCATAACTTTCACATGGATTATCAGAAAAATTCCATCCAAAGCTCATTTTGAAGAGAAAGACATTTCCTACAATTCATCTTCATGTTCCAAGTCCAAGAAATGCTCTCACAAAAAGTTATCAATTTCAACATTATAGGTCATTTTCAAAAGTCAACATTGATGCAAAAGGCCTAAAAATGCAAATGGGCCCAAGTTTCTTCCAAATTTCTTCATGCCAAGCCTATGCACGACCACTAGGCCCAAAGGGAAGTATTCTCATATTTTTTAATTATTTATTTGAATTAATATTGATTTATATTCATTTAAATGATTTTAATTCATGAAAAATATAAACCTTAACCTAAAAAATCTTTTTATGCACATTATAATGTCAATATTTCGTGCTTAATGGATTATGGCAAGTTTTGATAGGATTTGATCAGATTTGAACCAAGTTGCACATGAAAAAGATTGAAAAAGATCTTCAAGAATCAAATATGTGAAATCATTATGGACATGGATTTTGTTCAATCTTTTGACCTAAAACCATTCCATACAAATACTACATCACAACCCTGATGCTCTTGGACGAAAAAGCTGCGCATAACACACTCTTGCAATTTGAAAAAATTCTCAAAAAGTCAAACACTGAAATCTAGCTTTTAGGACGATTCAAGCTTGGATCTTTGTTGCAATAGCTTCCTTGGACCATTCAGAACCTTTTCCAATCATTAACAACAGCAAAAACCTCAAGAATTGGTACACACGAGTCAAACTGAACCAAGAAATTTCTGAATTCGCATAGCATGATTCGAGCACGATTTTGCATTTTTTTTCATGTATTTATACTCATAATCATGTTTCTAAACTAACCATGTGATCTAATTGCGTTTATATGCTGTGTATTCAAAATCACCATTGACGAATTTCTAGGGTTACAGGTTGTAAAATTGGGGCTTTATCAATACCATAAAATTGGCCATTGAAACCACCATGGTTGCACTCAGCGTGTTCCTCTGAACAAAACGCATCCCTCGCGATAAATTTATGTTTGGATATGGGCTAGTCGCTATTTTCCCTTTGCTTGCCTAAAACCACGTTGCAAAAACCGTTCTCATAGTGTTTGTGTTACAGGGTAGGGGAAGGAGACGAAGACGTGTCCATCAGCCAGTGGTCCGTTTAAATTTCGCGCGTGTTTAACCAATTAATATTATGTTTCCTTTATATTATTTGTGTTATGTTATATATTAAATAAAATTGAACAGCTCAGTTGGCAAGGGAATAGGCGTGTGACCTCAAAGACCTGGGTTCAAGTCCCAGGTCTTGCATATTTGCCATATTATTTTTCATAAAAGATTCGTATGCAGCGCTAACATGAAAGACCATGATATACCATCACCATCCAACCACACACGCGTCCAACATGATCAGATCAAAGGCTTAAATTAGGAGAACATGCTAGCACCAGTCAACGCGTTGCATATGACCCAGAAAGTCAAGGAAATTCCAGCTTATTGGGCCAGGCCTCTCCAGTTTACACCTCCTTATTTGGGGCAACACCCCACTCTGGTTCATTTTTCTTTTCTTTTATTATTTAAATTATTTAAATTATTGTATTATTTATTTGTATTGCTTTAATTAATTAATTGATTATTTTAACAAAAATCTAAAAACATTACAAAAATCAGAAAATACACAAAAATATAATATTTATTTTACACTAATTATTTTCATGAATAAATTAGAATATAAAATGTTTAGTTTAATTAGGTTTTAATTTTAATTTCTTTTTTTTTTTATGAAAATCCAAAAACATGTAGAATTAGATTAATTGATAGTTTTAAGGTCTTTTTAATTTTTACTTCTCACAATATTATTTATTTATTATTTTCATAATTAAAATTGTATATAATAAATTTTAGGTTTAATTTAGATCTTTAATTCAATTCTTTCTTAATAAATAAAAAATATTAGAATTAGGGTTTGCCGTTTAATTTAATTTCAATTAACACTCTTTCTTTTTCTTTTAATAAATAAAAAACATAAAAATCTAAAAACATTCTCCTTTTGAATTTTAATTTTAATTTCCTATTTAATTCTAATTAATTAATTCTTGTAATTTAATTTTTGCAAAAGGGTCCAACGCCCTAGTTTTATTCAATTCTTTTATTGCGCATTTATTTTATTATCGCTTATTATAATTTCGTAAATATCCCGAAGCCATGTAATTTACTTTTCGCACTTTATTTCTTCGCATTATTTATTTTTTCGCTAAATCGGGTCCGGTTTAATTTTGGCGATGTGGACCCGCGCCTTTGTAATAGTCATAGATTTATCTTTTCCGCACTCCTAACTGTTAATCAAGCATGAAAGAATGAATGTCTAATTAAAATCAAGCGTAGAACATGACAAACATGACAAGACAAATAACTGAAACATGACACACGAATCGCACACACCACCCCTAGGGTACGCCTCACTGTTGCCTTTCGAAAGGTGATCGTCGAGTAGAAAACGTCTTAGTAAGTCCTCATGATCCGGGAACCTGGCATGAGGGTAGCTTCTAAGGTGTCTTCCCATTGCTCTGGTGATCACCATGTCCCTACAAACTCGAATTGACCCGAACACCTCCAACGGTGGTGCTACCTACCTCTCAATGGTGGGATGGCACTACTTTCAAGGACATTTACACAGACGAATTCCTTAGGGTAGGTAGGTTCTCAAGGATACTTGCTCTAATCTCAAAACAAACTCAAAAAAGACTTTTCACCAACACATTTTCAAAAGCTTTCAAAGCAAACTTTTCAAACACTCTGACGTACGAGTCGATCTGAAATTTTTCAAAAGAAACTTTTAAACCCACATTGAAAAGCAAACAAAGCATCTTGAAAACACAAATGAGCAAGTATCTAAGAGCCCATGGATAACCATGGATAGAAAGGGTGCTAACACCTTCCCTTTCTATAACCTACCTCCCGAACCGAGAGCAATCTCTTTAAGGAATTTTTCTGTGCTTTTGTCCTTTCCACTTGGAGAAAATAAAAGACGGTGGCGACTCTTGCTTCCGCGACATTTCGCGAACCAGCGTTAAACAGTCAGTTCCAGATCCACCGATCACACTATCCCAGGGCATCTTTTGTTGTAATAAGTGTTCATTATGTAAAGTGTCAATCCGCATCTTTCTCTAGGGAGGTAGGCTTGAATTCCCCAGTGAGGTCTGTTTGTTTCGGCGTCAGTCTTCTTTATTTAAGGTTGGTCTTGAAATCTCCAGTAGGTGTGTTACTTTTGAAGAAAAACTGGTTTCTCCGATAAAGCCGAAAGGAGGATGTTCTATCTCGGTATCTGTTTAATTTGTCTATCTCCAAATTATATTTCTCTTTAGTAAAGTTAAAGGCAGGCAATAGGTTTGGTTTCCGCAACCGCCTTTTACCTTTCTTGAAATGATCTTTCTGGTTGAAGTTTAACCAAGCGTTGTTAGTACCTGAGGCGATTTTATTTGTTTGTTCCTACTGTTTGTGTATCTATTTTACCAACATATGCACAATAACACTCATACATTCATACATATATCATGCATGGATAAAATTGACAAATCATTGTTCATTGACATTGTGTTCTGACCTTCCTGCATCACTCTTTACTTAGATGGATTTGGTTTTCGCTCTTGAGTTTATTTATCAAAGGATGTATCTTCATTGGTTGTCTTGCTCCATTTTATTTCTGATTTGAATCTGTGGTTACATGACAATATTATTTACTTTGGATTTCTGAAAACATTGAGTTTTGGTTTGTGCATTTATTTTACACGAGAAGACTTTATCTCCTCAGCAGGAATATCGTGGCGTTTCCCCGGGAAGTCATATTTCTATCCCTAGAAAGTCATTTCTTTTTGCAATTCTCCATGACAACAAGTAAAAAGTCTCTTTATTTGAGATAGCTTATGTTTGACCCTTTCCAGGAAGATTCCCCTGGTTAAAGAAGAAGTTGAGACCCGTTCTAGGCGAAACACCAGAATTTTGGGGAAAACTTGATATATTTTCTCTTTCTACCTTCAGTGAACGTCAGTAGGACATCGGCAGTGAACGTTGGTGTTTATCATCTTTTTTCTATCTTCAATGAACGTTGATAGTTCATCGTCAGTGAACGGCGGTTATATGATATTTTCTCTTTCTACCTTCAGTGAACGTTGGTAGGACATCGACAGTGAACGTCGGTATTTATTATCTTTTTGCTATCTTCAGTGAATGTTGATAGTTCATCGTCAATGAACAGCGATGATATGATATTTTCTCTTTGTACCTTCAGTGAATGTTGGTAGGACATCGACAGTGAACGCCAGTGTTTATTATCTTTTTGCTATCTTCAGTGAACATTGATAGTTCATCGTCAGTGAACGGAGGTGATATGATATTTTCTCTTTCTACCTTCAGTGAACGTTGGTAGGACATCGACAGTGAACATTGTTGTTTATTATCTTTTTGCTATCTTCAGTGAACGTTGATAGTTCATCGTCAATGAACGGCGGTGATATGATATTTTCATTTTCTACCTTTAGTGAATGTTGGTAGGACATCGGTAGTGAACGTCAGTGTTTATTATCTTTTTCCTATCTTCAGTGAACGTTGATAGTTCATCGTCAGTGAACGACGGTGATATGATATTTTCTCTTTCTACCTTTAGTGAACGTTGGTAGGACATCGACAGTGAATGTCGGTGTTTATTATCTTTTTGCTATCTTCAGTGAACGCTGATAGTTCATCGTCAGTGAATAGCGATGATATGATATTTTATCTTTCTACCTTCAGTGAATGTTGGTAGACCACCAGTAGTGAACGTCGATGCTTGTTATCTTCCTCTTTGATTCAGTTCTTTTGGTCCACCAGTGATTTATTTTCCTGGTGGGGTTACTCCTTTGTTTTTTCATTTTTGTGGAATCCCCAGCGATACTTTGCATCTCTTTGGTACTATTCATAGGAATTCATATGCATAAGCATTTGCATGGCATCTTAGGGCCAAAAATAGGGTTTGTTTTATATTTAAGTATCTTCGATCACGTCGACACGAAGATTTTCAACCTTCGTATCTCCGGATAGAAGAAACTTAAATAAGGGCAGCTGTTGTACCCCAATTTTTACCCCTAAGATCCCTTCATCATACCATGTTGATTCAATCACAACAAGATCACATTAGGAATTTTGGTTCTTCTCCCTATCATTTAGCTTTGCTCTTTTTGAGGAATTACCAAGCACCTTGACTTGTTTTCTTTTGTGATCATGAATATTTTTGCTTAGATTTTTCTTTTAATAATAAAATGCAATGTGGGTTTGCCTTACTTGTTAATAATGTAGGTAAAGGCTATGAGGTTTAGCAAGTTGCTCCATGGGTTCATGAGTTTATTTCCATGCCCTAGCCAACATAGCTTGAGGAGTTCTAACGTCACCATTGAAGTTGTTTTGGAAGAAATGGCATGACAAGTCTTATTTTGGTTCAACATATTTGTAAAGTTATCAAAATTGATTCAAAAGTACAAGGGGTTAAGGGAAGAAGTTGTCATGATTGGACATGGTCTTATTCCTATGAGTCACAAGAGCACATTTCTCTCAAATTTCAAGATATGGAAGTGGTTTTAGTGGCTATGAGTCCTCATCATCATCCTCAACAACTTATATTCATAAATAAATAATGTTAGCACAAGAAGTTTGTTCAAACTTGTCAAAGTTCCTCAAAGCATTCTCTTGATCTAGAGGCCAGGGTTTTGAACTTCAAAGGAGCATATCTTGCTCACCTTTTGGTATTTTTGAGTGATTCCAAAGACATATTTCTCTTCAAAGAGTTACCAACAGATCACTTTAAAAGTTCCAAGAAGTTTTCATGTGGAAAGAACTTGGTGAAGAAGAAAGATTACAAGTCATCCAAATAAATCCCCAATTTTCCATATGTGACTTCAAATAGTCATAAATTGGTCAATTTTTATCACCTTGAGTCCATTCTTTTTCCATGATGATCTTGAAGATGTGTACTTTTTCCTTATTTTATGCGCAAAGTGAGAAAATGGATGTAAGTTACCTTAAGAATGCAAAAGATTATAGGCCATTTAATGATTTTTGGCCAACTTCAACAAATCATAACTTGCTCATTTTTTTGGAGATTTTGAGTGGTTAAAATTTCAAAATGTCATTCAAGAGATCTACTTCATTCCATCTTTTTTGGTAAAGAGCAAATTCTAAGTGGAAGGCCTTGTTTGGATACAAAAGATTATAGGTCATTTTTGAAGAAGAATTTGAAATATTTCTAAGTATGGAAAGTCAACTCTTTTTCTTCAACTTTGACTCCATGTAACTTTCAGCTCAAGCATCCATTTGATTCCATTCTTTTTTAATTGCAAAGCTTATAACCTCATATTTCCAAAGCATCAAGAATTATGCCATAAGACCCCTTGAGTTGGAAATGCCATGGATTTGAATTTGGCAACTTGAAACTGAATTTTTCACAAAGTCAGGATTTTGAAATCTTTGTTTTGGCTTCTAAATCACAAGTTTTCCACGTGTTTTTGTTTCTAAACATGATTAGCAACTTGCCAGAAGTGATTAGCATCATGAAACACACGGTTTAGCTGAGTTTTGATCAAAATTGAGTCACACTTTCTTCATGATGCAGACCCACACGAATTCCCTCCAAAACGCATCATTCGCTCTTACTTTTGATCCCATTTGCTTCCCTATAAATAGAGGGTCACCCCCATCCATTTCCCAAGCTTAGAGAGCCAAGAACAACCTGCCAAAACTTCACACGAACCCACTCTTGTTGAATTCAGTTTTTGAAATTTAAGCTTCCTTTTCCAAAATTCTTTGTGCATTCAACATCCTTGAGCATCATACAAACTCTCCAGCACTCAAATCAATCAAAACGACCCATAATTCAAGCTACAGAAGTCCAGTTTCAGAGCTTCTTACTTAAACTTCGAAAAGGTAGAATTCTCCACCATTTGGATCCAAATCAAACACTAATCTATTCTACTCCTTTGTCTGATTCTAATGCTGCTTACCATTTTTAAATCCATTGAGAATTTAGAGAGAAATCCCAAATTGAAGGTGCTCACTATTTTCTGAGTTTTTGATTCATAGCTCTCTCCATACCTTATATAAATTTGGCGCGATGGTTGTGTTATAATCGTCTTGAAGAGACGAGTTCAATGATGCTAGCCAGGGATCCTAATTTTTCCATTTGAAGGATCTCCCAAAATCCCCATTGCAGGGTGTCTGGAGGTTAAAGATGATGACATGTCTCGTCTCAGCCAATGATAGCGTGCCAAGCGTTTTAATTTCATTGGTTGCCCTTTTTCTGATCCCATGTGTATTTCACTAAGGTCCATATCAAGCACAGCGCGTCTGGTCCATTGGATTAGCTTACTAACGCATTTTGACTATAATATGATGGTCCACATCTTTTTGGTTTTATTTTATTTTCTGATTTTATATTTTATTTGATTAAATTTTCAAAAATTCATAACTCTTTTATTTTTTATCCAAAAATTATGAAAAAAATTCACAAAAATACTTTGAATTATTTCTGATCTCATAAATATTTTTTCACATTTTTATTTTAACATTTGGTATTTTTTTTATATTTTTCGTATTATTTGCTTTCTTTTAATTACTTAAAAAAATACTTTCTGACATTTTTTAATTCTGGAAAATTCATAAATATTATTTTGCATATTTTTGACTTTCTGAAAATTTTATGGAATTTTATGTTGAGGTTTACTATTTTTGATCTATTTTATGTTTGTTTTAGCAATTTTAAATAGTTTAAAAATAGTTTCCGACTTTTAAAAATTACCAAAATTTTTATAAAAATATTTGGATCAATTTCTGATTTTTCTATGGCCTTATTTTTCATTTCTTGATTAATTTGAACATAATTGATTTTTTTCCTCATTTTTTTCCGTCTATTTTTTAACATTTTTTAACCCTTTTATTGTATATATTAAATATATTATTATTTTGTGATTATTTTCTGGCTGTCTTGAGTTGATTTTTTGATCATGACTTTATTAACATCATTAGATCTTCGGTGTTGAGTTCAACTCCATCAAAATGGATGAATGATTTTAATAATAGTTTGATTAAATTTTTAATTCAAAAGTGGTTTATTCCTCTTTTTGCCCTAATCCTCTTCATCTCATCCCCTTCTTATTGCACTAAGTGTTGTTGGAGCATGATCTCTATATCATGTCTCAAAACAAATGGTGCATAGATTGCTATTGACCGACCTCAAAATAGGTGCGACTTCTATATAAGTCCACTTACGATTGCTTAACATAGCGCTAAATTTTGTCCCGATTCGAATAAATGATCATTCGTGGCCCAAACTTATGATTGCAAGCCCAAGTATGTTAATTTGATCTCTTTGATCCAATAACCTTGAGATTCATTGTGTGGAGGCTTTGGTTCTACCAATCCTCTAATGGATCTACAACACCTTTGGTCAACGCGGATCACTTAAACATCGTTGATCATTAATTGGTACTTGTGAGAATTCCAAATGGATGATATACTTAACAAAAAGCAAATGCAACTTGTTGTGTGGAGGCTTTGGTTCTACCAATCCTCTAATGAGTTCCAAATGCAAGTTTCAAGATGGTCATCCAACTAACCACTAATTATTGACTTGTTTTATCTTATGCTTTTATTCTTTTTATGCTTTATGTACTATTTATTTTTTTAGCATTTACATTTCATGCCATTTTCATCTTTGCTCATTTGAGCATTTATTTTCTTGTCATTTTTACTTTGCTCACTTGAGCTTTTCTTTTCCTTTCTTAAGATACTTAATAATCAACATAAACCCTAAAAAAATTTTAATGGCACTTGGACTATTTGTTTACTATCCTTGGTGTTGTACCCCAAAATTTTCCCTCTCATTTATCAAGATTTTTCTCACAAGACTTCTTGGACTCAAGACAAGATTAGGGGTTGCTCAGCTCAGGACATCTCATCTTGCACTGATACCCCAAAATTAGGGTTTGAGTTTGCACAAGGATTTTTGGACCACCAATGCTTCATGTGACTTCCATACATCATGTTGGACCCCTAAGATTGCTCATGTTAAGTTTCAAGCCTTGAATCACATTTTTGCTCAGTCAATTGGACAGTTGACCTAAAAATCACCTGTATTGGGGAAAAAGTCAACCATGGACAATTTACAGTCAAACTTCATAATTTTTGATCCACATCAACATTCTAGACTCATATGTACCATTTGATCAAGTTTGGATCACAACTCCTCAAGAAATTTGATCAAATCATCAAAAGGGCAAAATGGTCAAAATTAAGGTTTTAACTGAGAAAGGGCAATTTCTGATTTTTAACCTAACCAATGGCAAATTGAGTCCAAGCATGGTTTTGAGGATTAAATGGCATCATCTTGAACTAATTACATGGTTCAAGAGATCTCAAGTTCATTGGATGGACAGATGAATTTTGCAGTCAACTGATCAAAAGTCAACTATACACTGAAAAGTCAAACTTTGACTTTTTGGTCAAAATCAAGTGCCAAGGGTCATAATTCATCAAGATATGTCAAAACATGAAACTTGTTCACCAAGAAAACCAAAATTTCAAATTAGGGTTTTGAATTTGAAAAATTTCATAACTTAGAATTTTTCTAAGTATGGAAATTTTCTTATTTCCCCCCAACTTTTCACCCTTTTTTCACCATGATGCAATTTGATTCAAAGAAAACTTCCAACATGAAAGTTGTAGTCCCCATGAAATCTACAACTTTTCTTCACAAATGTTTCCCAAAAGATGCTTGTATCTCAAGTTATGAATTTGTGAATAGGGGTCCATGAACTAAATAACTTAGTGAAAATTTGCCCTAATTTAGGCAGGTTTTTGACCCAACTTCATGGAAATTTTTCACCTAGTTCCAAGAGGAAACTCAAAATGCATTTCAAAGATGGATTGTAGAGCATTTTAAAAGCTTTCCAAAATGTCCAAGAACTCTCCAAGATCATTTGTGGTTAGGGAGAATCGAAGAAGAGAAATTGGCATTTTGTCACTTTTGATCAAGCCATTTTTACAATGCATCAATTTGCAAATCTGATCTTGGATGCTTGTACCTTGCATTACAGGTCCTAAACTCATTCTACACTCCATAATTAAATGCAAACTCAGTGGTTAAAGGCTTTATTTTCACTTTTGAAGCATTGTACAAGTTATAATTCCCTTTTTGGCCAAAAGTGCACATTGCCATTTTCATAAAGGCAAGCTTTTGCAACTTTATCATTCTTGAGCCTTGGAGCTGTCCCTTTGGTGCAGGAAATTTCCACAGATCTTAAGCAACTTGTACAAGCCCATTGCAGCTCACAAGAAAGCAAGGACGGGCCTGTTAGCATGGTCACTTCAACTTTTCTTCAAATGCAAGAAAAGTTGCAAAAGAAGTCAGAACTTGTAGAGCAAGGGAAGAGTGGACTTTGTATCATTCTATACAAATATACAAAGTCATTACAATGATAGACACGAAGGCTTAACATCTGAAACCCTCAAAAACTCTAAAACTGCATTTTTCTGCCCAAACTCAGAGCTTCTGCAAAAATCTTGCCAACTTCATTTTGGCTCGTGCGTTTTGCCCTTTAACACTTGAAACATCTTATCCACATAATACCAAAGCTATCCAAGCCCTGGTCCTGGTTCTGTGAGCTCTGTTCCAGCCATTTCCATTTTCAAACTTGGAGCTTGCAACTTGACTTCTACAGAGAGTTTTGGCCATCGACAAAGCAAGCTAGGTATTCAAATAGTTTGAAGGAAGCTCACACGATCCTCAAGCCTCACTCAAAGTCCCCACATTGTCATATCCAAATCCAGCTGAATGAGGTATTTTTCAAAACTTTATCTCTCTATTTAGGCATCCTCAAGCCACGATTTGTGAAGAAAAAATGTAGCCCTAATCATGGTGAAACTGTACATATGCATACTTGTCATTTATATTAACCATGCTGTGAGAATTTAAAGCTTGAAGTTCATGGAATAATTAGATCATGAATTAGGGCTGATTAAATTCTCTCTGATCTTTGAGAGTTAGGTTACAAATTTTATATCATTGGAATCGTGAGATTACAAGCTACATGTTTTATGTTATGGGTTTTTGTTTTTATGCAAGCAATAGAAAGATACATGTTTGAGCAATACGCGCGCGCAGGGAGGAAGCTGGAGGACAGGGATGACTTGTCTGGGCCTTGGCGCGCCTGGGCCTTTCTGTTTTGATTTTTGCACCCCTGACCACTATTTACACCCCCTGATTCTTGTTTTATATTTTTTGCATTTTTCTTTACATTTTCATGTTTATTGCTTTTAATCATTTTTTCTGAACATTAAAAAACCTAAAAAATAATTAAATAATTTTGTGCAATTTTATTTTATTTTTTTATTATTTTTTTACATAGAAAATAGTTTTATTTTAATAAGTAGAATCTATTTTCTTATAAAATTTGTAAATACATTTAAATAATACTTAATATTTTTATTATATTATTTATACACATAAAATATTATTTTCATACATATTTTAATTTTTAATATTTGTACATAATTTTATTTATTACTTTCTTGTACAAAAAAGTGGACAAAATATTAATATAGGAAATATATATTTCTTTTAATAAAAAATTAGGGTTTCACCCTTTCAAAAATAATAATAATTTTCTCTCTCTTATTTTTAGGGTTTAAATAATTTATTTTCTCATACAAAAAATCAAATACAAATTTTTTTACATAAATACATTTGCATTACATTTTAATATTTGTATATTTTATTTAATTTGCACAATATTCAATTGGGTTGTAATAGTATTTTTAGGGTTTATTTTGTGCAATATCCCCATTCAAAAACTTGTATCCCCCTCCCATAATAATTGTTGTAATAGCTTAGTTTACATTTATGCAATTTATCGCATTTATACCATGTTTAGTAAACTAGGGTTTGCATGACAAGACCAAAAACAAAACAAATAGAAAAGACCTAATACAAGACAAATCAAATGCATGTAAAATGACACACATTGCACACAAGCACCCTTAGGGTTTCACCCACTTGGTTCCCTAAATAAAAATGGCCATGTTACGCATGCGAAGTATCTTGGTAAAACAAAACAAAACAAGATCATAGCCCCTCGATGAGGCTATCAAAAGGTTGCCTAAACACAAATGATATTGGTCCCTCAAACATGCTAAGATACTTGACAACATTGTTATCATGGTCATACGATGACCCACGCCCGTCCCGTTTACATCCAAAGATAGGGCTGTTTACCAAATCAATGGTAAATCAACAATGTCAAAGGAATAAAAATGCACAAGAAAGACTTTTGAGTAGGTAGATAGCTTCTAGTTACTTGATCAATTTCAAAACAATCCTTGCTATTTTCAAAAACAAACACACACACATTTCAAAACATTTTCAAAACATCTTACCAAACATTGAAACATTTTTTAAAAGACACACATCTTTGTATACATTCTTACGAACGAGAATCATTACAAAGATTGCCTAAACGATGGCCTCTTTTCAAAATACTTTCAAAACCACACAAAGCACCATTTCAAACAATTTCAAAAGCAAAGCAAGTGATCTAAACAAGTAACTAAGAGCCCATGCAAAACCATGGATGAAAAGGGTGCTAGCACCTTCCCTTTCCATAATCTACCCCCCGAACTCAATAAAACATCTCAAAGGTCTTTCCTATGCTTTTTTACCTTTCCTTTTGGATAAAAGAAAAGTCGGTGGTGACTCTTGCTAACCGCAACATTTGCAAACACAAACGCAAAACCTCAAGTCAATTCTCCCACCGCATCACACTTGGCATGATGGAGCATGGGACTTTTTCTTGGACTTAGGATTAAAAACCTTGGCTTATCTTGGAGACTTTGTGATCTTATCTGATTATTTTTGTTTGGAGTTCTTGAGGTTTACCTCAAGACATTGGGTTGTTTGTTTGCTTTTGTGTGCAGGTTTTTGTGATTAGATTCTCTGTTTGTAATCTGGAATTCACCCGTATACAACCGTTACTCTGCTCAATTTTTGTGAAGACTTTATACACTTGAAGAGGTCTAGTATCTTTGATTGCTTGGTTTCAATCAAAAGAATGGGGATTCTATCTTGGCTCATAATGTCAAGCTCTGGATTCTTGTTGGTTAGATGGTCCATATCCTTAACTTTTACCTTATGCTTTAGGATAGCCCCTTCTTCTCCTCCCATTTTCTTTAATTTCAAAAATCTTCTCCCTCCTTTTGAAAACCCTTCTTAATTTGAAACTTGAAACACTTTCATAATAAACTTGGACTTAGGTCCATGCATTTTCAAAACGTTTTCATCATTAAACTTCAATCAACTTAATAATACCTTGACATTTTTTGTGAGAAGACTAAAAGTCAATCAATTTCCTTTCAAACCATTTTGCCACTTCGGCTTTTATCTTTAAACTTTTCTCAAAAGATTAAACTCTTGTCAATCCTTTTAGTGATGCAAACAACTATACTTCTACAATATGTAGTGAAGTGAGATATTTTCCACTTGGGTGTTGAGTGAGGCATTGTTGATTTTAAGATCCAAGCCATATCCTCCACTTTGAGATGATGCAAATTCTCCTTTCTCATGATTGTGGGTAGTAAGTATGTTTTCCACATGGAAAATGACGATGATGTCTTATCTCTTAAAATTAATCAATGCATTTGTGTTTCAAAATTTTAAAAGAGGAACTACGTGTACCCTGATCCCCTATTTCACGAAAGGTGGTACGTAGGCACTAAAGGTTCGCAACCGCGGCGGGTGCAAAAATCATAAAAAAATATATTTCTCTTCTCACCCCCACCATCCATTTTATATACAACACATTTTTATAACCAAAATATACAGATTTTTTCAAAGAGGTTCCCGCGGAGTACCGTAGATGTTTAAGGTGCTAATACCTTCCCTTTGCATAACCAACCCTCTTACCTTGAATCTTTCCCCCTATTTTTGGGTTATTCTCTCTTTTCCCATTCCTTTGGAAACAATAAAGCGCGATGGCAGTTTTTATTTTGATTTGTATAAAGTCTAGTCAATCCAATGGCTTAGTCTTGAACATTTCTACCGCTACACCCGCTGGACCGAAAACCTGAAAGGGCGGTCCAGGCAAAAGTTAGGGATTTAAAGCATATAACTATGTCCCATTAGATTACCTTGTGACCAGACTTCAGTATCAATTATCAAGCTCAAATGGTACCAACCAATCCAGTCATCTTCGAACAAGTAGCAAAGTGATGAGACGCTCAAGGACATAGGGGCAATAGCAGAATTGAAACTCAATGGGATTATTACACGTAGCTGTTTTCTCTTTGTACACTATTTTGTATAGTTTTTCATTTTCATGGTGGCGTTCTCCTACTAGAACATCAGTCTCTTTGTACAAAAATGTCTGTTATAGGCGAACTTCAAAAATCAATACAAATCATTTTCTTCGAAAGTACAAAACTATTTGTTTTCTATTTTTCTGTTTTGTTTTGCAAGAACGTCCAGTGATTTATTTTTGACATATGCATTTGAATATGATTACTGTTTACAAATACTTGCATATGAAACAGGAAGACAATTGCTAATGACTTTAAGAAATGGGGCAAAGTCTAAAAAAGCCATATGTAGTCTCGACATTTACTCTTTCCAGCAGGCACAGGGGCATCCTCCTGTCACATCCTCAGCATACGTCCTAGTGAGGCTTATGTCCCCGCAGAGTAAAAACAACCAAAATCCTTACCTTTTCCTCCCCAAGCAGGAATGACCTCTTCCAACAAAGTTCCCTCAGAGAGCTTAAATCCGTATTCCCCAGCTGAGTTTTATAATCTCAAACAGTTTATAAAACCTCATCCTCGGTAGAGTTTATTTCTCCAGCTGCGGAAGTTCATCCCCCAACAACGTTATTTCCCTACATTGGTAAAATCTTCCAAAAGAGCATCTTTTTCCCACAGAGTCATTCTCAAGCTGGAGTCAAAGATCCCCGGTAGAATATCCTCAAAAGGAAAGAGGAAATCCCTAGAAAATCATCTCCATTCATCATCCCCAGTGGAAATGAAAGAATCACTTTCCTCATCTATCAAACAGCAGTCCGAGATTCATCTTCTTAGTACTCTCTGACATCAGTCAGGGATTTACTTACCCACACTAGGAGATGCCGCAACAGCATCCCATATTCATACATCATGGCATGTGCATACTTATTGCATAATCTCATTTATTTGGAGAATGTCATTCCACAATGAATTCCATATGACACTGCATACGACTAACTCTTTACCTTTTCAGGAAAGATCAAATCAACAAACACCGTTGACTACTTACATGACCTGGTAGTATTCTCAAAAGCTACATTTAATGAAGGGCTATTTCGGCATTTTCCTCAGAAAGATTATTCTCCAAAGACCTTCCTCTGGTTCAGTTAAATCGATACTAAGATTTTTCTGATTTCTATTCCAATTGAAGACAACTCAAGACCTTTTTCTGGTTCAGTTAAATCAATACTAAGATTTTTCTGATTTCTATTCCAGTTGAAGATAATTCAAGACCTTCCTCTGGTTCAGTTAAATTGATACTAAGATTTTTCTGATTTCTATTCCAATTGAAGATAATTTAAGACCTTTCTTTGGTTCAGTTAATTCGATACTAAGATTTTTCTGATTTCTATTCAAGTTGAAGACAACTCAAGACCTTTTTCTGGTTCAGTTAAATTGATACTAAGATTTTTCTGATTTCTGTTCCAGTTAATGTAATTCAAGACCTTCCTCTGGTTCAGTTAAATCGATACTAAGCTTTTTTTGATTTCTATTCCAGTTGAAGATAATCCAAGACCTTTCTCTGGTTCAGTTAAATCGATATTAAGATTTTTCTGATTTCTATTCAAGTTAAAGTAAATTCAAGACCTTCTCTGGTTCAGTTAAATCGACACTAATATTTTCCTGATTTCTATTCTAGTTGAAGATAATCCAAGACCTTTCTCTAGTTCAGTTAAATTGACACTAAGATTTTTCTGATTTCTATTCCAGTTGAAGAAACTGCAAAGCCCAGAGTTCGACTAGATAGCAGTTAATTTCATATTCCCCAGTAAGTCGCAGTGAAGTCTGGAATACGACCAGATAGCAGTCATCCTTATTAGCCTCAGCCAGTCGTTATGAAGCCTAGATCTGGACCAGATAGCAGTTCACTTCCGTCTCTCCAGTCAAGAGATGACTCCCCAGTAGAGTAATGGACAACTGAAGCTCCTAAACTCTATTTCCTAAGACAGAGACCAACATTCCTCAGCGAAGTCCTCCTCAACAATAAGAATAGGAATCCCCACAAAAGAATGTCTCATGAAACCAACATTGTTCTCTAGATGGCATCTTTAAGCCCATCTCCGACGACTCTCCGACATATTCTATAGATGGCATCTTTAAGCCCATCTCTGACGATCTTCCATCATATTTTTCAAATGGCATCTATAAGCCCATTCCCGATATTATCTACCAACAATATCACTTCAGACGAGTGCAAATTTCTGGGCACTCTAGTGTTCAATCATCTTCCACCTCCAGATCATGAAAGGCAGATCAACCGATCTACATCCTCAGGTTTAAGAAGATTGAACAGGGGCAGCTGTTGTACCCCAAAATTTTCCCTCTCATTTTACTCAACACATGCCCATTGAGGTCCCCAACTTGCCCTAGGATGACAAAGAACTGACCAGGCAAATTCTCATCCTAAGGCAATAAACCTCAAACTAGGGTTTCAATTTTCATCAGGATGGTTGAGCTCCAATGGTCTCAAATGTTGTACATAGTCCTAATATGTCCTCAAGGTTATCCATGCCAAATTTCATGCCCTGCACAACAAGTTTGCTCAATAAACTGCTCAAATCTTGAAAATCAACTACACTAGGTCAAAAGTCAACTGTGGCCTATATACAGTCAAACTTCAATATTTTTTGTCAAAATAAACATTTTGAAGTGATACCCATCATTTGATCAAGGGTTGATCGTGATTCCTCAAGAAGTGCCCCTAACTCATCAAAAGTAAAAAATGGCAAATTAGAGTTTATATAGGAAAAGTCAACCAAACTTTGACCAGGCATAACTTTCTCATACTTTATCAGGAAATTTCTCCCCCAAATCTCATTTTGAAGAGAATCAAATTCTCTACAACTTCTCTTCAGCTCTCAAGTTCAAGAAATTCCCCAGTTAAAAGATACAAGCTCAGATATTATAGGTCATTTCAAAAAGTCAACAAAAACACCTTGTGGGTCAAAGCTCCTTACATGAACATGGAAGATCCAATTGAAATGAAACCAAAAGGGTTGTTTAAAGGACATCCTAAGCTCTCTAGAAAGTCCAAGAACACCCTCATAGGGTTAACATTGAGAGAGATGTGCATTGTTAAAGTTGACCAATTTTTAGAAAAGTGCACGAAGCCAATATTGACCAAACTTGAATTTTTTCCAAATGGGCCCATCTTTTATGTTTGAAATTTATTCCTAACATGTCTAAGAACCTACAAACTCAGCCATGCATAAGTTTGATTTTTATTTTATTTATTGTTGATTTTTGTTCAAATAAAATCAAAATCAATTAAATAAATACAAGATTGATGTATAAGGCGTGCAAGGCTGGAGATTTGGTCATGTTGGAGGCCCAAAAAGCTCACAAATAGCTGTCAGAAACGCACAAGGCAAGAGGAGGGAAATATTTTCTTGTATTAGAAATTTTGGATCAAATCTTCAGGACTTTAAAAGCATGATTATATTTGATCTAATGGATGGATTTTTTAACCTAATATTGTCTACTACATATGCACAATAATTCCAGACCTAACATACACACACGCAACAACGTCAAAAGAACCCTAACACTTCTCAATAAAATTTCAAAGAGTGGTGTAACTCGTATTCACATTTGCAGTCCGTTTCAAAGCCTTCTAACCATTCCTAGGTGTTCCTGAGGTAAGCTTAGGAAAGTATGGATCATCATCCATAGCCATAACACACTGAAACTCATTATACATAATTCATATTTTTCATAATTTTTCTGTCTATCGTATTTTGAATTAGATCTCGTTTCAATTTGTTCTAACCCCATTAGCACGATCGCAAGATGATAAGGAACAGATATGGGCAATCATTGATGAGCTTTGATGGATAAATAGCCATCTGCCATGGCTAGGGTATAATAAACTTCAAGCTTTGTATCTACCTGTACAGGGACTTTCAGACCAAACAAACACCACCACTGGATTCGCAAGCCTCGAATTAGAGGGTAGGGTCCTTCTTTTGCGTTTAACATGGGTATTTTGCAGGTTTGATGATTGAGGTCCATCGGAGAAGATGACCAGAGTGTTGACTCCGACGTCGCTAGGGTTTTGACTCAGGCGAAGGTAGGCATGGCACGATCCACTTTTTCAATTGGTCCATTCAAATACCCAGGGCCCCACTGGGGTGTATGCGTGTACACCTCAACATCTTTTTGGTGTTTCCAATATATTATAATTTTGTCATTGGTATAAATGATTAACAAGTTGGCTGAGTGGTAAAGAGGAATGTGTGCAAAAGGAGGGACCTCGATTCGATACCCAGGTCTAGAGTTTTGTTTTTTCTAACAAGTTTCTTTCAGATCCAACGCATTGCCATCCCACGTGTATACCTTGCACCCTCAGATCCGACCATCAGATCTTCATTTTTCTAGATCCAGCACTCCTGGGGTGCTTCCCCATGGTAGGCCTTCCCAACGCATCACTACTGGATGACACGCATAAGTACGGGCCAACAGATCTGGGCCTTGCAAATTCAGCCAGCACCCCCCCAATTGGTTTCTTACTCCAGGCCCATTTCACTTTTGTTAATTTACTTTATTTTTTCTTTTTTAATTAGTTTATGTTTTTTTTAAATTCATCTTTTTTAATCATAAAATCAACAAAAAATCACAAAAAAATAGATTTAGTTTTTTTTTAATTAAAACTAATTCTTGCAAATTAATTTAATTTAATTGATTTTAACTTGTTTTCTTTAATTTAAAATTAATTAGAAATTAGGTTAAATCTCAAGTTTTTTTTCATATAAAATACAAAAAATATTTTTATTAAGCAGTTAGATTTTTAGGGTTTCAAACTTATTCCCGTCTCAATTTTTGCGCGTTATTATTTTTCGTACTATTATTCTTTTTAATTATGTAACTGTTCCCAGATTGTAATAGCCCTAAATAGGATTTTTACTTTCTGCACTTTATATTTCAGTCAGATATAACTGTAACTGCCCCGAGGCCATGTAATAGCTTATGACTCTTTATTTTCCGCAATTTATTTTCTGCACTATATTGTATGCCTGTATATAAACTGCTAGTAATTAGGTGTGTATGGCAAGAACTAACCAATCAATCTTAGATCACTAACATCAATATAAAAATATCTGGAAAAAAACACATTATTGCACACTCACACCCCTAGGGTATCTCCCACTTTTGTTGCCTTCGGAAATGGTCATGTCCCTCGAACGTAGGGATACCCTTAATAAAGATCCTCAGTTAAAGTCATCATAAAGATCATAGTCCCTCAATATCCCTCGAGTTTCCTACGAGAAATGATGTTGTCCCTCGATGTTGCCTACGAATATATGATGACAATCCCTTCGAGCTGCTAAGGTATCTCTACATGTTGCCTTCAATGACTGTAAAACGTCCCATTCGATAGTCCCTCAGCATCCAATGATAGGGCTACCTACTCACTAATAGTAGGATAGCACTATCTAAAGGAAAGGAGGAAAAGAACGCCTTTTTTGATTAGGTAGATAGCTGTTAAGTACTTGCTCAAATCTAATTCATTTTTACACCACACTTTCAAAACTCTTTTAAAAAATGCTTTATCACACTCTTGAGGACTGATACAAGAGTTATCATAAAGCAAACAACCTTTTCAAAACACATAAACACGAAAACAAGTTTCAAAACATGAGCTAGCATTTAAGAGCTCGTAGACAACTACGGATGGAAAGGGTGCTAACATCTTCCCTTTCCATAATATACCCCCCTTACTCAGAAAACTCTTGAAAAAGGTCTTTTTATGTTATTTTCACCCTTTCCTTTGTTGGATAAAAGAAATGTCGGTGGCGACTCTTGCTTACCGCAAAATTTGCAAACACAAAATGAAAAACCAGTATTAACAGTCGGTTCTGCCACCGTATCACAGTGATTATGTTCCATTGGAGACTCTAGTTATAATGGTTACTTTTGTTGATATCTGTTCCGTTCCTTGGTTGATGTTCAATTTTGATCTTGATATTATCAGTCTATTCAGAGACAGTAGAATGGATATTAGTATCATGGAAGTAGTAATCCCATGGCTACTTGCACTCGCATCATAGCATATTTATTTTTCAAAAGAAATGTCAGAAAAATATGTATACTTATTTTGCATATGCATGTCCATTCCAGGGTGTTTCACAGAGTTACCGTCTTCGTCAATGATGTATAGAAACAATGATGTTCCTGGGAGGACTAGAAGAGATACTTTCACTTATCAGTTTTTCCCGAGTTCTTGGCCTTCTTTGAAGAGTTTGAAGGATCATCTAGTCTATCTCAATTCAGAGGCTTTTAGTGCAAAATATGGCAACATTTTAGCTCTGTTAGATGTTCAGGTTGATAATGGAGCTCTCCGGACTCTGCTTCAATTTTACGACCCAGAGTTACATTGTTTCACTTTATAGGACTATCATATCACTCCGACCTTGGAAGAATATTCCCATCTTCTCAACATCAGAATCACCAGTCAAATTCCATTTGTCAGTGTGCCTGATGAGCCAGATCTTGAAGTTATCGCTAAGGCGCTTTATTTGAGCCTTAGTGATGTGAAAAAGAAATGGAGGAAGACTTGTGGCTTACCTTTGGATTTGTTAGTTATAAAAGCCGAGGAAATGGCTAGAGATGGTTCTTGGAGCGTATTAAACGTGTTATTGGATGTCATGGTTTATGGCACAGTTTTGTTACCCAGTATTGATGTATGGGTTGACTTGGCCGCTTTGTGTGTTTTTATGGAGTAGAATCCATACCAACCCTATTGGAGGATACCTATTATGCCATTCATTCCAGGCATAAGAAGAAGGGTTATGTTGTATGTTATACTCCAATGCTGTACAAATGGTTTATTTCTCTACTGCGTATGAAAGGACCTTTCGTGGACCTGAAGGATACTCATGATTAGGTGCCAAGGTTTATAACACTCACTTCTTTTGATATTTAATGGTATCGACTCAGATTCAATAGTAATGAGGTGATTACCCGATGTTGTGGTTTCCTAAATGTCCCGCTCATGGGAACACAAGTGTAATACAGTGAGAGAACTGACTTGGTTTTGTGTTTTATCGCAAATGTTGTGGATAACAAGAGTCGCCACCAACTTTTCTTTTATCCAATAAGGAAAGGGTGAAAAGAACGGAAAATAACTTTGAGATTTTATTGAGTTTGGGGGGTAGGTTATAAAAAGGGAAGGTTTTAACACCCTTTTCATCCGTAGTTATCTACGGGCTCTTAATCGCTAGCTCACTTTGAAAATGCTTTTTGTGTAAGTGTTTGTTTGAAAATATTTTGAAAATGCTTAAGTATGGCAACTTTGTAATGATTCTTGTATAAGTTAAGAATGTGTACAAAGTGTTTGTTTTTGAAAATATTTCAGAAAAGTGTTTTGTGTGAAAATGTTTTGTTTTTGTGAGCAAGCGATTACGAGCAATCTACCTACTCAAAAGTATTTCGTGTTATTTTCCTTATCCTTTAGATAGTGCTATCTGTGATACGGTGGGAGAACTGACTTGAGGTTTTGCGTTTGTGTTCGTAAATGTTTCGGTTTAGCAAGAGTCGTCACCGACTTTTTATTTTATCCAAAGGAAAGGTCAAAAAGCACAGGAAAGACCTTTGAGATGTTTTCTTGGGTTCCGGGAGTAGATTATGAAAAGGGAAGGTGCAAGCACCCTTTTCATCCATGGTTATCCATGGGCTCTTAGTTACTTGTTTAGATCACTTGCTTTTGCTTTTCAATTGTTTGAAATGATGCTTTGTGTGTGGTTTTGAAAGGTGTTTTGAAAAGAGGCCATCGTTGTGGCAACCTTTGTAATGATTCTTGTTTGAATGTATACAAAGGTGGTTTTGTCTTTTGAAAAGATATTTCAATGTTTGAAAGTTTGTTTTTGGGAAATGTTTTGAAATTGTGTTGTGAGGTGTGTTTGAAAATAGCAAGGATATTTTTGCAAGCTTTGATCAAGTACCTAAGAGTTGTCTACCCTATTTTACTCAAAGGTATTTCCTAAACATTTTTAACCCTTTTGAAAGTGTTGTTTTACCATTGCATTTGGTAAATAACCTTGTATTAGGATGTTAAACGGGATAGGCGCGGGTCATCGTATTGACCATGATAACAATTGTGCCAAGTATCTTTAGCAATTTTTTGAGGGGCTAGATCATTTTGTATAGGAAACCAAGATAGCGTCATCGAGGGACTATGATCTTTTGTTTTGTTTTTGTTTTTCCAAAGTACTCAACATGCTTAACATGGCCAATTTAAAAGGCAACAAGTGGATGAAACCCTAGGGGTGCAAGTGTGTATTGTGTTGTCAATTTACATGCTTTTTTGTCTTTGTATTAGTCAAGCTATTTGTTTGATTTTGGATTTTTGCATACAAACCCTAATCTCTAATCATGGCATAATTGAAAGCATAAAAGCGTAAAATAAATCTACACTATTACAACATTTGATATGGGGAGAGGGATACAATTTTTGAATGGGGGATATTCGCAAGAAATTAAAATCCTAATGTTTACTATTACATCCAAATTGAATAATTGGTACAAATAATAAATGAACAATATTTAAATAAATAAATTAAATAAATATACAAAATATTATGAATATGCAAAAAATGTTTTGTTTATTTTTATGTATGTAAAAATATAATTTTTAATGTAAAAAAGAAGAAATAAAAAGATTATTTTTTATTAAGGGGCAAAAACCCTAATTTTCTTTTAAGAAAGTAAATATATATATTATATATTTTTTATGTACAATAAAATAAAATAATATATATACAAAATAAAATATATTTAGAAAAAATATTATTTAAGTATAAATAATAAAAAAGGTAAAAGTATAATATTTAATGTATTATTTTCAAGTTTTCATTAAATAAAATAAAAGTATATACTAATTAAATTATTTTTATGTTAGAAAAAATAAAAATAAAATACAAAATAAAAGTGAAAATTTATAAAAATATTTTTTGACATTTTTTATGTTTGGAAAATGATAAAATAAAATCAAAAATCAAAAATAAATACAAAAATATAAAAACATAAAGAAATGGGCCAGGGGGTGCAATCAGTAAAGGGGGGGGGGGGGGTGTCAAAAACAAGAAGCCAAATCCCAGCTCAAATCCAGACTTCATCTTCAACCTTTGTCAAAAACGCGCGCCTGACTTCAAACATGAACAACCTGCATACGTGCTCTAATGCAAAAACACATAACATCAAAGTTGTAGCATTTTTCAAGACGAATCCAACCATGTAAAGAACTCATTCTAACTCTCAAAGACTAGAGAGAATTTCTCTGGCCCTAAATCCTAACCTAATTTTTTCAGGAAGTTCATGGATCAAATTCTCTTAACACACTTAACTCAAATGAAAACTGAGCATATGTACAACTTCATGGCTATGAATACTATATTTTTTATTCACAAACCTAAGCCTAAAGATTCCTAAATAGAGAGATAGGAGGTTGACAAAAACCTGTTTCAGTTGACTTCGTGTATGGCAATGTGGAGCTTTTCAGTGAGGCCTGAGATGTTTGGGAGCTTGCTTGAACTCCCCCTGACCTTCCCCAATGTCTAGCTTGCCTTGAATGTGCTTGAACAAGCCTGTAGAACTCAACCTGCACAAGCTGAAATCAAAAATGGTAAACCTTGAAAATGGAGTTACAGTCAGTGTTTAAAGGTTGGGATAACTTGGATAGGTTATATGAAAGGTGTTTGAACAAGTTTGAGGCAAAACGCACGAGCAACTTGTGAGATAGAACTCAAGATGCAGAAGCTGCCCTGATTTGCCAATGGAAGGTGATTTTATGCTATGGAAGGTTTGAGGGCTCAAAGGCCCGTGTTTTTGGTTCAATGCAGTGTATGAAACTTGTCTCAAATGCTTGCTAAAGTTTGTTCTAAGAGATGTGTAAGATCTCTTGTGTTTTACAAGTTTCTTGTATATGAAGCAAAAGTGAACAAGTGATGCAAGACAGGCCTGTACAGGCTATCTATCAGCTTGCACACTATGCTCTTGTCCCCTCAAGTTTATGGATTTTATTTGCTGTACAAGATATGGTTCAATGCTCAAGGATGCCATTTGACATAAAGCAAGATTTTGACAAAAATGGTAATGTACCTTTTACCATTTTTGGATTAATCTATTGTATAATCCTCTAATGACCAAAACAAAGCCTTAGACCAATGGATTTGCATTTAATTATTGAGTATGGAAGGATTTTGAGACCTGTAATCTAGTGCAAGCAAGGCTGATTAGAGTTTGTAACTTGTATCAATATGAACATGCCATGGATAAAAAGTGAGTTTTTTCCAACTTCAAGCCTTTGATTCTCCCTACCCATAAATGATTTTGGAGAGTTCTTGGACTTTTTGGAAAGCTTGTAACATGCTCTACATTCCATCTATGAAATTCAGTTTGAGATTCCAAGTGGAACTAGGTGAAAAATTTCCATAAAGATAGGTCAAAATCCTGCCTAAACTAGGGCAAAATTTCACTAAGTTAAAAGTTTCATGGACCCTTGTTCAAAAACTCATAACTTGATATCCAAGCTTCTTTTGAGTAAACTTTATGAATCAAATTTGTAGACTTTGTGGAGGACTACAACTTTCATGTTGGAAGTTTTGTTTGAATCCAATTGCATCATGGTGAAAATGTTGGGCAAAGTTGGGAAAAATTAAGAAAATTTCATAACTTAGAAAAATTCTAAGTTATGAAAATTTTCAAACTTAAACCCTAATTTGCAAGATTTGGTTTCTTTATGAACAAGTTTCATGTTTTGACAAATCTTGATGAAAAATGACCCTTGGCACTTGATTTTGACCAAAAAGTCAAAGTTTGACTTTTCAGTGTACAATCAAATTTTGATCAGTTGACTGAAAAATTCATCTGTCAATCCAATGCAATTGAGATCTTTTGAAACTTGTGAATAGGTCAAGATGATGCCATTGAGTCTTTTAATCCATTCTTGAACCCAATTTGCCATTGGCTAGGTCAAAAGTCAGAAATTGCCCTTGTGCAGTCAAAACCCTAAAAATTACCATTTTGCCCTTTTGATGATCTGATCAAATTTCTTGAGGAGTTATGGTCCAAACTTGATCAAATGGTTCATATGAGTCTATATTGTTGACGTGGATCAAAAATTGTGAGGTTTGACTGTAAATTGGCAACAATTGACTTTTTCCCCAATACAACTGATTTCTAGGTCACCTGTCCAATTGACTGGGCAAAAATTTGATTCAAGGCTTGAAACGTGGTAGAGGTAACCTTGTAAGTCCAACATGAAGTATGAAAGTCACTTTGAGCATTGGAAGTCCAAAAATACTTGTGCAAACTCAAACCCTAATTTAGGTCATCAGTACAAGGAGATATCTTGAGCAGAGCAAAACCCTAATTTGGTCTTGAGTCCAAAGAATCTTGTGAGGGGAAATCTTGATAAAATGAGAGGGCAAATTTTGGGGTACAACAACTGCCCCTGTTCAATCTTCTTGAACCTGAAGAGTTAGATTGGCGAGTTTGCCTTTCGTGACTCGAAGGTAAAAGATGATTGGACACTAGAGTGCCCGTAAATTTGCACTCGTCAAAATGTAGTTGAGGGAATGGGCTTAAAGATGCCATTTGGAAAGGTGACAGAATCTTGTCGGAGATGGGCTTAAAGATTCCATCCAAGGACTTGTTTGTTGAAAATCAGGAGAATGAATATCAGAATGGTATCCGTATCTGGAACGTATCTGAGTTGTATCTGGAAATTGGATTCGTATGAGCAAAAGAATGGCGTCTGTGTCTGGAGCATATCCAAGCTATAACTATATTTGATTCTTGAATGAATATCAGAATGACTACCGTGTCTGGAGTGTATCTGTATTGTATCCGAAATCTGAAATCTGAATAAGCGACAGAAAGACATTCGTGTCTGGAGTATCTCTGGGCTGGGGAATAGGTTTGAATGAGTGACAGAATGGAAACCGTGTTTGGAGCGTATCTGGACTGTATCTGAAGTTGATATCTGTATGAGTAGCAGAATGACTTCCGTGTCTGGAGTGTATCCGTACTGTGACTGGGATCCGAACAAGTGACAGAATGACTTCCGTGTCTGGAGTGCATCTGAACTTGAAGTTGATAGTTGAATCTAAATGAGAAATAGAAGGGCTTCCGTGTCTAGAGCGTATCTAGTCTGTATCTGATTGCTGAAGTCTAAATGAGTAGTAGAATGACCGCCGTGTCTGGGGTGCATCCATACTGTATCTGAAATAAGAGGCCTGAATGAGTAGTAGAATGACTTCCATGTCTTGGAGTGTATCCGTACTGTATCTGAGATCTTTGAACATTTGTTAAAGGTAGCTTTTAATCTTATCCTGAAAAGAGTAAAATGTTAGCTAAAACACAAAGTTATGTTGCATGATATGTATGGTGCAATAAAATGTGTTCTATTAATGTTTATGATATATGAATGTAATGGATGTACATGTAAGCTAAGTAGTCGTCTTGCTGAGTGTGATATATCCTTGATAGATGGAGATAATGAAATCTTTGACTGCTGCTGGGGAAAATAAATCCTTGACTGCTGTTATTGATTCAAGATCTTTGATTGCTGAGAATGAGAAATCCTTGGACCACTGTTGGGGATTGAAAATCCTTGGTGACTTGTGGGGATGTGAGAATTCTTCACGACTTTCTGGGGAATAAGGAAAACCCCGACGATCTCTACTGGGGAATCAAAACCTGGGAGGCTTCAACTGGAGAAATGAGATTAAGAATCTTCGATCTGTTGGGAAATAAACTCTGTGGGGAGGATGCTGATTCTATTGAAGAGTTCTTAAGGGCTTGGGTTGTATGCCAATCTACTGGGGAATTGGAGGAAATTGGATAGTACTCCACCGGGGTTTAAAGGTTGAAGTTTTGGACTCTGTTGGGGAAGAAAGCTTCATCTTCGCCGAGGGTTTGCAGTTCAAAGTTTTTTGGCTCCGCTGGGGGTTGGGAGTTTTGGAAACTTAGTTCTAATGGGGATTTTAAATCTTATCTCCGTTGGGGATATATATTTCAAGGCTTTAGCCCTGTTGAGGATCTGAATGATGTATTGTAGGGGATTTCTTCTGGAATAGCCTAAAGACATTTTCCTATACTTTCAACCTATCAGTAATTATCCTTTCTTATTTAGTTTTATTTGTAAGCAGTGATTATATTCAAGTGCATATGCTCATTTATTAAATCATTGGACGTTTTCAAATAAAACATAAGTCTAAAGAAAAATAAATGGCAAATAGTTTTCTGTACTTTGAAGTATCTTTATATTAACTTTGTGTATGTATTTTTTACAAAGGAGACAGACATCCTAGTAAGAGAATGTTATCATAAAATTGAGAAAAATTTATACAAAGAAAGATGGCTATGTGTAACAATCCCATGGGGTTCCCCTTCTACTATAGCCTTCATAACTCTGAGTATCTTATCCATTCGTCGCTTCGTCCGTAGATGATTGGATTGATCAGAAGCTTGGAGTTTGTCCGTGAAGAGATTGTCCTTAAAGTGATCCGACGAGACATAGTCATACGCTTTAATTCCCTAACTTTTGCCTGGACCGCCCTTTCGGGTTTTCGATCCACCGGGAAACCCTTTTTTGCCCAAGTCGCCCTTTCGGGTTTTCAACTTGCCGGGTTTACAGATTTTTTTATTTATCCCTAATTTTTTCCTGAACCTCCCTTTCGGGTTTTCGATTCACTGGGATGCCCATTTTTGCCCAAGTCGCCCTTTCGGGTTTTCAACTTGTCGGGTCGTTTATGTGTAGTATCTTTTGACTATGTCTGAGTTCGCAGGGTGCGGCAGGTCATCACCGTCCATGGTGGTCAGAATCATTGCCCCACCAGAAAAGATGTTTTTGATCACAAATGGTCCTTCGTAAGTAGGAGTCCATTTGCCCCTGGGATCACTTTGCGGCAAGATGATTCGCTTGATTACAAGGTCCCCGACTTGATATACTTGTCTCTTGACTTTCTTGTTGAAGGCCTTGATCATACGTTTCTGATACGCCCGACCATGGAAAACAACAGTAAGTCGCTTTTTGTCAATCAAGTTAAGTTGATCAAGCCGGGTATGAATCCAATCGTCTTCACTCAAACCAGCATCCTTCATGATTCTTAAGGAAGGAATCTGAACTTCCATAGGTAAAACAGCTTCCATGCCATATACCAAAGAAAAGGGGGTTGCCCCAGTTGAAGTGCGTGTCGTGGTATGGTACCCGTGCAGAGAAAACGGTAACATCTCATGCCAGTCCTTGTAGGTGACTGTCATCTTTTGAATGATCTTTTTTATATTTTTGTTCGCAGCTTCGACAGCACCGTTCATCTTAGGCTGATAGGGAGATGAATTGTGATGTTGAATCTTGAACTGCTCGCACAGAGCGGTGATCATAGTATTCAAATTTGTACCGTTGTCAGTGATAATCATGTCGGGGATACCATACCGGCATATGAGGTTCTGCTTGATGAAGCGGGAAACCACATTCTTTGTAATGGAGGCGAAGGAAGTTACTTCGACCCACTTGGTAAAGTAATCAATGGCCACCAGGATGAAACGGTGTCCATTGGATGTTGTAGGCTTGATCTCTCCAATCATGTCGATTCCCCACATCGCGAATGGCCAAGGAGATGTTAAGACATTGAGAGGAACTGGAGGAATATGTACCTTGTCAGCATAGATTTGGCATTTGTGATAAGTACGGGAATGTTGATGACAATCAGCTTCCATGGTAGACCAATATTAGCCTGCCCGTAGAATCTTCTTAGCCATCGTATGACCACTTGAGTGGGTGCCAAAGGTGCCATTATGTAGTTCAGCCATAATCTGCCCAGCTTCAACCTTGTCCACACTACGGAGTAGGACACAATCAAGATTGCACTTGTATAGGATACCATTGCTCAGAAAGAACTTGGCAGCGAACCTCCTTAAGAACTTTTTGTCGTTGACTGAAGCTCCTTCAGGGTATTCTTGTTCTTCGAGATACCTTTTGACGTCATGAAACCAGGGTTGGTCTACTACTTCTTCGGTATTAATCTCGTGACAATGTGCAGGTTCGTCCATTCGTTCACTGGTGATTTGAGGAGCCTCATTATCCCAATTAAGTTTAAACATGGATGACATTGTAGCTAACGCATCTGCCAACTGATTCTCTTCTCGCGGGAAGTGCTCGAAGGTAATCTTCTCGAAATGTGGTAACAATGTCGAGACATGTTATTTGTAAGGGATGAGGTTAGGATGCTTAGTATCCCACTCTCCTTTGATTTGACTGATAACCAAAGCTGAGTCCCCAAATACAATTAAAGATTTGATTCCCAAGTCAATAGCGGCCTTGAGACCAAAGATACAAGCTTCATATTCAGCCATGTTGTTGGTGCAGTGGAAGTAGAGTCTAGCAGTGAAAGGTGTATGGCAACCTTCTGGAGAGATAAACACCACGCCGATACCGTTCCTAAGTGCGTTGGAGGCACCATCAAAGTACAGAGTCCATCGGGATCCTTGTTCAGGTCCGTCATACGGTCTATTTTCTTCAATGTTGCTCAAAGTCATGATATCCTCATCGGGAAAGTCAAACCTCATAGATTGGTAATCTTCGACAGCTTGATGAGCCAGATGATTGGATAGCACACTCCCCTTTATAGCTTTTTGGGCCGTGTACTGTATATCATATTCAGTGAGGATCATCTGCCATCTAGCGATTCTTCTGGATAGAGCAGGTTTATCGAAGATGTACTTGATCAGATCCATTTTAGAAATCAACAGAGGTATGTGTCAACATATACTGCCTTAGCCGGCGAGCAGCCCATACCAAAGTGCAGCAAGTTTTCTCGAGCAGTGAGTATCGGGTCTCACAGTCGGTAAACTTTTTGCTAAGGTAATAAATGGCATGCTCTTTTTGGCTAGACTCGTCATGTTGGCCCAATACACACCCCATTGAATTATCCAAAACAGTCAGATACATGATTAATGGCCTTCCTTCGATGGGTGGAATCAAGATAGGAGGTTCCAGCAAATACTCCTTGATCCTATTGAAAGCAACTTGACAGTCATCATTCCATTTAACCACCTGATCTTTCTTCAACAGCTTGAAGATTGGTTCACAGGTAGAAGTTAGGTGAGAGATGAACCTTGCAATGTAGTTTAGGCGTCCCAAAAAACCTCTGACCTCCTTCTCAGTGCGGGGGGCAGGCATTTCTTGTATAGCTTTGACTTTGGCAGGATCAACCTCGATGCCTTTGTTACTGACGATGAATCCCAAAAGTTTGTCGGACCTGACTCCGAAAGTGCACTTGCTAGGGTTCAGTCTGAGCTTGTATTCCTTTAACCTGACAAACAGCTTTTGCAGATGGTCGAGGTGTTCTTCTTCTGTTTTTGAACGGGCTATCATGTCATCTACGTAGACTTCGATCTCATGATGTATCATGTCATGAAACAAAGCTACCTTGGCTCGCTGATAGGTTGCCCCGACATTATTCAGTCCGAATGGCATCACTTTATAGCAAAAGGTACCCCATTGCGTAACAAAAGTAGTCTTCTCCATGTCTTCAGGGGCCATTTTGATCTAGTTGTACCCTGAAAATCCGTCCATGAAAGAGAATACCTTGTGTTGAGATGTGTTGTCAACCAAAATGTCAATGTGCGGTAGTGGAAAGTCATCTTTAGGGCTAGCCCTATTTAGGTCTCTGTAATCCAAACACATTCTGACTTTGTCGTCCTTCTTAGGCACGGGCACAATGTTAGCAACCCATTGTGGATAAGAAGTAACAGCAAGAAAGCCAACGTTGAACTGCTTCATCACTTCAGCTTTGATCTTTTCGGACATGTCGGGCCTCATTCGGCGGACTTTCTGTTTGATTGGTGGACAGTCTTCTCTTGTAGGGAGACGGTGAGCCACAATATCTGTATCCAGTCCCGGCATGTCTTCATAGGACCAGGCGAAGATCTCAACATATTCATTCAACAGCTGAACTAAGCGCTCTTTGACACTTGGCTCTAGGTTGGCACCCACTTTAACCTCTTTTCTGTCCTCCTCTGTTCACAAATTGATAGTCTCTAACAACTCTTCATGGGGAAGAATAGCCCTCTCTTCCTGTTGCAAAAGTCTAGCCAACTCTCCTGGCACTTCACAGTCTTCATCACCTTCGTATTCGGCATGATTGACCAGATCTTCAGAGTCACTGAAGGCCATAGCAGAATTGTTACCCGTGGAATCCGGAGTGGATGGGTACCTGCATTTTGTGAGTGTGGGTGTGTGTAAGGGATAACCACCTTTAAACAAAATAAAATGTAAAAGAAAAGAAAATGAGCACAAAAGTTTATATATGAAAACGTCCATGATTCATTGAAAATGGCATATGAAAATGAAGAATCAAAACCCTTACAAATGGACCTATATGCCCCGGGTAAGGCATAAGGCAAAAAAAGTGTACGATTTGTTTAATAATTATTACAGACCAAACAAGAAATGTTCAAAAGATAAATTACTGATTGATGAAAGTAATGGGAACGAAGTCTTTTGCCTCCCAGTTGTTCAGTCCTCCTTCAATGGTTGGAAAGATCCAGTCTTCAAAATTGCTTCCTTCTTCATCATCTTCTAAAGCATGAACTCCATGATGAGTGATTTTCAGTGGCGGTCCTCCAGCCTGGGAGCGACGCACAGCTTTCTGACTAGCAGCAGTGAAACCCAAACCGAACTTATCTGTCTTGTAAGAAAAATCTGGAAGTTGACCCCATACTGTGCTTCCTCCTTCCTTGACTACAGCCTCTGCATCTTTAAGGGATGACATCCGGGACACATGTTTAGTAATGATGGGCCCATCAGTCATTGTCTTGGCTACCGCAACTTCAGGAGAAACCTCTTCAAAGTGTTGGAAAGGTGTTTCTATGAATTCACCATCTAACTCCACGTAGCGGAAAGAGTTAAGGTGGCTTATCATATAATCCTCCTCACCATGAACTGTTATGATTTTACCCTGGACTGGGTATTTGAGCATCTGGTGTAGAGAAGAAGTTACTGCCCCAGCGTTGTGGATCCATGGCCTTCCCAACAAGCATGAATATGAAGGACGGATGTCTATCACATAAAATGTAGAGTTGAAGATTTCCGTTCCCACCTTAATTGGGATGTCCACTTCTCCGTGAACCATCCGCTTAGAACCGTTGAAGGATCTAACAATGATATTACTGGGCTTTAAGGTCAAACCTTCACAGTATAGTCTGTCCAATGCTTTCTTTGGTAGGACATTTAAAGATGAACCAGTATCAACCAGAACATGAGCAAGTGTGGTCCCTCTGCACTCTACCGAAACATGCAGCGCATCATTATGCTTTCTTCCCTTAGATGTTAGATCGGCGTCAGAGAAGCCAAGACCATTGTCGGCTGTAAGGCTAGCTACACACTCTTGAAACTGATCCGCAAAAGTTTCTTGAGGCACGTGCGCCGTCTTCAGGAATTTGATCAAGGCTTTGGCATGAGCCTCGGAGCAGAGCAATAGAGCCAACATAGAGATTTTTGAAGGGGTTTGCCCCAGCTGCTCTACGACATCATAGTCGCTCTTCTTAATTATCTTTAAAATCTCCTCCATTTCCTTTTGGGTGGTCTCGGGGATAACCAAAGTCCGAGCCCTCGTCCTGACGGGCGCTTCTTGGATCCCCTTACCTTTATCAGCAGTAACAGTAGAGGGTATAGCTTCGGGAGTAACAATTTCTTCAATAACTGGACTTCGCACAGATATCTTGACTGGCACAGTAGCACTTGAGGGTCCGAAGATTGCCCTTGGAGGAGCAATCTCTGGAGAGAATATTCTTCCGCTACGAGTGATCTTACTTGTCCCTGTAATATTTCCTATGTCAGGAGTTTCTTCATCAGAAATTTCTTCAACTGATTTGATCTGCTTCACACCGTGATAGAAGATCTCTCCTCTATAATTCCACGATATTGTCTTGTTGGACTTGTATGGGATAGGCCCTGACATAATAATCTTCAACGGTACAAACTTTGGATCGGGTGTAATCTTAACAGGTATTTTGGAGACCTTGGAAAGATTGTCGGAAATGGTGATTATAGAAACATCATTGATTGGAGTAACAGGAGTAACATGAGTAACCAGAGTTTTCTTGAAGAGGATTTCTTGAGTATCCATCAGGCGTTGGATGCCTGAATTCAATAGCGGACAGTCAGATTGCAAGGTTGAACAAAGGTAACAATCTTTTTCAAAGCCCGGGAAAATCCCGACTTTCCACAGATTCATCTTAATCATTGGCAACGAAGTCATTAAGTCATCAACAGCGGTAACATGAAGATCTTCAACAATAGCATGGACATTATGACCATGTTTTGGCATAGGCGCGGATATCACATTAGGTTTTGCGGGGGCATCAAACTCCACCTCCTTGGCATCTATTAAATCTTGGATCTTGTTTTTAAGGGCCCAACAGTTGTTGGTGTTGTGCCCTACACTGTCCGAATGATATGCACATTTTGCATTTGAATGATAATAGGGAGAAGAGGTATTTGGGTTCATTGGCGCCTCTTTCAAGTTGGTAAGGTTTAACTTTAACAGATGAGGGAGAACCTGAGCAGGTGTCATATTGATCTGAGTGAATTGCCGTTGTGGCCTTTCCACCCTGGTTTGGTTAGCTCTGGGTTGACTGCTTCGAGGTTGATCGGCTGAGGAGTTCTGAATCATCACAGCCCCCACCGCTGGTTGGCGCTCCATTCTTCCTTGATTTCTCTGGGTGTAAACATCAGAGACTTCCTTCTTGGCTGGTAAGGTCTTCTTGATAGCGGCGGAAGCAGATGCATCCTTCTGAATTTTACCGCTCTTAATGCCAGCTTCGACCCTTTCACCTGTCAGAATTAATTCGGTGAACCCTGCAGATGAGCTCCCGATCAAGTCATTAAAGAGTGGACCTGATAGGGTCCCCAAAAACATATCAACCAGCTCTCTTTCAGACAATGGTGGCTGCACCCTTCCAGCCAAATCCCGCCACTTCTGAGCATACTCCTTAAAGCCTTCATTAGAGACCATACCCATACTCTATAATTGAGTACGAGTAGGCGCTAAATCTGTGTTATATTGGTATTGTCGATATAAAGCAGCAGCCAAATCCTCCCAGTTATGAACATCAGATCTCTCAAGTTGATAGAACCAGTCCAATTGCATACCCGACAAAATATCTTGAAAAAAGTGGACCCACAGATCCTTATCAGAAGAGTGAGGTTGGATCTTTCTGACTTAGGACCGCAGATGCATCTTCGGACAGGACAAACCGTCGTATTTAGCAAATGTAGGCACTTTGAACTTGGGGGGAATGACAATCCCAGCAACCAACCCTAGTTCTTTGAAATCCAACCCAGGTACTCTTTGTACCTCCATGGCTTCCAGCCGATCTTCCAGATTTTTATACTTATCGTCCGCCAGAAGGTACTGCTGCTCAGAGTGATCTTCATCCTCTTCCTCTTCTTCTTCTTCAGCCTCATATTCGGAAGGTACCGCAACTCCTTTTCCTTTGCCAACCCCTTAATCAGACGTTGAGGGGAAATCTAGGACCCTTCTAGCCTGGTTCTCAAATCTTCTTCCCATAGTGGCCACACCAATTCTTTTCTTTTTCTTCTTTTCTTTTTCCTTTTCCTTCTCTAACAGTGCTTTAAGGTCCTCTTGACCCTTTGCCAAGGTCATGAGGAGTTGTTGGAATTGCGAATTCTGTGCTTGCAGATCTTTGACCGTCTGCTCTATATCCATCTTGCTGAAATAAACAACAGAAAGATAAGGAAACCTGGTGTGAAGACCTGTTTATGCATATGATGAATGATATGTATTCATGTAATGCATTCAAGGATTCATAAATTCAAAGTTGTTGCAAACAAAAAGAACACACGTCATATTAATAAGAATAAATTTGTTAGTACATAAATGCCCCATGGGAAAAATATTACAAAATTCTTAATGTAAAAAGACGTTGCGCATCCTCTTTGGTGCGATGTAAGTGTTGAGATTCTTCTCTTCATGGAGTCGACAGGTGAGTTCCAAAACCTTCTTGTCACTGGCGTAGAAGCTGGCTTCAAAAGTATTTCGTTCTTCTTTGAGCTGTATCTAACTCTTTTGCAAATCCTCCAATGATGTTGGCATGTCAGGATGTAGGAGGGTGTATGGAACCTCTCCTTCCATAACAGGCTCTTTGATCATAGGCAGAATGTAGGGGTAAGGCATCATAAGATTTTGGGGGCGGGTTCGTACCCACTTGAGGTAAGGCTCAAGGGGAATGGAATTCTTGTGTCCCAGTGTCTTACTATCCACTTTTTTAGGAATCCTCCAAGCTCGGATAAACCTTTGTCGAAGTCCTTAAGCGTCATTGTCGAAGTCAAAAACCAAGTCTGGAATCAGCATGTCATGAGGGCCATCCCTTCGGGCATACCCAAATTGTCTCAGAGCCAAACAGGGCTTGTAGGTAATGCCTCCCCTAATGCCAAGTAGTGGGACATTAGGGAATTCCCCACAACGATCAATGATGATGACATTTTCTCTGGACCGAGAACACCAATGAACATCAGAATGAGTAAGAGTCATCAACCGTTGTGACCACCTCAAGCCTTGTTCATTCTTCAAGACTGATTGGGGAAGGTGAGAAATAAACCACCTTGCTAGAAGAGGAGTACAGCACATGAGAACACCTCTTTTACTCATTGTTCATGTGTAAAATGAGTGTAGGATGTCCCCAAGCAATGTAGGCACAGGATTCTGAGATATGAAAATCTTGACAGCATTCACATCTATAAGTTGATCAGGGTTTTGGAACAAAACCAACCCATAGATCCGAAGTGCCACAATCTCTTCAAAAGCTTGCAGATCTAGAGAATTCTAGCAGTCTTGTGCCTTCTCAAACAGAAACTTTGCCAAGAAACCCTTGACACCACTTCTGGTTTCCCAATGACCTTTGATATCAGATGGTTGCAAGTGCAAGGCTTGAGCAACATCTTCAGGCTTTGGTTATCTTTCCGTACCGCTGTAGGGTAGTTGATGAAGAATAGGAATCCTCAGGAGTTGAGAAAATTCCTCCAAAGTAGGCACTAGTTGGTAATCAGGAAATGTAAAGCAATGGTGTAGGGGGTCAAAGAACTGAAAGAGAACTTTCACCATGTCTTCTTCAATGTTGGAGTTGACCAAGTTGAGAAGTCTACCATGTCTTTCACTGAAGAGATAATTCTCTGGAATCTTGGAAGCAAGCTCCTTGAGTTGAGGAGGGATCCTTACAAGGTTGACCTGAATTGTTTTTCTGCGAAGAGATTCAATAACCTACAAAACAGGAACAAAGATGAAGATCCAAACCCTTGAAATGGTTAGTGGATGCATATGATGCTTTATGATGTTCATGATGTATGCACAAGTATATGTACAAGCAAGTCACACAAGTTCCTAGTTTCAGGCTTGCATGGGGTTTCATAGGTAAGTACCCTCTTGAAGTTAGTTGGCTCAACCTGTCCTATAAATAGTAACCGGGTTCTAAGGAGCTCAATATCACTGGATTATTTTCCGTGTTTATTGTTTCAGTTTAGCCACTTAACTGACGACCGAAATATTCCAAGAAAACAATCCTCAATGAGTGTAGTATCGAGTATCTACCAACTTCAGACTGCACCAAAGCCGGTCATCTCACTACCCCTAAAAAGGCCAAGATGGTAAAGTAAAGGTTCTAAGAGTTCATTAGTGCTTCATGACATCACTCAGCGGCCCCGTATTCTGTTTGATTGACTCAAAGGCTACTGGTACCCACAAATATGTTGCACTAATATAGCTATTGCTTCAACCATGTCGGTATACCCTGCACAGTTTCCACAACGTATTGCTATTTACCTATGAATGTTTCCCAAATCCGGGTAGAGGATTTCAAGCCCAAACAATAGAACCAATTGTAAATCAAACAAAGCAAAAAAAGTAAGCATGTAAAGGTGATCTAAACCCTAAGGTAACTCCACTTTTTTAATGTTCCCCAGCAGAGTCGCCAGTTCTGTGATACGGTGGGAGAACTGACTTGAGGTTTTGCGTTTGTGTTTGCAAATGTTTCAGTTTAGCAAGAGTCGCCACCGACTTTTTATTTTATCCAAAGGAAAGGTCAAAAAGCATAGGAAAGACCTTTGAGATGTTTTCTTGGGTTTGGGGAGTAGATTATGAAAAGGGAAGGTGCAAGCACCCTTTTCATCCATGGTTATCCATGGGCTCTTAGTTACTTGTTTAGATCACTTGCTTTTACTTTTCAATTGTTTGAAATGGTGCTTTGTGTGTGGTTTTGAAAGGTGTTTTAAAAAGAGGCCATCGTTGTGGCAACCTTTATAATGATTCTTGTTTGAATGTATACAAAAGTGTTTTTGTCTTTTGAAAAGATATTTCAATGTTTGAAAGTTTGTTTTTTGGGAAATGTTTTGCAATTGTGTTGTTAGGTGTGTTTGAAAATAGCAAGGATATTTTTGCAAGCTTTGATCAAGTAACTAAGAGTTGTCTACCCTATTTTACTCAAAGGTATTTCCTACACATTTTTAACCCTTTTGACATTGTTGTTTTACCATTACATTTGGTAAACAACCTTGTATTAGGATGTTAAACGGGACAGGCGCGGGTCATCGTATTGACCATGATAACAATTGTGCCAAGTATCTTTAGCAATTTTTTGAAGGGCTAGATCATTTTGTATAGGCAACCAAGATAACGTCATCGAGGGACTATGATCTTTTGTTTTGTTTTTGTTTTGCCAAAGTACTCAACATGCTTAACATGGCTAATTTAAAAGGCAACAAGTGGATGAAACCCTAGGGGTGCAAGTCTGCATTGTGTTGTCAATTTACATGCTTTTTTGTCTTTGTATTAGTCAAGCTAAAATAAATCTACACTATTACAACATTTGATATGGGGAGAGGGATACAATTTTTGAATGGGGGATATTTGCAAGAAATTAAAATCCTAATGTTTACTATTACATCCAAATTGAATAATTGGTACAAATAATAAATGAACAATATTTAAATAAATAAATTAAATAAATATACAAATATTATGAATATGCAAAAAATGTTTTGTTTATTTTTATGTATGTAAAAATATAATTTTTAATGTAAAAAAGAAGAAATAAAAAGATTATTTTTTATTAAGGGGCAAAAACCCTAATTTTCTTTTAATTAAGTAAATATATATATTATATATTTTTTTATGTACAATAAAATAAAATAAAATATATACAAAATAAAATATATTTAGAAAAAATATTATTTAAGTATAAATAATAAAAAAGGTAAAAGTATAATATTTAATGTATTATTTTCAAGTTTTCATTAAATAAAATAAAAGTATATACTAATTAAATTATTTTTATGTTAGAAAAATAAAAATAAAATACAAAATAAATGTGAAAATTTATAAAAATATTTTTTGACATTTTTTATGTTTGGAAAATAATAAAATAAAATCAGAAATAAAAAATAAATACAAAAATATAAAAACATACAGAAATGGGCCAGGGGGGTGCAATCAGTAAAAGGGGGGTGTCAAAAACAAGAAGCCAAAGCCCAGACTTCATCTTCAACCTTTGTCAAAAACGCGCGTCTGACTTCAAACATGAACAACATGCATACGTGCTCTAATGCAAAAACACATAACATCAAAGTTGTAGCATTTTTCAAGACGAATCCAACCATGTAAAGAACTCATTCTAACTCTCAAAGACCAGAGAGAATTTCTCTGGCCCTAAATCCTAACCTAATTTTTCAGGAAGTTCATGGATCAAATTCTCTTAACACACTTAACTTAAATGAAAACTGAGCATATGTACAGCTTCATGGCTATGAATACTATATTTTTTATTCACAAACCTAAGCCTAAAGATTCCTAAATAGAGAGATAGGAAGTTGACAAAAACCTGTTTCAGTTGACTTCGTGTATGGCAATGTGGAGCTTTTCAATGAGGCCTGAGATGTTCGGGAGCTTGCTTGAACTTCCCCTGACCTTCCCCAATGTCTAGCTTGCCTTGAATGTGCTTGAACAAGCCTGTAGAACTCAACCTGCACAAGCTGAAATCAAAAATGGTAAACCTTGCAAATGGAGTTACAATCAGTGTTTAAGGGTTGGGATAACTTGGATAGGTTATATGGAAGGTGTTTGAACAAGTTTGAGGCAAAACGCACGAGCAACTTGTGAGATAGAACTCAAGATGTAGAAGTTGCCCTATTTTGCCAATGGAAGGTGATTTTATGCTATGGAAGGTTTGAGGGCTCAAAGGCCCGTGTTTTTGGTTCAATGCAGTGTATGAAACTTGTCTCAAATGCTTGCCAAAGTTTGTTCTAACAGATGTGTAATGTACCTTTTACCATTTTTGGATTAATTTATTGTATAATCCTATAATGACCAAAACAAAGCCTTAGACCAATGGATTTGCATTTAATTATTGAGTATGGAAGGGTTTTGAGACCTGTAATCTAGTGCAAGCAAGGATGATTAGAGTTTGTAACTTGTATCAATATGAACATGCCATGGATAAAAAGTTAGTTTTTGCCAACTTCAAGCCTTCGATTCTCCCTAACCACAAATGATTTTGGAGAGTTATTTGACTTTTTGGAAAGCTTGTAACATGATATAAATTCCATATTTGAAATGAATTTTGAGATTCCAAGTGGAACTAGGTGAAAAATTGCCATAAAGATAGGTGAAAATCCTGCCTAAACTAGGGCAAAATTTCACTAAGTTAAAAGTTTAATGGACCCTTGTTCAAAAAATCATAAATTGAGATCCAAGCTTCTTTTGAGAAAACTTTGTGAATCAAAGTTCTAGAATTTGTGGAGGACTACAACTTTCATGTTGGAAGTTTTGTTTGAATCCAATTGCATCATGGTGAAAATTTTGGGCAAAGTTGGGAAAAATTAAGAAAATTTCATAACTTTGAAAAATTCTAAGTTATGAAAATTTTCAAACTTAAACCCTAATTTGCAAGATTGGGTTTCTTGATGAACAAGTTTCATGTTTTTACACATCTTGATGAAAAATGACCCTTGTCACTTGATTTTGACCAAAAAGTCAAAGTTTGACTTTTCAGTGTATAGTCAAATTTTGATCAGTTGACTGAAAAATTTATCTGTCAATCCAATGCAATTGAGATCTTTTGAACCTTATGAATAGGTCAAGATGATGCCATTGAGTCTTTGAATCCATGCTTGAACCCAATTTGCCATTAGCTAGGTCAAAAGTCAGAAATTGCCCTTGTGCAATCAAAACCCTAAAAATGACCATTTTGCCCTTTTGATGATCTGATCAAATTTCTTGAGGAGTTGTGGTCCAAACTTGATCAAATGGTTCATATGAGTCTATATTGTTGATGTGGATAAAAAATTGTGAGGTTTGACTGTAAATTGGCCACAATTGACTTTTTCCTCAATACAATTGATTTTTAGGTCACATGTCCAATTGACTGGGCAAAAATTTGATTCAAGGCTTGAAACGTGGTAGAGGTAACCTTGTAAGTCCAACATGAAGTATGAAAGTCACTTTGAGCACTGGAAGTCCAAAAATCCTTGTGAAAACTCAAACCCTAATTTAGGTCATCAGTACAAGGAGATATCTTGAGCAGAGCAAAACCCTAATTTGGTCTTGAGTCCAAAGAATCTTGTGAGGGGAAATGTTGATAAAAAGGGAGGGCAAATTTTGGGGTACAACAGTTGCCCCTGTTCAATCTTCTTGAACCTGAAGAGTTAGATTGACAAGCTTGTCGTTCGCGACTCGAAGGTAAAAGGAGATTGGACACTAGAGTGCCCAAAAATTTGCACTCGTCAAAGCGTAGTTTGAGGGAATGGGCTTAAAGATGCCATTTAGTGATGGGCTTAAAGATGCCATCTGGAGATGGGCTTAAAGATGCCATTTAGTGATGGGCTTAAAGATGCCATCTGGAGATGTGACAGGGGGATGGGCTTAGAGATGCCATCTGAAGGTGATTGTATCTTGTTGGAGATGGGCTTGTAGATGCCATCCAAGAATGTTTGTTGAACTGTATGTCATTGGTGAATGAGTGAGTATCAGAAAGGTATCCATGTTTTGGAACATCTCTGAACTGGGGGTCTGAATAAGCAATGAATTGACATCCATGTCTGGAAGCATCTGTAAACCGTTTTCAGTAGTTGCATCTGAACAAGCGATAGATTAACATCCGTGTTTGGAGAATCCGTAAACTGTTTTCAAAAGTCTTGAATCTGAACAAGCGATAGGTTAACACCCGTGTATGGAGAACCCGTAAACTGTTTTCTGAAGTCTTGAAGTTGAATAAGCAATAGATCAGCATCCATATTGGGAAGCGTCCGTAAACTGTTTTCAAAAGTTGAATCTGAACAAGCGATAGATTAACATCCGTGTCTGGAGAATCCGTAAACTGTTTTCAGAAGTGGAGGAGTTGAATAAGCAATAGATCAGCATCCATGTTGGGAAGCATCCGTGAACTGTTTTCAAAAGTTGAGTCTGAACAAGCGATAGATTAACCTCCGTGTTTGGAGAATCCGTAAACTGTTTTCAGAAGATGAAGAATCTGAACAAGCGATAGGTTAACATCCGTGTCTGGAGAACCCGTGAACTGTTTTCAGAAGTCTTGAAGTTGAATAAGCGATAGGTTGACATCCGTATCTGGAGAACCCGTAAACTGTTTTTAGAAGTCTTGGAATTGAATAAGCAATAGAGCAGCATCCATGTTGGGAAGCGTCCATAAACTGTTTTCGAAAGTTGAAGAATCTGAACAAGCGATAGGTTAACATCCGTGTCTGGAGAACCCGTAAACTGTTTTCAGAAGTCTTGAAGTTGAATAAGCAATAGAGCAGCATCCATGTTGGGAAGCGTCCGTAAACTATTTTCAAAAGTTGAAGAATCTGAACAAGCGATAGGTTAACATCCGTGTCTGGAGAACCCGTAAACTGTTTTTAGAAGTCTTGAAGTTGAATAAGCAATAGAGCAGCATCCATGTTGGGAAGCGTCTGTGAACTGTTTTCAAAAGTTGAGTCTGGACAAGCGATAGATTAACATCCGTGTTTGGAGAATCCGTAAACTATTTTCAGAATTTGAAGAATCTGAACAAGCGATAGGTTAACATCCGTTTCTGGAGAACCCGTAAATTGTTTTCAGAAGTCTTGGAGTTGAATAAGCAATAGATCAGCATCCATGTTGGGAAGCGTCCGTAAACTGTTTTCAAAAGTTGAGTCTGAATGAGCGATAGGTTAACATCCGTATCTGGAGAACCCGTAAACTGTTTTCAGAAGTCTGAAGAATCTGAACAAGCGATAGGTTAACATCCGTGTCTGGAGAACTCGTAAACTGTTTTCAGAATTTGCATCTGAACAAGCGATAGATTAACATCCGTGTTTAGGAGAATCCGTAAACTGTTTTCAGAAGTTGAAGAATCTGAACAAGCGATAGGTTAACATTCGTATCTGGAGAACCCGTAAACTGTTTTCAGAAGTCTTGAAGTTGAATAAGCAATAGATCAGCATCCATGTTGGGAAGCATCCGTAAACTGTTTTCAAAAGTTGAGTCTGAACAAGCGATAGATTAACATCCGTGTTTGGAGAATCCGTAAACTGTTTTCAGAAGTTGAAGAATCTGAACAAGCGATAGGTTAACATCCGTGTCCTGAGAACCCGTAAACTGTTTTCAGAGGTCTTGGAATCTGGAATAAGTATCAGAATGTCGCCATGTCTGGGTCACATCTGAACTGTCTCTGGAAGGAATCTGGAATAAGTATCAGAATGTCGCCATGTCTGGGTCACATCTGAACTATTCTCTGGAAGGAATCTGGAATAAGTATCAGAATGTCGCCATGTCTGGGTCACATCTGAACTATTTCTAGAAGGAATCTCAGAAGATGATGATCTTTGTCTGTTGATTGATCTTTCTTGAAAAGGTAAAGAGTTAGTTGTATGCAATGTCATGATGTAATGAATTGTAATTCATCAATGTTTATGATATGAATGTAATGAATGTGCATGTAAGCGGATGAGCTGTCTTGCTGAGGATAGATGACTCCTGGATAGCCGTAGATAAAAGAGTCTTGACTGCTGTCGGGGAAAGTGAATCCTTGACTGCTGCAGGGGATTGCAAGAATCTTTTGATCGTTGAAAATGAGAAGTCCTGGGACCACCGTTGGGGAATCAGGAGCTTGGGTTGTATGCCAATCTACTGGGGATTCCTGTCTTGAGGAGATCTTCACTGGGGAATATCTGAATATCCTGTGAGGAACTGAGAATGAGAGTCTTCATTCTGCTTGGGGATTGATAGTTGGAAGTTTTTTTTAGCTCCGCTGGGGATTGCAAGAATATTTTAATTGCTGCAGGTATTGATCTGGGATCTTGAAAAGGTTGGTCAGGGAGATAGTTGTCCTGGCTGGTTTCAGGTATTAATCTCTGACCTGAGAAAGAAAGATAGTTTTCCTGGCTTGTTACAGGTATTAATCTTCAATCTCTTCATGTAGATAGTTTTCCTGGCTGGTTTCAGGTATTAATCTACAATCAGTCGTCCACAGATAGTTTTCCTGGCTTGTTACAGGTATTAATCTGGAACTTGGGTTACACGCCACTTTGAGAATGAGAATCTTCATTCTGTTGGGGGTCAGAAATTAGGAGTATACCAATCTTTTGGGGTTTTAAGGATGAGAGTCTTCATTCTGTTAACGGTCAGAAATTGGGAATATACCAATCTTCTAAGGTTTTAAGGATGAGAATCTTCATTCTGTTAACCGTTAACTGCTGTCTGGTTGATCTCCAGGCTTTCACAGAAACTTGTATTGCTATCTGGTCGTAATCCAGGCCTCACAATAACTTGTTGAGCTGCTATCCGGTCGAATCCTGGCTTCACGGCTTATATTAAAGATATACCACTATCTAGTCGACTACAGGCTTCGTAGCATTCTTGGTTGCTATCTGGTCGTAATCCAGGCTTCACAGAACCTTGTTGGGAATTAAACTAATATCCGGTCGAATCCGGGCTTCATAGCTTGCTCTTAGGAGATACCACTATCTGGTCGTAATCCATGCTTCGCGGTAGTCTGATACTGTAACTGGGATCTGAATGAGTGACAGAATGGCTACCGTGTCTAGAGCGTATCTGAAACTGTATCTTGGAGTTGAAATCTGTATGAGTAGCAGAATGACTTCCATGTCTGGAGTGTATCTGAAACTGTAACTGGGATCTGAATGAGTGACATAATGGCTACCGTGTCTGGAGCGTATCTGAAATTGTATCTTCCAACAGGTGATGAAGGAATTTGTGATGTTGATCGTAACTTCCAGCAGGTGATGAAGGAAATTTTGAACGACCTTGAGATTGACATTCGAATGCCCCAAGTGATGGTGAGGGAGACTTGCCCCAGGTTAATCTGTAACTGAGAGATTTGTTGAAATCTTGACTGGACTGCCCCAGGTTAAATGGACTTTGAAAGATCTGTTGAAACCTTGACTGGACTGCCCCAGGTTAATTAAACTTTTGAAAGATCTTAACTGGACTTCCCCAGGTGTGCTGGATAGTGACATGTCATGCCCCTTGTTGGTAGGAGATTTGTCAATGGAAGTGTCATCCCACTTGAAGTGATTTTCACTCACTGAGAGAGCTTTCGTTCATCGGATATTCGTTGTGTGAATTTCTCCGCTGTCAAACAAATAGCAAAATGCAAACAATGATATTCAGGTAATGCAAAGTTTATGCTTGTCTTGAAGTTTTGAAAAATGCGTTTTTTAGCAGAAAACTTTTTGTAAGACAAATTCAACACAAGATTTAGGGCCAAGCCTTACAGGAGTCAGGATACCTTTTGTAACAGTATGCTTTCGAACTAATCCATGCTTCAATTAGGACTTTTGAAGGGTTGTAACGTGGCTTGGTTCACAGTTTTAAGAAACAAAGGATAAAGGCTCAAAGTATATTTGCACCCACCCGCTCTTCGTGATGTCCTTCAATCCTAAACTCAGTTAATTGTGCGTCAAACTCTATTCGAATTTGGAACGACTTTTTTTTTTGCAACATTTTTCATGTTGTTGAGGATTTGTAATGACCTCGTTCTTTTGATTTGTTATCCCTAACTTTTGCCTGACTGTTCCTGTTTTCGAGGTTACAGTCAGCGAGATGCCCTAGCTTTCTTAAGCCTCCTTTATAGGTCTTGGCTTAGTAGGCTTTTCTCTTTTGAGAAGTAATGACTGCCTATGAGATAAGGAACCATCACTGTCTTTTGATTCCGAAGGAATGTTTTTGATGTCATTCGTTGTATTACGAACTGAGAGTTTGTGACTTCAATGCGCATCTTTTTTTTTGAATTAACTGAGAGACTACCCTGCCCCAGGTTTAAATCAAAGGTTTTAAATTGTTTAGAATAGAAAACTCCTACTTCTTTGGCTCGAAGGGGTTGACTAGGGATTATCTTCCTTATAACTCCAGTGTTTGGGAATTGAAAGAAATGCCTGTACATCATCAGCAAGGTCTGTTCAAAAGCATACTGTATGAGATTATGGTATTGTTTCGTCATCCTCCCTCTAAAGGCTTGCTGCTTTTTATCAAGAGTTAAATATCATAAAGAAAACATAAGAGTAGTGAAAACAAATGGATGAATTCAAGACAAACATATGCAATGCATTAATGAAACAGAGTTTGACATCAACAGATAATTGTTTGAATCACAACAGAAATTACAACTTTGAAAATTCAAATGGAACAAAAGCCTCTCAGTTCGAGCTTTGTCATTTCAGGTGGAGAAACCCTTAACGGAAGATTTTCATCTTGCTATCTGGCATGAATCTCAGCACTCCAATGTCAATCAAATCTTGAATCTTGTTCTTCAATGCCCAACAGTCGTTGGTGTCATGTCCCAGACTATAGGAGTGGTATACATAAAATGCGTCGGGATGATAGCTAGGAGCGGAGGTATTGGGCTTCCGAATAGGATCCCTCAAAGCAGTCAGATTGACCTCCAACAAGCGTTCCAGTATTAGAGATGACGGTATGTCAGTCTCAGTGAACTTTCTTCCCGACGTATTTTGCTTACGCCGATTACCCCGTTGACGCTGACGCGGTTGTTGATGGGCTTGTGACCCTGAAGCAAGTAGAGGAGCCTTTCCCTTGTCTTTTTGTCTCAAGGGGGGTTGGATGATGACTTGCTCTTCAACCTCGGATGTTTGACCCACTTGGTTGTCCCGAAGCAGTTGGTTGACGAGAACCCTGAGCTCCTCTTGTCTTTGAGCCAAGTCCTGGATGAGAGCCATATGGCCCACCAGTTGTCCCATCATCTGGATCCTCATTTTTTCCAACTCAAACTGAAGTTCTTCCAACTGATCACTCCTGGCATTGCTTGAATTCCTCTGGACCATTCCCCTTGTGAGGAGAACTTTCACTTCTTCTTGCCCCTGGGACAGGTTTAAGAACATTTCTTGAAGTTGAGCATTTTGGTCTTGAATATCTTCGACAGTCCTCTCTAGAGCCATCTCTACTGAAATAAACAGTAGGAGAATAAGGAAACCTGAAAAGGAAAAACTGTTACGATGCAATGCATGATATGGGGATGCATGTTTTCAAGGATCTCGCGGGGTAAACACAAGAGAATGTTAGAGGTTGAACTTTGGTTAACATCTTTGATTGGAGAACTTTGTAATGGTGGATGTCTTTCCACAAGAATCAAGCTCACCATGTCAAGTGGGTCATAGCCCCTGATTCAAGTTGTTGCACTTGATCTTTGATGGCATTTGTTTAGAGGAGAAAACCTCTTTCCCCTTTGGTAGACGTCTGGTTCAATGTGACCCTGCATCAAAAGACCCTCGAGTTCCTTGAAATGGTTATTGTAAATGCTATGGTATAATGTCATGATATTATGTACATGTATGCAAAAGCAAGTAAGTGTATATACAGGTAATCATATTCACACAAAACAAACAAGTCCTTAGGTTTAGGCTTGCATGGGGTTCGTAGGTAAGTACCCTCTTGAAGTTAGTTGGCTCATTTTGTCCTAAAATAGAAACCGGGTTCTAAGGAGCTCAATATCACTGGATTATTTTCTGTGTTCATTGTTTTGGTTTAGCCACTTAACTGCCGACCAAAATATTCCAAGAAAACAACCCTCAATGAGTGTAGTATCGAGTATCTACCAACTTCGTACTGCACCAAAATCGGTCATCTCACTACCCCTAAAAAGGCCAAGATGGTCAATTAAGGTTCTAAGAGTTCGTTAGTGATTCATGACATCACTCAGCGGCCCCGTACTCTCCTTGATTGAACTCAAGGGTTACCGGTACTCACAAATATGTCACACTAACATAGCTTACTGCTTCAACCATGTCGGTATACCCCGAACAGTTCCCTCACAGTTTTATTGCTATTTACCTAAAAAGGTGCCCCCAAATCCGGGTGTAGGATTTACAACAAACCCAAACAAGGACCCAAAAAGTAAAGCAATCAAAGCAATCAAAGCATGTATGTAAAGGTGATCTAAACCCTAAGGTAACCCCACTTTTAATAATATCCCCAGCAGAGTCGCCAGTTCTGTGATACAGTGGGAGAACTGACTTGAGGTTTTGCGTTTGTATTCACACTTGTTCGGTTTAGCAAGAGTCGCCACCGACTTTTTATTTATCCTAAGGAAAGGTTAAAAAGCACAGGAAAAACCTTTGAGATGTTTTCGTGGGTTCGGGGGGTAGATTATGAAAAGGGAAGGTGCTATCACCCTTTTCATCCATGGTTATCCATGGGCTCTTAGTTACTTGTTTTAGATCACTTGCCTTGATTTTCAATTGCTTGAAATGGTGTTTTGTGTGTGTGTGGTTTTTGAAAATGTTTTGAAAAAGATGCCTTGTCTAGGCAATCGTTGTAACAATTCTTTACTCGAATGTTTTACAAAGGTGTTTGTCTTTTTGAAAAGATGTTTCAATGTTTTTGAAAGTTTGTTTTTGAAAGTTGTGTTGTGGAGTGTGTTTTGAAAGTAGGCAAGTGCGTTTTGCAAGTTTGATCAAGTAACTAAGAGTTGTCTACCCCTAATTTTACTCAAAGATCTTTCTTATGTTTTAACCCTTTTAACAGTATTGTTCCACCATTGTATTTGGTGGACAATCTTGTGTTAGGATGTTAACGGGACGGGCGCGGGTCATTGTTTAGACCATGAATGCAATGGTGCCAAGTGTCTTTGGAAATTTTCCTTTAAGGGACTATGATCATTTTTGTTTAGGCAACTTCGAAAGCGTCATCGAGGGACTATGATCATTTGATTTGTTTTTGTTTTGCCAAAGTACTTGACATGCAAACATGGCCCCTTTTGGAAGGCAACAAGCGGGATTACCCTAGGGGTGCGAGTGTGAATTGTGTATTAATTTTCATGCATTTATCTTTATATTAGGTTATCTAGCGGTTGATTTTGAATCTTCGCATACAAACCCTAATTGCTATACAGTATATAGAAAGCGATAAATTGCGGGATTTTAAAGTCTAAGCTATTACAAATAAGTATCCGGGGATGGGGGTACAAATATTTACAAATGGGGATGAGACTTATCAGGATAGTAGTGTCCAAGTGTTATTTACAACCAAGTCGAATCGCATTCTCAATGTAAAGTATAGCCAAGTATAAGAATAAAAGAGAATCAAAAGTATTGTAAAATGTATGTGATTATTCACAAATGATGCAAGTTAAGTATTTATTTATTTTTGTGTTTTTGTTAAATATGTACAAACAAAAGTTTTAAAGAAAGAAAAGAAAATGCTTAAGAAATTCTATTTTTATGTATTAATGTTTTTATGTATGAAAAAGATTTATTAAAAAAGAGTTTTAAGACAAAAATCTATTAACCTAATAAATCTAATATTTACATATTTTAAGTGTAAAAAATATTGTTAAAATAAATTTAATATGAAAAATATATTATTTATTTAACAAGAAAAAAGAAAAGGAATTAAGTTATATAAAACAAAAAAATAAAGTGATAATATAAAAGATTGCTTTGTAAAAATAAAAAAAAAGGTTTAAATGGGCCTTTAGGGGATTTGTTCTGGCCCAAATAATCAATAAATGGATCACAGAACAGGGGGGTGTGCACGCCAGTTTTTATGGGCTTAGTGTTTTTGTGAGGGAACAGGCCCAATGCGCATGCGTTTGACAATTTGTTTTAGGGTTCATTTGGTTTTGTTTCATTTCAGAATTAGGTTTACAGAGGCTTAGAGCGGCGCCTTTCCCTTCATCGTCTTCTTCGTCTTTCTCGTTCTCAAGCAAAAGCCATTGATATTCCTCCCCTCGCCTCAGCTGCCAGACGCTACCTCCATCTCCCTCTCTCCATGGTTGAGCAAGACAGTGATGAGAAAAGGTATTCTCTTCAGACGCGCTTTAGGGTTTCAAATTTTTATCTTGCATGCTTTATTTTTGTATGTTCTGATTTTTGTGTGTTGTTGTTCATGTGAGGTGTGTAAAAAGGGAGAAGAAATTTCTACCTTTGGAGAGGAGACGGAGGAGGACGACGGCGTTTTAGGCGGCCGGAGGCGGAGGGAGTATGTGATGTTGTGCTAGCTTTGTGGCCTTCCTGGTACTTTGTATCTTGCTTTTGTTAGGTTTTATGATGACATGCTAAAATCTGAAAACCCTGTAATAGTTGCTTCTTTTCCTCTTCTGAATGCTTGCCTCTGAATGTTTATACTTCTGGCTTTTTTACTCGATGATGAACTTAGTTCTGAGAGTTTGGGATTTGTTTGTTGCTTCTGAGTTTGATGATGATAAATCTGAGATTGCTTTTCCTCTCACTTTTGGCTTTGATTCTGAGTTGGCTTTGTTACTCAATGATGAACTGTTAGTTCTGAGAGCATGGATTTGTTTTCTCAATGATGATGAAATTGAAACTGAGAGTTGTTTGCCTTTTTTGTTTCTGAGTAGCTTTTCCTCTCTTGATGCTTGGTTGGTGATTTTTGGCTATTTTGACCCTATGATGAACATGGTTCTGAGGGCTTTTGTTCTTGTGGCTTGGATATTTGGATGTTGGATGATGGTTGATGATTCTGAGGGTGGTTGTTGGTTATTTGGATATTAGATTTTTGAACAAAGGTTTGTTAGGGCTAGTGATTATTTGACAGGCTTTGTATGATACAGGCTTGAAAGGCTGGGTGGTAACAGGCTTATTGGCTTGTATCTGGTTTTTAGCAGGTTGATATGCTTGTATGGCTTGTTTTTTGTAACAGTTTTCAGGCTACAAGGCTTGAGGTTACAGGCTTATTGGCTTGTATCTGGTTTTTAGCAGGTTGATATGCTTGGTGGTTTGTTTCTTGAAGGCAGCTTTGTTTGTGTTTTTGATACAGGCTTAAGGCTTATGGTAGTTTGAAACAGGCTGTAGATTTATCAGTTTGCTTGTTTGTTTCTGTTATGTGTTTTAGGCAGGATTGTGGAGGTTTTGGTACTGAGTTGGTTTGAAGGCAGTTTGTAAGCTTTGGGACAGGCTTCTGGTTACAGGCTTGTGTTTTGTTTACAGTTTGTAGCCTATATTCTTCTATGTGTTTCTGCCTCTTTTTTACAGTGTTCTGATTTGTTCTCTTTATCTATAAGCCTGCCTGTAAGCCTCTACTTCTCTCTCTCTTTCTCTCTCTATCAGAAAAGCATATTTTAATGCTTTACTGTCCTTTTTCTGAAAAAGTGATGGCCTGGAAAATGATGATTAAAAGTGTTTTGCTTGCATTGTTAGCTTTGCTCTGCCTCTTGTACTTTCTTCTGCATCTTTCCAGATTTCCTGTATTGCTTTGATATCTCCTTTGTCAGTTTTGATAGCTTTGATATCTTCTTTGTCAGTTTTGATAGCTTTGATATCTTATGACAGCTTTGACAGTTTTTGGACAGTTTGGTTGACATTGTGACTTAGTTGGCCATTTTGACAATTTGGTTGCCTTTTCAGTTTGCAATTTGGTTTGGATTTATGTAGCTTGTCCCTTTGGCTATTTTGAACTATGCAGCTTGTTTGCCCATTTTAGTTTGCAATGTGGTTTGAAATTATGCAGCCTTGTTTTGGCATATTCAGTAGCTTTGTGCATTTCATATATTTGCAAGCATATTTCCCTTTCCCTCTTTGTGAACCAAGAGTCTTCTTGTGATTTGCAGAGAGGGCGAACAAACTGATTCCGGCCAACACTTTTAATGATGAGTTTTTTTTATTGACTGTCTGAGAATGCTCTTAATTTATCTGTGTTTGACTTCTTTTCTTTTTGTCTTTGCAGATAAAAATCAGTTGAGCAATGGGGAGCAGCAGTAGAAGATGAAGATTTCAAGCAATTTAGAATACAGTTTTATTTTATTTTAATCATTTGTAATAAATATTATTATAAATACTTGTAAATAAAATTACTTGTATTTAAATAACACTTGTACCAATAATTAAAAATAAATAAAAGTCTTTTTGTCAGATATCTCTTTTATTTCACTGTCTATTTAATTATTTAAGTTTTCTTGAATTAAAATAATTGGAAGTAAATCCCAATTATTCTAACTTAGATAAAATAAATAATTAATAAACACTGTAGTCTTGCAACTTCGCATTAATCAATAATAAACTCGGCGTCCCAATTAACCATAAGCATTGCACAGTTAATCAAACAAACATCCATATGCCTTTCCTTTTACTGATTTAAACCAAACACTGCAAATTTTCAACCAGAAGCCTCAGCTTCTAATACAGAGGTTTAGGTTTTTTTTTAAGAACCAAACTGAAATCTTGAGCAGGCGTTAAAGCAGTGTAACAGCCAATTAAGACACAGTGGATTCAAATTCTTTTTAGAATGCGCGTGCAAACCCTAATTCTTGATTTATTGTCAAAGAAGCGTCCGCCTGATCAAACCCTGAGCCAAATTCAACCAAACCCTAACAATCTGCTTGAACTGATTCTAAATCAATGGAAACCCTAATTTTGTCTGACTGACGAGAAAAGTCTGTTTGACCGATTCTTGAGCCAATCTGAAAAATCAGGAAAAGCCCGAAGCTGTGATTTCTTGTGAAAAAGGGAGGGCAAATTTTGGGGTACAACACTAAGTTTCATGCCTTTCACTACAAGTTTGCTTAGTCAACTACTCAAATGCCTGAATATCAACTATACTAGGTCAAAAGTCAATTGTGGCCAATATACAGTCAAACTTCAATATTTGGTCAACATCAACATTTTGAAATGGTATTCATAATTTTATCAAGGGTTGATCATGATTCCTCAAGGAAAGTCCTCAAATCATCAAAAGTAAAGAATTGCCAAATTAGGGTTTCCTTAGGAGAAGTCAACTGAACTTTGACCATGCATAACTTTTACATGCTTTATCAACCTTTCCCCAACCGAAGCCCATTTTGAATAAAATTCAATTCCCTACAACTTTTCTTTTATCCTCAAGTCCAAAAGATGCTTCATTTGGAAGATATGATCTCATACATTATAGGTCATTTTCAGAAAGTCAACAAAAGACACTTTTTGTCAAGGCATCTTACATCACGATAAATCTTCAAATACAAATTTTTTTTAAAAGAGAAACTGTAGAGCACGTCTTGGGATTTCCAAAAAGTCAAAGTTCATCTTCAAAAGATGAAATTTGAGCAAGTTATGAAGTGCACAAGTTGGGAAATTTTCAAAGGAAATGCATATAATCTCAATTGAGCAAATTTTTGATTTTAAATTATTAGGCCTAAATTTTTGGAGTTCAAATATGTTCATGATGTGTCCAAGGACCTCTAAATCTATCCGTGCATTTTTTTTTAATTTATTTGAATTTTTATTCATTTAAATATGAATTAAATCAAATAAAATACAAAGAATAATGGGACATGACATCTGGATTGGATTTGATCTATTAGAGGGCCCATATTTTCATTCAAGATACATCCAAAGAAACCAGGTTCATGCAAGTGACCAAAGAGGCAAAGATATCACAAATATGGACATTTTTCAATGTGTTTTATCCTTGTCTCCAAGGCCATGAATGCATTTATTCTTTATCATGTTTGTTCACTCCTATCTTCCCTCTATAAATACACAACAATGCAAGCCAAAAGGGGCACAAAATTCCTCTTCAAAAAGCTCTCTAAAAGCCTTCTCAAAATTCTCTAAAAAATTAAAAAAGTTGCAAAATATGTAACTTCACTTCCAGACGCTATCAACCCAAACCAAAATCATCAACCCTCTCCTGAGTTTTCCAGGAGTCCTCCAGAGCCCAAGTTCAATCCTCACACGTCCCAGATCCTCCTCATAACCATCTTACGGTTTTATTAAAATTTTGAATCTCAAATCCTCTAAATTATATAATTTAAATCAATTTTATGCATGCATTCATATTACTATTGATGTGTTGAGTATATCTAACGTGTTACATGCGAGCTTAGGTACCTGAATCCAAGAACACCATTCTTAGGGCACTCCTCTGCTAGGTCCTGGGTTCGACCCAGGCAGGAAACAATTTTTATTTTTTCTAACCTTTGTTTTGCAGATCCCAACGGTCGCTGGGCCCTCTTGTCATTGGGCCTGAGGTTTCCGTTTATTCTCACCCCTAACTATTTTTGCAGTGCTTAAGCCCTCTTGCTGATAGTCCTTATACTTCTTTGAAGTGCACCCCCCATTTTATTTTGTTTGCAGGCCCATTTCAATTTTTCTTTATTTTGTTTTAATTAACATTTCTTTTTTAATCAATTTTATTTCATTACAACATTAAAATCAGAAAATCCTAAAAATATTATGTTAGTCTCTATTTTAATTAAATTAACTTGGTAAATTAATTAAATAATAACTATAACCTTTTATTTAATTTAAAAATAAATAGACTTAGGATTTTATTCATTTAATTTCTTTTATTCATAACAAAAATACAAAAAAAAACTTAGAATTAATTTCTTTTTTAAATTTCAATTTTAATTAATAATTAACATTTTATCTTTCTTTAGATCTAGATTATTTAATTAATTATCAATTAAACATTTTCTTACATAAAACAAAAAACAAAAAAAAGATTTTTCTTTTTAGGGTTTAGACGTTTTTTCCATTTCGCGCGCGTTTGATATTTCTACTTTATTTTCATATTAACGTACTTGCTTATGGGATGTAATAGAATTTAACTAGGACTTTAAATTTATTTCTTTTATTTCCCCCATTTTTGGACATGTAAATAATCCCCTCCCCGAAGCCTTGTAATAGCTAGGATTTATAATTCCCGCACTTTTAATTTCTGCAAATTATTAACTGTTTAGATGCATGCTAACTAGGATTGTATGGAAAGAATAAAATAAAATGCTAACAAACCTAACATAAGATAAAAATAACCGAGTACAACCCACTCTCACATATACACCTCTAGGGTATCAAACTTTTGTTGCCTTCGGAAAAACAGTCACATCTCTCGAAACGTGAGAGATTTTAGTGTCTACCCTCTGGTTTAAAGATCATAAGTCCCTCGATGACCCTCTCGACGTTGCCTCGGTATGATCTTAAAACCCTAGGGTAGTTACTAAAGTTTCTTGCCCAGTTGCCTTTGTGACTGTATAAACGTCCCTTCGAATGTCCCTCAAACATCCAACGACTAGGGCTACCTACTCACTAATAGTAGGATAACACTGTCTAAAGGAAAAGAGGAAACGAACAACCTTTCGTGTAAAGTAGATAGCGGCTAGATGCTCGCTTAAACAATTTTTACACTTACACAAAACCTCTTTCAAAAAACATTTTCAAACACTTTGTATACGTTCTCTACCATTCCGAGAAACATTACAAATTTCGTCGTACTAAGGCGCTTTCAAAAATACTTTTCAAAACACACAAAGCACAAGGTATTTCAAAATGAGCTAAGCATCTAAGAGCCCGTAGATAACTACGAATGGAAAGGGTGCTAACACCTTCCCTTTCTATAATCTACCCCCCTTACTCAGAAATAATCTCGAAAGGTCTTTTTCTGTTGTTTTTACCCTTTCCTTTGTTGGGTAAAAGAAAAGTGGGTGGAGACTCTTGCTTACCGCAATATTTGTGAATACAAATGCAAAACCAGTATAACAGTCAGTTCTCCCACCGTATTACAGAACTGGCGACTCTGCTGGGAATTTATAAAGGGGGGTTACCTTAGAGTTAGATCGTTTTAAATTGATTTCCTTGTTTGCTTTGTCTGCTTTATTTTTAAAGGGTTTGTTGGGGTTATTGTTAAAGATCCTATACCCGGATTTGGGGCTCCTTTTTAGGTAAGTAGCAATAAATCATGGAGGTTGTACGATGTAGACCGATATGGACAAAGTGATGGCTACGTTAGCGTGCTACTCTGGCTTGTACTAATGTTCCTTTAGTCAGTCAAGGATAACATTAGGCTTCACCATAGTTTCATTAAGCGCTAACTGACCTTTAGAACCTTTAGTTGACTCATCCTAGCCATTAGAGAGTAGTGAGATAGCCAACTTTGGTTCCTATCGAAGATTGGTTGATACTCGATGCTACACTCATTGAGATTGGACTTTCGGGATATTCCGACTGCAATATTTCGATGCTTGAGTTGAAACAATGCCTGAGAGTAAGGTCAATGATATGAGACTCCTTAGAACCCGATTACTATTACTAGGATAGGTTGAGTCAACTAAAACATCAAGAGAGTACTTACCTACAAACTTCATGCAAGCCTGAACCTAAGGCTACTTGTGTGACTTGTTTGCTTTCATTATGTAACAACTTTAACTCCTTGCAGGGTTTTGTTTGCATTCATTATCTAACAACGTGAGTTCCTTGTAGGACTTGTTTGTAGTCATTATCCAATAACCTGGACTTCTTACAAGACACACTTGTCTTCATCACCTTACACTTTTGGTTGGTGCATAACATACACATCATAACATCATGCCATAACATTTCCTTAAACATTTCAAGGATCTCAAGGGCCTATGATATAGGTTATGATGAACCATACGTCTAGCAAGGGGCAGGAGGATTTATTTTCCTCTAGCCAAAGTCGTCAAAAGACCAAAGCACGATAACTTGAGTCTGAGGCTATGACCCACTCGACATGGTGAGCTTGAATACCGTAGAAGGACATTCAACGATACAAAGTTCTTCAATCGAAGTTGCAGTCAAATTCAGTTGCTAACATTTTCTTGTGTTTACCCCACAAGATCCTTGAAAACATTGCATACATGTCATTACATAACAAGTATTCTCGAGACAGGTTTCTCATTTTACCGCTGTTTATTTCAACAAGGAAAATGGCTCTCGAGCAGAACAATAGAGATATCCAAACTCAAGAGGCTCAGTTTAAGGAAATGTTCCTGAATCTATCCAAGGGGCAAGAAGAATTAAAAACACTCCTAGCTGGGAACATGGCCAAGAAAAATCTTGAAGATAACAAGGAGGGCCAGTTGGAACAACTGCAAGCTGAGATGGAAAGGATAAGAATCCAGATGAGTAGTCAGATGGCTCTTATTCAAAATTTAGCCGGGGACAAGAAGAGTTGAGGATTCTGATCAGCAAGCTTCATCATGACATATACGACCGTTTGGGGAAAACTTCTAGAATTTGGGGTCTAATAAACGATCAATCTCTCTTGGAAGACATGGAATCGAGTGACATGTTCATGCAGTAATGTGTTGAAAATAACTCAGGAGCGGTGAAATTCAGGGGACTGCATCTTCAAGTACTCAAAAGAGATCATACAATGAAAAGAAGGAGTCCAGTACCGTGTACGACCAGAAGGGTTATAATAAGAGTGATCTCAACCAATCTGTGGGGGCAGTGCGGATCTCTAATCCAACACCGGTGCATCAACAACGACAAGGAAATCAGCATAAGCGGGACACTCCCAAAAGGCAATTCACTAAAATCAACATGTCCTCGGCTCAAGTATTGCAACCCATGTTGAAGATGGAGTTGATAACATTGAAGGATCCTCCTCAGAATCCCAACACCGCCTTTCCTCGGTACAAGCCTAATGTGAGATGCACTTATCATTCCAATAGTTCGGGGCATGACACTAATAGCTGTTGGGCATTAAAAAATAAGATTTAGGACTTAATCGATGAAAGGGTGCTGGAATTCACACAAGATGGCCAGACTGAATTCCTCTGTCATCCAAGGCACACCATCTGAAGTGACAAGTTCAACCATAGAGGATTTTTGTTCATTAAAATTTTCAAATTGTAATTTCTTTTGATTGTTCGAACACTTATTTCATGTCAAACTTTGTTATTACATTAATGCATTGCATATGTTCATCTTGAATTAATCCATTCGTCGTCACTATACTAAAACTATGCTTTTACTTCCTTTTTGTGATATTCAACTCTCGATTAAAAGTTATGAGCCTTTAGAGGGAGGATGACGAAAAAATACCATAATCTCTACAGTATGCTTTGGAATAGACCTTGCTGACGATGTACAGGCGTTGTTTCAAATCCTAAATAGTGGAGTTATAAGAAAGATAATCCGTAGTCAACCCCTTTGAGCCTAAGAAGTAGGAGTTTTCTTTTTCACGCAAATTGAAACCTTTAATCATAACCTAGGGCAGGGTAGTTTCTCATTTAATTCAATGGTTCATTCAATCGCAAGCTTTCCCTTCATACATGATGAGTAGTGTTGGAAGTATCCTTCCAAAACAAAAGATGGTTATGGTTCCACATAATCATTAAAACAGGAAGTCAATATCTCTCAAAAGGAAAGCCCATTAAGTCAAAACCTATGAAGGAGACTTACGGAAAAAAACTGGGACATCCCATTGACTGTAATCACAAAAGAAATAGTTCAGGAAAAAGGTAGGGATAATAAAAAAAAGAGGTCACTACAAATCCTCAACAAAAATAAAAGGTTGCAAAAATGACTTCCTTCTCAAATAAACTTTCAGTATCTGAACCATCACCGAAATATCAGGGCCAAGATTCCGGAACTCAATTAGGATCTAAATGCACAGTTAACTGAGTATAGGAATGAAGAACATCATGAAGAACGGGTTGGGTACAAATAAAGTTTGAGCTATTATCCTTTGTTTCTTGAACCGTGAACCAGGCCACGCTACAACCCTTAAAAGTCCTAGCTGAAGCATGGGTTAGTTTGAAAGCATACTGTTACAAAAAGGTATCCGGACTCCTGTGAGGTTTACTATAAATTCTGAGTTGAATTCATATTCTTACAAAATTCCGTTTGTTTAGTAAAAATGCATTTTCTAAAACTTCAATACAAACATAAGTTTTGCATTTTTAAATGACATTGTTTGCATATGACTATTTGTTCGACAATAGAGAAATTCGCATGACAAATATTCATTGAACGGAAATACTCTCAATGAACAGAATCACCTTAGATGGAGAGACATTTCCAATAACAAGCCTTTCATAATCAAGGGGTGTGTCATGGTGTCCAACTGATCTGGGGGTAGTCGATTTAAGATTCAAGGAATCTCTCAAAAGTGTCGAATAGCCAGGGGCATATCTCTATCTAAATCACTTGGGCCATTAAACATGCATTCCAGCAAAGGGTTACGAATGATCAAGCAAACATCTTTCTGGCAGTGCTACAACACTTACTACTATGGACAGTGACAATTCTCCGCACCCTGTGAACACAGACATAGTCGAAAAATACTACGCATGAAAAAAGACCCGCTAGGTTGATTGGCCTAGGAAAAAATAAGGGCATCCCAGAGAACTAAAAGAGTTCGGGAAAAAATTGGGGATACATAAATAAAATTTTACACCCAGCAAGTCGAAAACCTGAAAAGGCGGCTTGGGCAAAAAAGGGTATCCTGGTGGACTGAAAATTTGAAAGGACAATCCAAGAAAAAGTTAGGGATTAAAGCGTACGACTATGTCCCATCATCTCATCACTTGTCTACCAGTAGAAGACTTATCGCCCTGATCACCATTCACCAAGGGCTCTAGAAGTTGAGGTATGTTCAAGTCTCCACGGACCCCCACAGAGCCAATTCCATGAGATTATCTCCACAAAGTAATCTTCACGAAGTCATACATTCCCCGCAATTTCCCTGGAAGATCACTCTGGCGGATAAAGGAGTATGATCTTCTTCCTTGAAATATCACCAACCTATGGAGTTTCAATCAATACAATTCATGGAGTTTCTCTTCCCCAACTGAGCTTGTTCCTCCAAGGTTGTAAAACCCCTTCAGACATATGCTCTCCAGGAGATTTCATTTCCTTAACAAGGGTGTTTTCTCAGCAAGAGTACTTCTCCATCAATATGGTTTATTTACTCAAACAATTTATCATCTTCTAGATACAGTGCAGATACAATCAAGACACAGATTCATTCTGGAACTCATTCCAGATTTCTCTTCCAGATACAGTTCAGATACGATCCAAATATGGATGTCATTCTAATACTCATTCAGTACATCTTTCAGATATGGTTCAGATACAATCTAGATATGTGTATTATTCTGATACCCATTAAATACATCTTCAGATACAATAAAGGCATGGATTTATTCTGACACACCCCAGCTTGAGTGTTCTTCTACCATAAATCACTGGAAAATACCTCTCTCCAGTGAAGTCGTCACTATCTCCAGAGAGTTTCTATGGAACCTGGAAACCAGACCAGATGTCAATCAACTTTATCCTCCCCAGGCGAGCCGGAAGGTTATCCATCTCTTCTATTCCCAATCAGGGTATAAACTCCCCAGTAGAACAATGAATAACCAATGGTCTTAAACTCTTCTCTCCAACAGAGTTTCCTCAAGCAAAAAGCAAGAATTTAATGTTCCTCAGTGGAGTTTCCTCAAACAAGAAAGCAGGAGTCCCCAGCGGAAACAATCCCCATAAGATCAAAGATACACACACTCTTCATCCCTAGCAACAATTAGGGATTTATTTTCCCTAGTTAAACGACACTGCAAAGAAAAACGGATACATTCATATATTGAATTCATACATCATTTTACAAATGTCATAGCATATACATACAAATACATATAGCACCGTCTAATTTATTTTGAGAACATCATTACCCAATGCAATTCATGCATCATGACATTGCATACAACTAACTCTTTACCTTTTCACGAAGGACCCATAAACGAATATCATTAACGATTTTCAACAGTTCCAGATAAATTCCTGAAACCAGACAGGGCGACTATCTATGAACAACTGATTATAGATCAATTCCCGAAACAAGATGGGGCGACTATCTACAAGACCAGGTTAAGAGATTCACTCCTGAAACCAGACATGGCAACTATCTCAACAACCAACAAAAGCAGGGTTCCAGATTAATTCCTGAAACAAGACGGGAAAGCAATCTGAGATAACAGCTCAAATTACTGTGAAGCCTGGATTTCAACCAGATAACAGTTTAAGTTGCTACGAAGCCTAGAATACAACCAAATAACAGTTAACTTCTTCAATTACTGTGAAGCCTGGATTTCGACCAGATAACAACTTAAGTTGCTGCGAAGCCTGGAATACAACCAGATACCAGTTAACTTCTTCAATTAATGTGAAGCCTGGATTTCGAACAGATAACTGTTTAAGTTGTTGCAAAGCCTGGAATATGACCAGATAATAGTTAACTTGTTCAATTACCGTGAAGCCTGGATTTTGACCAGATAACAGTTTAAGTTTCTATGAAGCCTGGAATCCGACCAGATAACAATTCACTTCTTCAACTCTTGTGAAGCCTGGATTTCGACAAGATAACAATTTAAGTTGCTGTGAAGCCTGGAATATGACCAGATAACAGTTAACTTCTTCAATTACTATGAAGTCCGGATTTCGACTAGATAATAATTTAAGTTGCTGTGAAGCCTGGAATACGACCAGATAACAATTAACTTCTTCAATTACTGTGAAGCCTGGATTTCGACCAGATAACAGTTTAAGTTTCTACGAAGCATGGAATACGACCAAATAACAGTTAACTTCTTCAATTATTGTGAAGTCTAGATTTCGACCAGTTAACCGTTTAAGTTGCTGCGAAGCCTGGAATACGACCAGATAAAAGTTAACTTCTTCAATTATTGTGAAGCTTGGATTTCGACCAGATAACAATTTAAGTTGCTATGAAGCCTGGAATCCGACCAAATAATAGTTCACTTCTTCAACTACTGTGAAGCCTGGATTTTGACCAGATAATAGTTTAAGTTGCTGCGTAGCCTGGAATACGACCAGATAACAGTTAACTTTTTTAATTACTGTGAAGCCTGGATTTCGACCATATAACAGTTTAAGTTGCTACGAAGCCTGGAATCCGACCAGATAGTAGTTCACTTCTTCAATTACTGTGAAGTCTGGATTTTTACCAGATAACAGTTTAAGTTGCTACAAAGCCTGGAATCTGACCATATAGTAGTTCACTTCTTCAATTACTGTGAAGCCTAGATTTCGACCAGATAACAATTTAAGTTGCTATGAAGCCTGGAATACGACCAGATAACCGTTAACTTCTTCAATTACTGTGAAGCTTGGATTTTGACCAGATGACAGTTTAAGTTGCTATGAAGCCTGGAATCCGACCAGATAGTAGTTCACTTCATCTAACTTGTTGTGAAGCCTGGAATACGACCCGATAACATTTTATCTTCATTTTCTGTGAATCCTGGAAACCGACCAGATAACATATTAATTTCAGTAAGTCGTTGCGATGCCTGGAACCCGACCAGATAGAAATCAACTTCATCCTTTTGTCTAAGTCACTGTGAAGCCTGGATTTCGACTAGATAACAGTTTGACCTTAATAAAATTACTGTGAAGCCTGGAAACCGACCATATAACAGTTAATTTCATATACCCCAGTAATTCATTGTGAAGCCTGGAATACGACCAGATAACAATCAACTTCATTATCCTCAGCAAGTCATTGTGAAGCCTGGATTTTGACCAGATAATGACTAACTTTCATCTCCGCAGTCAAGAGATAACTCCCAGTAGAGTAATGGACAACTAAAAATCCTATACTCTATTCCCCAAACAGAAATCAAAATTCCCCAGCGGAGTTCTTTTGAACCAATAAGAACAAGATTCCCCATAAAAGACCTCTTATGGCTAAGAGAAAATCGACCAAAGATTTACTCCGATGTTTCTTCCAGTTCGAAGTTAGCATTTATTTTGGATGGCGGATATAAGCCCATCTCTGACGAATCTCCGTCATCTTCTCCAAATGGCATCTGTAAGCCCATTCTCGATATCATCGACCAACAGTGTCACTTTACACACATGCGAATGCAAATTTCTAGGCACATTAGTGTTCAATCATCTTCCACCTTCAGATCAAGAAAGGCAAACAAGCCTATCTAAATCCTCAAATTTAAGAAGATTGAACATGGGTAGCTGTTGTACCCCAAATTTTCCCCTCTCATTTTATTCAAGACATGCTCATAGAGGTCCTCAATTGCTCAAGGTTGATCAAGAATTAGTAGAACAAATTCTCCTCCTAAGCAATGGACTTCCTACTAGGGTTTCACTTCTCAAAAATAATTTTGGGTTGCAAAGGCCTCAAATGATTTCCATTGTCCCTAATATGTCTTCAAGATTGTCCATGCCAAGTTTCATGCCTTTCACTACAAGTTTGCTCAGTCAACTACTCAAATGCCTGAAAATCAATGGTATTAGGTCAAAAGTCAATTGTGGCCAATATACAGTCAAACTTCAAGATTTTTGGTCAAAATCAACATTTTGAAATGGTATTCATCATTTTATCAAGGATTGATCATGATTCCTCAAGGAAAGTCCTCAGATCATCAAAAGTCAAGAATTGTCAAATTAGGGTTTCCTTAGGAGAAGTCAACTGAACTTTGACCAAGCATAACTTTCACATGCTTCATCAACTTTTCCCCAACCACAATTCATTTTGAAGAAAATTCAATTCCCTACAACTTTTCTTTTATTATCAAGTCCAAAATATGCTTCATTTGGAAGATATGATCTAATACATTATATGTCATTTTCAGAAAGTCAACAAAAGACACTTTTTGTCAAGGCAACTTACATCAAGATAAAGTCTTCAAATGCAAAATTGATTAAAAGAGAAAGTGTAGAGGACATCTTGGGATTTCCAAAAAGTCAAAGGTCATATTTAAAAGATGAAGTTTGAGCAAGTTATGAAGTGCACAAGTTGAACAATTTTCAAAGGAAATGCATGAAATCTCAATTGAGCAAATTTGTGATTTTAAGTTATTGGGTCTAACTTTTTGGAGTTCAAATATGTTCACTATGTGCCTGATAACCTCTAAATCTATCCATGCATTTTTTTTATTTGAATTTTTATTCATTTAAATATGAATTAAATTAAATAAAATACAAAGAATAATGGGCCATGTCATTTGGGTTTGATTTGATCTATTAGAAGGCCCATATTTTCGTGCAAGATACATCCAAAGGGACCAGGTTCATGCAAGTGACCAAAGAGGCAAAGATATCACAAATGTGGACATTTTTCAATGTGTTTTATCGTTGTCTCTAAGGCCATGAATGCATTGATTCTTTACCATGTTTGTTCACTCCTATATTCCCTTTATAAATACACAACAATGAAAGCCAAAAGGGGCAAAAAACTCCTCTTCAGAAAGCTCTCCAAAAGCCTTCTCAAAATTCTCTAAAAAATAAAAAAAGTTGCAAAATCTGTAACTTCACTTCCAGGCGCTATCGACCCAAACCAAAATCATTAACCCTCTCCTGAGTTTCCCAGGAGTCCTCCAGAGCCCAGGTTTAAGCCTTACACGACCCAGATCCTCCTCATAACCATCCTACGGTTTTGGTAAAATTTTGAATCTCAAATCCTCTAAATTATGTAATTTAAATCAGTTTTATCCATGCATTCATATTACTATTGATGTGTTGAGTAGATCTAACTTGTTACATGCGAGATTAGGTACCTAAATCCAAGAACACCATTCTGAGGGCACTCCTCTGCCAGGTCCTGGGTTCGACCCAGGTTGGAAACAATTTTTATTTTTCCAACCTTTGTTTTGCAGATCCCATGGGTCGCTAGGCCCTCTTGTCATTAGGCCTGGGGTTTCTGTTCATTCTCACCCCCTAACTACTTTTGCAGTTCCTGTGACCTCTTGTTGATAGGCATGATGCTTATTTGAAGCGCACCCTCCATTTCATTTTGTTTGCAGACCCATTTTAATTTTTCTTTATTTTGTTTTAATTAAGATTTATTTTTTAATCAATTTTATTTCATTACAATATTAAAATCAAAAAGTCATAAAAATATTAGGTTAGTCTATTTTTTTATTAAATTAACTTGGTAAATAGACCTAGGACTTAATTGATTAATTTCTTTTATTCTTAACAAAAATACAAAAAAACTTAGAATTAATTTCTCTTTTAAATTTCAATTTTATTTAATAATTAACATTTTTTATTTAGATCTAGATTATTTAATTAATTATCAATCAAACATTTTCTTACATAAAACAAAAAACAAATAATTTTTTTTCCTTTTTAGGGTTTATACGTCTTTTCCATTTCGCGCGCGTTTGATATTTCTACTTTATTTTCATATTAATGTACTTGCTTATGGGATGTAATAGAATTAAACTAGGACTTTACATTTATTTCTTTTATTTCCCCCATTTTTGGACATGTAAATAATCTCCTCCCCGAAGCCTTGTAATAGCTAGGATTTACAATTCCCACACTTATAATTTTTGCAAATTATTAACTGTTTAGATGCATGCTGTGATCGGTGGATCTGGAACTGACTGTTTAACGCTGGTTCGCGAAATGTCGCGGTAAGCAAGAGTCGCCACCGTCTTTTATTTTCTCCAAATGGAAAGGACAAAAGCACAGAAAAATTCCTTTTAAGAGATTGCTCTCGGTTCGGGAGGTAGATTATAGAAAGGGAAGGTGTTAGCACCCTTTCTATCCATGGTTATCCATGGGCTCTTAGATACTTGCTCAATGTGTTTTCAAATTGTTTGTTTGCTTTTCAATGTGGGTTTTAAAAGTTTCTTTTGAAAAATTTCAGATCGACTCGTACGTCAGAGTGTTTGAAAAGTTTGCTTTGAAAGCTTTTGAAAAGTGTCAGTGTGAAAAGTCTTTTTGAGTTTGTTTTGAGATTAGAGCAAGTATCCTTGAGAACCTACCTACCCTAAGGAATTCGTCTGTGTAAGAGTCCTTTAAAGTAATGCCATCCCACCATTGAGAGGTAGGTAGCACCACCGTTGGAGGTGTTCGGGTCAATTCGAGTTTGTAGGGACATGGTGATCACCAGAGCAATGGGAAGACACCTTAGAAGCTACCCTCATGCCAGGTTCCCGGATCATGAGGACTTACTAAGACATCCTCTACTCGACGATCACCTTTCGAAAGGCAACAGTGAGGCGTACCCTAGGGGTGGTGTGTGCAAATCGTGTGTCATGTTTCAGTTATTTGTCTTGTCATGTTTGTCGTGTTCTACGCTTGATTTTATTAAGACATTCATTCTTTCATGCTCGATTAACAGTTAGGAGTGCGGAAAAGATAAATCTACGACTATTACAAAGGCGCGGGTCCACATCGCCAAAATTAAACCGGACCCGATTTAGCGGAAAAATGAATAATGCGAAGAAATAAAGTGCGAAAAGTAAATTACATGGCTTAGGGACATTTACAAAATTATAATAAGCGATAATAAAATAAATGCGCGAAATTAAATAATTAACAGTGACGGGCGTTGGACCCTTTTTGCAAGAATAATTAAATTAATAAGAAATTAAAATAAGAATGAAAAATTAATTATTTTTGATGCTTTGTGTTTTTTATGATTTAATTTGAAAAGGAATTAATTTGAAGTTAAAATAAGACATTAAACCTAATTCTATTGTTTTCATTTATTATGAAAGAATTAAATTAAGATCTAAATTAAACCTAAAATTTATTATGTACAATTTTAATTATAACAAATAAATAGATAAATATTATTATTCTGAAAAAAAAGGGAAAATTAAAAAGAAAATAAAAAGTTATTAAACCTAAATTCTATTTTTGATGTTTTTATTATGAAAAAGAATTAAAGTTACAAACCTAATTGAATTAAATATTTACAAGCCTTTATTTATGACAATAATTAAGTTAATATGTTTTATATTTAGTCTTTTTTTGAATTTTGATATTTGGTAAAATAATTAATTAATTGAAACAAATAGAATAATAATCAAAATAAGATAATAAAATAAATAAATAGAAAGAGGGGAAGCAAACCAGGGGGGGGGTAAACCCAATTTTGGAGGTATAAGCCTGCACTTTAGGCCCAATGCTATCCAGAATTTGTTGACTTTCTGAATCCAGTAGGACGCGTTGACTGGGAGTGTATGATACGCTTTGAATTCTGGCCTCTGATCCAACGTTGGGATGTACGTGGCTGGCTTGATGATGGAGGCACATGGTGTATTATGATGCTTACGCTGCATGGGAACGGTTATCACAAAATAATAAACGAAATATGCAAGACCTGGGACTTGAACCCAGGTCTTGAAGGCCATATGCGTGTATCCCTGGCCACTGAGCCATTATGTTTTATTTAACAAATAATATTAAACAAATAACAAAAAGCAAACTCAACGCATAATGGGCAAAACGCGCGTAAATTCAAAATCAACGAATCAATGAGGGACAACACATCATCGTCCTCACTTTTTTTCTGAAACATAGGCCTATGAGAACGGTTTTGCACGCGTTGCTGTAAGCCACCTACAAGAAAATAGCGATTAGATGATGGGTGAATATAAATTGTTCGCGACTACTGGGATTCCTTCGTCCAGTAGAGCTGAATGCAATGGCCTAAGTCTGGAACCTCAATTTTTCCTCATCTCAAAAACCCCAAATTAGTGAACCTGCAAACCCTAACTTTCGTCCATGGCAGAATTTTATGCATAGCGCAATAATCAAATTAAAGGTGATAGTTAGTTTTAAAACAGTGCAAAGAACAAGAATCCATCAACAAAAACATAAAAGGATGCATGAATTATGATATATGATTTGGCATTTTTCTCTTCACAGTCTGAATCGTGGATACCAATTCGTGACGTTTTAATGGATATTCTGGATTGGAAATTGATCAGGGCAACCTTGGCAAGCTTTTGAAAAAGAAATTGGGACCTCAATCGACCTAGAACCTTGAAAACAGTTTTATGCTTTTTGAGAATTTTTTGCAAGTTTGTATGAGGTTTCTCAGCGCAGCCTCTTGTCCAGTAGGGTTAGGGTTGTTTTGGGGCGCAGCTTCAGTCTTGGAGCATTAGGGTTCTCATTCTGATCATATATGGAGTGATCTAGGTCAACAAAAACCAACAAAATCTCATGAATTCATTATTTGGAGATTTGATTTGCTTAAGGATCTTTTTGAATATTTTTTCATGGTTTTTGTGCCAAATCTGATCAATTAGCATCAAATCCTTCCCTATTAGCATGTGCACGAGTTATAGAGTCCAAAGCATGCATAAAAAGATTTTTTAGGTTAAGGTTTATATTTTTCATGAATTAAAATGATTTAAATGAATATAAATTAATATTAATTCAAATAAATAATTAAAAAATATGAGAATACTTCCCTTTGGGCCTAGTGGTCGTGCATAGGCTTGGCATGAAGAAATTTGGAAGATAATTGGGCCCATTTGCATTTTTAGGCCTTTTGCATCATTGTTGACTTTCAAAAATTTCCAAAAATTTCCCAACTTCCACAAGGCATAACTTGGTCAATTTTTAAGCTTTTCACATGTTCTTGGACATTTTGGAAAGGTCTTTGAGTCCTTTAACCAATGCCTTTGGTCCCATGTCATTTTGATTTATCAATCTCAAGTTATGGCCTTTGACTTAAAGTCACTTTTTGTTGACTTTTGAAAATGACCTATAATGTTGAAATTGATAACTTTTTGTGAGAGCATTTCTTGGACTTGGAACATGAAGATGAATTGTAGGAAATGTCTTTCTCTTCAAAATGGGCTTTGGATGGAATTTTTCTGATAATCCATGTGAAAGTTATGCCCTGGTCAATTTCAGTTGACTTTTTCAGCTGTCCAAATATAGCAACTTTTGCATCTTTGATGATTTCTGAGCCAAATTTTGAGAATCATGATCAAGCATTGATCAAATGATGTTTGTGGCTTTAAAATGATATATTGACCAAAAATTTGAACTTTTGACTGTCAAATGACCATTTTGCCCCTACAGTTGACTGTAGTGCAATCTAGGGTTTTGACTGTGCAATTTTTGAGCTGAGTGCCTTGAAACTTGACATGAGGATACTTGACCATCTTTGTAAGCATATGAGACTTGATTGGGCCTTTGAAAAGTTCATTTGCTTGACCAGAACTCAAACCCTAGTTTTGATTGTCTAGGAGACAGTTGAGCTGCACAACCCTGGGGGAATTTTGTGACCTTGACTTGGCAATTTTTGATGAATATGGGAGGGCAAATTTTGGGGTACAACAGTTGCCCCTGTTCAATCTTCTTAGACCTGAGGATGCAGATTGGCTGACGTGCCTTTCGTAATCCGAGGGTAGAAGATGATTGGACACTAGAGTGCCCAGAAATTTGCGCTCACATAGTAGCAATGATGATGAGGGAATGGGCTTATAGATGCCATTTGGATGTTGTTTGAATAGGATGATGGGCTTATAGATGCCATCTGGACGTTGATTGCGTAGGAGATTCCTTAGCGAGAGCCTGCATACCTGCAAAACAGAAAAATGAGTACCTGACACGTCGCAGGAGCTGATTTTAGATGCTTGGTATAGATGTGTCCTGACTGGTTACAGGAGCTGAGTCTGGAGTTTCAAACGCTGATGAATGGACCAGGGATGGTTACTGCCTTAGCATGAAGGGTAAGAGAATCCTGAATGATTTCAACCTCAACAACGCTCGTTGAGAAAATCTTGGTGAGAATTACCATCTTCGTAGTGTCAGGAAGAGAACCAAAGGACATTATAATCTCAAAGGGAGTCACCTCACTCGCCGCTGGAGAGGGAACTATATTATAATCTGAAAGGAGATATCACCTCACGCTCATGCCGGAGAGGGAAACATCTGAAGAAGGAATTACCACCTCACACGCCGTTGGAGAGGGGACCATAGGAGAATATCACCTCACGCTCATGCCGGAGAGGGGAACATCTGAAGAAGGAATTACCACCTCACACGCCGTTGGAGAGGGGACCATAAGAGAATATCACCTCACGCTCATGCCGGAGAGGGAAACATCTGAAGAAGGAATTACCACCTCACACGCCGTTGGAGAGGGGACCATAAGAGAATATCACCTCACGCTCATGCCGGAGAGGGAAACATCTGGAGAAGGAATTACCACCTCACACGCCGTTGGAGAGGGGACCATAAGAGAATATCACCTCACGCTCATGCCGGAGAGGGAAACATCTGGAGAAGGAATTACCACCTCACACGCCGTTGGAGAGGGGACCATAAGAGAATATCACCTCACGCTCATGCCGGAGAGGGAAACATCTGAAGAAGGAATTACCACCTCACACGCCGTTGGAGAGGGGACCATAAGAGAATATCACCTCACGCTCATGCCGGAGAGGGAAACATCTGGAGAAGGAATTACCACCTCACACGCCGTTGGAGAGGGGACCATAAGAGAATATCACCTCACGCTCATGCCGGAGAGGGAAACATCTGGAGAAGGAATTACCACCTCACACGCCGTTGGAGGGGGGACCATAAGAGAATATCACCTCACGCTCATGCCGGAGAGGGAAACATCTGGAGAAGGAATTACCACCTCACACGCCGTTGGAGAGGGGACCATAAGAGAATATCACCTCACGCTCATGCCGGAGAGGGAAACATCTGGAGAAGGAATTACCACCTCACACGCCGTTGGAGAGGGGACCATAAGAGAACTTCTACTGAGTCTTTATCAGAAAAATCTGTTTGGAGTCGATTTAACTGGACTGGAGAAATCCTTGAAATATGTTTGAGAATTTCAACTGCATCTTTCCTGAAGGGTAAAGGTCAGTTATATGCAATGCATGATATGGATCAAGCAATGATGTTCTTAACATAAATGAGATTCGTATGATATGGTGCAGTGCGTTATGCATGCTATGTATGTAAAGTTTTATGTATGTTTTCGTCTAGGAAAATAAATCCTTGACGGGTGTCGGGAAGTCATATCCTGGGCTGATGTTGAGGAAGAGATTTTGCTTCCGCTGTGGATGATTGTTGCAAGAATACCGGTAGGAGAAGATAACTCCGTTGAGGAATGAAATAATTCTGCGGGAGAAAAGATACTCTAGTGATCATGCTGGGGAGTGCTACTCTGTGGGGATAGCGATGCTTTGCTGAGTTGATGAAGATAACTCCGCTGGGGATACCGTTGATGAGTTATGCTGGGGATATCCTTGTTGTGCTGGAAGTGTTGATAGACTTCGCTGGGGGTATGAAGATTCTGTCGACGACGCTCTTTCCGTGGCTTTTGGCTGAGGATAACCCAGTTATATCCTATTGAGGAAATAACTCTTTAAATCAAGCCGGACGACGCGTTCGTGCCCTGCTAGGGGATAAGCTTCCAGAATCTACTGGGGATAAGCTTATTGCTTGGGGATATGACTTCCAATTTTCCTGGGGAAACTGGATTGGACTCTTCTGGGGGAAGTTTGAACTACAGGGAAGTGATTCCTTTTGAATGTTGAGACGCCGCCGGGGAACAATCTTTAGACCAAGACTGCCGAGGATACTTGTTAAGAATATATGTATTGCTGCTGGGGAAGTATTGAGATCTACGGGAAGACACTCAATTTCCTTGATATTTGATGATTTGCTGGGAGGAGAATGTATTGTTTTGTTGAACCACTCTCTGGGGAATTAAGATACACTTGGCCGTGTTCTTTAGCTGAACCTACCTTAGTACCTTGGTGGACAGAGCGATCAGATTGTTTGGACAACTCAACATTGCCCCTGTTTCTGAGGTGGAGAAGAAGACCTGGGAGATGCTGATAGCTTGCTGATGGACAGACCTACTTCTGGTGATAAGATGACAGAACATAGTCGTACGCTTTAATCCCTAACTTTTGCCTGGACCGCCCTTTCGGGTTTTCAGTCCACCGGGATACCCATTTTTTGCCCAAGCCGCCTTTTCAGGTTTTCGACTTGCCGGGTGTACAGATTTTTTCATTTCATCCCTTCATTTTGCCCAAACCCTTTTGGTTCGCCGGGAAGCCCTTATTTTTGCCTAGGTATGTCAACCTAGCGGGTCTTTGATTTTGCGTAGCATTTTCCGACTATGTCCATGTTCTTAGAATGCAGAGAGGTGCCCCTGGCTGCTTGTGTTGCCATATTACCAGAAGATGTCTGATCGTGCAAGATTCATTGCTGGGGTGCCCCAAATGACTTAGGCAGAGATTTGTCCCAGGCTTTTTGGCCTTTGAGAGATTCTCCAAATCTTGACTTAACTGCCCCAGATGATGGACAATAGTCATGCCATGCCCCTTGATTGGAGATACTCTTGTTCATTAGCCTTTCATTGTGCGAATTTCCCTGCTGTTCAATCAAAAGTCATATGCGAACAAAGTTATGTTAAAAATGCAAAGCCTATGTCTGTCTTGAAAATTTTGAAAATGCATTCTTTTTCACAAAACAAGTAAATGTTTGTAAAACGTGATATCAACTCGTTATTTTACCGTAGGCCTTCAGGAGTCAGGATACCTTCGTAACAGTATGCTTTCGAATTAACCCATGCTTCAGCTAGGACTTTTAAGGGTTATAACGTGGCCTGGTTCACGGTTTAAGAAACAAAGGATAAAGGCTCAAATTATTTGTACCCACCCGCTCTTCGTGATGTTCTTCAAACCTAAACTCAGTTGATCCTACGTTAGACCTTGTTTGAGTCTTTGCTCTGATTTTCCGGTGATGGTTCGGATATTGCTGACTTATTTTGTTTAGGCAGTCATTCCTTTTTTGTTGAGGGTTTGTAAGACCTCTTTCTTTTTTTTTTCGTTATCCCTTTCTTTTTTTGCCTGAACTGTTTCCTTTTTCGGAATTACAGTCAGCGGGATGCCCCAGTTTTGTAAGTCTCCTTCATGGGTTTTGACTTAATGTTTTTTTCATTTTTTGAGATAATGACTGCCTTTCTTTATTGATTATTCGGAACCATCACTGTCTTTCTTTGTTTTGTAAGGACCTCTTTGGTGCTAGTCATTATGCACTTGGATCAACTGAGAGACTACCCTGCCCCGGGTTATGATTAAGGGTTTTAAATTTCGAGAAGAAAAACTCATACTTCTTTGGCTCAAAGGGGTTGACGAGGGATTATCTTCCTTATTACTCCAGTGTTTAGGAATTGAAACAATGCCTGTACCTCATCAGCGGGGTCTGTTCAAAAGCATATTGTAGATCGTGGTATCGTTTTCGTCATCCTCCCTCAAGAGGCTTAGAATTTTAGATCAAGAGTTGACATCAGAAAAAATATGAAAATAATTTGCGTATAGTGAATACGAATATATTGCTTCAAAACAGACATATGCGATGCATTAATGAAATAACAATGTTTAACAATGAGTAAACGTTTGAATAATCAAAAGGGAGTTACAACTTGAAAAATCCTAATGAACAAAAATTTCTAGTTTGAGACAGCCATCTCCGATGGAGAATTCTCAGCGGAAGATTTTCATCTCGCCATCCGGCATGAACTCTATCACCCCTTCGTCAATCAAATCCTGAATTTTGTTCTTCAAGGTCCAACAGTCGTCTGTAGCATGCCCTGGGCTGTCTGAATGATAAGCGCAGTGGGTGTCGGGGTTATACCTCGAAGCTGTCCTGTTGGGATTTTTGGGAGGGTCCTTTAGAGTGATCAGATTGACCTCCAGCAAGCGCTTCAGTATAAAGGATGAGGGTATATCAGTCTCCGAGAAATGTCTTCCGGGCGCATTTCGTTTACGTTGACTACCCCGTTGAGGCTGGGCTCGTGACCCTGAAGCAAGCTGAGGAGATTTTCCTTTGTCTTCTTGCCCCGCATGTGGTTGAATGATGGCTGGAGCTTCCACCTTGGCTGTTTGCCCTACTGGATTATTTTGAAGCAGCTTGGTGACGAGAACCCGGAGCTCTTCTTGTTTTTGAGCTAAGTCCTGAATGAGAGTCATTTGGCCCACCAACTGCCCCATCATTTGGATCTTCATGGTTGCCAACTCAATTTGTAGTCCTTCCAGCTGATCGTTCCTGATGCCCCCTGCATTCCCTAAGGTCAAGTTCCTGGTGAGGAGAGTCTTTATTTCTTCTTGCCCCTGGGATAGGTTCAAGAACATTTCTCGCAGTTGGGCGTTCTGAGCACGGAGATCTTGGTTGTCTGGTTGGAAAGCCATTGCTGAAATAAACGGCGAAGATAGTGAGTGACCTGCAAAAGGGATACCTGTAATGAAATGATGAGTATGACATGTATGCAATGTTTTCGAGGACCTCGCAGGGTAAACAAGAAAAATTGTTAGCATTGGAATTTGTAGCTTGATTGAAGGAAACCCATGTTGTTGAGAATTCTTATTCAAGGGTCAAAGGCTCACCATATCCAGTGGGTCATAGCCCCTGACAACCTTAGCTAGAGGAAAATAAATCCTCTTTGCCCCTTGCTAGATGTTTGATTCATCATGACCTGCATCACAAGCCCTTGAGATCCTTGAAATGGGTTAGGATGTATGCAGGATGCATGCAATGGTATGATGTCATGCTATGCATGGGGTGATGTAGGTAAACCCTGTTATGAGTCCCAATTAAGGACTATAAACAGACCCTGCAAGAAATTCAGTATACTTTGTTATGAGTCCCAATTAAGGACTATAAACAAAACCTGCGAGAGATCTAGTAAATCCTGTTATGAGTCCCAGTTAAGGACTATAAACAACACCTGCAAGAAATTTGGTAAACCCTGTCATGAGTCCTAGTTAAGGACTATAAACAAGACCTGCAAGAAATTTGGTAAACCCTGTCATGAGTCCTAGTTAAGGACTATAAACAAGACCTGCAAGAAATTTGGTAAACCCTGTCATGAGTCCTAGTTAAGGACTATAAACAAGACCTGCAAGAAACAAGTGTCAGGTAACAAGCATGCAGATGGTCAAGTACGAAGGCACACAAGTCACACAAAAGAGCCCTTAGGGTTTAAGGCCAGTATGAGGTCTGGGTATTACCCTCTTGAAGTTGGTGGGCTCAACCTGTCCTATTAGAAGTAACCGGGTTCTAAGGGTCCCAATATCACGGGATTGCTTTCATTGTTCATCGTTTCGATTTAGCCACTGAACTGGCGACCGAAATATTCCAGGAAAGCAACCCTCAATTGGGTGTAGTATCGAGTATCAACCAACCTCGGACTGCACCAAAGTCAGTTATCTCACTACCCTAAAGAGGCCAAGATAGTTCAATTAAGGTTCCTAAGGTCTGTTGATGCTTCACGACACCACGCGGAGGCCCCGTACTCTCCTTGACTGAACTCAAGGGTTACCGGTACACACCAAAGTGCCACATCAACGTAGCAGACTGTTTCAACCATGTCGGTATACCCCGCACAGTTCCCTCACAGCCTTGTTGCTACTTTCTAAGAAGGTATCCCCCAGATCCGGGTTAGGATCTATAGAACTCCCAAGCAACCCACAATAATAAAGCAAGCAAGGAAAGCAATTGAAAACACAGTGATCTTAGTCCTAAGGTACACCTCACTTTATAAAGGTGTCCCCAGCAGAGTCGCCAGTTCTGTGATCGGTGGATCTGGAACTGACTGTTTAACGCTGGTTCGCGAAATGTCGCGGTAAGCAAGAGTCGCCACCGTCTTTTATTTTCTCCAAATGGAAAGGACAAAAGCACAGAAAAATTCCTTTTAAGAGATTGCTCTCGGTTCGGGAGGTAGATTATAGAAAGGGAAGGTGTTAGCACCCTTTCTATCCATGGTTATCCATGGGCTCTTAGATACTTGCTCAATGTGTTTTCAAATTGTTTGTTTGCTTTTCAATGTGGGTTTTAAAAGTTTCTTTTGAAAAATTTCAGATCGACTCGTACGTCAGAGTGTTTGAAAAGTTTGCTTTGAAAGCTTTTGAAAAGTGTCAGTGTGAAAAGTCTTTTTGAGTTTGTTTTGAGATTAGAGCAAGTATCCTTGAGAACCTACCTACCCTAAGGAATTCGTCTGTGTAAGAGTCCTTTAAAGTAATGCCATCCCACCATTGAGAGGTAGGTAGCACCACCGTTGGAGGTGTTCGGGTCAATTCGAGTTTGTAGGGACATGGTGATCACCAGAGCAATGGGAAGACACCTTAGAAGCTACCCTCATGCCAGGTTCCCGGATCATGAGGACTTACTAAGACATCCTCTACTCGACGATCACCTTTCGAAAGGCAACAGTGAGGCGTACCCTAGGGGTGGTGTGTGCAAATCGTGTGTCATGTTTCAGTTATTTGTCTTGTCATGTTTGTCGTGTTCTACGCTTGATTTTATTAAGACATTCATTCTTTCATGCTCGATTAACAGTTAGGAGTGCGGAAAAGATAAATCTACGACTATTACAAAGGCGCGGGTCCACATCGCCAAAATTAAACCGGACCCGATTTAGCGGAAAAATAAATAATGCGAAGAAATAAAGTGCGAAAAGTAAATTACATGGCTTAGGGACATTTACAAAATTATAATAAGCGATAATAAAATAAATGCGCGAAATTAAATAATTAACAGTGACGGGCGTTGGACCCTTTTTGCAAGAATAATTAAATTAATAAGAAATTAAAATAAGAATGAAAAATTAATTATTTTTGATGCTTTGTGTTTTTTATGATTTAATTTGAAAAGGAATTAATTTGAAGTTAAAATAAGACATTAAACCTAATTCTATTGTTTTCATTTATTATGAAAGAATTAAATTAAGATCTAAATTAAACCTAAAATTTATTATGTACAATTTTAATTATAACAAATAAATAGATAAATATTATTATTCTGAAAAAAAAGGGAAAATTAAAAAGAAAATAAAAAGTTATTAAACCTAAATTCTATTTTTGATGTTTTTATTATGAAAAAGAATTAAAGTTACAAACCTAATTGAATTAAATATTTACAAGCCTTTATTTATGACAATAATTAAGTTAATATGTTTTATATTTAGTCTTTTTTTGAATTTTGATATTTGGTAAAATAATTAATTAATTGAAACAAATAGAATAATAATCAAAATAAGATAATAAAATAAATAAATAGAAAGAGGGGAAGCAAACCAGGGGGGGGGGGTAAACCCAATTTTGGAGGTATAAGCCTGCACTTTAGGCCCAATGCTATCCAGAATTTGTTGACTTTCTGAATCCAGTAGGACGCGTTGACTGGGAGTGTATGATACGCTTTGAATTCTGGCCTCTGATCCAACGTTGGGATGTACGTGGCTGGCTTGATGATGGAGGCACATGGTGTATTGTGATGCTTACGCTGCATGGGAACGGTTATCACAAAATAATAAACGAAATATGCAAGACCTGGGACTTGAACCCAGGTCTTGAAGGCCATATGCGTGTATCCCTGGCCACTGAGCCATTATGTTTTATTTAACAAATAATATTAAACAAATAACAAAAAGCAAACTCAACGCATAATGGGCAAAACGCGCGTAAATTCAAAATCAACGAATCAATGAGGGACAACACATCATCGTCCTCACTTTTTTTCTGAAACATAGGCCTATGAGAACGGTTTTGCACGCGTTGCTGTAAGCCACCTACAAGAAAATAGCGATTAGATGATGGGTGAATATAAATTGTTCGCGACTACTGGGATTCCTTCGTCCAGTAGAGCTGAATGCAATGGCCTAAGTCTGGAACCTCAATTTTTCCTCATCTCAAAAACCCCAAATTAGTGAACCTGCAAACCCTAACTTTCGTCCATGGCAGAATTTTATGCATAGCGCAATAATCAAATTAAAGGTGATAGTTAGTTTTAAAACAGTGCAAAGAACAAGAATCCATCAACAAAAACATAAAAGGATGCATGAATTATGATATATGATTTGGCATTTTTCTCTTCACAGTCTGAATCGTGGATACCAATTCGTGACGTTTTAATGGATATTCTGGATTGGAAATTGATCAGGGCAACCTTGGCAAGCTTTTGAAAAAGAAATTGGGACCTCAATCGACCTAGAACCTTGAAAACAGTTTTATGCTTTTTGAGAATTTTTTGCAAGTTTGTATGAGGTTTCTCAGCGCAGCCTCTTGTCCAGTAGGGTTAGGGTTGTTTTGGGGCGCAGCTTCAGTCTTGGAGCATTAGGGTTCTCATTCTGATCATATATGGAGTGATCTAGGTCAACAAAAACCAACAAAATCTCATGAATTCATTATTTGGAGATTTGATTTGCTTAAGGATCTTTTTGAATATTTTTTCATGGTTTTTGTGCCAAATCTGATCAATTAGCATCAAATCCTTCCCTATTAGCATGTGCACGAGTTATAGAGTCCAAAGCATGCATAAAAAGATTTTTTAGGTTAAGGTTTATATTTTTCATGAATTAAAATGATTTAAATGAATATAAATTAATATTAATTCAAATAAATAATTAAAAAATATGAGAATACTTCCCTTTGGGCCTAGTGGTCGTGCATAGGCTTGGCATGAAGAAATTTGGAAGATAATTGGGCCCATTTGCATTTTTAGGCCTTTTGCATCATTGTTGACTTTCAAAAATTTCCAAAACTTTCCCAACTTCCACAAGGCATAACTTGGTCAATTTTTAAGCTTTTCACATGTTCTTGGACATTTTGGAAAGGTCTTTGAGTCCTTTAACCAATGCCTTTGGTCCCATGTCATTTTGATTTATCAATCTCAAGTTATGGCCTTTGACTTAAAGTCACTTTTTGTTGACTTTTGAAAATGACCTATAATGTTGAAATTGATAACTTTTTGTGAGAGCATTTCTTGGACTTGGAACATGAAGATGAATTGTAGGAAATGTCTTTCTCTTCAAAATGGGCTTTGGATGGAATTTTTCTGATAATCCATGTGAAAGTTATTCCCTGGTCAATTTCAGTTGACTTTTTCAGCTGTCCAAATATAGCAACTTTTGCATCTTTGATGATTTCTGAGCCAAATTTTGAGAATCATGATCAAGCATTGATCAAATGATTTTTGTGGCTTTAAAATGATATATTGACCAAAAATTTGAACTTTTGACTGTCAAATGACCATTTTGCCCCTACAGTTGACTGTAGTGCAATCTAGGGTTTTGACTGTGCAATTTTTGAGCTGAGTGCCTTGAAACTTGACATGAGGATACTTGACCATCTTTGTAAGCATATGAGACTTGATTGGGCCTTTGAAAAGTTCATTTGCTTGACCAGAACTCAAACCCTAGTTTTGATTGTCTAGGAGACAGTTGAGCTGCACAACCCTGGGGGAATTTTGTGACCTTGACTTGGCAATTTTTGATGAATATGGGAGGGCAAATTTTGGGGTACAACACATGCTAACTAGGATTGTATGGAAAGAATAAAATAAAACACTAGCAAACCTAACATAAGATAAAAATAATTAAATACAACCCACTCTCACATATACACCTCTAGGGTATCCCACTTCGGTTGCCTTCAAAAAAACAGTCACACTCTCGAAACATGAGAGATTTTAGTGGCTACCATCCGGTTTAAAGATCATAAGTCCCTCGATGACCCTCTCGACATTGCCTCGGTATGATCTTTAAAATCTAGGGTAGTTACTAAAGTTTCTTTCCCAGTTGCCTTTGTGACTGTATAAACTTCCCTTCGAATGCCCCTTAAACACCCAACGACTAGGGCTACCTACTCACTAATAGTAGGATGACACTGTCTAAAGGAAAAGAGGAAAAGAGGAAAAGAACAACCTTTCGAGTAAATTAGATAGTTGTTAGATGCTCTCTTAAACAATTTTTACATTTGCATAAAACCTCTTCCAAAAAACATTTTCAAACACTTTGTATACGTTCTCTACGATTCTGAGAAACATTACAAAGTTTTTCGTACTAAGGCGCTTTCAAAAATACTTTTCAAAACACACAAAGCACAAGGTATTTCAAAATGAACTAAGAATATAAGAGCCCATAGATAACTAAGGATGGAACGGGTGCTAACACCTTCCTTTTCCATAATCTACCCCCTTACTTAGAAATAATCTTGAATGGTCTTTTTCTGTTCTTTTCACCCTTTCCTTTGTTGGATAAAAGAAAAGTCGGTGGTGACTCTTGTACACCGCAATATTTGTGAATACAAATGCAAAACCAGTATAACAGTTAGTTCTCCCACCGTATTACAAATCTCACATGGTTTTTCTAGCTGGTCATGTGATTTTTGGGCTTTAAATCTGATCAAAACAAGAGCCCACACGCCTTGATCCATTACTTTCACATTTTATTTGATTTAATTGAATAAAATCAAAATAAAAAGAAATAAAAATCAAAAAGATACATGAATGGATTTAGGAGTCCCTTATGAGGCCATGGTCACGTTTGGACCTGAAAACTTAGGTCCATTAGCCCAAAAATTCAAGTCTTCTCAATTTGAACTTCATACATTTTCTCACAATTTCTCAACTTGCACAACTCATAACTCTCTAAATTTTTGTCATATGGCAATGATCTTGAACTTTTTGGAAAATTCAAGATGTCTCCTACAACTTTAATGTTGGTCATTTTTTCAATTGAAGTATTTGTCTTTATGTAAATTGCTTTGACAAAAAAAGTCTTTTTGTTGACTTTTAAAATGACTTGTAATGTTTTTGCCCATGTATCTCTAAAGAAGCATTTTTTTCCTTGATCTTAGAGAGACAAAGTTTATAGAATTGAATTTCCTCCAAGATGGGATTTGGTTGAGGAATTTCTAATGAAGTATGTGAAAGTTATGCTTGGTCAAAGTTCAGTTGACTTTTCCTAAAGAAATCCTAATTTAGTAACTTTTGACTTTTGATGAATCTTGAGTTTTCTTAATGAATCATGATCAACCCTTGATTAAATGATGAATGTGATTTCAAAATCTTGATGTTGACCAAAAATATTGAAGTTTTACTGTAAATTGTTCATAATTGACTTTTTGTCCAATATAGTTGATTTTCAATCATCTGGCTAATTGACTGAGCAAACTTGTGCTGCAAGGATTGAACTTTGGCATGAGGGTACCTTGAGACATATGAGAACCAATGAAGTCCACTTGAGGCATTAGAAGTAAAATTTCCTTTGAGAGAAGAAAAACCCTTGTTGTAGGTCAATTTCTTATGAGGAGAGTTTGTCTGGTTAACCCTTGAGTAGTCTTGAGTGTTTGAGACCTTCATGAGCATGAGGATGTATCTTGAATCAATTTGTTTTAAAAATGGGAGGGAAAATTTTAGTGTACAACACCGAGGATCACTCACGCCTTATCCTTCACACATCAAGAGTGTGCATATAAGGATCAACTCCATTGGTTATTCTTCACCCATCAGGAGGTCAAAAGATGACGATACCACAACGAATATTCCTCGTCAACCAAGGAAAAAGGTAGTCACCTCTTCAACAAGTCAAAAGTCTTAGGGTCACACGACAAGTTCAAAAATAAAAAAGAATGATTAAAAAAAGAAAAGAAAGAAATCCCGCTAAGTCAAAATAAAATAAAAACATGAAAACAAGTGGCTTAGGCAAAAGTTAAGGCATCCCGCTGGACTTCAAAATTAAAATTCAAAAGAATTTGTCCAGGAAAAAGTTAGGGAAACAAAAAAGAATGAAAAAGAGAAAACCGAAAAAGGATTACCCAAGAAAAATCCTCATAAGAACAAAGTCGTGTGATCAGACACCAAGAAAGAAAAAGGTGAGCACTGTCATGTCCAAAAGAAATCTCAGTGGTTCCTCAACCGTCTAAAACTTATCTTGAGAGATGAAGGCTCGTATCGATTTAACTGAACATAGGACTGGAGAACATCATGGAGAATGGGTGGGCACCAAAGATTTTGAGCCTTAAATTTTTTTCTAAAATCGTGAACTAGGCCACGTTACAACCCTTGAAAGTCCTAACTAAAGCATGGGTTAATTCAAAATCAAAACAGTAACGAGAGTACGGTAATCTAACTCCTATGAGGCTCACTAAAATTTTTGAGTTGGTATCACTCCATCTTTTTAGTTTCTTTTGTAAAAACATTTTTGATGTGTCAACATCTTTTCAATAAAAGTTTTTCCACTTCAAGACAATCATAGGATTTGCATTAGAATTATTATTCTCATAATAAAACATCTTTTTCATATGAATAAGTGTTTAAACATAAAGTGATCTTGCACAATGGGCATCAATGAAGAGCTCGGTCTTGTTAAAAAATGGAGTTTTAAATACTCTGTTGAAGCAAAAGTTAGATATCTCAAAGGATGATAATATCATGGGGCATGATGTCCTAGAGGCTCCATTGATTATGAGCACTATGATGATTCACTATTTATTTATCCTAAGGGAGGGAAGATCGAGAACTCCGCCAATCCAGGGAAATCAAGTCGAGAAGAATCTCCCAAAGTTTATCCAATCTGGGGCAATCAAGTCGAGAAATCTCTTTAAAGTGCTGCCAATCTGGGGAAGTTATGTCAAGATTTGAAGAATCTCTCAAGGTGCCGAGTAATCAGGGGCATGCACTCAAGCATGGTCGAAACCATCTCCAACTTTGGTTAGCCAAAGATAATGTTCAAAGTTTATGATACTAGTGCAGGTAATCTTGATGGTACAAATCTCAGAAAGTCCTCTTGATTACAGTCAAAAGGATGCCCCAGTTTTTTCTTAAGTCTCCTTCATAGGTTTTGACTTAACGATCTTTTACTTCGAGAGATAATAACTACCTGTCTTGACGATTATACGGAACCATTACCGTCTTTTGATATGGAAGGACGTCTTCGATGCCATTCATTGTGTACGAAGCGGAAGATTGCGACTGAATGCGCGTCTGAATTAACTAAGAAAACTACCCTGCCCCAGGTTATAATTAAGGGTTTTAATTTGTGTGAAAATAAAAATCCTACTTATTAGGCTCAAATGGGTTGACTAGGGATTATCTTCCTTATAACTCCACTATTTAGGATTTGAAACAACGCCTGTACATCGTCAGCAGGGTCTGTTCAAAAGCATACTGTAGAGATTGTGGTATCATTATCGTCATCCTCCCTTTAAAGGCTCATAACTTTTGATCAGGAGTTGAATATCACAAAAAGGAAAGCAGCTTAAATATAGTGAATACGAATGAATTGATTCAAAACAGACATATGCAATGCATTGATAAGGTAACAAAGTTTGACATGAATAAATGTGCGAACAATTAAAAGAAAATTACAAATTGAAAACTCTAATGAACATAAAGCCTCTTTGTCTGAACTTGCCGCTTCAGGTGTGGTGTCTCTGAAGGACGGCAGAAGAATTCCAGTTGACAGTCTTGTGTAAACTCCAGTACTCCTTTGTTAATCAAGTCTTGAATCTTATTTTTCAATGCCCAACAGTTATTCGTCTCATGTCCAGGACTATCAGAATGGTAGGCGTATATTGCATCAGGATTGTAAGTAGTAGCAGAAGTATTAGGATTTTGAGGAGGATCCTTCAATGTGACCAAATTCAACCTTAACATGTGTTACAATACTTGCGACAACGGCATGTTGAGTTTGGTAAACTTCTTTTTGGGTGTATCTGGCTTACTCTGATTAACCCGTTGTTTTTGGCGAGGTTGTTGTTGGACCTGTGAGGTAGTAGCAATTTGGAAAGGTCCACTCTTCACCAAACCAAACTCTTGTCTTCTCAGAGATTGATCAATGACTTGGTCCCCAGCCTCGACTGATTGCTTCATACGGTTGTATCCGTCTTGATGAAGCTTGTTGATAATGGCTCTCAGCTCTTCTTGTCCCCGGGCTAGGCCTTGGATAAGAGCCATCTTCCCCAACATCTGGGTTCTCATTGCTTCCACCTCAGCTTGCATTTGTTCCAACCGCTCGTCCTTATTGTCCTCAGGACTTTTCTTGGCCAGGTCCCCAACAAGGAGTGCTTTCAACTCTTCCTGCCCCTTGGATAGGTTCAGGAACATTTCCATGAGCTGAACCTCTTGAGTTCAGAGATCTCCTTTGTCTTATTTGAGAGCCATTTGATGAAATAAATAGAGAGAACATGAGAGACATGTACTGCAGATTACCTGTTATGCAATGACATGTTTGATATGCAAATGTTTTCAAGGATCTCACAGGGTAAACACAAGAAGATGTTAGGAGTTGAACTGCGACTTTGACTGAAAAGCTTTCGTATCATTGAGTGTCCTTCTTCGAGAGTCAAGCTCACCATATCAAGTGGGTCATAGCCCCTGACTCAAGTTGTTGTGTTTTGATCTTTTGGCGACATTAGCTAGAGGAAAATAAATCCTGTTGCCCCTTCCTAGACGTCTGGTTCATTATAACCTGCACCACAGGCCCTTGAGATCCTTGAAATGGTTAAGGAAATGATGTGGCATGATGTTATTATGTGTATGCTATGCATCAAGCAAAAATGCAGGGTAAGAAACCAAATTATTGGATTTATACAAACAATGTCCTGCAAGGAACACAAACAAAACCCTGCAATACCTTCAAATTGTTAGGCAAAGAAAGCAAGCAAGTCATACAAGTAACCCTAGGTTTAGGCTTGCATGGATTCCATAGGTAAGTACCCTCTTGAAGTTTAGTTGGCTCAACCTATCTTAGAAATAGTAATCGGGTTCTAAGGAGCCTCAATATCACTGACCTTCCCTTCATAAATTATTTCAGCTCCGCACCGAAGTATTGCGGCCAAACAATCCTGAATGTCCAACCTCAATGAGTGTAGTATCGAGTATCAACCAATCTTCGGTCGGAACCAAAGCCGGTTATCTCACTACTTCCTAATGGCTAGGATGAGTCAATTAAAGGTTCTAAAGGTCAGTTAGCGCTTAGTGACACTATGAGGAAGCCTAATGTTATCCTTAACTTACTTAAGGAACATTAGTACAATCCAAAGCATCGCGCTAATGTAGCCACCACTTCGTCCGTATCGGTCTACACCGTACAACCTATTTATTGTTACTTACCTAATAAGGTGCCCCAGATCCAGGTATGGGATCTTTACAAGAAAACCCCAACAAGCCCTCAAAGATAAATTAGTTAAAGCAGACAAAGAAAGCAATTTTAAAATGATCTATACCCTAAGGTAATCCCCACTTTATATTAGTCCGCAACAGAGTCTCCAGTTCTGTGATACGATGGCAGAACCGACAGTTAAATACTGGTTTGTGTTTTTTGTTCTCAAATGTCGCGGTAAGCAAGAGTTGCCACCGACTTTTATTTTATCCAACAAAGGAAAGGGTGAAAAGAACAAAAAAAGACCTTTTTTCGAGATTTCTGAGTAAGGGGGGTAGATTGTGGAAAGGGAAGGTGTTAGAACCCTTTCCATCCGTGGTTTTCCACAGGCTCTTAGGTACTTGCTCATTTTTGAAAATTGTTTGTGTGTGTGTGTTATGAAATATTTTTGTTTGCTTTATAGTAACTCTTGTATCAGTCCTCAAGAGTGTGATGAAGCATTTTTGAAAAGAAGTTTGAAAGTGTGTAAGTGTAAAAAAGGATTTGAGCAAGTACTTAAGAGTTATCTACCTACTCGAAAAAAGGGTGTTCTTTTCCTCCTACCCTTTAGACAGTGCTATCCTACGATTAGTGAGTAGGTAACCCTAGTTATTGGATGTTAAGGGACTATCGAAAGGGACGTTTATGGTCATTAAAGGCAACATGTAGAGATACCTTAGCATTTCAAAGGGACTGTCATCATATAGGCAACATCGAGGGACAAGATCATTTCTCGTAGGACTCTCAAGGGACATTTAGGGACTATAATATTTGTGATGAATTTAAACTGAGGGTCTTTGCTAAGAGTATCCCTACTGTGACCGGTGGATCTGGAACTGACTGTTTAACGCTGGTTTCGCGAAATGTCGCGGAAGCAAGAGTCGCCACCATCTTTTATTTTCTCCAACAAGGAAAGGACAAAAGCACAGAAAAATTCCTTTTGAGATTGTTTCTCGGTTCGGGAGGTAGATTTATAGAAAGGGAAGGTGTTAGCACCCTTTCTATCCATGGTTATCCATGGGCTCTTAGATACTTGCTCATTGTGTTTTCAAAATGTTTGTCTGCTTTTCAATTGTGAATGGGTTTGAAAAAGTTTCTTTGAAAGTTTCAGATCGACTCTTGTATCAGTCCTCAAGAGTGTTTGAAAAATCATTTTGAAAGCTTTTTGAAAGTGTAAGGTGTGAAAAGTATTTTGTTTGTTTTTGAAAAGAGCAAGTATCTATGAGTCATCTACCTACCCTAAGGAATTAAGCTGTGTAAGCGTCCTTTAGGTAGTGCCATCCCACCATTGAGAGGTAGGTAGCACCACCGTTGGAGGTGTTCGGGTCAATTCGAGGGTTAGGGACAATGAGGTCACCGAGAAATAGTAAGATACCTTAGAAGCTACCCTTATGCCATTGATCTTTTTATTCCGAGGCAACCGTTTCGAGGCAACTGTTCCGAGGCAACTTGTTTCGAGGCAACCGTTTCGAGGCAACTAGATCAATGGAACATAAGGACTCACTAAGACGTCCTATACTCGACGACCACGTTTCGAGGGGCAAGGCAACAGTGTGATCACCAGAGCAACAGTAGGACACCTTAGAAGCTACCCTTATGCCATGTTCATGGACATAAGGACTTACTAAAACGTCCTATACTCGACGACCACGTTTCGAGGGGCAAGGCAACAGTGAGGCGTACCCTAGGAGTGGTGTGTGAATTGTGTGTCATTTTCAGTTATATTTGTCTTGTCATGCATTTGGTGATCTACGCTTTGATTTTTATTTGGGCCATACATTCTTTCATGTGATTAAAGTTTAAAGGGTGCGAGAATTAAAATGCGGAAAATAAAAGGTCCTACGCTATTACAAGGCGCGGGTCTACATCGCCAAATTAACAAAGACCCGATTTTGAATAAAGAATGCGAAAAGTAAATGTCCTAATTATCTATTACAAGGCTTTGGGGCAAATACATTATATTTAAAAAGGAAATAAAAGTAAACGTGCGAAAAGAAATAAGAATCGAGAGTGCGAGGGCGTTGGACCCTTTAAAGAAATTAAATATTGAAATTGAAAATTGATTAATGATTTAATAAGAAAAGAAGTTTTTTTTTTTTGATGTTTTTGTATTTAATGGACATAAAGAAAATTAATTGGATTTTGAAATTAAATAAAAAAAACCTAGTTCTAAATTGTTTTTAATTATTAAAGAAAATATTTAAGTTTAAACCTAATTTACTAATTGTTTAATTACAAGAGTATTTACAAAAATAATTAATAATTAATAATGATAAGAATAAAAAGGAAAAAGAATAAAAATACTAAAACCCTAATTTCTATATTTTTTAGTTATTAAGAAAATATTAAAATTGAAAACCTAAATTAAACTAATTTGATTATTAAAATTTATTTACAAAATAATATTAAATAAAACATATTTTTTGTTTTTATGATTTCTGATTTTTTTGTATTATAAAAATTAATTTGGTGAATTAAAAGAAAATAATTAAATTAAAATAAATAAATAAAAGAGAAAAGAAATGAGAGAAAAAAAAATACAAACAAAAAGGGGGGTTTTCTGCCCAATTTGGAGGTGTCTGCCAGGAATTTAGGCCCATTAGGAAGCAGGCCACGTTGACTTTTCCCACTTGGATACTCCTTCATGGACTGAGGCACATGATGGATGCTCTTTGGTAGCCATCAGATTGAATTCCTGGGCGCGTGGCAGACCAGGAGCTGGAGTTGTATGGTGGTCTTTGGATGAGAAGCTGCATGGAAACATGTTAAGCAAAATAATGGAAATAATTTGAGGGGACCTGGGATTCGAACCCAGGTCCCAGTGTTTACCAAGCCACCTGCCTACCAATTGAGCTGTTAGCGCGTTTTGGATATAAAATGAAAAATAAACAATATAACGTAAAACAAGAAGTAGTGGTACACAACCAAAAAACGCGCCAGAATTATGAACCATCCAATGACAACAAGCCACGCTAGCTTTCGTCTCCGTTTGTCCCTGTAACAAAATGAGATAGCGGGGGTTTTAAACCCCCCCAAAACACCATCTGAAAAAAATAGCGAATAGCTCATATGCAAACATAAATAGGGCGCGAATAGTGGGTTAGTTTCGTTGGAAGGTCCTGGTTTCAATGGTGCTGGTCTTATGGTCCAATTTTTCCTCAAGCGAAAAACCCCAAAATTGGAGCTCTGAAACCCTAAGAAAAATCCATGGTGAATTCTTGTTCAGGCGCCTATATTTCAATTGGGTGGTACCAATAGCTTCAGAGAGTCCTCATTAGTGCAAATCAAACAAGAAAAATCATTAAAATGCATGAACCATGTTATGTATTTTCTGGAAAAAATGACAAACCGTATAGCTTCGTGTGACTTGTTCTTTGCGCGTTTGGGCTTGATTTTGAGTGCTAGAGCTTCCTTGGAATGTCAACAATGTGTTTGGATGGGAATGGGGACTTGAAACGTGCTCTAAGGAGGTTTTCAGATTTCAAGTTTATGTGATAATTTTGCAATTTTGTATGGCCGTTTTTTGGAGCTCTTAGGTCGTGTCCTTGCTTGTGATCACTTGCATATAAGTTAAGTAATGAGGTTTGATAAGAATTATGGCCAATAATGCCTTGCATTCATGCTTAAGATTTTGACATAAACTCCATTAACACACCTTCCATTTTTGAGCCAAATTTGAATTCTTGCTTGATTAGGCCTTAGCACGAATTTGGGATGTGCATAATGGTGGTTCAAAGCTAATCAAAGCAAGATATGTCCCTTAATTAATCTTTTTGATTTTTATTTGATTTTAAAAGATTTAAAATGAATTAAATCCAATAAAATCAAATAAAAATGAAAAAATTAATTTTAAATTTTGAAATAAAATGCGGGACACGTGGGAAGCATGGCCAAGCTGATTCAAGTGGAAAAAGTGGGCCCCTTTTGTCAAAAATGAAATTTCAAGGATAAATGATTTTGGCCATTTCACAAAAATTTCCCAACTTCTCCAATGCATATCTTGCTCAATTTTTAAGCTTTGATCATGTTCTTGGACATTTTGGAAAGGTCTTGAAGTCCTCTAACCAATGTCTTTGGTCCCATGTCATTTTGATTTACCAATCTCAAGTTATGGTCTTTGACTTAAAGTCCCTTTTTGTTGACTTTTGAAAATGACCTATAATGTTGAAATTGATAACTTTTTGTGAGATCATTTCTTGGACTTGGAATGTGAAGATGAGTTGTAGGAAATGTCCTCCCCTTCAAGATGAGCATTGGATGGGATTTTTCTGATGAACCATGAAAAAGTTATGCCTTGGTCAAGTTACAGTTGACTTTTCAGCTGTCCAAAAATAGAAACTTTTGCATCTTGAGACTTTTTTGAGCCATACTTTGAGAATCATGATCAAGCATTGATCAAATGATGTTTGTGGCTTAAAAATAATATGTTGACCAAAATTTTTGACTTTTGACTGCCAAATGACCATTTTGCCCCTATAGTTGACTGTAGAGCAATTAGGGTTTTTGGCTGTGCAACTTGACCTTGTGAGCCTTGAAACTTGACATGTAGGTGCTTGACAATGTGTATGAGCATATGGGACTTGATTGAGCCTTTTAAAACCTCAACTTCCTTGCAAGAATCAAAACCCTAGTTTGACTGGCTTTAGGAGAGTGGTTGACTGTGTAGCCTTTGAGTAGACTTTGAACCATTTGAGGTGATACTTGGCAAAACTTTGAAGATTATGGGAGGGAAAATTTTGGGGTACAACAGTTGCCCCTGTTCAATCTTCTTAGACCTGAGGATGTAGATTGGCTGGCGTGCCTTTCGTGATCCGAAGGTGGAAGATGATTGAACACTAGAGTGCCCAGAAATTTGCGCTCACATGTAGAGTATGATGGTGGGAATGGGCTTAAAGATGCCATGCTGAGAGGTGATGGATGGGTGGATGGGCTTATAGATTCCATCTGGAGGTGTGAGTCGCGTAAGAGTTTCCTTAGCGAGAACTTGCGTGCCTGAAAAAGAAAGATAATTACCTGGCCTGTTACAGGAGTTGACCTTAAAATTCTTTATATACAAGTGCCCTGGCTGGTTACAGGAATCGAATCTTTGAACTTTTCAGACGTGCCCTGGCAGGATATAGGAATCGAGTCTGGAAACGTAGTCGTCAACAGATACACCCTGGCAAGATACAGGAATTGGATATTCGAACTCTTCAGACGTGCCCTGGCAAGATACAGGAATCGAGCCTGGTACTGTAGTCGTCAACAGATACACCCTGGCAAGATACAAGAATCGGATCTTCGAACTCTTTAGACGTGCCCTGGCAGGATACAGGAATCGAGTCTAGTACTGTAGTCGTCAACAGATACACCCTGGCAAGATACAGGAATCGGATCTTCGAACTCTTCAGACGTGCCCTGGCAGGATACAGGAATCGAGTCTGGTACTGTAGTCGTCAACAGATACACCCTGGCAGGATACAGGAATCGGATCTTCAAACTCTTCAGACGTGCCCTGGCAGGATACAGGAATCGAGTCTGGTACTGTAGTCATCAATAGATACACCCTGGCAAGATACAGGAATCGGATCTTCGAACTCTTCAGACGTGCCCTGGAAGGATACAGGAATCGAGTCTGGTACTGTAGTCGTCAACAGATACACCCTGGCAGGATACAGGAATCAGATCTTCGAACTCTTCAGACGTGCCCTGGCAGGATACAAGAATCGAGTCTGGTACTGTAGTCGTCAACATATACACCCTGGCAAGATACAGGAATCAGATCTGGAATCACGACAGTTGATGGCAATTATCTTTGTATTAACTTTTGTCCTGAAAAGACAAAACGTTAGTTGTATGTGATGTCATGATGTATGACATGCGTGATGAGATTATATGTTCATGATGCGTATATGCACGCTATAATGTATGAAGATGCGAGGTTTATGAATTCATGTTTTCGTCTTAGGAAAATAAATCCTTGACGGATGCCGGGAAGTTAAATCCTGGGCTGATATTGAGGAATAGTGCTTTGTTGTTTCCGCTGGGGATGATAGTTGCAAGAATACCGGTATGAGAAGATGACTCCGTTGGGGAATAAACTTGATGAAGAGATTACTCTGCGGGGAATAACTACTCTAGCGATCTTGCTGGGAAACAGTACTCTGTGGGGAGATAGGTACTTTGCTGAGATGTTTGATGATAACTCCGCTGGGGGATACCATTGATATGTTATGTTGAAGGAATTGATAGACTCCACTGGGGATGGGAAGACTTCGCCGAGGATGATCTTTCCGTGGCTTTTGGCTGAGGATAACCCAGTTATATCCTGGTAGGGAAATAACCTTTGAATAAAGTCCGGGGGACGCGTTCGTGCTCTGCAGGGGGAAGCTTCCAGAATCTACTGGGGATAAGCTTCGTGCTGGGGAGATGGATTGAACTTTCTTGGGGAAACTTCTGGACTGGACTCTCCTGGGGAAATTCTTGAGGTATACCGGGGAAGTGGCTCCACTGAATGTCTAGTATACCACCGGGGAACAACCTTAGACCAAGACTGCCGGGGATGCTTGTTAGGAATGTTCGTATATTGTTGGGGAATGTTGAGATCTGCTGGGGATACCCAACTTCCTTAAGGTTGCCTGTGGACTAATTCTGCTTGGGGCGAGTATATTGACTTGCTGGCTCACTCTCTGGGGAATTAAGATATCTTGGTTCTGTTCTTTAGCTGAACTTACCTTGGTACCTTGGTGGATATAGCAATTAGATCGCTTTAGACAACTCATTATTGCCCCTGTTTCTAATGTTACCTGTAATTAATCCTTTGTTTCGTATGCAAATATTCATGAGTTAGAAATTATTGTCAAATGCATATATCACAAATTAAACCTTGGACGTTCTTCACAAAACAAAACAGAAAAAGGAAAAACAATTGGCAATTGATCTGAAAAGTGAATTTATATTGATCTTTGAATTTGCCTGTAAATAGGCGTTTATGTACAAGAGGCTGACGTCCTAGTAAGAGAACGCTGCCGAATAAAAGAGTTTATACAATTTGTACAAAGGGAAAACAAAACAGCTGTGTGAAAAGAATAATCCCACTGGGTTCCAACTCTGCTATCTCCTTTATATCTTCGAGCGTCTCATCACTTGATGACCTAGTTGAAGATGAAGCTGATTGATTGATGCCGTCTGAACATGATGTTGATACCGGATTCTGGATGCAAAGTGATCCAATGAGACATAGTATTACGCTTTATCCCTAACTTTTCCTGGACCGCCCTTTCAGGTTTTCAGTCCACCGGGATACCCATTTTTGCCCAAGCCTCCTTTTCAGGTTTTCGACTTGCCGGGTGTACAGATTTTTTTCATTTCATCCCTCATTTTGCCCGAACCCTTTTGGTTCGCCGGGAAGCCCTAATTTTTGCCTAGGTATGTCAACCTAGCGGGTCTTTTATCATGCGTAGTATCTTTTTACTATGTCTGCATTGGCGGGGTGAGGAAGGTTGTCACCATCCATGTTGGTTAGAATCATGGCTCCTCCTAAGAACACATGTTTAACCACAAATGGCCCTTCATACGTAGGGGTCCATTTGCCCCTTGGATCACTCTGAGGAAGGATGATACGCTTGATTACCAGATCCCCAACTTGATATTCTTGTGGTCTGACTTTCTTGTTAAATGCCCTGATCATCCGTTTTTGATACGTCTGACCATGACAAATAGTAGTAAGTCTCTTTTCGTCAATTAGATTTAGCTGATCAAGTCGTGTCTGGATCCAATCATCTTCACTCAGGTCTGCATCCTTCATTATCCGGAGAGAGGGTATCTGCACTTCGATCGGTAAGACTGCCTCCATACCGTAGACCAAGGAGAAAGGAGTTGCCCCGGTTGACGTCCTTGCTGAGGTTCGGTACCCATGAAGAGTGAACAGTAACATCTCGTGCCAATCTTTATAGGTAACTACCATCTTCTGCACAATTTTCTTGATATTCTTATTCGCTGCTTCTACAGCCCCATTCATCTTCGGCCGGTAAGGAGAAGAGTTGTGGTGCTGTATCTTGAATTGCTCGCAGAGTTCAGTGATCATCTTGTTATTGAGATTGGTACCGTTGTCCGTAATGATCCTTTCTGGGACGCCGTATCGACAGATCAGGTTATGCCGAATGAACCGTGCCACGACATTCTTGGTTACTGTAGCGTAGGAAGCTGCTTCAACCCACTTTGTAAAGTAATCAATCGCCACCAGGATGAAGCGATGCCCGTTGGACGCCGTAGGTCTGATCTCACCGATCATATCTATGCCCCACATTGCAAAAGGCCAAGGTGCAGTCAGGACGTTCAGAGGAACTGGAGGAACACGCACCTTATCTGCATAGATCTTGCACTTGTGACACGTCCGAGAATGTTGGTAGCAGTCGGCTTCCATTGTGGACCAGAAATACCCTGCCCGAAGGATCTTCTTTGCCATAGTATGTCCACTGAAATGTGTCCCGAAGGTACCCTCATGCAGCTCTGCCATGATCCTTTCTGCTTCAGTTTTATCCACACAACACAGTAAGGTCGAATCATGGTTTCGCTTGTACAGGATTCCGTTGCTGAGGAAGAACTTTGCTGCGAACCTTCTTAGAAACTTTTTGTCGTTGACAGATGCACCTTCAGGATACTCTTGAGCTTCGAGATACCTCTTCACCTCATGATACCAGGGTTTCTCAGTTACCTCTTCAGCCTCAAGATCACAACAGTATGCCGGTTCGTCCAGTTTCCAGATAATGACCCGGGGAGCCTCATTGTCCCACTTGACTTTGAACATAGAAGACATCGTAGCTAACGCGTCCGCCAACTTATTCTCCTCTCTTGGTAAATGTTCAAAAGTTATCTCTGTGAAGTGGGGGATCAATGTCAACACACACTCTCTGTAAGGAATACGATTCAGATGTTTCGTATCCCACTCCCCTTTGATCTGATTGATCACGAGAGCAGAATCTCCGAAGACACTCAGAAACTTGATCCTTAAGTCAATCGCAGTTTGGAGACCCATGATGCATGCCTCATACTCCGCCATGTTGTTGGTGCAGTTGAAACATAGCCGGGCAGTGAGTGGAGTATGAGTGCCTTGAGGGGATATGATCACAGCGCCGATACCGTTACCCAAAGCATTGGAGGCTCCGTCAAAGTGCATAACCATTGGGATCCTTCCTCAGGTCCTTCATCCGGTCCAGGTACTTCACAATCGGTCACTATCATGATGCTCTCGTCTGGAAACTCGAAGTTCATTGACTGATAGTCGTCTACTGCCTGGTGTGCCAAGTGGTCTGCCAATACACTTCCCTTGATAGCTTTCTGAGTCGTGTACTGGATGTCGTATTCCGTCAAGATCATTTGCCATCTTGCTATTCTCCCAGACAGAGCAGGCTTTTCAAATATGTACTTTATTGGATCCATCTTTGAGATCAACAAGGTAGTGTGAGTTAGCATATACTGTCTCAGCCGGCGAGCAGCCCATACCAAAGCACAACAAGTTTTCTCGAGCAGTGAGTATCGGGTCTCACAGTCGGTAAGCTTTTTACTAAGGTAATAAATGACATGCTCTTTTCGGCCAGATTCGTCATGCTGCCCCAGCACACACCCCATTGAGTTGTCAAGTACTGTCAGGTATAGTATCAGAGGTCTCCCTTCAACCGGTGGCATAAGAATGGGTGGTTCTTGGAGATACTCTTTGATTCTGTCAAAAGCAGCCTGACATTCATCATTCCAACGTACTACCTGATCTTTCTTCAGCAGCTTGAAGATTGGTTCACAGGTAGCAGTTAGGTGTGAGATGAATCAGGCAATGTAATTCAGGCGTCCTAAAAAGCCTCTGACCTCTTTTTCTGTCTTGGGAACTGGCATCTCTTGAATAGCTTTGACCTTGGCAGGGTCCACTTGAATACCCTTATCACTTACAACGAAGCCTAGCAACTTTCCAGATCTAACCCCGAAGGTGCACTTGTTTGGGTTCAACCTCAGCTTATATAACTTCAGACGGTCAAACAACTTCTGCAGATGGTCAAGGTGTTCCTCCTCGGTTTGGGACCTTGCAATCATATCGTCGACATATACCTCAATCTCATGATGGATCATGTCATGAAATAAAGAAACCATGGCACGTTGGTAGGTTGCCCCAGCGTTTTTCAACCCGAATGGCATGACCTTGTAGCAGAAGGTGCCCCACTGAGTGACAAAGGTAGTCTTCTCCATGTCTTCTGGAGCCATCTTGATCTGATTATACCCTGAAAAACCATCCATGAAAGAGAACACCTTATGCTGAGCAGTATTGTCAACCAGGACATCAATGTGAGGTAGGGGGAAGTTATCCTTGGGGCTGGCCCTGTTCAAATCCCTGTAGTCGACACACATTCTGACCTTACCATCTTTCTTTGGCACTGGAACCACGTTGGCAACCCACTGAGGGTAAGAAGTCACTGCGAGAAACCCGGCATCAAATTGTTTCATAACCTCATCTTTGATCTTCTCGGACATCTCTGGACGCATACGGCGGACCTTTTGCTTAACCGGAGGGCAGTCTTCCTTGGTAGGCAAATGATGGACCACAATGTCGGTATCCAACCCAGGCATGTCTTCGTAGGACCAGGCAAAGATCTCCACATAATCATGTAGCATCTGAGTCAACCGTTGCTTCACGCTGAGCTCTAGGTTGGCACCAATCTTGACTTCCTTCCTATCTGTCTCAGTACCCAGATTTATTGTTTCCACTGGCTCTTCATGTGGTTGAATTGCCCTCTCTTCCTGGAGTAACAGTCTTGCAAGCTCACCAGGCACTTTGCAATCATCTTCACCTTCGTCTTCGGCTAAGTTGATCAGATTTTCGAAGTCATAACTGGCAGTAGCAGAGTCGTTACCAGTGAGATCCAGAGTGGATTGAAACCTGTATGAGTGAGTGTGTGTAAATACAGCTGCTTTGCAATATATATAAAGAAAGAAAGGGAGTGCAAGATTTGAAATGTGAAAAACGTCCAATGCTTTTTATTCATGATATATGAAGGTGACAAACAAAAGCCCTCACAAATAGAACCACGGTGCCCCGGGTAAGACACCGGGCCATAAAGTTTCAAATTACTGTTTATTACAAATCCAAAACAAAGAAGTTCATTACTGGGTGACAAAAGTAATGGGTGTAAAGTCTTTTGCGGTCCAGTTGCTAGGTCCACCGTTGGTCATTGGGTAGATCCAGCTGTCGAACTCGGATTCTTCCCCTTCGTCTTCATCCCCAATAGCATTCACTCCTGGATTGGTGATGAGCACAGGAGGTCTTCCAATCCTTGCCTTGCACACAGCCTTCTGAGCCTCTGCAGTGAAACCCAGCCCAAACTTGTTAGTCTTAGGAGTAAAATCAGGGAGCTTGCCCCAGTTTGCACATTCACCTTTTTCAATCACAGCCCGGGCGTCCTTTAAGGAGGCCATCTTCAAAGGAGAACCCTCTTCAACCACTGCTTCTGCTGCTGCCAATGTTTGTGGCACCTCTTCAAAATGTTGAAAGGGGGTCTCAATGAACTCCCCATCCATTTCCACGTACCTGAAGGAGTTGAGGTGGCTGACCATGTATTCCTCTTCCCCTTGCACTGTTACAATCTTCCCCCTGACTGGGTACTTGAGCTTCTGATGCAACGTGGAGGTCACAGCTCCAGCCTTGTGGATCCACGGGCGACCCAGCAAACAAGAATAGGATGGACGGATGTCCATCACATAGAATTTTGAATCAAATACCTGTGACCCAACCCTGATTGGGATGTCAACCTCACCATGTACCATTCTTTTGGACCCGTCAAAGGCTCGGACAACAATGTTACTTGGTTTGAGCTCTAGACCCTCACAGTCCAGCCTGTCCAGAGCCTTCTTAGGTAGCACGTTTAGTGAAGAACCAGTGTCAACCAGCACGTGAGCAAGAGTAGCGCCCCTGCATTCAATGGAGACATGCAGGGAATCATTATGGTTCTTCCCCTTGGCCGTCAGATCAGCATCAGAGAAACCCAGACCGTTATCAGCAGTTAGGTTGGCCACACAGTCGGTGAATTGATCAGCAGACGTTTCTTGGGGTACGTGAGCCGTCTTCAAGAAAGCAATCAGGGCCTTGGCATGTGCCTCTGAACACAGTAGCAGTGATAGCATGGAGATTTTGGAGGGGGTGTGCCCCAACTGTTCAACGATGTTGAAATCACTTTTCTTTATAATCTTGAGGATCTCTTCCATCTCTTGCTTGGAAGCCTCAACAATGGTCTTTGGTGCCTCCGTCCGGGCAGGCATATCAGAAGCAATCCCCTTGCCCCGAGCGTCAGATGACTTGGCAGCAGGGGTGGAAACTTGATTAGGGGAAGAGACAGGCACACTGGCAGGTGTGATGATCAAAGGCCTCTGAATTACTGGAGGAGCAATGTCTGGTGAGAACAGTCTTCCACTACGAGTGACCTTAGCAAGCCCAGTGATGTTGGTGATACCAGTATCAGTATTGAACTCTTGCTTCACTCCCAGAACATAAACATCTGCCCCATAGTGCCACGGGACAGCTTTATCAGACTTGTAGGGGATGGGCCCCGGAACAGTTATGGTGATGGGAGCAATCTTGTGAACAGGCAAAATTTGGACAAGCTTCTTCGAAGGAGCCTTGGAAGGGTTGTTGAAAATGGTAACAATTGAAACTTCTTCAACAGGGGCAGCAGGAACAACAGTCTTTTTGAACAAAATCTCTTTATTATCCATCAAGTTTTGGACGCCTGATTTCAGCAAAGAACAACCAGCCGGGGAATCAGCACATAAAGGGCAACCTTTGCTACATCCCGAAAATAAACCGGCTAGCAACAGGTTCCTCTTGACAGTCAGCAGCGGTGTAGCAACATCATCCACAGAAGCTACATACAAATCCTCCTCAACATCATTCACTCCATGCTGGGGCATGGGAGCGGTCACAACATTTGGCCTCTCGGGCGCCTCGAACTATATCTCCTTGGCATCAATAAGGTCCCGAACCTTATTCCTCAGGGCCCAGCAATCATCAGTAGAATGTCCCGGGCTATCAGAGTGATAAGCGCAGCGGGCGTTGGGGTTGTATTTCGGAGATGCTGTGTTTACCATCTTCGGAGCCTCTTTAACAGTTACCAGGCTAGTTGACAGCAGTTGCGGCAGGATCTGAGAGAGAGTCATGCTGAGCCGAGTATACTGCCGTTTGGGCCTCTCAGCCCTGGGTTGGTTGTACTGTTGTGGAGCAGCAGCATGCTTAGAAATAACTACCGCGTTGACAGCTTGGCGGCGTTCAGGTTTGTCTTGCCTTCTTGGACCATACACAACACTTGCCTCTTTCTTGAAGGGCTTCTTTTCAGTACTTAAGGAGGCAACCTTCTGTATCTTCCCCGATTTTATACCAGCCTCGATCCTCTCACCAGTCAGGATCAGATCAGTAAACCCAACAGAGGAATTACCAATGAGATGATTGAAAAATGGACCAGATAGGGTCCCCAGGAACATATCCACCAGCTCCCGGTCCTTCAATGGTGGCTGCACCCTGCCAGCCAGATCTCTCCATTTCTGTGTGTACTCCTTAAAACCTTCTCCCGATCCTAGCGACATACCCTGGAGTTGGGTACGCGTAGGAGCGAGGTAGGAATTATATTGATACTGCTTGTAAAAAGCAGTGGCCAGATCCTCCCAGTTACGAATGTTGGTCCCATCCAGCTGATAGAACCATTCAAGGTGAGTCCCTGAAAGACTCTCCTAGAAGAAGTGGATCCATAAGTTCCTGTCTGTTGTGTAAGGCTGGATCTTCCTTACATAAGAACAGAGGTGCATCTTGGGACAGGAAGCCCCGTCATACTTCACAAAGGCAGGCGCCTTGAACTTGTGTGGAATTACCACCCCAGAAGATAACCCCAAGTCTCCGAAATCCAGTCCAGGCACACGCTGGATCTCCATAGCATTTAATCTGTCCTCCAGCTGCTTGTACCGGTCCTCAGCAGGAGGGTACTGTTCGTCGTTGAAGTCTGTCTCAGTGTCAGAGACCACAGGACTAGGGACCTCTCTCCCTTGGTGACTACCTTCCCCCACAGATGGAGTAGTCCTCTCAGCTTCATTTTGCAAGGTGTTCCCGAGCCTGCGCCCAATGTTGAATAGCACAATCCTCTTCTTCTTACTCTTCTTCAGGAGCATAGCCTTCAGCTCTTGTTGACCTTGAGCCAAACCCATGATCAGCTCCTGAAATTGTGCGTTCTGCGCCTTAAGGGCCTTGATAGACAGCTCGGTAGATGATTCAGGGTTCATGATGCTGAAATAAACAGCGAAGAACAGTAAGCAACCTGAAAAGAAGAGTACCTGCCATGCACATGATGAATGATATGTGTTTATGCAATGCATTCAAAGGTTCGAAAATTCAAATTTGTTGTAGACAAAAAGGAACACACGTTATCATTAAGGGAATAATTGTTTGGTACATCAAAGCCTCATGGGCACAACATTACAAGGCAAATCAATCCCAAAAGACACAACGCATCCTTTTCGGAGCAATGTAAGTGTTGAGATTCCTCTCCTCGTGCAGCAGGCGGGTGAGCTCCAGGACCTTCTTTTCACTAGCATGTAGACTGATCTCAAGAGAATTTCGTTCTTCCTTAAGCTGGACCCAGCTCTTCTGCATTTCTTCCCAGGATGTGGGCATGTCAGGATGTTGAATGGTGTAGGACACCTCTCCTTCCAATACTGGCTCTTTGATCACAGAGAGAACATGAGGATAAGGCATCTCTAACTTCTGGGAGCGGGCGCGTACCCACTTGAGATAAGGTTCCAACGGGATGGAGTTCCTGTGCCCCAGTGTCTTGCTGTCTATCTTACTGGGCATCCTCCAAGCTCTGATAAATCTCTGGCGAAGTCCTTGTGCATCGTTGTCGAAGTCAAAAACTATGTCAGGAATTAACATGTCATGAGGGCCGTCCCTCCGAGCATAACCAAACTGTCTCCAAGCCAGGCACGGGTTGTAAGTAATACCTCCTCTGATTCCAAGTAAAGGAACATTAGGGTACTCCCCGCAATGATCAATGATAGTGACATCCTCTCTGGACCGAGAACACCAATGTATATCAGCATGTGTAAGGGTCATCAATCGCTGTGACCACCTCAAACCCCGCTCGTTCTTCAAAACTGATTGCGGAAGGTGCGAAATAAACCACCTTCCCAGGAGAGGAGTGCAGCACATAAGGACACCTCTTTTTCTCATGGTTCGAGTGTAACATGAGTGAAGGATGTCCCCAAGCAACATAGGTATAGGATTTCTGGACATGAAGATCTGGACAACACTGATATCTATAAGCTGATCTGGGTTAGGGAACAACACCAAACCATAGATAAGGAGGGCCACAACTTCTTCAAAAGCTTGTAGGTCAAGGGAGTTCCAACATTCTTGGGCCTTTTCAAACAGAAACCTGGCTAAGAACCCTTTGATACCACTTCCAGCTTCCCAATGTCCCTTGAGGTCAGATGGTTGTAGGTGTAAGGCCTTAGCAATCTCTTCAAGTTTGGGTTCCTTTTCCGTACCGTTGTAGGGTAGCTGATCAAGGATAGGGATCTTCAAGAGCCGGGAGAACTCTTCCAATGTAGGTACCAGTTGGTAATCCAGGAAAGTGAAACAGTGGTGCAGAGGGTCAAAGAACTGGAGCAGGACCTTTATCATATCCTCCTCAATGTTGGTGTTGACAAAGCTGATGAGTCTTCCATGCCTCTCACTGAATGAAGAGCTCTCGGGAATCCTGGATATAAGCTCCTTAAGTTGAGGAGGGATCCTTACAAGGCTGATCTGAATTGTCTTTCTGCGAACAGTTTCCATGTCCTACAAAACAAGAACAAAGATGAAGATTCGAACCCCTGAAATGGTTAGCCAATGCATATGATGTTGTATGATGTCATGATGCTATGATTAAACACACCACAAATATTTACAAAGGCAAACATGATAAGGCACACAAGTCACACCACAACCCTTAGAGTTTAGGCCTGCATGGGGTCTGGGTATTACCCTCTTGAAGTTGGTGGGCTCAACCTGTCCTATCAGAAGTAACCGGGTTCTAAGGGTCCCAATATCACTGGATTGCTTTCATTGTTCATCGTTTCGATTTAGCCACTGAACCGGCGACCGAAATATTCCAGGAAAGCAACCCTCAATTGAGTGTAGTATCGAGTATCAACCAACCTCGGACTGCACCAAAGTCAGTTATCTCACTACCCTAAAGAGGCCAAGATAGTTCAATTAAGGTTCCTAAGGTCAGTTGATGCTTCACGACACCACATGGAGGCCCCGTACTCTCCTTGACTGAACTCAAGGGTTACCGGTACACACCAAAGTGCCACATCAACGTAGCAGACTGTTTCAACCATGTCGGTATACCCCGCACAGTTCCCTCACAGCCTTGTTGCTACTTTCTAAGAAGGTATCCCCAGATCCGGGTTAGAATCTATAGAAATCCCAAGACAGTCCCACAATAATAAAGCAAACAAGTCAAAGCAATTGAAAACACAGTTATGAACTATCCTAAGGTACACCTCACTTTATAAGTTAAGTCCCCAGCAAATTCGCCAGTTCTGTGACCGGTGGATCTGGAACTGACTGTTTAATGCTGGTTTCGCGAAATGTCTCGGAAGCAAGAGTCGCCACCGTCTTTTATTTTCTCCAACAAGGAAAGGACAAAAGCACAGAAAAATTCCTTTTGAGATTGTTTCTCGGTTCGGGAGGTAGATTTATAGAAAGGGAAGGTGTTAGCACCCTTTCTATCCATGGTTATCCATGGGCTCTTAGATACTTGCTCATTGTGTTTTCAAAATGTTTGTCTGCTTTTCAATTGTGAATGGGTTTGAAAAAGTTTCTTTGAAAGTTTCAGATCGACTCTTGTATCAGTCCTCAAGAGTGTTTGAAAAATCATTTTGAAAGCTTTTTGAAAGTGTAAGGTGTGAAAAGTATTTTGTTTGTTTTTGAAAAGAGCAAGTATCTATGATTCATCTACCTACCCTAAGGAATTAAGCTGTGTAAGCGTCCTTTAGGTAGTGCCATACCACCATTGAGAGGTAGGTATCACCACCGTTGGAGGTGTTCGGGTCAATTCGAGGGTTAGGGACAGTGAGGTCACCGAGCAATAGTAAGATACCTTAGAAGCTACCCTTATGCCATTAATCTTTTTATTCCGAGGTAACCGTTTCGAGGCAACCGTTCTGAGGCAACTTGTTTCGAGGCAACCGTTTCGAGGCAACTAGATCAATGGAACATAAGGACTCACTAAGACGTCCTATACTCGACGACCACGTTTCGAGGGGCAAGGCAACAGTGTGATCACCAGAGCAACAGTAGGACACCTTAGAAGCTACCCTTATGCCATGTTCATGGACATAAGGACTTACTAAAACGTCCTATACTCGACGACCATGTTTCGAGGGGAAAGGCAACAGTGAGGCGTACCCTAGGAGTGGTGTGTGAATTGTGTGTCATTTTCAGTTATATTTGTCTTGTCATGCATTTGGTGATCTACGCTTTGATTTTTATTTGGGCCATACATTCTTTCATGTGATTAACAGTTTAAAGGGTGCGAGAATTAAAATGCGGAAAATAAAAGGTCCTACGCTATTACAAGGCGCGGGTCTACATCGCCAAATTAACAAAGACCCGATTTTGAATAAAGAATGCGAAAAGTAAATGTCCTAATTATCTATTACAAGGCTTTGGGGCGAATACATTATATTTAAAAAGGAAATAAAAGTAAACGTGCGAAAAGAAATAAGAATCGAGAGTGCGAGGGCGTTGGACCCTTTAAAGAAATTAAATATTGAAATTGAAAATTGATTAATGATTTAATAAGAAAAGAAGTTATTTATTTTTTTGATGTTTTTGTATTTAATGGACATAAAGAAAATTAATTGGATTTTGAAATTAAATAAAAAAAAAACCTAGTTCTAAATTGTTTTTAATTATTAAAGAAAATATTTAAGTTTAAACCTAATTTACTAATTGTTTAATTACAAGAGTATTTACAAAAATAATTAATAATTAATAATGATAAGAATAAAAAGGAAAAAGAATAAAAATACTAAAACCCTAATTTCTATATTTTTTAGTTATTAAGAAAATATTAAAATTGAAAACCTAAATTAAACTAATTTGATTATTAAAATTTATTTACAAAATAATATTAAATAAAACATATTTTTTGTTTTTATGATTTCTGATTTTTTTGTATTTTTTGTATTATAAAAATTAATTTGGTGAATTAAAAGAAAATAATTAAATTAAAATAAATAAAAGAGAAAAGAAATGAGAGAAAAAAAAATACAAACAAAAAGGGGGGGTTTTTTGCCCAATTTGGAGGTGTCTGCCAGGAATTTAGGCCCATTAGGAAGCTGGCCACGTTGACTTTTCCCACTTGGATACTCCTTCATGGACTGAGGCACATGATGGATGCTCTTTGGTAGCCATCAGATTGAATTCCTGGGCGCGTGGCAGACCAGGAGCTGGAGTTGTATGGTGGTCTTTGGATGAGAACCTGCATGGAAACATGTTAAGCAAAATAATGGAAATAATTTGAGGGGACCTGGGATTCGAACCCAGGTCCCAGTGTTTACCAAGCCACCTGCCTACCAATTGAGCTGTTAGCGCGTTTTGGATATAAAATGAAAAATAAACAATATAACGTAAAACAAGAAGTAGTGGTACACAACCAAAAAACGCGCCAGAATTATGAACCATCCAATGACAACAAGCCACGCTAGCTTTCGTCTCCGTTTGTCCCTGTAACAAAATGAGATAGAGGGGGTTTTAAACCCCCCTAAAACACCATCTGAAAAAAAATAGCGAATAGCTCATATGCAAACATAAATAGGGCGCGAATAGTGGGTTAGTTTCGTTGGAAGGTCCTGGTTTCAATGGTACTGGTCTTATGGTCCAATTTTTCCTCAAGCGAAAAACCCCAAAATTGGAGCTCTGAAACCCTAAGAAAAATCCATGGTGAATTCTTGTTCAGGCGCCTATATTTCAATTGGGTGGTACCAATAGCTTCAGAGAGTCCTCATTAGTGCAAATCAAACAAGAAAAATCATTAAAATGCATGAACCATGTTATGTATTTTCTGGAAAAAATGATAAACCGTATAGCTTCGTGTGACTGGTTCTTTGCGCGTTTGGGCTTGATTTTGATTGCTAGAGCTTCCTTGGAATGTCAGCAATGTGTTTGGATGGGAATGGGGACTTGAAACGTGCTCTAAGGAGGTTTTCAGATTTCAAGTTTATGTGATAATTTTGCAATTTTGTATGGCCGTTTTTTGGAGCTCTTAGGTCGTGTCCTTGCTTGTGATCACTTGCATATAGGTTAAGTAATGAGTTTTGATAAGAATTATGGCCAATAATGCCTTGCATTCATGCTTAAGATTTTGACATAAACTCCATTAACACACCTTCCATTTTTGAGCCAAATTTGAATTCTTGCTTGATTAGGCCTTGGCACGAATTTGGGATGTGCATAATGGTGGTTCAAAGCTAATCAAAGCAAGATATGTCCCTTAATTAATCTTTTTGATTTTTATTTGATTTTAAAAGATTTAAAATGAATTAAATCCAATAAAATCAAATAAAAATGAAAAAATTAATTTTAAATTTTGAAATAAAATGTGGGACACGTGGGAAGCATGGCCAAGCTGATTCAAGTGGAAAAAGTGGGCCCCTTTTGTCAAAAATGAAATTTCAAGGATAAATGATTTTGGCCATTTCACAAAAATTTCCCAACTTCTCCAATGCATATCTTGCTCAATTTTTAAGCTTTGATCATGTTCTTGGACATTTTGGAAAGTTCTTGAAGTCCTCTAACCAATGTCTTTGGTCCCATGTCATTTTGATTTACCAATCTCAAGTTATGGTCTTTGACTTAAAGTCCCTTTTTGTTGACTTTTGAAAATGACCTATAATGTTGAAATTGATAACTTTTTGTGAGAGCATTTCTTGGACTTGGAATATGAATATGAGTTGTAGGAAATGTCCTCCCCTTAAATATTAGCATTGGATGGGATTTTTATGATGAACCATGAAAAAGTTATGCCTTGGTCAAGTTACAGTTGACTTTTCAGCTGTCCAAAAATAGAAACTTTTGCATCTTGAGACTTTTTTGAGCCATACTTTGAGAATCATGATCAAGAATTGATCAAATGATGTTTGTGGCTTCAAAATAAGATGTTGACCAAAAATTTTGACTTTTGACTGCCAAATGACCATTTTGCCCCTACAGTTGACTGTAGAGCAATTAGGGTTTTTGGCTGTGCAACTTGACCTTGTGAGCCTTGAAACTTGACATGTAGGTGCTTGACAATGTGTATGAGCATATGGGAATTGATTGAGCCCTTGAAAACGTCAACTTCCTTGCAAGAACCAAAACCCTAGTTTGACTGGCTTTAGGAGAGTGGTTGACTCTGTAGCCTTTGAGTAGACTTTAAACCATTTGAGGTGATGCTTGGCAAAACTTTGAGGATTATGGGAGGGAAAATTTTGGGGTACAACACCTACTTTCAAGGGACATGACCATTGTTTGAGGCAACCGAAGTGGAAAATACCCTAGGGGTGCACGTGTGCAAAGGTGTGCTATTTTAGATATTTTATCTTGCAGTTTAGTGATCTAAGATTGATTGATTAAACATGCACGCCTAGGTTGCTAACAATTATATACAAGCGTATAAAAATATAAAAGCAAAAAATAAAGGTCCTACGCTATTACAAGGCTTTGGGGTACATACATAGAGAATCGACTGAAAAAAATAAAACCTTAATTAGCTATTACAAACCGGGCGCAATTACATAATTAGCAAAAAATGCTAAAGTAAATAAACGTGCGCCTGAATTGAAAATGCCCCTAAAATCCTAAGTGAAAGGAATTTCTGTTTGTTTTTGTTATTAAAAGAAAATGAATTAAAAAAAATCTGAGTCTATCAAATTTTAGGTTTTTTAAGAAAATATTAAAATAATTAATTAATTAGTTGACAAAATTAATTTAATGAAAAAAACTAAGCCTAATATTTTTTTTGTTAATTCCTTGTTAATTAAAGTTTAGAAGGAGTAAAAGAAAGGAAACCCAATCGAAAGGCCAAACAGGACAGGAAACGAAAGGAATGAATTCTTGGAAGCAAGGTCTGGATCGAAGAGGCCTGGGCTGCCCTTCGATCTAATGAGCTGATTGAAGACCTTGTTCGAGGGTCTTAGGGGCGCTAGATCTGCAAGCAAAAATGTTAGAAATTGAAATTGTAAGGCTTGGATCGAAGAAGCTTGAGAGAATGCGCGTCTAGGGCGTTCGATCTGGATGTGACATCCTTCGACCTGGAATATTGGATCTGCAAGGAAGTTCGTTAGAAATTGAAAATTTAAGGCCTGGATCGAAGAAGCTTGAGAGAATGCGCGTCTGGGGCGTTCGATCTGGATGTGACATCCTTCGACCGAGAATACTGGATCTGTAAGGAAGTTCGTTAGAAATTGAAAATGTAAGGCCTGGGATTCAAACCCTAGTCCCTTCGATTAAGCGAATTCCCTTTCGCCACCTGAGCTGCTTGCTTATTCATACACATAACAACATAATAATATTATATGTAAATTCTGGAAATTTAAGCTTTAAATCGAAAGCCCATCCCACACGAAAAGTGTTATTGAATTTAAATCCAGTCTTAGTTTTTGGTGGGCACGCCCATATCATCTGGCTCGAAGCATGATACATATTTTCCCTAAACAATGGCAAAATCTTTATTTCAACTCCAACCCCTCATGTTTCACATTGGTCCTGCCTTAAACAATTTCCTGGGTACGAAACAGACTAAGAAGAAATATTAATATATCATAGGAATGTCAAAATAAATTCAAGAGGTTACCCACGATGAACTGCTTCGATTTGCTGGTCCTGGGAGGGTTTGCCCTTCAAAGATGGATGGTCTGGCTTGCTGAGAATCCCGAGAATACAATTGGACTGCTGGAACTGGATGAGATTGGATGGAGCGTGAGATCTGGAATGACACCACGCTTAAATGAATTTGTACTTATGTTCTTGGTTTTGAGGCAACCTCCATTTTCTTGAAATGTTGCACTGTTCGTCTGGCCCTTTTGTGGCTGCTGCACATATATGTCCCTGTATCCGCCCCCTTTTTTGTGTGAGATCATGAGGTTTATAGACAAAGGAAATTAGGTCAACATTTGTGTATCAAATCTTGGTCCACTATGATGAAGAGATTTTATTTGATTTCTTCATAAAGACTTGCTATCTTTGATTCAATCAAGTGCCAATCTATTTCATGCGTTACTGCCAGCCTGTTATGAGTTGTTTGGGCCTCTAACATGATGAAAATCGAAAGCTGACCTGCCCCTGCAGATCCACTTCCTTTTGAATTTGCTTTCTTCGATATCTCTAAGCTCCAGTTCGAATTACTCCAACTCCGATGTCACAGCCCCTTCGATTGAGACTCCCTCTGCTTCGATTGCAAGGACAACATGCCATTTTGAAATTGGGGTGTACCTGGACAGGTTAGGATATGTATTTTTACTTAGTCACGCCAGCCTATTTCATTCCTTTGAATCTACCTTCTTTTCCTGCTTCAAAGTCCAATTCGAATCTGTTCAGCATATTCCCTCTTAGGCAACTTCGACCAGCCCTTGGCCTTTTGGTGATTCTAAATTCTGCTTCGAAGTGTTCAAAACTTCCTTCATTAGAGCATCTTAGATTAAGACAAACTCTGCACTGAAATTCCATTTGAAGGTCATTTCATTCTGATGTTTTTATTGAGGTAAAGTCTGAAGTGCCAGTAGAAGGACCCTCTGAAGTGCCATTTGAAGGGCCTTTGTCCATACCAATCGAAGGACCTTTGTCCAGATACAAATCTAAGGGTACTTATCCATATACCAATCGAAGGATATTTTTTAAAGTGCTAATCGAAGGGTCTTGTCCATATATTAATTGAAGGATATTTGTTAAAGTGCCAATTGAAGGGTCTTGTCCATATACCAATCGAAGGATATTTGTTAAAGTGCCAATCGAAGGGTCTGTGGAGATGCCAATCAAAAGGAACTTTGGAGATGCCAATTGAAGGGCATCTTGTAGGTGCCAATCTAAAGGCACTTAACCATCATTTGAAAAATTTCCTTGTCTTTAGTAAAAGGTTTGTAACCACCTATGCAAGAGGAAAATCTTGGAAAAACATGAGAGGGAAAATTTTGGGGTACAACACAAGCATTCATCCCCCCAGTGTTACGTATCAGAGAATTAATGCCGACCCAAGAATAAGAAGATAAACTTCTTCTAGACTCTGAAACTCGAACTACTCCTGGTTATGTGCACGTTACCTATGTAGAGGCAACATTCAAACAGAAGGGAAGAGATATCACAACAATATAATAAGTTATATAATCATAAGTGTATGACAGATATATCATGCAAGGTCACATAATTCACACCATCAACAACAATTCAACAATTCAACGGTTCAACAATATGAAATGCGACTGACACTGACTAAATATATGTGGTATCATCAGGGCATAAGCCCTCTCCATAAATCCAAATTTGGGCTATCAACATATGAACAAATTCGGGCCAACAACATAAGCCAAATCCAGGATATCAATATACAACCAAATTTGGGCCAACAACATAATACTTATCAATCAATATAACTTGTTGCCCATTCATACACATTCGCAAAATTTATCATGTTCAATTATCACGAATACTCCTCAATCAATCTAACACTAAAGCCAAAGGAATAATTATCTAACCTAAAATAATTCACCTACTATTATTAATTTTCAACGGTCCAAGCGGCGCATCAGACGGAAACCCGAGGTAAAAGTTATTAATTTTCAAAGTTTACAAAATTTTAATCGATGTAACCGGTTACCTCAAAATGGTAGCCGGTTACTTCCCTGAGACAGTAACCAATATTTCTAATTTTTTTCCCTGATATAACTGGTTACCACCCTGAGGTAACCGGTTACTTCGTTATACCGAGCCAAAAAACCATAATTTTTCTGCTACGGGACTTTAACCCTTTTTCACCCAAAATCACTTTTGCACATATACTAAAACACGCAAATTTCCATAATTCTCAACCAATTTCATAATCCATCTACACCCAAAACCTAATATTCAATATCATCATCTACCCATAATTATACCACCTATTAGATAGTTGGAACCCCACCCTTACCTTAGATTTTGGTCGATTCTTGACTCCTACGGTGAAACCTCTTGCCCTAGATTCTTTCTATTCTACGACCTTATCTTTTTTTCTACATTATTTTTCTCTTCTCTATTCTCAACTCTCTTTTTTATTCCAAGGACCCCTAAATCATAATACCAATCTTGTCCTTCCCAATTAAATAATTATTTAATTATCTAAATAATTACCAAATAATAATAATTCTATTTAATTATTATACTATTGTATTAAATCTAATAATTTAATTCAAATAATGCTAATGACTAGTTATCTCACTACACAACGTCTCTCTCTCTCAAGGGATATAAAAGAAGATCAAAGCTTCAAAGATAAGTTGATGGTAAGCCGTTTAACCATTTCCATTGGCCAACAAACTTCATCTTGTGGAAGGAAAGCAGCGGACTCTGAAGATGTTAAAGCTGCAATGTTATACATACAGAAGAACATAAAAAGAAGAGATAAAAGAAAGAAGAATACTACAAGATGTTATTCAACTTCCAACCAAATACATCTTGGTAGATCTCATAAGAAGCAAGGAGTTGTTTCTCATAGCTTGCTCAACAAAGAAGATGAAGAAGAACACTACAAGATGATATTTAACTTCTGATCATATGCATATATGTAGAATATTGTAATGAACACTAGAGTTGTTTCTCAAATAGTATTTATTCTCATATCTCTTCATCTAAATTGTTTTAACACTTGAGTTGTTGCTCGTAGAAGTGTAAAACAATATGTGCTCAAAAAACCTGTGTATCTGCTTAGAAGAAGCATTTATGTAAACACAAGAAACCCCCATCAACTGTTGTTGATTAGTTCTTTGAGAGACCGAGTAAAGTTTTGATCTCAAGAAGACAATGGTTGCTGGTCATTATGGGAAATCCTGGTAGGAGATTCCAGGGAATCAGATTCTATTGGGTAAATGATTGTTATATATTTGGTTGGAGCACTGAACATGTCATTGCAAGGTTCCTTGAGAGACCGAGTGAAGGTTTGATCTCGGGAAGATAATGGTTACTGTAATTATGGGAAATCCTGATTGGTGATTCTAAGGAATCAGATTCTGTTGGGCCAATGGTAGTCATATCTCAAAGAAGACCGAGTGAAGGTCAGACTCTTGTAAGATCCCTGGTGGATATTATTACAAGGAAATCCTGGTAGGAGATTTTGAGGAATCAGATTCTATTGGGTCAATAAAAATTATATCCAGTTGGATCCCTAAACGTGTCATTTTATTTTAGTCATTGGTGGTTGCCCGTGCGATTGTAATCAGTTTGGTTATAGTGAGTTAAGTCTTTGGATAAGGCGAAATCATCCTTGTGAGGGTGGACATGAGTAGCCTAGTTAACGACAAACCTGGATAAAATACTTGTACCTTTTATCTTCATTATCCTTATTGTTATTATCGTTTGAGTGCTTAGAATTTTAATGGGGAATATTTTCTATGAACACAATTCAAGCCCCCCCTTTCTTGTGTTTTCTCTACAATTCACCAACTAAGTTAAAAGATCTAGAATTTGAGAAATACAAGGGCAACTCTTGCCCCTGTGATCATTTGGTGATGTATATCAGGAGGATGTCTACTTATACTGATGATCAATGTTTGCTCATCCATTTTTCCAAGATATCCTGATCAGTGCTGCCTTGAAATGGTACATGAGATTGGACAGTAGCAACATCCTTACATTTACTGATTTGGGTGAAGCAGTATAAGTACGACATTTTTATGGAACCTGACTGTGACCAGCTGAGAGCAATGGCTCAGAAAGATAAGGAATCATTTAAGGAGTATGTGAAGCGTTGGCGCGAGGTTTCTGCCCAAGTGGTACGCCCAATAGAAGAGCAAGAAATGACTAAGGTCTTCCTGAAAAACCTTGGTTAATTTTAATATGAAAGAACGGTGGCAAGTGAACCAAGTCATTTTACTGAGATGGTGAGTATGGGTGTCCACTTAGAGGAAGCCGTCAGAGAAGGACGATTGTCAAAAGATGAAGGATCGGGCGCAACCAAGAAAACATCACATGGTTTCTCTAGAAAGAAAGAAGGAGAGACAAATGTTGTTATTCAAGAGAGAATAATTCGGCCTCTGAGAAGACGTCATCAGCATCAGCAATAAATTACTTCAGTAACCCCGTTTGTCAATTTGGCTCTGACTGTTGTTGCCTATCAAAACGCACCTCCTCAAGGTAATCAAGGGAAAATCAGAAAAGAGAAGTTTTTGATCCTATTCGATGAGTTATACAGAATTTTATCCAGCTTTAACTCAGAAGAACCTGATGCAGACTAGGTCTCCTCCTGAGTTACCTACAACTTTACCATGGTCTATTAAAGTAGGTCGGACTTGTTCTTTTCATCAATGAGCCCCTGGGCACAGTATTGAAAGCTGCTATCCATGAAAGCTAATCTAATACCCAAGCATGGAGGTGGATGTGATGTGAATATGGTCCTGGGATATCCTAAGGATTTGAGGGTGTTGTACCCCAAAATTTTCCCTCTCATATTATCAATATTTTGCACACAAGACTTCTTGAACTCCAAACAGGATTAGGGTTTGCTCAGATCAAGACATCTCCTTGCACTGTTGACCTGAAATTAGGGTTTGAGTTTGCACAAGGATTTTTGGACCATCAATGCTTCATGTGACTTTCATACACCATCTTGGACCCCTAAGATTTCTCATGACAAGTTTCAAGCCTTGAATCATATTTTTGACCAGTCAATTGGAAATTTGACATAAAAATCAGCTGTATTGGGGAAAAAGTCAACCATGGCCAATTTACAGCCAAACTTCATAATTTTTGATCCACAATCACTTTTTAGGCTTCTATGTACCATTTGATCAAGTTTGGATCACAACTCCTAAAGAAATTTGATCAGATCATCAAAAGGGCAAAATGGTCAAAATTAGGGTTTTGACTGAGAAAGGGCAATTTCTGATTTTTTTACCTAGCCAATGACCAATTGGGTTCAAGCATGATTTAAAGGACTCAATAGAATCATCTTGACCTAATCACATAGTTCAAAAGATCTCAAATGCATAGGATTGACAGATGAATTTTGCAGTCAACTGATCAAAAGTCAATTGTACACTGAAAAGTCAAACTTTGACTTTTTGGTCAAAATCAAGTGCCAAGGGTCATAATTCATCAAGATATGTCAAAATGTGAAACTTGTTGATAAATAAACCTAAAATTACAAATTAGGGTTTTAATTTGAAATTTTTCATAACTTAGAATTTTTCTAAGTTATGGAAATTTCTTATTTTTTCCCAACTTTCCACAACTTTTTCACCATGATGCAATTGGATTAAAAGAAAACTTCCAACATGAAAGTTGTAGTCCTCCATGAAATCTACAACTTTTATTCATAAAGTTTTCCAAAAAGATGCTTGTATCTCAAGTTATGATTATGTGAATAGGGGTCCATAAACTTTTTAACTTAGTGAAATTTTGCCCTAGTTTAGGCAGATTTTTGACCTAAATTCATGGTAATTTTTAACCTAGTTCCAAGAGGTATCTCGAAATTAATTTCAAATATGGATTGTAGAGCATGTTATAAACTTTCCAAAATGTCAAATAACTCTCCAAGATCATTTATGGTTAGGGAGAATCGAAGAAGGGAAAATGGCAATTTATCACTTTTGTTCAAGGCATTTTCACAATGGTTCAAGTTGCAAATCTGCCCTAGCATGCTTGTACTTGGAATTAAAGGTCCTAATCCTTTCTACACTCCATAATTGAATGCTAATTTAGTGGACAATGGCTTTATTTTTATCTTTGGAGCATTGTACATTGAATTAATCCAAAAATGGCATAAAGTTCACAATACTACTTTGATAAAGCTTGCTTTTTGCAACTTTGCAAATCTTGAGCCATGGACCTGATCTTTTGTTGCAAGCAAGATCCACAAACATCAGAAAAAGTTTACCAACCTTATGCAGTCCATAAGCTAGCCTTTACAGGCCTTTGGCTTTGTCATTTCCAACTTTCTTCAAAAGCAAGAAAACTTGCAAAAGTCAAGTAAGCTTGTGCATCTGATAAAGAGGAGACTTTGTATCATTTCAAACCACTTCAGAACCTTGTAACAAGCCAATACACGATTTCCTAACATCCCAAACACTCCCGAACACCAAAATCACATTTTCCTTCCCAAACAGGGCATCATCTGCAGAAGTCAAGTCATTTCAATATTGGCTCGTGCGTTTCTTGATTCAACACTTGAAACATCTTCCCTACATCACATCCAAGATATCCAGGCCCTTGTCTTGCAACTGTGTGCCCTGTTTCACACTTCACCATTTTCATTTTGCAAGGTTGCAGGTTGACTCGTGCAGGGAGTTTCAAACATCTACAAGGCAAGATGAGCATTGGAAAAGGTTGAGGGAACTCCAAGGAAGCTCACACGATCTTCAGGCCTCACTCAAAGTTCCCACATTGCCATATCCAAACTCAACTGAACAAGGTATTTTTCAAAGTTTTATCTCCTAATTTAGGCATCCTTAAGCTTTGATTTGTGAAGTAAAAATGTAGTCCTTAACTTGCTTAAGCTGTACATATGCACAATTGTCATTTACATTCACTGAGATAAGAGTATTTGATTGTTGAAGTTCATGAAAAAATTAGGTCAGAAATTAGGGCCACTGAAATTCTCCCTGGTTTCTTAGAGTTAGGTTTCAAATCTTATATCATTGGAATCGTGATAAAAAATGCTACAAGTTTCATGTTGCAAGATTTTGTTTTTGTGCAAAGAATAGAGAGTTGCAGGTTTGAACACAGAGTGCGCGCGCGAAGCAAGGACAGGGATGAAGTTGGTGTTCTGGGCCTGGCGCCTTGGGCCTTTCACTTTCCACACCCCCCATTTTACTTATGTACCCTCCTTTGCATATTTTTTTTGTATTTTCTTGTATATTTTATATTTCTGACTATTTTTTTTCCTGAACATTAAAAAAATCCCAAAAATATTTTCTTATTTTTTTTGCATTTTTGTTTTATTTTTTATCTTATTTTTTGCATATAAGATAGTTTTATTTTAATAAGTAGAAATCATTTTCTTAAAATAATTTGTAAATAATAAAAATACAATACATTTTTATTTTGATTATTTCACACATTAAATATTTATTTTTCATACATATTTAAATGTTTTTTAAAATAATTATACATAATATTATTATTATTTTTCTTGAACAAAAATGGATAAAATGAATAATATAAAATATATTTTCTTTTAAATCAAAATTAGGGTTTCCCCTTTCAAAAATAATAACATCATTTTTTCTTATTTTTAAGACTTAAATAATTTTATTTTTCTCATACATAAAACAATTACAAAACATTTTTGCATATTTACATTTTTATTGCATATTTAAATATTTGTTTATTTATTTATTGTACCATAAATTCAATTGGGTTGTAATAGTAAATTAGGGTTTTATTTTGTGCAAACATCCCCCATTCAAAACTTGTATCCCCCCTCCCATAATATTGTTGTAATAGCTTAGATTTACTTTACGCAATTTATCGCATTATATCCATGTTTAGTAAATTAGGGTTTGTATGATAAGACAAAATCAAACAAATAGCATGACCTAATTCAAGAAAAAATGCATGAAAATGACAACACATTGCACACAAAACCCCTAGGGTTCCATCCACTTGGTTGCCTAAACAAAATGGCCATGGTATGCATGCTAGGTATCTTGGCAAAACAAAACAAAACAAAAGATCATAGTCCCACGATGACGCTAGACAATGTTGCCTAAAAAAAATGATCTTGGTCCCTAAAGCATGCTAAGATACTTGGCACCATTGCTATCATGGTCATACGATGACCCGCGCCCGTCCCGTTTAACATCCAAAGATAGGGTTGTCTATTAAAGAAATAGTAGGTCAACAATGTCAAAGGAATAAAAATGTGTAGGAAAGACTTTTGAGTAGGTAGATAGCTTCTAGTTACTTGATCAATTTGCAAACAATCCTTGCTATTTTCAAACAAACACACACACAATTTCAAAACAATTTCCAAACAACTTTCAAAACATTGAAATATTTTTCAAAAGACAAACATCTTTGCATACATTCTTACAAACAAGAATCATTAAAAAGATTTCCTAAACAAAGGCCTCTTTTCAAAATACTTTCAAAACCACAGAAAGCACCATTTCAAACAATTGAAAAAGCAAAGCAAGTGATCTAAAACAAGTAACTAAGATCCCATGGAAAACCATGGATGAAAAGGGAGCTAGCACCTTCCCTTTTCATAATCTACCCCCCGAACTAAAAAACAATCTCAAAGGTCTTTCTTGTGCTTTTTTACCTTTCCTTTTGGATAAAATAAAAGTCGGTGGCGACTCTTGCTAACCGCGAAATTTGCAAACACAAACGCAAAACCTCAAGTCAGTTCTCCCACCGCATCACAAAACTGGCGACTCTGATGGGGACATAATATAAAAGTGGGGTTACCTTAGGGTTTAAATCACTTTACATGCTTATCTTGCTTGACTTGTTTGCTTTACACTTTGGTTCTATTGTTTGGGTTTGAATCCTCTACCCGGATTTGGGAAACATTCATAGGTAAATAGCAATACATTATGGAAACTGTGCGGGGTATACCGACATGGTCTAAGAAATAGCTATATTAGTGCGACATATTTGTGGGTACCGGTAGCCTTTGAGTCAATCAAAGAGAATACGGGGCCGCTGAGTGATGTCATGAAGCACTAATGGACTTTTAAAACCTTTACTTGACAGCCTTGACCTTTTAGGATGTAGTGAGATGACCGACTTTCGTGCAGTCTGAAGTTGGTAGATACTCGATACTACACTCATTGAGGGTTGGTTCCTTGGAATATTTCGGTCGCCAGTAAAGAGGCTGAATTGAAACAATGAACAAGGAAATAATCCAGTGATATTGAGCTCATTAGAACCCGGTTACTATTTCTAGGACAGGTTGAACCAACTAAACTTCAAGAGGGTACTTACCTATGAAACCCCATGCAAGCCTAAACTAGGAACTTGTGTGACTTGCTTGTACATATATACTTGTGCATAACATCATGAACATCATGAAGCATCATATGCATCCACTAACCATTTCAAGGATTTTTGGAGATTTATCTTTGTTCCTGTTTTATAGGTTATGGATTCACTTCGCAGGAAAATTGTCCAAATCAACCTTGTAAGAATTCCTCCACAACTCAAGGAGCTAGCTTCAAGGATTCCTGAGAATTCTCCATTCACCGAGAGACATGGTCGTATACTGAACTTGGTCACTGCCAACACTGAGGAAGATATGCTGAAAGTTCTCTTCCAGTTCTTTGACCCTTTGCATCATTGCTTCATATTTCCTAACTACCAACTTGTGCCTATTTTGGAGGAATTTTCTCAACTCTTGAGGATTCCTATTCTCAATCAACTACCCTTCAACAGTACGGAAAGAGATCCAAAGCTAGAAGAGATTGCTCAAGCCCTGCACTTGCACTCATCTGATGTCACAACACATTGGGAAACTAGAAGTGGTGTCAAAGGCTTCTTGTTAAAATTTCCGTTTGAGAAGGCCCAAAGCTGTTGGAATTCTCTAGACTTGCAAGCTTTTGAGGAGATTGTAGCTCTTCTCATCTATGGGATGGTCTTGTTCCCTAACCCTGATCAACTCATAGATGTGAGTGCTGTTAAAATTTTCATGTCTCGCAACCCGGTGCCTACATTGCTTGGGGATATCCTCCACTCTTTTCACACTCGTACAATGAGGAAAAAAGGTGTTCTCATGTGTTGCACTCCTCTACTGGCAAGATGGTTTATTTCTCGTCTTCCCTAATCAGTTTTGAAGAATGAGCAAGGTTTGAGGTGGTCACAACCGTTGATGACCCTTACACATTCAGATATTCATTGATGTTCTCGATCCAGAGAGAATGTCATCATCATTGAACGTTGTGGGGAATTCCCTAATGTACCTCTACTTGGCATTAGGGGAGGCATCACCTACAACCCTTGCTTGGCTCTAAGACAGTTTGGGTATGCCCGAAGGGATGGCCCACATGACATGTTGATTCAAGGTTTGGTTTTTGACTTCGATAACGACAACCAAGGACTCCGTCAAAGATTCATTCGAGCTTGGAGAATGCCCAACAAGGTGGACAGTAAGACCTTGGGACACAAGAATTCCATCCCTCTTGAGCCTTACCTCAAGTGGGTAGAACCCGCGCCCAAAGTCTTATGATGCCTTACCCCTCCATTCTCCCTGTGATTATAGAGCCTGTTATGGAAGGAGAGGTTCCATACACCCTCCTACATCCTGACATGCCAACATCACTCGAAGATTTACAAAGGAGTTGGATACAGCTCAAGGGAGAGCGTGATACTTTCGAAGCCCAATTCTACGAAAGTGAGAAGAAAGTTTTGGAACTCACTCGTCAACTTCATGAAGAGCAGACTCTCAACACCTACATTGCACCAAAGAGGATGCACAACGTCTTTTTACCTTAGAATTTTGTATTATTTTGCCCAAGGGGCATTGATGTACTAACAATTCTATCTTATTAATATGAAGTGTGTTTCTTTTTTGTTTAAAACAAATTTGAATTTCTGAATCCTTAAAAGCATTACATGAATACATATCATTCATCATATGCATAAACAGGTCTTTACACCAAGTTTCCTCATTTACCTGCTGTTTATTTCAGCAATATGGATATTGAACAAACGGTCAAAGATCTGCAAGCTCAGAATTCACAATTTCAACAGTTACTTCTAACCTTGGCCAAGGGGAAGGAGGAGCTCAAGACCCTGCTAGAGAAGGAGAAAGATAAAAAGAAGAAGAAGTGAGCTGTTGTGGTTATCATGGGCAGAAGGTTTGAAGGACAAGCCAGGCGGACTTTGGAATTCCCATCAACATCTGATGAAGGGGTAAGAAAAGGAAAAGAAACGACAGTACCATATGATTCTGAGGAAGAAGAAAAGGAGGAAGAGGAAGACTACTCTGAACAACAATACCCTCCTGCTGATGACAAATACAAAAACCTGGAAGAATGTCTAGCTGCTATGGAGATATAGAGAGTACAGGGTCTGGATTTTGAGGAGTTAGGTTTGGTTTCTGGAATTGTAATCCCTCCAAAATTTAAAGTGCCGCTGTTTGCTAAGTATGATGGGGTGTCTTGCTCTAAGATGCATCTCAGATCCTATGTCAGGAAAATTCAACCACATTCTTATGACAAAGACCTGTGGGTCCACTTTTTCCTGGAAAGTCTTTCGGGAACCCAGCTTGATTGGTTCTACCAGTTGGAGGGTGCAGATGTCCATAATTGGGAGGATTTGGCAGCCGCATTCTATAAACAATATCAATACAATGCCAACTTGGCGCCAACCCGTACTCAGCTACAGAGTATGGCTATGGCTACCAATGAGGGCTTCAAAGACTACACCCAAAAGTGGAGGGACTTAGCCGGAAGGGTGCAACCACCACTGTCTGAAAGAGAGCTAGTGGACATGTTCTTGGGGAATCTGTCAGGTCCTTTCTTTAATCACCTGATTGGAAGCTCCTCCGCAGGTTTCACTGAGTTAATTCTAACTGGCGAGAGGGTGGAAGCCGGTATTAGAAGCGGGAAAATTCAGAAAGATGCATCTACCTCTGCTGCTGTAAAAAAGCCCTTCACTGGAAAGAAGGAAGTGTCTGCTGTCTATTCCCAGAGGAATCAGGGAAGAGTTGAAAGACGGCCAACAGTGGGGGTCGTTATGATTCAAAAGTCTGCATCAGACCAACCGAGAAACAATCAGCTGAGAAATGATTAGCCGAGAAATAACCAGCAAAGGGTGGAAAGGCCTGTAAGGAAATTCACCAAGATAAACATGACTTCTGCTTAAGTCTTACCCCATCTCTTGAATTTGAACCTGGCCATGATAAAAGAGGCCCCTAAAAATCCTAGCACTGCTTCTCCGCACTACCATCCCAACGCCAGATGCACGTACCACTCAGAAAGTCTGGGGCACGACACCAACAACTGTTGGGCCCTGAAGAACAAGATTCAAGATCTTATTGACACAAAGGAAGTTGAATTTGAAGCTCTTGAAAAGCTGAATGTTATCTCTGCCCCAATGCCGAGGAATGGGCACAATGATAATGCTATGGAAGAAGATCTGTTTGTTTCTATTGTAGATGAACTGTCAACTCCTCTCCTAACCATCAAGATGAGTTTGTTAAAAGCTGGGGTATTCCCAGGTTGTGACCAAGATTGCCATGCTTGCCTGTCCTCCCCATTTGGTTGTCCTCTATTGAAGAAAGGAATCCAACAACTGATTGATAACAAGGAAATTTTGTTTGAGAAAGCTCCTGTCTCACCCATTCCAGTTCCAGAAGTTTCAAAATAACCATATACGCCAATCCTTCCAGGGTTCCTAAAAAACCCGTTAGGATTAAATCTGCTCCTATAACTACTCTGTTGAAGATAACAATTCCCGGACCAACCACATACAAATCCTACAAAATGGTACCATGGAACTATGGTGGAGAAATCTACTACCATGGTGTCAAACAGATTGAACAGACCATTGAAGAAGAAAGCTCTGAGGAAGATAATCCTGACATCAGTAAAATTGCCGGAACAAGAAAAGTTACCCGTAGTGGAAGAATCTTTTCTCCAGAGATTGCTCCTCCAACAGCAGTCTTTGGACCCGCGGCCATCCCGAAGATTACACCTAAACCAGTAATTGTACCTGCAAGTGTACTCGCCAGAAAAGATTGTTCAAGAGGAGCCTGTCTTGAAGAAGGCTCAGTCACTAGTCATTCCTGATACATCCCAGAAAGATATGGAAGAAATTTTGAGGATCATTAAGAAAAGTGATTATAATGTTGTTGAACAACTCGGGAAGACCCCCTCCAAAATCTCTATGTTAGCCTTATTGATGTGCTCTGAGGTACATGCTAAAGCTTTGGTCAAGCTTTTGAAGACGGCCCACGTGCCACAAGAAACCTCCGCTGATCAATTCTAGGAATGTGTGGCCAGCTTAACAGCTGACAATGGCCTGGGATTCTCTGATGCAGACTTGACCTCCAAAGGGAGAAAACATAATGACGCGCTACATGTCTCGATGAAGTGTAAGGGAACCACCCTAGCTCATGTCTTGGTTGATACTGGGTCGTCTCTAAATGTCTTACCGAAGAAAGCCTTAGATAGGTTGGATTATGAAGGCCTAACCCTGAAACCCAGCAACATCATTGTCAGAGCCTTTGATGGTTCTAAGAGGATGGTCCATGGAGAGGTGGACATCCCGATCAAGGTGGGTACCCAGACGTTCAATTCAATATTCTACGTGATGGACATCCGTCCTTCCTATTCTTGCCTGTTGGGAAGACCTTGGATCCACCATGCTGGAGCTGTCACTTCTACTCTGCATCAGAAGCTCAAGTACCCTGTCCAGGGGAAAATCATAAATGTTCATGGCGAAGAGGAATACATGATCAGTCATCTTAATTCTTTCCGTTATGTAGAATTGGATGGAGAATTCATAGAGACCCCTTTCCAACACTTCGAAGAGTTCTCTGAGGAGATAACAGCGACCAAGATAGTGTCCTCTGTACCCACAGTTACTAGACCTCCACCTCAGATGTCATCTCTCAAGGATGCTAGGGCAGTTGTGGAAGAAGGCGGATCCACAATTGATCGGGACTTTATGAGTCTATTGGGATACTAACTGCAAGTATACAGTTTAGTCGTTCTAGTTTTAAATGATTATCGAACCCACAGAGACAGAGGATCAATCACATACGATCTAATGCTACAATTGTCTAACTAAGCGATGAATATTTGGTTTTAGGGGGAAAATAGTTTAATTAAAGATGATAGTAATAACTATACCAGTATGTGATAGTCGGACTTCGGGAATTCGGGTGAATCGCTTGGCATATAAAGTATTTCGATAAAAACGAATTGTTTAAAAACCTGAGACATACACTCTCGTGTTCATGAAATAAGACATGTTACTAAACCTAGTGGATGCACTTTAAATTTAATAACACTTTTTGAAAACAATTTGAGTTTAATTAATTTGTTAAAACACTCTCATGTATTTAAAAATTAATGTTTCGTTACCACTATCTGGGTCGAACCCCAGCTCTCGCATGCAGGTTCTTGCCTTATTTAATTTCCCACTCTCGTGGCAAAATCGTGTTAATTATCCTCTCACTCTCGTGACAAGGGTAGTTGAATTAAACATGGAAATTGGAAACCAGAAATTATTTGTAAATATTTTTAGCCAAGTTATCCCCGAATTCTTTCGGTACTTAGGAGTCACATACCAGTACAAATTAATTTAGCCGGATATAATATATTTAGTAACTATGTGTGATCGGTGGATCTGGAACTGACTGTTTAACGCTGGTTCGCGAAATGTCGCGGTAAGCAAGAGTCGCCACCGTCTTTTATTTTCTCCAAATGGAAAGGACAAAAGCACAGAAAAATTCCTTAAAGAGATTGCTCTCGGTTCGGGAGGTAGATTATAGTAAGGGAAGGTGTTAGCACCCTTTCTATCCATGGTTATCCATGGGCTCTTAGATACTTGCTCATTGTGTTTTCAAAAATGGTTTGTTTGCTTTTCAACTGTGGGTTTTAAAAAGTTTCTTTGAAAATTCCAGTTCGACTCTTGTATCGGTCCTCAAGAGTGTTTGAAAAATTTGCTTTTGAAAGCTTTTTGAAAAGGTGTCGGTGTGAAAAGTATTTTTTGATTTGTTTTAAAATTAGAGCAAGTATCTAGAGTCATCTACCTACCCTAAGGAATTCGTCTGTGTAAATGTCTTTTAAAGTAGTGCCATCCCACCATTGAGAGGTAGGTAGCACCACCATTGGAGGTGTTCGGGTCAATTCGAAGTTCGGGACATGGTGATCACCAGAGCAATAGAAAGACACCTTAGAAGCTACCCTCATGCCAGGTTCCCGGATCATGAGGACTTACTAAGACATCCTCTACTCGACGATCACCTTTCGAGGCAAGGCAACAGTGAGGCGTACCCTAGGGGTGGTGTGTGATTTTGTGTGTCATGTTCATTTATATTTATCTTGTTCATGTCAGGTGATCTACGCGTTCGTTTTTATTTAACATTCATTCTTGCATGCCATTATTAACAGTTAAAAGTTGCGAGAAATATAAAATTCCTAAACTATTACAAAGGCGCGGGTCCACATCGCCAAAATAAATCCAGGACCCGATTTGACATAAAATAATAAAGTGCGAGAAACATAAATTTACACGACTTTGGGAGAATTACATAAGTATTTAAAAGAAAATGCGCGAATCGAATTAAAATTGAAAGCGAGGGCGTTGGACCCTTTTTAGGAAATTAAACTATTATTGAATTAATGAAATTAAAATGAAAACATAAATTATTTTTGGTCTTTTTGGAGTTTTTTATATTTAGGGTTTTTTATGTGAATTAAATGAAAGTTAAACCTAATTCTAGCCATTTTTAATTTATTAAAAAAAATGAAAATTACCTAAAATTAAACCTAATTAATTAATGCAATTTGATTTATGAAAATAAATAATTAATTATTAGTGATGAGAAAATAAAAGAAAAAGTAATAAAATTGATTAAAACCTAATTCTACAAGCTTTTAATTTATTAAGAAAAGATATTAGAATTAACCCTAATTGAAAACTAAATTAAATGGTATTATTTATTTACAAAAAATATTAAATCAAATATATTTATTTTTTGTCTTTTCTGTTTTTTTACTATTTTTATATTTTATGAAAATAAATTAAATTAAAGGAATTATTTAAAAAAAGAAATAATTGAAACAAATAAAATAAAGAAAAGAAAAGAAATACAATACCTTGGGGGGGTTCTGTCCCCAATTGGAGGTAAAGTCCTAGCAATTCTGGCCCATTAAGCCTTGGCCTTATTGAATTTTTGGCTAGCGTGTAGGTGCGTTGACTACAGCACATCATGGTCTCCAAATCCTGGCCTTTGGTTGGATGTAGTGGGACGTGTGGCACGTTTGAGTGAGGAGCGTAGGGTGATCTTCAGGGCATGAGCCACATGGGAAGACGTTATGAAAAATATTAGTGAAAGGGAAGGGGACCTGGGGTTCGAACCCAGGTCCTAGAGATTACCAATGCCAAGCCTGACCAGTGGAGCTATTCACGCGTTTTGTTTATTATCTGGCCAATGAACAATATAAGATAAAACAAAAGTTAGTGGGAAATTTAGCGCGAAAATTCAAATGAACCACTTACTGGCCTACACCTCACCATCTTCTTCCTCGTTTGTATTTTCCGGAAACATAAAAAAAGGTTAGCGGGGGTTTTAAACCCCCCCAAAATATGCTCTTTTTCAAAATAGCGATTAGGCTATGGTGTCACATAAATTAGGCGCGAGGTATGTGTTCAGATCGTCCAAGCATGCTGATTTTGACCATGGCACTGAGACGTTCTAATTTTACCATATGCATAAACGCCCAATTTAAAACTTGAAGAACCCTAATAATCGTTTATGGTGAAATCGCGTATAGGTGAAGAAAACTTAATTAAACAACAGGGTTAGCTTCAGAATGTTAAGAGCAATACAAAACAAGCATTAGATTTTAAAATTATGGCATGAATGATCAGATGCGATTATGCAAAAAAGATGAAATCGTTTGATAGCTAGGTACCAATTCTTGAGGTTATGGACGTGGAAAGGTATTCAGTTAGCTTCAGTAATGTCTTGGCAAGCTAATGGGATCAGTCTTTGCCTCTGAATCGTCCTCTAAGGCCACTTTCAGTTTTGAACTTTTTTGATAAAATTGCAAGTTTGATTCTTGTTTTGGGGCGCAGCATTCATGTTCTTGGCATTAGGGTTATCATGTATATATATGTGTGAACGATTAGGGTTCAAAATTGGATCAAAAAACCTTTTGCATTGATGGAATGGATATTGATTTTCATGGCATATATTTTCCAATCTTTTTCATGCATATTTGCTTCAAATTATGTCCAATTACCATGATTCTTTCCAAATCTGATCATGCACGAAATCTTGAGGCTATTTCATGTATAAAAAGATTTGATTGCATTGGTTTGGTATTTTCCACATATTTATTTTAATTAAATGAATTATTGGAAATTAAAAATTCAAATAAATAAATAAAAAAGATGAAAAACTTCCCTTTGGGCCAAATGGTCGTTCACATGCTTTGGATGATGAATTGTGGAAGAAAAAGAGGCCCATTAGTATTTTTAAGACATTTGAAGCAAAGTTGACTTTTCAAAATATCCAAAAATTTCCCAACTTCCACAAGGCATATCTTGCTCAATTTTTAAGCTTTGCTCATGTTCGTGGACATTTTGGAAAGGTATTGAAGTCCTCTAACCAATGCCTTTGGTCCCATTTCATTTTGATTTACCAATCTCAAGTTATGGTCTTTGACTTAAAGTCCCTTTTTGTTGACTTTTGAAAATGACCTATAATGTTGAAATTGATAACTTTTTGTGAGAGCATTTCTTGGACTTGAAGTGTGAAGAGGAGTTGTAGTAAATGTCTTTCTCTTCAAAATGAGCTTTGGATGGAATTTTTCTGATAATCCATGTGGAAGTTATGCCTTGGTCAAGTTACAGTTGACTTTTTCAACTGTCCAAATATGGAAACTTTTGCATCTTGAGACTTTTTGAGCCAAGCTTTGAGAATCATGATCAAGCATTGATCAAATGATGTTTGTGGCTTCAAAATGAGATGTTGACCAAAAATTTGAACTTTTGACTATCAAATGACCATTTTGCCCCTACAGTTGATTGTAGTGCAATTAGGGTTTTTGACTGTGCAATTTTGTGCTGAAAGTCTTAAAACTTAGTATGAGTATGCTTGACCATGTTTGTAGGCATGTGGGACTTGATTGGACCCTTGGAAAATTCATTTTCTTTATCAGAATCAAAACCCTAATTTTGACTGTTAGAAGGCCCTTGAACTGTGCAACCCTTGGGGAATTTTGAAGCTTTGACTTGGCAAATCTTGAAGAATATGGGAGGGCAAATTTTGGGGTACAACAGTTGCCCCTGTTCAATCTTCTTAGACCTGAGGATGCAGATTGGCTGACGTGCCTTTCGTAATCCGAAGGTGGAAGATGATTGAACACTAGAGTGCCCAGAAATTTGCGCTCACATAGTAGTGTGATGGTGGGGAATGGGCTTACAGATGCTATTTGGAGATTGATGGATAGGATGATGGGCTTATAGATGCCATGCTAAGAGATGATGGATAGGTGGATGGGCTTATAGATTCCATCTGGATGTTAATTGCGTAAGAGATTCCTTAGCGAGAACTTGCGTACCTGCAAAAGAAAAATGATTACCTGACCTGTTACAGGAGCTGGTCTTCAGATTCTTTATATAGATGTGTCCTGACTGGTTACAGGAGCTGGATCTGGAGCTTCAAAAGGTGATGAATGAACCAGGGATGGTTACTACCTCAACAGGAACGGTGAGAGAACCTTGGGACGATTACTACCTCCGCAGTAACAGGGAGAGAACCATAGGCGACTTCAACCTCAACAGTATCATTGAGAGAATCTTGGACGACTTCAACCTCAACAGTAATAATTGAGAGAATCTTGGGCGACTTCAACCTCAACAGTAATCATTGAGAGAATCTTGGGCGACTTCAACCTCAATAGTAATCATTGAGAGAATCTTGGACGACTTCAACCTCAACAGTAATCATTGAGAGAATCTTGGGCGACTTCAACCTCAACAGTAATCATTGAGAGAATCTTGGGCGACTTCAACCTCAACAGTAATCATTGAGAGAATCTTGGATATCTTCTACTAAGTCTTCATAAGGAAAATCTGTTAGGGGTCGATTTAGCTGGACTAGAGAAGGCCTTTGACTGGATAAGAAACAGAAAAATCTTAGGGTCGATTTAACTGAATCGGTCTAGGTCTTGAAATCTTCAACTGGATAAGAAACAGGGAGATCTTAGGGTCGATCTGACTGAACCAGAGAAGGCCTTGGACTGGATAAGAAACAGAAAAATCTTAGGGTCGATTTAACTGAACCGGTCTAGGTCTTGAAATCTTCAACTGGATAAGAAACAGGGAGATCTTAGGGTCGATCTGACTGAACCAGAGAAGGCCTTGGACTGGATAAGAAACAAAAAAAACTTAGGGTCGATTTAACTGAACCGGTCTAGGTCTTGAAATCTTCAACTAGATAAGAAACAGGGAGATCTTAGGGTCGATCTGACTGAACCAGAGAAGGCCTTGGACTGGATAAGAAACAGAAAAATCTTAGGGTCGATTTAACTGAACCAGTCTAGGTCTTGAAATCTTCAACTGGATAAGAAACAGGGAGATCTTAGGGTCGATCTAACTGAACCAGAGAAGGCCTTGGACTGGATAAGAAACAGGAAAATCTTAGGGTCGATTTAACTGAACCGGTCTAGGTCTTGAACATAGCTGAGAACTTAACTGGATCTTCCCTGAAAGGTAAAGGTCAGTCATATGCAATGCATGATATGGATCAAGCAATGATGTTCTCAACATAAATGAGATTTGTAAGATGTGATGCGTATATGCATGCTATAATGATGTATATGATGTTTATGAATGTAACTGTGTCTAGGAAAATAGATCCTTGACGGATGCCGGGAAGTCATATCCTAGGCTGATATTGAAGAATAGATTTTTTCCTCCGCTGGGGATGATAGTTGCAAGAATACCGGTAGGAGAAGATAACTCCGTTGGGGGATAAACTTGGCGAATGGACTACTCTGCGGGGAGAAAAGTACTCTAACGATCTTGCTGGGAAGCAATACTCTGTGGGGAGAGAGGTACTTTGTTGAGTTGTTGATAATAACTTGCTGGGGATACCCTTGTTGTGTTGGAAGTGTTTAATAGACTTCGCTGGGGATAAGAAGACTTTTGCCGAGGACGATCTTTCTGTGGCTTTTGGCTGAGGATAACCCAGTTATATCCTAGTAAGGAAATAACTCTTTGAATAAAGCCGGGGGACGCGTTCGTGCTCTACGAGGATAAGCTTCCAGAATCTACTGGGGATAAGCTTACTGCTTGGGGAGATGGATTCCAACTTTCCTGAGGAAACTGGATTGGACTCTCCTGGGGAAGTTTTGAGCTGTATCGGGGAAATGACTCCATTGAATGTCTGGTATACCGCCGGGGAACAATCTTTAGGTCAAGACTGCCGGGGATGCTTGTTAAGAATATCCGTATATTGTGCTGGGGAATGTCGAGATCTGCTGGAGGATACCCAACTTCCTTAAGGCTGATAATAGCTCTGCTTGAGGAGAGTGCACTGCCTTGCTGGCTTACTCTCTGGGGAATTAAGATGTACTGGTTATGTTCTTCAGCCGAACTCACCTTGGTACCTTGGTGGACAGAACAATTAGATCGCTTAGACCACTCATCGTTGCCCCTGTTTCTGAGGTGGGAGAAGAAGACCTATGAGGTGATGATAGTTGTTGACGGGCAAACCTTCTTCTGGTAGGCAGGTGACAAGATGACAGAACATAGTCGTACGCTTAGATCCCTAAATTTTGCCTAGACCGCCCTTTCGGGTTTTCATTCCACCTGGATACCCATTTTTGCCCAAGCCGCCTTTTCAGGTTTTCGACTCGCCGGGTGTACAGATTTTTCATTTCATCCCTTATTTTTGCCCGAACCCTTTTGGTTCGCCAGGAAGCCCTTATTTTTGCCTAGGCCAGTCGACCTAGCGGGTCTTTGATTGTGCGTAGTATTTTCTGACTATGTCCAAGTTCTAAGAGCGCAGGGAGTTGTCACTGTCAATAGTGTTGTGTTGCCATACCACCAGAAGATTTCTGATCATGCAAGATTCGTCGCTGGAATTCATGTCCAATGCCCCAAGTGTCTCAGATGGATATTTGCCCCTGGCTATTCGGCATTTTGAGAGATTCCCTGAATCTTGACCTGACTGCCCCAGATGATGGATGATGATCATGCCGTGCCCCTTGATTGGAAGTGCTTCTGTTCACTAGGCTTTCATCGTGCGAATTTCCCTGTTGTTCAAACAAATAGTCATATGCAAACAATGTTATATCAAAAATGCAAAGCTTATGTCTGTCTTGAAGATTTTGAAAATGCATTCTTTTTCATAAAACAAGTGAATGTTTGTAAAATGTGATGTCAACTCCGTATTTACCGTAGGCCTTAAGGAGTCAGGATACCTTTCGTAACAGTATGCTTTCGAACTAACCCATGCTTCAGCTAGGACTTTTAAGGGTTATAAAGTGGCTTGGTTCACGGTTTCAGAAACAAATGATAAAGGCTCAAATTTTATTTGTACCCACCCGCTCTTCGTGATGTTCTCCAAACCTAAACTCAGTTGATCATACGTTAGACCTTGTTTGAGTCTTTGCTCTGATTTTCCGGTGATGATTCGGATGTTGATAACTTATTTTGAATAGGCAGTCATTCCTCTTTTGTTGAGGGTTTGTAAGACCTCTTTCTTGTCTGATTTTTGTTATCCCTTTCTTTTTTGCCAGAACTGTTTCCTTTTTGGAATTACAGTCAGCGGGATGCCCCAGTTTTGTAAGTCTCCTTCATGGGTTTTGACTTAATGGGTTTTTTATTTTTGAGATAATGACTGCCTTTCTTTATTGATTATTCGGAACCATCACTGTCTTTCTTTGTTTTGTAAGGACCTCTTTGGTGCCGTTCGTTATACACCTGGATCAACTGAGAGACTACCCTGCCCCAGGTTATGATTAAGGGTTTTAAATTTCGAAAAGAAAAAACTCCTACTTCTTTGGCTCAGAGGGGTTGACGAGGGATTATCTTCCTTATAACTCCAGTGTTTAGGGATTGAAACAATGCCTGTACCTCATCAGCAGGGTCTGTTCAAAAGCATACTGTAAAGATTGCGGTATCATTTTCGTCATCCTCCCTCAAGAGGCTTAGAATTTTCAATCCAGAGTTGATCATCAGAAAAAAAATATGAAAATAATTTGCATATAGTGAATACGAATATATTGTTTCAGAACAGACGTATGCGATGCATTAATGGAATAACAACGTTTAACATGAATAAATGTTTGAACAAAAGAAAGAACAACACAACTTGAACATTCGAATGAACAAAAGTTTTCTAGTCTCAGGGCTTGTCACTTCAAATGGTGAGCCTTGGAGGGATGGTATAAAAATTCAGCCTGACCATCTTGTGTGAACTCCAATGCCCCTTCATCAATCAAGTCCTGGATCTTGTTCTTCAGAGCCCAACACTCATTTGTATCATGTCCTGGACAGGCAGAGTGGTAAGCACACCTTTTATTGGGATCATAGATAGGAGATGCTGTGTTGGGGTTCCGGGGATGAGCCCTTAATGTGATCAGATTCAATCTCAACAGGCGTTGTAAAGCTTGGAACAACGACATGTTGAGCTGGGTGAATTGCCTCCTGGGCCTGTCTGGTTGAAGCTGGTGAGGTTGATACTGAGTTTGTGACCCTGAAGCCAATTGAGGAACTTTCCCCTTACCTCCTTGTCTCAAAGATGGTTGAATGATGACTGGACTTTCAACCTTAGATGTTTGCCCCAGTTGATTACCCCGAAGCAGTTGGTTGACGAGAACTCCGAGCTCATCTTGTCTTTGAGCTAAGCCTTGTATGATAGTCACCTGCCCCAGTATCTGGGTTTTCATTGCATCCATTTCAGCTTGCAGATGTTTCAGCCGTTCGTCCTCAGCGCTGTTCCTGACCGAAGTCTCCATGAGAAGTGTCCTTAGCTCCTCCTACCCCTTGGATAGATTCAGGAGGATTTCCCCGAACCGAGTCTCTTGAGCAAGAAGGTCTTGGTTATCTTGTTGGGAAGCCATTGCTGAAATAAACAGCGAGAACGGTAAGTGACCTGCAACAAGGATACCTGTAATGCAATGATATGCATGATATGTATGTAATGTTTTCAAGGACCTCGCGGGATAAACAAGAAGATTGTTAGTATTTGGGATCCAATAGCTTGATTGAAGGAGCTTCATGTTGTTGAGAGTCCTTCTTCAAGTGTCAAAGGCTCACCATATCCAGTGGGTCATAGCCCCTGATAACCTTAGCTAGGGGATCCTTCTTCAAGTGTCAAAGCTCACCATATCAAGTGGGTCATAGCCCCTGACAACTTTGTCTAGAGGAAAATAAATCCTCTTTGCCCCTTGCTAGATGTTTGATTTATCATGACCTGCATCACAAGCCTTTGAGATCCTTGAAATGGGTTAGGATGTATGCAATGGTATGATGTCATGATGCATGGGGTAATATGGATAAGCCCTGTTATGAGCCCTTATTAAGGACTATAAACAAAACCTGCAAGCAAACTCAGTAAACCCTGTTATGAGTCCTAATTAAGGACTGCAAACCAAAACCTGCAAGAAACTTAGTAAACCCCGTTATGAGTCCTAATTAAGGACTATAAACAAAACCTGCAAGTAGCTTATGGGTCAGATAACAAGCATGCAAGTAATCAAGTATGAAGGCACACAAGTCACACAAGAGAAGCCCTTAGAGTTTAGGCCAGCATGGGGTCTGGGTATTACCCTCTTGAAGTTGGTGGGCTCAAAACCTGTCCTATCAGAAGTAACCGGGTTCTAAGGGTCCCAATATCACCGGATTGCTTTCATTGTTCATCGTTTCGATTTAGCCACTGAATTGGAGACCGAAATATTCCAGGAAAGCAACCCTCAATTGAGTGTAGTATCGAGTATCAACCAACCTCGGACTGCACCAAAGTCAGTTATCTCACTACCCTAAAGAGGCCAAGATAGTTCAATTAAGGTTCCTAAGGTCAGTTTATGCTTCACGACACCACGCGGAGGCCCCGTACTCTCCTTGACTGAACTCAAGGGTTACCGGTACACACCAAAGTGCCACATCAACGTAGCAGACTGTTTCAACCATGTCGGTATACCCCGCACAGTTCCCTCACAGCCTTGTTGCTACTTTCTAAGAAGGTATCCCCCAGATCCGGGCTAGGATCTATAGAACTCCCAAGACAACCCCACAATTTTAAAGAAAGCAAAGCAATACAATTGAAAACACAGTTATGAACTAACCCTAAGGTACACTTCACTTTAAGTTTATATCCCCAGCAGAGTCGCCAGTTCTGTGATCGGTGGATCTGGAACTGACTGTTTAACGCTGGTTCGCGAAATGTTGCGGTAAGCAAGAGTTGCCACCGTCTTTTATTTTCTCCAAATGGAAAGGACAAAAGCACAGAAAAATTCCTTAAAGAGATTGCTCTCGGTTCGGGAGGTAGATTATAGAAAGGGAAGGTGTTAGCACACTTTCTATCCATGGTTATCCATGGGCTCTTAGATACTTGCTCATTGTGTTTTCAAAAATGGTTTGTTTGCTTTTCAACTGTGGGTTTTAAAAAGTTTCTTTGAAAATTCCAGTTCGACTCTTGTATCGGTCCTCAAGAGTGTTTGAAAAATTTGCTTTCGAAAGCTTTTTGAAAAGGTGTCGGTGTGAAAAGTATTTTTTGATTTGTTTTGAAATTAGAGCAAGTATCTAGAGTCATCTACCTACCCTAAGGAATTCGTCTGTGTAAATGTCTTTTAAAGTAGTGCCATCCCACCATTGAGAGGTAGGTAGCACCACCATTGGAGGTGTTCGGGTCAATTCGAAGTTCGGGACATGGTGATCACCAGAGCAATAGGAAGACACCTTAGAAGCTACCCTCATGCCAGGTTCCCAGATCATGAGGACTTACTAAGACATCCTCTACTCGACGATCACCTTTCGAGGCAAGGCAACAATGAGGCGTACCCTAGGGGTGGTGTGTGATTTTGTGTGTCATGTTCATTTATATTTATCTTGTTCATGTCAGGTGATCTACGCGTTCGTTTTTATTTAACATTCATTCTTGCATGCCATTATTAACAGTTAAAAGTTGCGAGAAATATAAAATTCCTAAACTATTACAAAGGCGCGGATCCACATCGCCAAAATAAATCCAGGACCCGATTTGACATAAAATAATAAAGTGCGAGAAACATAAATTTACACGGCTTTGGGAGAATTACATAAGTATTTAAAAGAAAATGCGCGAATCGAATTAAAATTGAAAGCGAGGGCGTTGGACCCTTTTTAGGAAATTAAACTATTATTGAATTAATGAAATTAAAATGAAAAAAGAAATTATTTCTTTTTGGAGTTTTTTATATTTAGGGTTTTTTATGTGAATTAAATGAAAGTTAAACCTAATTCTAGCCATTTTTAATTTATTAAAAAAAAATGAAAATTACCTAAAATTAAACCTAATTAATTAATGCAATTTGATTTATGAAAATAAATAATTAATTATTAGTGATGAGAAAATAAAAGAAAAAGTAATAAAATTGATTAAAACCTAATTCTACAAGCTTCTAATTTATTAAGAAAAGATATTAGAATTAACCCTAATTGAAAACTAAATTAAATGGTATTATTTATTTACAAAAAATATTAAATCAAATATATTTATTTTTTATCTTTTCTGTTTTTTTACTATTTTTATATTTTATGAAAATAAATTAAATTAAAGGAATTAATTAAAAAAAGAAATAATTGAAACAAATAAAATAAAGAAAAGAAAAGAAATACAATACCTTGGGGGGGTTCTGTCCCCAATTGGAGGTAAAGTCCTAGCAATTCTGGCCCATTAAGCCTTGGCCTTATTGAATTTTTGGCTAGCGTGTAGGTGCGTTGACTGCAGCACATCATGGTCTCCAAATCCTGGCCTTTGGTTGGATGTAGTGGGACGTGTGGCACGTTTGAGTGAGGAGCGTAGGGTGATCTTCAGGGCATGAGCCACATGGGAAGACGTTATGAAAAATATTAGTGAAAGGGAAGGGGACCTGGGGTTCGAACCCAGGTCCTAGAGATTACCAATGCCAAGCCTGACCAGTGGAGCTATTCACGCGTTTTGTTTATTATCTGGCCAATGAACAATATAAGATAAAACAAAAGTTAGTGGGAAATTTAGCGCGAAAATTCAAATGAACCACTTACTGGCCTACACCTCACCATCTTCTTCCTCGTTTGTATTTTCCTGAAACATAAAAAAAGGTTAGCGGGGGTTTTAAACCCCCCCAAAATATGCTCTTTTTCAAAATAGCGATTAGGCTATGGTGTCACATAAATTAGGCGCGAGGTATGTGTTCAGATCGTCCAAGCATGCTGATTTTGACCATGGCACTGAGACGTTCTAATTTTACCATATGCATAAACGCCAAATTTAAAACTTGAAGAACCCTAATAATCGTTCATGGTGAAATCGTGTATAGGTGAAGAAAACTTAATTAAACAACAGGGTTAGCTTCAGAATGTTAAGAGAAATACAAAACAAGCATTAGATTTTAAAATTATGGCATGAATGATCAGATGCGATTATGCAAAAAAGATGAAACCGTTTGATAGCTAGGTACCAATTCTTGAGGTTATGGACGTGGAAAGGTATTCAGTTAGCTTCAGTAATGTCTTGGCAAGCTAATGGGATCAGTCTTTGCCTCTGAATCATCCTCTAAGGCCACTTTCAGTTTTGAACTTTTTTGATAAAATTGCAAGTTTGATTCTTGTTTTGGGGTGCAGCATTCATGTTCTTGGCATTAGGGTTATCATGTATATATATATATATATATATATATATATGTGAACGATTAGGGTTCAAAATTGGATCAAAAAACCTTTTGCATTGATGGAATGGATATTGATTTGCATGGCATATATTTTCCAATCTTTTTCATGCATATTTGCTTCAAATTATGTCCAATTACCATGATTCTTTCCAAATCTGATCATGCACGAAATCTTGAGGCTATTTCATGTATAAAAAGATTTGATTGCATTGGTTTGGTTTGGTATTTTCCACATATTTATTTTAATTAAATGAATTATTGGAAATTAAAAATTCAAATAAATAAATAAAAATGATGAAAAACTTCCCTTTGGGCCAAATGGTCGTGCACATGCTTTGGATGATGAATTGTGGAAGAAAAAGAGGCCCATTAGCATTTTTAAGACATTTGAAGCAAAGTTGACTTTTCAAAATATCCAAAAATTTCCCAACTTCCACAAGGCATATCTTGCTCAATTTTTAAGCTTTGCTCATGTTCTTGGACATTTTGGAATGGTCATGAAGTCCTCTAACCAATGCCTTTGGTCCCATGTCATTTTGATTTACCAATATCAAGTTATGGTCTTTGACTTAAAGTCCCTTTTTGTTGACTTTTGAAAATGACCTATAATGTTGAAATTGATAACTTTTTGTGAGAGCATTTCTTGGACTTGAAGTGTGAAGAGGAGTTGTAGCAAATGTCTTTCTCTTCAAAATGAGCTTTGGATGGAATTTTTCTGATAATCCATGTGGAAGTTATGCCTTGGTCAAGTTACAGTTGACTTTTTCAACTGTCCAAATATGGAAACTTTTGCATCTTGAGACTTTTTGAGCCAAGCTTTGAGAATCATGATCAAGCATTGATAAAATGATGTTTGTGGCTTCAAAATGAGATGTTGACCAAAAATTTGAACTTTTGACTGTCAAATGACCATTTTGCCCCTATAGTTGATTGTAGTGCAATTAGGGTTTTTGACTGTGCAATTTTGTGCTGAAAGTCTTGAAACTTAGTATGAGGATGCTTGACCATGTTTGTAGGCATGTGGGACTTGATTGGAACCTTGGAAACTTCATTTTCTTTATCAGAATCAAAACCCTAATTTTGACTGTTAGGAGGCCCTTGAACTGTGCAACCCTTGGGGAATTTTGAAGCTTTGACTTGGCAAATCTTGAAGAATATGGGAGGGCAAATTTTGGGGTACAACACTATGCAATTTAAAATATAATCCATAAAAATAAATGACATAATACAAGAATAAATAAATATCAATTGCATAAAAAACCTGGAAATAATGTTGCTATGGTAATCTTGGATGTTACAAATTCCTTGCAGCTCGATCAAAATCAATAAATTGTGTTAATTCTTAGATGAAGAATTAACACTCTAAAACTAATGCTGGAAATAAAAATTACAGTATGTGTAGAAAAAGCTCAAAAGCAGGAAAATAGAATAATTGCAGGAAAATAGAAATTTGGTTCTGGGAAAATTTCTTCGACCATCATCCATTGCACTACCACATATATATAGAAGAAAATATTGCAGTTGAGAAAATCTTGGAAAAGGCTTGAGTGGAGTAAGACCAGGATGCATGGTTACTGAGTGGAGGAAATATAGGAGAAGAATTCTGCCCTCACGTTGCCCACGTCTCCATTAATTCATAACGTTCCTCTTTACGCGTGTGACGGTCGTCACAGGTGGGTGACGGTCGTAATGCGCTTGAATAGCGCATTACGCTCGTCAATGATGTGTGACGAGCGTTCTTTCTAGTTGGGGAGGCGTTACGGTCATCACAGGGTGTGACGGTCGTCACCGTTACAAAATCTGCAGATTTTGCAGATTTGGTTCTTTTCTCTTCTGTTTCTTGTTTAGCTTTCTTCATGTGGTCCTTTTTCATTGGTTTGAGTTGACAAATGTTGTACCTGTGAAAAGACACAAAAACTCAGAATAATCGGGAGTTAGATGACTCAATGTATTATAAAATTGGTAAAAAGCGTAGTAATTATATGATACGATTTCTCGTTATCAAATTCCCCCATACTTAAACCTTTGCTTGTCCTCAAGCAAATAGTCATTCGAAAGGTCGGACAAGTTTTGTCAAGCGCATATGCATGACATACCTTGGATTTTTAAAGCAATTTCGGGAAATCCTCGTTGGTTCGGCCAATACTTGAGTGAAACACTAATGATACGCTAATGACACAAGCAATAAGCTTAGTCGTAGGCTTCCATTTCAAACGAGCTATCCAACAGTTCCATTATAACTCTGCCCAGAGTTCCTCGTATCTATTTCACCCGGTTTCATTCTGGCGCAATCACATTAAGCCCTTTGTCTTATCACGCACGTAGTGGAGTAACCAGATAGTGACTTTGATCCTTTAGCACGGGGTCTGGTACACGAATGTGGCAACCCTACATACGTTATCCAAATTGGAGGTTGTGGGGGATCGAGCCGTAGCACGCCCTACCAAGTCCAGAACCAGATACCTCTAAACCAACCAACAGTGGATTCCTTCATTATTTGCTCAGCTCTTATATGTGACCGTATATTTTGGTGCACAAAATTTCTTTTCTTTTAGCAGCGAGATAGGAAGGATATTTTTATGATCAGGCATCAAACACTTATATTCATCAATTCTCCACGTGGTTTGTGTCAAGACGGTGCTGACTGCTAGTATAAACTACTAGGGGTTACTGTAGAACTAAAAACTCCATATATCGGTATAATGGTTATTGAAACGGATCGCGTAAGTAGGAAGTCTACGGTATCATAATCGTATCGATCTTGTTATGTCGTTTTCGGCTTCCTCAACTGGGATTTCGTTAGAATATGTATGTCTGGCTAATGCGAAGAAATTTTTTTTTTGGTATGGCTAAATAAAGCGAAGAACTTGAATCGAGACATATCATAAAAATTTACTAGTTTATAAAAGATGGAAAGGTACCTCTCCCACACTAAATCTGACATTGTCCTCAATGTTGCGGTATATAGGCGGGGAAGTACAATTACAAAAACAAACGGAAAGGAAATGAAACAGAAAAAATAAACTACATAGAAAATAAAGAAAACTACTGGTGACCACGTCCTCTACTCCTGGTGCGAGAGCGTCTGGTAGGAGTGGCTTCTGGGTCAGTATCCTGGTAACCAAGGGTGTTAACGTCTAGTCTTAAGGCGTTGAGCTCTGACAGGGCCTCATCCAACCTCTCATTCATGCTCCGTTGTCCAGTCAAGATCTGAGTGTTTTGAGCGCACAGATACTCATATTGCTCATGTTGTCTTCTTTCAAGCGCTGCGCTCATTTGATTTTGCATATGAATGGCGCGGAGGACCTCTTCAAGAGTAATAGGAGGTGGTGCAGATGAAGGTCCTGGAATGTCGTGGACGGGAGGAGCATTGTCCAGCTCTTCTTGAATTTCGTCTACGGGGGCATTAGGCTGGTCTTCATGAGTGGGGGCATGCCCTGTGGGAGCTGCAGGATCGAATAACCCGTTGGCTCAATTTCGTAGATCGATTCGGTCCCTGCAAGGCAAAGTGATGTTCTGATAAACAGTGTTTCTGATCACAGGGTGGAATCTGCCATCCTCCCGCTCATAAATGAGATGTGCGGCCTTGCAGTGATCCCAAGTCAGCAAAGCCGGTGCCATAGAAGGCATACTCGCGATAGCAACACCATAGTTCAGATCCATGGCAAGTGAAGTGACCAGCCCTCCGAAATAAAAGGGTTTTCCGCCTCTAGCACAAATAGAGTGGACATGAGCCAGTAAGAACGGGGCGGCGTTGATCTTTTTCCCGGTGAATGCGCAATGCATAAAGAAGAGCTCCTTGGAGTTGAGCTTGTGGTTGCTGTCACGGGTGAAGATTGTGTTGCTGAGGATACGGTGGAAATAACGGATGGTCGGATTATGAACGTGGGTGGCATTGAGGTGGTCGTAGGATCCGGCACGGATATTTGTCATACTGTGCCATAAGTTGAAAGCTTCCTCACCAAAATATCTGGCACCAGGAGATGGACACCTTCGTCAGAACAGAAGCCTAAAATTCATGCGATGTCGGATTGGGGCAGCTCGTGCTCTATGCCAAACATGCGAAATTTGGCCAGGCCTGACAGTTGGTTCGTGGCACCTGGCGGAGTGATGTATACAAAGGAACTCAAAAACTCAAGGGTTAGAGTTTCATAAATCGGTCGCGGTTCACGGCACAGGTTCCATAAATCCACACTCTGCAACAATTGTCGGACACTGTCAAGTAGTCCCAAACTCCTCAAACAGTCAAGATCAACATACCGTGTAGGTTGGAGACCGCGACGTTGAAACTTCTGGAATTTGACCCGTTGGGTTTCGCCTTGTTTGCCGGATCTGAAAGTGAGAGCGGGAGCTTGTTGATTGTTGTCCATGGTGTTTGTAAAACAGATTGAAAAAGGTTTGGAATGAGAATGGAGTAGTGGGTTGATGGGGTTTTTAGTGTTATAATGTTGGAAGTTTGAAAAAAAAATGGAGTGGGTATGTTACGTTATTTTGCAGCAATGGAGGTTTTGTGGGTTTTGAAGACAATGGTTGGAACGGCTCTGTAATAGCAGTTCTGATATATTGTACGCGTGACGGTCGTCACGAGGGTGTGACAGGCGTAACACGGTGAAACGCGTGTTACGCTCGTCACGAGGGTGTTACGAGCGTCATGCATTCAATGTCATTAATGAGAAGACCGTTAAATATGTATATATATATATATATATATATATATATATATATATATATATATATATATATATATATATATATATATATATATATATATATATATATATATATATATATATATATATATATATATATATATATATATATATATATATATATATATATATATATATATATATATATTATTTTCTTAATATTATAATTTAAAATAATATTTACCAATACACTAATGAAATATTTGCAGAAAATATAAACAGTAAATTAAAAATAAAAAATATACTGAAAATGAAACACATGAATGAAAATAAAATAATGGCAGTAGGGCAATAAAACTTGATACTTGATAAATAATTGAAATTGCATTAATCCATAAGAATTGTTTGGAAATAAAAATAACTTAAATAAAAAATGATAAAATGCTAGAACAAATTAGATTCCTCCCCCACACTAAAACTAAACAGTGACCTCACTGTATGTACAAATGCAAGAGAAGAACAAATCAAGATAACAACGACAATCTCTAGCCACGGGGAGTAGGGAACATATGTTGGTGCATGAAATCCAGCTGGACAGTCACCAAATCCATGAAAGCGATGAAGTCCACTCGTAGAGATGTAAGCTCACCCCGCATTTCGGTAATTTCTTCATGCAAGGAGTTAAGGGTGACAGTAGGTGGAGGCGGTGGTGGTATCTCTGGAGCCTGGGTGGTGGTCTCAGTAGAAACTACATGCTGCTCCCATGGATCGGGAAACTGGTGGTATCCCGGTGGTGTTGTAGGATCTTCAGCATCACGAGAGGTGTTGGGTACTTCATAGATGTCAACAGTGGAAGTAGACGAAGGCGGTGTAGGAGGATGGTGGAGGTCAAAAAGCCAGTTTGCTCTATTGTGGACACTAGTGATAGGGTTCGGGAGCATAAACTGGTGGACAGTCTCATGATTAATTAACAGCTCGAATTCATTTGGCCCAAGATTCCCTATAAAACTGGTGTTGAAGCAAAATTCAATGTTCATTGGCTTTATTCCATAATGCGGTGCTGATCCTAGCATAGGCCTTCGGAGTCCAATGGCATTAGAGATCATAGTGACTAAACCACCCAACAGGATTGGTGCATTCGGAGTTTGTATAATACGTTCCATGTTAGCTAGCATATAAGCGGCACCGTTTACTGGACGACTTTGAGAAGCACAGTACATAATGAAGAGCTCGTCACGTGACACTGATGTAACATTTTGCTCTTTACCAAAAAGGGTATGGGCGATGATCTTATGAAAGTACCTGATAGCTGGGTTGTGGATAGACTTAGAATAAAGGTCAGACGGCTCTGGATGGTTATTGCCAGCAATGCTACCCCAGAAAAAATCAAGGTCAGAATTAAGCAATAGGTCCTCCTGGGTCATAGTAATAACATCAGGGCCAAAAGGGAATCCTAACAGGTTGGCAAACTCCCTAAGTTTATAGTGGTAGTCCATGTCAAACAGCCTGAAGGTGATCAACCCACGGTTGAACCCTAACCCATGATTTGGAAGGTAGCTCAATGTGCTCAGGAATTCAAGGGTCAGCTTCCTGTAGGTACAATACCATCTCCGAATAGGAGCAGTGTCCCAGCCTATCTGGTGTAGCAGATACATGACACTCTCTCGAATGCCTAGAGCAGTCATAGCATGGTCATCAGCGTAAATTGTAGGGCACATTTCACGCTCAGCCAGATCCTCAAAGCGTCTTCTCTAGTGCCTGCTTCTCAAGGTGATATTCATGTAGTTTACTCGTGCCATGGAGTTAAATATGAAAGCTAAAGAATTACCCCTGAAAATACTTAATAAATGTTTGAAAAACTAAGTTAGTATTTTCAGGTTAAAAATGCCGAAGTTAAATCAAAAAGAAAAAGAAAGTTTAAAGGAAAAAAATAAAAATAGAAGAAAAAGAAAATAAAAAGGAGTAAGAGATTCAACATGAAAGTTTTGAAGATTAAGAAAAAGAAAAGAAAAATAAAAACATATTAAAATAATAAAAATAATTAAAAGAAAACATGGGTTGCCTCCCATGAAGCGCCTTTGTTTTATGTCGATGGCTCAACAGATAATACATATTCAGTTAGGTATCGGGGTAGGTAGCTCACTTAACTGAAGATAAGCCGAATAGTTTAGATTTCTGACGTTAAAGTAGTGCTTTAAGCGCTGGCCATTGACTATGAATGGTTCGATAAAATTTCCTTTAATTTCTATCGCACCACTCGGGAAAACTTTATTAATTTCAAACGGTCCTGACCATGTGGAACGTAATTTTCCCGGGAAAATTTTCAGTCTAGAGTTGAATAGGAGTACGATGTCTCCTTCCTTAAATTCTTTCCGTGAGATACGCTTATCGTGCCATTTTTTGTTCTGTCCTTATAAATTCTAGCATTTTCATAAGCGTCTAAACACAATTCTTCTAATTCATGGATATCTAATATTCGTTTCTCGCCAGCAATCTTGTAATTTAAGTTAAGGGTTTTAATTGCCCAGTAAGCTTTATGTTCTAATTCTACTGGAAAATGACAAGATTTTCCATAAACTAATTTAAACGGCGTTGTTCCGATATGGGTTTTAAAAGCTGTCCTATATGCCCAAAGAACATCATTTAGCTTGGAGGACCAATCTTTTCTGGATGTGGCTACGGTTTTCTTAAGGATTTGTTTTATTTCCGTATTTGACACTTTCACTTGTCCACTCGTTTGAGGATGGTATGGTGTGGCTATGCGATGTTTAACGCCATATTTTGAAAGTAGTTTTTCAAAAATTCTAGAGATAAAATAGGAACCGCCATCACTGATTACTAGTCTTGGTACACCGAATCGTGGGAAGATAACATGCTTGAATAGTTTAAGTACCACTCGTGTATCGTTTGTGGGTGCAGCGATGGCTTCAATCCATTTTGACACGTAGTCAACAGCTGCCAATATATACTTATTTCCAAAAGATGCGGGGAATGGTCCCATGAAATTAATACCCCACACATCGAAAATTTCTACTTCGAGAATCGCTTTTTGCAGCATTTCGTCGCGTCTAGATATATTTCCTGTGCGCTGACATCTATCGCAATTCATAATTGCTATGTGGACGTCCTTCCATAAAGTAGGCCAAAAGAAGCCAGCTTGAAGTATTTTTGCACAAGTTTTCCATGTACTAGTGTGTCCATCATAAGGGGCGGAATGGCAATGGGCAATGACATCGTCTATTTCATCATTAGGAACACATCGACGATAGATACCATCGGCGCCTCTTTTAAAGAGTAATGGTTCATCCCAAAAGTAGTGTTTAAGATCATGGAAGAATTTCTTCCGCTGTTGGTACGTTAAATCGGGTGGTAAAACACCGGCAGCTAAATAGTTGACGAAATCAGTGTACCATGGTAATGTGGTGTTGGTACAAAGGGCTTTTACTACCGCAGCTGTTAAACGTTTGTTGTGTTGATCTAAACTTTCGGTAGGAGCTATCTCTAGTTTAGCAATAACGTGTTCATGAGGGAAATCTTCGTTTATGGGAACACTCTCAGTTTGGATTCCATCTAATCTCGACAAATGGTCTGCTACCACGTTTTCAGTCCCTCTATTGTCTTTTATTTCCAAGTCAAACTCTTTTAGGAGTAAGATCCATCTGAGTAGTCGCGGTTTGGTGTCTTTCTTACTTAGCAAGTATCGAATTGCAGCATGATCCGTGTAAATAATGATTTTGGCGCCCACTAAGTAGGAACGAAATTTATCCAATGCGAATACAACAGCTAAGAGTTCCTTCTCCGTAGTGGCGTAATTCATTTGTGCGGGATCGAGTGTTCTGCTTGCATAGTAGACAGCGTGAAGCTTTTTATCTTTGTGTTGTCCTAGGACTGTGCCTACAACATAATCGCTCGCATCGCACATTATTTCAAATTATAGGTTCCAATCAGGAGGTTGCATAATAGGTGTTAAAATTAAGGCTTCTTTAAGCATCTCAAATGCGTTTAAGCATTTATCGTCGAAAATAAACTCAACTTCTTTCATTAATAATTCAGTTATCGGCTTAGTGATTTTAGAGAAATCTTTTATAAAACGTCGGTAAAAACCAGCGTGTCCTAGAAAACTTCTTATTTCTCTAACTGTTTTGGGTGGTTGAAGGTTTTTGATAATCTCGATTTTTGCTTTGTCGACTTCAATCCCTCTGTTTGATACAATATGACCCAACACAATTCCTTGTCTCACCATGAAGTGACATTTTTCCCAATTGAGCACTAGGTTAACATTGACACAGCATTTCAGTACTAATTCAAGGTTTGATAAACATCCGTCAAAACTTTCTCCACAGACAGAAAAATCGTCCATGAATACTTCCATAATTCCGTCTAAAAAATCTGCGAAAATCGCCATCATGCATCGTTGGAAAGTTGCAGGTGCGTTACATAGTCCAAATGGCATTCATCGGTATGCAAAGGTACCATAGGGGCATGTGAACATGGTTTTCTCTTGATCATCAGGATGAATGGGAATTTGGAAGAATCTTGAGTATCCGTCAAGATAGCATAAATGGGAATGTTTGGCTAAGCGCTCGAGCATTTGATCAATGAATGGTAATGGGAAATGTTCCTTGCGCGTAGCTTTGTTTAGTTTTCTGTAATCGATGCACATTCTCTCTCCTGTTTGAGTACGTTGTGCCACCGATTTTCCTTTTGTGTTTGTTATAACCGTAACACCTCCTTTCTTAGGTACTACGTGAACTGGACTGACCCAGTTGCTATCTGATATTGGGTATATGATGCCAGCCTCTAGTAGTTTCTGCACTTCTTTCTTAACTACTTCACTTAGGATAGGATTTATTCGTCTTTGATGTTCTCTAGAAGTCTTTCAGTCCTCCTCCAACATAATGCGGTGCATACAGAGAGAAGGGCTTATTCCTTTTAGATCTGATATATTATAGCCTAACGCGGTTGGATACTTTCTTAACACACTAAGAAGTTTTTCGGTTTCGATCTTCCCTAAATTGGCATTGACTATAACTGGCCGTTCGAGTTATTTATCTAAAAATTCATACCTAAGATCTTCAGGTAACGTTTTAAGTTCTATACCAGTTTTCTTATCAGTTGGGGTAGGATCAGGTGTTAAGGCGAAACATTCGCTTAGGTTGGCATCTAGATGTTCTTGTTTCCAGTCATCATCCTTGAGGATAGTTGGTGTCGGAATTTTCAACATCCCAAAATAGGTGTCTTCTTGGCTTTCTAGTTCTTTGACACATTCATCAATAATATCCAGGAGATAGCATGAGTCATCTATAGCAGAGGCTTTGAAGAACTGGGAAAGAATGAATTCTACTTTTTCTTCTCCTACCTCGAAGGTAAGCTTTCCTTTCTTAACGTCAATGATGGCTCCTGCAGTAGCTAAAAATGGTCTTCCTAATATGATGAGAATGTTTGAATCTTCCTTGATGTCCATTATTATGAAGTCAATTGGTATGTAAAATTGTCCTATTCGGACAAGGATGTTTTCTAGCATACCAACAGGGAATTTGACTGATCTGTCGGCTAGTTGTAGGGACATCTTGGTAGGTCTCATGTCACCTAATTTGAGCTTCTCTCAAATAGATAAGGGCATTAGACTAACACTTGCTCCTAAGTCGCATAGATCTTTGTCTATGACAGATTTTCCAATTACACATGGTATGGAGAAACTACCAGGATCTTTTAGCTTTGGAGGCATGTTATTTTGAATTATGGCGCTACATTCGGCAGTTAGCATAACGATTTCGTTTTCAATGATTTTTTTCTTATTAGACAATATTTCTTTTAGGAATTTAGCATATGATGGCATTTGGGTTATAGCTTCTGTAAACGGAATAGTAACGTTTAATTATTGCAGAAGTTCTACAAATTTCTTGAATTGCCCCTCGTTCTTGGATTTTGTAAGTCTTTGAGGGTATGGAATTGGTGGTTTATATGGCGGTGGAGGCACGTAAGGTTTTTCTGAAGCCTCTCTGTTCTCATTCGCGTCTTCCTCTACATTCTCAGATTGTTCTTTCGATTTCTTTGCTTCCATTTCAGGTTTCTGATACATGGTCGGGTTTTAGAGTCTAGGATCTACCGGTCCATCGAGTGCTGTCCCACTTTGTAATGTGATAGCATTAGCGTGTCCTTTAGGATTGGGTTGTGGCTGTCCAGGAAATGTACCAGCAGGTGTGGCAGAACTAGCTTGGTGTTGTGCTACTTGGGAGATTTGGGTTTCTAACATTTTATTGTGAGTTGCTAGGGCATCTACCTTATTTGCTAATAGCTTCAATTGTTCACCGGTGTGAACATTTTGATTGAGGAATTCTTTGTTTTATTGAGCTTGATTAGCGATAAAATTTTCCATTAAGATTTCAAGGTTAGATTTCTTAGGAATGTTAGGAACATTAACAACAGGTTTTTGATAACCTGGAGGTACAGCAGGTGCTTGGCCAGGTGCATATAAAGCATTATTGCACTTGTACGAGAAGTTAGGATGGTTCTTCCAAACAGGATTATAGGTATTGGAATAAGCATTACCTTGAGCGTAATTTACCTGATCAACTGATATTCCTGCTAAAATTTTACATTCGGTTCCAACATGACCAGGGACTCCACAAACTTTGCAATTTGGGGTAAGTGCAACCACGGTGGCCGCAGGAGGTAAGGTCAAGCTTTCTATCTTTTAGGTAAGAGCATCTACCTTAGCATTAACTTTATCTAGGCTACTAATCTCGTACATCCCACCTTTGGTTTGAGTTTTCTCCACAAATGTTCTTTCTCCTCCCCACTGATAGTAGTTTTGAGCCATATTTTCAATGAGTTGGTTAGCTTCGTCATAAGGCTTGTCCATCAGTGTACCACCTGCGGTGGCATCTATAGAGAGTCTTGTGTTGTACAAGAGTCCATTATAAAACGTGTGGATGATCAGCCATTTTTCTAGTCCGTGATGTGGGCACATTCGCATCATATCTTTGTAGCGTTCCCATGCATCAAATAGCGATTCAGTATCCTTCTGCCTAAATCCGTTGATTTGGGCTCTTAGTGCAGCAGTCTTGCTTGGGGGAAAGTATCATTCTAAAAATACAATCTTAAGTCCTTCCCACGTAGTGACGGAATTTGATGGCAAGGATTGCAACCAAGCCCAAGCTCTATCTCTTAGCGAGAAAGGGAAAAGACGTAATCTTATTGCATCTTTACTAATACCATTTGGTATAACTGTGTCGGCAAATTGAACGGATTTTGTAAGATGTTCATTTGGATCCTCGAAAGGATCTCCAGAGAATTGGCGTTGTTGGATAGCTGATATCAAGGACGGTTTCAACTCAAAATCGTTTTGATTTATTACTGGAGCAGCAATGCTGTTGTGGGGTTCTTGTTGTGATGGAGCTGCGTACTTCTTCAGTGGACGGGTCCTTTGTTCTTCGGCCATGTCTACTTCTTTATTAGTTTCGATTTTAGAGGAAGAATTAGAATATGTTTCAGAATCAATCTTGATTTCAGGTTTGGGTAAAGGAATAGCGTGATTTAAACAGTAATCCCTGACTGCACGTCTTACGGAAAGGATGCGTTCAGGTTCGTCCGTCGATTTGTCAAGTGGTTCACCTTGTGAGCGAGTCCTTGGCATACAAATCGAAAAAGGGTTTCTGTTGCCTAGTCTAAACGCGCAACAGAAGAATCGTACTTAATTGACTAATCAGTCCCTGGCAATGGCGCCAAAAACTTGATCGGGACTTTATAAGTCTATTGGGATACTAACTGCAAGTATACAATTTAGTCGTTCTAGTTTTAAATGATTATCGAACCCACAGAGACTGAGGATCAATCGCATACGATCTAATGCTACAATTGTCTAACTAAGCGATGAATATTTGGTTTTAGGGGAAAATAGTTTAATTAAAGATAATAGTAATAGCTATACCGGTATGTGATAGTCGGACTTCGGGAATTCGGGTGAATCGCTTGGCATATAAAGTATTTCGGTAAAAACGAATTGTTTAAAAACCTGAGACATACACTCTCGTGTTCATGAAATAAGTCATGCTACTAAACCTAGTGGATGCACTTTAAATTTAATAACACTTTTTGAAAACAATTTGAGTTTAATTAATTTGTTAAAACACTCTCATGTATTTAAAAATTAATGTTTCGTTACCACTATCTGGGTCGAACCCCAGCTCTCGCATGCAGGTTCTTGCCTTATTTAATTTCCCACTCTCGTGGCAAAATCGTGTTAATTATCCTCTCACTCTCGTGACAAGGGTAGTTAAATTAAACATGAAAATTGGAAACCATAAATTATTTGTAAATATTTTTAGCCAAGTTATCCCCGAATTCTTTCGGTACTTAGGAGTCACATACCGGTACAAATTAATTTATCCGGACATAATATATTTAGTAACTATGCAATTTAAAATATAATCCATAAAAATAAATGACATAATACAAGAATAAATAAATATCAATTGCATAAAAAACCTGGAAATAATGTTGCTATGGTAATCTTGGATGTTACAAATTCCTTGCAGCTCGATCGAAATCAATAAATTGTGTTAATTCTTAGATGAAGAATTAATACTCTAAAACTAATGCTGGAAATAAAAATTACAGTACGTGTAGAAAAAGCTCAAAAGCAGGAAAATAGAATAATTGCAGGAAAATAGAAATTTGGTTCTGGGAAAATTTCTTCAGCCCTCATCCATTGCACTACCACATATATATAGAAGAAAATATTACAGTTGAGAAAATATTGGAAAAGGCTTGAGTGGAGTAAGACCAGGATGCATGGTTACTGAGTGGAGGAAATATAGGAGAAGAATTCTGCCCTCACGTTGCCCACGTCTCCACTAATTCATAACGTTCCTCTTTACGCGTGTGACGGTCGTCACAGGTGGGTGACGGTCGTAATGCGCTTGAATAGCGCATTACGCTCATCAATGATGTGTGACGAGCGTTCTTTCTAGTTGGGGAGGCGTTACGGTCGTCACAGGGTGTGACGGTCGTCACTGTTACAAAATCTGCAGATTTTGCAGATTTGGTTCTTTTCTCTTCTGTTTCTTGTTTAGCTTCCTTCATGTGGTCTTTTTTCATTGGTTTGAGTTGACAAATGTTGTACTTGTGAAAAGACACAAAAACTCAGAATAATCGGGAGTTAGACGACTCAATGTATTATAAAATCGGTAAAAAGCATAGTAATTATATGATACGATTTCTCGTTATCAACAATCTGGGGGAAGCTTCCCGACTTTCCTTTTAAAGCAGACAAATTCGGCTTGGGATTTACTTCGACTGGTCAGAAGGCCGTGCGCCGCTCCCGTGCCGGAGGGCCACCTGTGAAGATCAGCCACCGAGGGGTTAATGCACTAGAGGAAAATGAAGAAGAGGGTAGTTTAGAAGACTGTATTTTTCCTACTGTTGGCGGAGGACTGTGCAAATGGGAAGCAAAAGACTTTGTTCCGATTACTTTCAGACCGCAGTAATTTATCTTTTCCATTTCTGTTGGATTGTAATAATTTACAAACAATTCGTAATTTTTTAACCATGTGTCTTACCCGAGGCACATAGGTTCATTTGTAAGGGTTCTTATTTCATTTTCATATGTCATTTTAATGAATCATGGACGCTTTTCATATTTAAACGCTTTTTGCTCATTGTCTTTCTTTTACATTTTGTTGTTTTAAGATTACACACACTCGCACTCACAAATGTAGGTACCCTTCCATTCCGGAACCCATGGGTAACAATACTGCTATAGCCTTCAGTGAATCTGAAGATCTGATCTACCAAGTCGAATACGAAGGTGAGGAAGATTGTGAGGTGCCAGTGGAATTGGCCAGATTACTACAGCAAGAGGCAAGAGCAATTCAGCCACATGAGGAACAGTTGGATACAATCAACTTGGGTACTGAGGATGATAAGAAGGAAATCAAGATAGGTTCCAATCTAGATCCGAGTGTTAAAGAGTGCCTAATTCAGCTACTAAATGATTATGTTGAGATCTTCGTCTGGTCATACGAAGACATGTCGGGACTTGATACAGACATTGTGGTAAATCGTCTCCCCATAAGAGAAGACTATCCACCAGTGAAACAAAAGGTCCGCTGCATGAGATCTGACATGTCCGAGAAGATGAAAGTAGAAGTTATGAAGCAGTTCAATGCTGGATTTCTGGCTGTTACTTCCTATCCATAATGGGTTACTAACATTGTGCCCGTGCCTAAGAAGGATGACAAAGTCAGAATGTGCGTGGATTATAGAGATTTAAACAGGGATAGCCCTAAAGATTACTTTCCACTTCCGCACATCGACATCCTGGTCGATAACACAACTCAGCACAAGGTATTTTCTTTCATGGACAAATTCTCAGGCTATAACCAGATCAAAACAGCACCCGAGGACATGGAGAAAACTACTTTTGTTACACAGTGGGGTACGTTCTGCTACAAAGTGATGCCATTCGGACTGAAGAATGTCTGGGAAACCTATCAACGTGCCATGGTAGCTTTGTTTCATGATATGATACATCATGAGATAGAGGTCTACGTAGATGACATGATAGCCCGATCACAAACTGAAGAAGAACACCTTGATCAGTTGCAAAAGTTGTTTGTCAGGTTGAAGGAGTACAAGCTCAGATTGAATCCAAACAAGTGTACATTCGGAGTCCGGTCTGGTAAACTCTTAGGTTTCATTTTCAGCAACAAAGGCATCGAGGTTGATCCTGCCAAAGTCAAAGCTATACAAGAAATGTCTTCTCCTCGCGCTGAGAAGGAAGTAAGAGGTTTCTTGGGACGCCTAAACTACATCGCAAGGTTCATTTCTCACCTAACATCTACCTGTGAACCAATCTTCAAGCTATTGAAGAAAGATCAGATAGTTCGATGGAATGATGACTGTCAGATTGCTTTCGATAAAATTAAGGAGTATTTGCTAGAACCTCCTATCTTGATGCCACCCGTTGAGGGAAGACCACTAATCATGTATCTGACCATCCTAGAGAATTCAATGGGGGTGCGTACTGGGGCAGCATGACGAGTCTGGAAGAAAAGAGCATGCCATTTATTACCTTAGCAAAAAGTTTACCGACTGTGAGACCCGATACTCACTGCTCGAGAAAACTTGTTGTGCTTTGGTATGGGCTGCTCGCCAGCTAAGGCAATATATGTTGACTCATACCACTTTGCTGATATCTAAGATGGATCCGATAAAGTACATCTTTGACAAGCCTGCTTTGTCCGGAAGAATAGCTAGATGGAAGATGATCCTAACGGAATACGATATACAGTACACAACCCAAAAATCTATAAAGGGGAGTGTTCTAGCTGACCATCTAGCCCATCAAGCTGTCGAAGATTACCAATCCATAAGGTTCGACTTCCCTGACGAAGACATTATGACATTGGACAACATTGAAGGTTTCAGACAATATGACGGACCTGAACAAGGATCCTGATGGACCCTGTACTTTGATGGGGCTTCCAATGCACTTGGCAACGGCATCGGCGCAATACTCTTCTCCCCAGAAGGTTGCCATACTCCTTTCACAGCCAGACTCTGCTTCAACTGTACGAACAACATGGCAGAGTATGAAGCTTGCATCTTTAGACTCAAGGCTACCATAGACTTGGGAATCAAATATTTGATTGTGTTTGGGGACTCAACTTTGGTTATCAGTCAGATCAAAGGAGAGTGTGACACTAAGCATCCAAACCTCATCCCTTACAAAGAACACGTCTTGACATTGTTACCACATTTCGAGCAGATTACCTTCAAGCACTTCCCGCAAGAAGAAAATCAGCTAGCAGATGCTCTAGCTACAATGTCATCCATGTTTAAACTTAACTGGGATAATGAGGCTCCCCAAATCACCATTGAACGGATGGACGAACTGGCACATTGTCACGAGATTAATACCGAAGAAGTAGTGGACCAGCCGTGGTTTCATGAAGTCAAAAGGTATCTTGAGGCGTAAGAATACCCTGAAGGAGCTTCAGTCAATGACATAAAGTTCTTAAGGAGATTCTCGACAAAATTCTTCTTGAGTAATGGCATTCTGTACAAGCGCAATCATGATCCTGTTCTGCTCCGTTGTGTGGACAAAGCTGAAGATGAAAGGATTATGGCTGAATTGCATGAAGGTACCTTTGGCACTCACTCTAGCGGGCATATGATGGCTAAGAAGATCCTACGGGAAGGCTATTACTGGTCTACCATGGAAGCTGACTACTATCGACATTCCCGAACGTGCCATAAATGTCAAATCTATGCAGATAAGGTGCACATGCCCCCTGTTCCTCTAAACGTCTTAACAGCTCCTTGGCCATTCGCTATGTGGGGAATCAACATGATTGGAGAGATCAAGCCTACAACACCCAATGGAAACTGCTTCATTCTGGTGGCCATTGACTACTTTACCAAGTGGGTCGAAGCAGCTTCCTTCACATCCGTTACTAAGAATGTTGTTGCCCGCTTCATCAAGCAGAATCTCATATGCCGGTACGGTATTCCCGAGAGGATCATTATTGATAATGGTACAAACCTTAACAATACTATGATTACCGCTTTATGCGAGCAGTTCAAAATTCAACATCACAATTCATCTCCCTACTGGCCAAAGATGAATGGTGTTGTCGAAGCTGCGAACAAAAATATCAAGAAGATCATACAAAAGATGATAGTCAGCTACAAGGACTGGCATGAAATGTTACCGTTTTCTCTCCACGGGTACCGTACCACAACTTGCACATCAACTAGGGTAACACCATATTCTTTGGTATATGGCATGGAAGTTGTTTTACCTATCGAGGTTCAAATTACCTCTTGGAGAATCATGAAAGATGCTAGTTTGAGTGAAGACGATTGGATCCAGACCCGACTTGATCAGTTGAACTTAATTAACGAGAAGCGACTTACTGCTGTTTTCCATGGTCACACATATCAAAAACAGATGATCAAGGCTTTCAACAAGAAAGTCAGATGCCAGGTATATCAAGTCGGGGATCTGGTAATAAAGTGCATCATCTTGCCACAAAGTGATCACAGGGGCAAATGGACTCCTACCTATGAAGGACCATTTATGATCAAGAACATCTTTTCTGGTGGGGAAATGATCTTAACCACCATGGACGGCGACAACCTGCCGCACCCTGCGAACGCAGACATAGTCAAAATATACTACGCATAAAGGACCCGCTAGGTTGACACACCTAGGCAAAAAGGGCATCCCGGTGAATCGAAAACCCGAAAGGGAGGTTCAGGCAAAAATTAGGGATAAAACAAAAAATCTGTACACCCGGCAAGTTAAAAACCCGAAAGGGCGACTTGGGCAAAAAAGGGTTTCCCGATGGATCGAAAACCCGAAAGGGAGGTCCAGGCAAAAGTTAGGGAATTAAAGCGTATGACTATGTCTCGTCGGATCACTTTAAGGACAATATCTTCACAGACAAACTTTGAGCTTCTGATCGATCCAATCATCTTCGGACGAAGCAGCGAATGGACAGGATATTCGGAGATACGAAGGCTATAGCAGAATGGGAACCCCATGGGATTTTTTCACACATAACTATCTTTCTTTGTATACATTTTTCTTACTTTTATGACACCATCCTCTTACTAGGATGTCTGTCTCCTTTGTACAAAACACTTATTCAAAGTAAATACAAATATATCTCTTTCAAAGTACAGAAAAACCACTTGTCTTTTTCTTTTACACTTGTGTTTTTATTTGCAAAAGCGTCCAATGATTCATTGATGAACATACACATTTGAACATAATTACTGTTTACAAATAAACAGGATGGAAAAGAACAATTATTGATAGACTGAAAGGATAGGAAAACGTCTTTAGGTTATTCCAGGAGCAATCCCTACAGTGCATCATCTAGATCCCCAGCGGAGCTAAATTTCAAACATTAATCCCCACTAGAGTTAAAACTTCAAACTCCCAATCCCTAGCGGAACCAAAGCTTTGAGTTACAGATCCCCAGCAGAGATGAAACCTTCTTCCCCAGTCGAGTCAAGACTTCTAATTCCCAGCGGAAACCATCCAATTTCCCCAGCAAGTTATCTTGAAGCTTGGAAATCAACCAGATAACAGTTAACTTTTGTCTCTCCCCAACCTAGGATAACTTCCCAGTAGAGTGGCAGACAACCGAAAACTCCTGAACCTACTCTCAGCAGTAAACTCTTCCCCACAGAGTCTTCATCACTCCCCAGCATGAGGTCTCCAAAGTTATCATGGCTCCCCAACAGAATGAAGATTCTCATTCTTATTTCCCCAGTGAAATCGCCAAAGTCTTCATTGCTCCCCAACAGAACAAAGATTCTCATTCTTAACTCTCCGTAGAAGTCATCAGAGTTTTCCCTATTCCCCAGCAGGATAAGGATTCCCATTGTGCAACCCCAGTAGAAGTCGTCAAAGTTCTCTGGACTCCCCAAGCAGATTTCTCAAGCAGTTTGGCATTACTCTCACAACAGATTTTTTGTCAATACTCCAACTTCATGACATGAAGGATCCTCACATCCCCATAGAAGTTGTCAAAGATTTTCTATCCCCAACAGTCACCAAGATTTTCTTGCTCTTAGCAGTCAAGGATTTATTTTCCCCGACAGCAGTCAAGGATTTCATTGTCCCTATCCGTCAAGGATTTATTTTCCTCAGCAATACATCAAATCAGCTTACATGCGCATACATTACATCCATATATCATAAACATGGATAAAGCACATTTATTGCATCATACATTTCATGCAACATAACTTTGTGTTTCAGCTAACATTTCACCCTTTTCAGGATAAGATTAACAGCTATCATTAACAATATTCAAAGATTTCAGATACAGTAAAGATACACTCCAGACACGAAAGTCATTCTATTACTCATTCAGATCTCAACTTCATGATACAATACAGATACACTCCAGATGCGGAAGTCATTATGTTGCTCATTCAGATTCAGGTTTCATATACAGTTCAGATACGCTCCAGACACGGATGCCATCCTGATACTTATTCAGATTTCAACTCTCAGATACAGTACAGATACACTCTAGACACGGAAGTCATTCTGCTACCTATTCAGATTCTAGTTCAGATACGCTACAGACACAGATGCCATTCTGGACCCTCATTCAAGATTCAACAATCATGATACAGTTCAGATAAACTCCAGATACGGAAGTCATTCTGCTACTCATTCAGATTCAAAACTTCAGATACAGTCCATATACGCTCCAGACGCGGTTGCCATTCTGTCACATATTCTGATTTTCCCCTAGCTCAGAGACGCTCCAGACACGGATGCTATTTGATTGTTCATTTAGATTCCAACTACCAGATACAGTTCAGAGACGCTCCAGACGCAGATGCTATTCTATTGCTCATTCAGATTCCAACTACCAGATACAGTTCATAGACGCTCCATACATGGATGATATTCTTGTTCTCATTACAAGTCTCTAGATACAGCTCAGATACGTTCCAGACGCGAATACCATTCTGATACTCATTCTTTTGACTTACAACTTACAACTCAGCAAACATTCCTAGATGGCATCTTTAAGCCTATCTCCGACGAGATCCTATCACATCTCCAAATGGCATCTTTAAGCCCATTTCCTCAACTACATTTTAACGAGTGCAAATTTACGAGCACTCTAGTGTCCAATCATCTTTTACCTTCGAGTCACGAACGATAAAGCTTACCAATCTAACTCTTCAGGCTCAAGAAGATTGAACAGGGGAAGCTGTTGTACCCCAAAATTTTCCCTCTCATATTATCAAGATTTTCCTCACAAGACTTCTTGAACTCCAGACAGGATTATGGTTTGCTCAGATCAAGACATCTCCTTGCACTATTGACCTGAAATTAGGGTTTGAGTTTGCACAAGGATTTTTGGACCATCAATGCTTCATGTGAATTTCATACACCATATTGGACCCCTAAGATTTCGCATGACCTGTTTCAAGCCTTGAATCATATTTTTGACCAATCAATTGGACAATTGACATAAAAATCAGATGTATTGGGGAAAAAGTCAACCATGGCCAATTTACAGCCAAACTTCATAATTTTTTATCCACAATCACATTTTAGGCTCATGTGTACCATTTGATCAAGTTTGGATCACAACTCCACAAGAAATTTGATCAGATCATCAAAAGGGCAAAATGGTTAAAATTAGGGTTTTGACTGAGAAAGGGCAATTTCTGATTTTTTACCTAGCCAATGACCAATTGGGTTCAAGCATGATTTCAAGTACTCAATAGCATCATCTTGACCTAATCACATAGTTCAAAAGATCTCAAATGCATAGGATTGATAGATGAATTTTGCAGTCAACTGATCAAAAGTCAACTGTATATTGAAAAGTCAAACTTTGACTTTTTGGTCAAAATCAAGTGCCAAGGGTCATAATTCATCAAGATATGTCAAAATGTGAAACTTTTTGATCAAGAAACCTAAAATTACAAATTAGGGTTTTAATTTGAAATTTTCATAACTTAGAATTTTTCTAAGTTATAGAAATTTCTTATTTTTCCCCAATTTTCCACAACTTTTTTACCATGATGCAATTGGATTCAAAGAAAACTTCCAACATGAAAGTTGTAGTCCTCCATGAAATCTACAACTTTGATTCACAAATTTTTCCCAAAAGACGCTTTTATCTCAAGTTATGATTTTGTGAATAGGGGTCCATAAACTTTTTAACTTAGTGAAATTTTGCCCTAGTTTAGGCAGATTTTTTACCTAACTTCATGGCAATTTTTCACCTAGTTCCAAGAGGTATCTCAAAATGAATTTCAAAGATGGATTGTATAGAATCTTACAAGCTTTCCAAAATGTCCAAGAACTCTCCAAGATAATTTATGGTTAGGGAGAATCGAAGAAGGGAAAATGGCAATTTATCACTTTTGTTCAAGGCATTTTCACAATGGTTCAAGTTGCAAATCTTCCCTAGCATGCTTGTACTTGGCATTACAAGTCCTAATCCTTTCTACACTCCATAATTTAATGCTAATTCAGTGGGCAATGGCTTTATTTTGATCTTTGGAGCATTGTACATTGAATTAATCCAAAAATGGCATAAAGTTCACAATACTACTTTGATAAAGCTTGCTTTTTGCAACTTTGCAAATCTTGAGCCATGGACCTGATCTTTTGTTGCAAGCAAGATCCACAAACATCAGAAAATGTTTACCAACCCTATGCAGTCCATAAGCTAGCCTGTACAGGCCTTTGGCTTCGTCACTTCCAACTTTCTTCAAAAGCAAGAAAACTTGCAAAAGTCAAGTAAGCTTGTGCATCTGATAAAGAGGAGACTTTGTATCATTTCAAACAACTTAAGAACCTTGTAACAAGCCAATACACGATTGCCTAACATCCCAAACACTCCCAAACACCAAAATCACATTTTCCTGCCCAAACAGGGCATCATCTGCAGAAGTTAAGCCATTTCAATATTGGCTCGTGCGTTTCTTGATTCAACACTTGAAACATCTTCCCTACATCACATCCAAGCTATCCAGGCCCTTGTCTTGCAATTGTGTGCCCTGTTTCACACTTCACCATTTTCATTTTGCAAGGTTGCAGGTTGACTCGTGCAGGGAGTTTCAAACATCTAGAAGGCAAGCTGAGCATTGGAAAAGGTTGAGGGAACTTTAAGGAAGCTCACACGATCTTCAAGCCTCACTCAAAGTTCCCACATTGCCATATCCAAACTCAACTGAACAAGGTATTTTTCAAAGTTCTATCTCCTTATTTAGGCATCCTTAAGCTTTGATTTTTGAAGCAAAAATGTAGTCCTTAACTTGCTTAAGCTGTACATATGCACAATTGTCATTTATATTCACTGAGCTAAAAGTATTTGATTGTTGATGTTTATGAAAAAATTAGGTCAGGAATTAGGGCCACTGAAATTCTCCCTGGTTTCTTAGAGTTAGGTTTCAAATCTTATATCATTGGAATTGTGATAAAAAAATGCTACAAGTTCCATGTTGCAAAATTTTGTTTTTGTGCAAAGAATAGAGAGTTGCAGGTTTGAACACAGGGTGCGCGCGCGAAGCAAGGACAAGGATGAAGTTGGTGTTCTGGGCCTGGCGCCTTGGGCCTTTCACTTTCCACACCCCCCATTTTACTTCTGCACCCCCTTTGCATATTTTTATATTTTTTTTTGTATTTTCTTGCATATTTTATATTTCTGACTTTATTATTTTTTTTCCTGAACATTAAAAAAAACCTAAAAATATTTTCTTATTTTTTTGCATTTTTGTTTTATTTTTTAACTTATTTTTTGCATATAAAATAGTTTTATTTTAATAAGTAGAAATCATTTTCTTAAAATAATTTGTAAATAATAAAAATACAATACATTTTTATTTTGATTATTTCACACATTAAATATTTATTTTTCATACATATTCAATTTTTTTTAAATAACTATACATAATATTATTATTATTTTTCTTGAACAAAAATGGATAAAATGAATAATATAAAACATATTTTCTTTTAAATCAAAATTAGGGTTTCCCCTTTCAAAAATAATAACATCATTTTTTTCTTATTTTTAAGACTTAAATAATTTTATTTTTCTCATACATAAAACAATTACAAAACATTTTTGCATATTTACATTTTTATTGCATATTTAAATATTTGTTTATTTATTTATTGTACCATAAATTCAATTGGGTTGTAATAGTAAACTAGGGTTTTATTTTGTACAAATATCCCCCATTCAAAACTTGTATCCCCCCTCCAATAATATTGTTGTAATAGCTTAGATTTACTTTATGCAATTTATCGCATTATATCCATGTTTAGTAAATTAGGGTTTGTATGATAAGACAAAATCAAACAAATAGCATGACCTAATTCAAGACAAAATGCATGAAAATGAAAACACATTGCACACAACACCCCTAGGGTTCCATCCACTTGGTTGCCTAAACAAAATGGCCATGGTATGCATGCTAGGTATCTTGGCAAAACAAAACAAAAGATCATAGTCCCACGATGACGCTAAACAATGTTGCCTAAAAACAAATGATCTTGGTCCCTAAAGCATGCTAAGATACTTGGCACCATTGCTATCATGGTCATACGATGACCCACGCCCATCCCGTTTAACATCCAAAGATAGGGTTTTCTACTAAAGCAATAGTAGGTCAACAATGTCAAAGGAATAAAAATGTGTAGGAAAGACTTTTGAGTAGGTAGACAACTTCTAGTTACTTGATCAATTTGCAAACAATCCTTGCTATTTTCAAACAAACACACACACAATTTCAAAATAATTTCCAAACAACTTTCAAAACATTGAAATATTTTTCAAAAGACAAACATCTTTGTATACATTCTTACAAACAAGAATCATTACAAAGATTGCCTAAACAAAGGCCTCTTTTCAAAATACTTTCAAAACCACACAAAGCACCATTTCAAACAATTGAAAAAGCAAATCAAGTGATCTAAAACAAGTAACTAAGAGCCCATGGAAAACCATGGATGAAAAGGGTGCTAGCACCTTCTCTTTTCATAATCTACCCCCCGAACTCAAAAACAATCTCAAAGGTCTTTCCTGTGCTTTTTTACCTTTCCTTTTGGATAAAATAAAAGTCGGTGGCGACTCTTGCTAACCGCGACATTTGCGAACACAAACGCAAAACCTCAAGTCAGTTCTCCCACTGCATCACAGAGGGTTTATGATATAAACATCGTGAGAGGTAATCTGGTAAAGATGCATGCTCTTCTTTGCCAATATACTCATTATGAACATGATCATAAGGCCTGCAGGGTGTGTAGAGAAAGCATTCACGGATGTTCTGTGGTAGAAGGAGATCTACAAGAAATGTTGGATCAAGGCCTTATCCATATCATCAGGCCAAGGGCTGAGTATGAGAATGGAGTGAACATGGTTTATGGATGTCCTGGTGAATGCCAGATTTTTGATGTAAATTGGATGAATGATGATTTGGTACAACCGCGCGCCACATTTTTCACATGGATGCTCAAAAAGGCATAATTATGGTTCCTGTCGAATTTTCTATAGATATTCTCGTGGTTGTTTTATTGTGAGAAGAGGTATTAAACTGTTGTTAGATAAAGGTACCATTCGGGTCATAAGAAACAAAGATGACTATAATGGAGTTAATATGATTAATGAGTCCATGTTTGACGATGAATATGCCTCTGCTGATGATTTCTTTCCTTCTGATGAAGATGACTTTTTTGATAGTGATTATGTGATTCTTGAGTATGCTGAAGAGGCAGGAGTGAATGTCATTATACCAAATTTTGATATTCCTGTTCCCGTAGAAATTGCATACTACAGAAAACCTGTTGTAGCTCTTGTGGTTATTTGTCTGCCTGGTCCTATCTCATATGAATCAGATAAAGTTGTATCTTATAAGTACAATGCAGCTATCCTGGAAGACGGTGTGGAAATTAAAATCCAACATTTGTCCCATGTTGAGAATATTGTTGAGGCCAATCGGGTAACCCGCAATGGTCGTGTCTTTACTCCTACCTTTCGAAGGTGTTGATCTTGGTAAGAAGATTGTTGAGACTAACGTGGAACCTAAGAAGACTATAGGAGAGTCTAGTGGTGCTGCCCTAGAGAAAGATGTTGATGACCTGTTAAAGATCATAAAGATGAGTGATATTAAGATTGTGGATCAATTGTTGCAAACCCCATCCAAAAATCCATTCTAGCATTGTTGATGAACTCATCTGCTCATTGAGAATCTCTAATGAGGGTGTTGGATCAGGATTTTGTTGAAAGGGATGTGTCTCTTGATCAGTTCAACGATGTTATAAGGAATATCACATCCTATAACAATCTGAGCTTTTGTGATGATGAATTGTCTGATGAGGGAAGAAACCATAATTTGGCTCTGTATATATCTGAATGATAAGAATGAATCCTTATCCAATTTATTGATAGAGAATGGTTCAACTTTTAATGTCATACCAAGGAGCACTCTTATGAAGCTCAAGTACCAAGGAACTCTTATGTGCCCTAGTGGCATTATAGTATAGGCTTTCAATGGTTAGAGAAAATTTGTTATTAGGGAGGTGGACTTACCCATTCACATAGGTCCACACTTGTTCTAGATTACCTTTCAAGTTATGGATATTGTCCCAACTTACAACTATTTATTTGTACAACCCTGGATCCATGAAGCAGGAGTTGTTACATCAACTCTGCATCAGAAGCTGAAATTTGTCTGTGAAGAAAAGGTGGTTATCATGAATGGTGAGCAAGATTTCTTGATATCTCATTTGTCTTATTTTCGCATTATAGAAGCTCATGAAGCCGCTGTTGGGACTCAGTTCCAAGCTTTGTCAATTCATAATATAAGGTAGAATGAAGATTATATCACCTCGTTTAAAGATACGCAACAAGTGGTACAAGAGAGCCCTAACAATGTGTGAGGGAAGGGTATTGATTCACCTGTGAATAAGAATTGGATTGGTTTGGGTTTCTCACCAAAGAATGGAAAAAGTGAAGTTTTAAATCTGAAGTCTGCTTTCAGTAAGTATCAAGACATCTTCTGTAATGCAGAATATCTCCATCTAACTACTCCAAAGATCAACGCTATCCTCGAGGATGAGCCAGAGCAAGAGATGCCAAACTTTGTGACGCATGGAATGAGGATCCAGAATTAGATCACTATTGATTTTCCTACTTGCATTCACATTTTGAAGTAATTTTTTTGCTTGTCTTTTCAAAAAAGCATTTCACTCTGCCCAAGGTGAAAGCGATGTTGTATGGTCGTGTCTTTTGTTTTGGATTTTCAAATCATTAATAAAAGTTGTTTTTTGATTTCCAATTTTGTTATTATTTTTTTTCTTTTTATTGGAAAATGGTAATCACAAAAAAACTTTTGCAATAAATAATAACTGTAAATAAATCTGCACAATCACTTGTTACATTTGTCAATTTCTAAAATCAAGCATAACCATATGTGCAGATTAATTAAAAAACTATTGAATACAATCACCCTACACTCTTTCCTAACTTTGAATATCCTGTGTATATGGCTAAAGAATAAGAATATGATGAGATCCCATAAGAAGTTTCTCGGTTGCTTGAGTGTGAGGAGAATACCATTCAGCCGTATAAAGAGTCGTTGAAGACTATTAACTTGGGTTTAGAGGAAGACTTAAAAGAGGTCAAGATTGGGGCACTACTTCATCTTGATGTGAAGAGCAGGTTGGTTGAGCTTCTGAAGGAATATGTGTATGTCTTTGCTTGGTCTTACCAAGATATACCTGGATTTTATACCAATATTGTGGATAATCATTTGCATTGAAGCCAGAATTTCCGCCAATCAAGCAAAAGTTACAAAGAACTCATCCTGATATGGCAGTAAAGATTAAAGAGGAGGTCTTGAAATAGATTGATACAAGTTTTCTTGTCACATCAGTATATCCTCAATGGATAGCCAATATTGTTCCATTACCAAAAAAAGACGGCAAAGTCTGCATGTGCGTTGATTATAGAGATCTGAATAAAGTGAGTCCAAAAGATGATTTCCCATTACCACACATTGATATGTTGGTAGATAGCACATCAAAATTTAAAGTGTTCTCATTTATTGACGGATTTTCCGGATACAATCAAATTAAGATGGCTCTTGAGGACATGGAAAAAACAACATTTATCACACCCTGGGGAACATTTTGTTACAGAGTGATGCCTGTGATACAGTGGGAGAACTGACTTGGTTGTTTTGCATTTGATCGCCATTGTTGCAGATAGCAAGAGTCGCCACCTACTTTTCTTTTATCCAATAAGGAAAGGGTGAAAAGAACAGGAAAGACCTTTGAGATATTTTCTTGAGTTCGGGGGTAGATTATGAAAAGGGAAGGTGTTAGCACGCTTTTCATCCATAGTTATCTATGGTCTCTTAGTTGCTTGCTAGATCACTTGAAAATTGCTTTGTTTGAAATGTGTTTATGGTGGATTTTGAAAGTATTTTTGAAAAGCGCCTTCATTTAGGCAAACTTTGTAATGATTCTCGTCTCTATAAGATTGCATATGTGATATTGTGGAAGAACCGATTGTTAATACTGGTTTGCGTTTTTCGTTTGCAAATGTCGCGGTAAGTAAGAGTCGCCATCGACTTTTCTTTTATCCAATAAAGGAAAGGGTGAAAAGAACATAAAAAGACCTTTTTCGATATTTTCTGAGTAAGGGGGGTAGATTATGGAAAGGGAAGGTATTAGCACCATTTCCATCCATGGTTTTCCATGGGCTCTTAGGTACTTGCTCATTTTGAAAACTGTTTTCGTGTTTGTGTGTTTTGAAAACTTGTTTTCTTTATGATAACTCTTGTATCAGTCCTCGAGAGTGTGATAAAGCGTTTTTGAAAAGAATTTTGAAAGTGTGTAAGTGTAAAAGGGAATCAGATTTGAGAAAGTACTTAAGAACTATCTACCTACTCGAAAAAGGGCGTTCTTTTCCTCCTTTCCTTTAGATAGTGCTATCCTAATATTAGTGAGTAGGTAGCCCCATCGTCGGATGTTGAGGGACTATCAAAAGGGACGTTTATGTTCATTGAAGGCAATATGTAAGGATACCTTAGAATTTCAAAGGGGTTGTCATCATGTAGGCAACATCGAGGGACAAGATCATTTCTCGTAGGCAACTCGAGGGACATTTAGGGACTATGATCTTTATGATGACTTTAAACTGAGGGTCTTTGCTAAGATATCCCTACGTTCGAGGGACATGACCATTGTTTTCCGAGGGAACCAAAGTGGGGAAATAACCTAGGGGTGCAAGTGTGCAACAATGTGTTTTTTCAGGTATTTTATATTGAGATTAGTGACCTAATGATTAATTGATTAATTCTTTTCATGCACGCCTAATTTACTAGCAGTTTGTATACAAGCATATAAGAAATATAAAGGCGAGAAATAACATTCCTATAGCTATTACAAGGCTTTGGTGTAGTTACATAAATAATGACTGGAAAGTAAAGTGCGGAAGTTAAAAACACCTAATTAAACTATTACAAACCGGGCACGGTTTCATTATAAAAACTAATCGTATGAAAAATAGCGCCCAAAAATTTGAGACGAGAATAAGTTCTAAACCCTAAAAGTCTAATTGCCTATTAAAAATGTTTTGATGTTTTTTTATGAAAGATTCGAAATTTAACCTAATCTCTATTTAATTTTAAATTAAGGAAAACAAATTAAAGTTAATTAAATTAATTTGCAAAAATTAATTTTATTAAGAAAAACTCTAAGTCCTATTTTTTATGATTTTCTGATTTAAAAAAAAAGAATAAACGAAAAATATAAACTAAATAAAAAAAAGAATAAAGAAATTAAAAAAAAGGGCCAGAGGGGGTGAGAAATCCAAATGGGGGGTATGCTGCTGAATTTGACCATGGCCCAGATCTGGTGGCCCACAGCTACACTGGATCTGATGTTGTTGTGTTAGGGAGATCCACCATGGGGAAGCATCACTGGGCGCTGGATCTGGAGGATGAATGATCCAATGGCATAGATGTGATGGCTTATGGTGCGCATGCTGGAGCGAAAAGTGTTGGATCTTCATGTACAAATCAGTAAAATAATACGCAGGAGGCAAGGGTCGAACCCCTGGCCTCCCACACATACAATTCCTTAAACCCTTTGTTCTTGCCACTGGACCACACTGCACATTCGTTAATATAAATGGAATAAAATATAATAATATGAAACTAAGGCACATCCAGGTTATCAAAAAAAATTGCACGCATCAGCAATTGAAGGACCCAACCAGATCATGGGAAACTTCCACGCCTGCAGTCAACATAACCTCTATTCTTGACTCACCAGAGAGGCGCCGAAGCCCTAGCTCTGGTCACCTTCTCCGACAGCCTCCTCCACTGAAACTTTCTTAAACTTGCAAATTCAAACGTTAGCTGGACCCTTCCCCCCCTAATTTAAGGGTTGCGGATCCAATGGCAGGGTCCTCTTGGCCTGAAACACCCTGCAAATGGTGCTATGAGAAAAAAATGCTCAGTGACGGTCAACAATGGAAAATGGTTATCCGCACGTCCCAATTCACATGTAAGGGTATCAACCTGTTCTAAATGATCATACTAGAAGATTCAAGTCATTAGAATTCCTCAACAATGCATGTAATTCAGAATCAATTGATCAAAAAGAAAGAAAATCGGTCATGGTGCATGGGATGATTTCAAGTACAAACAAGCATGGGAATTCAATCTATCTTACCCATAAGGTGTCCTGGAGATGATTTGTGGTGATGGTTTGCTTGGAAAGAGGCAGGATATTGCAGAACAACTTTTCACCTTTTGTGGAAATTCTTGAACTTTTTCTCTTGGTTTGGAGGAAGCTTTCACGTGTACCTTTGGTCTAGGGTTGATGTTCTTATGTAGTAAATCATTTTAGGTCAACAATTGTAGAAAAAGATCTATGCTTTGATGAGAAATATCTTCTTTCCAATTATTTGAGGCTTGTTTTGGAACAAATACAATATTTCTTCCGTCCATGATTTTCCTTTGATTTTCCAGCATATTTTATCCCTTATTTGATGAGAAAAAGATTCCCAAATCATATCTTACATAATTTCCATTATTTCTTTATTTCATTTTGAATTTTAATGAATAAAAAATCAAAATAAATAACAAAAATAATGAAATAAGGTTTGAGTGAGCTCAGAGGTCATGGGCCATGTTGGAACTAAGTTTCAAGAATGAAAAGATGGGCCCATTTGGAAAAAATTCAAGTTTGGTCAATATTGGCTTCATGCACTTTTCCAAAAATTGGTCAACTTTAGCAATGCATATCTCTCTCATTTTTAACCCTAAGAGGGTGTTCTAGGACTTTTTAGAGAGCTTAGGATGTCCTCTAAACAACCTTTTTGGTTTTATCTCAATTGGATCTCCCATGTTCATGTAAGGATCTTTGACCCAAAAGGTGTTTTTGTTGACTTTTTGAAAGGACCTATAATGTATGAACTTGTATCTTTTAACTGAGGCATTTCTTGATCTTGAGGGATGAAGAGAAGTTGCAGGGAATTGGATTCTCTTCAAAATTATCCTTGGTGGAAAAATTTCTGATAAGGTATGACAAAGTTATGTCTGGTCAAAGTTTGATTGACTTTTCCTATAGAAACCCTAATTTGCCATTTTTTACTTTTGATGAGTTAGGAGCATTTCTTGAGGAATCATGATCAACCATTGATCAAATGATGGATATTACTTCAAAATGGTGATGTTGACCAAAAATCTTAAAGTTTGACTGTATATAGGCCACAATTGACTTTTGACCTAGTATAGTTGATTTTGAGGCATTTGAGCAATTGACTGAGCAAACTTATTGTGCAAGGCATGAAATTTGGAATGGATGATGTTAAGGACATATTAGGACAATGGGGAACATTTGGGATCCTTGGGACTCACACATCTTGCTTAAAATTGAAACCCTAGTTTGAGGTTCATTGCCTTTAGGGGGATAGTTTGCCTGGCCAATTCCCAGTCATCCTAAGGCAAGTTGGGGATCCCAAAGGACATATCTTGATTACAAAGGGAGGGAAAACTTTGGGGTACAACGGCTGCCCCTATTCAATCTTCTTAAACCTGAGGATGTAGATAGGCTGGTCTGCCTTTCGTAATCTGAAGGTGGAAGATGATTGAACACTAGAGTGCCCAAAATTTTGAACTTGTCTGAAATGATACTTGATTGTGTAGATAATATCGGGAATGGGCTTATATATTCCATTTGGGGAAGATGGAAGAATATCATCGGGAATGGGATTAAAGATTCCATCTAGAATAATGTTGACTTCACGAGATATTCCTTTTTAGGAATTCCTATGCTTGTTGTTGGGGAGGACTCCGCTGAAGAATATCGGTCTTTGTCTTGGGAAATAGAGCTTAGGAGCTTCAGGTTTCCATTAGTCTACTGGGGTGTCATCTCTTGATTGAATAAATGGAAGTGAACTTCTATCTGGTCGGAATCTAGGCTTCACAATGACTTGCTGAGGATAATAAGGCTGACTGCTATCTGGTCGTATTCCAGGCTTCAGTGACTTAAACTGTTATCTGGTCATGCCCAGGATTCAGTGATTTGAATAAATTAAGTTATTATCTAGTCGGATCCAGGCTTCAACTTGAATTTGAGGTATACTATTATTTGGTCGAGTCCAGGCTTCGTAGAAATTGACAGAGTAAACTGCTACGTGGTCGGATTCCAGGCTTCACAGCACCTGATACTGTTATCTGGTCGAAATCCAAGCTTCACAGTGATTGATGAAATTAACTACTCTCTGGTAGGATTCCAGGCTTCACAATGTGGTGAACTGCTATATGGTCGGATTCCAGGCTTCACAACAACTTAAACTGTTATTTGGTCGAAATCCAGGCTTCAAAACGATTGAAGAAGTGAACTACTCTCTGGTCGGATTCCAGGCTTCATAGCAACTTACTGGGGAAACGTGAAATTAACTGCTATCTGGTCGGACTCCAGGCTTTGTAGTTTCTTCAACAGGAATAGAAATCAGAGAGATATTAGTATCGATTTAACTGAACTAGAGAGGGTCTTGAATTAACTTTGACTGGAATGGAAATCAGAAAAATCTTAGTATCGATTTAACTGAACCAGACAAAAGTCTTGGAATATCTTCAACCGGAATAGAAATCAGAGAGGTCTTAGTATCAATCTAACTGAACCAGAGAAGGTCTTGAATTAACTTAGATTGGAATGGAAATCAGAAAAATCTTAGTATCGATTTAACTGAACCAGACAAAAGTCTTGGAATGTCTTTAACCGGAATAGAAATCAGAGATATCTTAGTATCGATCTAACTGAACCAGAGAAGGTCTTGAATTAACTTTGACTGGAATGGAAATCAGAAAAATCTTAGTATCGATTTAACTGAACCAGACAAAAGTCTTGGAATATCTTCAACCAGAATAGAAATCATAGAGATCTTAGTATCGATCTAACTAAACCAGAGAAGGTCTTTTGAGAACATCTTGCTGAGGAAAATGCTGAATTAGCCCTTTATTAGACGTAGCTTTTGAGAAGACCACCAGGTCACGTAAGTAGTCAACGGTGTTTGTTGATTTGATCTTTCCTGAAAATGGTAAAGAGTTAGTCGTATGCAATGTCATGATGTATGAAGTGCACTATGATGATTGTCTCAAAATAAATGAGATTATGTTGTATGCGATGTGTATGTGCATGCCATGGTGTATGAATATGGGATGTTGTTGCGATATTTCTTATTCTAGGAAAATAAATCCCTAACTGCTTCTGAAGAGTATTGGGAAGATGAATCTTACATTTCTGCTGGGGATGATGAATGGAGATGATTTTCCGGGGATTTTCTCTTTCTATTTGAGGATATTCTGCCGGGAATTCTTAACTCCTGTTTGAGAATAACTTTATGGAGAGAGATAATGCTTTATTGAAAGGTTTTTTCGATGTAGAGAAATAAACTCTGTTGGGGAATAAACCTCCGCAGTTTGAGACACAAACTCTACCCAGGAGGAGGTTTTATAAACTATTTTAAATTATAAAACTCAGATGGGGAAAACAGATTTCGGCTCTCTGAAGGAACTTTGCTGGAGAAGATAATTCCTGCTTGTGGAAGAAGAGATTAAAACTGTGGTTATTTCTATTCTGTGGGGAACATAGACGTCACTAGGTCGTCTGATAAGGATGTGATAGGAGGATCCCCCTGTGCCTGCTGGAAAGAGTAACTGCCGGGACTACAAATTACTTTTTAGACTTGGCCCCGTTTCTTAAAGTCATTAGCAACTGTCTTTCTATTTTTCATACAAGTATTTGTGTACAGTAATCATATTTAAATGCATATGTCAAAAATAAGTCACTGGACGTTTTTTTGAAACAAAACAGAAAAATAAAAACATATAGTTTTTCACTTTCAAAGAAATGGTTTGTATTGATTTCTGAAGTTTGCCTATAACAGGCATTTTGTACAAAGAGACTGGCGTTCTAGTTCTGTTGTAAAAAATGAAAACTACACAAAATAGTGTACAAAGAGAAAACATATATGTGTAATAATCCCATTGAGTTTCAATTAAGCTATTGCCCTTATGTCCTTGAGCGTCTCATCACTTTTCTACTTGTCTGAAGCTGACTGGATTGATCGGTACCGTTTGAGCTTGATAGTTGATATTGAAGTCTGGTCGCAAGGTGATCCAATGGGAAATGGTTTTACGCTTTAAATCCCTAACTTTTGCCTGGACTTCCCTTTCGGTTTTTCAGTCCACCGGGATACCCTTTTTTTCCCAAGCCTCCCTTTCAGGTTTTCGACTTTCCAGGTGTATAGTTTTTCCATATGTATATCCCTAGTTTTTTCCCGAACCATTTTAGTTCGCCGGGATGCCCTTATTTTTTGCCTAGGCCAATCAACCTAGCGCATCTTTATTTACACATAGTATCTTTTCACTATGTCCGCATTCACAGGGTGAGGAAGGTTGTCACCATCCATGGTGGTCAAAATCATGTCTCCACCGGAAAATATGCTTTTGATTACAAACAACTCTTCGTACGTGGGAGTCCATTTGCCCCTGGGATCACCTTGTGGCAGTATGATGCACTTGATTACTAGATAACCCACTTGATATACCTGATGTATGACCTTTTTGTTGAAAGTCTTGATCATTCGCTCTTTGGTATATCTGACCATGACAGACAGCAGCAAGCCTTTTTTCATCAATCAGATTCAGTTGATCAAGTCGAGTCTGGATCCAATCATCTTCGTTCAAACCTGCATCCTTCATGATCCTCAAAGAAGGAATCTGGACCTCAATAGGTAGGACAACCTCCATACCATATACCAGAGAATAAGGTGTTTCCCCTGTTGACGTACGTGCTGAGGTGCGGTAACCATGAAGAGTAAATGGTAACATCTCATGCCAGTCTTTGTATGTCGTCGTCATCTTCTGTATGATTTTCTTAATGTTCTTGTTAGTAGCCTCCACAACGCCATTCATATTTGGCCGGTAAGGGGTAGAATTATGATGCTGGATCTTGAATTGTTTATAGAGTTCGGTGATCATTATATTTTTGAGATTTGTACCATTTCCTGTGATGATTCTCTCTGGCACACCATACCGACAAATCAAGTTATGCTTAATGAAACGCGCCACAACATTCTTGGTAACAGTAGTAAAAGAGGAAGCCTCAACCTACTTCGTGAAGTAATCAATGGCCACTAGGATGAAGCAATGCCCATTGGAAGCGGTAGGTCTAATCTCTCTGATCATGTCAACGCCCCACATTGAAAAAGGCCAGGGAGTTGTCAAGAAATTCAAGGGAACCAGGGGTACATGTACTTTATCAGCAAAGATCTGGCATTTGTGACAAATTTGAGAATGCTGATAATAGTCTGCTTCCATAGGGGACCAATAGTATCCTGCCCGTAGGACCTTTTTAGCCATGGTATGTCCACTAGAATGGGTGCCAAAGGTACCTTCGTGTAAATCTGCCATAATCCTCTCTGCTTCGCTCTTGTCTACGCACCGAAGTAAAGTAGAGTCATGGTTGTGCTTGTAGAGGATTCCATTACTAAGGAAGAATTTTACGGAGAACCTCCTCAGAAACTTCTTATCATTGACAGACGCCCCCTCAGGATATTCTTGAGCCTCGAGATACCTTTTTAATTCATGAAACTAAGGTTTGTCTGCTACTTCTTCAGTGTCAATCTCATAGCAGTATGCTGGTTCATCCAACCTCTCAATAGTATCCGAGGAGCCTTGTTGTCCCATCTGACCTTGAACATGGATGACATAGTAGCTAGCGCGTTCACCAACTGGTTCTCTTCTCGTGGAAAATGTTCAAAGGTGACCTCTCCAAAGTGTGGAAGAAATGTCAGCACATGTTCTTTGTAAGGTATGAGATTAGGGTGCTTCGTGTCCAACTCCCCTTTGATTTGGCTTATTACCAAGGCTGAATCCTTGAAAATGCTCAAGAACTTGATCCCCAAGTCAATAGAAGCTTTGAGACCCATGATGCATGCTTCATACTCTTCCATATTGTTGGTACAATTGAAACATAATCTGGCGGTGAAAGGAGTATGACAGCCCTCAGGAGATATAATTACAGCATAGATGTCGTTGCCGAGTGCGTTGGAGGCTCCATCAAAAACCATAGTCCATTGGGATCCTTCCTCAGGTCCTTCATCTAGTCCAGGTTCTTCATAGTTAGTCACTAACATAATATTCTCATCCGGGAATTCAAAGTTCATGGACTGGTAGTCATCCACAACCTGATGAGCCAAATGATCAACTAGTACACTTACCTTGATTGCTTTCTGGGTTGTATATTGGATATCGTATTCGGTCAGGATCATTTTCCATCTTGCTATTCTTCCGGAGAGAGCGGGCTTCTGGAAGATGTACTTGATCAGATCCATCTTAGATATCAATAAAGTAGTGTGGGTCAACATATACTGTCTCAGTAGGCGAGCAGCACATGTCAAAGTGCAACAAGTTTTCTCGAGCAGTGAGTATCTTGTTTCACAGTCGGTAGACTTTTTGCTAAGGTAGTATATCGCATGCTCTTTTCGACCGGACTCGTCATGCTGCCCCGACACACACCCTATTGAATTATCTAACATTGTTAAGTACATTATCAATGGTCTTCCTTCAAACAAAGGCATCATAATTGGAGGCTCTTGAAGGTATTCCTTGATTCTCTCGAAGGCGGTCTGGCATTCGTCATTCCATTTTACCACTTGATCCTTCTTCAGGAGTTTAAAGATGGACTCACAAGTAGTAGCTAAATAGGAAATGAACCTGGCAATGTAATTTAGGCGTCCCAAGAAGCCTCTAACTTCCATCTCAGTGCAAGGAGTCGGCATCTCTTGTATAACCTTCACATTTGCAGGGTCTACCTGAATGCCCTTGTCGCTAACAATGAAACCTAGAAGTTTACCAGACCTTACCCCCAAGGTGCACTTGTTCAGATTTAACCTCGGCTTGTACGTCTTTAACCTATCAAACAACTTTTGTAGATGATCAAGGTGCTCTTATTCAGTTTAAGACCTGACTATCATGTCATAAACATAGACCTCTATCTCATGGTGAATCATGTCATGAAACAAAGCTACCATGGCTCGCTGATAGGTTGCCCCGACGTTCTTCAGCCCAAACAGCATTACTTTGTAGCAGAAAGTGCCCCATTGTGTGACGAAGGTTGTTTTCTCCATGTCCTCGGGTGCCATCTTGATCTGATTGTAACCAGAGAAGCCATCCATGAAGGAAAAGATCTTATGCTATGCGGTGTTGTCAACCAGAACGTCAATGTGGGGAAGCGGAAAGTCATCCTTAGGGCTTGCCCTGTTCAAATCTATGTAGTCCACACACATCCGCACCTTGTCGTCCTTTTTAGGCACCGGGACTATGTTAGCAACCCATTGGGGATAAGAGGTGACAACTAAGAACCCAATGTTGAACTGATTCATAACCTCTGCTTTGATTTTCTTTGACATTTCGAGGCGCATACGACGAACCTTCTGCTTTACCGAAGGTCAATCTTCTTTGGTTGGCAGACGATAAACCACAATATCCATGTCTAGTCCTGGCATGTCTTCATATGACCAGGCAAAGATCTCGACATAATCATGTAACATCTGTATCAACCGCTGTTTGACACTAAGCTCTGAATTTCCACCTATCTTTACTTCTTTTCTGTCCTCTTTTGTGCCCAAGTTTATTGTCTCAACTGGCTCTTCATGAGGCTGTATAGCCCTTTCCTCCTATTGTAATTGTCTAGCAAGTTCTCCTGGTACCTCACAATCCTCCTCACCTTCGTCCTCGGCTTGGTTGATCGGATTTTCAAAGTCATAACCGACAATAGCAGAACTGTTATCAATGGGATCCATAGTGGATATGGATCTGCAATTTAATACGTGAGTGTGTGTAAGAGTATAGCTGTATTGACAAAATAAAAGCTGAAAAGAAAGATAGAGAGCGCAAAATTTGTATGCAAAACGTCCAATGCTTTATTAATTCCATATGAAATTGAAACATGATAACCCTCACAAATAAACCATTGTGCCCCGGGTAAGACACATGGCCATAGAGTTTGTATTGTTTATTACATATCCAAAAACAAGAAAGACAATTACTTCTGAATAAAAGTAATTGGTACAAAGTCTTTTGCCGTCCAGGTACTGGGTCCACCGTTGGTAGTGGGGAAGATCCAGCCATCCATGTCATAGTCACCATCACTATCTTCTAGAGCGTTGACCCCATGATTGTTGATGCATAGGGAAGGTCCTCTAGCACGAGCACAACGAATAGCCCTTTGAGCCCCTAAAGAGAAACCCAAACCAAACTTATCAAATTTGTATGGAATGTCAGGGAGTTGGCCCCAGATGGTACACCCAACTTCTTCAACAACTGCTTTGGCGTCTTTGAGATAAGCCATCTTTAAGGGAGGTCTGGTGATCTTTGGCAGATTGGTGACAGTTTCAGTTGTAGCCATAGTCTGAGGAACCTCTTTGAAATTCTGGCACAGAGTCTTGATGAACTCACCATCCATTTCCACATACATGAAGGAATTCAAGTGGCTTACCATATACTCTTCTTCACCATGTACCGTGGCAATCTTTCCTTTTACCGGGTACTTCATCATCTAATGCAGAGCGGACATGACAACTCCTGTGCCATGGATCCAAGGGCGACCCAATAAACAAGAATAAGATGGTCTGATATCCATCACGTAGAAGATGGATTCAAAGGTATGAGAACCAACTTTGATGGGGATGTCCACCTCCCCGTGCACCATTCTTTTCGAACCATCGAAAGCCCTCACTACTATGTTGTTGGGTTTCAGGTTCAAACCTTCACAGTCTAATCTATCCAGAGCCTTCTTAGGTAGCATGTTCAATGATGAACCAGTATCTACTAGAACATGGGCCAAAGTAGTGCCCCTACATTCGACGAAAACATGTAGCGCATCATTGTGTTTTCTTCCTCTGGGTGTCAGATCAGTATCAGAAAAACCCAAATCGTTATCAGCCTTTAGACTAACCACATAATCTTTAAATTGGTCAGCGGAGGTTTCTTGTGGCACATGGGCAGTTTTAAGGAATTTCACCAAAGCCTTTGCATGAGCTTCGGAGCACAACAGTAAGGCTAACAGAGAAATCTTAGAAGGGGTCTGCCCCAGCTGTTCGACCATATTGTAGCCGCTCTTCTTAATTATCTTCAATATTTCTTCCATTTCCTTCTTGGAAGCCTCTGGAATGGATTCTAAATGCGCCTTCGTCTGGACAGGCTCAATCAATATGTTTTTGCCCCGAGTCTCGGCCGACTCAATGATAGGGATGGCAACAGGGGTAATCACTGCAATTGCGGTGGTAGTATCAGCAGGAACAACAGTAGGAATGATTACAGGACTAGTAACGGCTTTCGGAGGAGAAATCTCAAGGGAGAACACTCTTCCACTTCTTGTTATTTTGCTAATCCCAACGATGTTGCCAATGTCGAGATCAGTATTTTCAGAAACTTGGTCTTCAACAGCCAGCAGGTCTTGCTTGACACCGTGGTAGTAGTCAGCCCCATAGTTCCAGGGAACAACCTTGTCCGAGGAGTATGGGATCGGCCCTGGCATGGTGATTATCAGAGGAGCTAACTTTGGAGCAGATGTAATCCTGACGGGTCTTTTGGTAGAGGCCCTGGGAGGATTGGCCAAAATGGTTATGATTGAAACATCCTTACAAGAAACAGTCGGGACAAGAGTCTTCTCAAACAATAATCTCTCTATCATCCATCAGGCGCTGAACACTTGCCTTCAACAAATGACAACTAGTCGGTAGAGATAAACATAAGTGGCAACCTTTGCAACAGCCTGGAAACAAGCCAACTTTCAACAAGTTCCACTTAACGGTCATGAGAGGAGTAACAAGTTCTTCAACATAAGTAACAAACACATCATTTTAAACAACATTAACACCATGATCGTGCTTGGGCATAGGAGCAGCGATAACATTGGAAAGCACAATGGGAATTTGGGTTATAATGAGGAGATGCGGTGTTGGGATTCTTCGGAGCTTCCCGCAAAGTTGCCAGGTTAGATTTTAACAAGTGTGGCAAGACTTGAGACATAGTAATATTTATCTGGGTAAACTGTCTTACAGGCCTTTCTGCTCTAGGATGATTATTCCTTTGTTGAGTAGGTGCAGGTTTAGAGATCATAACAGCCCCTACCACTGGACGGTGTTCATTTCTGCCCTAATTCCCTTGGCTATAAGTGGCACTGACTTCCTTCTTCCCAGAAAATGGATTCCTTACTGTACTGGAGGATGCATCCTATTGGATCTTACCACTCTTAATTCCAGCTTCCACTCTTTCTCCCGTCAAGATCAGCTCAGTAAAACCAACTGGAGAGCTTCCAATCAGATGGTTGAAAAACGGACCAAATAAGGTACCCAAAAACATATCTACTAACTCCCTATCATAAAAGGGGGGTGGGACTCTTCCTGATAAGTCCCTCCACTTCTGAGCATAGTCTTTAAAGCCCTCGCTCGAACCCATAGACATACTTTGGATTTTTTTATGGGTGGAAGCAAGGTGTAATACGGTGGCAGAACCGACTGTTAATACTGGGTTGTGTTTTGCGTTTTTTTGGTTCGCAAAATGTCGCGGTAAGAAAGAGTCACCACTGACTTTTATTTTATCCAATCATGGAAAAGGAAAAAGAACAGAAAAAACCTTTTTTTCGAGATATTCTGAGTACGGGGGGTAGATTATAGAAAGGGAAGGTGTTAGCACCATTTCTATCCATTGTTTTCCATGGGCTCTTAGGTACTTGCTCGTCTTTTAAAAAATTGCTTGTGTGTGTGCTTGCTTTGAAAATGTTTTACTTCGTGATAACCCTTGTATCAATCCTCAAGGATGTGACGAAGTTGTTTTTGAAAACTATTTTGAAAGGTGTCTGTGGGAAAAGTTTTTATTGAGCAAGTACTTAAGATTCTACCTACTCAAAAAAATATGGTTCATTCTATTTCCTTTAGACAGCGCTATCTCACTATTAAAAAGTAGGTAGCACCATTGTTGGAGTTTGTAAGGGACATTCGAAAGGGACAAATACAATCACTAAAGCAATAGTTAGAAAACCTTAGTAGTAACCCTAGAGTCTTAAGATATTTTCGAGGCAACATTTCTGAGGCAACATTTCCGAGGCAGCATTCGAATGAGACATTTGATCTTTTAGACAGGAGGGAGGCCACTAAAATTTCCTATGCCTAATGACTGTTTACCGAAGGCAACCGTAGTGAGGCAAACCCTAGGAGTGAACATGTGCATATGAACGTTTTTTTTAGTTAGTCTTTGCACATTAGGTGATCTACCATTTTAAATTTCATGCATTCTTTTCATACAATCCTATTAGCCATGCATCTAGACAATTAAAGATTGCGGGAATTTAAAGTGCGAGAAAAATAAACCTAGCTATTACAAGGCTTCGGGGAGAGGGATTAATACATAACCAAAATCTGGGATTTAAAGCAAGAAATAAAACCCTAATTTAACTATTACAAACCCTGAGCAGTTACAAAAATAATGGAAAATAATTAACAAGCGCGTGGCAAATTAAATACAAGGAGAAATTGAAAAACCCTAAAATCTGATTGAGAAATAATTTGGGTTGTATTTTTGAGAAAAGAATTGATTAAATTATGTACAACTAAAACCTTAATTCTAATCATTTTAATTATGAAAAAAGAAAATGAAATTAACCTAATCTAGCTAAATTAAATAATTTCATGAAAATAAAATAATTTACAAAGAAAACAAGATTTTGTGTATTTTTGGTTTTTGTATTTGAGAAAGAAATTTAATTGTAAAATTAAAACCTAGTTTCTATTTGATTTTAATTATAAAAGAAATCAAATTAACCTATATTTCTAATTAAATTAAAATGAATATTTTATTTAAAAATGCTTTTTTTTGGTATTTGGTGATTTATTGATTTTATGATTTTTTTTAAAAAAAGTAATTAATTTTGTGAAGAATAATTAAACAAAATAATTAAAAGAAAAGAAATTAATAAAGAAAATAAGAATACGGGCCCGTGTTGTTAGCAATTCTGGGGGGTGAGAAACTGAATTTCCAAGCCCAAAAACACTCCAAGCCCAGTCAACGTTTGGTGCCTTGTATCGTTGACCTAGGGGCGCACCATAGTCCCTCATTGCTGGAACGTTGGATCTGATGGCATGTTGGATCCAGTGATCAAGAATTGCTAGTGCATGGTGGATTGTTAAGGGCGTGGTACACCTGATTACATAAGAAAAAATAATACAAGGAAATGGTTGGGACCTAGGATCGAACCAAGGTCCTCATACTTCCCACCAACGAGGCGTTGCCAGCTGTGCTACCTTGTTAAGTTTTTATTACAGCAACAAGAATATATAATATATAAAACCAATTAATGGATTCAGAAAAGTGTGCAAAATTCAAATCAACCAGTCATGGGCTTCCACGCATCATATTCTTCGCTGCAACTGTCGTATTAGGTAAAAGACTTATACCTACGGACATTTGTTGTAACTACAGCCCTGCACCATTCAAAAATTTCATACGAGCATGATAAATCTATTGTGATAGCACCAATAAACTCTTCTTGGCCACACGAGCATCATGGTACTTGATTCATAGCCCAATTTTTCCTGTACACAAAGACCCTAAATTGAAAACATAAACCCTAACAATGGCAACGACATGTAGAGGCTTCAAAAACTCAATTAAATAATACAGTTAGCTTGCAAACATGATGGGGATTACAAATATATGACTTAAACACGCTAAAGATTCCAGGAATACAATAATCAATTTTGAGTTTAAGGGCAAACCGTGAGAGCAATTATGAGCGTTTCTGGGTGTTTCAAGCCTTACAAGTGATCCATTTGGCTCCTGGCAAGGTCCAAGAATCGATTAGCAACGTTGGAATGGTCTGAATTGATCTCTAAATGCAAAAATGATCCAACACTTTTTGTCACTTTTTTGGAACTTTGTTTTGTGTTTTCACGACTGCTCACCCTTGTCTTTTGATCTGCAATTGTTGTATATAGGAGACTAAATTAGGGTTGTAAAATTGCATTATATCTTTGAGAATTATGAAAATATGATTTGATTTGGTTCATGTATGATATCTTTCTAAAACAAGATTCAATCCAATCTTTTCCAACCCTAATGAGTCTTGCACGAATTGATCATCATGCTAGCTGTACATAGACTCCAAATGTGCACAAAAATCCCAAGATTTGATTTGTTTTCATTATTTTACCATTTAATTTGATTTATTTTGATTTAAATGAATAAAAAATCAAAATAAATGATAAAATTAATGAAATAATAGGTGGAAAAGCTTAGGGGTCGTGGGTCCTATTAGAAACATGTTTCAAGCAAGAAAACATGGGCCCCTTTGGAAAAAATGCAAATTTGATCAATGTTGACTTTTGACAATTTTCCAAAAATTGCCAACTTTGACAATGCACAACTCTCTCAATTTTGACCCTAGGAGGGTGTTCTTTTACTTTTTAGAAATCTTAGGATGTCCCCTAACCAAAACTTTTGGTTTAATTTCAATTGGGTCTTCCATGTTCATGCATGAAGCTTTGACCCAAAAGGTGTTTTTGTTGACTTTTCAAAAGGACCTATAATGTAAAAATTCATATCTTTTTGTGAGTGCATATTTTGAACTTGGGGGATGAAGATGATTTGTAGGGAATTTCATCCTCTTCAAAATGAGCCTTGGATGGAATTTTTTTTATAAATTATGAAGAAGTTATGCTTGTTCAAAGTTGGGTTGACTTTTCCTACAAAACCCTAATTTAGCAACTTTTGGGTTTTGATGAATTTGGAGCATTCCTTGAGGAATCATGATCACCCCTTGATCAAATGATGAAAGTCACTTCAAAATGTTGATGTTGACCAAAAATCTTGAGGTTTGACTGCATGTGGGCCACAGTTGACTTTTGACCTAACCTAGTCGATTCTCAAGCATTTGAGTAGTTGGTTGAGCAAACTTCTTGTGCAAGGCCTGAAACTTGGCATGGATGATCTTGGGAACACATTAGGACCTTGGGAAGAATATGAGGTCTTTGTGGTTCACACATCTTGATGAAAAGTGAAACCTTAATTTGAGGTATACTGCCTTAGGAGAGAGTTTGTCTAGTCAACTCTTGGACTTCCTTGAGCAACTTGGGGACCTCAATTGACATTTGTTGAGTAAAATGGGAGGGAAAATTTTTGGGTACAACTGCTTCCCCTGTTCAATCTTCTTAAACCTGAGGATTTAGATTGACTGCTCTGCCTTTCGTGATCTGAAGGTGGAAGATGATTGAACACTAGAGTGTCGAGAAATTTGCACTCGCATGAAGTGGCACTTGATTTGTGATATCGGGAATGGGATTACAGATGCCATTTGGAGGTCAATAATGGAAGATTGTCGGAGATAGGCTTAAATATGTCATCCTGATTGCGACAGATAATTGTCAGAGATGGGCTTAAAGATGCCATCTAGAGAATGTGGATTTCCTGAGATATTCCTTTGACGAGAATCCCTGTTGTTGTTGTCGACGAGGAATCTGCTAAGGAATGTTGGTATCTGTCTCAAGAAATAGAGTTTTAGGAGCTTCAATTATCTGTTACTCTACTGGGGAAATGCGAAACCCATCGTGTTTGATTAGGTCCCAGTCTTACAGTGTTGTGGACTACTGCCTGGAGATAAGGTAGAAGGAACCTAGATAACAGGGTTACTTCGATATGAAAGCCTGGATAGTAGGGCTATAAGAAGGAACCTGGATAGTAGGGTTACTTCGATATGAAAGCATGGATAGCAGGGCTATGAGAAGGAACCTGGATAGTAGGGTTACTTTGATATGAAAGCATGGATAGTAGGGTTGTGAGAAGGAACCTGGATAGTAGGGTTACTTCGATATGAAAGCCTAGATAGTAGGGTTGTGAGAAGGAACCTGGATAGTAGGGTTACTTCGATATGAAAGCCTGGATAGTAGGGTTGTGAGAAGGAACCTGGATAGTAGGGTTACTTCGATATGAAAGCCTGGATAGTAGGGCTGTGAGAAGGAACCTGGATAGTAGGGTTACTTCGATATGAAAGCCTGGATAGTAGGGCTATGAGAAGGAACCTGGATAGTAGGGTTACTTCGATATGAAAGCCTGGATAGCAGGGTTGTGAGAAGGAACTTGGATAGTAGGGTTACTTCGATATGAAAGCCTGGATAGTAGGGATGTGAGAAGGAACCTGGATAGTAGGGTTACTTCGATATGAAAGCCTGGATAGCAGGGCTGTGAGAAGGAACCTGGATAGTAGGGTTACTTCGATATGAAAGCCTGGATAGTAGGGCTGTGAGAAGGAACCTAGATAGTAGGGTTACTTCGATATGAAATCCTATATAGTAGGGCTGCTTCGATATGAAAGCATGGATAGCAGGGCTGTAAGAAGGAACCTGGATACTAGGGTTACTTCGCTTTGAGAGCCTAGATAGTAGGGCTGTGAGAAGGAATCTGGATAGTAGGGTTACTTAGATATGAAAGCCTGGATAGCAGGGCTGTGAGAAGGGACCTGGATAGTAGGGTTACTTCGATATGAAAGCCTGGATAGTAGGGTTGTGAGAAGGAACCTGGATAGTAGGTTTACTTCGATATGAAAGCCTAGATAGTAGGGCTTTAAGAAGGAACCTGGATAGTAGGGTTACTTCGATATGAAAGCCTGGATAGTAGGGCTGTGAGAAGGAACCTGGGTAAGGTTGCTTTGTGAGGAGTTTGGGTAAAATTGCATCTGAACCGAGAAGGAACCTGGGTAAGGTTGCTTTGGGATAAGTTCGTGTAAAACTTCAGGATGAACCGGGGTAAGGTTATAAGTTTGTGATATGGCAGCCTGGATGGTAAGGCTGTGAGAAGGAACCTGGATGGTAGGGTTACTTCGAAGTGGTAATGTAGATTAGTTGACCCGTTCGATTTCGAGAACTGAGTTTCCATTAGTCTTCTATAGATATGATCTATATAACTGTTGAATTTATTGAAGCTAATCCTCTTTTCTTGAAAAGATATCAGGGTTAGTTATATGCGATGCATGAAATGCAGGGTGAGATGATGTTCTCCAAAATAAATGAGATTATGCTATATATGTCATGTATGCGTATGTCATGATGTATGTTTATGAAATGCTATCGGGGTATGCTCGCGTCTGGGAAAATAAATCCCTGATTATTTTTGGAGAGTTGTAAATATTCTGTCGAGAAGAGATGCTTGAGAATAAACTCTGCGGGGACCAAACTTAGGAGGAAGAGATACTCTGTTGATAGACCTACTGATCTGGTGGAAAAACTTAGCTGGGGATGAAATTCCGTTGCTGGAGCTGATGAGCTCTGTTGAGCTTCTGTATCTGTAGAAATGAAGTCCGCTTGGGGGATGAAGTTTACTGACTAGCCCGCGATTATGAACCTCGGCTGGGGGTATTTATGTCCTATTTTGGGGAAGCTGGCATCAGCCTTTGGATACTTTTACTCTGTGGGGAGTGCATGTACCAATAATCACGTTCCAAAGCTGACTCTATCCCGATACCTACTGGGCAGAGGAACCTTCGGGTTCGGTACTTCTTGTTTTTCCCTGTTTCTAGAATTACGGATAACTGTCTTTTGTTTCTTATGTAAATATTTATGAGCTTCAATCATTTTTCAAATGCATATATCAAAAAATAAATCATTGGACGTTCTTGCAAAACAAAACAGAAAAAGAAAAACAGATTGAAGTTGGTGAAAATGACTTGTATTGATTTTGAAATTGGCATGTAATAGGCGTTTTGTACAAGGAGGTTGACGTCCTAGTAAGAGAATGCTGCCGAAAGATATAAATTATACAATTTGTGTAAAAGAAAGAAAAACAACTATGTGAAACAACCTCATTGGGTTCCAACTCTGCTATTGCCTTTATATCTTCAAGCGTCTCATCACTTTACTACTTGGCCGAAGGTTGATCAGATTGATTGGTGCCGTCTGAGCTTGATAGTTAATATCGAAGTCTGGTCGCAAGATGATCCAATGAGACATAGTGATACGCTTCAATCCCTAACTTTTTCCTGGATTACCCTTTCGGGTTTTCAATCCACCGGAATACCCTTTTTTGCCCAAGCCTCCCTTTCGGGTTTTCAACTTGACGGGTGTACAAATTTTTTCATTTTCATCCCTTACTTTTTCCCGAACCCTTTTGGTTCGCCGAGAAGCCCTTATTTTTGCCTAGGCCAGTCGACCTAGTGGGTCTTTGATTATGCGTAATATCTTTTCACTATTTCTGCATTGACATGGTGAGGAAGGTAGTCACCTTCCATGGTGGTTAGAATCATAGCTCCTCCCGAGAAAACGTTCTTAACCACAAATGGCCCTTCGTACGTGGGAGTCCATTTGCCCCTGGGATCACCTTGCGGCAATATGATGCATTTGATCACCAGATCCCCAACTTGATATTCTTGACACCTGACTTTTTTGTTAAAAGCCTTGATCATTCGCTTTTGATATGTCTAACCATGGCAGATAGCAGTAAGTCTCTTTTCATCGATTAGATTTAACTGATCAAGTCGGGTTTGGATCCAGTCGTCTTCTTTCAAACCTGCATCCTTCATAATCCTGAGAGAAGGTATATGGACTACTATGGGTAGGACTGCCTCCATGCCATATACCAGAGAGTAGGGTGTTGCCTCTGTCGACGTCTGTGCTGAGGTACGGTACCCATGAAGAGCAAATTGTAACATCTCATGCCAGTCTTTGTATGTCATCATCATCTTCTGTACAATCTTCTTGATGTTCTTTTTAGCTTCTTCAACAGCTCCATTCATCTTCGGCCGGTAGGGAGAAGAGTTATGATGTTGTATCTTAAACTGTTTGCAGAGCTCGGTGATCATTGTGTTGTTTAGATTTGTACCATTGTTAGTAATAATCCTCTCTGGTACACCATATCGACAGATCAGATTTTGTCGGATAAACCGTGCCACGACGTTCTTGGTCACAGTAGCAAAAGAGGCTGCCTCAATCCACTTTGTAAAGTAATCAATGGCTACTAAGATGAAATGATGCCCGTTAGACGCAGTAGGTCTGATCTCTCCGATCATGTCGATGCCCCACATCACAAAGGGCCAAGGAGCTGTCAGGATGTTCAAAGGAACTGGAGGCACATACACCTTATCAGCGTAAATTTGGCACTTATGACAAGTTCGAGAGTGCTGATAACAATCGGCTTCCATAATGGACTAGTAATATCCTGCCCATAGGATCTTCTTAGCCATGGTGTGTCCACTGGAATGGGTTCCGAAGGTGCATTCATGTAGATCTGTCATGATCCTCTCTGCTTTTCTCTTGTCTACACACCGTAGTGGTGTGGAGTCATGGTTGCGCTTATAGAGGATTCCATTACTGAGGAAGAACTTTGCAGCGAACATTCTCAGAAACTTCTTATCGTTGACAGATGCCCCTTCGGGATACTCCTGAACCTCGAGATACCTTTTGACTTCGTGAAACCAGGGTTTGCCGGCCACTTCTTCGGTGTCGATCTCACAGCACTGTGCTGGTTCATCCAACCTCTCAATGATAATTTAGGGAGCTTCATTGTCCCAACTAACATTGAACATAGAAGACATGGTAGCTAGCGCGTCCGCCAACTGGTTTTCTTCTCGTGGGAAATGTTCAAAGGTTACCTCCTCAAAGTGTGGGAGCAATGTCAGTACGTACTCTTTGTAAGGAATGAGATTCGGGTGCTTCGTATCCCACTCGCCTTTGACCTGACTTATCACCAGAGCAGAATCCCCGAATACACTTAAGAACTTAATCCTCAGGTCAATAGCAGCCCGAAGACCCATAATGCATGCTTCATACTCCGCCATGTTGTTGGTGCAGTTGAAACATAATCGGGAAGCGAACAGAGTATGACAGCCCTCAGGAGATATAATTACAGCGCCAATGCCGTTACCCAGTGTGTTCAAGGCTCCATCAAAATACATAGACCATCAGAATCCTTCCTCAGGTCCTTCGTTCGGTCCAGGTTCTTCGTAGTCAGACACTAACATGATATTCTCATCCGGGAACTCAAAATTCATGGACTGGTAATCATCCACGGCCTGATGAGCCAAATGATCAACCAATACACTTCCCTTAATTTCCTTTTGGGTCATATATTGTATGTCGTATTCGGTTAAGATCATTTTCCACCTTTCTATTCTTCCGGAGAGAGCGGGCTTTTCGAAAATATACTTGATCGGATCCATCTTTTATATCAACAGAGTAGTGTGAGTCAGCATATACTGTCTCAGTCGGCGAGCAGCCCATGCCAAAGCGTAGCAAGTTTTCTCGAGCAATGAGTATCGGGTCTCACAGTCGGTAAACTTTTTGCTAAGGTAATAAATGGCGTGCTCTTTTCGACCAGACTCGTCATGCTTCCCCAGCACACACCTCATTGAATTGTCTAGCACTGTCAAGTATAATATCAAAGGTCTTCCTTCAACTGGAGGCATCAAAATTGGTGGTTATTGAAGGTATTCCTTGATTCTTTTGAAAGCGGTCTGGCATTCATCATTCCACTTTACCACTTGATCTTTCTTCAGTAGCTGAAGATTGGCTCACAAGTAGCAGTCAAATGTGAAATGAACCTGGCGATATAATTCAGGCGTCCCACGAAACCTCTAACCTCTTTCTCTGTGCAGGGAACCAACATCTCTTGTATGGCCTTCACCTTCACAGGGTCTACCTGAATACCCTTATCACTAACGACAAAACCCAGAAGCTTACCAGATCTTACCCAGAAGGTACACTTGTTCGGATTTAACCTCAGCTTGTATGTCTTCAACCTGTCGAACAACTTTTAGAGATGATCAAGATGTTCTTCTTCAGTCTGAGACCTGGCTATCATGTCATCAACATACACTTCGATCTCATGGTGAATCATATCGTGAAATAAAGCGACCATGGCATGCTGATAGGTTGCCCCAGCATTCTTCAACCCAAAAGGCATCACTTTGTAGCAGAAAGTTCCCCACTGTGTGACGAAGGTTGTCTTCTCCATGTCCTCAGAAGCCATCTTAATCTGGTTGTAACCAGAGAAACCATCCATGAAGGAGAAGATTTTGTGTTGCGCGGTGTTGTCGAATTGAACGTCAATATAAGGAAGTGGGAAGTCATCCTTGGGGCTTTCCCTGTTCAGATCTTTATAATCTACGCACATCCGTACCTTATCGTCCTTCTTAGGTACCGGGACGATGTTGGCAACCCACTGTGGATAGGAAGTTACAGCTAAGAATCTTGCATCGAACTGTTTCATGACCTCTGCCTTGATCTTCTCTGACATTTCAGGGCACATACGACAAACCTTCTGTTTAACCAGAGGACAGTCTTCTTTAGTCGGCAGGCGATGTACCACAATATCAGTGTCTAAACCAGGCATGTCTCTATAGGACCAGGAGAAGATCTCAACATAGTCATGCAACATCTGTATCAACCTCTGTTTGACGCTAAGCTCCAGATTTGCACCTATTTTAACCTCTTTTCTGTCTTCCTCAGTACCCAAGTTCACTGTCTCAGCCGGATCTTCATGAGGTTGTATGGCCCTTTCTTCCTGCTGTAGTAGTCTAGCAAGTTCTCCAGGCACCTCACAATCATCCTCACCTTTGTCCTCGGCTTGGTTGATCGTATTTTTGAAGTCATAACTAGCAATAGCAGATCCGTTATCAATGGGATCCAGAGTGGATATGGATCTTCATTGTGATACGTGAGTGTGTGTAAGAGAATAGTTGTTTTGATAAAGTGAAAGCAGGAAAGAAAAACAGAGAGCGCAAAATTTGTATGCAGGAAACCTCCAATGCTTTATTAATGATTATGAAATGACAAATAATAGCCCTCACAAGCAAAGCCAAGGTGCCTCAGGTAAGGCATCGGGCCGTAAAGTTTCAAATTGTTTATTACAAATCTTAAAACAAATAAGTCAATTACTGCGGAATATAAGAAACAGGTATGATGTCCCTAGTCGTCCATTTTTTCGGTCCACCGTTGGTAGTTGGGTAGATCCAGCTGTCAATGTCTGAATCCTCTTCACTGTCTTCAATGGCGTTAATCCCACGATTGCTGATGCGTATGGGATGTCCTCCAGCCCGAGCGCGTCTAACAGCCCTTTGAGCCCCTGTAGTAAAGCCCAAACCAAATTTATCAGTTTTATGAGTGAAATCAGGGAGCTGACCTCAATTGGCACACCCACCTTCTTCAACCAGGACCCTGGAATCCTTGAGAAAAGCCATCTTCAAAGGAGGTTTGTTGCTGGTAGTTTCTGAAGAAGTGAAAAACACAAGAAGGGGGGGGGGGTTGAATTGAAAACATGAAATCAAATGCGCAATGACACATTATTTTTATCCTGGTTCGTTTGATCTCAAACTACTCCAGTCCACCCGTCAAGGTGATTTCGCCTCTCTCCAACGAGGACTTAATTCACTAATCACAAAAGGATTATAATCACTACTTTAACAACTGTTAAAGTCTTCTTGAGTACGACCACAATCCGGTTAATCTTAAGGAACACTATTTTAAACAAAGATACAAGAATGTGTGTACAGATGTTTTTCATTACAAAAACTGTTATCACAACTGTGACAATTTACACAAAATTAGAGCGTGGAAAGGTGATGAGTAAGCTTGCAGCGTTTTGAATTCTCGTGAGTAGTATTGGCAAATTATGAACGATTTGATCACTAGGCTTGTTTATATAGGAAATGGATTCATGTTCATCACTAAGCGTGATAAATATCATTAACTCAGTTTCCATTTGGATAAGATCATGTTTGAATGAAGCCGTTGTAATTGATGTTGTCTTGAATGAGTAGTAACGCTTCAGAATCTTACATCCTTGCCTGCTGCTGATGCTTCAGAACATTGATGACTTAGATTATTATGCTCTTGTTCAGAATCAGAGTTTACTTCACTTAAGCGTAGGTTCTGGTCATCAATCTTTAGCGCAAGTTCTGATTGCTTCAGTGTGTAGCTTCTATAGCTTAACTTCTGATGTTGCTTTGGTTAGAACTTCTGCATACACAATAACATAATTTTTAGGGTGCATATTTGTTCTTTGTATTTGTTATCATCAAAACTCTAACTAAGGGTTATAGAATCAAACTATGTTCTAACAATCTCCCCCTTTTTGATTATGACAAAAACTAGAATTTTCAATCAAAAATAAAGAACAAAAGGTTTAAGAGAAACTCCCCCTGAGTTGATTACTTCCCTGAAGTTCCTTCTCATCAGAGTTTTAGCTGCATCTCCTATCAGAATTTGTACATGTTCAAACTTTTCAGAAAGTAGAGGTTAAATAATTTAGAATGTTTGAGACTTTTGTCCCGGTAAACCATTATTGAAAATATCTTACTTTCTCCCCCTTTTTGTCAGGTATCAAAAAGGAAATATATTCAGAGCCAAAAGAGATGAATTATATTTAAAACATAATTCAATGACAAGTTTCAGAAACAAAGAGGTAAAACTAAAAGTTACAGATAAACAATTTTTAAAGAAAATCTAAGAAGAAGGGGGAAGACGTGTGAACAACGCTTCCAACAAGCTCTTTATCTAAGTATTTGACTCTTCTTGCTTTCCCAGAATTCTTTTAATCTCTTTGTTCATATCCTCTTGCTTATCCAGTCTTGCATGGATTAAAGCATTCTCTTTCTTCAACTCTTCCAGAGTTTGCATGACTAAGGAGGAAGCTGGTGTCTCTTCAGGGGTTGGATGTTGCTCAGAACATTCTGTAGCCTCTTCTGAGTGAACCATTTCTTCTGCTGTAATCATGTCTTCTGGAGCAGTAGTCAGAGAGAGGCTTTCTGATTCTGGTTCAGCTACATCTGAAGGATGATGCTCTTTCTAGGGAGCATTATCCAGCGAGAGGATATCTTTCTTGAATAGTTGGCTCAAAACTTGGTCTTGGAAAGCCTTCAGCTTATCACTAAAGTTCTACTGATCCTTTTCATAACTCAATTCCTTCATCTTCAGATTTTCAGAGCTAAACCAATTTCTGAATCTTTCCCACAAATAATCAGAAGCAACATGATTAAAAATCTCTTGACTTGCATGCTTCAAAGAATTTATCCAGTCCTGTATTCCTGTTTCAAAAATCAACAAACTTGTACCAACTTCTGATGTGGTTGCAGTTGGTTTAGGTTTTGGAATGGCGGTTTTATGTGAGGTGGAGGCTAGTCTTTCCAGCATAATTGGATCAATGACAAGTCTGAAGTTGTCAGCTAGACGGTTAGTGGGTGAAGGAGTGGGAGAGTCAGGAATAATAATTGGTCTGGTAGGGGTGTTTGGTGGTGTGGATTCAATGGATGAAGGGATTTCTGGAATATCATGAATAGTGAGAGGCATGCAAACCGCAAGAGGTTCTATTATTCCAGGGATTGGGGTTGTGGTATCAAAATCTGAAGGAGAGTCTTCAGATTGGTTTGTGCTAGCATGTTGGGTTTCTGGTTTAAGAATATCAGAAGATGGATTTTCAGAAGGTTGAGTTTCTGGTTATGGTGAGTTGGGGTTCAGATCTTCTGGTTGTGGTATTTTTGGTTGAGGAATTTCTGGTTGTGGAGAGTGTGGTTGTGGAATTTCTGGTTGTTGTTGAGATTTTGGATATTCTGGGAGTTGAGAGTTTAAATTTTCTGGTGTAGGAGAGGAAAAATCTTGATCAAATAGTTCAATGTCAGACAAAACTTTGGCAAGTTCTGGTTGATGATGTTCAAGATTTGGATTAGGATTAGGGGAGTGAGGTTCATTCATAAAATTACCTAGAGTTTCAGATGGATCAAACTCTATGTCAAAATCTTTAAAGGTTTGGGGTGATGGATTTTCTGGTTAAGAAGGCATGGCTTCAGATGTTGAAATATTTATTGGTTCTATAACAGAAACAAAAGATGGATTACCTTTCTTTTTGGAAGCTTTAGGTGTCCTCTGAGAGGGTCCTTCTCTCGCTGCTTTCCTCTTCTTTGATTTCTTTAACGCAACCTCTGGAGCAGCCTTGTGCAGATCCTGAATGTTGATTTCTGGGGCAGTCCCATCAGCCTTGCACGCTTCAAGGTATCTGACTATGATTTCTGGTTTGGAGTATATCTCAGAAAATAGAGGAAAATCATTCAGAGGAATCCTTCTTGAAGTGATGGTCTGGTGAGAAGTAACAGTTGGCTCCTTCTTGATATTCTTAATGATCTTCATTTTCTTCAGATTTTTAGCGTTCAAGGGCTTCCCAGCAGTTGCTTCCAATGTGCTTATTTCCTGAGCCTCCGTCAGATGTTCTATCAGCCTGTTCTCTGTTAGAATATCTGATATCAGCCTTCCTAAGGGAATCCAATCCCTCTTAGTCCTTTCGTCTTCTCTTGTTTCCTTCACACTTGTTATGAGATGGTTGAAGAGCAAGTGTGGAAGATTTACCTTTGTCTTCTTAGCAATGAAATAGGTTAGAAATTGCTGATCAATATTTATGTAATCATGAGAGCTTGTAGGCTTCCTGTGGTGGATACATCCCAGAATGATTCTGGCCCAGATTCTGTAATGATCCTTCAAATATCTGATTTTACTGGAGGGCTGTCCAGAAGTAAAAAATTTCTTTGCAATTGATCTTAGGTCGGAGCATCTCTCAGCCATGTCAATGCATCTGACACAACCACCATTGTATCCAAGAAGCTTCACAATAAGATCTTCTGCAATCACAATTTTCTTCCCCATGACATAAGAAGTAACCTGGTGATTTGATAAAGAAGCATGTATCCAGAATTCTTTGACAAGAATGGGAAACGTTAGACCCAACAGACGGTCAAAGTACCTGTTCCATCCCTGTGCAGTAACGTCTTCATAGAGGTTGAAACTATTTTCTTGCAAGCTCTCAAAATCAATAATCAGTTCAGAGAGAAGCGTTCTAAAGGGTTCTTCATATTATTCCGTTGAAGAAGATTCAGGGGCACTGAGATTTTTGAGACTTGATGAAGCCATTGTTCACACGGGTTTTAGAGGAAGACAAAAAGGGTTTTTGAAAGTAAGAACTTGAAACAAGAGAAAATATTTAGGAGAGTAAAAGTGAATGAATGAGAAAAGTAATTTTGAGTTTAAATAGGTTTCTTGAAAATGTAAGCAGTAAGAAAAAGAAAAAATTAGTAATCCTTATATGCATTAATGACACCTGAAATTAGGGGATTCAGAAATATACTGAACGGTTACCCTTGACAAGTGTCTCAATGCATCCAATGCGCCTTTCACCCATCAGAAATTGAAAGCATGTTCAGCCTCAGAAAGTAGCTGGTGAGAGGATGGAAAATGTTTGATGATGTGAACTAAATAAAACATTTTATTCTGGTCATAACTTCATGCTGAGATGTTTCAGAACAAAGTTGAACCTATCTTCAGAAAGAGGTTTTGTAAATACATCAGCCCATTGATGGTCTATGTCAATAAATTTTAAGGTAAGAATTCCTTTCTGAATATAGTCCCTAATAAAATGATGTTTTATTTCTATATGATTAGCCCTAGAATGCAAAATAGCATTCTTACTGAGACATATAGCAGAAGTGTTGTCATAGAGGATAGGAATGTTACTCAAATATGTTGAAGTCTTCAAGTTGACTTTTCATCCAGAGCATTTGCGTGCTACATCTAGCAGTTGTTATGTATTCAGCTTCTGCTGTTGATAGTGCTATTATGGACTGTCTCTTGCTGGTCCATGAGATCAGATTTTCTCCCAGAAATTGGAAACTTCCAGAAGTGCTTTTACGTTCTACTCTGTCTCCAGCAAAAATCAGCGTCACAGTATCCTACTAAGCTGTAATCATTTGTTTTTCTATAAAACAAACCCAGATTAGTAGTACCTTTCAGATACTTGAAAATTCGCTTAAGCTGTTAAGTGAGATTCTCTAGGATCTAATTGGAATCTAGAACATAAGAAAACACTAAATAAAATGTCAGGCCTTGAAGCCGTCAGATAGAGGAGATAACCAATCATACCTCTGTAAACCTTCTATTCTACCTTTTTACTTACCTCTTCCTTTTCCAGAATGTACGTGGGGAGCATTGGAATCTTTAAGGGCTTACATTCTAAGAGATCAAATTTCTTCAGAAGTTCTCAGACATATTTGCTCTAATGAATGTAAGTTCTTATGGAGTTTGGTTTATCTGAATGCCCAGAAAGAATTTGAGTTCCCCCATTAAGCTCATCTCAAACTCTTCCTGCATACATTTAGCAAACTCTCTTCCCAGATAGGGTTTAGTAGATCCAAAGATGATGTCATCAACATAAATCTGACATACTAAGATGTCATTCTTAAATGTCTTACAGAATAAGGTTGTGTCCACTTTCCCTCTGGTGAATTCCTTTTCTAATAGGAAGTTACTTAGTCTTTCATACCAAGCTCTGGGAGCTTGTTTCAGACCATAAAGTAACTTCTTTAGTTTGAAAACATATTCTGGGTGTTTGGAATTCTCAAACCCAGGGGGTTGGTGCACATATACCTCTTCATCTATATAGCCATTTAGGAATGCAATTTTGACATCCATCTGATACAGAGTGATGCCATTGTTTACAGCAAATGATATTAAAAGTCTGATAGATTCTAACTTGGCGGATGGAGCAAAGGTTTCTATATAGTATATCCCCTCTTGCTGATTATAACCTTGTGCTACCAGTCGTGCTTTGTTTCTGATGACTTCTCCTTGCGCATTCAATTTGTTTCTAAACACCCACTTTGTTCCAATGACGTTGAATCCTTTTGGTTTGGGAACCAGATCCCATACGTCATTTCTGGTGAATTGATTCAATTCCTCCCGCATTTCAAGAATACAGTCATTATCCAGAAGCGCTTCATCAATAGTTGTTGGTTCAATCAGAGAGACCAGTCCCATGAGGGATTCTTCAGAGTGTCTGAATGTTGATCTTGTCATGATTGGATCATCCTTCTTTCCCAGTATTTTATCTTCTGGGTGAGAAATGCTGCTTCTGGATAGCCTTTTCTGAAGTTGATCAACTGAAGGTGCTGGATTGCTTGCAATAACTCTTTCTGATGTTGTGGGAGCGTCTCTGTTGAGAACTTCTGACGAGTTGTCTTCAGTACCTGTGAGTTCAACTTCCATATCTGCAAGGAATTCATTATGCTTTGGCTTTTGAGAGTCAAGTTTATCATCAAATCTAACACTGATTGACTCTTCAACAATCTGTGTTTCTGTATTGTATACTTTGTACCCTCTTAAGTGTTCAGAGTATCCAAACATGATACACTTTTGTGCTTTAGAGTCAAACTTGTTCAGATAATTTTTTGTATCCAGAATAAAGCAAGTGCATCCAAATGGATGGAAATAAGAAATGTTGGGCTTTCTGTTCTTCCACAATTCATATGGAGTCTTTTCCAGAATAGGTCTTATAGAGATTCTATTCTGAATGTAACACGCTATGTTGATTGCCTCTGCCCAGAAGATCTTAGCAATGTTAGTCTCATTGATCATGGTTCTGGCCATTTCTTGTAATGTTCTGTTCTTTCGTTCTACAACTCCATTTTGTTAGGGAGTTCTAGGACAAGAGAAGTCATGCAAGATGCCTTTTTCATTAAAAAATGATTCAAAATTTTTATTTTCAAATTCCCCACCATGATCACTTCTGACTTTGACAATTCTAAGATCCTTTTCATTATGAACTTGGTTACAGAAGGTAAAAAACACAGAGTGTGACTCGTCCTTGTGTCTTAAGAACTTTACCCATGTCCATCTGCTATAATCATCTACGATTATTAACCCATACTTCTTGCCACTGACAGACGCAGTTTTTACTGGTCCAAATAAGTCTATGTGCAGAAGTTCTTATGGCTTAGAGGTGGAAACAACATTTTTGGATTTAAAAGCAGGTTTTGCAAATTTGCCTTTCTGACATGCTTCACACAGAGCATCTGAGTTGAACTTCAAATTGGGAAGTCTTCTGACCAGATTGAGTTTGTTAATCTGAGATATTCTTCTCATACTAACATGCCCCAATCTTCTGTGCCGGACCCATTGCTCGTTGTTAACAGAAATAAGGCATTTTACATTCTGACTCTTTAGTTCAGAAAGTTTTATTTTATAAATGTTGTTTTTCCTCTTTCCATTAAATAGGATAGTCCCATCTTTCTGACTAACATCTTTGCATGAATTATGATTAAAGATTATATCATAACCGTTATCACTTAATTGACTTATGGATAACATGCTATGCATTAATCCATCAACTAGCATCACATTATTTATAGAGGGAATATTTCCATTACCTACTGTTCCAGAGCCAATGATCTTTCCTATTTGGTTGCCTCCAAAGCCCACGTAGCCTCCAGGTTTAAGTTCCAGGCTTTGGAACATATGCCTTCTTCCTGTCATGTGTCGAGAGTAGCCATAGTCCAGGTACCATGACTGGTGTTTTAGCCTTGCTGCTAAAGATATCTGCTACATATATAATTTTATCCTTAGGTACCCATATCTTCTTGGATTCTGGTTTGTTAGTTTAACCAAAATTCTGGTTGAATTTTGGTTTGACAGAATAATCACTACCGTGTATTTTATGTCATGTGTGTGCCCATATATAAAATGTAATTTGAGTGGTGTGCATTTTATGACTAAGTCCATGGCCTGTTTAGGTGTAGATACCTTAACTTGATATCATATCCCTTTTCTGCCATTTCTGCTAACTCCATAGATCATTAAACCATCTTGCTTCTATCTATGTTTTTAGCCAGAAACTTCTGAAAGCTGTGATCATACTCTGAGATGATGTCATCAGCATTACTGGGAGTCTCTGAGATTATTTCCTTCTGAGAGTTTTGCAAATCATTTTCTAATTTTGAAACTTTTTCTTTTAACTCAGAATTTTCTAATCTGAGACTCTTAGACTTTTCAGAGTCAGAGGCAAGATCCCTTTTCAGGTTCTTGAATTTGACTCTGATTTGCTGATATTTTTCCATAATTTCATTTAGACTTTCTACAAGTTCAGCCTTAGTAAAATTAATGGTAAAGTCAGGGATTACCTCTTCAGTGTCTGATTCTGAGTTTGAACCATAAGCTTCACTGTCTTCTGACACGTTTTCCATGAGAGCTATGTTTGCTCTTTCATCATCTGACTCTGAGTCAGCTTCAAAGGTGTCTGAATCATCCAATGTTGTTATGAGACTTTTCTTCTTTTCCTTGAAGAACTTATTTTTGGGCTTCTCCTTCTGAAGCCTTGGGCAGTCACTTTTGTAGTGCCCTTGCTCATTACACTCATAGCAGATGATGTCCTTGTTATTTGGCTTTCTGTATCCTGAAGAACTTTCAGATCTTCTGTGTCCAGAGGAAGACTCAAACTTTCTGTATCTAGAGGAGGATTCATTTTTATTATCCGATCTTCTGAGATTTCTGAATTTCCTTTGTCTCTTCTTCCATAGTTGATTCACTCTTCTGGAAAGGAGAGACAATTCATCTTCTTCTGATAAGGATCCATCAGAAGTTTCTTCCACAGCCTGCAAAACCTTAGAGTCAGATTTTCTGTTAGATTTTAAAGCTAGTAGCTTACCTTGCTATTGAGGCTCATCTTCTTCTAGATCTATCTTGTGACTTCTGGGGGAGCTGACAAGTCCCTCCAAAGATATTTTGTCGAGATCTTTGGCTAGCTTAAGTGTTGTGACCATTAGCCTCCATTGCTTAGGTAGGCTTCTGATGATCTTCTTAACGTGATCAGCAGTAGAATATCCTTTGTCAAGAACCTTTAGCCTAACAACAAGGATTTGGAATCTTGAAAACATAGCTTCTATGGATTCACTATCTTCCATCTTGAATGCCTCATACTTCTGAATGAGCGCAAGGGCCTTGGTTTTTTGACTTGAATGTTTCCTTCATGCGTCATTATCAGAGAGTCAAACATGTTCTTGGTTGTCTCTCTGTTTGAGATTTTCTCATATTCTGAGTATGAGATAGCGCTGAGGAGTATTGTTCTGGCCTTGTGGTGGTTTCTGAAATCACGCTTTTGCTGGTCATACATCATTTTTTTGTCTATCTTCAGACCACTTCCATCCATTGGGTGTGTGTATCCATCAGTTACCATGTCCCATAGATCAGCATCATGGGCCAGAAAGAAACTCTCAATTCTATCTTTCTAGTAGTCAAAGTTTTCTCCATCAAAGACTAGAGGTTTGCCACTGAATCTGTCCTTGTCTTCATGGTAGTCATTGCGGATCTTTTGGCTTGGTCCCACCATAGTGTTTTTATGAAGCTTGGATCTTGTACTGACACAGTTAAGTGTTTAAGCTCAGAACCAGACGCTCAGATGCCAATTGAAGAAGTAAAAAACACAAGAAAGGGGGATTGAATTGAAAAATAGAAATTAAATGCGCAATGACACAATATTTTTATCCTGGTTCGTTTGATCTCAAACTACTCCAATCCACCCGTCAAGGTGATTTTGCCTCTCTCAAACAAGGACTTAATTCACTAATCACAAAAGGATTACAATCACTACTTTAACAACTATTAAAGACTTCTTGAGTATAACCACTATCCGGTTAATCTCAAGGAACACTGTTTTAAACAAAGATACAAGAATGTGTGTACAGATGTTTTTCGTTACAAAAACTGTTATCACAACTGTGATAATTTACACAAAATTAGAGTGTGGAAAGGTGATGAGTAAGCTTGCAGCGTTTTGAATTCTCGTGACTAGTATTGGCAAATCGTGAACGATTTGATCACTGGGCTTGTTTATATAGGCAATGGATTCCTATTCATCATTAAGCGTGATAAATGTCATTAACTCAGTTTCCATTTGGAGAAGATCTTGTCTGAATGAAGCCGTTGTAATTGATGTTGTCTTGAATGAGTAGTAACGCTTCAGAATCTTACATCCTTGCCTACTGCTGATGCTTCAGAACATTGATGACTTATATTATTATGCTCTTGCTCAGAATCAGAGTTTACTTCACTTAAGCGCAGGTTCTGGTCATCAATCTTCAACACAAGTTCTGATTGCTTCAGCGTGTAGCTTCTATAGCTTAACTTCTGATGCTGCTTTGGTCTGAACTTCTGCATACACAATAACATAATTTTTAGGGTGCATATTTGTTCTTTGTATTTGTTATCATTAAAACTCTAACTAAGGGTTGTAGAATCAAACTATGTTCTAACAGTTTCAGTTGATGCCAAGATCTGAGGGACCTCTTCAAAGTTCTGACAAGGAGTTTCTATGAATTCCCCGTCCACCTATACGTAGCCGAAGGAGTTGAGGTGACTCACCATATGTTCTTCTTCACCCCGCACTGTGACAATCTTTCCTTTCACCGGATACTTCAGCATTTGGTGGAGTATGGAAGTGACTGCCCCAGCCTCCTGGATCCAAGGACGACCCAGCAAACAAGAATATGATGGCCTGATATCCATCACATAGAAAGTGGACCCAAAATTCTAAGATCCCATTTTGACAGGGATGTCCACCTCCCCGTGCACCAATCTCTTCGATCCTTCAAAGGCCCTCACCACAATGTTAATAGGTTTTAGAGTTAAACCCTCATAATCCAACCGGTCCAATGCCTTCTTCGATAGAACATTCAGCGAAGACCCAGTATCTAGCAACACATGATCCATAGTGGTGCCCATGCATTCAATCGAGACATGCAGAGCATTATTGTGCTTTCTTCCTTTTGGTGTCAAATTCGTATCTAAAAAACCCAGCCCATTATCAGCAGTCAGGCTGGCCACATAATCTTTGAACTGATCCACTGAAGTTTCCTGCGGCACATGCGCAGTTTTGAGAAATGAAATCAAAGCCTTTGCATGGGCTTCAGAATATAATAACAAAGACAACATGGATATTTTCTATGGGGTCTGCCCCAGCTGCTCGCCCATGTTGTAGTCGCTCTTCTTAATGATTTTCAATATTTCCTCCATTTCTTGCTTAGAGGCTTCCACAACAATTTTCTTAGGCGCCTTCGTCCGGGAAGGCTCACCTAGAATTTCTTTGTCGTGGGTATCCAATGATTCGCCAAAAGGGGTAATAACTGGATTAAGAACGGGAACATTAGCAGATGTACTAGTAGGAACAGAAGATGGAATAATAATAGGCTTATTGATAGTCTTAGGGGAAATCTCAGGAGAGAAAACCCTTCCACTTCGTGTAAATTTGCTAGTTCCGACAATGTTACCAATATCAGGATCAGCCTCTTCATATTTCAAGTCTTGTTTGATGCCATGATAGTACACATCGACACCATAATGCCACGGGACAACTTTATCGGAGACATACGGGACAGGACCAGGAAAAGTGATTATCAGCGGAGTAATTCTTGGAGCAGATGTAATCCTAATAGGCTTTCTCGAGGAAACCTTGGAAGGATTGGAAGAAATGGTTATAATAGCGACATCTTCAGATGGTACAACAGGAACCAAAGTTTTCTCAAACATAATTTCTTTTCTATCTATCAGGCGTTGAACACCTAACTTCAGCAAACGGCAACCAGAATGTAGAAACGAACACATGTGGCAACCTTCACCACAACCCGGAAATAAACCGGCTAACAACAAATTCTTCTTGACAGTCATGAGAGGAGTAGAAACTTCATCGACGGAGGTAACAAACAAATTAGTATCAATAGCATTAACTCCACGGCCGTGCTTAGGCATGGGAGCAGTTATGACATTTGGCTTCTCCAGAGCATCAAAATCTATCTCCTTGGCTTCAATCAAGTCTTACATTTTGTTTCTCAGAGCCTAGCAATCATTTCTATCGTGGCCAGGACTCTCAGAATGATAGGCACACCGAGCATTCGAATTATATTGGGGAGATGTAGTATTTGGATTCTTGGGAGCCTCTCTCAAGGTTGCCAAGTTAGATCTCAAAATATGAGGTAGAACTTCATCCAATGTCATGTTGATGCGGGTAAACTACCGTTGTGGTCTTTCCACCCTTTGTTGATTGTTGCGTTGTGGAGCAACTGCAGGTCTAGGTATCACCACAACACTTACTGTCTGACGTTGTTCAGCCCTGTCCTGACCCCTCGGGCTGTAGATGGCATTGGCTTCCTTCTTACTAGTAAAAGCTTCTTTACTGAACTTGAAGAGGAATCCTTCTGTATTTTGCCGCTTCGAATTCCAGCTTCTACTCTTTCCCCAGTTAGGATCATCTCAGTGAAACCAGCTGATGAGTTGCCGATCAAATGATTGAAAAATGGACCAAATAGCGTCCCTAGAAACATATCAACCAACTCCCTATCAGACAATGGGGGTTGAACTCTCCCAGCCAAGTCTCTCCATTTTTGTGCATAATCTTTAAAACCTTCACCTGCACCCATGAACATACTCTGGAGTTGAGAACGAGTGGGAGCAAGGTAGGCATTATACTGATACTGCTTGTAGAAAGCAGCAGCCAAATCTTCCTAGTTTCGAATATTTGCTCCCTCTAGCTGGTAGAACCATTCAAGTTGAGTCCCTGACAAACTATCTTGAAAGAAGTGAACCCATAGATTTCTATCAGCTGTGTGGGGATGGATCTTCCTGACATAAGAACGGAGATGGAGTTTTGGGAAGGACACCCCATCATACTTAGCAAAAACTGGAGCTTTGAACTTCTGCGAGATGACTACTCCCGACGCCAATCTCAGTTCTTCGAAATCTAGTCCAGGTATCCTCTGAACTTCCATGGCACTCAGACGGTCTTCTAGCTATTTGTATCTATCCTTAACAGGAGGATATTGCTCATCATTGTAATCAATATCATTATCAGAGACTGCAGGACTAGGGTCCTTCTCTTCTTCCTGATTCTCCCCTTCCTTGGATGAAGAGGTTAGATCAGTTTGTTCCTTTAACAGCTCTCCAAACCTCCTACCTATATTCAGAATACCGACAGCTTTCTTCTTTTTCTTCTTCTCTTTCAGAATGAGGGCTTTCATATCCTCCTGCCCTTTTGCCATACTTATGAACATTTGTTGGAACTAGGCGTTCTGTGCCTGAAAATCCTTGATGCTTTGTTTGGAAGACATTTCTGCTGAAATAAACAGCGAAGAAGATGAGAAAACCTGTAATGGTACCTGTTTATGCAATGTTATGGATGATATGTGTATGCAATGATTTCAAGGATTCTTAAAGGCTCAGATTTGTTTAACCAAAAGAAACACAAGTCATTTGCATTAATAAGTTCAAAATTGTTACAAAGAACACCTTTTAGGCTTACAAATAAACAAAACTGAAAGCACAAAGAAACTAGGTCTCCCAGGAGCGCATCCTCTTTGGTGCGATATAGGAATTTATGTTCCTTTCTTCATGAAGTAGCCTAGTGAGCTCCAGGACCTTTTTCTCGCTGGCATAGAACCGAGCTTCAAACGTGTCCCACTCTTCTTTGAGTTGAACCCAAGACTTCTGTAATTCTTCACGATCAGTTGGCATATCGGGATGATGACCAAGTGAAGTAGTGTCTCCTTCAGTAGCTGGCTCCACGGTTATTGGTAAGACAACTGGGTAAGGCATCCTAAGACTTTGGGCGTGATCTCGTACCCACCAGAGATAAGGCTCAAGAGGAATGGAATTATTGTGCCCTAGCATCTTGCTATCAATTTTATGTACCATTCACCAAGCTTTTATGAACCTTCTACAATAGCCTTGAACGTCGTTCTCATAATTGAAGGCGATTCCTTGGATAATCGTATCATGCGGACCATCTCTTCTCGCATAACCAAACTAACGTAAGGCCAAACAAGGATTGTAAGTGATTCCTCCCCTAATTCCTAAGAGAGGGACATTAAGGAATTCACTACAACGATCAATGATGGTAATATCTTCTGAGAACCGTGAACACTAATGAATGTCTAAATGCTTAAGGGACATCAGCCTGCGAGACCATTTCAAACCCTGTTCATTCTTCAAAACAACCCTGGGTAGGTGCGAAATAAACCACCTAGCCAATAGAGGAGCGCAACACAGGAGGGTTCCCCTTCTTTTTAGAGTGCGAGCATGCAGAGAATGCAGAATATCCCTAAGTAATGTAGGTACTGGATTATGAGACAGGAAAACCTTGATAGTGCTCACATCTACGAGTTGATCAGCATTAGGGAAAAGTATCGTCCCATAAATGAGAAGTGCCAGTACCTTTTCGAAAGCTTGTAAATCTAAGGTACCCCAAAAATGATAGGCCTTCTCAAATAGAAACTTAACCGGAATTCCTTGGACACTCCCTCTAGTCTCCCAATTTGCCACTATGTCTGACCGGTGTAAAGACAGAGCTCTAGCAATTTCTTCAGGCTTTGGATATTCTTCTGTACCATTGAAAGGAAACTGGTCAAGAATAGGTACCCCTAACAACTGAGAAAACTCCTCTATAGTAGGTACTAGCTGATAATCCGGGAAGGTGAAACAATGGTGCACCGGGTCGAAGAACTAAAATAGCACTTTTAACAACTCTTCATCAGGTTTTGCAGTGACCAGGTTGAGCAACTGACCATGCTTTCTAGTGAAATGAGAACATTCAAGAACCCTTAATGCCATATCCTTTAGTTGGAGAGACACTTTCACAAGGTTGATTTGTATAGTGTTCCTACAGGAAGATGCCATGTCCTACAAAACAGAGCAAAAATAAGCCCTAGGGAATCCTTGAAATGGTTAGTCATGATATGTTATGCTTATGATGTATGATGTCATGATAAAACACGGGTATAGCAAACATAGGTATAGCAAGCACAGTCAAATCACACAAAGTACTTAGGTTTAAGGCTTGCATGAGGTCAAAGGTAGTACCCTCTTGAAGTTTAGTTGGTTTCAAACCTGTCTTAAAAAGTAACCGGGTTCTAGAGGATCTCAATATAACTAACCATCCTTTATCGGCATTTTCTCAGCTCACGCAATCTTTTCTTGCGGCTGAAATATCCCGAAAGTCTGATCTCAATGAGTGTAGCATCGAGTATCAACCAGTTCTCAGCTCTACACCGAGGCCGACTATCTCACTACTTTCTAATGGCCAAGTTGTGCAATTAAAGGTTCTAAGGTCGGTTGATGCTTCACGACACCACACGGAGTCCCCGTACTCTCCCCGATTGACTCAAGGGTTACCGGTACCAACCAAAGTGCCACATCAACATAGATAATACTTCAACCGTGCCGGTATACCCCAACATAGGTCCCTCATAGTTTATTGCTACTTACCTAAAAGGTGTTCCCCAGATCTGGGTGTAGGATCAAATAACCCAAATAGTTCCCATAAATAGAAAGCAAGCAAGACAATTAAGAGAAGGCAATTAAATATGACCTAGATCATAAGGTTTACCCCACTTTATATTTTATTCCCCAATAGAGTCGCCAGTTCTGTGATACGGTGGCATAACCGAATGTTAATACTGGTTTGCGTTTTGCGTTTTTTGGTTCGCAAAATGTCGCGGTAAGCAAGAGTCGCCATCGACTTTTATTTTATCCAATCATGGAAAAGGAAAAAGAACAGAAAAAACCTTTTTATGAGATATTATGAGTACGGAGGGTATATTATAGAAAGGGAAGGTGTTAGCACCCTTTCTATCCATGGTTTTCCATGGGCTCTTAGGTACTTGCTCATCTTTTAAAAAATTGCTTGTGTGTGTGCTTGCTTTGAAAATGTTTTACTTCGTGATAACCCTTGTATCAGTCCTCAAGGATGTGACGAAGTTGTTTTTGAAAACTATTTTGAAAGGTGTCTGTGTGAAAAGTTTTTATTGAGCAAGTACTTAAGATTCTACCTAATCGAAAAAAGATGGTTCGTTCTATTTCCTTTAGACAATGTTATCCCACTATTAAGGAGTAGGTAGCACCGTCGTTGGAGTTTGTAAGGGACATTCGAAAGGGACAAATCAATCACTAAAGCAATAGTTAGAAAACCTTAGTAGTAACCCTAGAGTCTTAAGATCTTTTCGAGGAAACGTTTCTGAGGCAACATTTCCAAGGCAACATTTTCGAGGCAACATTCGAATGGGACATTTGATCTTTTAGACAGGAGGGCGACCATTAAAATTTCCTATGCCTAATGACTGTTTACCGAAGGCAACCGTAGTGAGGCAAACCCTAGGAGTGAACATGTGCATGCGAACTTTTTTTAGTTAGTCTTTGCACATTAGGTGATCTACCATTTTAAATTTCAAGCATTCTTTTCATACAATCCTATTAGCCATGCATCTAGACAGTTAAAGATTGCGGGAATTTAAAGTGCGATAAAAATAAACCTAGCTATTTCAAGGCTTCGGGGAGGGGGATTAATTACATAACCAAAATCGGGGATTTAAAGCAAGAAATAAAACCCTAATTTAACTATTACAAACCCTGAGCAGTTACAAAAATAATGGAAAATAATTAACAAGCGCGCGGTGAATTAAATACAAGGAGAAATTGAAAAACCCTAAAATCTGATTGAGAAATAATTTGGGTTGTATTTTTGAGAAAAGAATTGATTAAATTATGTACGACTAAAACCTTTATTCTAATCATTTTAATTATGAAAAAAGAAAATGAAATTAACCTAATCTAGCTAAATTAAATAATTTCATGAAAATAAAATAATTTACAAAGAAAACAAGATTTTGTGTATTTTTGGTTTTTGTATTTGAGAATGAAATTTAATTGTAAAATTAAAACCTAGTTTCTATTTGATTTTAATTATAAAAGAAATCAACTTAACCTATATTTCTAATTAAATTAAAATGAATATTTTATTTAAAAATTCTTTTTTTTGGTATTTGGTGATTTATTGATTTTATGATTTTTTTTAAAAAAGTAATTAATTATGTGAAGAATAATTAAACAAAATAATTAAAATAAAAGAAATTAATAAAGAAAAGAAGAATATAGGCCTGTGCTGTTATCAATTCTAGGGGGTGAGAAACTGAATTTCCAAGCCCAAAAACACTCCAAGCCCAGTCAACCTTTGGTGCCTTGTATCGTTGACCTAGGGGCGCACCATAGTCCCTCATTGCTGGAACATTGGATCTTATGGCATGTTAGATCCAGTGATCAGGAATTGCTAGCGCATGGTGGATGGTTAAGGGCGTGGTACACCTGATTACATAAGAAAAAATAATACAAGGAAATGGTTGGGACCTAGGATCGAACCCAGGTCCTCATACTTCCAACCAACGATATGTTGCCAACTGCGCTACCTTGTTAAGTTTTTATTACAGCAACAAGAATATATAATATATAAATCCAATTAATGGATTCAGAAAAGCGTGCAAAATTCAAATCAACCAGTCATGGGCTGCCACGCATCATCTTCTTCGCTGCAACTGTCATATTAGGTAAAAGACTTATACCTATGGACATTTGTTGTAACTACAGCCCTGCACAATTCAAAAATTTCATACAAGCATGATAAATCTATTGTGATAGTACCAATCAACTCGTCTTGGCCTCATGAGCATCATGGTCCGTGATTCATGGCCCAATTTTTCCTGTACACAAAGACCCTAAATTGCAAACATAAACCCTAACAATGGCAACGACATGTAGAGGCTTCAAAAACGCAATTAAATAATACAGTTAGCTTGCAAACATAATGAGGATTACAAATGTATGACTTAAACATGTTAAATATGTCAGGAATACAGTAATCGATTTTGAGTTTAAGGGCAAACCATGAGAGCAATTGCGCGCGTTTCTGGGTGTTTCAAGCCTTGCAAGTGATCCAATTGGCTCCTGGGAAGGTCCAAGAATCGATTAGTAGCGTTGGAATAGTCTGAATTGATCTCTAAATGCAAAAACGATCCATCACTTTTTGTCACTTTTTTGGAACTTTGTTTTGTGTTTTCACGACTGCTCACCCTTGTCTTTTGATCTGTAATTGTTGTATACATATAGTAGACTGAATTAGGGTTGTAAAATTGCATCATATCTTTGAGAATTATGAAAATATGATTTGATTTGGTTCATGTATGATATCTTTATAAAACAAGCTTCAATCCAATCTTTTCCAACCCTAATGAGTCTTTCACGAATTGATCATCATGCTAGCTGTGCATAAACTCCAAATGTGCACAAAAATCCCAAGATTTGATTTGTTTTCATTATTTTACCATTTAATTTGATTAATTTTGATTTAAATGAATAAAAAATCAAAATAAATGATAAAAGTAATAAAATAATAGGTGGAAAAGCTCAGGGGTCGTGGGTCCTATTAGAAACATGTTTCAAGCAAGAAAACATGAGCCCCTTTGGAAAAAATGCAAATTTGATCAATGTTGACTTTTGACAATTTTCCAAAAATTGCCAACTTTGACAATGCATAACTCTCTCAATTTTGACCCTAGGAGGGTGTTCTTGGACTTTTTAGAAATATTAGGATGTCCCCTAACCAACCCTTTTGGTTTTATTTCAATTGGGTCTTCCATTTTCATGTATGAAGCTTTGACCCAAAAGGTGTTTTTGTTGACTTTTCAAAAGGACCTATAATGTAGAAATTCATATCTTTTTATGAGTGCACATTTTGAACTTGTGGGATGAATATGATTTGTAGGGAATTTCATTTTCTTCAAATGAGCCTTGGATGGAAAATTTCTGATAAAGTATGAAGAAGTTATGCTTGGTCAAAGTTGGGTTGACTTTTCCTACAAAACCCTAATTTAGCAACTTTTGGGTTTTGATGAATTTGGAGCATTCCTTGAGGAATCATGATCAACCCTTGATAAAATGATGGAAGTCACTTAAAAATGTTTATGTTGACCAAAAATATTGAGGTTTGACTGTATGTGGGCCACAATTGACTTTTGACCTAATACAGTCGATTCTCAAGCATTTGAGCAGTTGGCTAAGAAAACTTCTTGTGCAAGGCCTGAAACTTGGCATGGATGATATTGGGAACACATTAGGACCTTGGTAAGCATATGAGGTCTTTGTGATTCACACATCTTGATGAAAATGGAAACCCTAATTTGAGGTATACTTCCTTAGGAGAGAGTTGGTCTGGTCAACTCTTGGACTTCCTTGAGTAACTTGGGGACCTCAATTGACATTTGTTGAGTAAAATGTGAGGGAAAATTTTGGGTTACAACACAAGGTCTGCATTATACTTATACTGCTTGTAGAAATCAGCATCCAGGTCTTCCCAATTACGAATGTATGTCCCTTCCAGCTGGTAAAACCATTCTAGTTGAGTTTCGAATAGACTATCTTGAAAGAAGTGGACCCATAAGTCCTTGTCAGCAGTGTGAGGCTGAATCTTCCTCACATAAGATCGGAGGTGCATCTTGGGACTTGAAACCCCATCATATTTGGCGAACACCAGCACCTTGAACTTCTGCGGGATGACAATCCCAGAAACCAAACCCAGCTCTTCAAAATCCAGCCCAGGCACCTTCTGGATTTCCATTTCACTTAGACGCTCTTCCAGCTGTTTGTATTTTTCATCGGCCGAAGGGTACTACTATTCATTATAGTCAGTATCATTATCATATTCCCTTGGACTAGGGTCTTCCTCTCTTATTTCTCCTTCTTGATTTTCTCCTTCTTTTAACGAATATGTCAGCTCTACCACTTGCCTTAACGGTCCTTTGAACCTCCTTCCCAAATTTACCACACCAGCTGTCTTCCTTGGTTTCTTAGTCTTCTCTTTAACAATCAGGGCTTTCAGTTCCTCATGCCCCTTGGCCAGAGCCATGATCATCTATTGAAACTGAGCATTTTGAGTCTATAGATCCTTCACTGTTTGTTCTAGAGCCATTGCTAAAATAAACAACGAAGAAGATGAGAAACCAGCTATAAAACCTGTTTATGCAATGATGTGTATGATATATGTGTGCAATGTTTTCAAGGATTTCTAAGACTTAAATTTGCTTAAATAGAAAGAGAACAAACGTTAATTGTATTAAGATGTTTTAACGATCACAATGATGCCACTTGGCCTTACAAAGGAGGTAACAAAGCAAAAATAACTCTCTAAGCAAATAGACTCAAGCTTCCCACCAGTGCATCCTCTTTGGTGCAATGTAAGCATTTATACTCTTCTCCTTGTGAAGTTACCTGGTGAGTTCTAAAACCTTCTTCTTGCTAGCGTAGAATAGGGTTTCAAAGGTATCCCGTTCTTCTTTGAGTTAGATCCAGGATTTATGTAGCTCCTCAAAATCAGTTGGCGTGCCAGGATGAAGAACAATGTAAGGAGTGTCTCCCTCAGCAATTGGCTCCATAATCACAGGTAAGATGACGGGGTAAGGCATCATAAGACATTGAGCATGACCTCTTACCGCTTTGAGGTAAGGCTCAAGAGGGATGGAATTCTTGTGCCCCAGTGCCTTGCTATCAACTCTGCTTATCATGCCCCAAGCTCGAATGAACCTCTTACAATAACCCAGAACATCATTCTCATAGTCAAATGTGATTCCTTGGATGAGTGTGTCGTGAGGACCATCCCTTCTAGCATAACAAAACTGTCACAATGCCAAACAAGGATTATAAGTGATTCCTCCCCTAATTCCTAAGAGAGGGACATTAGGGAATTCCCCACAGTGATCAATGATGGTAACATTCTCCAAGGATCGAGAACACCAATGAATATCCGAATGTGTAAGGGACATCAACCTATGAGACCATCTCATACCCTGCTCATTTCTCAAAACATACCGAGGTAGGTGCGAAATAAACCACCTAGCCAATAAATGAGTGCAACACAGAAGGGTCCCTCTTCTCTTTAGAGTGAGAGTATGCAGAGAGTGTAGAATATCCCCAAGTAAAGTAGGCATCGAATTAAGAGACAGAAAAACCTTGACCACAATCACATCTATGAGTTGGTCCGTGTTAGGGAATAGTACCATCCCATAGATGAGAAAGGCCAACACTTCTTCAAAATATTGTAAATCCAAGGTATCCCAAAAATAGTGAGCTTTCTCAAATAGAAACTTAACTGGAAATCCTTGGACACCTATTCTGGTTTCCCAATTTTCCACTACATCAGACCGTTGTAAAGATAGAGCTTGAGCAACCTCTTCAGGATTTAGGTCTATTTCCATACCGTTGAATGGTAACTGATTAAGGATAGGTACCCCTAATAACTGAGAAAACTTCTCCATAGTAGGCACTAACTGGTAATCAGGAAAAGTAAAATAGTGATGTAACAGGTCAAAGAACTGAAAGAGCGCCTTTAACATTTCTTCATCAGGATTTGAAGTGACCAAGTTGAGAAGTCAACCATGTTTTTCAGTGAAGAGAGAGCTTTCAGGAATCCTTGATGCTAATTCCTTGAGTTGAGGAGGTACTTTCACAAGGTTGACTTGGATAGTGTTCCTGTGAGAAGATGCCATGTCCTACAAAAAAAGACCAAGATAAGCCCTAGAAAATCCTTGAAATGGTTAGTATGATATGCCATGTTATGATTCCATGATTATGCTAAGAAATCACAGATATAGCAAGCACAAGAAAATCACACAAAGACCTTATGTTTAAGGCTTGCATGGGTTTAAGGTGCCACCCTCTTGAAGTTTTGATTGGTTCAACCTGTCCTATAAATAGTAATCGAGTTCTAAGGGATCTTAATATCACTGATATTTCCCACAAGTTTCGTACCGATAGACAACTGAATTGCCACCAAACAAAACTTGAGTCAAATCTCAATGAGTGTAGTATCGAGTATTAATCGACTTTGGGAATACACCAAAGACGGCTATCTCACTACGTCATAATAGCCAAGTTGTTCAATTAAGGTTCTAAGGTCATTTTACGCTTCATGACACCACGTAGTGGCCACGTATTCTCCTTGATTAACTCAAGGGCTACCGGTACCAACCAAAGTATCGCATCAACGTAGATATCGCTTCAACCATGTCAGTATACCCTGCATAGTTTCCACGGTTTATTGCTACTTACCTAAAAGGTTTCTCCAGATCTGGGTGTAGGATCTATAGTAACCCAAACAATACCCTTAAAAGTAAAGCAATCAAAACAAACAAAGAAAACAAATTAGAAATGAACTAGACCCTAAGGTAAACCCACTTTTAAGTTTTCCCCAGCAGAGTCGCCAGTTCTGTGATACGGTGGGAGAAATGACTTGGTAGTTTTGCGTTTGATCGCAATTGTTGCGGATAGCAAGAGCCGCCACCGACTTTTCTTTTATCCAATAAGGAAAGGGTGAAAAGAACAGGAAAGAACTTTGAGATATTTTTTTGAGTTTGGGGGGTAGATTATGAAAAGGGAAGGTGTTAGCACACTTTTCATCCATAGTTATCTATGGGCTCTGAGTTGCTTGCTAGATCACTTGAAAATTGCTTTGTTTGAAATGTGTTTGTGGTGGATTTTGAAAGTATTTTTGAAAAGCGCCTTCGTTTAGGAAAACTTTGTAATGGCTCTCGTCTCTATAAGATTGCATATGTGATACGGTGGCAGAATCGACTGCTAATACTGGTTTGCGTTTTTTGTTCGCAAATGTCGCGATAAGCAAGAGTCGCCACCGACTTTTATTTTATCCAACAAAGGAAAGGGTGAAAAGAACAAAAAAAATACATTTTTCGAGATTTTTTGAGTAAGGGGGTAGATTATGGAAAGGGAAGGTATTAGAACCCTTTCCATTCGTGGTTTTCCACGAGCTCTTAGGTACTTGCTCATTTTGAAAACTATTTTCGTGTTTGTGTGTTTTGAAAACTTGTTTTCTTTATGATAACTCTTGTATCAGTCCCCAAGAGTGTGATAAAGCATATTTGAAAAGAATTTTGAAAGTGTGTAAGTGTAAAAGGGAATCAAATTTGAGCAAGTACTTAAGAACTATCTACCTACTCGAAAAAGGGCACTCTTTTCCTCCTTTACTTTAGATAGTGTTATCCTACTATTAGTGAGTAGGTAGCCCCATCATTCGATGTTGAGGGACTATCGAAAGGGACGTTTATGATCATTGAAGGCAATATGTAAGGATACCTTAGCATTTCAAATGGACTGTCATCATGTAGGCAACATCGAGGGACAAGATCATTTCTCGTAGGTAACTCGAGGGACATTTAGGGCCCAGATCTGGTGGCCCACAGCTGTGCTGGATCTGATGTTGTTGTGTTAGGGAGGTCTACCATGGGGAAGCATCACTGGATGCTGGATCTGGAGGATGAATGATCCAATGACATATATGTGATGGCCTATGGTGCGCATGCTAGAGCGAGAAGTGCTGGATCTGCATGTACAAATAAGAAAAATAATACGCAGGAGGCAAGGGTCGAACCCCTGACCTCCCCCACATACAATGCCTTAAACCCTTTGTTCTTGCCACTGGACCATACTGCACATTCATTAATACAAATGGAATAAAATATAATAATATGAAACTAAGGCACATCCAGGTCATCAAAAAAATTGCACGCATCAGCAATTGAAGGACCCAATTAGATCATGGGAAACTGCCATGCCTGCAGTCAACATAACCTCTATTCTTGTCTCACTAGAGAGGCCCCGGAGCCCTGGCTCCGGTCACCTTCTTCGACAGCCTCCTCCACTGAAACTGGCTTAAACCTGCAAATTCAAACGTTATCTGGACCCTTCCCCCCTAATTTAAGGGTTGTGGATCCAATGGTAGGGTCCTGTTGGCTGAAACGCCCTGCAAATAGTGCTATGAGAAAAAATGCACAGCGACGGTCAACAATTGAAAATGGTTATCCGCACGTCCCAATTCATATGTAAGGGTATTAACTTATTCTAAATGATCATACTAGAAGATTCAAGTCATTAGAATTCCTCAACAATGCATGTAATTCAGAATACGATTGATCAAAAAGAAAGCAAATCGATCATGGTGCATGCGATGATTTCAAGTACAAACAAGCATGGGAATTCAATTTATCTTACCCATAAGATGTCCTAGAGATGATTTTTGGTGATGGTTTGCTTGGAAAGAGGCAGGATATTGCAGAACATATTTGCACCTTTTGTGGAAATTCTTGAACTTTTTCTCTTGGTTTGGAGGCAGCTTTCACGTGTACCTCTGGTCTAGGGTTAATATGCTTCTGAAGTAAATCAGTTTAGGTCAACAATTGTAGAAAAAGATCCATGCTTTGATGAGAAATATCTTCTTTCCAATTATTTGAGTTTTGGCTTGTTTTGGAACAAATCCAATCTTTTTTCCCTCCGTGATTTTCCTTTGATTTGCCATCATATTTTATCCCTTATTTGATGAGAAAAAGATTCCCAAATCATATCTTACATAATTTCCATTATTTCTTTATTTCATTTTGAATTTTAATGAATAAAAAATAAAATAAATAATAAAAATAATGAAATAAGGTATGATTGAGCTCAAAGGTCGTGGGCCATGTTGGAACTAAGTTTCAAGCATGAAAATATGGGTCCATTTGGAAAAAATTCAAGTTTGGTCAATATTGGCTTCATGCACTTTTCCAAAAATTGGCCAACTTTAGCAATGCATATCTCTCTCACTTTTAACCCTAAGAGGGTGTTCTTGGACTTTTTAGAGAGCTTAGTATGTCCTCAAAGCAACCTTTTTTGTTTCATATCAATTGGATCTTCCATGTTCATGTAAGGAGCTTTGACCCAAAAGGTGTTTTTGTTGACTTTTTGAAAGGACCTATAATGTATGAACTTGTATCTTTTAACTGAGGTATTTCTTGATCTTGAGGGCTGAAGAGAAGTTGTAGGGAATTGGATTCTCTTCAAAATGAGCCTTGGTGGAAAAATTTATGATAAGGTACGGGAAAGTTATGCCTGGTCAAAATTTGGTTGACTTTTCCTATAGAAACCCTAATTTGCCATTTTTTACTTTTGATGAGTTAGGAGCATTTCTTGAGGAATCATGATCAACCCTTGATCAAATGATGGATATTACTTTAAAATGTTTATTTTGACCAAAAACCTTGAAGTTTGACTGTATATAGGCCATAGTTGACTTTTGACCTAGTACAGTTGATTTCTAGACATTTGAGCAGTTGATTGAGCAAACTTATTGTGCAAGACATGATATTTGGCATGGATGATCTTGAGGACATATTAGGACAATGGAGAATAATTGGGATCCTTGGGACTTACACATCTTGCTTAAAATAGAAACCCTAGTTTGAGGTTCATTTTCTTTAGGGGGAGAGTTTGCCTGGCCAATTCTCATTCATCCTAGGGCAAGTTGGGGATCCCAAAGGACATATCCTTAGTAGAAAGGGAGGGAAAATTTTGGGGTACAACAATGCCCTTCGGGTTGAAGAACACTAATGCAACGTACCTGAGGGCTATGACAACCCTATTTCATGATCTAATACATAAGGAAATTGAAGTATATGTTGATGATATGGTCGCCAAATCTCATACTGAGGAAGGGAATTTTGAAGACTTATAGAAGTTGTTTCAACATTTGAGGAAGTATCATCTCAGCTTGAATCCAAATAAATGTACTTTTGGTGTACATTCTGGAAAGTTGCTAGGTTTAATTGTCAACCAAAAATGATTTGAAGTTGACCCTGATAAAGTTAGGGCCATTTAAGAAATGCATGCACCAAGGACTAAAAAGCAAGTAAGAATTTTCCTTTGGCGTTTGATTTATATCTCCAGGTTTATTTCCCATATGACTGCAACCTATGAACCAATTTCAAGCTTCTGAAGAAAGGTCAAGGTTGTAAGTGGATGGATGATTTCCAAAGGGAATTTGAAAGCATTAAAGAGTATTTACTTGAACCTCTTATCTTGCTCCCTCCCGTTGAAGAAAGACCACTGATTATGTATATGATTGTGTTGGATAATTCTATGGGTTGTATTTTGGAACAACAAGATGAAACGGGAAGAAAAGAGTATGCCATTTATTATATGAGCAAGAAGTTTATTGACTGCGAGTCACAATATTCTATGATGGAAAAGACAAGTTGTGCTTTGGCCTGAGCTGCAAAGCGTTTACGATAGTATATGTTGAATTATACTACTTGGTTGATATCCAAAATGGACCCAATTAAGTATATGTTTGAAAATCCCGCTCTTACCGAAAGGATTACCAGTCAGAAAATGCTATTGTCTGAATATGATATTGAATACCCTACTTAGAAAGCTATTAAAGGCAGTGTGTTGGCATAATACCTTGCTCACCAACCGGTTGATGATTATATGTCTATCAAGTATGACTTCCCTGATGAGGATGTGATGTACTTAAATTTTAAAGATTGTTATGAACCATTTCCTGAGGAAGGTCCAAATCTTGAATCCTAATGGGGTATGATGTTTGATGGAGCTTCAAATGCTTATGGAAAAGGAGTTGGTTCTATGATTATTACTCCCAATGGTTCTCATATCCCTCTCACTGCAAGGTTAACATTTGATTGTACCAATAACATGACGGAGTATGAAGCTTGTATCAAGGGTCTTGAAGAGGCTATGGATCTTAGAATCAAAATTCTTGATGTGTATAGTGATTCAGCTTTGGTAATAAATCACATTAAATGAGAATGGGAGACTCGTCATCCTAGCTTGATTCCCTACAAATATTATGCAAGGAGGTTGTTACCTTTATTTAATAAAGTTGAATTTCATCACATTCCTCGAGATGAGAATCAGATGGACGACGCGTTAGCCACCATAGCATCCATGTATAAAGTGGATACTTGGAATGATGTGCCTCAGTTTACAATCCAGCGTCTTGATAGACCAACTCATGTGTTAGCTGCGGAGGTGACATCAGATGATAAACCTTGGTATCATGATATTAAGCACTTCCCCTGAAATCAAGAATATCCGCTAGGTGCATCAAACAAAGATAGGAAGATGTTGAGAAGGTTGACAGGTAGTTTTTTCCTCAATGAAGATGTGTTATACATGTTATACCCCAATTTTCCCCCTAAGATCCTTTGTCATCTCATAGCATTACAATGCATCAAGATCACACATTTGGGTTTGGCTATCTCGTTCTCTTATCTTTAAGTTTGCTCTCAAGGGATTTCCAAGCACCTCAAGTTTTGACAAGTGTAAACATGGTTTAATCATAATTTCACCATCTCAAGTTCATATGGGATTATGAGTGCCTTGAATTACAAAGAAAGTTAAGCGCTTCAATTGATTTGAATCAGTTTGAGCCAAAAATTGGCATTTCCCAATGCGGGTTCAAAAATTTATAAGTTTCGTCCGGAAAAATATTTCTTAGTGGCTCTTTGGGTGTTATAATATTCTTGAATTCCTCTCCATTTCATATGTTCGAGTCAGAATCCAATCCAGTGAAGAAGATCTCAGAAATTGCAGATTATATCGAAAATCGCATGTTGAAGCGTATTGTTGGCTGACTCTTTCGCAATATTCCAAAAATCATAACTTTCACGATTTTTAATATTTTGGGACGATTATTTTGACATGATGTCACAAATTTTGTTAGCTACAAATTTACTTCAGGGTCCAAGTTCGGATTATGATCAGAAGACTTTTGTTTAAGGCTCACTTCTCAAATCAACCAGTGGAAAAGCCACACAACCAAAATAGAGGGTTTTTTGTCTCAATTTTTCTTGTTGTTGTAAAAATTGTAACACTCTCTATTTTTATCGTATCAGGAAGATTCTTTCGATAAGACGTCACAAATTGCGTCATCTATGATTTTGCTTCAAGACTCGAGTTCAGATTATGCACCGAAAGTTATGAGCTTGTAGGTTTATCTCGACTGCACACAAAAATAAGCTGAAAATTATGCACTACCAAACAAACAAAGGGAATTTGTTCTTTTTATATATTTTCCAAATAAGGCCTTAAGGCTTGGATATAAATTGTTTCAATTGAAATTCAAAAATCACTTTTTTCCATTTTTCACAAAAATCACTCAAGAGCTCTCAATTCTTTTAAGAACTCAAAGCAAGTTTCTCCTCCCTCACTCAAGGAATTCTGGTCGGACTCTCCAACTACTGACCGAGCATCCTTCAGTCGACTGAACTCCTCGTCGAAACAATCATGTCCAACCTCCCTCACGTGATCTGATCTCCCATCGCCTGAACCTCCCTTGTGCAGCCGAGTAGTCCTTTCGTCCGGTCCCCGATCTCGCGCGCAATACTCCTTCCTCTAGTCACCGTCTGATCGGATCATCACCGCTTCTAATTAACTTTGATTCTCCGCGTCGATTTGGTAACTCCTCTTGATTTTACTTGATTTTACTTGATTTAAGTGCTTAATTAATTAATTTATTTTGAATTAAGTGCTTATTTGTTTGCATGAGTTGAATTGATTGTGAATTAAATAATTAATTGATTCTTGAGATTAATAACTACGGACAGTTGCAGAATCGGGTGACCTTTTGTTTACGTTGATTAAATCCCATGAATGCCGACTCTGATTCAATAATTGTTCATAACATGTGGAATTTCATGACATGATGATTATTTTCAAGTTGATTTTCGATATCGACGTGTTGATAATATTTGTTTCGATGTCCAAGAATTGATGTACCAATAGCAATTTAACGTTTGCAAATTATTTGTGAATTTCTAGCAACGTTCCAAGTATCGATGTTTGATGATTTTGTGCGTTAAACACTATTTTTCGATCGATATTTGGTGTACATCGATACATGTGAAGTTGCTGCCCAGAATTTGCAAATACATGTAAATGTTGCATTTAATTATCGTTCCATGCATGTTTGGCTTTCAGTTGTTGATTTTTGTCTATTATTGATGAGTTTTGATGATTTTAATTTGACATTTAGGATGCTTCATGAGTTAAATGCAATATTGCCCGAATTTTGAAAATGCACATTGTTGTACCCAAAAATTTTCCCGCCCATATTTCTCAACACAGGGCAAGTAAGGTCCCCAAATTGCTCAAGGAAGTTCAAGAGTTGACCAGACAAACTCTCTCCTAAAGGCAGTCTACCGCAAATTAGGGTTTCATTTTTCATCAGGATATATGAACCACAAAGGACTCAAATGCTCATCACTTTCCTAATATGTTCTCAAGATCATCTAGGTCAAGTTCCAAAACTTGCAGAAGAAGTTTGCTCAGTCTGTTGCTCAAAGGCCTAAAAATCGACGGTGATAGGTCAAAAGTCAACTGTGGCCCACATACAGTAAAACTTCAAGATATTTGGTCAACATCCTCATTTTGAAGTATAATTCATCATTTGATCAAGGGTTTATCATGATTCATCAAGGATTCCTCACAATTCATTAAAACCCAAAAGTTGCTAAATTAGGGTTTTGTAGGAAAAGTCAACCCAACTTTGACCAAGCATAACTTTCTCATACTTTATCAGAAATGACCCATCCAAATCTCATCTTGAAAAGGATGCAATTCCCTACAATTCATCTTCAGCTCCCAAGTTCATAATATGTACTCACAAAAAGATATGAATTTTGACATTATAAGTCATTTTGAAAAGTCAACAAAAACACCTTTTGGGTCAAAGCTTCATACATGAAAATGGAATACTCAATTGAGATGAGATCAAAAGGGTTGCTTAGGGGACATCCTAATATTTCTAAAAAGTCCAAGAACACCTCTCTAGGGTCAAAATTGAGAGAGTTATGCATTGGCCAAGTTGACCCTTTTTGCAAAATTGCCAAAAGTCAACATTGATCAAATTTGCATTTTTTTCCAAAGGGGCCCATGTTTTCTTGTTTGAAACATGTTTCTAATAGGACCCACGACCCCTGAGCTTTCCCCCCTATTATTTTATTATTTTTATCATTTACTTTGATTTTTTTATTCATTTAAATAAAAATAAATCAAATTAAATGGTAAAATAATAAAATCAAATCAAATCTTGGATTTTTTGTGCATCTTTTGAGTCTATGTACTGCTAGCAGGATAACCAATTCGTGCAAGATTGATTTGGGTTGAAAAAGATTGGATTGAAGCAAATTTATAAGGATATCATATTCCATGAAAGATTAAATCAAATCTTCATAATGGGAAAGATTCAGTTCGTTTTTGTTGACCTAATGTGTTACATTACATATACAGAAGGTATCCAAGGCAAGAGAGAGGGTTGACAGTCGTGCATAGCCAAGAACAAAAACTCAAATTTTGGTAGAAAAGTGGTGATCTGATCTCATCCCTGGAGGAAGATTTAAAGCCTTCCAACACTCCTAATTGCATCGTGGAACGTTTCTGAAGCTATCCCAACCAATTGCAGGTCATAACACGCACAGAAACACCTTGTAAGGGTGTCACGGTTTGCCATGTTTTTGAAATTTGATTATCATGATTCGTGCATTATGAGCATGTTTTAATAGCATATATATGTTTGTCATTGTGTTTGTAATGTGTTGGTTATGTTCAATTGAGTTTTTGATGCGTATACTGACAATTGCCATGGCTAGGGTTTGAGGTCACGATTTAGGGCTTTGCAATACAGGTTAAATTGGGCTTGGATTCTGGTACCATGATACTCGTGAGGATGAGACGAGTTGATTGGTACCTTTGAATTTCATTTATCTTGCTTGTGGACAATTTTTCAGTGACACAGGGCTGTAGTTACAACAAATATCCATAGGTAAAAGTCCATAAACATAAGACGACGGTTCCTTGGAGAAGAAGATGCGTGTCAGCCAACCACTCGCCCATTCAAATTTCGCGCATTTGGGTTTCAGCATTTTTGTTTTCATTATATTATCTTTTGCTTTTATTGTATATACAAATAACAATTGCAGCACAGCTAGAAACATGGCATTGGCAGAAGGCATAAGGACCTGGGTTCGATCCCAGGTCCAGACAACTTTCTTTATTTTCTTTTCCTTCCACAGGAGAGTGGGATACAAAGCACCCAAAATCTTATTCCCTACAAAGAGTATGTACTGACATTGCTCCCACACTTTGAGGAGGTAACCTTTGAACATTTCCCAAGAGAGGAGAATCAGCTGGCGGACGCGCTAGCTACCATGTCTTCTATGTTCAAAGTCAGGTGGGACAATGAAGCTCCCCAGATTACCATTGAGAGGTTGGACGAACCCGCATATTGCTGTGACATTGAGACTAAAGAGATAGCAGATAAACCCTGGTTTCATGAGGTAAAGAGGTATCTTGAGGCTCAAGAATACCCCGAGAGGGCTTCTGTTAATGATAAGAAGTTTCTAAGAAGGTTCGCTACGAAGTTCTTCATCAGTAATGGAATCCTCTATAAGCGTAACCATGATTCAACCTTACTGCGGTGCGTAGACAAGAGCGAGGCAGAAAGGATCATGGCAGTGTTACATGAAGGCACCTTCGAAACTCATTCCAGTGGACATACCATGGCGAAGAAAATCCTATGAGCAGGATACTACTGGTCCACTATGGAAGCTGATTGTTATCAGCATTCTCGAACTTGTCATAAGTGCCAGGTCTATGCTGATAAGGTGCATGTACCTCCGGTTCCCCTGAATATTTTGACCGCTCCTTGGCCTTTTGCAATGTGGGGCATCGACATGATCGGAGAGATCAGACCTACTGCGTATAATGGGCATCGCTTCATTCTGGTAGCCATTGATTAATTTACAAAGTGGGTTGAGGCATCTTCATTTGCTACAGTAACCAAGAACATCGTGGCATGGTTCATCCGACACAATCTAATCTGTCGATATGGTGTACCAGAGAGGATTTTTACTGAAAATGGTACAAATCTCAATAACACAATGATCACCGAGATCTAAAACAGTTCAAGATACATCACTATAACTCTTTTCCCTACCGGCCGAAGATGAATGGCGATGTTGAAGCAGCTAACAAGAACATCAAGAAGATTGTGAAGAAGATGACGGTGACATACAAAGACTGGCACGAGATGTTACTATTCGCTCTTCATGGGTACCGTACCTCAGCACGGACGTTGACAGGGGCAACACCCTACTCTTTGGTGTATGGCATGGAGGCAGTCTTACCCATCGAGGTCTAGATACCTTCTCTCAGGATTATGAAGTATGCGGGTTTGAACAAAGACGACTGGATCCAAACCCGACTTGATCAGCTGAATCTAATTGATGAAAAGAGGCTTACTGCTATCTGTCATGGTCAGACGTATCAAAAGCGGATGATCAAGGCTTTTAACAAGAAAGTCAAACGACAAGAATATCAAGTCGAAGATCTAGTGATCAAACGCATCATACTACCGCAAGGTGATCCCAAGGGAAAATGGACCCCTACATACGAAGGGACATTTGTGGTTAAGAACATTTTCTCGGGAGGAGCTATGGTTCTAACCACCATGCATGGTGACGACCTTTCTCACCCCGTCAATGCAGACATAGTGAAAAGATACTACGCATAATCAAGGACCCGCTAGGTTGACTGGCCTAGGCAAAAATAAGGGCTTCTCGGCGAACCAAAAGGGTTCGGACAAAAGTAAGGGATGAAAATGAAAAAAAAAAGTACACCTGGCAAGTTGAAAACCTGAAAAGGCAACTTGGGCAAAAAAGGGTATCCCGGTGGACTGAAAACCCGAAAGGACAGTCCAGGAAAAATTAGGGATTAAAGTGTAACACTATGTCTCATTGGATCATCTTGCAACCAGACTTCGGTATCGACTATCAAGCTCAGACGGCGCCAATCAATCTGATCCACCTTCGACCAAGCAGCAAAGTGATGAGACGCTTGAAGATATAAAGGAAATAGCAGAGTTGGAACCCAATGGGATTGTTTCACATAGCTGTTTTTCTTTCTTTTACACAAATTGTATAATCTCTGTCTTTCAGCGGCGTTCTCTTACTAGGACGTCAGCCTCTTTGTACAAAACGCCTATTACAGGCCAATTTCAAAATCAATACAAGTCATTTTTACAAAACTTCAAGTTGTTTCTTTTTCTTTTTCTGTTTTATTTTGCAAGAAAGTCCAATGATTTATTTTTTATATATGCATTTGAAAATGATTGTTGCTCATAAGGATTTACATAAGAAACAAAAGACAATTACTCATAATTCTAGGAACAGGGAAAAGAAGAAGTACCCAAACCTTACAGTTACTCTGCCCATCAGGTATCGGGATAGAGCCAGCATGAAAACATGAGCAGTGGTACATACACTCCCCACAGAGTAAAACGTATCCAAAGGCAGTGATGTTAGCTTTTCCAAACAGGACACCACTCTCCCTAGCTGAGGTTTGCAATCGTGAGTGAGTCGGTAAATTTTCCCCCCAAGCAGAGTTTATTTATCTCACAAGCAGAATTTCAATCTCCAACAAGAATTCACCATCACCAGCAACGGTAATTCATTCCCGGCTGAGTTATTTATCCAAGACAATAAGTCTATCAACATAGTATCTCCTCTCTAACAAAGTAATTCCCCACAGAGTTATCCTCAGACAGAGTATCGTCCGGCATAATATTTACCAGCCAAGGGGCAAATCCCCAGCATAGTCATCCTTGTTCTCCTTCCCCAACAGAAGTAGAGGAACTATGGTTTTTTATAGCAGTCAGGGATTTATTTTCCCAGATTCAGATTATTACGTCAGCATTTCATGTTCATACATCATGACATGTGCATACATTACATATAACATAACCTCATTTATTTTGAGAACATCATCATACAATGCATCTCATGCATCGCACAAAATTAACCATGTATTTCTTTCAGGAAAGACATTTATTATCGACAATTTCCAGCAGGTCCATGATCAACACTCAAAGCTAAATAGAGTAATCACCGGTGCGACAAAAGCAACCTTACCCAGGTTCCCACTGCAGTTTTACCCGAACTCATTCGGAAGCAACCCTACTATCCAGGTTCCTTCTCACATCCCTACTATCCAGGCTTTTATGTCGAAGTAACCCTACTATCCAGGTTCCTTCCCACAGCCCTACTATCCAAGCTTTCATATCGAGGTAACCCTACTATCCAGGTTCCTTCCAACAGCCCTATTATCCAGGCTTTCATATCGAAGTAACCCTACTATCCATGTTCCTTCTCACAACCCTACTATCCAGGCTTTTATGTCGAAGTAACCCTACTATCCAGGTTCCTTCCCACAACCCTACTATCCAGGCTTTCATATCGAGGTAACCCTACTATCCAGGTTCCTTCCCACAACCCTACTATCCAGGATTTCATATCGAAGTAACCCTAATATCCAGGTTCCTTCTCACAGCCCTACTATCTAGGCTTTTATGTCGAAGTAACCCTACTATCCAGGTTCCTTCTCACAGCCCTACTATCCAGGCTTTCATATTGAGTTAACCCTACTATCCAGGTTTCTTCCCACAACCCGACTATCCCGACTTTCATTTCGAAGTAACCGTACTATCCAGGTTCCTTCTCACAGCCCTATTATTCAGGCTTTCATATCGAAGTAACCCTACCATCCAGGTTCCTTCTCACAGCCCTACTATACAGGCTTTCATATCAAAGTAACCCTACCATCCAGGTTCCTTCTCACAGGCCTACTATCCAGGCTTTCATATCAAAGTAACCCTACCATCCAGGTTCCTTCTCACAACCCTACTATTCAGGCTTTCATGTCGAAGTAACCCTACTATCCAGGTTCCTTCTCAAGCCCTACTATCCAGGCTATCATTTCGAAGTAACCCTACTATCCAGGTTCCTTCTCACAACCCTACGATCCAGGCTCTCATTTCGAAGTAACCCTACTATCCAGGTTCCTTCCCATAGCCCTACTATCCCGGCTTTTATTTCGAAGTAACCCTACTATCCAGGTTCCTTCTCACAGCCCTACTATTCAGGCTTTCATATCGAAGTAACCCTACCATCCAGGTTCCTTCTCACCATCCTACTATCCAGGCTTTCATATCGAAGTAACCCTACCATCCATGTTCCTTCTCACAGCCTTACTATCCAGGCTTTCATATCAAAGTCACCCTACCATCCAGGTTCCTTCTCACAACCCTACTATCCAGGCTTTCATGTCTAAGTAACCCTACTATCCAGGTTCCTTCTCAAGTCCTACTATCCAGGCTATCATTTCGAAGTAACCCTACTATCCAGGTTCCTTCTCACAACCCTACTATCCAGGCTTTCATTTCGAAGTAACCCTACTATCCAGGTTCCTTCTCACATCCCTACTATCCCGACTTTCATTTCGAAGTAACCCTACCATCCAGGTTCCTTCTCACAGCCCTACTATCCCGACTTTCATTTCGAAGTAACCCTACTATCCAGGTTCCTTCTCACAGCCCTACTATCCAGGCTTTCATTTCGAAGTAACCCTACTATCTAGGTTCCTTCTCACAGCCCTACTATCCAGGCTCTCATATCGAAGTAACCCGACTATCCAGGGTCCTTCTCACAGCCCTACTGTCTAGGCTTTCGTCTCGAAGTAACCCTACTATCCAGGTTCCTTCTCATAACCTTACTATCCGGGTTCTTCCTCTCTTATCCCCAGACAGCAGTCCACAACACTGTAAGACCAGGACCCGATCAAACACAATTGATTTCACATGTCCCCAAAAAGTCGCGGTGTAGCATATACCCCGACCAGATACACAGTTCATTTCCGCTTCCCAAACCGGAATTATTCCCCACTAAAGTAACGGACAACTGAAGCTCCTAAAACTCCATTTCTCTCAAGACAGGGACCAGTATTCCCCAACGAAGTCCTCCTCAACAACTGGTATACAGGATCTCGCAAAGGAATCTCTTATACGATCGACACCTCTTCGGATGTCATCTTTAAGCCCATCTTCCGTCATCGACTTCCAAATGGCATCTATAAGCCCATTCCCAATATCACAAATCAAGTATCACTTCATGCGAGTGCAAATTTCTGGGCACTCTAGTGTTCAATCATCTTCCACCTTCAGATCACGAAAGGCGGACGAGCCAATCTACATCCTCAGGTTTAAGAAGATTGAACAGGGGCAGCTGTTGTACCCCAAAATTTTTCCTCCCATATTTCTCAACACAGGGCTAGTAAGGTCCCCAAATTGCTCAAGGAAGTTCAAGAGTTGACCAGACAAACTCTCTCTTAAAGGCAATCTACCTCAAATTAGGGTTTCATTTTTTATCAGGATATATGAACCACAAAGGACTCAAATTCTCACCATTGTCCTAATATGTTCTCAAGATCATCTAGGTCAAGTTCCAAACCTTGCAGAAGAAGTTTGCTCAGTCAGTTGCTCAAAGGCCTGAAAATCGATTATGTTAGGTCAAAAGTCAATTGTGGCCCACATACAGTCAAACTTAAAGATTTTTGGTCAGAATCCTCATTTTGAAGTATCATTCATAATTTTATCAAGGGTTGATTATGATTCATCAAGGATTTCTCACAATTCATCAAAACCCAAAAGTTGCTAAATTAGGGTTTTGTAGGAAAAGTCAACTCAACTTTGACCAACCATAACTTTCTCATACTTTATCAGAAATGACCAATCCAAAGCTCCTCTTGAATAGGATACAATTCCATACAACTCATCTTTAGTTCCCAAGTTCAGAATATGCACTCACAAAAAGATATGAATTTTTACATTATAAGTCATTTTGAAAAGTCAGCAAAAACACCTTTTGGGTCAAAGCTTCATACATGAACATGGAAGACTCAATTTAGATGAGACAAAAAGGGTTGCTTAGGGGACATCCTAAGATTTCTAAAAAGTCCAAGAACACCTCTCTAGGGTCAAAATTGAGAGAGTTATGCATTGTCCAAGTTGACCCTTTTTGCAAAATTGCCAAAAGTCAACATTGATCAAATTTGCATTTTTTCCAAAGGGGCCCATGTTTTCTTATTTGAAACATGTTTCTAATAGGACCCACGACCCCTGAGCTTTTCCCCCTATTATTTTTATCATTTATTTTGATTTTTTTATTCACTTAAATCAAAATAAATCAAATTAAATGGTAAAATAATAAAATCAAATCAAATCAAATCTTGGATTTTTTGTGCATCTTTTGAGTCTATGTACAGCTAGCAGGATAACCAATTCGTGCAAGATTGACTTGGGTTGAAAAAGATTGGATTGAATAAAATTTAGAAGGATATCATATGCCATGAAAGACCAAATCAAATCTTCATAATGGGCAAGATTCAGTTCATTTTTGTTGACCTAATGTGTTGCATTACATATACAGAAGGTATCCAAGGCAAGAGAGAGAGGGTTGACAGTCATGCATAGCCAAGAACAAAAACTCAAATTTTGGTAGAAAAGTGGTGATCTGATCTCTACCCTGGAGGAAGATTCAAAGCCTTCCAACACTCCTAATTGCATCCTGGAACGTTTCTGAAGCTATCCCAACCAATTGTAGGTCATAACACACACAGAAACGCCTTGTAAGGGGGTCACAGTTTGCCATGTTTTTGAAATTTGATTATCATTATTCGTGCATTATGAGCATGTTTTAATAGCATATATATGTTTGTCATTGTGTTTGTAACGTGTTGGTTATGTTCAATTGAGTTTTTGATGCGTATATTGACATTTGCCATGGCTAGGGTTTGAGGTCATGATTTAGGGCTTTGCAATACAGGTTAAATTGGGCTTGGATTCTGGTACCATGATACTCGTGAGGATGAGACGAGTTGATTGATACCTTTGAATTTCATTTATCTTGCTTGTGGATAATTTTTGAGTGAGACAGGGCTGTAGTTACAGCAAATGTCCGTAGGTAAAAGTCCATAAACATAAGACGACGGTTCCTTGGAGAAGAAGATGCGTGTCAGCCAACCACTCGCCCATTCAAATTTCGCGCGTTTGGGTTTCAGTGTTTTTTTTTCATTATATTATCTTTTTCTTTTATTGTATATACAAATAACAATTGCAACGCAGCTGGAAACATGGCATTGGCAGAAGGCATAAGGACCTAGGTTCGATCCCAAGTCCAGACAACTTTCTTTATTTTCTTTTCCTTCCACGGATTCAGTGCAAATCTCTTCCACACGCCTACCATGCACCTTCAATAATCAACCAGTGGATGCAGCAGTCATCCAGGTGTACGCGTTCTAGCCTGAAGGACTACCATGCGCCTCAAGTCAACCTACACACCAGATCCAACAAATTCAAATGGGCTTGGATCATTTGGGCTCAGAATTTCAATAATATACCCCCAGCATTGCTATTAGGCCCATCTCTAACCTTTTTCTATTTATTTATTTTCTTTAATTCTTTTAATTTTCTTTTAACCTTTTTAATTGACAAATTAATTATTTTTCATAAAAATCATAAAATCAATAATTCAAAAAATTAGAATTAGACTTTTTTTATTTAAATTATTTATTAATTTAATGTAATTTAGTCTAACTTAGGGAAATTGTAATTTGTTTTCATAAATAAAATCAAATAGAAATTAGGTTAAAACCATTTATTTAATTTTATTTCTATTTTTTTCAAATAAATAAAAATACAAAAAATAGGTTTTTAGGATAAATTAATTTATTTTTTCTTAAATTGATATTAATTAGAATTTAGGATTTTCTTTTAATTCAATTATTCATTATTTTCTCAAATAACAAAACATGACAAACTTTTTTTAATGAATTGCAATTAGGTTTAGTCAAGTGTCAAAACCCTAATTGTCTCGTATTTGATTCATCGCGCGCGTGTTAATTATTTTTGCCAATATTTCTGTAACTGTTCATGGTTTGTAATAGTTTAATCTAGGGCTTTTTACTTATTGCTTTTTCCCGGGTTTTTGGCTATGTAAATTAATCCCCCTCCCCGAAGCCTTGTAATAGCGTAGATTTACTTTCTCGCATTTTAATTCCCGCAAATATTTGACTGTTTAGATGTATGATAATAGGATTGTATGATAAGAATGCATGACAAATTAATACAGTTAGAAAACCCTAATGTGCAAAGATAAATAACTGAAACAAATCACTCGCACATATCACTCTTAGGGTATACTCTTACTTCGGTTGCCTTTGGTAAACGATCATTAAGTATAGGGTGTCTTAGTGGTTACCCTCCTGTCTGAAAAAGATAAAACGTCTCATTCGAATGTTGCCTCGGAAATGTTGCCTCAGAAAAATTGCCTCGAACATGATCTTAAGATTCTAGGGTTATTACTAAGGTGTCCTAACATTGCTTTAGTGATTGTACGTCCCTTTCGAATTGACCCTGAAAACTCCAACGACGATGCTACCTATTTCTCAATAGTAGGATAGCACTGTCTAAAGGAAAAAAGAATAGAAACGATCATTTTTTCGAGTAAGTAGATGCTAGTAGGTACTTGCTCTAATCAAAACTTTTCACACTTACACATTTCAAACAAATTTTCAAAACAACTTCGTCACACCTTTGAGGACTGATAAAAGGGTTATCACGAAGTAAAACATTCTTCAAAAAAAAGCACACAAACACAAGAAATTTAAAAATGAGAAAGTACCTAAGAGCCCATGGAAAACCATGGATAAAAAGGGTGCTAACACCTTCCCTTTCTATAATCTACCCCCCGTACTCAGAATATCTCAAAAAAGGATTTTTTTTTCTGTACTTTTTTGCTTTCTGATTGGATGAAATAAAAGTCGTTGGTGACTCTTGCTTACCGCGACATTTTGCAAACACAAAATGTAAAATGCAAACCAGCATTTAAACAGTCGGTTCTACCACCGTATCACACACATGGAGTGACTTAATTGTTGCTTAATGCATATTTGAATTTCATTTGATGAATAATTGACATTTGTGTCGATTTTGGTTGATTTTGATTCTGTTTAAAATCCTCAAAGGAGACAATGTTTGTGCTTCTTCAAAGACCTCAAAAGGAGGCAATGTTTGTGTTTGTTTAAAGACCTCAAAAAGAGGCAATTTTGCTAAAGTCCTCAAAGAAGGCAATTCCACTCCCCTTTTACTTTGTGCTTGCAATCGAGTTAATAAAAAGTGGAACAATATAGCTCACAATTATCCCCCACACATTCAAGTCTAATGGTAATTCTTTGCTCACATTGTACGTTGATGTTTTGAATTGTTTGTCTCTTGTCCTTGAGTCAAATGAAAGTGGAAAGGGATCGCAATCGTCCCCCACACCTTGTCATCGCTTTGTAGATATCTTAGCTTAAGTTTTTTAACTTGATGCTTTGAGTTGTTACTCGATTTTGTGATTGAGCTATTCTAGTGGAAAGAGGGTCCTTCGACCCATCGACCTTATTTTCATGTACAAATAGCTCATGTTTAATGTCTATAGCTGATGCTTGTTAGCATATTTGTGTGTTTACTTTCTAGAACCTTTTCTTGTTCTTTTACGTCCACCTTTGCATGTTCCCTTAGGATTCATTTGTTTCATTCTCGATTCAAGTTAGACATTAGGTTTGTAATCCATGCATGCTAACTCAGGTAGAGATTTCCCTTCATCCTTAACCTTAGGGCCATTATTGTATGATAACATTAGGATTGTTAGTCTCTGTTAGACTTTTTATTCTCCTTTTGCATCATTAAAACAAAAACTCTTTTTTTAAAGAAAACTTTAAAACACTCTAACATCACTTAAATCTTTTTTCAAGGTAAAAATCACCAACCGATCCAAACCTTTTTGCCTTCAGGCCTTTTTTCTTTGAAAACCTTTTTTCCAGGTAAGAACATGTTAATTTATTTATACCACAATGCATGGGTCACCAAAGGTCAAGCTGCGGTAGAATTCAAAATTAGCATTGTTCATAAAAAACATGCAACAAACCAATATTTTCTAGGAGAGCTACGAGTGCCCTGATCCCCTACTACATGAAAGGTGGCACGTAGGCACTAAAGGTTCGCAACTGTGGCGGGTACGACTAATAAAACTTTTTTTATTTGTATATACACTCTGCATTTACCTCATAAGCTTTAGATAGAACACTCCTTTTTATTAGAACAACAAGAGTGGATCCCGTAGAGTACCACAGACGTGAGGGGGTGCTAATACCTTCCCCTTGTGTAATCAACTCTCGTGCTCGATCTCTCGGTTGCAAGATCGAGATTTCTCCCTTCTCAGGTTTTTCTTCAATGATTTTACTTTCCCTTCCTATGGGATAAATAAATACTCGTTGGTGACTTCACTGATTTTCTCTCGATAATTTTCCCGGTTGCTTCAGCTGGCGACTTCACTAGGGACAGGTTGACCAAATGTCGGTCCATCCTTAGTGAGTCACTCCTAGCTCTTATTTTCATTTTAATTGGGTGTTTGTCTTTATGCTTTATAGATTGTTCATTTTTATATATTTGTACATATGTATGCATTGCATTTTTATCGCTTTCCATATACTAGTTATTTCTGTTGTGCTAGATCTTTTGGGTTTTCTTGGTGGGTGGGTGTTACTATTGAGGTAAAAGGCCCAGTACCCAGGCCAGAGAGAAATATCTAGGAACACATAGGAATAGAGTGGAACATGACGGCTACTGGGCGAAGGTCCTACTAGAGCGATTATGTCATCCATGCTCAGAAGAGGCTCAAATGGGGTGTTACATCATCCACGTCTATGGTTTTGATGGCAGCACTTTTAGGCGAACCCGTGATTTTGAGTTACCCCTTGGCCTTACCTTGACCTAGACTTCACTCGTGATTGGGGAGGGTTTGATCTTACAGGTACCATTGGTGACTCTGTGGTTCTTATGGTTCTGGATTTCTGTTGGTGACTATATGTTTCTTTGTTATGTTCCGGACCTTTGATCATTTGATATACAGTTATTCAATAGTTTATCAGCTATCCAGTGTTGTTAAAACTTTGATCCTACATGTTTGCATACATATCATGTTAATTTCATTATTAACATACATGACCCTTCATTTCCAAGCATCATTTCTTTGATTCCAATTGTTAAGCCGCTAAAAAATAAACATTGTTAACAAAGACGCCATGGTTTAATAACAGGAATCGAAACATATAAACTCTTGGAAATACAGGAACATGGCATTTTTATTTCATGTCATACATCATTTTGCATTTAATTTTACATTTCATAAGTTTCCCAAAAGTCTCACTCAAATTTGTTGATCTTCAGTTAACGAGCTATCTCATCAGTACAACACTCGAGCTAATACTAAGAAAAAGATGGAGAATTTAGAGCAAGAGAATCGTGAACTCAGGGAAGAAGTTACTACTTTGAGAGTCGATATACCTAATATGTCTGCTTTGGTAGAGTCATTGGTGGCTGCTCAGAATCATCCACCACCGCCTCTGCCACCTTCGTCTCCTCTTGTTACTCAACCATAACAGGCAACCGCTATTTTTGATGTTTTGTTAGTTCCCGTATTTGTTACTCTAGTTGCTACTGCTGCTCAATACCGTATGCTTCATGGTTACCCATGGGGAATGCCAAAAGGTTACATTCCATAAGGTTACAACCCTAATGCTCAAGTTTATGTACTTGTTCAACCTGCTACTGTTTTTGCACCTTCTATGGTGAATGTTGTCCCTGTTATTAATGATGAGGTTTATCATGCTGCTCCTCCACCAAGCGAAAGCTTGGGATTCTATGATAGAATGGATGACTTTCAGGATCAGTTCAATGAAATGCAAAAGGAAATGAAATCCCTCAGAGGGAAGGAGTTATTCGAACAGAATATCAGTGATCTCTGCTTGGTTCCTAATGTGAAAGTGCCTGCAAAATTTAAGGTGCTAGAATTTGAGAAGTACAAGGGCAACTCTTTCCCCCGTGATTATCTAGTGATGTATATCAGAAGGATGTCCACTTATACTTACAACCAACACCTGCTTATTCATTTTTTCCAAGATAGTTTGACTGGTGCTGCCTTGATATGGTACATGGGATTGGACATTAGCAACATTCATACATTCAATAACTTGGGTGAAGCTTTTGTGAAGCAGTATAAGTACATGTTTATGGCACCTGACTATGACCAGCTGAGGGTAATGGCTCAAAAATATAAGGAATCATTTAAAGAGTATGCCCAATGCTGGCGCGAGGTTGTTGCCCAAGTAATACCCCCAATGGGAGAGCAAGAAATGACTAAGGTCTTCCTAAAAACCATTGGTTCATTTTACTATGAAATAATGGTGGCAAGTGAACCAAGTGATTTCACTGAGATGGTAAGCATGGGTGCCCGTTTGGAGGAATCCATTATAGAAGGACGATTATCAAAAGATAAAGGTTCCAGTGGAACCAAGAACCCGTCATATGGGTTCTCTAGAAAGAAAGAAGGAGAGGAAAATTTTGTTATTCAAGAGAGAAGAATCAGGCCTCCAAGGAGACGTCATCAGCATCAACAAAAGGTTGCTTCAGTAACTCCGATTGTCAATGTAGCTCTAATTGTTGTTACTTATCAGAAAGAATCTCCTCAAGGTAATCAAGGGCAAGGTCGAAAGAGGGAAGCTTTTGATCCTATTCCGATGAGTTATACTGAATTGTTTCCAGCATTGATTCTGAAGAAACTCGTGCAAACTAGGTCTCCTCTTGTTGTACCTCAAACTTTGCCATGGTATTATAAAGCTAATCAGACTTGTGCTTTTCATCAAGAAGTCCTTGGGCACAACATTGAGAAATGTTATCCGTTGAAGGCTGAAGTGTAGAAGATGGTAAGATCTGGTCTTTCATCTTCTAAAGATGTGAGTCTAAATGTAAAATATAATCCACTACCCAAGCATGGAGGTTGTGGTGTTATGAATATGGTCTAGAGATGTCATGGGGGTTTCAGGATTTATGATACAAACATGGTGATAGATGATCTGGTAAAGATACATGTTTTTCTTTTCCAATATAGTCATTATGAGCATGAACATAAGGCCTGCAGGGTGTATAGAGAAAGCATTCGTGAATGTTCAGTGGTAGAAGGAGATCTACAAGATATGTTGGATCAAGGCCTTATCCATATCATTAGGCCCAGGGCTGAGTATGAAAATTGAGTGAACATGGTTTATGGATGTCTTGGTGAATTCCATATTTATGATGTAAATTGGATGAATTATGACTTGGTACAGCTGCATGCCACATTTTGTTACATGGATGGACAAGAAAGGCATAACTATGGTTCCTGTCAGATCTATTATAGGGATTCCCGTGGTTTTTCTATTGTGAGAAGAGGTATTAAACTTTTGTTAGATAAAGGTGTTATTCGAGTAATAGGAAATGGAGATGATTATAATGGTATTAATATGATTGAAGATTATTCTATTAGGTCTGTATCGGACGATGAGTATATTTCTATTGATGAGTTCTTTTCTTCTGATGAGTTTGTAATTATGGATGTATGTGTTCAAATCTATGCTAAAGCATATGCTAGGTATGTCAAAGAGCATACAATTGAAGAGCTCAATACTATGACTCCTAGAGAGACACATGAAAAGTGGGTTCAAAAAGGACTAATTGATTTTAGCTGTTATTGTTGTCCAGAATGTGCAAAGAAACCATGGGGTTGCATTGTTTTTAGGGACGATCTCCAGATAGTGAAAAGTTTGTATTTGTTTAAAGAAGGAGCGATAGCCATTCTTGCTGATAGAAAGAGAAATGCTGAGATGTTGTGTGTTTCATTGCCAACATTAGAGGAAGTTCCTGATACAGAGGATGAGATTATTGTTTACAAATGAGCAATTAACCCGTTGCTCTAGAAAGTATGAACTTTTGTGAGCTGGATTGAAGGATTCCCTAGAGTTTAAGGATGATTAGATTTCTCAATTTATTAGCATTTTTATTGCTTTCTCATTTGTAATTTTTCTTATTTAGCATTGCATTATTTGCATGAAAGAACTTGTTTGCATTTGAATGATTATCTTAATACAATTAATATGTTTGTCTTGAAGAAATCCATTCGTTTCACTCGTATTTTTTTTCAATTTTAAATTGATTTATGCATTATGATACCAACTTGTTACCAATTCTCTTGACTAGGAAGAGATTGGAGGGAGGATGATGATTTAAAAACGCAAAAAAAAATTGGTTGTATACTTTTGAATAAAACCCTATTGATGAGGTACAGGTATTGTTTCAAATCCCCAAACACCAGATATATAAGGAAGATAATCCCTTATTAACCCCTTTGAGCCTTGAAGTAGGAGTTTCTTTTCTATACGAAAAAACCCTCATTGTTAACTTGGAGCAGGGTAGTCTTCAATTAATTTGATTGAATGTTAAAATTTCAAAGGGAATACACTTCTGAAGATCAACCACAATGGTTATTTTTCACAAATCATGAGGCCAGAAGAGGTGAAACCTTAATGGTTATCCCTCATCCATCAAGGAACGAGGTATTCACCCTCTCAATATGTTGAGATAAGTTAATGTCACACGGTTTGTTCAAATCAAAAGGAAAAGAAAATAAAGAAAAAGTCTGCTAAGTCAAATAACTTAGGCAAAACTTAGGGCATCCTGCTAGACTATCATTTCAAAAGAATTAGTTCAGGAAAAATTTAAGGAAAATAAAAAGAAGAAAAGTATGAAAAATATTATGAAGAAAGGACTACAAAACAAAAGTCCTCAGCAAATAACAAATTTGTGTGACTATGAACACAAAGATAAAAAGGGGTGGTTATTACTCCGAAAGCCTCATTGGTTCCTTAATTTGCACAAAATCCTTTTGATAGATGAACATTCATGTTGAATTAACTGAACTTAGGAATGGAGAAAATCACGAACAATGGGTGGGCACAAATAAACTTCGAGCCTTAAAATATTTTTTCTGAAAACTGTGAACCAGGCCACGTTTCAACCCTTAAAGGTCCTAATTGAAGCAGGGTTTATTTCGAAATCATACTTCAATGAGATAGTATTTCCTGACTCCCATGAGTTTTGCTAAATATTTATGCTGGTATCATATGTTTTTGTTATCTTTCATAGAAAAATCAATGTCACATCCTGACTAGTAATTCGCTCACAAGGTTTTGCAACATCTTTTTTAAAAAAATCTTTAAGACTTACATAATTGTTGCATTAGAATTTTCATTCTCAGAATATACATATTTTTTGCTTGTAAAACAATTTCTTGATGTCAAGGAAGTTTACATTTGGTTATCAGCAAAGGGCATGTTACCTAAAAGGAGTTGTTGAGAAAAGAGTATGTCGCATTCAGCCAATTTAGGGCAGTGACGTCGAAATTCGATGAATCTCTAGAAACTCGTTGATCAGGAAACTATCTTAGATGCATACAGTCTAGGGTAAGTTGTGAAGGTTATATTGATCAGCACAGTAAACTTGGGGCATCAAAGTTATTTCCAAGGGCAATTTCATATTTTGTCAAGATAGCTACTAAGTTTTCCCCCCAAGCCAAGAATCTTCCTCAAGCATAATTGTTCTTGTGATCTTCCTCGCAGGCATGTGCGTAGTTTCTCTGCCATTGTTCTTTGGATAGTTGGATTTCCTCCCAATTATTATATGGTGTTGGTTTAGTGTGGTTTGATACCTCTCTCCTATGTTTTCCAGCTAAGTCTTGATTTAGGTTTCTCCAACTGAGTATGATTCTTTCCCCAGCAAGGATATTAGTCTCTCCAGTTATGACATTGTTGCTTCTGTGGGCTCCCCAAGCATCCAGACAAGGGCATTATCTCTTATAAGAAATGTTAAGATAGTTGTCAAATTTTTGGGATTTCTTTCACCATGTGTTGAGTTTTATTTAAAATCCCCACAAAATTGACTTCTTGCCTTGATGTTAACTTCTTAATTTCCCCACATGAACCGAGAATAACGTTGCCCTCTAAGGTTATTATCCCCATGAAATTTCTTTGATCTTCTCCAGAGATGTTTAAGTAACCACTATTAAAGGATGTTTGCGATCCCCCTCAGCAGTTATGATCTCATCTTCTCTAGTGAAGCCTACTTGTTATCTCCCAGTGAAGCTTAAAAGAGTTTCTTATATCCCTGAAGCTTTATGGTTTATTGCTATCAGATTGTGCTTTGATTATTTTCAAGCCATGTTTCTTTCTAGATAAGTCAAGCCTTGGAGTAGGACTTTGTTTCCTCAGTTGGTGCTTACTCTCTTATAGAATTTCCCCTCTTGGGTGCAGTTTAAGTCGATTGTTTTCTTTATCCAAGTTTATTTCGTCTATTTTCTCCCAATTGCAATATGTCTATTTTGTCAGCATATACATGACAACATTCATACATTCATACATACATCATGAATAGCTGAGTTAAAATTCATTGCTCATTTGCATTCATTGATGTTTCTGTTGATATTCTATCCTCTTTGCAAAGTTGTCAACCTTAAGTAGAAAGAGTATATCCTTTCGCCTTCCCCACTGAGTTTATTCCTCATGGAAGAATTTTTCTTTAGCCTTCCTACCTATCTTATTACTTGGATGGAAATTAAACCCCATTTGAGTTTTATTCCTCATTGGGTGGTGTCTTGGTTGATTGTTTCACTCCGGTCTACCTCTGGTTTGAACTTTGGTCCCCGACAGTTATGATTATTCTGATCTCTCTAGACTGTGAAACCTAGATTGAGAATTTGCTTTTATTTTGCACGTGAGGACTTTATCTCCTTAGCAGGAATATGTTGGCCTTCCCCCAGGAAGTCAAAATTCATTTCCCAGCAGTGTTATTGCAATCCTTCTCATAACGGCAAGTGACGGTCTCTTTATTTGAGCCACATGTACTTCCCCAATAAGTCTGTTAGTTCCTAGATAAGATTATTTTTATGTACTCCAACAAATGGTAGTCTCTTTGTTATGGGAGATAGTTCATTGTTGAGATTCGATGTACTCTGATGGATGGTAGTCTCTTCATTATAGGACATTGTTCATTGCTGAGATTTGATGTACTGCGATGAATGGTAGTCTCTTTGTTATGGGAGATAGTTTGTTGATGAGATTTGATGTACTCAGAGGGATGGTAGTGTCTTCCTTATGGGAAATAGTTCATTGTTGAGATTTGATGTACTCCGATGAATGGTAGTCTCTTTGTTATGGAAGATAATTTATTGTTGGAATTTGATGTACTCCACTGGATGGTAGTCTCTTCATTATGGGAGATAGTTCGTTGTTGAGATTTGATGTACTATAATGAATGGTAGTCTCTTTGTTATGGGAGATATATTGTTATTGAGATTTAATGTACTATGATGGATGGTAGTCTATTAGTTATGGGATATAGTTCGTTGTTGAGATTTGTTTTACTCTGATGGATGACGGTCTCTTCGTTATAGGAGATAGTTCGTTGTTTAGATTTGATTTATTCTGATGGATGGTGGTCTCTTCGTTATGGGAGATAGTTCATTGTTGAAGTTGACTATACTCCAACGAATGTTTGGTGTTTTCAAAATGACCAAGACAATTCATTGAAAGATTCTTACAACAGTTTATTACCCTTTTCAAGTGATATCATGATCAAAGAAGAAATTGTTACCGTTCTTGGTGAAATCCAGAAGCCAGGTGAAGTTTGTTACCCTTTCCATATGGAATGCCTTGGTTAAAGAAGAAGTTGAGACCCGTTCTATATGGAATACCAAATTTTTTTGAAACTTGTTATTATTCTGATTTTCTACCTTCAACCCTGAGTTGGTAATTTACCGTCATCTCTGAGTCAGTACATTCTTTCTTCCCTACCTTCAACCCTGAGTTGGTAGTTTACTGTCATCCCTGAGTCGATATTGTCTTTATTTTCTACCTTCAACCCTGAGTTGGTAGTCTACCGTCATCTCTGAGTCGGTATTATCTTTCCTTTGTACCTTCAACTCTGAGTTGGTAGTCAACCGTTGTAATACGGTGGGAGAACTAACTTTTTTTGTTTTATCCAAATGAGCAGATAGCTTGAGTCTCCACCGACTTTTCTTTTATCCAATATTTAGGAAATTGTGAAAAGAACGGGAAAGACCTTGTTATATTTTGAGTTCGGGGGGAAAGTTACGAAAAGGGAAGGTGTTAGCACCCTTCTCATCCGTAGTTATCTACGGGCTCTTAATTTATTAGCTCACTTTTAAAACTTGCTTTGTGTGTGTGTGTTATTTGAAAATATTTTGAAAAGCCAATGTAAGGCTAACTTTGTAATGATTCTTGTATCAGTCCTCAAGAATACGTACAAAGTGTTTTTGAAAATTTTTGTTTCAAAGTGTAATGTGTAAAAAATGTTTTGAGAAAAGTTATGAGCAAGCATTTAAGAGTTCCTTACCCACTAAAGATCTTTCTTATTAGTTGGTAGGTAGCCCCATCTATTGGATGTGAAAGGACAGGCATGGAGTCCTTGAATGGTCATTGAAGGAAACATGTAAGGATACTTTAGCAATTATATCAAAGGGACTAGATCATTTTGTAGGCAACTTTGAATGGTCATCGAGGGGCTATGATCTTTTATTCAGAAGGGTCTTTTGCTAAAGTATCCCTACTTTCGAGGGACATGACCAAGTATCTTAAGGCAACAAGAGAGGATACCCTAGAGTTGCAAGTGTGAAGAGTGTATTGATTTCAGTTATTTATCTTGAGAGTTAGGGTTTCCTACGTCGTTTTTAGTATTTCCATGCAAACCATAGTTACTAGCAATTAAATATGTACAGAAAAATTAAAGTGTGTAATGTAAAAACCTAAGCTATTACATGGCTTTGGGAGAGATACATAGGTATAGAAATTTGCAGGAAAAAATAAACCTACGTTATTACATCCTCGGAGCAGATACATAATTTGAACAAGTGTGAGAAAATAAATCTACACTATTACATCGATAGTATTTTGGTATTTTATGAAGAAAAAAATTTAAGTGTTAATAATTAATAAAAACCCTAAATTTCTATTTGACTTTAATATTTAAGAAAAAAAGGTTTAGTTTAATTAATTAATTAAATTAATTAGTAAAGATAAAATATATCAATAAAATTGAATATTAGTTAAAAACCCTAAACCTAATTTATTAGTATTAAGAAAAAAAATTAGGTTAGTTTAATGATTAATTAATTAAAAATTAATTAGGGTTAGAAAAGAAAATAGAAAAGAAATTAGGTTAAAACAAAATAGGGTAAAAAATTGCATCGGGTGGGTGTTGAACCCACGCCCCCAAAGTAACATGCACGCCTCCTTGCCACTGGGCCACTGGGCCAGGGTGTTGTTGGTTTTTAAAACAGGAAGTGATGATTATATATAAAACCTGCATATTAGTTTGAAAAATAGAAAAAATAAATATTGATAGACAAGGATCGAACCCACGCCCTCTCGATTAACACACACGTCCTTCACCATCTGTGCTGCGCTTTCAATCTGTTAATATATTAGAAGAAAATAATTATATAATAAACCAGTGAACCGGAGAGGCGTCGGAGCCCTAACTCCAATTGTCTTCTTCGTCGAGATCTTTCTTCCTCCTGCAAAAATAATGCGCGTTGGAGGTTAAGATGGACCTTATCCCCCTAATTTGGACCTTCTGAATCCAATGGTGGTATTGTTTTTGGCTAATTCATCTTGTATAATGAGATACAATTAAAATAAATAAAAACGGTGCAATCATGGTGATGGAGTATTCTAGCATCATGGGCCTCATGCAAGGGATAGAACCTGCGCTAATTTGTCTCAGGAACATATTGAAATTGTTAGTTTAAATCAAAACATCGTAAATATTAAAAAACGAATTTCATAAAATATGTCAAACTGGTGATTACATGTGTTGTACCCCAAAATTTTCCCTCCCATATTCCTCAAGATATGTCAAGAATGATCTTCAAATTGCTCAAAAGGGTTCAAGAGGTTGCACAGTCAAACCATCTCCTAAGACAGCTGAAATTAGGGTTTTGGTTCTTTCAAGGAATTTGAGGTTTTCAATGGTTCAATCAAGTCTCATAGGCCTATATACATCCTCAAGCACCTACGTACCAAGTTTCAAGACTCACAGTGCCAATTTGCACAGTCAAAAGCTCCATTTGATCCACAGTCAACTGCAAGGGCAAAATGGTCATTTTGCAGTCAAAAGTCAGAATTTTTGGTCAACATCTTATTTTGAGTTCACAATCATCATTTTATCAAGTCTTGATCATGATTCATCAAGGATAGCTCAAAAATCATCAAGATGCAAAAAGTTACTATTTTTGGACAGTAGAAAAGTCAACTGTATCTTGACCAGGGCATAACTTTTTCATGGTTTGTCAGAAAAATCCCATCCAATGCTCATTTTGAAGAGGATGTAATCTCCTACAATTCATCTTCACATTCCAAGTTCAAGAAATGCTCTCACAAGAAGTTACCAATTTTTACATTATAGGTCAATTTCAAAAGTCAACAAAAGTACATTTTGAGTCAAAGGCCATAACTTGAGATTGGTAAATCCAAATAACATGGGACCAAAGTAACTGGTTAGAGGACTTCAAGAGCTTTCCAAAATGTCCAAGAACATGGTCATATGATCAAAATTAAGCAAGTTGTGCATTGAAGAAGTTGGGAAATTTTCATGAATTTGCAAAAGTCAACTTTGCTCAAAACACCTTCTTTTTGCTAATGGGCCTCAAATCTCTTCTTGAAACTTCATCCATGACCTATGCACGACCCATCAAGCTTAATGGAATATATTTTCTTATTTTTATTGATTAATTGGATTTTTAATTGATATTAATTCATTTAATTAATTTAAATTATAGGAAAATAGAAGATTTGATTTTTTTCAATCAACTTGTGAAGCAAATATGACCTAAACATGCTGGCAAATTCGTGCACAAAGTCAAAGATACAAAAAATCCAAAATTGGCAACTTTGTTCAATCATGAAAAATCAAAAAGATTTGATTTTCAATCAAGGATTCAAACATCAATGCAATGGATTTTTGCCCAAGCTTTTGACCTAATTCAATTGCCTTATATACAAGCAAGCTAACCCTGATCAAATAGACGTGAGAAAGCTGCAAAAAGACCCCATAAAATTTCAAGAATTTCCAAGAAAATTGGAAACTGATTTTGGCATTCTAGGTTGATTCAAGGTTTTTGATCATTCAAACACATTGTAGGAGGTTCCAGGAACGTGTTGCAATCAAATTCCAGTACCAAAGCTCAAGGAATCACCATATACAGATTCACAGTTTGCAGTTTTTATCCAAAATCGTATTGCTTAATTCATGCATATTTAACATGTTTTCTTGATTGTTTTGCATTGCTAGAGGTCATACCAAGCTGATGGAATGGTTTAATTGAGTTATAATGCCCTGGATCGAAGAACGCCATGAATGAATTTTTAGGGTTCTTGAACTTTAAATTAGGGCTATTCAATCCAGGCAAAATTAGGACTTGTGAGACATATGGTTGAGATCACGAGACCAAGACGAACACAACTGACCCCTCGCGAAATATTTATATGTACCATGGTGCTAATCGCTATTTTTCGTGCAAGCGCATAGTGGAGGTTAAAAACCCCCGCTATCTATTTATGTTTTTGCAGGTACAACGAAGAAGATGATGAGGTGTTAACATATGATTGGTTAATTTGAATCAGCGCGCGTTTTGTTTTATTTCCAGCATATTTGTTTATTTACTAATATAATAATTGATTCTTGTCATAATAACAATTGGAACAACTTGGCTGAGTGGCAGGGACACGTGCATATGATCATTGGGACCTGGGTTCGAATCCCAGGTCCCCCAAACGTTTATTTGTTCTTTTTCTTCAGGCGTTCTTGTGCAAAACTTGCAAAGGGAGTCTACCATATGCTTCAAATCTCAGCATGCCAAGTGGCTCCTGGCCAAATCTGAAGGCCAGGATTGAAGGCCTATCATGCTCCCCAGTCAACAGGCGTGTGGATGATCACCAAGGTCAACGTGGCTAAAATGTTAGTGGGCCTGGAAATTGACAAATGCACCTCCAAAGCTGGCTCAAACCCGTGAGTTTGCCTCTTTATTTTTCTTTCATTATTTTTTATTTTACTTATTTAATTTTAATTCCTAATTAACTATTACCAAATAATTATTATTTTTCTTAATAAATTTAGAAAACATAAAAAATATAATATTTTTATTTTAGTTATTTTTTGTAAATAAATACTAACATAATTAATTTAGTTCTTAATTAGGTTAATTCTAATATTTTCACAATAAATAAAATCAACATAGAATTAGGGTTTTTGACAATTTTAATCATCTTTTATTTTATTTCCTTAAAACATTAAAAACTCAAAAATATTTCTTTCTTTTAATTAATTAATTAGCTTAGGTTTAATTTAATGCAAAATAATAAAAAACTTCCTTCTTTCTCAAAAAGGGGTCAAAACCCTAAAAACATTCTGATTCAATTCTTCTCGCGCGTGATTATTTTGATTCATATTTTTATCCATAATTATGTAATTGCTCCGAGGATGTAATAGCTTTAATTAGGACCTTTTTATCGCTTTTATTTAATTTCCCGCAATTTACTTTTTCAAGGGTTTGTTTTTGGCGATGTAAATACCCGACGCCTTGTAATAGCTTAGTTTTAATTTTCCGCAACTATTAAATGCTAGATGTATGTTAACTAGGCTATGCATGTCAAGATCTCCCTTAAATTAAAATCAATCGTAGCTAACCATAACATGTACAAAGATAACTTAACATGAAACCTGACACACTTGCACATGCCACTCCTAGGGTACACCTCACTTGGTTACCTCGACGTGGTCATTGAGTATAGGGTGTTTTAGAGGTTGCCCTCCTGTCTAAAGATCAAAGTTGCCTCGAAATGGTTTCCTTGATAAAAAAACGATCTAAGACATTAGGGTTACCGCTAAGGCGTCCTACCATTGCTTTAGTGACCACATGTCCCTATAATCGAATTGACCCGAAAAACTCCAACGACGGTGCTACCTACTTCTCAATAGTGGGATAGTACTGTCTAAAGGACATTTACACAACTTAATTTCTTTTGAGTAGGTAGAGGTTCTCAGGTACTTGCTCTTTCAAAACGAAACAACTTTTCGCACTTACACTTTTCTGACAAAAGTTTTCAACAATACTTCATACACTCTTGAGGACAGATACAAGAGTTGAATCGAAGTTTTCAAACAAACTTTTTCAAAACCCACAAACACAAGAAAAGCAAAAACTTTTGAAAACATAGTGAGCAAGTACCTAAGAGCCCGTGGATAACCACAGATAGAAAGGGTGTTAACAACTTCCCTTTCTATAATCTACCTCCCGAACCGAGAAACATATCGAAAAGGAATTTTGCTGTGCTTTTGTCCTTTCCTTGTTGGAGAAAATAAAATACGGTGGCGACTCTTGCTTACCGCGACATTTTGCTAAACGCAAACGCGAACCAGCATTCCAAAACAGTCAGTTCTATTTCCACCGATCACCAGAACTGGCGACTCTGCTGGGGAATTTAATAAGTGAGGTGTACCTTAGGATTAGATCATTGTGTTTTCAATTGTATGCTTTGTATGCTTTAATTTTGTGGGCTTGTATCGGAGTTCTATAGATCCTAACCTGCATCTGGGGGATACCCTTTAGGTAAGTAGCAATAAACTGTGAGGGACCTGTCCGGCGTAGACCGACACAGGTGAAGCAGTAGCTACGTTAGTGTGACACCTTGGTCTGTACCGATATCCCTTGTGTTGGAACGAGGAGAATATGGGTCTTCTGAGGAGTCATTAAGCACCAACTGACCTTAGAACCTTAAATTAACCAACTTGGCCATAGAACAGTAGCAGTATGCTACACTCATTGAGACTAAACTCTCGCGATGGTTCCGGCCGCAAGAAAAGGTTGCCAAACTGGAATTATGACCGATTGAGGGTAGTCAGTGATATTGAGATCCTCTAGAAACCGGTTACTATTTTCTAGGACAGGTCTTAACCAACTGAAACTGAAAGAGGGTAGTACCTAAACTTCATGCCAGCCTGAAATCTAAGGGCTCTTTTGTGTGACTGGTGTGCCTTTACCATGTTTGCCTTTTGTGAATACTTGTGGTGTGCCTTTACCATAACATCATAACATTGCATACATCTTGCATAAGGACTAACCCATTTCAAGGATCTCAAGGGTTTGTGATGCAGGTCATAATGAACCAAATGTCTAGCAAGGGGAAAAGGGGATTTATTTTCCTCTAGCCAAGGTTGTCTAGAAATCAAGACACGATAACTTGAGTCAGGGGCTATGACCCACTCGATATGGTGAGCCTGACTCTTGAAGAAGGACTCTCAGCAACATGAAGTTCCTTCAATCGAGCTGCAAAATTCAAATTCTAACAAGTTTCTTTATTTACCCCACGAGATCCTTGAAAACATAAATCATACGCATTTCATTTCATGCACTGCATAAACAGGTACCCTTTTACAGGTCACTTATCTTCTTCGCTGTTTATTTCAGCAATCATCATGTCTACTGAACCTTCCACTGAACAAGCTATCAAGGCCCTCCAGGCCCAGAATACCCAGTTTCAAGAGTTGGTCATGAGCCTAGCTAAGGGTCAACAGGATTTTAAAACTCTGATTCTGAAAGAGAGGAAGAAGAGGACCGTCCTGTTCAACACTGGACGCAGATTTGGGAATGGACTGCAGAATGAAGTTGATCTAACCACCTCATCTGTAGGGAAAGACAGTCCACAAGAGAGAAGGGTTCCTAGCCCCGTGGTCTCCGACAACGAGACGGATTATGATGAAGAATAGTATCCTCTGGATGAGGATAGATACAAACAGTTGGAGGACCGCTTGAGCGCTATGGAGATACAGAACGTGCCCGGGCTGGACTTTGGAGACCTGGGCCTATCCTCTGGGGTGGTGATTCCCCATAAGTTCAAGGCACCTGCTTTTGCCAAATACGACGGAGCCTCCTGCCCAAAGCTGCACCTCCGGTCGTATGTAAGGAAGATCCAACCTTACACAGCTGACAAGAATTTGTGGATCCATTTCTTCCAGGACAGTCTTTCAGGGACTCAACTTGAGTGGTTCTATCAGCTGGATAGGACCAGTATCCGTAACTGGGAAGATTTGGCTACTGCGTTCTATAAGCAGTATCAATATAATTATGACCTCGCTCCTACGCGTACCCAACTCCAGGGTATGTCAATAGGGACGGGCGAAGGATTTAAAGAGTACGCCAAAAAATGGAGAGACCTTGCCGGAAGGGTGCAGCCACCTTTAACTGATCATGAACTTGTTGATATGTTTTTGGGGACCCTGTCTGGTCCATTCTTTAACCATTTGATTGGGAACTCTTCAGCCGGGTTCACAGACCTTATCTTGACTGGTGAAAGAATTGAAGCTTGCATCAAAAGCGGGAAGATTCAAGAAGCTACACCTTCTGATGCTCAGAAAAAGCCCTACAATGGGAAGAAAGAGTCCAATGCTGTGTATGGTCAAAAGAGTCGTCATGACCAACGCGTAGGAGAAATATTGATCTCTAATCCTACGCCTGCTCAACAAAGACAGGGGCATCAACGTAAGGGGATCGCACCTAAAAGACAATTCACTAAGATAAACATGTCACTGACTCAAGCGCTACAGCAAATGTTGAAGGCAGGGCTGATTACATTAAGGGCTCCTCTCCGGAATCCAAACACTTTCGCTCCTACCTATCATCCCAATGAAAGGTGTGCATACCACTCTGACAGTCCGGGACATGACACAAACAACTGTTGGGCCCTGAAGAATAAGGTTCAAGACATGATTGATGCCAAAGAAATCCAGTTTGACCCTCCAGAGACTCCAAACATAATCACTGCTCCTATGCCAAATCATTGAAGGCTTTTGTTTTATTTGAATTTTCAAGTTGTATTTTTCTTTGCTTATTCAAACAATTATTGTCATGGCAAACTTTTTTATTTCATTAATGCATCGCATATGTCTGTTTTGAATCAATCCATTCGTATTCACTATATTTAAATTGCTTTCATTTCTTGTGATGTTCAACTCTCGATTAAAAATTCTAAGCCTTCTGAGGGAGGATGACGAAAATGATACCACGATCTTTACAGTATGCTTTTGAACAGACCCCGCTGATGAGGTACATGCATTGTTTCAAATCCTAAACAGTGGAGTTATAAGGAAGATAATCCCTAGTCAACCCCTTTGAGCCAAAGAAGTTGGAGTTTTTCTTTTTACGCAAAAATTAAAACCCTTAATTATAACCTGGGGCAGGGTAGTTTTCTCAGTTGATCCAGATGCACAATGAATGGCATCAAAGAAGTCTTTCTGAGACAAAAAGACAGTGATGGTTCCCTATAATCGTCAAGACAGGCAGTCGTCATCTTTCAAAAACGAAAGCCCAATAAGTCAAAAACTATGAAGGAGACTTACAAAAAACTGGGGGCATCCTGCTGACTGTAATTACAAAAGAAACAGTTCAGGCAAAAGACAGGGATAATAAAATCAAAAAAGAAAGAGGTCCTACAGACTCTCAACAAAATGACTGCCTATTCAAAATAAACTATCAATATCCGAACCATCACTGGTATGTCAGAGCAAAGACTCAAACAAGATCTAATGCACGATTAGCTGAGTTTAGGATCGAAGAACATCACGAAGAACGGGTGGGTACAAATAAAATTTGAGCCTTTATCCTTTGTTTCTTAAAACCGTGAACCAGGCCATGTTATAACCCTTAAAAAGTCCTAGCTGAAGCATGGGTTAGTTCGAAAGCATACTGTTACAAAAGGTATCCTGACTCCTGTAGGGCTTGCTGTAAAATTTTGAGTTGACATCACATTTTACAAAAATTCACTTGTTTTATTGAAAACTGCATTTTCAAAAAATACTTCAAGACAGACATAAGCTTTGCATTCTTAGAATAACATTGTTTGCATATGACTATTTGTTCAAACAACAGAGAAATTCGCACGACGAATATCTAGTGAACAAAAACCTTCTCAACAAAAAGGATCACATCAAGTGGAAAAACACTTCCAATCCAGGGGCACGACATGAGCATTGTCCATCATCTGGGGAAGTCAAGTCAAGATTCAAGGAATCTCTCAAGATGCCAAAGAGCCAGGGGAAAATCTCCGCCTGAGTCACTTAGGGCATTGGACATGAATTCCAGCAACGAATCTTGCATGATCAAACGAAGATCTTCTGGTAGTATGGCAACACAACATTATCGACAGTGACAACTCCCTGCACTCTGAAAACATGGACATAGTCACAAAAAAATAATACTACGCATAATCAAAGACCCGCTAGGTCGACTGGCCTAGGAAAAAATAAGGGCTTCCCGGCGAACCAAAAGGGTTCGGGCAAAAATGAGGGATGAAAATGAAAAATCTGTACACCCGGCAAGTCGAAAACCTGAAAAGGCGGCTTGGGCAAAAAGGGGTATCCCGATGGACTGAAAACCCGAAAGGGCGGTCCAGGCAAAAGTTAGGGATCAAAAGCGTACGACTATGTCCCGTCATCTCGTCACTTGCCTACTAGAAGAAGATTTGTCAATTGGCAGTTATCAAGCACCTCCACAGGTACCTTCTCCCACAGAAGTTGGGGCGATAAGAATTGTCCGAACTGTATAAGCTGCTCTGTCCACCAGGTACAAGGTAGGTTCAACTGAAGAATATGGCTAAGATACTCTCACTCCCCGCAAGAGTAAACCAGTAATGGTAGCTATTCCCCACTGAGACTTGCAACTATGAGCAAATCAGCGATACTCTCCCCAAGTAGAGTTGATCTACCATCAGCCCTAAAAAAGGTTGGGTATCCCCAGTATATCTTAATATTCCCCAGTGGAGTATACGGATATTCCTCAGCAAGCATCCCCGACACTCTTAATATTCCTCAACGGAGTATAAGAATGTTCCCCGGTGGAATACAAGATACCCCCAGTGGAGCCATTTCCCAACGCAGTCTAAAAAAGCTTCCCCGCCAGAGTTGAATCTTCTCCCCAGTAGATTCTGGAAGCTTGTCCCCTACAGAGTATGAATATCTCTCCCCCAACCATATTCAGAGGTTATCCCCATAAGAGTCTAACTGGGTTATCCTCAGCAAGTTGCAACGGAAAGATCATCCCCAGCGAAGTTCTTTCTATCCCCAGCGGAGTTCATCATCAAAATCTCCAACAGAGCTTATCAACGGAATCCCCAGCGGAGTTATCATTAAAATCTCAGCAAAGCATCTCTCCCCCACAGAGTATTCCCTGCAGAGTAATCTCTTCATCAAGTTCATTCCCCAACGGAGTCATCCTCTCCTGCAGGTTTATTCTCACAATCATCTTCGTTCACCATCCCCAGCGGAAACGAAGAACTCAACTCTATTATCCAGCAGCTCCGGGATTTATTTTCCCCAGCTGAAACATCACATCTTCATACATCATGATACATGCATATACGCATCATATCATACAGTCTCATTTATGTTGAGAACATCATTGCTTGATCCATCTCATGCATTGCATGTGACTGACCTTTACCTTTCAGGAAAGATGCAGTTAAGTTCTCAGCTTAGTCGAAGATCTGACCAGTTCTTAAATCTCAATCGGATTATCCTCGGTTGAAGTTCAGATAAGGTTCTCAATCTCGACAGTTTCTATACATCATAGGGTGGACATGTACTATAACCTCAACGGTATACTCCATTGAGCACGAGTCAATTCCTAGATCTTGATGTTCTCCTCCGTCATAGTACGGACCAGTTCTATAACCTCAGCAGTTTACTCCATTGAGCAAGAGATAGTTCAGATGTGACCCAGACATGGCGACATTCCGATACTTATTCCAGATTTCCTTTCAGAGACAGCTTAGAGATGCTCCAGACACGGATGATATTCTATTGCTTATTCAGATTTCTTTTCAGACATAACTTAGAGATACTCCAGACCCGGATACTATCCTATTACTTATTCAGATTTCCTTTCGGAGATAGCTTAGAGATGCTCCAGACCCGGATGCTATTCTATTGCTTATTCAGATTCAAACTTCTAAAGAAAACTTAGAGATGCTCCAGACACGGATGCTATTCTATTGCTTATTCCAGATTCCTTCCAGAGACAGTTCAGATGCGACCCAGACATGGCGAAATTCTGATACTTATTCCAGATTCATTCAAGAGACAGTCCAGATATGATCGAGATTCAGATGTCCTTATGTCACTCATTCAGATACAGTACGGATACACCCCAGACACGACAGTCATTCTACTACTCGTTCAGACGTCAGCAATCAGATACAGACTAGATACGCTCCAGACACGGAAGCCATCCTATTTCTCATTCAGATTCAACTATCGACTTCAAGTGCAGATACGTTCCAGACACGGGAGTCATTCTGCTACTCATACATGTCTCAATTTCAAAAACAGTACAGATACGCTCCAGACACGGAAATCATTCTGCTACTCATACAGATCTCAATGTCAAATAAAGTCCAGATACGATCCAGATTCGGATGTCATTCTGTCACTCATTTTTCTGAAACCCGTCAATGAAGACAAACCATCATCAGGCAACCATACACAGGTTCCTTCTTTCAACTTACAAAATCACAATTCAACAAACAATCTCCAGGTGGCATCTATAAGCCCATCCTCCTATCCATCATCTCTCCAAATGGCATTTGTAAGCCCATTCCCGACATCACATTGCTGATACTACACCATGCGAGTGCAAATTTCTGGGCACTTTAGTGTTCAATCATCTTCCACCTTCGGATCACGAAAGGCACGCAAGCCAATCTACATCCTCAGGTTTAAGAAGATTGAACAGGGGCAACTGTTGTACCCCAAAATTTGCCCTCTCATATTCTTCAAGATATTTCAAGAATGATCTTCAAATTGCTCAAAAGGGTTCAAGAGGTTGCACAGTCAAACCATCTCCTAAGACAACTGAAATTAGGGTTTTGGTTCTTTCAAGGAATTTGAGGTTTTCAATGGTTCAATCAAGTCTCATAGGCCTATATACATCCTCAAGAACCTACATACCAAGTTTCAAGACTCACAGTGCCAATTTGCACAGTTAAAAGCTCCATTTGATCCACAGTTAACTGCAAGGGAAAAATGGTCATTTTGCAGTCAAAAGTCAGAATTTTTGGTCAACATCTTATTTTTAGTTCACAATCATCATTTGATCAAGTCTTGATCATGATTCATCAAGGATAGCTCAAAAATCATCAAGATGCAAAAAGTTACTATTTTTGGACAGTAGAAAAGTCAATTGTATCTTGACCAGGGCATAACTTTTTCATGGTTTGTCAGAAAAATCCTATCCAATGCTCATTTTGAAGAGGATGTAATCTCCTACAATTCATCTTCACATTCCAAGTTCAAGAAATGCTCTCACAAGAAGTTACCAATTTTTACATTATAGGTCAATTTCAAAAGTCAACAAAAGTACATTTTGAGTCAAAGGCCATAACTTGAGATTGGTAAATCCAAATGACATGGGACAAAAGGAATGGGTTAGAGGACTTCAAGAGATTTCCAAAATATCCAAGAACATGGTCATATGATCAAAATTGAGCAAGTTGTGCATTGAAGAAGTTGGGAAATTTTCATGAATTTGCAAAAGTCAACTTTGCTCAAAACACCTTCTTTTTGCTAATGGGCCTCAAATCTCTTCTTGAAACTTCATCCATGACCTATGCACGACCCATCAAGCTTAATGGAATATATTTTCTTATTTTTATTGATTAATTGGATTTTTAATTGATATTAATTCATTTAATTAATTTAAATTATAGGAAAATAGAAGATTTGATATTTTTTCAATCAACTTGTGAAGCAAATATGACCTAAGCATGCTGGCAAATTCGTGCACAAAGTCAAAGATACAAAAAATCCAAAATTGGCAACTTTGTTCAATCATGAAAAATCAAAAAGATTTGATTTTCAATCAAGGATTCAATCATCAATGCAATGGATTTTTGCCTAAGATTTTGACCTAATTCAATTGCCTTATATACAAGCAAGCTAACCCTGATCAAATAGACGTGAGAAAGCTGCAAAAAGACCCCATACAATTTCAAGAATTTCCAAGAAAATTGGAAACTGATTTTGGCATTCTAGGTTGATTCAAGGGTTTTTGATCATTCAAACACATTGTAGGAGGTTCCAGGAACGTGTTGCAATCAAATTCCAGTACCAAAGCTCAAGGAATCACCATATACAGATTCACGGTTTGCAGTTTTTATCCAAAATCGTATTGCTTAATTCATGCATATTTAACATGTTTTCTTGATTGTTTTGCATTGCTAGAGGTCATACCAAGCTGATGGAATGGTTTAATTGAGTTATAATGCCCTGGATCGAAGAACACCATGAATGAATTTTTAGGGTTCTTGAGCTTTAAATTAGGGCTATTCAATCCAGGCAAAATTAGGACTTGTGAGACATATGGTTGAGATCACGAGACCAAGACGAACACAACTGACCCCTCGCGAAATATTTATATGTACCATGGTGCTAATCGCTATTTTTCGTGCAAGCGCATAGTGGAGGTTAAAAACCCCCGCTATCTGTTTATGTTTTTGCAGGTACAACGAAGAAGATGATGAGGTGTTAACATATGATTGGTTAATTTGAATTAGCGCGCGTTTTGTTTTGTTTCCAGCATATTTGTTTATTTACTAATATAATAATTGATTCTTGTCATAATAACAATTGGAACAACTTGGCTGAGTGGCTCCTGGCCAAATCTGAAGGCCAGGATTGAAGGCCTATCATGCTCCCCAGTCAACAGGCGTGTGGATGATCACCAAGGTCAACGTGGCTGAAATTTTAGTGGGCCTGGAAATTGACAAATGCACCTCCAAAGCTGGCCCAAACCCGTGAGTTTGCCTCTTTATTTTTCTTTCATTATTTTTTATTTTACTTATTTAATTTTAATTCCTAATTAACTATTACCAAATAATTATTATTTTTCTTAATAAATTCAGAAAACATAAAAAATATAATATTTTTATTTTAGTTATTTTTTGTAAATAAATACTAACAATTAATTTAGTTCTTAATTAGGTTAATTCTAATATTTTCACAATAAATAAAATCAACATAAAATTAGGGTTTTTGACAATTTTAATCATCTTTTATTTTATTTCCTTAAAACATTAAAAACTCAAAAATATTTCTTTCTTTTAATTAATTAATTAGCTTAGGTTTAATTTAATGCAAAATAATAAAAAACTTCCTTCTTTCTCAAAAAGGGGTCAAAACCCTAAAAACATTCTGATTCAATTCTTCTCGCGCGTGATTATTTTGATTCATATTTTTATCCATAATTATGTAATTGCTCCGAGGATGTAATAGCTTTAATTAGGACCTTTTTATCGCTTTTATTTAATTTCCCGCAATTTACTTTTTCAAGGGTTTGTTTTTGGCGATGTAAATACCCGACGCCTTGTAATAGCTTAGTTTTAATTTTCCGCAACTATTAACTTCTAGATGTATGTTAACTAGGCTATGCATGTCAAGATCTCCCTTAAATCAAAATCAATCGTAGCTCACCATAACATGTACAAAGATAACTTAACATGAAACCTGACACACTTGCACATGCCACTCCTAGGGTACGCCTCACTTGGTTGCCTCGACGTGGTCATTGAGTATAGGGTATTTTAGAGGTCGCCCTCCTGTCTAAAGATCAAAGTTGCCTCGAAACGGTTGCCTCGATAAAAAAACGATCTAAGACATTAGGGTTACCGCTAAGGTGTCCTACCATTGCTTTAGTGACCACATGTCCCTATAATCGAATTGACCCGAAAAACTCCAACGACGGTGCTACCTACTTCTCAATAGTGGGATAGTACTGTCTAAAGGACATTTACACAGCTTAATTTCTTTTGAGTAGGTAGAGGTTCTCAGGTACTTGCTCTTTCAAAATGAAACAACTTTTCACACTTACACTTTTCTGACAAAAGTTTTCAACAACACTTCATACACTCTTGAGGACAGATACAAGTGTTGAATCGAAGTTTTCAAACAAACTTTTTCAAAACCCACAAACACAAGAAAAGCAAAAACTTTTGAAAACATAGTGAGCAAGTACCTAAGAGCCCGTGGATAACCACAGATAGAAAGGGTGCTAACACCTTCCCTTTCTATAATCTACCTCCCGAACCGAGAAACATCTCGAAAAGGAATTTTGCTGTGCTTTTGTCCTTTCCTTGTTGGAGAAAATAAAAGACGGTGGCGACTCTTGCTTACCGCGATATTTTGCTAAACGCAAACGCGAACCAGCATTCCAAAACAGTCAGTTCTATTTCCACCGATCACAACATGAATGCATGTTTTATGTACGTTTGATCATCAATAATGATCAGAACTTACCCTATGATACCTCAGGAATCATTTAGAATGGTTGTCATGCCTTGAGGATGGCTGCAAATTGGAATTCGATTTCAACCTTCTTTGCAAATTTCAACTTCCAAAACCATTGTTTCTTGGCAGCCACGCGTGTGTTCTTTGGTTTGAATATGTAGTCTATTTATAGGAAAAGAGATTAGGTTAAAAGATGGGCTTGGACATCATGTGAAACATATCTTTTGATTTTCTTTGAAAATAGGTCGGAATATGATAAAACCATGAAGATTTTATTGGAAAATAGGTGCGCACAGTTTCTTGCTTGTCCTTGGGCCTCCAAAATATTCATATCTCAAGCCTTTTATGCCTTATACATTTATTCAATATTTATTTGATTTAATTTTGAATTTAAATGAATAAAAATAAAAATAAATTAAATTAAAATTAAAATAATGCATGAATGGACTTAGAGGTTATCTTAGGTATCATGAACATGTTTAGACCCTAAAAGATAGGTCCATTTGCCCAAAATTTTAAATTTTCTCAATTTGAGTTTCATGCATTTTCTCAGAATTTCCCAATTCGCACCAATCATATCTCATTCAATTTTCATCATATGAAGGTGATCATGGATTTTTTGGAAATCTCAATATGTCCCCTACCATCTTCATGTTGGTCATTTTCTCATTTTGAAGAATTTAACTTGATGTAAATTACTTTGAAAAAAAGAGTCTTTTTATTGATTTTAAAAATGACATGTAATGTTTTGGCTCATATCTCTCAAATGAAGCATTTTTGGCCTTGAGCTTAGGGAGACAAAGTTGTAGAGAATTTAATTTCCTTCAAGATAGGCTTTAGTTTAGAATTTTCTGATGAAGCATGTGAAAGTTATGCTTGGTCAATATTCAGTTGACTTCTCCTTAAGAAAACCCTAATTTAGTAACTTTTGATTTTTGATGAATCTTGAGTTTTCTTGATGATTCATGATCAACCCTTGATCAACTGATGAATGTGACCTCAAAATGTTAATGTTTACCAAAAATATTTAAGTTTGACTGTAAATTGGTCAAAGTTGACATATAGTTGATTTTCAATCATCTGAGCAAACTTGTACTGCAAGGCTTGAAATTTGGCATGAGGATTCTTTGAGACATATGAGAAGTCATGAAATCCACTTAAGGCATTAGAAGTCCAATTTTCCTTGAAAAAAACAAAACCCTAGTTGTAGGTCAATTCTTAAGAGGAGGATTTGTCTGATCAATTTTTGAGTATTCTTGAGCAATTAAGAACTCTAGGAGTATGAGGAGTTATCTTAAATAAATTTATTTTGAATAATAGGAGGGCGAATTTTGGGGTACAAAAACCGTCATCTCTGAATCAGTATTATTCTTGCTTTTCTACCTTCAACCCTGAGTTGGTAGTTTATTGTCATCCCTGAGTCAGTAATATCTTTTTTTACCTTCATACTTCGAGTTGATAGTTTACTATCCCCTGTGAGTCGGTATTGCTCTCTTATTCTACCTCCTATGTGGGTTGGTAGTTCATCGTTATCTATCATTCGTTATTACGTATTGCTTTTTCCTCATTTATTGAGATGATGTTACCTTGTCTCCTCTTTGGGCTTACCCCAGTAGAGTTGAGTTCTATTTTCCCCCAATGAAGTTGATTTTGTCTCCAATGGAGTCAAGTTTCTTTCCCCAATCGAGCTGGTAACCCTTTCTTCAAGATTACCTCCTTGTTGGCTTGTTGCTTGCATTGTTAAGGATTTCCCCATTAAAATTCTTACTTTGCATTTTGTTTCTTTAACTGTGATGTTTGCTTTACCAATTCATAGTTATCCCTAGAGTCGTGTTCTTCTCCAGTGATTTATTTTCCTGGTTGAACTATCTTTCTTAGTTTGTCTATATTATGTTTGCTTTTCCTAGTGGTGTCTTGTTTCCCCTGTGGAGTTCGTCTTTCACATGCATAATTATAAGTATTACATGGTATCTTAGGACCAAAAATAGGGTTTGTTTTATATTTAAGTATCTTCAATCGTGTCGAGACAAATATTTTAACCTTTGTATCTCCGGATATAAGACACTTAAATAAGGGCAGCCGTTATACCCCATTTTTTGCCCTTAAGATCCTTTGTCATCTCAGAGCATGACAATGAATCAAGATCATGCATTTGTCTTTGGCTATCTCATTCTCCTATCTTTAAGTTTTCTCTCAAAGGATCGCCAAGCACCCTAACTGTGTATCTTATATATTTTTGTTTTTATATGCTTTACTGATCTCTAACCAAAATCTGAAATATACAGGGTTTCCGATCGAGAAAATTAGGTGATGGTTCTCTGATTAAGGTTGTGGTATGTTCAGGCCAAAGACTGGATCTCAAAGGTCACACTGTCTTCAAGCTTCGTTCACCATGGTTAAGGCGAGTTTGGTTGCTTGGTTCTCAAGACTCTTCGAGATAGGTTCATGTGTTTATTTCCATACCTTCTTCGAAAATTAATCTCAAGTTTTGACAAGTGTGAACATGGTTTAATCAGAATTTCACCATCTAAATTTCATATGGGATTAAGAGTGCCTTAAATTGCAAAGAAAGTCAAGTGTTTCAATCGATTTGAATCACTTTGAGACAAAAATCAACATTTCACAGTGCGGGTTCAAAAACTCAAAACTTTCATCCGGAAAAAATATTTGTGGGTCTTTGGGAGTTCGAATCGCCTTTAATTCCTCTCCATTTAATAAGTTCGGGTCGGTATCCTATTCAGTGAAGAAGATCTCAGAAATTGCAGATTACATCAAAATCACATGCTGAAGCATATTTCCAGTCGATTGTTTCGCAATATTAAAAAATCATAACTTTCTCGATTTTTATAATTTTGGGACGATTCTTTCCGCATGATGTCTTTTGGAAGCGGTGTAGCGGCAAGCAACACAAGTTTTGGAAATATTTATCCGGGAATTTATCGTGTCCACAGAGATTGGTTATTGAATTGTCGTTCGACAAATCCGTTGTTAATGAGTTTGGGGTTAAATGGGTTTTGTAAAGAAAATGTTATTAACATAAACTAAATGTAAACAAAAGTAAAAACTAAGGAAGAACTTATCAAGCCTGCATATAATCTACTCATTGCATACTTAAATCTATTGACCAGGTACATTTAATCTAACAATATTCATCAATGTCACTACGTATCACTCACAACCTAAGTCATTTCTAACCCAAATTGAGAGACCGACTGTATCATCAAGGATATGATCTCTCTACCTCCTCAACAACACAGAAGACAACTATGTAATCGCACTGACGATCTCTCAGCACAACACAACCATACAGAGGGATTAAGCTCTGATACCCAAGTAGATGTCAGCTCTAAATCTATCTCTAGAGTTCATAAACTAACAAAATATCATCCTAGATAAGAATCTAAGCAGTATATGTCTATAACAACTCAAATCCCTAGCACATAGCAAAAATCTAAGACAACAATCCACAAAGATTTGTAAAGCAAGTTTAATATAATGCCATGGGCGACAAATATACATAAGTTCAGAGCAAATACATTTACAAACTCAACACATAAAGAATACACAAAGAGGAAGAGAAATGAACCACAAATCTCACAGTTTGTCAGTGCCGATTGATGAGCAATCCACCCCGGATCATACGCATGCAAGCTTCAATGTTGTTTTCTAAGCTAATCCTATCAAAAAATAGAGGTTGATGGAGTTGGGATCAAAAATACCCAAAACCATCACCCTCCCAATGAAACAAAAAGTTAATATAAGGAAATCTGATCCGCAACCATCTCCCGACGATATAAAACCATCGCCCAGCGATGGCTTCAATATACTTGGCCCAGACTGCGCCACATCCTCAACTGAAACAAATGCCTGTCGTCGCCCGGCGACCACAATTCGTCGCCCAACGAATCTCCTTATTTTCGCCTGGCGACGCAGCAGCGAAGCAAGGTAGGGAATTCATTAAAATTGATCTTCAAAATTTCGCTCGGCGATGCTCCCTTTTGCCCGGCATTGCATGACAGGAAAGTAACTTTTGTTGCTTTTTCTGCATAACTTGTTCTGGCTCCAATCTTGGCCTTATTCCTATATTGATCTAAAAATGCATCTTGGAGCTTTATTCCTATTTCTCCAACAATGTTCAAATACCTACAAAATAAATACAAAACTAACAAATGATACACTTTATACAAGGAAACTCATTATACATAAACTAAACGTATTTACACAAAAGTCAAGTTTATTTAACGATATTAATAACAAAGAGTCGATAAGTGCAACAAAAAGTATATACAAAACTACTACGCTTTTTCACTTATCAAACTCTCACCAACTTTAATCATTTTTTGTCCTTAAACAAAGCCTAATAACCTTAATAAAAAATAATGATAAATTAAATAATCATGAACCAACAGGTTTTGAAAACAGAAAACAAATGCAATGGTTCAAATGAAAAACGGTACACACGAAGAAACATACTTACCAGTAAACGACAATGATAATATAAACATGAAACAAATGCTAAACACAAAGAATATGTTAAACATTCTAAAACAATACTTGGTCGCAAATAAATCACACCTAGCAAACATTATCATTGGTAGATGAAAAATACACATAAATGGGGTATTTTCACTCATCCAACAATCTTGCAAACAATAGACTAAACTATGCATTCATCCAAAAAATTTACATTGAAAATATAAAAGCAAGAATCTCAAACGGCTTTTCAAGGTTGTAATGTGGCTTGGTTAACAAACAAGTGATAAGTCCTAAAGCTAATCTAAATAAAAACTTGCCTAAACCTAAGGGAGTAATTACTTCCACAAGGTTTCAAACAATATAATTTCAATCAAACTTCTTCTTCATCCAAAATTTCAAACCAACACACATCACTTATTCAACAAAACATTATTCCATACTCTTTTTTGTTTTTATTTTTCAAAGCTTTTCTATTTTTTTCCTTTCTTTTTCGGTCACTTCTTTTTCACTTTTTTTTTCTTTTCTTTTCTTTTTCTATTCAACCTTATAGCAATCAAGCAATAAATGCACAATCATTTTTCTCCCCAACTTGAATTCAACCGTATCATTATGTAAATACTCCATACTTTCTAAGGCAAGGTAAAAGTTCAAACCAAAACAATGGTTGCGGGTTCAAGAAAACAATGAATCAACATCCATGCAAAAAGGGAAACTAAACACTCATAGACAAGCATTTACCAAATACAATATGGATTTCGACAAAAAGCTCAAAGGGGTTACTAATGATCACACACTCACAAGGTGAATTGACTTATTTGGCCAAAGTAGTTATGCTCAAAATGAAACCAAAAAAAATTCCTTGATCATGTTCAAGCTTTCATACAATCAACACAAACAAAAGATTAAGCATAATAAAATCCAGTTAAAACAAGCATTGTGGTCTCCAGAATATGTGAACAATGGAAAGCTACCTCATAAAAATGGTAGGAACTAAAGTGATTCACAAATGAACAAGTATACAAAAGAATGAATGGCATAAAAATTGTAAAAAGTTTAAGTATCATGAATATGCTAAAGTATAGAAAGCGATAAACACATACCTCGAACATGTACAAAACTTTAAAAAAATCATTACCACGTATTCGCAAGTCGAAACGATCAAACTTGACAAATCACCTAAACATCCTCAAGCTATCGAACCAAAACTTGAGTGCAAACAACAACAAAAGAATTAGAAAAAAAATACTCCTACAAAATTTCAATGTACAAAATTTACAATATATACAACGAACAAAACTCCTTAAGCTAAACAGGACAAGCTTTCAGAAAACACAAATTGACATAACAAAACAAATACAAGTAACGATATGAAAACTGGGTGAAAATGAATTAACAAGTTGAAAAGTGAAGATTTGAAATTCAGAATATTTCCTTGTTTCAACTTGTTAAAGCATAAATCACCACACACATAAACAAATACAAACAAACATACTTGTTTTACGTCGTAAGCTCGACGCCTTTATTGTGCGAGCTAGTAAACTCCTCTCATCATGCCATGGTATTGTCACACCGCGCAAACCTAAAGAAATTGTCCTAACACTCACAAAACAAACATTACAAAAATGAGACAATTTACAACAATATGTGAAAACACATATATGCACAAATATCATATACAAGTTAATGTACAATTTCTATACAACATATACATTAATTACAAAACTCAAAAACAAAGAAATGATCGCAATGCGAAGACAATAGAACCAATCCCCGGCAACGACGCCATTTTGTTGGAAGTGGTGTAGCGGCAAGCAATAAAAGTTTTGGAAATATTTATCTGGGAATTTATCGTGTCAACAGAGATTGGTTATTGAATTGTCGTTCGACAAATATATCGTTAATGAGTTTGGGGTTGAATGGGTTTTGTAAACAAAATGATATTAACAGAAAATAAATGTAAACAACAGTAGAAACTAAGGAAGAACTTATCAAGCCTGCATATAATCTACTCATCACAAACTTAAATCTATCGACCAGTTACATTCAATCTAACAATACTCATCAATGTCACTACGTATCACACATAACCTAAGTCATTTCTAACTCAAATTGAGAGACCGACTGTATCATCAAGGAAATGATCTCTCTACCTCCTCAACAACATAGAAGACAACTATGTAATTGCACTGACGATCTCTCAGCATAGTACAACCACACAAAGGCATTAAGCTCTGATACCCAAGTAGATGTCAGCTCTAAATCTATCTCGAGAGTTCATAAACTAACAAAATATCATCCTAGATAAGAATCTAAGCAGTATATGTCTATAACAACTCAAATCCCTAGCACAGAGCAAAAATCTAAGACAACAATTCACAAAGATTTGTAAAGCAAGTTTAATATAATGCCATGGGCGACAAATATACACAAGTTCAGAGTAAATACATTTACAAACTCAACACATAAAGAATACACAAAGAGGAAGAGAAGTGAACCACAAATCTCTCGGTTTGTCAGTGTCGATTGATGAGCAATCCACCCCGGATCATACGCATGCAAGCTTCAATGTTGTTTTCTAAGCTAATCCTATCCAAAAATGGAGGTTGATGGAGTTGGGATCGAAAATACCCAAAACCATCACCCTCCCAATGAAACAAAAAGGAAATATAAGGAAATCTGATCCGCAACCATCTTCCGACGATATAAAAGCATCGCTCGGCGATGGCTTCTATATACTTGGCCCAGACTGCGCCACGTCCTCAACTGAAACAAATGTCTGTCGTCGCTCGGCCACCAAAATTCATCGCCCGACGACTCTCCTTATTTTCTCCTGGCGATGCAGCAGCAAAGCAAGGCAGGGAATTCATTAAAATTGATCTTCAAAATTTCGCCCGGCGATACTCCCTTTCGCCCGGCGTTGCATGACAGGAAAGCAACTTTTGTTGCTTTTTCTGCATAACTTGTTCTGGCTCCAATCTTGGCCTTATTCCTTTATTGATCTAAAAATGCATCTTGTAGCTTTATTCATATTGCTCCAACTATGTTCAAATACCTACAAAATAAATACAAAACTAACTAACAATACACTTTACACAAGGAAACGCATTATACACAAACTAAACATATTTACACAAAAGTCGAGTTTATTCAACGATATTATCAACAAAGAGTCGATAAGTGCAACAAAAAGTATAGAACTACACTTTTTCACTTATCAAACTCTCCCCAACTTTAATCATTATTTGTCCTTAAACAAAGCCTAATAACCTTAAGAAAAAATAATGATAAATTAAATAATCATGAACCAACAGGTTTTAAAAACAGAAAACAAATGCAATGGTTCAAATGAAAAACGGTACACACAAAGAAACATACTTACCACTAAACTACAACGATAACATAAACATGAAACAAATGCTAAACACAAAGAATATGCTAAACATTCTAAAACAATACTTGGTCACAAATGATTCACACCTAGCAAACATAATCATTGGTAGATGAAAAATACACAAAAATGGGGTATTTTCACTCATCCAACAATCTTGCAAACAATAGACTAAACTATGCATTCATCCAAAAAATTTACATTGAAAATATAAAAGCAAGAATCTCAAACGGCTTTTCAAGGTTGTAATGTGGCTTGGTTAACAAACAAGTGATAAGTCCTAAAGCTAATCGAAACAAAAACTTGCCTAAACCTAAGGGAGTAATTACTTCCACAAAGTTTCAAACAATATAATTTCAATCAAACTTCTTCTTCATCCCAAATTTCAAACCAACACACATCACTTATTCAACAAAACATTATTCCATACTCTTTTTTGTTTTTGTTTTTCAAAGCTTTTCTATTTTTTTCCTTTCTTTTTCGATCACTTCTTTTTCACATTTCTTTTCTTTTCTTTTTCTATTCAACCTTATAGCAATTAAGCAATAAATGCACAATCATTTTTCTCCCCAACTTGAATTCAACCGTATCATTATGTGAATACTCCATACTTTATAAGGCAAGGTAAAAGTTCAAACCAAAATAATGGTTGGGGGTTCAAGAAAACAATGAATCAACATCCATGCAAAAAGGGAAACTAAACACTCATAGACAATCATTTACCAAATACAACATGGATTTCGACAAAAAGCTCAAAGGGGTTACTAATGATCACACACTCACAAGGTGAATTGACTTATTTGGCCAAGGTAGTTATGTTCAAAATGAAACAAAAAAAATTCCTTGATAATGTTCAAGCTTTCATACAATCAACACAAACAAAAGATTAAGCATAATAAAATCAAGTTAAAACAATTATTGTGGTCTCCAGCATATGTGAACAATGGAAAGCTACCTAATAAAAAGGGTAGGAACTAAAGTGATTCACAAATGAACAAGCATACAAAAGATTGAATGGCATAAAAATTGTAAAAAGTTTAAGTATCATGAATATGCTAAAGTATAGAAAGCGATAAACAAATACCTCGAACATGTACAAAAATTTAACAAAATCATTACCACGCATTCGCAAGTCAAAACGATCAAACATGACAAATCACCTCAATATCCTCAAGCTATCGAACCAAAACTTGAGTGTAAACAACAACAAAAGAATTAGAAAAAATACTCCTACAAAATTTCAATGTACAAAATTTACAATATATACAACGAACAAAACTCCTTAAGCTAAACACGACAAGCTTTCGGAAAACACAAATTGACATAACAAAACAAATACAAATAACGATATGAAAACCGGGTGAAAATGAATTAACAAGTTGAAAAGTGAAGATTTGAAATTCAGAATATTTCCTTGTTTCAACTTTTTAAAGCACAAATCACCACACGCATAAACAAATACAAACAAACATGTTTTTTTACGTCGTAAGCTCGACGCCTTTATTGTGCGAGCTAGTAACCTCCTCTCATCATGCCATGGTATTGTCACACCACGCAAACCTAAAGAAAGTTTCCTAACACTCACACAACAAACATTACAAAAATGAGAAAATTTACAACAATACGTGTAAACACATATATTCACAAATATCATATACAAGTTAATGTAATTAATTACAAATCTCAAAAACAAAGAAATTATCGCAATGCAAAGACAATAGAACCAATCCCCGGCAATGGCGCCATTTTGTTGGAAGCGGTGTAGCGGCAAGCAAAAAAATTTTCGAAATATTTATCCGGGAATTTATCGTGTCCACAGAGATTAGTTATTGAATTGTCGTTCGACAAATCTATCGTTAATGAGTTTGGGGTTGAATGGGTTTTGTAAAGAAAATGTTATTAACAGAAAATAAATGTAAACAAAAGTAAAAATTAAGGAAGAACTTATCAAGCCTGCATATAATCTACTCATCACAAACTTAAATCTATCGACCAGTTACATTCAATCTATTAATACTCATCAATGTCACTACGTATCACTCACAACCTAAGTCATTTCTAACCCAAATTGAGAGAACGACTGTATCATCAAGGAAATGATCTTTCTACCTCCTCAACAAGACAGAAGACAACTATGTAATTGCACTGACGATCTCTCAGCATAGCATAACCACACAGGCATTAAGCTCTGATACCCAAGTAGATGTCAGCTCTAAATCTATCTCTAGAGTTCATAAACTAACAAAATATCATCCAAGATAAGAATCTAAGCAGTATATGTCTATAACAACTAAAATCCCTAGTACATAGCAAAAATCTAAGACAACAATCCACAAAGATTTGTAAAGCAAGTTTAATATAATGCCATGGGCGACAAATATACACAAGTTCAGAGTAAATACATTTACAAACTCAACACATAAAGAATACACAAAGAGGAAGAGAAGTGAACCACAAATCTCCCGGTTTGTCAGTGTCGATTGATGAGCAATCCACCCCGGATCATACGCATGCAAGCTTCAATGTTGTTTTCTAAGCTAATACTATCCAAAAATGGAGGTTGATGGAGTTGGGATCGAAAATACCCAAAAACATCACCCTCCCAATGAAACAAAAAGGAAATATAAGGAAATCTTATCCGCAACCATCTTCCAACGATATAAAAGCATCGCCCGGCGATGGCTTCTATATACTTGGCCCAGACTGCGCCACGTCCTCAACTGAAACAAATGTTTGTCGTCGCCCGGCGACCAAAATTCATCGCCCCGACGACTCTCTTTATTTTCGCCTGGCGACCCAGCAGCGAAGCAAGGCAGGGAATTCGTTAAAATTGATCTTCAATATTTCACCCGACGATACTCCCTTTCGCCCGGCGTTGCATGACAGGAAAGCAACTTTTGTTGCTTTTTCTGCATAACTTGTTCTGGCTCCAATCTTGGCCTTATTCCTTTATTGATCTAAAATACATCTTGGAGCTTTATTCCTATTGCTCCAACAATGTTCAAATACCTACAAAATAATTACAAAACTAACAAACAATACACTTTATACAAGGAAACACATTATACACAAACTAAACATATTTACACAAAAGTCGAGTTTATTCAACGATATTAACAACAAAGAGTCGATAAGTGCAACAAAAAGTATATACAAAACAACTACACTTTTTCACTTATCAAACTCTCCCCAACTTTAATCATTGTTTGTCCTTAAACAAAGCCTAATAACCTTAAGAAAAAATAATGATAAATTAAATAATCATGAACCAACAGGTTTTGAAAACAGAAAACAAATGCAATGGTTCAAATGAAAAATGGTACACACGAAAAAACATACTTACCACTAAACTACAACGATAACATAAACATGAAACAAATGCTAAACACAAAGAATATGCTAAACATTCTAAAACAATACTTGCTCACAAATGAATCACACCTAGCAAACATAATCATTGGTAGATGAAAAATACACAAAAATGGGGTATTTTCACTCATCCAACAATCTTGCAAACAATAGACTAAACTATGCATTCATCCAAAAAATTTACATTGAAAATATAAAAGCAAGAATCTGAAACGGCTTTTCAAGGTTGAAATGTGGCTTGGTTAACAAACAAGTGATAAGTCCTAAAGCTAATCGAAACAAAAACTTGCCTAAACCTAAGGGAGTAATTACTTCCACAAAGTTTCAAACAATATAATTTCAATCAAACTTCTTCTTCATCCCAAATTTTAAACCAACACACATCACTTATTCAACAAAACATTATTCCATACTCTTTTTTGTTTTTATTTTTCAAAGCTTTTATATTTTTTTCATTTCTTTTTCTATCACTTCTTTTTCACATTTCTTTTCTTTTCTTTTTATATTCAACCTTATAGCAATCAAGCAATAAATGCACAATCATTTTTCTTCCCAACTTGAATTCAACCGTATCATTATGTGAATACTCCATACTTTCTAAGGAAAGGTAAAAGTTCAAACCAAAATAGTGGTTGAGGGTTCAAGAAAACAATGAATCAACATCCATTCAAAAAGGGAAACTAAACACTCATAGACAAGCATTTAGCAAATACAACATAGATTTCGACAAAAAGCTCAAAGGGGTTACTAATGATCACACACTCACAAGGTGAATTGACTTATTTGGCCAAGGTAGTTATGCTCAAAATTAAACAAACAAAAATTCATTGATCATGTTCAAGCTTTCATACAATTAACATAAACAAAAGATTAAGCATAATAAAATCCAGTTAAAACAAGCATTGTGGTCTCCAACATATGTGAACAATGGAAAGCTACCTCATAAAAAGGGTAGGAACTAAAGTGATTCACAAATGAACAAGTATACAAAAGAATGAATGGCATAAAAATTGTAAAAAGTTTAAGTATCATGAATATGCTAAATTATAGAAAGCGATAAACAAATACCTCGAACATGTACAAAAATTTAACAAAATCATTACCACGCATTCACAAGTAGAAACGATCAAACTTGACAAATCCCCTCAATATCCTCTAGCTATCGAACCAAAACTTGAGTGGAAACAACAACAAAAGAAATAGAAAAAAATACTCCTACAAAATTTCAATGTACAAAATTTAAAATATATAAAACGAACAAAACTCCTTAAGCTAAACACGACAAGCTTCTGGAAAACACAAATTGACATGACAAAACAAATACAAATAACAATATGAAAACCGGGTGAAAATGAATTAACAAGTTGAAAAGTGAAGATTTGAAATTCAGAATATTGCCTTGTTTCAACTTGTTAAAGCACAAATCACCACACATATAAACAAATACAAACAAACATGCTTGTTTTACATCATAAGCTCGACGCCTTTATTGTGCGAGCTAGTAACCTCCTCTCATCATGCCATGGTATTACCACACCGTGTAAACCTAAAGAAAGTGTCCTAACACTTAAACAACAAACATTACAAAAATGAGACAATTTACAATAATACGTGAAAACACATATATGTACAAATATCATATACAAGTTAATGTACAATTTCTATACAACATATACATTAATTACAAAACTCATAAACAAAGAAATTATCGCAATGCGAAGACAATAGAACCAATCCCCGGCAACAGCGCCATTTTGTTGGAAGCGGTGTAGCGGCAAGCAATAAAAGTTTTGGAAATATTTATCCGGGAATTTATCGTATCCTCAAAGATTGGTTATTGAATTGTCGTTCGACAAATCTATTGTTAATGAGTTTGGGGTTGAGTGGGTTTTGTAAAGAAAATTTTATTAACAGAAAATAAATGTAAACAAAAGTAAAAACTAAGGAAGAAATTATCAAGCCTGCATATAATCTACTCATCACAAACTTAAATCTATCGACCAATTACATTCAATCTAACAATACTCATCAATGTCACTATGTATCACTCAAAACCTTAGTCATTTCTAACCCAAATTGAGAGACCGACTGTACCACCAAGGAAATGATCTCTCTACCTTCTTAGCAATAGAGAAGACAACTATGTAATTGTACTGACGATCTCTCAGCATAGAACAACCACACAGAGGCATTAAGCTATGATACCCAAGTAGATGTCAGCTCTAAATCTATCTCTAGAGTTCAGAAACTAATAGAATATCATCCTAGATAAGAATCTATGCAATATATGTCTATAACAACTCAAATCCCTAGCACAGAGCAAAAATCTAAGACAACAATCCATAAAGATTTGTAAATCAAGTTTAATATAACGCCACGGGAGAAAAATATACATAAGTTCATAGTAAATGCATTTAGAAACTCAACACATAAAGAATACACAAAGAGCAAGAGAAATGAACCACAAATCTCCCAGTTTGTCAGTGCTGATTGATGAACAATCCACCCCGGATCATCCGCATGCAAGCTTCAATGTTGTTTTCTTTGCTAATCCTATCCAAAAATGAAGGTTGATGGAGTTGGGATTAAAAATACCCAAAACTATCACCCTCCCAATGAAACAAAAAGGAAATATAAGGAAAATTTGATCTACAACCATCATCCGGCGACATAAAAGCATTGCTTGGCGATGGCTTCTATATACTTGGCCCAGACTGCGCCACGTCCTCAACTGAAACAAATGTATATCATCACCCGATGACCACAATTCATCACCCCGCGACTCTCCTTATTTTCTCCTAACGATGCAGCAGCGAAGCAAGACGGGGAATTCATCAAAATTGGTCTTCAAAATTCTGCCCGGTGATGCATGACAGGAAAGAAACTTTTGTTGCTTTTTCTGTATAACTTATTTTGGCTCCAATCTTGGCCTTATTCCTTTATTGATCCAAAAATTCATCTTGGAGCTTTATTCTTTTTGCTCTAACAATGCTCAAATACCTATAAAATAAATACAAAACCATCAAACGATATACTTTATACAAGGAAATGCATTATACTCAAACTAAACATATTTACACAAAGTCGGGTTTATTCAACGATATTAACAACAAAGAGTCGATAAGTGCAACAAAAAGTATATACAAAATAACTACACTTTTGCACTTATCAATGTCTCAAATTTTGTTAGCTACAAATTTGCTTCAGTACCGAGTTCGGATTATGATCAGAAGACTTTTGTTTAAGGCTCGCTTCTTAAATCGACCAGTGGAAAAGCCGCAAAATAAAAACAAAGGGTTTTATTTCTCAATTTTCTTGTTATTGTAAAAATTGTAACTCTCTCGATTTTTATTGTTTCAAGATGATTCTTTCTTCACGACATCACAAATTGCGTCATCTACGATTTTGCTTAAGGACTCAAGTTTAGATTATGCACCGAAAGTTATGCACTTGTGGGTTTTTCTCAAACTACACACACAAATAAGCTGAAAATTATACACTACCAAAAAACAAATGGAATTTGTTCTTTTTTATATCAATTGAAATTCAAAAAGGACTTTTTTCCATTTTGCACAAAAATAACTCAAGATCTCTCAATTCTCTCAAGAACTCAAAGCAAGTTTCTCCTTCCTTACTCAAGGAATTTTGGTCGGACTCCCCTACCGCTGACCGAGCAACCTTTCGCCGGAGAACTCCTCGCCAGAACCAGCCTATTCGACCTCCCTCACATGAATAGATCTCCCATCGCCCAGGGTTTGAATTGGGTTTTCCTTTCTTGAATAAATTTCACTTCTAAGCATTATTCGTTGAACAATGCTTCTGAGTGTTACTTCTAAGTAATGCTTCTAACTAAGTTAAGAAAACATAAACTCTAAAGCATAAGTAAAAGTAAAAGAACACGTGATATATCCAGGTTCGCTTGAGAAACCCCCAATATAGTCCAATACACCCTTCGAAGGTGATTTCGCCTTAAACTCAAGAACTTAATCCACTATAACCAATCTGATTACAATCACATGGTGTTGTACCCCAAAATTTGCCCTCCCATATTCTTCAAATTTGCAAAGAGCATGCTTCAAAATTCCCTAAGGGTTGCACAGTTCAAGGGCCTCCTAACAGTCAAAAACTAGGGTTTTGGTTCTGACAAAGAAAATGAAGTTTCCAAGGGTCCAATCAAGTCCCACATGCCTATAAACATGGTCAAGTATCCTCATACCAAGTTTCAAGACTTACAGCACAAAATTGCACAGTCAAAAACCCTAATTGCACTACAGTCAACTGTAGGGGCAAAATGGTCATTTGACAGTCAAAAGTTCAAATTTTTGGTCAACATCTCATTTTTAAGCCACAAACATCATTTGATCAATGCTTGATCATGATTCTCAAGGCTTGGCTCAAAAAGTCTCAAGATGCAAAAGTTTCCATATTTGGACAGTTGAAAAAGTCAACTATAACTTGACCAAGGCATAACTTCCACATGGATTATCAGAAAAATTCCATCCAAAGCTCATTTTGAAGAGAAAGACATTTCCTACAACTCCTCTTCACACTTAAAGTCCAAGAAATGCTCTCACAAAAAGTTATCAATTTCAACATTATAGGTCATTTTCAAAAGTCAACAAAAAGGGACTTTAAGTCAAAGGCCATAACTAGAGATTGGTAAATCAAAATGACATGGGACCAAAGGCATTGGTTAGAGGACTCAATGACCTTTCCAAAATGTCCAAGAACATGAGCAAAGCTTAAAAATTGAGCAAGATATGCCTTGTGGAAGTTGGGAAATTTTTGGATATTTTGAAAAGTCAACATTGCTTCAAATGTCTTAAAAATGCTAATGGGCCACATTTTCTTCCAAAATCCATCATCCAAAACATGTGCACGACCATTTGGCCCAAAGGGAAGTTTTTCATCATTTTTATTTTATTTATTTGAATTTTTAATTGCTAGAAATTCATTTAATTAATTAAAATACATGAAAAATACCAAACCTAAGTTTTTAAATCTTTTTGTGCATGAAATAGTCTCAAGATTTCGTGCATGATCTGATTTAGAAAGAATCCATGTGATTGGACATGATTGGAACCAAAATAGCATGAAAAAGATTGAAAACTTATGGCATGAAAATCAAATATTTTCTCATCAATTCAAGGATTCTTTGGACCAAATTTCCAACCCTAATCATTCACACATATATACTGATGAAAACCCTAGTGTCCATGACCACAAAGCTGCGCTAGAAAATCATAATCAAACTTGCACTTTTGTCAAAAAATTCAAGAACTGAAAACACATTTGCAGGGATTTTCAAGATCAAATAACCACTCCATTAGCTTGCCAAGGTTACCAGGAGACGATTCCAATCAAGAACTTTGTCCCATACTCAAGGAGGTGGTATATCAGAGTCAAGCTTTTCACGAAAATTTCCATAATCGAATCATGAATTTTATGCATTTTTCATGTGGTTTCTTTACTGATTTACACTAATTGATTGATTCTGAAGCTAACCCTATAGTTTGATTGTGTTTTTATGCGTTGTATGAAGAATCACCATTAAAGGACATTAGGGTTCTTCAAGCTTTAAATTAGGCGTTTATAAATGCTGTAAAATTGAGACACCTCAATGCCATGATCAAAACCAGGGCACTCAGACGAATCCAATGAGGGGGTCGCGCCCAATTTATATTCCAAGATGAGCTATTTGCTATTCTTGGAACAGGCCTGTTTTGAGGGGGTTCAAAACCCCCGCTAACCTTTGTTATGTTTCAGAAAAGAAAAAAAAAGCAAAACGAAGAAGAAGAATAGGTGGCACCATCTGATTGAGTAGTTTGAATTTCGCGCGAAAAAAGAGCACTAACGCTTATTTTATGTTATATTATTTATTGGTTATATTATAAACAAAGAAACACAGCAGCGTGGTTGGCAAGCACATGCGTTGGTAATCTCTAGGACCTGGGTTCGATCCCAGGTCCCCCTTTCTATTCCATAATATTTTTCATAATGTCATCCTATGCAGTGCAAGTTCCAGAGTTCCACCATACTCTCCACATCCAGGCCTTCCATGTGCTTGCTGAGATCAATCAAAGGGTCCAGACTGGGAGAACACCCTAGGCGTTAGTCAATGAAGTCACATACATCCTGAAAAAGTCAGACAAGGCCTTGCAATAAGTGGGCCTAATTGCTAAGTACACCTCCAATTGGGGACAGAAACCCCCCAAGGTTTTGATTTTTATTTTCTTTCTTATTTTATTTATTTCAATTATTTCTTTTTTAAATTCCTTATTTTAATTTATTTTCATAAATTATAAAAATAATACAAAAAATCAGAAACGACAAAATTAAAAATATATTTTATTTTAATATTTTTTAAGTAAATATCATTAATTAATTTAGCTTTGTAAAATTAGGTTTAATTCAAACATTTTTCTTAATAAATTAAAAATTTGTAGAATTAGGGTTTTAATCAATTTTTATCCTTTTTCTTTTCTTTTCACTAATAATTAATTATTTATTTTTATAAATCAAATTGCCATCAATTAATTAATTTAATTTTAGGTTTAACATGTTTTTTTTTAATAAATTAAAGTTGTAGAATTAGGGTTAATTAGTTAATTTCATTAAATTCTCATAAAAAACCATAAATACAAAAACCTCAAAAATAATTTTCATTTTAATTTCATTAATTTAATAATCATAATTTAATTTCATTAAAAAGGGTCCAACGCCCTCGTTTCCAATTCGCGCATTTTATTTTACTTCTTATAATATTAATGTAATTCTCCCAAAGCCTTGTAAACTCGAACATTTTATTTCTCGCACTTTATTTACTTTCTGTCAAATCGGGTCCTGGATTTTAATTTTGGCGATGTGGACCCGCGCCTTTGTAATAGTTTAGAACTTTATATTTCTCGCCTCTTTTAAACTGTTAATAAATGCATGCAAGAATGAATGACAAAAATAAAAACAAACGTGTAGATCACCCATACATGACAAAAGACAAAAATAAATGAAAACGACACACAAATCACACACCACCCCAAGGGTACGCCTCACTGTTGCCTTGCCTCGAAAGGTGATCGTCGAGTAGAGGATGTCTTAGTAAGTCCTCATGATCTGGGAACCTGGCATGAGGGTAGCTTCTAAGGTGTCTTCCCATTGCTCCGGTGATCACCGTGCCCCGAATCTCGAATTGACCCGAACACCTCCAACGGTGGTGCTACCTACCTCTCAATGGTGGGATGGCACTACTTTAAAGGACATTTACACAGACGAATTCCTTAGGGTAGGTAGACGACTCTAGATACTTGCTCTAATTTCAAAAACAAATCAAAAAATACTTTTCACACCGACACCTTTCAAAAAGCTTTCGAAAGCAATTTTTCAAACACTCTTGAGGACCGATACAAGAGTCGAACTGGAATTTTCAAAGAAACTTTTTTAAAACCCACAATTGAAAAGCAAACAAACCATTTTTGAAAACACAAATGAGCAAGTATCTAAGAGCCCATGGATATACATGGATAGAAAGGGTGCTAACACCTTCCCTTTCTATAATCTACCTCCCGAACCGAGAGCAATCTCTTTAAGGAATTTTTCTGTGCTTTTGTCCTTTCCATTTGGAGAAAATAAAAGACGGTGGCGACTCTTGCTTCAGCGACATTTCGCGAACCAGCGTTAAACAGTCAGTTCCAGATCCACCGATCACACATGGGAAACTGTCAATGATTAACATCTAATGACACATTCAATGATCCAGACTGGATATAACGTTCATTGACCCAATAGAATTTGATCCCTCAGAATCTATTACCATGATTTCCTTCCAATGATATCCATTAATGACCTCACAAGGCTGACCTTCACTCAGTCTCTTTTGATATATGACTACCATTGACCCAATAGAATCCACTGCCAGTATTTCATCTATGATGACCACAGCCAAAGTCTTCTCAAGTCTTTTTCTCTTCACTCGATCACTTGAGGAACCAACCAATTCTAAACAGAAATGTTTTTCTGGAGATTACAAGAGTGCTTCTTATCAAGTAGATTACTCCTAATTTAAGTACACATTGTTTGACATAATTCTGAGAAACAATTCTTGTGTACAAAAAATTTACATGAAGATCTTAAGCAATAACATAATCAGAGCAATAATTCTTGTGTTTTTACATATTTCTACAAAGATGAATATAATCTAAGTTAAGTGCAATATCTTATAGTCTTCTTATCTGCATTTTCATCGTTGAGCAAGCTATGAGAAACAACTCCTTGCTTCTTCATAATTTTGTCAAGATGTATATGATTGATATTTTGAATGACATCTTGGGGAATTCTCCATATTCATCTTCTTTCTTCATTAAGCAAGCTATGAACAACAACTCCTTGCATTTTCATGATTCTGCCAAGATGTATATGATTAGTAGTTTTAATAACATCTTGTATAATTCTTCATCTTTATCTTATTTGATTAGCTTCAACATGTTCAACATAACTGTTATTCTTGTTGTTGTTATAGTGGTTGATAGCTTTTTGGTTGTGTTACCATTATGACAACTTTCATTTTTAACTTTGAACACCAACAACATGCAACTTAAACATACGATTCTTTTCTTATATAGAAAAACAAAATAGATTCGTTGGTTATTTGAAAAAGAGTTATTACACATAGTACTTCTACGTCATTTTCTATTCCACGATTCAAGTTAGTGGAGAGGTAGTGGAATAAGGCTTTTTCATACTGTGTACTATTTTACCATCTATTGTACCCCAAAAGTTTCCCTCTCCTTTTATTCAAAACATACTCCTAGAGGTCCTCATATGCTTAAGGTTGACCAAGAATTGACCAAACAAATTCTCCTCCTAAGCAATAGACTTCCAACTAGGGTTTCAATTTTCACAAAGAAGTTTGGGTTTTAAAGGCCTCAAGTGATTTCCATGGTTCCTAATATGTCCTCAAGAATGCGCATGCCAAGTTTCATGCATTGCATCACAAGTTTGCGCAATCAATTGCTCAGATGACTAATAACCAACTGTATTAGGTCAAAAGTCAACTGTGGCCAATATACAACATCAATATTTTGAAGTTATATTCATAATTTGATCAAGGTTTGATCATGATTCCTCAAGGAAAGTCCTTAGATCATCAAGAGTCAAGATTTGCTAAATTAGGGTTTCCTAGGAAAAGTCAACTGAACTTTGACCAGACACAACTTTCACATGCTTCATCCATTTTTCCCCAACCAAAGCTAATTTTGAAGAGAATTCAATCCTCTATAAATTTTTTATTATTCTAAAATCCAAAAAATGCATCATTGAAAATATATGAGCCAATACATTACAGGTCTTTTCAAAAAGTCAATAAAAGACACTTTTTTGTCCAGACCACTTACATCAAGATAATATCTTCAAAAGCCAAAATGGTCAACATATATATTATAGAGGGCATCTTAGGATTTCCAAAAATCTAAAGATAATCTTCAAAGGATAAAAATTGAGCAAGATATGAGTTGCACAAGTTAGGGAATTTTGAAAATTTTCAAAAAGTACACATTGAGTAAAATTGCTTTTTTTTTTACTAATGGGCCTACTTTTTTGACTCCAAGCATGTCCATAATGTCTAAAAGGACTCCTAAATTCACTCTCACCTTGCTTTGCATTTTTCTCTAATTTATTCATATTTATTTTGTTTTTATTCAAATAAACACAAAATAAATTGCATAAAATAATAGATAAAGGGTTTAGACACATGGGCTGATGATTTGAGTCAATATTAGGCCTAATATTTTATGCAAGGCATGGGGAAAAAGGACCAGGTTCATTACATTTCAAAAATGGCAAGAAAATTATCAAAAATTGCAACTTTTCAAATTTTATGATTTTGCTTTAAAACCATGGTTAATGGCTGATTCTTGCCATGTTTATCAAACCCTTCATTCCTTTATAAATAGAGGGCAATGTTGAAAGCCAAAGGACACGAAAAACCATTGCCAGAAAGAGCTCCCAAATTTCACATTTTTTCAAAGTTGTGAAAACTCAAAACCTAACTTCCAGCCTGTATCCGTCTGAGCCAAGCCTTGCATTGTGCTCCTGAGACTCCTAGGAGCCCATTTCCATCCTTATCCATGCCTGAAGCGTTCTAAAACTCACCCAGTCAACTAACCGGTTCTTTGGTAAAATTTTGAAATCCAAACTCTCAATTTATACGTTGTTGAATGCTTTGATGTATTGATTTGTGTTAAAGACACCCATTAGAACATGATAGATGTTTCGTATGAGAGCTTTGAAGCCTGGATCATAAGATGCCATTGTTAGGGCATCACAAATGGAAATCCTTGAACCTCATAATACAATGACTTTTAGATCAAACGGATACTACCATTGGATTCCTGGGGAAATTTTAAGGGGGTTAGGATGTTTTGTATGCTTTGATATCGCGTGTTTTTGCAGGTTTCAATTTTGATATCACCAGAGAAGACGATCGTAACCACCGTGGATGGTGGTTTGACCTGTCTCAGGTGGTGGCTCAAGTTGGCGTGGCCCTTTCCTGTTGTCCTATTGGCTGGATCAAAATAATAGATCCCTCTCTCCATTCCTGATTGGTCCACCCAAACATCAAGGCCCCAATTTGAGCATGTGTGTTTATTGGTCAACGATTAAGATGTGTTTTAATATTTAACCTATTTGTTGTCTTTATGTTACCGGAAGTACAGTCGTTCGAACGGTAGAGGCATTGCATGTTAAGGAGTTACTATGGGCAAGGGCAGGGGTTCGATTCCTTCCTCTTGCCTATTATTTTTCTAATTCATGTTTGCAGATCTCGTGTTACAGAGGCTAGTGCGCGTACCATGCATCCTCACTCTCAGCCACTAGATCATCACAAGTCCATATCCAACATCCCATGCGCGTTCCTCATGATACACCCGCCTGAAGTTGTCCTTACTGGATCCAGCACTGGCATAGTGGGCCTGGATCCAGTTTTCAAATTCTACACCCCCCAGGTTGCTTCACAACATCAGGCCCATTTTGTATTTTTTTTATTTTAGCTTTATTTGTTTAATTGTTTTATATTATTTTTTAAAACCATTTTTATTTTATGATAAAATCAGAAAATCACAAAAAATAGACTTAGGGTTTTCTAATTAAATTTAATTCTTTTTGCAAATTAATTAATTTAATTATGTTGACTTATTTTGATTAATTTAAAATCAATTAGAACTAGGCTTAATCACTTCAAATCTTTTTCTCAAATAAAATACTAAAAAAATATATTAATTCTCTTTTGTTGTTTATAATTAATTTTAATAATCAATTCTTTTCTTTTTTTTATCTAATTAACTAAGATTAGATTTAATTTAAGTATTTTTCTCAAATAAAAAAAACAACAAAAATATTCTAAGTGTTTAGGAGTTTTAGGGTTTTTTACTTCCCTTTCCATCTTCGTGCGCTTATTTTAAATTTTGCCTTTTTATTCTTTCATATTGATGTAACTGCAAAAGGATGTAATAACTGTAAATTTAGGGCTTTACTTTTATTTCACCATTTTAATTTGTAATTTCCCCTCCCCAAAGCCATGTAATAGCGTAGCTTTAAATTCCGCACTTTATTTTTGCACTGATATTAATTGTTAGATGTATGCTAATAGGTTTGTATGGAAAGACTAAAAGCAAACGCTAGCAAACTTAACATCTGAAGATAAATAACTGAAACACAACATACTCGTACACGCGCACCTCTAGGATATCTCCACTTGTTGCCTTCGAAAAAATGGTCATGTCCCTCGAACGTGGGACACTTTAGCAAAGACCCTTGGTTAAAAAGATCGTAGTCCCTCGATGACCCTTCGATGCTGCCTTCGGTATCCGATCTAGTCCCTTACGATAAAATTGCTAAAGTTCCCTACGAGTTGCCTTTATGAATGTACAATGACCCTCGCTTGTCCCTCAAACATCCAACGATAGGGCTACCTACTCACTAATAGTAGGATAGCACTGCCTAAAGGAAAAGAGGAAAAGAACAAACCTTTCGAGTAGGTAGATAGCTCCTAGTTGATTGCTCATAAAAACAATCAAAAAAAATTTTTCACACATACACAAACTCTTTTCTAAATATTTTGAAATACAAAAAAACATTTTGTATACGTTCTTGCAGAAACGAGAAACATTACAAAGTTCGCCGCACTAAGGTGTGTTTTTCAAAATATCGTAAAAACACACTTACACAAAAAGCATTTTCAAAATAAGCTAGCAACTAAGAGCCCGTAGATAACTATGGATGGTGTTGTACCCCGAAATTTGCCCTCCCATATTCCTCAAGATTTGTAAAGAATAATCTTCAAATTACTCAAGATGGCTCAAGAGGTAGACAGTCAAACCACCTCCTAAGACAGCTGAAATTAGGGTTTTGGTTCTTTCGTGGAATTTGAGGTTTTCAATGGTTCAATCAAGTATCATAGGCCCATATACATTCTCAAGCATCTACATGCCAAGTTTTAAGACTCACAGTGCCAATTTGCACAGTCAAAAGCCTCATTTGACCCACAGTCAACTGCAAGGGCAAAATGGTCATTTTGCAGTCAAAATTTAGAATTTTTGGTCAACATCTTATTTTGAGTTCACAATCATCATTTGATCAAGTCTTGATCATGATTCCACAAGAATGGCTCTAAAATCATCAAGATGCAAGAAGTTACTATTTTTGGACAGTAGAAAAGTCAACTGTACCTTGACCAGGGCATAACTTTTTCATGGTTCATCAGAAAAATTCCATCCAATGCTCATTTTGAAGAGGATGACATTTACTACAAACCATATTCACATTCCAAGTCCAATAAATGCTCTCACAAAAAGTTATCAATTTCTACATTATAGGTCAAATTCAAAAGTCAACAAAAGTGCATTTTAAGTCAAAGACCATAACTTGAGATTGGTAAATCCAAATGACATGGGACCAAAGGCATTGGTTAGAGGACTTCAAGACCTTTCCAAAATGTCCAAGAACATGGTCATATGATCAAAATTGAGCAAGTTGTGCATTGGAGAAGTTGGGAAATTTTTAGGAATTTGCAAAAGTCAACTTTGCTCAAAACACCTTATTTTTGCTAATGGGCCTCAAATCTCTTCTTGAAACTTCATCCATGACCTATGCACGACCCATCAAGCTTAATTGAATTTATTTTCTTATTTTTATTGATTAATTGGATTTTTAATTAATATTAATTCATTTAATTAATTTAAATTGTAGGAAAATGCAAGATTTGATTTTTCAATCAATTTGTGAAGAAAATATGGTCAAGATATACTGGCAATTTCGTGCACCAAGTCAAAGATACAAAATCTCCAAATTTGGCAACCTTTTCCAATCATGAAAAATCAAAAAGATTTAATTTCCAATCAAAGATTCAATCATCAATTCAATGGATTTTTGCCTAGTTCTTGACCTAATTCCATTCCCCTATATATATTCAAGCAAACCCTAACCTAAAGAACGGGAAAAAGCTGCAGAAAAAAGCCATAGCATATTGAGAAAATTCAAGAAAATTGCAAACTGGTTTTTGCATTCTAGGGCGATTTAAGGACTTTTGTTGATTCTAATACACTGCAGGAGGTTCCCAGAACGTGTGGCAATCAAATTCCAGCTTCATAACTCAAAGAATCATCGCTTACAGTTTCACGGTTTGCTTTTTATTTTCAGAATCGTATAGCTTAATTCTTGCATATTTAACATGCTTTTGTGTTTGATTTGTATTGATAGGGACCGTACGAAGCTAATGGTATAACTTAATTGAACTGAAACTCCCTAAATCACAAGATGCCATAGTTGAATTTTTAGGGTTCGTGAGCTTTGAATTGGGGCTTTGCAATCTAGGAACAATTAGGATTCATAAGGCACATGGTTGGAATCGTTGAACCAAGACGAACACAAATCACCCATCGCGAAATATTTATATATGCTGTAGCTCTAATCGCTATTTTTCGTCGCCATAGTTTGTGGGGGTTAAAAACCCCCGCTATCTAATGTTCTTTTTTCAGGTGCAATGAGGAAGACGATGATGTGTTGATACACCATTGGGTAGTTTGAAAACACGCGCGTGTTTTTTGTGTTACAGCATATGGATTGATTTCTTAATATAATAATTACTTGTTATTATAATATCAAAAGCGTGCAAGTGGTGTAGTGGTTGATGCGTTGGCTTGGAAGCATTGGGACCTGGGTTCGAATCCCAGGTCCCCCAAAATTCTTGTTATTATTTTCTTCTATATGTTCACATGCATCCCTCAGACACGTGATCCACCATGCACCTCACATCCCAGGCGCCAGATGTCTACAGGCACAAATCTAATGGCCATGAGATGATGATCACCATACTCCTCAGTCAGTAGATGCATGGACAATCCAGAAAAGTCAAACGTGGCTGGAATTGTCGGGCCTTCAGATTTCCAAATCAACCTCCTCTTTGGGCCAACACCCCCCTGGGTTCGTTCTTCCTTTTCTTTTATATTTTTATTTTTTTTCATTTAATTGTTTTATTATTAATAATTATAATTATTATTTTTACTAACCAAATTAATTTTTTTCATAATAAAAATCAGAAAACTAAAAATATAATATTTTTTATTATTTATTATTATTTATTAATTTCACCCTTAATTTATTATTTTTGTAAATAAAAACTAACACAATTAATTTAGTTGTTTTAATTAGGTTAATTTCAACGTTTTTTCACAATAAATAAAATTAACATAAAGTTAGGGTTTTACTAACTTTTGACTATTTTTTTTATTTATTTCCTTGAGACATTAAAAAACCAAAAATATTTCTTCTAATTAATTAATTAGTTTTAGGTTTACTTAAATGCAAAATAACAAAAACTTCGTTCTTTCTCAAAAAGGGTCAAAACCCTAAGAACTTCTCTGATTCAATTTTTTCTCGCGTGCGATTATTCTTGATTAATTTTTTATCATTATTATGTATTTGTTCCGAGGATGTAATAGCTTTAATTAGGACTTTTTATCGCTTTCATTTATTTTCTCGCAATTTACTTTTTCAAAGGGTTTGTTTTTGGCGATGTAAATACCCGACGCCTTGTAATAGTTTAGCTTTACTTTCCGCAATACTTAAACTGCTAGATGTATGTTAATTAGGCTATGCATGACAAGATTTATCTCTGAAATTAAAATCAACCCGTAGCTCACCATAACATGTACAAAGATAACTTAACATGAAACCTGACACACGTGTACATGCCACTCTTAGGGTACGCCTCACTTGGTTGCCTCGACGTGGTCATTGAGTATAGGGTGTTTTAGAAGTCGCCCTCCTGTCTAAAGATCAAAGTTGCCTCGAAACGGTTGCCTCGGATAAAAATGATCTAGGACATTAGGGTTACCGCTAAGGCGTCCTACCATTGCTTTAGTGACCACATGTCCCATTAATCGAATTGACCCGAAAACTCCAACGACGGTGCTACCTACTTCTCAATAGTGGGATGACATTGTCTAAAGGACATTTACACAACTTAATTTCTTTTGAGTAGGTAGAGGTTCTCAGGTACTTGCTCTTTCAAAACAAAAATACTTTTCGCACTTACACTTTTCAAACAAAAGTTTCAAACAAACACTTCATACACTCTTGAGGAAAGATACAAGAGTTAAATCGAAGTTTTCAAACAAAACTTTTTTCAAAAACCCACAAACACAAGAAAAGCAAAACATTTTGAAAACATAATGAGCAAGTATCTAAGAGCCTGTGGATAACCACGGATAGAAAGGGTGCTAACACCTTCCCTTTCTATAATCTACCTTCCGAACCCGAGAAACATCTCGAAAAGGAATTTTGCTGTGCTTTTGTCCTTTCCTTGTTGGATTAAATAAAAGATGGTGGCGACTCTTTCTTACCGCGACATTTTGTGAAAACAAACACAAACGCGAACCAACATTCCAAAACAGTCAGTTCTATTCCCACCGATCACAGAACTGGCGACTCTGCTGGGGAAACTATAAGTGAGGTGTACCTTAGGATTAGATCACTTATGTTTTCACTTGTATGCCTTGAATGCTTTAATATTGTGGGCTTGTATCGGAGTTTTATAGATCCTAACCTGGATCTGGGGAATACCCTTTAGGTAAGTAGCAATAAACTGTGAGGGACCTGTCCGGCGTAGACCGACACGGGTGAAGCAGTAGCTACGTTGGTGTGACACCTTGGTCTGTACCAATATCCCTTGTGTTGGAACGAGGAGAATATGGGTCTTCTGAGGAGTCATTAAGCACCAACTGACCTTAGAACCTTAAATTGACCAACTTGGCCATAGAACAGTAGCAGTATGCTACACTCATTGAGGCTAAACTCTCGCGATGGTTCCGGCCGCAAGAAAAGGTTGCTTAGCTGGAGTTATGACCGATCAAGGGTAGTCAGTGATATTGAGATCCTCTAGAACCCGGTTACTATTTTTAGGACAGGTCTTAACCAACTGAAACTGAAAGAGGGTAGTACCTAAACTTCATGCTGGCCTGAAATCTAAGGGCTCTTGTGTGACTTGTGTGCTTTACCATGTTTGCCTTTTGTGAATACTTGTGGTGTGCCTTTATCATAACATCATAACATCATAACATTGCATGCATCCTGCATAAGGACTGACCCATTTCAAAGACAAGAGGGTTTCATCTTCGCTCTGTTTTATAGGACATCATGATGCCCATGCGAAGGAATACTATCTGGCTCAACTTTGTTCAACCACCTGCTTTGCTTACAGAATTGGTTGACAGGATTCCAAATACTACTTCCTTTATTAAGAGGCATGGTTCTCTTCTCGGTTTAGTCACTTCAAAGTGGGACCAACAATTGATGAGCGTCCTGGCCCAGTTTTATGATCCGTTATACCATTGCTTCACCTTTCAAGACTTCCAACTGGTCCCTACCCTGGAAGAATTCTCTGATTTGCTTGGTATCCCTGTTTTGGAACAGACTCCATTCACTGGTTGGGAAAAGACTCTTAGGCCTGAGGAGATTGCTACAGCCCTTCCTTTGACCAAAGAAGAGGTAATGGCTAACTGGGAGACTAGAAGCGGAGTTAAGGGCTTTTTGGCTAAGTTTCTGATTGGCAAAGCTAATAGTTTCTGGAATGACTTAAACTTCAGGGCGTACGAAGACATACTGGCTCTCTTAATCTATGGTCTAGTATTGTTTCCAAATCCTGATACCTTTATTAATGTCAACGCCATAAGGATCTTCATCTCTCGGAACCCTGTACCCACTCTCTTGGGTGATATCCTGCAACAGCTCTATGCTCGTACTGCCCGAAGACGGGGAACTTTGTGGTGTTGTGCTCCTTTATTGGTGAGGTGGTTTATTTCGCACCTCCCTAAGTTCGTGTTGAAGAACAAAGAAGGAAGAGGCTGGGCTCATAGGATAATGTCTCTCACTGATAATGACATCATTTGGACTCTCAGAGGTTTAGATGAGGTAGCCGTTATTGATCGTTGCGGAGAGTATCCTAATGTTCCATTGATTGGTACCCAGGGAGGAATCTCTTATAACCCATGTTTAGCTCTCCGTCAGTTTGGAAGAGCCAGAAGAGCAGGGCCTCGTGAGATGTTGATACCTCACATCAGTTTTGAGTTTCAGGTAGATAGCGACGAGCTGTGTCGTAGATTCATCAGGGCTTGGGATAGAGTTCACAAAGCTGACCCACATGAGTTGGGACCAAAGACTTCTCTACCAATGGAATCCTATTTCAGATGGGTCCGCATCCGTGCCCAGAGGTTAGGTATGCCATACGAAGGTGTCAGGCCTATTACTCTTGAAGTTCCTGATAAAGACGGGGTTCCTCCAACTGTTCTCCATCCTCAGATACCCACTGATATTGGTACACTAAAAAGGTCTTGGGCGCAACTGCAGGAAGAACGGGATTCTTATCGGGAAAGGTTCAATGAACAAGAACAAAAGATCCAGAAGCTGACTAAACAATTGGAGAACAAGCGGATCCTGAATGACTATATCCGCACTGAAAAGAAGATGCCATGGGAGCATTGATGGACCTTGGATGTTCTTTTACAACTTTTATTTACTTTTCAGTTTTCATTCTTATAACGCCTAAGGGCAATTTGTTGAACAATTTAAATTCCAAAGTTGAATCTAATAAAGTGTGTTTCCTTTTTTTCTACAAAGTTGAATCCCGATTGTCTTTGAAAACATAAATCATACGCATTTCATTTCATCATATGTATAACAGGTACCCCTTTTTAAAGGTCACTTATCTTCTTCGCTGTTTATTTCAGCAATCATCATGTCTACTGAACCTTCTACTGAACAAGCTATCAAGGCCCTCCAGGCCCAGAATGCCCAGTTCCAAGAGTTGGTTATGAGCTTAGCCAAGGGTTAACAGGAGTTGAAGACCCTGATTCTGAAGAAGAAGAAGAAGAGGACCATCTTGTTCAACACTGGACGCAGATTTGGGAATGGATTACAGAACGAGGTTGAACTGACTACCTCATCTGTAGGCAAAGACAGTCCACAAGAGAGAAGGGTTCCTAGTCCCGTGGTCTCCGACAACGAGACGGATTATGATGAAGAGAAATACCCTCATGCTGAGGATAGGTATAAACAGTTGGAGGACCGCTTAAGTGCCATGGAAATTCAAAATGTGCCCGGGTTGGACTTTGGAGATCTAGGCTTATCCTCTGGGGTGGTGATTACCCACAAGTTTAAGGCACCTGCTTTTGCCAAATACGACGGAGCTTCCTGTCCTAGGCTGCACCTCCGGTCGTATGTAAGGAAGATCCAACCTTACACTGCTGACAAGAATTTGTGGATCCATTTCTTCCAGGATAGTCTTTCAGGGACTCAACTCGAATGGTTCTATTAGCTGAATGGAGCCAGTATTCGTAACTGGGAGGATCTGGCTACTGCGTTCTATAAGCAGTATCAGTATAATTCCGACCTCGCTCCTACGCGTACCCAGCTCCAGGGTATGTCACTAGGGACAGGTGAAGGATTTAAAGAATATGCTCAAAAGTGGAGAGACCTTGCTGGAAGGGTGCAGCCACCTCTAACTGACCGTGAACTTGTGGATATGTTCTTGGGGACCCTGTCTGGTCCATTCTTTAACCATTTGATTGGGAATTCTTCAGCCGGGTTTACAGACCTTATCTTGACTGGTGAGAGGATCGAAGCTGGTATCAAGTTTGGGAAGATACAGAAAGGTGCCTCCTCGAGCACTGAAAAGAAACCATTCAAAAAGGAATCTAGTGCTGTCTATGGTTCAAGGAGACAGAATAGACCGGAACGCTGCCAAGCTGTCAACGTGGTGGTTATTTCGAAACCTGCTGCTTCTCCTCAGAATCATAACCAACAAAGGGGTGAGAGACCCAGAAGGCAGTTCACTCGGCTCAGCATGACCTTGTCCCAGATATTTCCACAGTTACTGACAACCAATCGGGTGACTATAAAAGAAGCTCTGAAGGTTGTAAACACTACCTCTCCAAAGTATAATCCTAACGCCCGCTACGCTTATCACTCTGACAGCCCGGGGCATACTACGGATGATTGTTGGGCTCTGAAGAATAAGGTTCAGGACCTAATTGATGCTAAAGAGATAGAGTTCGAGGCGCCCGAAAGGACCAATGTTGTGATTGCTCCCATGCCCAAGCATGGAGTGAATGCTGTAGAGGAAGACCTGTTTGTAGCCTCTATGGATGATATTGTTACTCTGCTGTTGACCGTCAAAAGGAACCTGTTGCTAGCCGGTTTATTTTCGGGATGTAGTGAAGGTTGCCATCTGTGTTCCGTTTCACCTACTGGTTGCCCATCTTTGAAGTCAGGCATCCAAAACCTAATGGATAATAAAGAAATCCTGTTTGAAAAGATTGTTGTTCCTGCTACCCCTACGGAAGAAGTTTCCATTGTCACCATTTTCAACAATTCTCCCAAGGCTCCCCCGAGGAAGCCTGTCAAAATTACGCCTGTTCAGAAGATTACACCTATAATTATCACCGTTTCGGGGCCCATCCCCTATACATCTGACAAAGCTGTCCCTTGGCACTATGGGGCAGATGTTTATGTGCTTGGAGTTAAACAAGAGTTTGATACTAGTATCGGCGTCAGCAACATCACCGGGCCTGCTAAAGTCACCCGCAATGGTAGACTTTTCTCACCAGATATTGCGCCACCACCAATCCAGAGACCTATTGTCATCACACCTGCAAGTGTGCCTACTTCCCTTCCTGATCAAGTTCCTATTTCTACCCCTGCTGTCGAGTCATCTGACGCTCGGGGCAAAGGGATAGTCACTGATATGCCTGCCCAGACGGAGGCACCAAAGACCACTGTTGAAGCTTCCAAACAGGAGATGGAAGAGATTCTTAAGATTATCAAGAAGAGTGATTTTAACGTAGTTGAGCAACTGGGGCACACCCCATCTTAAATTTCTATGCTATCACTGTTGTTGTGTTCAGAGGCCCATGCCAAGGCTCTGATTACCTTCCTGAAGACGGCCCACGTGCCACAAGAGACGTCAGCTGATCAGTTTACCGATTGTGTGGCCAACTTAACTGCTGATAATGGTTTGGGTTTCTCCGACGCTGATCTGACCGCTAAAGGAAGAACCATAACGATGCCCTGCATATCTCCATTGAATGCAGGGGCACTACTCTTGCACATGTGTTGGTTGACACTGGTTCCTCGTTGAATGTCTTGCCCAAGAAAGCTCTAGACAGGTTGGATTGCGAGGGGTTGGAACTAAAGCCAAGTAACATTGTTGTCCAGGCCTTTGACGGGTCTAAAAGGATGGTGCACGGCGAGGTTGATATTTCAATCAGGGTTGGCTCTCAGGTCTTTGATTCTACATTCTACGTGATGGACATTCGGCCATCCTATTCTTGTTTGGTGGGTCGTCCATGGTTCCATAAGGCTGGAGCTGTGACCTCTACATTACATCAGAAGCTGAAATACCCGGTCAAAGGGAAGCTTGTGACAGTTTAGGGGGAGGAAGAATACATGGTCAGCCACCTTAACTCGTTCCGGTACATAGAGATGGATGGGGAATTCATTGGGACTCCATTCCAGCACTTTGAAGAGGTTCCTCAAACACTGGCGTCAGCTGAAACCGTGATTGAAGATTCTCCTTTGAAGATGGCTTCCTTAAAGGATGTCCGGGCTGTTGTTGAGAAGGGTGAGTATGCAAACTGGGGCCGACTGCCTGATTTCACTCAGAAGACTGACAAGTTTGGTTTGGGTTTCACTGCAGAAGCTCAGAGGGCTGTTCGTCGTGCAAGGATTGGAAGACCTCCTGTGTTCATCAGCAACTCGGGAGTAAATGCCATAGAAGAGGACGTGGAGGAATCTGAATTCGACAGCTGGATCTACCCTATGACCAACGGTGGACCAAACAACTGGACAGCGAAAGACTTCGTCCCTATTACTTTTGTGACTCGGTAAGGAACTCCTTTGTTTGAATTTGTAATAGACAATATTGTGAAACTTTACGGCCCGGTGTCTTACCCGGGGCACCGTAGCTTCATTTGTGAGGGCTTTTGTGTGTCATTTTCATATATCATTAATAAAAGCATTGGACATTTTTTTGCATTTCAAATCTTGCGCTCCTTGTCTTTCTTTATTATATATTGCAAAACAGCTATTTACACACACTCACATATACAGGTCCCAATCCACTATGGATCTCACTGGTAACGACTCTGCTACCGCCAGTTATGACTTCGAAAATCCGATCAACTTAGCCGAAGACGAAGGTGAAGATGATTGCGAAGTGCCTGGTAAGCTTGCAAGACTGCTACTCCAGGAAGAGAGGGCCATTAAGCCACATGAAGAGCTAGTGGAAACAGTAAATCTGGGTACTGAGACAGACAGAAAGGAAGTCAAGATCGGTGCCAATCTAGAGTCTAGTGTGAAACAACGGTTGATTCAGATGCTGCATGACTACGTGGAAATCTTTGCCTGGTCTTACAAAGATATGCCTGGGTTGGATACCGACATTGTGGTTCATCATCTACCTACCAAGGAAGAATGCTCTCCAGTAAAACAGAAGGTTCGCCGTATGCGTCCAGAAATGTCCGAGAAAATCAAGGCTGAGGTTATGAAACAATTTGATGTCGGTTTTCTAGCAGTGACTTCTTACCCTCAGTGGGTCGCCAATGTGGTTCCAGTGTCGAAGAAAGATGGTAAGGTCCGAATGTTTGTTGACTACAGGGATTTGAACAGGGCGAGCCCTAAGGATGACTTCCCTCTGCCTCACATCGATGTTCTGGTTGACAACACTGCTCAGCATAAGGTATTCTCCTTCATGGACGGTTTCTCTGGTTATAATCAAATCAAGATGGCTCCTGAAGACATGGAGAAGACCACTTTTGTTACTCAGTGGGGCACCTTTTGTTACAAGGTCATGCCTTTTGGGTTGAAAAATGTTGGGGCAACGTATCAGCGTGCCATGGTTGCTTTGTTTCATGATATGATCCATCATGAGATTGAAGTATACGTCGACGATATGATTTCAAGGTCCCAAACTGAGGAAGAACACGTTGACCATCTACAGAAGCTGTTTGACCGGTTGAAGTTGTACAAGCTGAGATTAAACCTGAACAAGTGCACCTTCGGGGTGAGATCTGGAAAACTGCTAGGCTTCTTCGTGAGCGACAAAGGTATTCAAGTGGACCCTGCCAAAGTGAAAGCCATACAAGAGATGTCAGTTCCCAAGACAGAGAAAGAGGTCAGAGGCTTTCTAGGACTTCTGAACTACATTGCCCGATTCATCTCACATCTAACTTCTACATGTGAACCAATCTTCAAGCTACTGAAGAAAGATCAAGTAGTACGTTGGAACGATGAATGCCAGGCCGCTTTCGAAAGAATCAAAGAGTATCTCCAAGATCCACCCATTCTTATGCCACCGGTTGAAGGGAGACCTCTAATCTTATACTTGACGGTACTTGACAGCTCAATGGGATGTGTGCTAGGTCAGCATGACGAGTCTGGCCGAAAAGAGCATGCTATTTATTACTGTGATCGATGGAAATAGAACTGACTATTTTTTAAGCTGGTTCGCGAAATGTCGCGGTAAGCAAGAGTCGCCACCGTCTTTTATGTTCTCCAACATGGAAAGGACAAAAGCACAGCAAAATTCCTTATTCGAGAATGTTTCTCGGTTCGGGAGGTAGATTTATAGAAAGGGAAGGTGTTAGCACCCTTTCTATCCGTGGTTATCCACGGGCTCTTAGGTACTTGCTCTTATGTTTTCAAAAATTTGTTTGCTTTTCAAGTGTGTGTGGGTTTTGAAAAAGTTTCGTTTGAAAAATTTCTAAGTAACTCTTGTATCTGTCCTCAAGAGTGTATGAAAAATTTGTTTGAAAACTTTTTGAAAGTGTGGGTGCGAAAAGTATTTTTGTTTGTTTTGAAAAGAGCAAGTACTTAGGAGAAATCTACCTACTCTAAGGAATTAGACTGTGTAAGAGTCCTTTAGACAGTGCTATCCCACTATTGAGAAGTAGGTAGCACCGTCGTTGGAGTTGTTCGGGTCAATTCGATTATGAGGGACATGTGTGGCCACCAAAGCAATGGTAGGATACCTTAGCGGTAACCCTAATGTCCTAGATCCTTTTTTATCCGAGGCAACCGTTTCGAGGCAACTGGATCTTTAGACATAAGGGCGACCTCTAAGACACCCAATACTTGATGACCACGTCGAGGCAACCAGTGAGGCGTACCCTAAGAGTGGCATGTGCATGTGTGTTGTTTCAGTTTATGTTATCTTGTACATGCATCTGTGAGCTACGGATTGGTTTTATTTGCCATACAAATCTTGTCATGCATTTTTTAACAGTTAAGAGTGCGGAAAATAAATTGCGGAAAGGGTAAATCTAGCTATTACAAGGCGCGGGTATATACATCGCCAAAAACAAAACCCGTTTGGAAAGTAAATGCGAGAAAATTAAAGGAAACGGTAAAAGATCCTAATTAACTATTACATTTCCTGAGCAGATACAAAATAATGAATTAAAAAATAAATACGCGCGAAAGAATGAATCGGGACGTCCTTAGGGTTTTGACCCTTTTTTTTGAGAAAGAATGAGATTGTCCTTATTTGCAATTAAGTGAAATTAATCCTAATTTACTAATCAATTAATTAATTAAAAAAATGTTTTTGTGTTTTTTATGTTTTAATGAAATAAAATAAAAAAGGAATTAAAAATGTCAAAAGAAAAGCCTAAGTCTAAATTTATTTTTATTTATTATAAAAGGATTAAAATTAAACCTAATTAAACTAAATTAATTTAAGTTAATGTTTATTTACAAAATAATTACCTAAGTGAAATTAATAAAAATAAAATATTTACATTTTTTAGTTTTTTCTGAATTTTTATTGTGAAAATGTTAATTAATTAGTTTTAGTGATAATAATGATAATTATAAGAAAAAGGTTAATAAATAAAATGGAAAATATAAAATAAAAGAAAAAAGGATGAACCAAAGGGGGGTTCTGGGCCCAGAATGGGGGTGAGTTCTGGAATTGTGAGGCCCATTATCTCAAGCCTTGTTGACTTTTTGCAATTGGCTGCGTGTGCTTTGACCAAGGTGTATGGTGGTCATCATCTTTGGCCACAGGATCCACACTTGAGGCCACATGGCGCTTTGTGAACTGGAGGTGTATGGTGAAATTTCTTTTGAGCCCTGCACACAATTATGTGAATAAAAACAAGAAATAATAATTTGGGGGGACCTGGGGTTCGAACCCAGGTCCCAAGGGACTATGCTTGCACGCCTTGACCATCTGAGCTACACGTTTCAATTGAAATAATAATAAGCAATGGTTAATATATTAGTGAATCAACACATATGCTTAAAAAATATAAAAAACGCGCGTTTGTTTGAAACCAGCCAATCACACAGTGACGCATCATCATCTTCTTCATTAAAATCACTGGTTATTTACCTGCGGATTTTTATCCGCCGGTAGTTTCGTAGGCTGTGCTTAGAATCGTCCCTAGGCCTCAAAAACACATTCCAAGACCATGGTTGGTCTCGTCCATGTCTCCTGAGTTCATCCCTGCTCCTTATTTGTTCTGATTTCACTTGAAAATAAAATCCCTAAAAAACATACAGACAAACCCTAGACACGGGAATTGTCACATAAGGCCTAAAAATGAAATTGAATGATGCCATTAGGTTAGAAATCAAACAAGGAGTATGAATATGCAAATATTTTTGAGAAATCATGCAAGAACAGAGAAACACGATTCCATGTTCAGAGGTGATTTCATGAGTACTTACAGCGCTGTGTAGAGAGTCTTAAGCCTTGGCAAGGGTCGTGTTGTCTTCAGGGGATGGCAAGGAAGAGGGCCACGTGCTTAGTTTGATCTGGAAATGTCTGCAACTATGTTTTTGATCTCACACTTTTTTGACAATTTTAAGTTTTGCTTTTGGCCGTTTCAGTGATGCTTGGGTCGTGAATTAGGTCTGGCTTGCTTGCTTATGTATGTATGAATGAGAATTAGGTCAGCAGCTGAGCCTTAACCTTGTGCAATTAAGTTTGGAGATTTTGTTTTAACACCATTGAAGAACATTCCATACTTGGAGCAAAACTTGGATTTTATGCTCAAAATGGCTTGGAACGAATTTGTGAGTTGGCATATGACATATGAAAGTTGTTCAAATCAAAAAGATGCCCTTCCATTAATTTTTAGATTTTATTTGAATTTTTATGGATTTAAAATGAATTAAATCAATAAAAATTAAATAAAATGGAAAAATAAATGTTTGATCTTGAAATTAATCATGGGACACGTGTATGGCATGACAAGGCTGAATCAAGTGGAAGAAAGTGGGCCCTTTTGTCAAAAATTGAAGTTTTAAGGATAGTTGACTTTTGCCATTTCACAAAAATTTCCCAACTTCTCCAATGCATATCTTGCTCAATTTTGATCATATGAACATGTTATTGGACATTTTGGAAAGGTCTTTAAGTCCTATAACCAATGCCTTTGGTCCCATGTCATTTGGATTTACCAATCTCAAGTTATGGTCTTTGACTTAAAATGCCTTTTTGTTGACTTTTGAAAATGACCTATAATGTTGAAATTGATAACTTTTTGTGAGAGAATTTCTTGGACTTGGAATGTGAATATGAGTTGTAGGAAATGTCATCCCCTTCAAAATGAGCATTGGATGGGATTTTTCTGATGAACCATGAAAAAGTTATGCCTTGGTCAAGTTATAGTTGACTTTTCAGTTGTCCAAAAATGGAAACTTTTGCATCTTGATGATTTTTGAGCCATGCTTGTGGAATCATGATCAAGATTTGATCAAATGATGATTGTGGCTTCAAAATAAGATGTTGACCAAAAATTTTAACTTTTGACTGCCAAATGACCATTTTGCCCCTGCAGTTGATTGTGAACCAAATAGGGCTTTTGACTGTGCAACTTGACCCTGTGAGCCTTGAAACTTGGCATGTAGATGCTTGACAATGCATATGGGACTTGATTGAGCCCTTGAAAACCTCAACTTCCTTGCAAGAAACAAAACCCTTATTTTGACTGGCTTAGGAGGATGCTTGACTGTGCAATCCCTTGAGCCATCTTGAACCATTTGAGGATGATTCTTGTCAAACCTTGAAGAATATGGGAGGGAAAATTTTGGGGTACAACAATTACCTTAGCAAAAAGTTTACCGACTGTGAGACCCGATACTCACTGCTCGAGAAAACTTGTTGCGCTTTGGTATGGGCTGCTCGCCGGCTAAGACAGTATATGTTGACTCACACTACTCTGTTGATCTCAAAAATGGATCCAATCAAGTACATCTTCGAAAAGCCTGCTCTGTCCGGAAGAATAGCGAGATGGCAGATGATCTTGACTGAATATGACATCCAGTACACGACTCAAAAAGCAATCAAGGGAAGTGTATTGGCAGACCATTTGGCACATCAGGCAGTGGACGACTACCAATCCATGAACTTTGAATTTCCATACGAGAATATCATGGTAGTAACTGATTGTGAAATACCTGGACCGGATGAAGGACCTGAGGAAGGATCCCGATGGTCTATGCACTTTGATGGAGCCTCAAACGCTTTGGGTAACGATATTGGCGCTGTGATCATATCTCCCAAGGGCTCTCATACTCCACTTACCGCCCGACTATGTTTCAACTGCACCAACAATATGGCGGAGTATGAAGCATGCATCATGGGTCTTCGAGCTGCAATTGACCTAAGGATCAAGTTTCTGAGTGTCTTCGGAGATTCCGCTCTCGTGATCAGTCAGATCAAAGGCGAGTGGGATACGAAACACCCAAATCTTATTCCTTACAAGGAGTATGTATTGACGCTGATTCCCCACTTCGAGGAAATAACCTTTGAACATTTCCCAAGAGAAGAAAATCAGTTGGCAGACGTGTTAGCTACGATGTCTTCTATGTTCAAAGTCAAATGGGACAACGAGGCTCCCCGGATCATTATTTGGAAATTGGATGAACCTGCACATTATTGTGATCTTGAGACCGAAGAGGTAACAGAAAAGCCTTGATATGATGAGGTAAAAAGGTATCTTGAAGCTCAAGAATACCCCGAGGGTGCATCCGCCAATGACAAGAAGTTTCTGAGAAGGTTCGCGGCAAAGTTCTTCCTCAGCAATGACATTCTTTACAAACGAAACCATGATTCAACCTTATTGCGTTGTGTGGATAAGACCGAAGCAGAAAGGATCATGGCAGAGCTGCATGAAGGTACTTTCAGAACGCATTCCAGTGGACATACCATGGCAAAGAAAATCCTTCGGGCAGGATATTACTGGTCCACAATGGAAGCTGACTGTTATCAACATTCTCGGATGTGTCACAAATGCCAGGTCTATGCTGATAAGGTGCACATTCCTCCAGTTCCTTTGAACATCTTGACAGCACCTTGGCCTTTTGCAATGTGGGGCATTGATATGATCGGCGAGATCAGACCTACGGCATCCAACGGGAATCGCTTCATCCTGGTAGCAATTGATTACTTTACGAAGTGGGTTGAAGCAACTTCCTTTGCTACCGTAACTAAGAATGTCGTGGCACGGTTCATTCGGCATAACCTGATCTGTCGATACGGTGTACCAGAGAGGATCATTACGGATAATGGTACCAATCTTAATAACAAGATGATCACTGAGCTCTGCGAGCAATTCAAGATACAGCATCATAACTCTTCTCCCTACCGGCCGAAGATGAATGGGGCTGTAGAAGCAGCTAATAAGAACATCAAGAAGATCGTGCAGAAGATGACAGTGACCTACAAAGATTGGCACGAGATGTTACCATTTGCTCTTCATGGGTACCGTACCTCAGCACGGACGTCAACAGGGGCAACACCCTACTCCTTGGTATATGGCATGGAGGCAGTCTTGCCCATCGAAGTCCAGATACCCTCTCTCCGGATCATGAAGGATGCAGGTTTAAGTGAAGATGACTGGATTCAGACTCGGCTTGATCAACTAAACCTAATCGACGAAAAGAGACTCACTGCTATTTGTCATGGTCAGACGTACCAAAAACGGATGATCAAGGCATTTAACAAGAAAGTCAGACGACAAGAGTATCAAGTCGGAGACATGGTAATCAAGCACATCATTCTACCTCAAGGTGATCCCAGGGGAAAATGTACACCTACGTACGAAGGGCCATTTGTGGTTAAGAACATCTTCTCAGGAGGAGTAATGATTCTAACCACCATGGATGGTGACGACCTTCCTCACCCCGCCAATGCAGACATAGTAAAAAAATACTACGCATGATTAAAGACCCGCTAGGTCGACTGGCCTAGGCAAAAATAAGGGCTTCCCGGCGAACCAGAAGGGTTCGGGCAAAAATAAGGGATGAAAATAATATTAAAAAAAATGAAAAAAATCTGTACACCCGGCAAGTCGAAAACCTGAAAAGGCGGCTTGGGCAAAAATGGGTATCCCGGTGGACTGAAAACCCGAAAGGGCGGTCCAGGAAAAAGTTAGGGATAAGCGTAATACTATGTGTTTTACCCCAAAATTTTCCCTCCCATATTCTTCAAGGTTTGACAAGAATCATCCTCAAATGGTTCAAGATGGCTCAAGGGATTGCACAGTCAAGCATCCTCCTAAGCCAGTCAAAATTAGGGTTTTGTTTCTTGCAAGGAAGTTGAGGTTTTCAAGGGCTTAATCAAGTCCCATAGGCCTATACACATTGTCAAGCATCTACATGCCAAGTTTCAAGGCTCACAGCATCAAGTTGCACAGTCAAAAGCCCTAATTGCTTCACAATCAACTGTAGGGGTAAAATGGTCATTTGGCAGTCAAAAGTCAAAAATTTTGGTCAACATCTTATTTTGAGCTCACAATCATCATTTGATCAAGTCTTGATCATGATTCCTCAAGCATGGCTCAAAAATCATCAAGATGCAAAAGTTTCCATTTTGGGACAGCTGAAAAGTCAACTGTAACTTGACTAGGGCATAACTCTTTCATGGTACATCAGAAAAATCCCATCCAATGCTAATTTTGAAGGGGATGACATTTCCTACAACTCATCTTCACATTCCAAATCCAAGAAATGCTCTCACAAAAAGTTATCAATTTCAACATTATAGGTCATTTTCAAAAGTCAACAAAAATGCATTTTAAGTCAAAGACCATAACTTGAGATTGGTAAATCAAAATGACATGGTACTTCAAAAGTCAACTATCCTTAAAACTTCAATTTTTGACAAAAGGGCCCACTTTCTTCCACTTGATTCAGACTTTTCATGCCATACACGTGTCCCATGCTTAATTTCAAGATCAAACATTTATTTTTCTATTTTATTTAATTTTTATTGATTTAATTCATTTTAAATCCATAATAATTCAAATAAAATCCAAAAATTAATGGAATGGCATCTTTATGGTTTGAATAGCTTTTATGTATCATGAGCCAGCTACCAAATTCGTGCTAGGCTATTTTATGCATGAAATCTTGGCTTTGCTTCAAAGTTGGAAAGTTCTTCAATGGTGTTAAAACAAGAATCTCCAAAACTTAATTCCATGGATCATTGGCCCAGCTGCTGACCTAATTATATTCCCATATATGCACACAACATAACCCTAATGCCATTCACGTATAAGCACTGCACAAACGGCCAAACCATATTCAAAAAAATCAAGCAAAAAGTCAAAACTGATTTCTCACTTCCAGGCCAATTCAAAGCCTTTGATTGTTTCCAACACATTGCTGGAGGCGTAAGGAACATGTTGCAATCAAAAACAAGCCTCAAAGCTCAATAACACGTGCTACACAGACCCACGGTTTGTTAAAATTTTTCATAATCCCATACATTGATTCATGCATATTTAACGTTTGTTGTTGAGTGTTTTGTGTTCACAGGGACTGTACGAAACTTTTGGTACAAAATAAATGAGTTGTAGAGCCCTAAATCAAAAACCACCATGGATGAATGTTAGGTTTTTCAAGCTCTTGAATTGGGGGTTTGTCATATAGGAAAAATTAGGCTTTGAAAGACCCATGGTTGAAACCGTCTGAATGAGACGAAGACACCGGGACCCTCGCGAACAATTTCTATTTCGTGTGCGCTTGTTCGCTATTTTTGGTCATGCCATATTGTGGGGGTTAAAAACCCCCGTTATTTGATTTCTTTTTTTCAGGTTTCAGGATGAAGACGAAGGACGTGTTGGCGTGCTACTGGGTAATTCAAATGGCGCGCGCAATTTTGTTTTCTCTCTCCATCATATGATTGTTTTTTATATTATTTTTAATTGTTAATATTATATCAAATGTAGCATGATGGCCTAGTGGTCAGTGAGGTGGACGTTCATCATTGGGACCTGGGTTCGATTCTCAGGTCCCCCCAAATGCTTGTTAATATTTTTTCTAATGTGTTCCTATGCAGTCTTCCAAACAGCAAACACCATATGCCCTCATGCATCAGCGTGCCATGTGTCCACAGCCACAAATCCAATGGCCCTGAGGTGCTGACCACCATGCTACCCAGTCAATGAACGCTCAACAAATCCCAGAAGTCAATGCAGGCTTGAGTTAATGGGCCTAAATTTCCAGATTCACCTCCCTAAGGATCCAACACCCCCCCTTGGTTCATTCTTTTTCTTTTTGTTTTATATTTACTAATTTAGTTATTAATTATTTTTTCTAATTATTATTATTATCACCAAAATTAACATAATTAACATTTTTCACAATAAAAATTCAAAAAACTAAAAAAAAATGTAAATATTTCATTTACTATTAATTTCATTCTTTTATTTTTTGTAAATAAATTCTAAACATCATTAACTTAGTTTAATTAGAATAATTTTAATCTTTTTTTATAATAAATAAAATCAAGCTTAGATTTAGGTTTTTCTTTTTGACTTTTAATTTCTTTTTTTTAATTTTATTTCATTAAAAACATTAAAAACATAAAAAATCCTTTTCCTTGTAAATATTAATTAATTAGCTATTATGTTTGATTTTAATTGCAAAAAAGGATTAAAATTACTTTCTTTTCTAAAAAGGGTCAAAACCCTAAGGACGTCCCGATTCCATCTTTCGCGCGCATATTTATTTAATTCATTATATTTATGTATCTGCTCCAGAATTGTAATAGTTAATTAGAATTTTATTGCTTTCTTTTAATTTCTTGCATTCTTATTTTCCAAAACGGGTTATGTTTTTGGCGATGTATAGACCCGCGCCTTGTAATAGTTAGATTTACCTTTTCCGTAATTTATTTTCCGCACTCTTAACTGTTAAAAATGCATGAAAGACTTGTATGAAAAATAAAATCAATCCGTAGCTCACAAATAACATGTACAAGATAAACATTAACATGAAACAACACACATGCACATGCCACTCTTAGGGTACGCCTCACTGGTTGCCTCGACGTGGTCGTCAAGTATAGGGTGTCTTAGAGGTCGCCCTCCTGTCTAAAGATCATGTTGCCTCGAAACGGTTGCCTCGGATAAAAGGGATCTAGGACATTAGGGTTACTTCTAAGGTGTCCTACTATTGCTTCGGTGACCATATTGTCCCTTAATCGAATTGACCCGAATACCTCCAACGATGGTGCTACCTACCTCTCAATGGTGGGATGGCACTATCTAAAGGACTCTTACACAGCCTAATTCCTTAGAGTAGGTAGATTTCTCCTGGGTACTTGCTCTCTCAAAACAAACAAAACAACTTTTCGCACATACACTTTCAAAAGGTTTTCAAACAAATATTTCATACACTCCTGAGGACTGATACAAGAGTTACCTAGAAATTTTTCAAACGGAACTTTTTTTCAAAACCCACACACACTTGAAAAGCAAACAATTTTTGAAAACATAAGAGCAAGTACCTAAGAGCCCATGGATAACCATGGATTGAAGGGGTGCTAACACCTTCCCCTTCTATAAATCTACCTCCCGAACCGAGAAACATTCTCAAAGAAGGAATTTTGCTGTGCTTTTGTCCTTTCCATGTTGGAGAACATAAAAGACGGTGGCGACTCTTTCTTACCGCGACATTTCACGAACCAGCTTAAAAAACAGTCAGTTCTATTTCCACCGATCACAGAACTGGCGACTCTGTTGGGGATATCTTAAGTGGGGTGTACCTTAGGATTAAACCACTCTTATGTTTTCAACTGCTTGCTTTGCTTGATTTAAAATTGTGGGCCTGTTTTGGAGTTTCATAGATCCTAACCCGGATCTGGGGGATACCTTTTAGAAAGTAGCAACAAACTGTGAGGGAACTGTGCGGGGTATACCGACACGGTTGAAGCAGTTTGCTACGTTGATGTGGCACTTTGGTGAGTACCGGTAACCCTTGAGTCAAGTCAAGGAGAGTACGGGGCCGCCGCGTGGTGTCGTGAAGCATCAACTGACCTTAAGAACCTTACTTGACCATCCTGGCCTCTTTAGGGGTAGTGAGATGACCGACTTTGGTGCAGTCCGAAGTTGGTAGATACTCGATACTACACTCATTGAGGGTTGTTTTCTTGGAATATTTTGATTGCCAGTCCAGTGGCTAAATCAAAATAATGAACACAGAAAACAACCCAATGATATTGAGATCCTTAGAACCCGGTTACTTTTGATATGACAGGTTTTGAACCCACCAACTTCAAGAAGGTAGTACCCCAAACTTCATGCTGGCCTGAACTCTAAGGGCTGTCTGGTGTGACTTGTGTGCCTTATCATGTTTGCTTTTTGTGAATACTTGTGGTGTGTCCTTATCATAACATCATAGCATCATACAACATCATATGCATTTACTAACCACTTCAAGGGTTCAAATCTTCATCTTTGTTCTTGTTTTGTAGGACATGGAATCTCTCCGTAGAAAGACAATTCAGATCAACCTTGTAAGGGTCCCTCCTCAGCTTAAGGAGCTTGCATCCAGGATTCCCGAGAACTCTTCCTTCAGTGAAAGGCATGGTAGACTCATCAGTTTGGTCAATACCAACATTGAAGAGCATATGGTGAAAGTGTTGTTCCAGTTCTTTGACCCTTTGCACCACTGTTTTACTTTCCCGGATTATCAATTGGTGCCCACTTTGGAAGAGTTTTCTCAGCTTCTGAGGGTTCCCATTCTCAATCAACTACCCTACAACGGTACGGAAAAGGAGACAAAACTTGAAGAGGTTGCTAAAGCATTACGTCTACAACCATCTGACATCAAGGGACATTGGGAAGTTAGAAGTGGTATCAAAGGATTCTTGGTAAAGTTCCTGTTTGAGAAGGCCCAAGAATGTTGGAATTCCCTTGACCTACAAGCCTTTGAAGAAGTTGTGGCACTCCTTGTCTATGGGTTGGTGTTGTTCCCGAATCCGGATCAGCTTATAGATATCAATGCTGTCAAGATTTTCATGTCCAGAAACCCCATACCTACGTTGCTTGGGGACATCCTCCACTCATGTTACACTCGAACCATGAGAAAAAGAGGTGTTCTCATGGCTGCACTCCTTTCCTGGCAAGGTGGTTTATTTCGCACCTTCCACAATCAGTTTTGAAGAACGAGCGGGGTCTGAGATGGTCACAACGATTAATGACTCTTACACATGCTGATATACATTGGTGTTCTCGGTCCAGAGAAAATGTCACTATCATTGATCGTTGCGGAGAGTTCCCTAATGTTCCTTTACTTGGAATTAGGGGGGCATTACTTATAACCCGTGTCTGGCTTTGAGACAGTTTGGATATGCTCGGAGGGATGGCCCTCATGACATGTTGATCCCTGACATAGTTTTTGACTTCGACAACGATGCACAAGGACTTCGCCAGAAATTCATCAGAGCTTGGAGGATGCCCAACAGGGTAGACAGTACGACACTAGGGCACAAGAACTCCATCACCCTCGAGCCTTATCTCAAATGGGTACGAGCCCGCTCCCAGAAGCTGGTGATGCCATATCCTCATGTTCTCCCTGTGATCAAAGAGCCAGTTTTGGAAGGAGAGGTGCCCTACACCATTCAACATCCTGACATGCCAACATCTTGGGAAGAAATGCAAAAGAGCTGGATCCAACTCAAGGAAGAACGGAATTCTCTTGAAGCCAGTCTACATGTCAGTGAGAAGAAGGTCTTGGAGCTCACCCGCCTACTTCACGAGGAAAAGACTCTCAACGCTTACATCGCTCCAAAGAGGATGAGCAATGTCTTTTGGGATTAAGTATTTTGTAATGATTTTGCCCATGAGGCCCTGATGTACTGAACATATTATTTCTTAATACAATGTGTGTTCCTTTTTGTCTACAACGAATTTGAAATTTCGAACCCTTGAATGCATTGCATAAATAGCATATCATGCATCATGTGCATAACAGGTACTCTTTTTCTACAGGTTGCTTAATCTTCTTTGCTGTTTATTTCAGCACTCACTCAATCATCATGTCTTCCAAACCTACTACTGAACAAGCTATCAAGGCCCTCCAGGCCCAGAACGCCCAGTTCCAGGAACTGGTCATGAGCTTAGCCCAGGGGCAACAGGAGTTGAAGACTCTGCTCTTGAAGCAGAAGAAGAAGAAGAAGAGGAGGACTGTGCTGTTTAACACCGGGCGCAGATTTGGGAATACACTGCAGAATGAGGCTGATCAGGCTACTTCCTCTGCAGGGAAGGATAGCCCCCAAGGGAGAGAGGTTCCTAGTCATGCGGTCTCCGACAACGAGACAGATTTCAATGATGAACAGTACCCTCCTGCTGAGGACAGGTACAAACAGCTGGAGGACCGGTTAAATGCTATGGAGATTCAACGTGTTCCTGGGTTGGACTTTGGAGACCTAGGTTTATCTTTTGGGGTGGTGATCCCACACAAGTTCAACGCACCTGCCTTTGTGAAGTACGACGGGGCTTCTTGTCCTAAACTGCACCTCCGCTCTTATGTAAGGAAGATCCAGCCTTACACTACAGACAAGAATCTATGGATCCATTTCTTCCAGGAGAGTCTTTCAGGGACTCAACTCGAATGGTTCTATCAGCTAGATGGAACCAATATTCGTAACTGGGAGGACTTGGCTACTGCTTTTTATAAGCAGTATCAGTATAATTCCGACCTCGCTCCCACGCGTACCCAACTCCAGGGTATGTCACTTGGGACGGGTGAAGGTTTTAAGGAGTACACGCAGAAATGGAGAGACCTGGCTGGCAGGGTGCAGCCACCGTTGACTGATCGTGAACTTGTGGACATGTTCTTGGGGACCCTGTCTGGTCCATTCTTTAATCACCTGATTGGTAATTCCTCTGCTGGGTTTGCAGACCTGATCCTGACTGGTGAGAGGATCGAAGCCGGTATCAAATCGGGGAAGATACAGAAAGGTGCCTCCTCGAGTACTGAAAAGAAGCCCTTCAAGAGGGAAGCTAGTGTTGTGTATGGACCCAGAAGACAAAACAAACCGGAACGCCGCCAAGCTATCAACGCAGTGGTAATTTCAAAGCCTACTGCTGCTCCTCAGCAATACAACCAGCCAAGGGGTGAGAGACCCAAAAGGCAGTACACTCGGCTCAGCATGACCCTGTCTCAGATTTTGCCGCAACTGTTGTCAACCAATCTGGTAACTGTCAAAGAAGCTCCGAAGGTAGTGAACTCAACCTCTCCAAAGTACAACCCCAACGCCCGCTGCGCTTATCACTCTGATAGCCCGGGGCATACTACCGATGATTGTTGGGCTCTAAGGAATAAGGTTCAGGACCTTATTGATGCTAAGGAAATACAGTTCGAGGCGCCCGAAAGGCCCAATGTTGTGACTGCTCCCATGCCCCGACATGGAGTGAATGTTGTTGAGGAGGACCCGTATGTAGCCTCTGTGGATGAGATTGTTACTCCGTTATTAACTGTCAAAAGGAACCTGTTGCTAGCCGGTTTATTTTCGGGATGTAGTAAAGGTTGCCTTCTATGTGCTGTTTCACCTGCTGGTTGTCCTTTATTGAAGTCAGGTATCCAAAACCTGATGGATAGCAAAGAAATCTTGTTCAAGAAGATTGTTGTTCCCGTTATCCCTACTGAAGAAATTTATATTGTCACTATTTTCAACAACCCTCCTAAGGCTCCCTCAAAGAAGCCTGTCAAAATTATGCCTGTTCACAAGATTGCTCCTATCATTATCACTGTTCCGGGGCCCATCCCCTATAAATCTGACAAAGTTGTCCCGTGGAACTATGGGGCAGATGTTTATGTTCTGGGAGTAAAACAAGAGTTTGATACAAGTACCGGTGTCAGCAACATCACCGGGCCTGCCAAGGTTACTCGTAGTGGTAGGTTGTTCTCACCAGATATTGCGCCACCAACAATTCAGAGACCTCTTGTCATCACACCTGCCAGTATGCCTGCTTCCATTCCTGACCAAGTTCCTGTTTCTACCCCTGCTACCGAGTCATCTGACGCTTGAGGCAAAGGGATTGCTACTGATATGCCTGCCCGGATGGAGGTACCAAAGACAACCACTGTCGAAGCTTCCAAGCAAGAGATCGAAGAGATTCTCAAAATTATCAAGAAGAGTGATTTCAACGTCGTTGAGTAGCTGGGGCACACCCCATCTAAGATTTCCATGCTATCACTGTTGTTGTGTTCAGAGGCCCATGCCAAGGCCCTGATTGCCTTCCTGAAGACGGCCCATGTGCCACAAGAAATATATGCTGATCAATTTACTGATTGTGTGGCCAACTTGACTGCCGATAATGGGTTGGGTTTCTCTAACGCTGATCTGACTGCCAAGGGAAAAAACCATAACGATGCCCTGCATGTCTCCATTGAATGCAGGGGCACTACTCTTGCCCATGTGTTGGTAGACACCGGTTCTTCGTTTAATGTATTTCCCAAGAAAGCTCTAGACAGGCTGGATTGTGAGGGTTTAGAGCTCAAGCCTAGTAACATTGTTGTTCGGGCCTTTGACGGGTCGAAGAGGATAGTACATGGTGAAGTTGACATCCCAATCAGGGTTGGTTCTCAAGTTTTTGACTCTACTTTCTATGTGATGGACATTCGTCCATCCTATTCTTGTTTGTTGGGTCGTCCATGGATCCACAAGGCTGGAGTTGTGACTCCAACCCTACATCAGAAGCTTAAATACTCGGTCAGAGGGAAGATTGTTACAGTGCAGGGGGAGGAAGAATACATGGTCAGCCACCTCAACTCGTTCCGGTACATAGAGATGGATGGTGAGTTCATTGAGACCCCTTTTCAACACTTTGAAGAGGTGCCTCAGACATTGGCAGCAGCAGAGACAGTGACTGAAGAAGACTCTCCTTTGAAGATGGCTTCCTTGAAGGATGCCCGGGCTGTGATCGAGAAGGGTGAGTGCGCAAACTGGGGCCGACTTCCCGATTTCACTCCAAAGACTGACAAATTTGGCTTGGGTTTCACTGCAGAAGCTCAGAGGGTTGTTCGCAAGGCAAGGATTGGAAGACCTCCCGTGTTCATCACTAACCCGGGAGTAAATGCTATTGAGGACGAAGCGGAAGAATCTGAGTTTGACAGCTGGATCTACCCAACAACCAATGGTGGACCAAGCAACTGGACGGTGAAAGATTTCATACCTATTACTTTTGTCACTCAGTAATGAACTCCTTTGTTTTGAATTTAAAACAAACAATATTACTAAACTTTATGGCCCGGTGTCTTACCCGGGGCACCGTGGCTTCATTTGTGAGGGCTTTTTATTTGTCACTTTCATATATCATGAATAAAAGCATTGGACGTTTTTCACATTTCAAATCTTGCGCTCCCTTTCTTTCTTTATATATTGCAAAACAGCTATATTTACACACACTCACTTATATAGGTTCCAATCCACTATGGATCTCACTGGCAACGACTCTGCTACTGCCAGTTATGACTTCGAAAATCCGATCAACTTAGTCGAAGACGAAGGTGAAGATGATTGCGAAGTGCCTGGTGAGCTGGCAAGACTGTTACTCCAGGAAGAGAGGGTCATTCAGCCACATGAAGAGCCAGTGGAAACAGTAAATCTGGGTACGAAGACAGACATAAAGGAAGTCAAGATTGGTGCCAATCTAGAGCTCAGTGTGAAATAATGGTTGATTCAGATGATGCATGATTATGTGGAAATCTTTCCCTGGTCTTACAAAGACATGCCCGGGTTGGATACTGACATTGTGGTTCATCACTTGCCTACCAAGGAAGACTGTCCTCCGGTAAAACAGAAGGTCCGTCGTATGCGTCCAGAGATGTCTGAGAAAATCAAAGCTGAGGTTATGAAACAATTTGATGCCGGGTTTCTAGCAGTGACTTCTTACCCTCAGTGGGTTGCCAATGTGGTTCCAGTGCCTAAGAAAGATGGTAAGGTCCGAATGTGTGTTGATTACAGGGATTTGAACAGGGCGAGCCCTAAGGATGATTTCCCTCTGCCTCATATCGACGTTCTGGTTGACAACACCGCTCAGCATAAGGTATTCTCCTTCATGGACGGCTTCTACGGTTATAATCAGATCAAGATGGCTCCTGAAGACATGGAGAAGACCACCTTTGTCACTCAGTGGGGAACCTTTTGCTACAAGGTCATGCCTTTTGGGTTGAAAAATGCTGGGGCAACCTACCAACGTGTCATGGTTGCTTTGTTTCATGACATGATCCATCACGAGATTGAAGTATATGTCGATGATATGATTGCAAGGTCCCAAACTGAGGAGGAACACCTTGACCATCTACAGAAGCTGTTTGACCGGTTGAAGTTGTACAAGCTGAGGTTGAACCCGAACAAGTGCACCTTCGGGGTAAGATCTGGAAAATTGCTAGACTTCGTCGTGAGTGACAAAGGTATTCAAGTGGACCCTGCCAAAGTGAAAGCCATACAAGAGATGCCAACTCCTAAGACAGAGAAAGAAGTCAGAGGCTTTCTAGGACGGCTGAACTACATTGCCCGATTCATCTCACATATAACTGCTACCTGTGAACCAATCTTCAAGCTGCTGAAGAAAGATCAAGTAGTACGTTGGAATGATGAATGTCAGGCCGCTTTTGAAAAAATCAAAGAGTATCTCCAAGAACCACCCATTCTTATGCCACCGGTTGAAGGGATACCTCTAATATTATACTTGACAGTACTTGACAGCTCAATGGGGTGTGTGTTGGGGCAGCATGATGAGTCTGGCCGAAAAGAGCATGCTATTTATTACCTTAGCAAAAAGTTTACAGACTGTGAGACCTGATACTCACTGCTCGAGAAAACTTGCTGCGCTTCGGTATGGGTTGCTCGCCGTCTGAGACAGTATATGTTGACTCACACTACTCTGTTGATTTCAAAAATGGATCCAATCAAGTACATATTCGAAAAGCCTGCCTTGTCCGGAAGAATAGCAAGATGGCAAATGATCTTGACAGAATACGACATCCAGTACACGACTCAAAAAGCAATCAAGGGAAGTGTATTGGCATACCATTTGGCACACCAAGCAGTGGACGACTACCAATCTATGAACTTTGAATTTCCAGATGAGGATATCATGGTAGTGACTGATTGTGAAGTACCTGGACCGGATGAAGGACCTGAGGAAGGATCCCGATGGTCTATGCACTTTGACGGAGCCTCAAACGCTTTGGGTAACGGTATTGGCATTGTGATCATCTCCCCCAAAGGCACTCATACTCCCTTCACTGCCCGGCTATGTTTCAACTGCACCAACAACATGGCGGAGTATGAAGCATGCATTATGGGTCTTCAAGCTGCAATTGACTTAAGGATCAAGTTTCTGAGTGTCTTCGGAGATTCCGCTCTCGTGATCAATCAGATCAAAGGCGAGTGGGATACGAAACACCCAAATCTTATTCCTTACAAGGAGTATGTACTGACACTGATCCCCCATTTCGAGGAGATAACTTTTGAACACTTCCCAAGAGAGGAGAATCAGTTGGCGGACGCGCTAGCTACGATGTCTTCTATGTTCAAAGTTAAATGGGACAACGAGGCTCCCCAGATCATTATCTGGAAGTTGGACGAACATGTCCATTGCTACGATCTTGAGTCTGAAGAGGTAACTGAAAAACCTTGGTATCATGAAGTGAAAAGGTATCTTGAAGCTCAAGAGTATCCCGAGGGTGCATCCGTTAATGACAAGAAGTTTCTGAGAAGGTTCGCGGCAAAGTTCTTCCTCAGCAATGGCATTCTATACAAGCGAAACCATGATTCAACCTTACTGCGTTGTGTGGATAAGACTGAAGCAGAAAGGATCATGGCAAAGCTACATGAAGGTACCTTCGGAACACATTCCAGTGGAAATACCATGGCAAAGAAAATCCTTCGGGCAGGATATTTCTGGTCCACAATGGAAGCCGACTGTTATCAACATTCTCGGACATGTCACAAATGTCAGATATATGCAGATAAGGTGCACATTCCTCCAGTTCCTCTGAACGTCTTGACAGCACCTTGGCCTTTTGCAATGTGGGGCATTGATATGATCGGAGAGATCAGACCTACGACATCCAACGGGCATCGCTTCATCCTAGTAGAAATTGATTACTTCACGAAGTGGGTTGAAGCAGCTTCCTACGCTACCGTAACCAAGAACGTTGTGGCATGGTTCATTCGTCATAACCTAATCTGTCGATACGGCGTACCTGAGAGGATCATTACGGATAATGGTACCAATCTTAATAACAAGATGATCACTGAGCTCTGCGAGCAATTCAAGATACAACACCACAACTCTTCTCCCTACCGGCCGAAGATGAATGGGGCTGTAGAAGCAGCTAATAAGAATATCAAGAAGATTGTGCAGAAGATGACAGTGACCTATAAAGATTGGCACGAGATGTTACCGTTTGCTCTCCATGGGTACCGTACCTCAGCACGGACGTCAACAGGTGCAACACCCTTTTCCTTGGTCTATGGCATGCAGGCAGTCTTGCCTATTGAAGTCCAGATACCCTCTCTCCGGATAATGAAGGATGCAGGTTTGAGCGAAGATGACTGGATTCTGACTCGACTTGATCAATTAAATCTAATCGATGAAAAGAGACTCACTGTTATCTGTCATGGTCAGACGTACCAAAAATGGATGATCAGGGCATTTAACAAGAAAGTCAGACGACAAGAGTATCAAGTCGGAGACCTGGTAATCAAGCGCATCATTCTTCCTCAAAGTGATCCCAGGGGAAAATGGACCCCTACGTACGAAGGGCCATTTGTGGTTAAACATATCTTCTCAGGAGGGGCTATGATTCTAACCACCATGGATGGTGACGACCTTCCTCACCCCGCCAATGCAGACATAGTAAAAAGATACTACGCATGAATAAAAGACCCGCTAGGTTGACACACCTAGGCAAAAATAAGGGCTTCCCGGCGAACCAAAAGGGTTCGGGAAAAAATAAGGGATGAAATGAAAAAATCTGTACACCCGGCAAGTCGAAAACCTGAAAAGGCGGCTTGGGCAAAAATGGGTATCCCGGTGGACTGAAAACCCGAAAGGGCGGTCCAGGCAAAAGTTAGGGATATAAGCGTAATACTATGTGTTGTACGGTATCAACTATCAGGTTCAGACGGCACGGATCAATCAGCTTCATCTTCAACTGAGCAGCAAAGTGATGAGACGCTTGAAGACATAAAGGCGATAGCAGAGTTGGAACCCAGTGGGATTTTTCACATAGCTATTTTGTTTCCTTTGTACAAATTGTATAAACTCTATTCTGTTCGACGACGTTCTCTTACTAGGACGTCAGCCTCTTGTACAAAAACGCCTATTTACAGGCAAATTCAAAAAATTAATACAAATTCACTTTTCAGACAAATTACCCTTTGTTTTTCCTTTATCTGTTTTGTTTTGCAAAGAACGTCCAATGTTCATTTTTGATATATGCATTTGACATTAATTGCTGATCACAAATACTTGCATGCGAAACAAAGGATTAATTACAGGTGGCATCAGAAACTGGGGCAATAATGAGTTATCTAAGCGATCTAGTTGCTCTGTCCACCAAGGTACCAAGGTAAGTTCAGCTGAAGAACATAACCAAGTTACCTTCACTCCCCGCATAGTAAGACAAGACTCAGCAATACTCTCCCCGAGCAGAGTTGGTCTCCCATCAGCCCTAGAAAGGCACAGTATCTCCAGCAAGTCAGCGATACTCTCCCCAAGCAGAGTTAGCCTACCGTCAGCCTTAAGGAAGTCGGGTATCCCCAAAAAACCTCAATGTGCCCCAGCGGAGTATACAGATGTTCCTAAGCAAGCATCCCCGGTAGTCTTAATATAAGATTATTCCCCGGCGGAATACAAGACACCCTAGTGGAGCCACTCCCCAGTACAGTCCAAAAAAGTTTCCCCAGGAGAGTTGAATTATCCTCCCCAGTAGATTCTGGAAGCTTATCACCTGCAGAGTACGAACACATCTCCCCGGCTTTATTCAAAGGTCATTCCCCACCAAAGCTTATAACTGGGTTATCCTCAGCTAATTATCACGGAAGGATCGTCCTCGGCGAAGTTCTTCCTATCCCCCAACGGAGTTCATCAGATTCCCCAACAGAACTCATCAATGGCATCCCCAGCGGAGTTCTCATCAAAATCTCAGCGAAGTATCTCTTCCCCACAGAGTAATTCTCCGCAGAGTATCTCTCCAACAAGTTTATTCCTCAACGGAGTCATCTTCTCCTACCGGTTTATTCTTGCAACCATCATCCCCAGCGGAAATGAAGAACTCTACTCTTCAGCATCAGCCCAGAATTCAACGAGCTCCCGACATTCATCAAGGATTTATTTTCCTAGACGAAAATACATTCATAGACATTTCACATTTCATACATCCTGCTTACATACATGATAAAGTGCATGCGCAATTTTGAGAACATCATGACATCATGCAGTTCATACACCATGACATTGCATGCAACTGATGTTTTGCCTTTTCAGGAAAAAGGTCAATCAAAGACGATTACCATCAACTTTCGCAATTCCAGATTCGATACCTGCATCTAGCCAGGGCATATCTGTGAGAGATTGACTGTAGATTCGACACCTGCATCCAGCCAGGGCATATCTGCATGAAGAGTCTAGAGATTCGATTCCTGTATCCAGCCAGGGCATATCTGTAAACGACCAGTTCCAGATTCGATTCCTGTATCTAGCCAGGGCATATCTGTGAGTAACTGATTGTAGATTCGACACCTGTATCCGGCCAGGGCATGTCTGCATGAAGAGTTTAGAGATTCGATTCCTGTATCCAGCCAGGGCATATTTGTAGATGACTAATTCCAGATTCGATTCCTGTATCTAGCAAGGGTATATCTGTGAGTAACTGATTGTATATTCGACACCTGTATCTAGCCAGGGCATGTCTGCATGAAGAGTTTAGAGATTCGATTCTTGTATCCAGCCAGGGCATATCTGTAGATGACAAATCTCGGATTCGATTCCTGTATCTAGCCAGGGCATATCTGTGAGTAACTGATTGTAGATTCGACACCTGTATCTGGCCAGGGCATATCTGCATGAAGAGTTTAGAGATTCGATTCCTGTATCCAGCCAGGGCATATCTGTAGACGACTAATTCCAGATTCGATTCTTGTATCTATCCAGGGCATATCTGTGAGTAACTGATTGTAGATTCGACATCTGTATCCGGCCAGGGCATGTCTGCATGAAGAGTGTAGAGATTCGATTCCTGTATCCAGCCAGGGCATATCTGTAGACGACTAATTCCAGATTCGATTCCTGTATCTAGCCAGGGTATATCTGTGAGTAACTGATTGAGATTCGACACCTGTATCCGGCCAGGGCATGTCTGCATGAAGAGTTTAGAGATTCAATTCCTGTATCCAGCCAGGGCATATCTGTAGACGACTAATTCCAGATTCTATTCCTGTATCTAGCCAGGGCATATCTGTGAGTAACTGATTATAGATTCGACACCTGTATCTAGCCAGGGCATGTCTGCATGAAGAGTTTAGAGATTCGATTCCTGTATCCAGCCAGGGCATATTTGTAGACGACCAGTTCTAGATTCGATACCTGTATCCATCAAGGGCATATCTGTGAGCAATCGATTATAGATTCGATACATGTATCTAGCCAGGGCATATCTGCATGAAGAGTTTGAAGATCAATACCTGTAACAGGCCAGGAAACCATCTTTCTTTCTCAGGTACGCAAGTTCTCGCTAAGGAATCTCTTACGCGATCGACACCTCCGGATGGCATCTTTAAGCCCATCTCCACAACTATCCATTACACTTCCAAATGGCATCTATAAGCCCATTCCCGACAAGGTTCTGTCACGTCTCCAGATGGCATCTATAAGCCCATCCTCCTATCCATCATCTCTCCAAATGGCATCTGTAAGCCCATTCCCTCCATCACACTGCTGATACTCTACTATGCGAGTGCAAATTTCTGGGCACTCTAGTGTTCAATCATCTTCCACCTTCGGATCACGAAAGGCACGCAAGCCAATCTACATCCTCAGGTTTAAGAAGATTGAACAGGGGCAACTGTTGTACCCCAAAATTTTCCCTCCTATATTCTTCATGGTTTGACAAGAATCATCCTCAAATGGTTCAAGATGGCTCAAGGGATTGCACAGTCAAGCATCCTCATAAGTCAGTCAAAATTAGGGTTTTGTTTCTTGCAAGGAAGTTGAGGTTTTCAAGGGCTCAATCAATTCCCATAGGCCTATACACATTGTCAAGCATCTACATGCCAAGTTTCAAGGCTCACAGCATCAAGTTGCACAATCAAAAGCCCTAATTGCTTCACAATCAAATGTAGGGGTAAAATGGTCATTTGGCAGTCAAAAGTCAAAAAATTTGGTAAACATCTTATTTTGAGCTCACAATCATCATTTGATCAAGTCTTGATCATGATTCCTCAAGCATGGCTCAAAAATCATCAAGATGCAAAAGTTTCCATTTTGGGACAGTTGAAAAGTCAACTGTAACTTGACCAGGGCATAACTCTTTCATGGTACATCAGAAAAATCCCATCCAATGCTCATTTTGAAGGGGATGACATTTACTACAACTCATCTTCACATTCCAAATCCAAGAAATGCTCTCATAAAAAGTTATCAATTTCAACATTATAGGTCATTTTCAAAAGTCAACAAAAATGCATTTTAAGTCAAAGACCATAACTTGATATTGGTAAATCAAAATGACATGGGAAAAAAGGCATTGGTTAGAGGACTTCAAGACCTTTCCAAAATGTCCAACAACATGTTCATATTATCAAAATTGAGCAAGATATGCATTGGAGAAGTTGGGAAATTTTTGTGAAATGGCATAAGTCAACTATCCTTAAAACTTCAATTTTTGACAAAAGGGCCCACTTTCTTCCACTTGATTCAGCCTTGTCATGCCATAAACGTGTCCCATGCTTAATTTCAAGATCAAACATTTATTTTTCTATTTTATTTAATTTTTATTGATTTAATTCATTTTAAATCCATAATAATTCAAATAAAATCCAAAAATTAATGGAATGGCATCTTTATGGTTTGAATAGCTTTTATGTATCATGAGCCAGCTACCAAATTCGTGCTAGGCTATTTTATGCATGAAATCTTGGCTTTGCTTCAAAGATGAAAAGTTCTTCAATGGTGTTAAAACAAGAATCTCCAAAACTTAATTCCATGGATCATTGGCCCAGCTGCTGACCTAATTCTATTCCCATATATGCATACAACATAACCCTAAGGCCATTCACGTACAAGCACTGCACAAACGGCCAAACCATATTCAAAAAAATCAAGCAAAAAGTCAAAACTGATTTCTCACTTCCAGGCCAATTCAAAGCCTTTGATTGTTTCCAACACATTGCTGGAGGCGTAAGGAACATGTTGCAATCAAAAACAAGCCTCAAAGCTCAAGAACACGTGCTACACAGACCCACGGTTTGTCAAATTTTTTCATAATCCCATACATTGATTCATGCATATTTAACGTTTGTTGTTGAGTGTTTTGTGTTCACAGGGACTGTACGAAACTTTTGGTACAAAATAATTGAGTTGTAGAGCCCTAAATCAGAAACCACCATGGATGAATGTTAGGGTTTTCAAGCTCTTGAATTGGGGGTTTGTCATATAGGAAAAATTAGGCTTTGAAAGACCCATGGTTGAAACCGTCTGAATGAGACGAAGACACTGAGACCCTCGCGAACAATTTCTATTTCGTGTGCGCTTGTTCGCTATTTTTGGTCATGCCATATTGTGGGGGTTAAAAACCCCCGTTATTTGATTTCTTTTTTTCAGGTTTCAGGATGAAGACGAAGGACGTGTTGGCATGCTACTAGGTAATTCAAATGGCGCGCGCAATTTTGTTTTCTCTCTCCAGCATATGATTGTTTTTTATATTATTTTTAATTGTTAATATTATATCAAATGCAGCATGATGGCCTAGTGGTCAGTGAGGTGGACGTTCATCATTGGGACCTGGGTTCGATTCCCAGGTCCCCCCCAAATGCTTGTTAATATTTTTTCTAATGTGTTCCTATGTAGTCTTCCAAACAGCAAACACCATATGCCCTCATGCATCAGCGTGCCATGTGTCCACAGCCACAAATCCAATGGCCCTGAGGTGCTGACCACCATGCTACCCAGTCAATGAACGCTTAGCAAATCCAAGAAGTCAACGCAGGCTTGAGTTAATGGGCCTAAATTTCCAGATTCACCTCCCTAAGGGCCCAACACCCCCCCTTGGTTCATTCTTTTTCTTTTTGTTTTATATTTACTAATTTAGTTATTAATTATTTTTTCTAATTATTATTATTATCACCAAAATTAACATAATTAACATTTTTCACAATAAAAATTCAAAAAACTAAAAAAAAATGTAAATATTTCTTTTACTATTAATTTCATTCTTTTATTTTTTGTAAATAAATTCTAAACATCATTAACTTAGTTTAATTAGAATAATTTTAATCTTTTTTTCATAATAAATAAAATCAAGCTTAGATTTAGGTTTTTCTTTTTGACTTTTAATTTCTTTTTTTTATATTTTATTTCATTAAAAACATTAAAAACATAAAAAAATCCTTTTCCTTGTAAATATTAATTAATTAGCTATTATGTTTGATTTTAATTGCAAAAAAGGACTAAAATTACTTTCTTTTCTAAAAATGGTCAAAACCCTAAGGACGTCCCGATTCCATCTTTTGCGCGCATATTTATTTAATTCATTATATTTATGTATCTGCTCCGGAATTGTAATAGTTAATTAGAATTTTATTGCTTTCTTTTAATTTCTTGCATTCTTATTTTTCAAAACGGGTTATGTTTTTGGCGATGTATAGACCCGCGCCTTGTAATAGTTTGATTTACCTTTTCCGCAATTTATTTTCCGCACTCTTAACTGTTAAAAATGCATGAAAGACTTGTATGAAAAATAAAATCAATCCGTAGCTCACAAATAACATGTACAAGATAAACATTAACATGAAACAACACACATGCACATGCCACTCTTAGGGTACGCCTCACTGGTTGCCTCGACGTGGTCGTCAAGTATAGAGTGTCTTAGAGGTCGCCCTCCTGTCTAAAGATCTTGTTGCCTCGAAACGGTTGTCTCGGATAAAAGGGATCTAGGACATTAGGGTTACTTCTAAGGTGTCCTACTATTGCTTCGGTGACCACATTGTCCCTTAATCAAATTGACCCGAATACCTCCAACGATGGTGCTACCTACCTCTCAATGGTGGGATGGCACTATCTAAAGGACTCTTACACAGCCTAATTCCTTAGAGTAGGTAGATTTCTCCTGGGTACTTGCTCTCTCAAAACAAACAAAACAACTTTTCGCACATACACTTTCAAAAGGTTTTCAAACAAATATTTCATACACTCTTGAGGACTGATACAAGAGTTACCTAGAAATTTTTCAAACGAAACTTTTTTTCAAAACCCACACACACTTGAAAAGCAAACAATTTTTGAAAACATAAGAGCAAGTACCTAAGAGCCCATGGATAACCATGGATAGAAGGGGTGCTAACACCTTCCCCTTCTATAAATCTACCTCCCGAACCGAGAAACATTCTCAAAGAAGGAATTTTGCTGTGCTTTTGTCCTTTCCATGTTGGAGAACATAAAAGACGGTGGCGACTCTTGCTTACCGCGACATTTCGCGAACCAGCTTAAAAAACAGTCAGTTCTATTTCCACTGATCACACTATGTCTCATTGGATCACCCTGCATCCAGACTTCGGTATCGACCATCAGGCTCGGACGGCACCAATCAATCAGCTTCATCTCCAACTAAGCAGCAAAGTGATGAGACGCTTGAAGACATAAAGGCGATAGCAGAGTTGGAACCCAGTGGGATTTTTCACATAGATGTTTTGTTTTCTTTTCACAAATTGGATAAACTCTATTTTGTTCGGCGGCGTTCTCTTACTAGGACGTCGGCCTCTTGTACAAAACGCCTATTTACAGGCAAATTTCAAAATCAATACAAGTTCATTTTTCAGACAAATCGCAAATTGTTTTTCCTTTATATGTTTTGTTTTGCAAAGAACGTACAATGTTCATTTTTGATATATGCATTTGACATTAATTGTTGTTCATAAATATTTGCATACGAAACAAAGGACTAATTACAGGTGACCTCAGAAGTAGGGGCAATAAGAATTGTCTAAGCGATCTAGTTGCTCTGTCCACCGAGGTACCAAGGTAAGTTCAGCTGAAGAATATGACCAAGATACCTTCACTCCCCGCAGAGTAAGACAAAATTCAGAAATGCTCTCCCCAAGCAGAGTTGGTCTCCCATCAGCCCTAAAAAAGGCACAGTATTTCTAGCAAGTCAGCAATACTCTCCCCAAGCAGAGTTGGTCTACCATCAGTCCTGAAAAAGTTGGGTATCCCCAGAAGATCTTAATATTCTCCAGCAGAGTATAAAGATATTCCTCAGCAAGCATCCCTGGCAGTCTTAATATTCCTCGACAGCAATATAAGATTGTTCCCCGGCGGAATACAAGATACCCCCCGTTGGAGCCATTTCCCAACGCAGTCTGAAAAAGCTTCCCCGCCAGAGTTGAATCATCTTACCCAGTAGATTCTGGAAGCTTGTCCCCTGCAGAGTAAAAATTCATCTCCCCAGCCGTATTCAGAAGGTTATCCCCACCAGAGTCTAACTGGGTTATCCTCAGCAAGATTGTTACAACGAAAGGATCGTCCTCAACGAAGTTCTTCCTATCCCCAGCGGAGTTCATCATCAAAATCTCCAACAGAGCTTATCAACGGAGCCCCCAGAGGAGTTATCATTAAAATCTCAGTGAAGCATATCTTCCCACAGAGTGATTCCCCGTAGAGTAATCTCTTCACCAGTTTTATTCCCCAACGGAGTCATCCTCTCCTACAGGTTTATTCGCACAATCATCTTCGTTCATCATCCCCAGCGGAAACGAAAAACTCAACTCTACTCCCCGGCATTTGTCAAGGATTTATTTTCCCAGACGAAGATACATTCATAAACACTTCACATTTCATACATGATAAAGTGCATACGACACGACCTCATTTATTTTTGAGAACATCATGACATCATGCATTTCATACATCATGACATTGCATACAACTAATGTTTTGCCTTTTCAGGAAAAGGTCAATCAAAAGATGATTACCATCAACTTTTGCAGTTCCAGATCAACACCTGTAACTAGCCAGGAAATATCTGTGGACGTCTGATTGTAGATCTATACCTGAAACCAGACAGGAAAGTTATCTACATTGAAGAGATTGAAGATTAACACCTATAACAGGCCAGGAAACCATCTTTCTTTCTCAGGTCAGAGATTAATACCTGAAACCAGACAGGACAACTATCTCCCCGACCACCCTTTCTTAAGTTCTGGATCAACACCTGTAACTAGCCAGGAAATATCCGTGGACGACTGATTGTAGATCTATACCTGAAACCAGACAGGAAAGTTATCTACATGAAGGGATTGAAGATTAATACCTGAAACCAGACAGGAAAACTATCTTTCTTTCTCAAGTCAGAGATTAATACCTGAAACCAGACAGGAAAGCTATCTCATCGACCAAGCCTTCTTAAGTTCCGGATTAATACCTGTAACGAGCCAGGAAATATCCGTGGACGACTGATTATAGGTTAACACCTGAAACCAGACAGGAAAACCACCTATATGAACTGATTGTAGATCTATACCTCTAACTAGCCAGGAAAGTTATCTACATGAAGAGACTGAAGATCAATACCTGTAACAAGCCAGGAAGACTATCTTTCTTTCTCAGGTCAGAGATTAATACCTGAAACCAGACAGGACAACTATCTACTTGACCATCATGAAGCAACCCTACACCGGTTCCTTCTCTTTCAGATGCAGTTTTACATAGACTCATCGTCAGGCAACCCTACACAGGTTCCTTCTTTCAACCTACTACGTTACGATTCTACAAACTACAATTATGCAAGTTCTCGCTAAGGAATCTCTTACGCGATCGACACCCCTGGATGGCATCTATAAGCCCATCTCCACAACTATCCGTCACATCTCCAGATGGCATCTATAAGCCCATCCTCCTATCCATAATCTCTCCAAATGGCATCTGTAAGCCCATTCTCGACATCACATTGCTGATACTACACTATGCGAGTGCAAATTTCTGGGCACTTTAGTGTTCAATCATCTTCCACCTTCGGATTACGAAAGGCACGCAAGCCAATCTACCTCCTCAGGTTTAAGAAGATTGAACAGGGGAAACTGTTGTACCCCAAAATTTTCCCTCCCATATTCCTCAATATTTGTAAAGAATAATCTTCAAATTACTCAAGATGGCTCAAGAGGTAGACAGTCAAACCACCTCACAAGACAGCTGAAATTAGGGTTTTGGTTCTTTCATGGAATTTGAGGTTTTCAATGGTTCAATCAAGTCTCATAGGCCCATATACATTCTCAAGCATCTACATGCCAAGTTTCAAGACTCACAGTGCCAATTTGCACATTCAAAAGCCTCATTTGACCCATAGTCAACTACAAGGACAAAATGGTCATTTTGCAGTCAAAAGTCAGAATTTTTGGTCAACATGTTATTTTGAGTTCACAATCATCATTTTATCAAGTCTTGATCATAATTCCACAAGAATGGCTCAAAAATCATCAAGATGCAAGAAGTTACTATTTTTGGACAGTAGAAAAGTCAACTGTATCTTGACCAGGGCATAACTTTTTCATGGTTCATCAGAGAAATTCCATCCAATTCTCATTTTGAAGAGGATGACATTTCCTACAAACCATCTTCACATTCCAAGTCCAATAAATGCTCTCACAAAAAGTTATCAATTTCTTAATTATAGGTCAAATTCAAAAGTCAACAAAAGTGCATTTTAAGTCAAAGACCATAACTTGAGATTGGTAAATCCAAATTACATGGGACCAAAGGCATTGGTTAGAGGACTTCAAGACCTTTCCAAAATGTCAAAGAACATGGTCATATGATCAAAATTGAGCAAGTTGTGTGTTGTACCCCAAAATTTGCCCTCCCATTTCCTCAACATTTTCTCTGCTCAAGACTCCTCCTTGCACTGTTGACCCAAATTAGGGTTTGTGTTTGCACAAATATTTTTTGACCTAAAAGGCCCAAGATTACTTTCTTGCTTCATGTTGGACTCACAAGTCTATCCATACCAAGTTTCAGGCCTTGATTCCAATCTTTGCCCAGTCAATTGGACAGTTGACCTAGAAATCAGCTGTATTGGGGGAAAAGTCAACTGTGGTCAATTGACAGTCAAACCTCATGATTTTTGACCCACATAAATATATTGAATTCATATGAACCATTTGGTCAAGTTTGGATCATAATTCCATAAGAATTTGATCAGATCACCAAAAGGGCAAAATGGTTATTTTTAGGGTTTTGACTACACAAAGGCATTTTTTTACTGTTTGACCTAACCAATGGCAAACCAAGCTCACATATGGACTCAAGGACTCAATGGCATTGTCTTGACATGTTCAACAAGTTCAAAAGATCCCAAATGCACAAGATTGACAAATGAATTTTCCAGTCAACTGAGCCAAATTTGACTGTATACTGAAAAGTCAAACTTTGACTTTTTGGTCAAAATCAAGTGTCAAGATTAATTTTTCATCAAGACATGTCAAATTATTAAACTTGTTCATCAAGAAATCAAAAATCACAAATTAGGGTTTGAAATGAAGAATTTTCATAACTTAGAATTTTTCTAAGTTATGAAAATCCCTAATTTTTTCCTAACTTTGTCCCACTTTTTCATCAAGATGCATTTGGATTCAAACAAAACTCAAAACATGAAAGTTGTAGTCCATTTAAAAATCTACAACTTCGATTCACAAAGTTTCCTCAAAAGAAGCTTGTAGCTCAAGTTATGATTTTTGGAACAAGGGTGCAAAACATTCTTAACTTAGAAATTTTTTTACCTATTTTAGGCAGGATTTTTGCCTAACTTCATGGCCACTTTTCACATGCTTCCACTTGGAATTTCAACTTGCATTACAAATATGGATTGTAGTACACATTCCAAGCTTTCCAAAATGTCCAAGAACTTCTGAAACACCCTTGTGGTTAGGGAGAAACGAATTTGTCAATATGGGCAAAAGTCACTTTGATTCATGGCCAAAGGCATGTTCATAACTTGTGCATTTTCAAACTCAGCATGTGCAAGCTACATTACAGGCCTCTAATCTCATTTACACTCAAAAATTAAATGCTGAACCATTGTGCCAAGATGTTATTCTATGCATTTGGTCATTACATGGAGAATTAAGCCTTAATTAGAAAAAGCAAGTTATCCATTTTTGTAAAGTGGCACTTTATGTCAAGATTACAATCTATGAGGTACAATGCAGATCTTTGAGGCACAAGTTCATGAGAAAAGTCCACTGATCAAGGGTGATTGGTGCAGCATACTTGAGGGGCCTGCATAAGCCTAGAAACCAACTTGTCATTTTTTGCTTAAGATAGAAGAAACATTGCATAACTGAACACATCTCACATTGCTGTAAGAACAAGCTTAAGAAAACTTTCTCCACACATTCCATACTCCTCAACTAACCTGAAACACGAGCCAACCACTTCCAATACCTCCTCAAACATAGAAACACCATCTTGCTGCATAAAACAGGGCATCCCTGCAGTTTGAGTGGAACAACTCATTTCCATCGTGCATTTTCATCCAAACCACTTCATACATCTTCCATAACATCCATACAAACTATCCCAAGCATTGAATTGGAACTGTAACAGCCATAGCATAGTTTTCCATTTTCATTTTTCTCTCTTTCAGGTTGACTTCCATGGAGTGATTCAGCAAGATTCAAAGCACACCAAGCATTGGAGAAGCATCCCTGAACTTCAAACAAGCTATACAAGTCCTCACATTGCCTTGAAAGTACCTCCATTGTCATACACGAATCAAGCTGAACAGGTAAGTTTTTGAACTTCTATCTCTCTATCCAGGCATAGTTAGGTTTAAGTTTGTGAAGAAAACATGTTCTAATCATAGCCCTGAAGCCATCCATATAGTTACTTTTCATTTATATTATGTGTGCTAAGAGTATTTTGATTCTGAACATCTGAAAAAAACTAGGCCAGGAATTGGGGGAGAAGAAATTCTCTCTCATTTTGAGAGTTAGATCAAGTTCTTGGTATGTATGGATTTGTGGTTTGATGCTTGACATTTCTTATGTTATGAGTTTGTGTTAAAAATCAAAGAATCAGGAGATAGCAAGGACAAGGAAAAGCGCGCGTTTTCTTGTTTGAATCTGGCCAGAGGTTGAAGACAAAGTCTTTTGGGCTAGGCTTGGTTCTTTTTTCTATTTGCACCACTGTTTCACACATACACCCCCTTGGCCCATTGTGTTTTTTTTTAATCATTTTTTACTTTTTCTTTTTTATTTTGACTTGTTTTTTTTTGTTGACAAAACATAAAAAATATTAAAAACATTTTTTCAACTATTTTTGCATTTTATTTGAATTTTATTTGTTTTATTTGAAGTTTGTACATAAATAAACAAAATATCTTTTTTATTTAAAATACAAAAATAATACAAATACATTTTTATTTTCTGATTTTATTTTGTTTTATCTTTTGAAAACATTTTATAAAAAAATATACTTTTTTTTATATAAATAATAAATATTAATATTTTTGTACATATTTAATATATTTAATATATAATATAAATATTTACATATTTATTAAGATATTTAGGATAAAAACATAAAAATAATACATTTTCATTTTTTATTAATATTTAACTTAAAAAATCACTTTTTTACAATATACTTCCTTTTTATTTATTTTTTGTACATAATTAATAAATATTGCATATAATATATAATAAATACCTTTTTATTTATAAAATTAGGGTTTTGCCCTAAAAACATAAAAATACCCAAAAATTAATCATTTTCATTTTTGTTTATTTGTCACATGAAAAACCCTTTTACATACATATGAAAATCATTTTTGCATCTTGCATATTTATTTTATTTTATTTTATTATTGTGCAATTAAATACCTTGTAAATTTCATTTGGATTGTAATAGTTTAGATTTAAATTTCTTGCTAAAATATCCCCATTTGAACATTTGTACCCCCCATCCCATAATTGTGTTGTAATAGTTTAGGACTTTAAATTTCGCACTTTAAAGCTTTCTAAAAATGCCATGATAGACTTAGGGTTTTGTATGCAAAAATCAACCAAACAAATAGCTTGACCTAATTCCAAGATAAAAGCATGAAAATGGACAACACCAATCACACTTGCACCCCTAGGGTTATTCCACTTGTTGCCTTCAATAATGGGCCATGTTGCATGTTAGGTATCTTTGGCAAAACAAAACCAATTCAAATCATCATAGTCCCTCGATGACGCTTTCAAAAGTTGCCTAAAAATGATCAAGTCCCTTAAAGGAAAAATTGCCCAAAGATACTTGGCACCATTGCAATCATGGTCTAAACGATGACCCGCGCCCGTCCCGCTCACATCCTAACACAAGATTATCCACCAAATACAATGGTGGAACAAAATTGTTAAAAGGGTTAAAACATAGCAAAGATGTTTGAGAAATTTAGGGTAGATAGCTCTTGGTTACTTCCCAACTTGCAAAACAAAAACACTTGCCTATTCTCTCAAAACCACACATCACAACACACTTTCAAAAACATTGAAAACTTTTCAAAAGACATACACCTTTGTATACATCCCAACATGGATCATTACAAAGGTTGCCACCACATTGGCCTCTTTTCAAAACATTTTTCAAACCCACACACAAAGCACCATTTCAAACAATTGAAAATCAAGGCAAGTTGATCTAAGCAAGTAACTAAGAGCCCATGGATAACCATGGATAGAAAGGGTGCTAATACCTTCCCTTTCTATAATCTACTCCCCGAACCCAAGAAAACATCTCAAAGGTTTTTGTTGTGCTTTTTAACCTTTCCTTAGGATAAAATAAAGAGTCGGTGGCGACTCTTGCTCAACCGAAAAATTTGCGAAAACAAACGCAAAACCTCAAGTCAGTTCTCCCACCGTATCACAGAACTGGCGACTCTGCTGGGGAAAACTTTTAAAGTGGAGTAACCTTAGGGCTTAGATCACCCTCTTGCATGGCTAATTGTTTGTTTTGATTGCTTTATATCTTGGCTCTCTTGTTTGGGTTTGAAATCCTACACCCGGATTTGGGGAAACATTCATAGATAGCAATACGTTGTGGAGACTGTGTGGGGTATACCGACACGGTTGAAGCAATAGCTATATTAGTGAGACATATTTGTGAGTACCGATAACCCTTGAGTTCAATCAAGGAGAGTACGGGGCCGCTGAGTGATGTCACTAAGCACTAATGACCTAGAACCTTATTTTACCATCTTGGCCTTTCATTAGGGGTAGTGAGATGACCGGCTTTGGTGCAGTCCGAAGTTGATAGATACTCGATACTACACTCATTAAGGGTTGTTTTCTTGGAATATTTTGGTCGCTAGTTAAGTGGCTAAACCAAAACAATGAACATGGAAAACAATTCAATGATATTGAGCTCCTTAGAACCCGGTTACTATTTATAGGACAGGTTTTTAAGCCAACTACACTCAAGAGGGTACTTACCTATGAAACCCCATGCAAGCCTGAAACTAGGGTTTTTGTGTGAATTGCTTGTACATATGTTTGTGCATACATCATGAACATCATAAAGCATCATATGCATACACTAACCATTTCAAGGGTTTAGATCTTCATCTTTGTTCTTGTTTTGTAGGTCATGGAAATTCTTCGCAGGAAAACTATCCAAGTCAACCTTGTGAGAATCCCTCCTCAACTCAAGGAGCTCACATCAAGAATTCCGGAAAGCTCTCCCTTCAGTGAAAGACATGGTAGACTGCTCATCCTAGTCAACACCAGCATTGAAGAGGACATGGTAAAGGTGTTGTTCCAGTTCTTTGACCCCCTTCACCACTGTTTCACTTTCCCCGACTACCAGTTGGTGCCCACTTTGGAGGAATTTTCTCAACTTCTGAGAATTCCTATTCTTAATCAACTACCTTTCAACGGTACGGAAAAGGAACCAAAGCCTGAAGATGTTGCTCAAGCACTACACTTGCAACCATCTGACATCAAGGGGCATTGGGAAACTAGAAGCGGTGTCAAAGGCTTCTTAGCAAAATTCTTATTTGAGAAGGCACAAGAGTGTTGGAATTCATTGGACCTACAAGCCTTTGAAGAAATTGTGGCACTCCTCATTTATGGGTTGGTCTTGTTCCCAAATCCTGACCAGCTTGTAGATGTCAACACCGTCAAAATCTTCTTATCCAGAAATACAATACCAACATTGCTTGGGGACATTCTTCACTCATTTTACACACGAACAATGAGAAAGAGGGGTGTTCTCATGTGCTGTACTCCTCTCCTTGCAAGGTGGTTTATTTCGCACCTTCCACAATCTGTCTTGAAGAATGACCAAGGCTTAAGGTGGTCACAATGGTTGATGACCCTCACTCACTCTGATGTACATTGGTGTTCTCGGTCCAGAGAAAATGTCATCATCGTCGATCATTGTGGAGAGTTCCCTAATGTTCCATTACTTGGCATTAGAGGGGGCATTACCTACAACCCTTGTCTAGCTTTGAGACAATTTGGATATGCACGGAGGGATGGCCCTCATGACATGTTGATTCCTGACCTAGTTTTTTACTTTGACAATGATGCGCAAGGACTTCGCCAAAGATTCATCAGAGCTTGGGGGATGCCTAACAAGGTAGACAGCAAGACACTGGGGCACAAGAACTCCATCCCTCTTGAGCCTTATCTCAAGTGGGTACGAACCCGAGCCCAGAGTCTAATGATGCCTTACCCTCATGTTCTCCCTGTGATTAAAGATCCCGTTAAGGAAGGAGAGGTTCCCTACACCATCCTATATCCTGACATGCCTACATCGTGGGAGGAGATGCAGAAGAGTTGGATCCAACTCAAGGAGGAACATAACACTTTTGAAGCCAGCTTCTACGCCAGTGAGAAGAAGGTTTTGGAGCTTACCCGCCGACTCCATGAGGAAGAAACCCTCAACACCTACATCGCACCAAAGAGGATACGCAACGTCTTTTTATCTCGAGAAGTTTTTTGTAATATTTGGCCCATGGGGCATTTATGTACTGACAAACTTCTTCTTATTAATATGACGTGCGTTCTTTTTGCAACAATTTTGAATTTGCTAAATCCTTGAATGCATTGCATACATAAGCATATCATTCATCATACGCATAAGCAGGTTGTTGTACCCCAAAATTTGCCCTCCCATATTCTTCAAGATTTGCCAAGATCATGGTTCAAAATCCCTCAAAGATTGCACAGTCCAATTACCTCCTAACACAGTCAAAAATTAGGGTTTGGGTTCCTGCAAAGAAATTGAGGTTTTCAAGGGTCCAATCAAGTCCCAAATGCCTATATACATTGTCAAGAATCTATATGTCAAGTTTCAAGACTCACAGCATCAAGTTGCACAGTCAAAAACCCTAATTGCTCCACAATCAACTATAGGGGCAAAATGGTCATTTGACAGTCAAAAGTCAAAAATTTTGGTCAACATCTTATTTTGAAGCCACAATCATCATTTGATCAATTCTTGATCATGATTCCACAAGCATGGCTCAAAAAGTCTCAAGATGCAAAAGTTTCTATTTTTGGACAGTTGAAAAGTCAACTGCAAATTGACCAAGGCATAACTTTTTCATGGTTCATCATAAAATTCCCATCCAAAGCTCATTTTTAAGGGGATGACATTTCCTATAACTCATCTTCACACTCCAAGTCCAAGAAATGCTCTCACAAAAAGTTATCAATTTCAACATTATAGGTCATTTTCAAAAGTCAACAAAAAAGCACTTTAAGTCAAAGACCATAACTTGAGATTGGTAAATCAAAATGGCATGGGACCAAAGGAATTGGTTAGAGTACTTCAAGACCTTCCCAAAATGTCCAAGAACATGTTCATAGCTTCAAAATTGAGCAAGATATGCATTGGAGAAGTTGGGAAATTTTTGGGAACTTTCAAAAGTCAACTTTGCCTAAAACACTTCAAATTTGCTAATGGGCCTCAAATTATTTCTTGAATCATTACCCAAATCCTATGCACGACCCATTGAGCTCAAAGGGATTTATTTTCTTATTTTTAATTAATTAATTGAATTTTTATTCTTATTAATTCATTTAATTAGATTTAATTATGAGAAAATATCAAATAATGCTTTTTCAAATCTTTTTATGCAGCAAATATACTCCAAATATGCTAAATATTTCGTGCATCATCTCAAGGGGACAAGATCTTCCATAATTGGCAAAGTTTCCATGGAAAAAGATTGGAAAATATATGATTGGCAATCAAAGATTCAAGTCATCAATTCATGGACTTTTGGGCTCTTTCTTGACCTAATTTGCTTCACATACTTATGCAAAACCAAACCCTACTCATAAAGACACGAAAAAGCTGCTAAAGAGCCATAACGAATTTGCAACTTTTCAACAAAAACTTGAAAACTGAAATCACACTGGCAGTACGATTCAAGGCTTGAAATCTTTTCCATTGCATTACTGACATTGCTAGGAAACTATTGGCATCAAGAACAGGTCCTCATACTCAAAGAAGAGGTAGAACAGAGTCACGTTTCTTCATAAATATTTCATAATCGAATTTTAATTTCCACGCATCATTCATGTGTTTTGATTATTGATTTATGCTACTAACATCTTCCTGAAGCGTTTGGTATAGTTTAATTATTCTAAAACCGCTTGAATCGAAATCTGCCATTGATGAAACCTAGGGTTTCAGAAGCTTCAAAATAGGGCTTTCCTTGTATGGAACAATTGGACCTTTAGACCTATACAGCTGAATTCAGCAGCTCAAGACGATTCAAATGAGACCATCGCGCCTTTTTTATATGTCCTCCTCTTCTATTCGCTATTATTCGCTGTTCCACTTAGTGGGGGTTTAAAACCCCCGCTACTTGTTTTCTATTTGCAGGAAAAAGATGAAGAAGAAGCATGCGTGGCTAAGCGTGATTGGGAGATTCAAATTTTAGCGCATTTTTTGACGTTTCCAGTATAATGGCCTTTTTTTCATATATTATGATTCCTTAGTATATTATATACAAATGCGTTTGGCAGCTCAATTGGCAAGGGACACGCTTGGTGAGTGCTGGGACCTGGGTTCGATTCCCAGGTCCCCCATATATTCTTCATAATTTTTGTTCTAACATGTTCAGGTACATCACTCATCCAATATCTCACCATGCATCCTCACGCCTAAGGCTGCCACGCGCTTATGATGATCAATCTGAAGGCTACAGAGTGAAGCCTATGGTACACTCTAGTCAACCAATATGCATACAATCAGGAAGTCAACGAGGCTTTGGCTACTGGGCCTGAATTGCTTCAAAACCTCCCATTTGGGCCTGACACCCCCCTTGGTTTGCATTTTTTTTTAATTTTATTTTCTTTTCTTTTCTAATTCTTTTTATTTGTTTTAATTGTTTTTTCACCATGAAATAATTTTTTCCATAATACAAACAGAAAAATCAAAAAATGTTTTATATTTAATTATTATTAATTTCATTATTAACCTATTTTTTTGGTAAATAAATAACTAACAATTAATCTAGTTTAAATTAGGTTTTAATTTTGACATTTTTTCTTAATAAATAAAATTACATAGAATTAGGTTTTTGACACTTTTTTTCTTAATTAATTATTTGCATCATTATTCATTATTACTATTCATTAACCATTATTTTTGTAAATAAACATGTAAATTAATTAATTAGTAAATTAGGTTAACTTTAATAATTAAAATAATTTAGAACTAGGGTTTCACTAACTTTAATTTTAATTCTTTTCTTTATTTTCATAAATACAAAAACATAAAAAAAACATATTTTCTTTTCTTTAATTAAATAATTAATTAGCTTTTAATTCAATTTAATTTCAAAAGGGTCAAAACCCTCGGACGTCCTGATTTTATTCTTTCGCACGTTATTCTTTTTTCTTATTGATTATTATGTAACTGTTCAAGGAATGTAATAGTAATTAGGTATTTATTTACTTTCCGCATTTTTTATCAAAAACGGGTCTTTGTATTTTGGCGATGTATAGACCCGCGCCTTGTAATAGCGTAGCTTTTATCTTTCCGTCTTTTAATTTTCCGCACTCTTAAATTCTAAATTGCATGAAAGAATGTATGTTAATTAAAAATAAGTGTAGCTCACAATGCCATGATCAAAGATAAATATTAACATGAAAACAACACACAAATACACACACCACTTCTAGGGTACGCCTCAGTTGTTGCCTTCGAAACGTGGTCGTCAAGTATAGGATGTTTTAGCGGTCCTTATGTCCATGATCCAGTTGCCTCGAAACAGTTGCCTCGAAATAGTTGCCTCAAAACAGTTGCCTCGAAACGGTTGCCTCGGATTAAAAAAGGATCAAGGACATAAGGGTAGCTTCTAAGGTGTCCTACTGTTGCTTCGGTGACCACATTGTCCCTATAATCGAATTGACCCGAACACCTCCAACGGTGGTGCTACCTACCTCTCAATGGTGGGATGGCACTACCTTAGGGACTCTTACACAGCCTAATTCCTTAGGGTAGGTAGATGACTCATGGATACTTGCTCTCTAAAAAACAAAACAAAAATATTTTCACACCGACACTTTCAAAAAGCTTTCAAAACAATTTTTTCAAACACTCTTGAGGACTGATACAAGAGTTATTCAGAAATCTTTCAATGAAACTTTTTCAAACCCACTCACATTTCGAAAAGCAAACATTTTGAAAACATAAGACCAAGTATCTAAGAGCCCATGGATAACCATGGATAGAAAGGGTGCTAACACCTTCCCTTTCTATAAATCTACCTCCCGAACCGAGAAACGTTCTCATAAGGAATTTTGTTGTGCTTTTGTCCTGTCCATGTTGGAGAAAATAAAAGACGGTGGCGACTCTTGCTTCCGCGACATTTCGCGAACCAGCGTTAAACAATCAGTTCTAAATCCACCGATCACACAGGTCTCCACACCAGGTTTCCTTATCTTTCTGCTGTTTATTTCAGTAAGATGGATCTCGAACAGACGGTCAAGGACTTGCAGTCTCAGAATTCACAGTTTCAACAACTCTTGATGACCTTGGCTAAGGGTCAGGAGGATCTAAAGGCCCTGCTGGGGAACAAAGAGCAAGTGAAAAAGAAGAAGAAGAGAATCGGGGTGGCTACCCTAGGAAGAAGGTTTGAAGGTGAAGGCAGAAGAGTTCTTGAATTTCCCCCTACATCTGAAGAGGGAACCAGTAAAGGGAATGCGGCTGCGGTACCTTCCGAATCCGAAGTTGAAGAAGAGGAGGCTGAAGAGGACAGAGACTACTCTGATCAACAATACCCGCCCGCCGATGATAAGTACAAAGGCTTGGAAGACAGGTTGGCAGCTATGGAGCTGCAGAGAGTTCCCGGCTTAGATTTCGAAGATTTGGGATTAGTTGCTGGAATTGTGATCCCCCCGAAGTTCAAAGTGCCAGTTTTTGCAAGGTATGACGGGTTGTCCTGCCCGAAGATGATCTCAGATCATATGTAAGGAAGATCCAACCTTACACCGCAGACAAGAACCTATGGATCCATTTCTTTCAGGATAGCCTTTCAGGGGCTCAACTCGAGTGGTTCTATCAGCTGGATGGAGCCAGTATCCAAAACTGAGAAGACTTGGCTACGACATTTTATAAACAGTATCAGTACAATTCTGACCTCGCTCCTACGCGTACCCAACTCCAGGGTATGTCACTGGGGACGGGCGAAGGATTCAAGGAGTATGCGCAAAAGTGGAGAGATCTGGCTGGCAGGGTGCAGCCACCGCTGATTGATCGTGAACTTGTTGACATGTTCTTAGGGACCCTGTCTGGTCCGTTCTTCAACCATCTGATTGGTAATTCTTCTGCTGGGTTTACAGATTTGATCCTAACTGGTGAGAGGATAGAAGCTGGTATCAAGTTGGGGAAGATACAGAAAGGTGCCGCCGCGAGTATTGAAAAGAAGCCCTTCAAGAAGGAAGCCAGTGCTGTTTATGGTCCTAGAAGACATATTAAACCGGAACGTTGCAAGCTGTCAATGCATTGGTAATTTCAAAGCCTGCTACTGCTCCTCAGCAGTATAATCAACAAAGGGGTGAGAGACCCAAGAGGAAGTACACTCGGCTCAGTATGACCCTGTCTCAGATTTTGCTGCAACTACTATCAACCAATCTGGTAACTGTCAAAGAAGCTCCGAAGGTAGTGAACACAGCTTCTCCGAAGTACAACCCCAACGCCCGTTGTGCTTATCATTCTGATAGCCCAGGGCATACTATTGACGATTGCTGGGCTCTGAGGAATAAGGTTCAGGACCTTATTGACGCTAAAGAAATACAGTTTGAGACGCCTGAAAGGCCCAATGTTGTAACTGCTCCCATGCCCCAGCATGGAGTGAATGCTGTGGAAGAAGACCGGTATGTAGCCTCTGTGGAAGATATTGTTACTCCGTTGTTGACTGTCAAAAAGAACCTGTTGCTAGCCGGTTTATTTCTGGGATATGGTAAAAGTTGCCTTCTATGTGCTATTTCACCTGTTGGTTGTCCCTTGCTGAAATCAGGTATCCAAAGCCTGATGGATAGTAAAGAGATCTTGTTCGAGAAGATTGTCGTTCCTGCTATCCCTGCCGAAGAAGTTTCTATTGTCACTATTTTCAACAAACCTCCTAAGGCTCTCTCAAAGAAGCCTGTCAAAATCATGTCCACTCAGAAGATTGCTCCTATCATCATCACTGTTTCGGGGCCCCTCCCCTATACATCCGACAAAGCTGTCCCGTGGCACTATGGGGCAGATGTTTATGTTCTTGGAGTAAAGCAAGAGTTTGATGCTAGTACCGGCGTCAGTAACATCACCGGGTCTGCCAAAATTACTCGCAGTGGTAGGCTGTTCTCACCAGATATTGCGCCACCAGCTATTCAGAAACCCCTTATCATCACACCTGCAAGTGTTCCTGTTCCCCTTCCTAATCAAGTTCCTGTTTCTACCCCTGCTGCCGAGTCATCTGACGCTCGGGGCAAAGGGATTGCTACTAATTTTCCTGCCCTGATGGAGGCACCAAAGACAACCACTGTTGAAGCCTCCCAGCAAGAGATGGAGGAGATCCTCAAGATTATCAAGAAAAGTGATTTTAATGTAGTTGAGCAGTTGGGGCACACCCCATCAAATATTTCTATGCTATCATTGTTGTTGTGTTCAGAGGCCCATGCCAAGACCCTGATTTCCTTCCTGAAGACGGCCCATGTGCCACAAGAAACATATGCCGATCAATTTACCGATTGTGTGGCCAACTTGACTGCTGATAATGGTTTGGGCTTCTCTGACGCCGATCTGACTTCCAAGGGAAAGAACCATAATGACGCCCTGCATGTCTCCATTGAATGCAGGGGCACTACTCTTGCCCATGTGTTGGTAGACACTGGTTCTTCATTGAATGTATTGCCCAAGAAGGCCCTAGACAGGTTGGATTGTGAGGGTCTGGAGCTCAAGCCCAATAACATTGTTGTCCGAGCCTTTGACGGTTCGAAAAGGATGGTACATGGTGAAGTTGACATTCCAATCAGGGTTGGTTCTCAAGTTTTTGATTCAACTTTCTATGTGATGGACATCCGTCCATCCTACTCTTGTTTGTTGGGTCGTCCATGGATCCACAAGGCTGGAGCTATGACCTCCACACTACATCAGAAGCTTAAGTACCCGGTCAGAGGGAAAATTGTGATAGTGCAAGGGGAAGAAGAATATATGGTCAGCCACCTCAACTCGTTCCGGTACATAGAAATGGATGGGGAATTCATTGAGACTCCATTCCAGCACTTTGAAGAGGTGCCTCAGACACTGGCATCAGCTGAAACTATGATTGAAGACCCTCCTTCGAAGATGGCTTCCTTAAAGGATGCCCGGGCTGTGATTGAGAAGGGTGAGTGCGCAAACTGGGGCCGACTTCCTGACTTTACTCCGAAGACTGACAAGTATGGTTTGGGTTTCACTGCAGAAGCTCAGAGGGATGTTCGTAAGGAAAGGATTGGAAAATCTCCTGTGTTCATCGCCAACTCGGGAGTGAATGCTATTGAAGACGACGTGGAGGAATCTGAATTCGACAGCTGGATCTACCCAACAACCGACGGTGGACCAAGCAACTGGACTGCCAAAGACTTCACACCTATTACTTTTGTCACTCAGTAATGAACTCTTTTGTTTTTCAATTTGTAACAAACAATATGTTGAGACTTTTATGGCTCAGTGTCCTACCCGGGGCACCGCGGCTTCATTTGTGAGGGCTTTTGTGTGTCATTTTCAGATATCATCAATAAAAACATTGGACGTTTGTTGCATTTCAAAATCTTGTGCTCCTTTTCTTTCTTTATCATATATTGCAAAACAGCTATATTTACACACACTCACTTATACAGGTTCCAATCCACTCTGGATCTCACTGGTAACGACTCTGCTACTGCCAGTTATGACTTCGAAAATCCGATCAACTTAGCCGAAGACGAAGGTGAAGATGATTGTGAAGTGCCTGGTGAACTTGCAAGACTGCTACTCCAGGAAGAGAGGGCCATTCAGCCACATGAAGAGCCAGTGGAAACGGTAAATCTGGGTACTGAGACAGACAGAAAGGAAGTCAAGATTGGTGCCAATCTAGAGCTCAATGTGAAACAACGGTTGATTCAGATGCTGCATGACTATATGGAAATCTTTGCTTGGTCTTATGAAGACATGCCTGGGTTGGATACCGACATTGTGGTTCATCACCTGCCTACCAAGGAAGAGTGCCCTCCGGTTAAAAAAAAGGTCCGCCGTATGCGTCCAGAAATGTCCGAGAAAATTAAAGCTGAGGTCATGAAACAATTTGATGCCGGATTTCTAGCAGTAACTTCTTATCCTCAGTGGATTGCCAACGTGGTTCCAGTGCCGAAGAAAGATGGTAAGGTCCGAATGTGTGTTGATTACAGGGATTTAAACAGGGCGAGCCCCAAGGATGATTTCCCTCTGCCTCATATCGACGTTCTGGTTGACAACACTGCTCAACATTAAGTTTTCTCCTTCATGGACGGCTTCTCCGGTTATAATTAGATCAATATGGCTCCTGAAGACATGGAGAAGACCACTTTCGTTACTCAGTGGGGCACCTTTTGCTACAAGGTCATGCCTTTTGGGTTGAAAAATGCTGGGGCAACTTACCAACGTGCCATGGTTGCTTTATTTCATGATATGATCCATCACGAGATAGAATTATATGTCGACGATATGATTGCTAGGTCCCAAACTGAGGAGGAACACCTTGACCATCTACGGAAGCTGTTTGACCGTCTGAAGTTGTACAAGCTGAGGTTGAACCCAAACAAGTGCACCTTCGGGGTAAGATCTGGAAAATTGCTAGGCTTCATCGTAAGCGACAAAGGTATTCAAGTGGACCCTGCCAAAGTGAAAGCCATACAAGAGATGCCAACTCCCAAGACAGAAAAAGAAGTCAGAGGCTTTCTGGGACATTTGAACTACATTGCCCGATTCATCTCGCATCTAACTGCTACCTGTGAACCAATCTTCAAGCTGCTGAAGAAAGATCAAGTAGTACGTTAGAACGATGAATGTCAGGCCGCTTTCGAAAAGATCAAAGAGTATCTCCAAGAACCACCCATTCTTATGCCACCGGTTGAAGGGAGATCTCTAATACTATACTTGACAGTACTTGACAACTCAATGGGGTGTGTGTTGGGGAAGCATGACGAGTCTGGCCGAAAAGAACACGCCATTTATTACCTGAGCGAAAATTTTACCGACTGTGAGACTCGGTACTCACTGCTCGAGAAAACTTGTTGCGCTCTGGTATGGGCTGCTCGTCGGCTGAGACAGTATATGTTGACTCACACTACTCTGTTGATTTCAAAAATGGATCCAATCAAGTACATATTCAAAAAGCCTGCTCTGTCTGGAAGAATAGCAAGATGGCAAATGATCTTGACGGAATATGACATCCAGTACACGACTCAGAAAGCAATCAAGGGAAGTGTATTGGCAGACCATTTGGCCCACCAGGCAGTGGACGATTACCAGTCGATGAACTTTGAATTTCCAGACGAGGATATCATGGTAGTGACTGATTGTGAAGTACCTGGACCGGATGAAGGACCTGAGGAAGGATCCCGATGGTCTATGCACTTTGACGGAGCCTCGAACGCTTTGGGTAATGGTATCGGCGCCGTGATCATATCCCCTAAAGGCACTCATACTCCACTCACCGCCCAGCTATGTTTCAACTGCACCAACAACATGGCAGAGTATGAGGCATGTATCATGGGTCTTCAAGCTGCAATTGACTTAAGGATCAAGTTTTTGAGTGTCTTCGGAGATTCCGCTCTCGTGATCAATCAGGTCAAAGGCGAGTGGGATATGAAACACCCAAATGTTATTCCTTACAAAGAGTATGTGCTGACTTTGCTTCCCCACTTCGAGGAGATAACTTTTGAACACTTCCCAAGAGAGGAGAATCAGTTAGCGGACGTCTTAGCTACGATGTCTTCTATGTTCAAAGTCAAATGGGACAACGAGGCTCCCCGGATCATGATTTGGAAGTTGGACGAACTTGCATATTGCTGTGATCTCGAGGCTGAGGAGGTAACATAAAAACCCTGGTATCATGAAGTAAAGAGGTACTTGGAAGCTCAAAAATACCCCGATGGCGCATCTGTTAATGACAAGAAGTTCCTGAGAAGGTTTGCGGCAAAGTTCTTCCTCAGCAATGACATTCTCTACAAGCGAAACCATGATTCAACCTTACTGCGTTGTGTGGATAAGACTGAAGCAGAAAGCATCATGGCAGAGCTACATGAAGGTACTTTCGGAACGCATTCCAGTGGACATACCATGGCAAAGAAAATCCTTTGGGCAGGATTCTTCTGGTCCACAATGGAAGCTGACTGTTATCAGCATTCTCGGATTTGTCATAAATGCCAGATCTATGCTGATAAGGTGCACATTCCTCCGGTTCCTTTGAACGTCTTGACAGCACCTTGGCCTTTTGCAATGTGGGGCATTGATATGATCGGCGAGATCCGACCTACGGCATCTAACGGGCACCGCTTCATCCTGGTAGCGATTGATTATTTCACAAAATGGGTCGAGGCAGCTTCCTACGCTACGGTAACCAAGAACGTCGTGGCATGGTTCATTCGGCACAACCTGATATGTCGATACGGTGTACTTGAGAGGATCATTACGGATAACGGTACCAATCTTAACAACAAGATGATCACTGAGCTCTGCGAGCAATTCAAAATACAGCACGACAACTCTTCTCCTTATCGACCGAAGATGAATGGGGCTGTAGAAGCAGCGAATAAGAACATTAAGAAGATTGTGCAGAAGATGACAGTGACCTACAAAGATTGGCACGAAATTTTACTGTTTTCTCTTCATGGGAACCGTACCTCAGCACGGACGTCAATAGGGGCAACTCCCTTTTCCTTGGTCTATGGCATGGAGGCGGTCTTGCCTATTGAAGTCCAGATACCCTCTCTCTGGATAATGAAGGATGCAGGTTTGAGCGAAGAAGACTGGATCCAGACTCGGCTTGATCAATTAAACCTAATTGACGAAAAGAGACTCACTGTTATCTGTCATGGTCAGACGTACCAAAAACGGATGATCAGGGCATTTAACAAGAAGGTCAAACGACAAGAGTATCAAGTCAGAGACTTGGTAATCAAGCGCATCATTCTTCCTCAAAGTGATCCCAGAGGCAAATGGACCCCTACGTATGAAGGTCCATTTGTGGTTAAACATATCTTCTCAGGAGGGGCTATGTTTCTAACCACCATGGATGGTGACGACCTTCCTCACCCCGCCAATGCAGACATAGTAAAAAGATACTACGCATGAATTAAAGACCCGCTAGGTTGACACACCTAGGCAAAAATAAGGGCTTCCCGACGAACCAAAAGGGTTCGGGCAAAAATAAGGGACGAAATGAAAAAAATCTGCACACCCGACAAGTCGAAAACCTGAAAAGGCGGCTTGGGCAAAAATGGGTATCCCGGTGGACTGAAAACCCGAAAGGGCGGTCCAGGCAAAAGTTAGGGATAAAGCGTAATACTATGTCTCATTGGATCACCTCGCATCCAGAATTCGGCATCAATCAATCAGCTTCATCTTTAACTAAGCAGCAGAGTGATGAGACGTTTGAAGACATAAAGGCGATAACAGAGTTGGAACCCAGTGGGATTATTTTTCACATAGCTGTTTTGTTTCCTTTTCACAAAATTGTATAAACTTTATTTTGCTCGGCGGCGTTCTCTTACTAGGACGTCAGCCTCCTGTACACAAAACGCCTATTTACAGGCAAATTTCAAAATCAATACAAGTTCAATTTTTCAGACAAATTATCCATTTGTTTTTCCTTTTTCTGTTTTGTTTTGCGAAGAACGTCCAATGTTCATTTTTGATATATGCATTTGACATTAATTGCTAATCATGAATAGTTGCATGCGAAACAAAGGATTAATTACAGGTGACATCAGAAACAGGGGCAATTTAGAATTGTCCAAGCGATCTAGTTGCTCTGTCCACCAAGGTACCAAGGTAGGTTCGGCTGAAGAACATAACCAAGTTACCTCAACTCCCCACAGAATAAGACAAGATTCAGCAATACTCTCCCTAGGAAGAGTTGGTCTCCCAGCAGCCCTAAAAAGGCACATTTTTCCCCTAGCAAGTCAGCGATACTCTCCCCAAGCCGAGTTAGTCTACTGTCAGCCTTAAGGAAGTTGGGTATCCCCAGAAGATCTAAACATTCCCCAATGGAGTATAGACATTCCTCAACAAGCATCCCCGACAGTCTTAATATAAGATTGTTCCCCGGCGGAGTACAGACATCCAGTGTAGCCATTCCCCAGTACATCTCAAAAGTTTCCCCAGGAGAGTGGAATCCATATCCCCAGCAGTTTCTGGAAGCTTATCCCCAGTAGATTCTGGAAGCTTGTCCCCTGCAGAGTATGAACGCGTCGCCTCGACTTTATTCAAAGGTTATTTTCCCACCAGGGCTTATAACTGGGTTATCCTCAGCTAATTACCACGAAAAGTTCGTCCTCGGCGAAGTTCTTCCTATCCCCAGCGGAGTTCATCAAGTTCCCCAACATAACTTATCAGTGGAATCCCCAGCGGAGCTCTCATCAAAACCTCAGCGAAGTATCTCTTTCCACAGAGTAATACCCCGCAGAGTAATCTCTTCACCTATTTTATTCCCCTCAGAGTAATCTCTCCAACAAGTTTATTCCCCAACAGAGTCATCTTCTCCTACCGGTTTATTCTTACAACCATCATCCCCAGCGGAAACGAAGAACTCTACTCTTCAACATCAGCCCAGGATTCCACAAATTCCCGGCAGTCGTCAAGGATTTATTTTCCTAGACGAAAATACATTCATAGACATTTCACATTTCATACATCTTGCTTACATACATGATAAAGTGCATACAACACTATCACATTTTGAGCATCATGACATCATGCATTCATACATCATGACATTGCATAGAACTAATGTTTTGCCTTTTCAGGAAAAAAGTCAATCCAAAGATGATTACTATCAACTATCGCAATTCCAGATTCGATTCCTGTATCTAGCCAGGGCACATCTGTGAGTGATTGATTGTAGATTCGATACCTGTATCTAGCCAGGGCATATCTGCATGAAGAGTTTGAAGATCAACCCCTGTAACAGGCCAGGAAATTATCTTTCATTCTCAAGTCAGAGGTTTACACCTGTATCCAGCCAGGAAAGCTATCTCTACCAACCTTTAACAAATTCCAGATTCGATACCTGTATCCAGCCAGGGCATATCTGAAGATGACAAATTCCAGATTCGATACCTGTATCCAGCCAGGGCATATCTGAAGATGACAAATTCCAGATTCGATACCTGTATCTAGCCAGGGCATATCTGTGAGCGTTTGATTGTAGATTCGATACATGTACCTAGCCAGGGCATATCTGCATGAAGAGACTGAAGATCAACACCTGTAACAGGCCAGGAAAACATCTTCCTTTCTCAAAGTACGCAAGTTCTCGCTAAGGAATCTCTTACGCGATCAACACTTCCAATGGAATTTATAAGCCCATTCCCGACAAGGTTCTGTCACACCTCCAGATGGCATCTATAAACCCATCCCCCTATCCACCATCTCTCCAAATGGCATCTATAAGCCCATTCCCGACATCACATTGCTGATACTCCAGTATGCGAGTGCAAATTTCAGGGCACTCTAGTGTCCAATCTCCTTTTACCCTCGAGTCGCGAAAGGCAAACTTGCCAATCTAACTCTTTAGGTTCAATAAGATTGAACAGGGGCAACAGTTGTACCCCAAAATTTGCCCTCCCATTTCCTCAACATTTTCTCTGCTCAAGACTCCTCCTTGCACTGTTGACCCAAATTAGGGTTTGTGTTTGCACAAAGATGTTTTGACCTAAAAGGCCCAATATGACTTTCATGCTTCATGTTGGACTCACAAGTCTATCCATACCAAGTTTCAGGCCTAGATTCCAATCTTTGCCCAGTCAATTGGACAGTTGACCTAGAAATCAGCTGAATTGGGGAAAAAGTCAACTATGGTCAATTGACAGTCAAACCTCATGATTTTTGACCCACATCAACATATTGAATTCATATGAACCATTTGGTCAAGTTTGGATCACAATTCCACAAGAAATTTGATCAGATCACCAAAAGGGCAAAATGGTCATTTTTAGGGTTTTGACTGCACAAAGGCAATTTTTTACTGTTTGACCTAACCAATGGCAAACCAAGCTCACATATGGACTCAAGGACTCAATGGAATTGTCTTGACATGTTCAAAAAGTTCAAAAGATCCCAAATGCACAAGATTGACAGATAAATTTTCCAGTCAACTGAGCCAAATTTGACTGTATACTGAAAAGTCAAACTTTGACTTTTTGGTCAAAATCAAGTGTCAAGATTCATTTTTCATCAAGACATGTCAAATTATGAAACTTGTTCATCAAGAAATCAAAAATCACAAATTAGGGTTTGAAATGAAGAATTTTCATAACTTAGAATTTTTCTAAGTTATGAAAATCCCTAATTTTTTCCTAACTTTGTCCCACTTTTTCATCAAGATGCATTTGGATTCAAACAAAACTCAAAACATGAAAGTTGTAGTCCATTGCAAAATCTACAACTTTGATTCACAAAGTTTCCTCAAAAGAAGCTTGTAGCTCAAGTTATGATTTTTGGAACAAGGGTGCAAAACATTCTTAACTTAGAAATTTTTTTACCTATTTTAGGCAGGATTTTTGCCTAACTTCATGGCCACTTTTCACATGCTTCCACTTGGAATTTCAACTTGCATTACAAATATGGATTGTAGTACACATTCCAATCTTTCCAAAATGTCCAAGAACTTCTCAAACACCCTTGTGGTTAGGGAGAATCGAATTTGTCAATATGGGCAAAAGTCACTTTGATTCATGGCCAAAGGCATGTTCATAACTTGTGCATTTTCAAACTCAGCATGTGCAAGCTACATTACAGGCCTCTAATATCATTTACACTCAAAAATTAAATGTTGAACCATTGTGCCAAGATGTTATTCTATGCATTTGGTCATTACATGGAGAATTAAGCCTTAATTAGAAAAAGCAAGTTATCCATTTTTGTAAAGTGGCACTTTATGTCAAGATTACAATCTATGAGGTACAATGCAGATCTTTGAGGCACATGTTCATGAGCAAAGTCCACTGATCAAGGGTGATTGGTGCATCATACTTGAGGGGCCTGCATAAGCCTAGAAACCAACTTGTCATTTTTTGCTTAAGATGGAAGAAACATTGCATAACTTAACACATCTCACATTGCTGCAAGAACAAGCTTAAGCAAACTTTCTCCACACATTCCATACTCCTCAACTGACCTGAAACACGAGCCAACCACTTCCAATACTCCCTCAAACACAGAAACACCATCTTGCTGCACAAAACAGGGCATCCCTGCAGTTTGAGTGGCACAACTCATTTCCATCGTGCATTTTCATCCAAACCACTTCATACATCTTCCATAACATCCATACAAACTATTCCAAGCATTGAACTGGAACTGTAACAGCCATAGCATAGTTTGCCATTTTCATTTTTCTCTCTTGCATTTTGACTTCCATGGAGTGATTCAGCAAGATTCAAAGCACACCAAGCATTGGAGAAGCATCCCTGAACTTCAAGCAAGTTGTACAAGTCCTCACGTTGCCTTGAAAGTACCTCCATTGTCATACACGAATCAAGCTGAACAGGTAAGTTTTTGAACTTCTATCTCTCTATCCAGGCATAGTTAGGTTTAAGTTTGTGAAGAAAACATGTTCTAATCATAGCCCTGAAGCCATCCATATAGTTACTTTTCATTTATATTATGTGTGCTAAGAGTATTTTGATTCTGAACATCTGAAAAAAACTAGGTCAGGAATTGGGGGAGAAGAAATTCTCTCTCATTTCTGAGAGTTAGATCAAGTTCTTGGTATGTATGGATTCGTGGTTTGATGCTTGACATTTTTTATGTTATGAGTTTGTGTTAAAAATCTAAGAATCAGGAGATAGCAAGGACAAGGAAAAGCGCGCGTTTTCTTGTTTGAATCTGGCCAGAGGTTGAAGACAAAGTCTTTTGGGCTGGGCTTGGTTCTTTTTTCTATTTGCACCACTGTTTCACACATACACCCCCTTGGCCCATTGTGTTATTTTTTAATCATTTTTGACTTTTTCTTTTTTATTCTGACTTGTTATTTTTTTTTGACAAAACATAAAAAATATTAAAAACATTTTTTCAACTATTTTTGCATTTTATTTGAATTTTATTTGTTTTATTTGAAGTTTGTACATAAATAAACAAAATACCTTTTTTATTTAAAATACAAAAATAATACAAATACATTTTTATTTTCTGATTTTATTTTGTTTTATCTTTTGAAAACATTTTATAAAAAAATATACTTTTTTTTATATAAATAATAAATATTAATATTTTTGTACATATTTAATATATTTAATATATAATATAAATATTTACATATTTATTAAGATATTTAGGATAAAAACATAAAAATAATACATTTTCATTTTTTATTAATATTTAACTTAAAAAATCACTTTTTTACAATTTACTTCCTTTTTATTTATTTTTTGTACATAATTAATAAATATTGCATATAATATATAATAAATACCTTTTTATTTATAAAATTAGGGTTTTGCCCTAAAAACATAAAAATACCCAAAAATTAATCATTTTCATTTTTGTTTATTTGTCACATGAAAAACCCTTTTACATACATATGAAAATCATTTTTGCATCTTGCATATTTATTTTATTTAATTTAATTATTGTGCAATTAAATACCTTGTAAATTCCATTTGGATTGTAATAGTTTAGATTTAAATTTCTTGCTAAAATATCCCCATTTGAACATTTGTACCCCCCCATCCCATAATTGTGTTGTAATAGTTTAGGACTTTAAATTTTGCACTTTAAAGCTTTCTAAAAATGCCATGATAGACTTAGGGTTTTGTATGCAAAAATCAACCAAACAAATAGCTTGACCTAATTCCAAGATAAAAGCATTAAAATGGACAACACCAATCACACTTGCACCCCTAGGGTTATTCCACTTATTGCCTTAAATAATGGGCCATGTTGCATGTTAGGTATCTTTGGCAAAACAAAACCAATTCAAATGATCATAGTCCCTCGATGACGCTTTCAAAAGTTGCCTAAAAATGATCAAGTCCCTTAAAGGAAAAATTGCCCAAAGATACTTGGCACCATTGCAATCATGGTCTAAACGATGACCCGCGCCCGTCCCGTTCACATCCTAACACAAGATTGTCCACCAAATACAATGGTGGAACAAAATTGTTAAAAGGGTTAAAACATAGCAAAGATCTTTGAGAAATTTAGGGTAGATAGCTCTTGGTTACTTGCCAACTTGCAAAACAAAAACACTTGCCTATTCTCTCAAAACCACACATCACAACACACTTTCAAAACAACTTTCAAAAACATTGAAAACTTTTCAAAAGACATACACCTTTGTATACATCCCAACATGGATCATTACAAAGGTTGCCACCACATTGGCCTCTTTTCAAAACATTTTTCAAACCCACACACAAAACACCATTTCAAACAATTGAAAATCAAGGCAAGTTGATCTAAGCAAGTAACTAAGAGCCCATGGATAACCATGGATAGAAAGGGTGCTAATACCTTCTCTTTCTATAATCTACTCCCCGAACCCAAGAAAACATCTCAAAGGTTTTTGCTGTGCTTTTTAACCTTTCCTTAGGATAAAATAAAAAGTCGGTGGCGACTCTTGCTCAACCGAAATATTTGCGAAAACAAACGCAAAACCTCAAGTCAGTTCTCCCACCTTATCACATTGTGCATTGGAGAAGTTGGGAAATTTTTAGGAATTTGCAAAAGTCAACTTTGCTCAAAACACCTTATTTTTGCTAATGGGCCTCAAATCTCTTCTTGAAACTTCATCCATGACCTATGCACGACCCATCAAACTTAATTGAATTTATTTTCTTATTTTTATTGATTAATTGGATTTTTAATTAATATTAATTCATTTAATTAATTTAAATTGTAGGAAAATGCAAGATTTGATTTTTCAATCAATTTGTGAAGCAAATATGGTCAAGATATGCTGGCAATTTCGTGCACCAAGTCAAAGATACAAAATCTCCAAATTTGGCAACCTTTTCCAATCATGAAAAATAAAAAAGATTTGATTTCCAATCAAAGATTCAATCATCAATTCAATGGATTTTTGCCCAGTTCTTGACCTAATTCCATTCCCCTATATATATATTCAAGCAAACCCTAACCTAAAGAACGGGAAAAAGCTGCAGAAAAAAGCCATAGCATATTGAGAAAATTCAAGAAAATTGCAAACTGGTTTTTGCATTCTAGGGCGATTTAAGGACTTTTGTTGATTCTAATACACTGCAGGAGGTTCCCAGAACGTGTGGCAATCAAATTCCAGCTTCAGAACTCAAAGAATCATCGCTTACAGTTTCACAGTTTTCTTTTTATTTTCATAATCGTACAGCTTAATTCATGCATATTTAACATGCTTTTGTGTTTGATTTGTATTGATAGGGACCGTACGAAGCTAATGGTATAACTTAATTGAACTGAAACTCCCTAAATCACAAGATGCCATAGTTGAATTTTTAGGGTTCGTGAGCTTTGAATTGGGGCTTCGCAATCCAGGAACAATTAGGATTCATAAGGCACATGGTTGAAATCGTTGAACCAAGACGAACATAAATCACCCATCGAGATATATTTATATATGTTGCAACTCTAATCGCTATTTTTCGTCGCCATAGTTTGTGGGGGTTAAAAACCCCCGCTATCTAATGTTCTTTTTGCAGGTGCAATGAGGAAGACGATGATGTGTTGATACACCATTGGGTAGTTTGAAAACGCACGCGTGTTTTTTGTGTTACAGCATATGGATTGATTTCTTAATATAATAATTACTTGTTATTATAATATCAAAAGCGTACAAGTGGTGTAGTGGTTGATGCGTTGGCTTGGAAGCATTGGGACCTGGGTTCGAATCCCAGGTCCCCTAAAATTCTTGTTATTATTTTCTTCTATATGTTCACATGCAGCCCTCCAACACGTGATCCACCATGCACCTCACATCCCAGGCGCCAGATGTCTACAGGCACAAATCTAATGGCCATGAGATGATGATCACCATACTCCTCAGTCAGCAGATGCATGGACAATCCAGAAAAGTCAAACGTGGCTGGAATTGTTGGGCCTTCAGATTTCCAAATCAACCTCCTCTTTGGGCCAACACCCCCCTGGGTTCATTCTTCCTTTTCTTTTATATTTTTATTTTTTTTCATTTAATTGTTTTATTATTAATAATTATAATTATTATTTTTACTAACCAAATTAATTTTTTTCATAATAAAAATCAGAAAACTAAAAATATAATATTTTTTTATTATTTATTATTATTTATTAATTTCACCCTTAATTTATTATTTTTGTAAATAAAAACTAATATAATTAATTTAGTTGTTTTAATTAGGTTAATTTCAACGTTTTTTCACAATAAATAAAATTAACATAGAATTAGGGTTTTACTAACTTTTGACTATTTTTTTTATTTATTTCCTTGAGACATTAAAAAACCAAAAATATTTCTTCTAATTAATTAATTAGTTTTAGGTTTACTTAAATGCAAAATAACAAAAACTTCGTTCTTTCTCAAAAAGGGTCAAAACCCTAAGAACTTCTCCGATTCAATTTTTTCTCGCGTGCGATTATTCTTGATTAATTTTTGATCATTATTATGTATTTGTTCCGAGGATGTAATAGCTTTAATTAGGACTTTTTATCGCTTTCATTTATTTTCTCGCAATTTACTTTTTCAAAGGGTTTATTTTTGGCGATGTAAATACCCGACGCCTTGTAATAGTTTAGCTTTACTTTCCGCAATACTTAAACTTCTAGATGTATGTTAATTAGGCTATGCATGACAAGATTTATCTCTGAAATTAAAATTAACCCGTAGCTCACCATAACATGTACAAAGATAACTTAAAATGAAACCTGACACACGTGCACATGCCACTCTTAGGGTACGCCTCACTTGGTTGCCTCGACGTGGTCATTGAGTATAGGGTGTTTTAGAGGTCGCCCTCCTGTCTAAAGATCAAAGTTGCCTCGAAATGGTTGCCTCGGATAAAAATGATCTAGGACATTAGGGTTACCGCTAAGGCGTCCTACCATTGCTTTAGTGACCACATGTCCCATTAATCGAATTGACCCGAAAACTCCAACGACGGTGCTACCTACTTCTCAATAGTGGGATGGCATTGTCTAAAGGACATTTACACAGCTTAATTTCTTTTGAGTAGGTAGAGGTTCTCAGGTACTTTCTCTTTCAAAACAAAAATACTTTTCGCACTTACACTTTTCAAACAAAAGTTTCAAACAAACACTTCATACACTCTTGAGGACAGATACAAGAGTTAAATCGAAGTTTTCAAACAAAACTTTTTTCAAAAACCCACAAACACAAGAAAAGCAAAACATTTTGAAAGCATAGTGAGCAAGTATCTAAGAGCCCGTGGATAACCACGGATCGAAAGGGTGCTAACACCTTCCCTTTCTATAATCTACCTCCCGAACCCGAGAAACATCTCGAAAAGGAATTTTGCTGTGCTTTTGTCCTTTCCTTGTTGGATTAAATAAAAGACGGTGGCGACTCTTGCTTACCGCGACATTTTGCAAAAACAAACGCAAACGCGAACCAGCATTCCAAAACAGACAGTTCTATTCCCACCGATCACAGATGGAAAGGGTGCTAACACCTTTCCTTTCCATAACCTACCCCTTACCCAGAAAACAAATCTCGAAAGGTCTTCCCTGTTCTTTTTACCCTTTTCTTTGTTGGATAAAAGAAAATTCGATGGAGACTCTTGCTAACCGCAACATTATGAATAAAAATGCAAAACCAATAAAGTCAGTTCTCCCACCGTATTAAAGAATTGGTGACTCTGCTAGGGATAAGTATTCAAAGTGGGGTTACCTTAGAGCTAGAACATATTTAAATTACTTTACTTGTTTGATTTGTGTGATTTATCTTTCGAGTTTATGTTTGGGTTATTGTTAAAGATCCTATACCCGGATCTAGGGCATCTTTTAGGTAAGTAGTAATAAATCATGGAAGTTATACGGTATAGACCGATATGGATGATATGATAGCTACATTAGTGCGATACTCTGGCTTGTACTAATGTTCCTTGAGTAAGTCAAGGATAACATTAGGCTTTCACATAATGTCATTAACCACTAACTGACCTTTAGAATCTTAAATTGACTCATCTTTGCCATTAGAAAGTAGTGAGATTCCCGGTATTGATGTAGACTGAAGTTGATTGATACTCAATACTACACTCATTGAGATTGGACTTTCGGGATATTTTGGCTGCAATTCAGATGCTTGAGCTGAAAGAATACCTGAGAGAAAGATCAATGATATGAGATCCCTAGAACCCAGTTACTATTGCTAGGACAGGTTGAGCCAACTAAACTTCAAAAGGATACTTACCTATAAACCTCATGCAAGCCTTTAAATGTAAGGTCTTTGTGTGACTTATTTGTGTTTTCTATTTTGTTTTAAGCATAAACATAACATCATGAACATCATAACATATCATTTTCACTAACCATTTCAAGGACCTGGGGATTTATCTCTTCTCCATTTTGTAGGTTATGGATTCCGCTCGCAGAAATACCATCCGGATCAACTTCGTATGAATACCTTCCAAGCTTAGGGAATTGGTCTTAAAGGTTCCTGAAAGTTCCCAATATAACAGAAGAAATTGTCACTTGCTCAATTTGGTTACTACTGGTTTTGACGAGGGTGTAATGAGCGTCCTATTCTAGTTCTTTGATCCTAAACACCATTGCTTCATGTTCCCCGATTATCAGTCGGTGCCCATGTTGAAAGAATTCTCTAAACTACTTGGAGTGTCGATGTTGGAGCAGATACCCTTCACAAGCTTAGAACAGGATCTAAAGTCTGAAGATGTTGCCACATCCTTGCACTTGAAGCCATCTGAAATTGAATCTAAGTGGGAAAGGAGAAGTGGGGGTTAAAGGTCTTCTTGCAAAGTTTCTAATAGAGAAAGCTCGGGTATTCCTAGACACCATGAGTTTTCATGCTTTTGAAGATATCTTGGCCCTCCTGATCTATGGGTTGGTATTTTTCCCTAATCCGGATCAACTTATAGATGTAAACACCATCGATATTTTCCTTACTCATAATCCAGTGCCTACACTGCTCGGGGATATCCTACATTCCTTCCATACTCGTACTATGAAGAAACGAGAAACTCTTATGTGTTGTATACCTTTTCTCTATAGGTGGTTTATTTTGCACCTTCCTCGATTGGTAATGAAGAATGAGCTAGGCTTAATATGGTTTCAAAGATTGACGTCTCTTTCTCACTCTGATATTTATTGGTGTTCCCGCTCTCAAGAAGACGTCTCTATTATTGATCGCTGCAGAGAGTTTCCTAATGTGCCACTCCTTGGCAATAGGGGAGACATCACTTATAACCCTTCTTTAGCCTTACATCAATTTGGTTACACACGAAGAGATGGTTATCATGATATGCTCATCTAGGGTATTGTGTTCGACTATGACAATGATCTACAAGGTTATCATCAGAGGCTCATACGCGCCTAGGGCATGGTTAAGAAGACTGATGGTAAGACTTTAGGGTACAGGAATTCCATCCCTTTGGAACCTTACCTCAAATGGGTGCGAGCTCGTGCTCAGAGTCTTATGATGCCATATCCCGCAATCTTACCAGTGATCTTAGAGCCTATTGCTCAATGGGACAAGTCTTGCATTATTCTCCATCCTGACATGCCAACAAACTTTGAAGAACTGCAAAGGTCTTGGATCCAACTCAAGGAAGAACGAGACACCTTTGAGGCTCAGTTCTATGACAGTGAGAAGAAAGTGTTGGAACTAACGAAGTAGCTTCACGAGGAGCAGAGCCTTAATGCCTATATCAACACAAAAAGGAAGCTTCCATGGGAAACCTAGGAGTTTTAAAAGTTTTTAATTTTATTTCTTTGTAAACTTTTATTTCATTTGAACTTACTAATAAAAAATCTTTGTTTCTGTTTTGATTAAAATAGTTTAAATCCCACGAGGTCCTTGAAAACATCGCATAAGCATGTCATGCATATCATTACATAAGAAGGTATTTCAAGACAGGTTTCTTATCCTTTTTCTCTTTATTTCAGCAAAAAGAAATGGCTCTTGAACAAAACATTAAGGATCTTCAAGCACAAAACACTCAATTCCAACAGATGTTTCTGGCTCTGGCTAAAGGAAGGGAAGATCTGAAAGCTCTCATTGTTAAAGAAAAGACAAAGAAGGAAAAGAAACAAATTAGCATCCTTAACATGGGGAAAAGGTTTAGAGGACCAGCCAAGCAAGCTCTTGAATTTGCAACCCCGTCAAATGAAGGGGATAATCAGGAAGAGGATAACAAGAAGATGAAAGTTGAAGATAACAGCCCAGGGTCTGATGAAGAGGAAGCAGGCTATTCTGAGGAACAATATCCTCCTGCTGGTGACAAGTATAAATAGCTGGAGGATCGTCTCAGTGCTATGGAGATTGAAAGGGTACCTAGTTTGGACTTTGAAGAGCTAGGGTTGGTCTCAGGAGTGGTCATCCCACAAAAACTCAAAGTTCCCACTTTTGCAAAATATGAAGGTGTTTCATGTCCCAAGCTTCATTTGAGCTCTTACACCAGGAAGTTCCAACCCCATACAACTGATAGGAAATTATGGGTTCACTTATTTCAGGAGAGTTTTTCGGGGACGTAGTTAGAGTGGTTCTATCAATTGGAAGGAACTAACATCTGCAATTGGGAATACTTGGCTGCTGCTTTTTACAAGCAGTATTAATACAATGCTGACCTCGCTCCAACCTGCACGCAACTCCAAAGCATGTCTATGGGTTCCAGTGAGGGTTTCAAAGATTACGCTTAAAAGTGGAGGGATCTTGCAGGTAGAGTCCAGCCTCCCGTGTCTGATAGGGAGTTGGTAGATATGATCTTGGGTACTCTGACAGACCCATTTTTCAACCATTTGATTGGAAGCTCTTCAGCCGGATTCACTGAGCCGATATTGACAGGAGAACGAGTGGAAGCTGGTATCAAGAGTGGTAAAATCCAAGGGGTCGCATCTTTAAGAACTGTGAAGAATCCGTTCAGTGGAAAGAGGGAGGTTAATGCTACCTATGGTCAAAGAAATCATGGTAAAGTTGAACACCGTCCAACGGTAGGAGCTATAATGATCTCCAAACCTGCATTAGCTCAATGAAAAAATAATCAACACATGAAGGATACGCCTAGAAGACAATTCACTAGAATCAACATGCCTTTATCTCAGGCATTGCAGCATTTGGTGAAGGCTGACTTAGTCACTATAAAGGATCCTCCCCAAAACCCAAATACTTCCTCTCCCCGTTACAATCCAAATTCATGGTGTTCTTACCACTCCAACAGTCTAGGGCATGACACGAATGATTGTTGGGCTCTGAAGAATAATGTCCAAGACCTTATTGATGCAAAGGAGATTGAATTTGATCCTCCTGAGACTCCCAATGTAATAACTGCACCAATGCCCAAGCATGACAAGGGTATCAATGTTGTTGATGATGTTATGTTTGTTTCTTCTGTGGGTGAATTGACTACTCCTCTTCCAGTTGTTAAGAAGAATCTCTTACGAGCCGATTTATTTCCGGGCTGTGGTGAAGGTTGCTAGCATTGTGCATCTCTACCCAATGGTTTCTCGTTGTTGAAGGTAGGTGTTCAACGTCTAAGAGACAACCGGGAGATCCTCTTTGAGAAGGTTCCCTATGCTAAAAGCTTGTGTGAGGATGTATCAATTATTACCATTTCTAATAATCCTGCAAGGATCTCCTCTAAAGGTCCTATAAGGATTACCGCCAACCCTAAAGTTGCTCCCTTAATCATCACCTCTCCAGGACCAATACCATGTTCCTCCGAAAAGGTTGTTCCTTGGAATTATGGAGCTGACATCTACTACCATGGAGTCAAGAAAGACCTTTTGGCTATCAAGAATAAATTTGCTGAAGATATTGATCCTAACATTGAGAATATTGTTGGGACCAGTAAGGTTACTAGAAAAGGAAGGATTTTCTCTCTGAAAATCTCTCTAAAGACCGTTGCTACTCCTGTTGTTATTCCTACTGCTGAGTGAACTGAGGCTCGGGGCAAAGAAGTATTGAGTGAGCCTGCCTGGACGGGGCACCTAAAGAAGCCATTCCCGAGGCCTCCGAGCAAGAAATGGAGAAAATTTTGAAGATCATACAAAAAAGTGATTACAATGTTGTGGAACAATTGGGGCAGACCCCCTCAAAGATTTCAATGCTAGATTTATTGTTATACTCTGAGGCCCATGCTAAAGCCTTGGTGAAGTTTCTGAAATACGCTCATGTGCCACAAGAGACTTTTTCCGACCAATTTGAGGATTGTGTTGCCAGTTTGACTGCCGATAATGGACTAGGTTTCTCCGATATTGATTTGACTCCTAAAGGAAGAAAACATAATGATGCACTGCATGTTTCTATTGAGTGTAGGGCACTACTTTGGCTCACGTATTAGTTGACACGGGTTTGTCTCTTAATGTTCTACCCAAAGGATCCTTAGATAGATTGGATTGTGAAGGACTTACATTGAAGCCCGATAACATTGTTGTGAGGGATTTTGATGGTTCCGAAAGAATGGTACACGGGGAGGTGGACATTCCAATTAAAGTTGGTTCCCAAACTTTTGACTCCACTTTCTATGTGATGGACATTCACCCGTCTTACTCCTGCTTACTATGGCGCCCTTGGATTCATGGGGTCGGCGCTGTCACTTTCACTTTGCATCAGATGTTGAAATATGTTGTAGACGGGAAGATTATTATAGACTGTGGTGAATAAGAATATATGGTAATCCACCTGAATTCTTTCAGATATGTCGAGATGGACGAAGAGTTCATTGAAACCCCCTGTCAGAATTTTGAAGAGGTTCCTCAGATGATCGTTGTTACCAAAGCTGCTACTGTTGTTCCAAAGATTACCAGGCCTCCATTGAAAATGGCTTCTCTAAAGGACGCCAAGGATGTGATTGAATAAGGTGGGTGTACTATTTGGGGAAAAGTCCCTGACATTCCCTATAAGTTTGACAAATTTGGTTTGGGTTTCACTTCAGGAGCTCAAAAAGTTGTTCGTCGTGCTCACGCCGGACCCCCACTATGCATCAGCAACCATGGAGTTAATACTGTGAAGGACGCTGACAGACTGCAACCTGGACAATTGGATCTTACCTACTATCACAATGGACTCAATAATTGGAAGGCTAGAGACTTTGTGCCTATCTCTTTTATCCAGGAGTAATTGTTTTTTTTTCTATTTTTGGGATATGTAATCTTTGAACAAATTAAACTCTAAACCTTGTGTCTTACCCGAGGCACAACGGTCTATTTGTGAGGGTTATCACACTTCATTTTCATATGTCATTAATAAATCGTTGAACGTTTTTCATTCAAACTTTACGCTCTCTGTCTTTTCTTTTTACTTTATTTTTCTAAAATAGTTATGTGCTCTTACACACACACTTATCAAATTGCAGATCCACATCCACCCTGAATCCCATTGATAACAGTTCTGCTATTTCCAATTATGACTTTGAAAATCTGATCTACCAAGCTAAGGACGAAGAGGAGAAATATTGTGAAGTACCGGGAGAGCTTGCTAGACTATTACAGCAAGAGGAAAGAGCAATACAACCTCATGAAGAGTCGGTTGAGGCAGTAAACTTGGGTACTGAGGAGAATAAAAAGTAAGTCAAGATAGGTTCCAACTTGGAGAATGGTGTCAAAGAACGGTTAATCTAAATGTTATGTGACTATGTTGAGATCTTTGCTTGGTCATACGAAGACATGATAGGGCTTGATACTGATATTGTGGTTCATCGTCTACCAAAAAAAGAAGACTACCCTCCAATGAAGCAAAAGGTTCGTCGTATGCATCCTGAGATGTCAGAAAAGATCAAGGCTGAAGTCATGAAACAGTTCAATGTCAGATTCTTAGATGTTACTTCTTATCCACAATGGGTCGTGAATGTGGTACTGGTACTTAAGAAGGACGGTAAAATGCGTATGTTTGTGGATTATAAATATTTGAATAAGGCGAGCCCCAAGGATGATTTTCCGCTTCCCCATATTGACGCTCTGGTTGACAACACCGTATAGAATAAGATATTCTCCTTCATGGACGATTTCTCCAGTTATAATCAGATCAAAATGGCGCCTGAAGACATGGAGAAAACAACTTTCATCACACAGTGGGGAACTTTCTGCTACAAAGTTATGCCTTTTGGGTTAAAGAATGTCGGGGCAACCTATCAGCATGCTATGGTAGCTTTATTCCATGATATGATCCATCACGAGATAGAGGTCTACGTTGACGACATGATAGCCAGGTCTCAGACTGAAGAAGAACACCTTGATCATTTGCAAAAACTGTTTGAAAGGATGAAGAAGTACAAGTTGAGGCTGAACCCGAACAAGTGCACCTTTGGAGTAAGATTTGGTAAACTCCTAGGTTTCGTCTTCAGTGGCAAAGGTATTGAGGTAGATCTTGCAAAAGTTAAAGCTATTCAAGAGATGCCAAATCCCTGCACCGAGAAGGAAGTTAGAGGTTTCTTAGGACGTCTAAACTATATTGCCAGATTCATTTCCCACCTAACCGCTACTTGTGAGCCAATATTCAAATTACAAAGAAAGATCAAGTAGTGAAGTGGAACGACGGTTTCCAGATGGCCTTTGACAGAATCAAAGAATATATTCAAGAACCTCCAATTCTAATGCCTCCAATTGAAGGAAGACCTCTGATCATGTACTTAACAGTGTTAGAAAATTCAATGGGGTGTGTGCTGGGGCAACATGACGAGTCTGGTCAAAAAGAGCATGCAATATACTACCTTAGTAAAAAGTTTACCAACTTTGAAACAAGATACTCACTGCTCGAGAAAACTTGATGCGCTTTGGCATGGGCTGCTCACTGACTAAGACAATATATGCTGACTCACACTATCTTATTAATATCTAAAATGGATCCTATCAAATACATATTCGAGAAGCCTGCTCTCTTCAGAAGAATAGAAAGATGGCAAAGGTTCTGACCGAATACGACATTCAATACACTACTCAAAAGGTAATCAAAGGAAGTGTACTAGCTGATCATTTGGCTCATCAGGCTGTAGAGGACTACCAATCAATGAATTTTGAGTTCCTGGACGAGAACATTATGTTAGTAACTGACTGTGAAGAACCTGGACCGGATGGAGGACCAGAAAAAGGATCTCGATGGACCATGGTTTTTGAAGGAGCTTCCAATGAACACGCCAATGGCATTGGTGATGTGATTATCTCGCTTGAAGGCTGTCATACACCCTTCACTTCTAGACTATGTTTTAACTGTACCAACAATATGGTCGAATATGAAGCATGCATTATAGGTATCAAGGATGATATTTACATGAGGATCAAGTTCTTATAAGTATATGGAGATTCAACCTTGGTGATCAGTCAAAACACGAAGCATGGGACACGAACCATCCTAATCTCATCCCCTCCCGAGAGCATGTGTTGACATTGGTCCCATATTTTGAAGAGATTACCTTTGAACATGTTCCACGAGAAGAAAATCAGTTAGCGGACACGCTAGCTACCATGTCATCCATGTTTAGGGTCGGATGGGATAACGAAGCCCCTCAGATCACTATCGAAAGACTAGATGAATCGGAATACTGTTATGAGATTGATATTGAGGAAGTAGAGGAAAAGCCTTGGTTTCACGAGGTGAAAAGGTATCTTAAAACCAAATAATACCCTGAGGGAGAATCTATAAATGACAAGAAGTTTCTAAGAAGGTTCTCTGCCAAGTTCTTCCTCAGTAACAAAATTCTCTACAAGCGCAACCATGATTCCACTTTACTTCGGTGTGTGAAAAAGAGAGAAGCAGAGAAGATTATGGAGGATATGCATGAAGGTACCATTGGCACCTATTCTAGTGGGCACATGATGGCTAAGAAGATTCTGAGGGCATGTTACTATTGGTCCACTATGGAAGCAGACTGTCATCATCACTCCTGAACTTGTCATAAATGTCAAATCTATGCTGACAAAGTACATGTGCACCTGGTTCCTTTAAATGTCTTGACTGCTCCATGGCCATTCGTAATGCGGGGAATTGATATGATTGGAGAGATTAGACCTACCACTTCCAATGGGCACCGCTTCATCCATGTTGCCATTGATTACTTCATGAAGTGGGTAGAGGCAACCTCATTCACTTCTGTTACCAAGAACATTGTGGCACGGTTCATCAGGCATAATCTTATATATCGGTATGTGTTGTACCCCAAAATTTTCCCTCCCATAATCTTCAAAATTTGCCAAGTCAAAGCTTCAAAATCTCCCCAAGGGTTGCACAGTTCAAGGGCCTCCTAACAGTCAAAAACTAGGGTTTTGGTTTTGACCAAGAAATTGAAGTTTCCAAGGGTCCAATCAAGTCCCACATGCCTACAAACATGGTCAAGCATCTTCATACCAAGTTTCAAGACTTACAGCACAAAATTGCACAGTCAAAAACCCTAATTGCACTACAGTCAACTGCAGGGGCAAAATGGTCATTTGACAGTCAAAAGTTCAAATTTTTGGTCAACATCTCATTTTGAAGCCACAAACATCATTTGATCAATTCTTGATCATGATTCTGAAAGCTTGGCTCAAAAAGTCTCAAGATGCAAAAGTTTCCATATTTGGACAGTTGAAAAAGTCAACTGTAACTTGACCAAGGCATAACTTCCACATGGATTATCAGAAAAATTCCATCCAAATCTCATTTTGAAGAGAAAGACATTTCCTACAACTCCTCTTCATACTTCAAGTCCAAGAAATTCTCTCACAAAAAGTTATCAATTTCAACATTATAGGTCATTTTCAAAAGTCAACAAAAAGGGACTTTAAGTCAAAGGCCATAACTTGAGATTGGTAAATAAAAATGACATGGAACCAAAGGCATTGGTTATAGGACTTCAAGACCTTTCCAAAATGTCCAAGAACATGATCAAAGCTTAAAAATTGAGCAAGATATGCCTTGTGGAAGTTGGGAAAGTTTTGGGTATTTTGAAAAGTCAACTTTGCTTCAAATGTCTTAAAATTGCTAATGGGCCACATTTTCTTCCAAGATTCATCATCCAAAGCATATGCACGACCATTTGGCCCAAAGGGGAGTTATTCATCATTTTTATTTATTTATTTGAATTTTTAATTACAATTAATTCATTTAAATTAAATAAAATATGGAAAAATACTAAACCAAAGTTTTTAAATCTTTTTGTGCAAGATAAACTCTTCTTAAAGGCTCAAGATTCGTGCATAATCAAAATTGGAAGGTTTTGCCACGATTGGAATCAAAAACATGTGAAAAAAGATTTGGAAGATATGCCATGAAAATCAAATATTGTTTTCATCAATGCAAGGATTTGTGGACTCAGAATTTTAACCCTAATACATTCCATACATAAGCAAGATGCAAACCTAATGCCAAGGGACCTGAATGCTGCGCCCCATCTCAAGAACCAAGCTTGCACTTTTGTCAAAAAAATCAAAAACTGAAAACTACATTCCAGTGCGATTCAAAGGAAAAGAACTATTCCATTGCCTTCCTGAGACATCAAGGAAGCTTCCTGGATCAAAATCACTGCTTCTAACGCAAAGAAACGGTAGAACGCAGTTACCCTGTACCTGATTTTTTCTTTAATCGTATTCAAATCTACACGCCATATCCATGCATTTTTATTGTTGATTTATACTAATGAGTTGATTCTGAAGCTAGTAGTATGATTTAATTGAAGAATTATTGCATATATGAAGAGTTGCCATGAACGATGCCTAGGGTTTCAGAAACCTTGAATTGGGGTTTCTCAGTTATGGAAAAATTGGGACGTGAGACTTAGACCATTAAACTCAGGAAGCTTGGACGATCTTAACACACTATTCGCGCTCAATTTATGAGCCACCATATTCTAATCGCTGTTTTTGTACTTGCCATTTAGTGGGGGTTTAAAACCCCCGCTATTCAGTTTGTTTTTGTTTCAGGTACAGCAAGCAAGTGGGGAAGAAGATGAGGTGTAAGGCGATGGTTGGCGTATTTGAAATTCGCGCGAAAATCATCCACTAACCCTTGTTTTGCTTTATGTTATTTGTTTTCTATACAATATTCAAAACGCGTGAATGGCTCAGTGGTAAGGCACATGGTATGGTAAGCGATGGGACCTGGGTTCGATTCCAAGGTCCCCCTATCCCTTCAATATTATTTTTTCTAATGTCATTCCATGCAGCTTGCTCCCTGAAGACCAGCATGCAACTCATAATCCAAACGTGCCACATGGCCACTGAGGGCAATCCAAAGGTTAAGATCTGATGAACACCATGGACACTGGTCAAGGCACACACACGCAAGCCAATAAAGTCAACGAGGCCAGGAACTCTATGGGCCAAAAATGCTGGATGATACCTCCCACTTGGGGTCAACACCCCCTAGGGTTTGTGTTTATTTTCTTTTTCTATCTTTTTTTATTATTTGTTTAATTTAATTATTTCCTCTTAAAACTTTAAATTAATATTTTTCTCAACATAAAAAATAATAAAAAATCAGAAAGTCATAAAAATTAAAATATATTTCATTTAAATGTTATTTTTTGTAAAAAATGTCTTATTAATTAATTAGTTTTTTTATTCTAGGATTAACTTTAACATTTTCTTAATAAATTTAAAATTTGTAGAATTAGGTTTTAATTACTTTTATCTTTTTCTTTTCTTTTATCATTATTAATTATTAATTATTTTCTTGTAAATAAAATTGCATTAATTAATTAGGTTTAATTTTAGGTTCAATTTTAATAATTTTTCTTAATAAATAAAAATAGTTAGAATTAGGGTTAATTAATTTTTTAGTTTCATTTAATTCTCCTATTAAAAATCCATAAATACAAAAACTCACAAATCTTTTCTTTAATTTAATTAATTTGTTAATCATAATTTAATTTCATTAAAAAGGGTCCAACGCCCTCGCATTCGATCGTAATTCCAATTCGCGCGTTTATTTTATTTCCTCCTTTTATGTAATTCTCCCAAAGCCGTGTAAATTAAACATTTATATTTCTCGCACCTTTATTTTATGTCAAATCGGGTCCTGGATTTAATTTGGCGATGTGGACCCGCGCCTTTGTAATAGTTTAGGAACTTTATATTTCTCGCAACCTTTTAATTGCTAATAAATTACATGCAAGAATGAATGTTAAAATAAAAGCAACGCGTAGATCACCCCCGACATGAACAAGATAAATGTAAACGAACATGACACACAAATCACACACCACCCCTAGGGTACGCCTCACTGTTGCCTTGCCCCTCGAAAGGTGATCGTCGAGTAGAGGATGTTTTAGTAAGTCCTCATGATCCGGGAACCTGGCATGAGGGTAGCTTCTAAGGTGTCTTCCTATTGCTCCGGTGATCACCATGTCCCGAACTTCGAATTGACCCGAACACCTCCAACGGTGGTGCTACTTACCTCTCAATGGTGGGATGGCACTACTTTAAAGGACATTTACACAGACGAATTCCTTAGGGTAGGTAGACGACTCTAGATACTTGCTCTAATTTCAAAACAAATCAAAAATACTTTTCACACCGACACCTTTTCAAAAAGCTTTCAAAAGCAACTTTTCAAACACTCTTGAGGACTGATACAAGAGTCGAACTGAAATTTTCAAAGAAACTTTTTAAAAACCCACAGTTGAAAAGCAAGCAAACCATTTTTGAAAACACAATGAGCAAGTATCTAAGAGCCCATGGATAACCATGGATAGAAAGGGTGCTAACACCTTCCCTTTCTATAATCTACCTCCCGAACCGAGAGCAATCTCTATAAGGAATTTTTCTGTGCTTTTGTCCTTTCCATTTGGAGAAAATAAAAGACGGTGGCGACTCTTGCTTACCGCGACATACGCGATCCAGCTTTAAATAGTCAGTTCCAGATCCACCGATGACAGAACTGGCGACTCTGCTGGGGACTAAACTTAAAGTGACGTATACCTTAGGGTAGTTCATAACTGTGTTTTCAATTGTATTGACTTGTTTGCTTTAAAATTGTGGGTTGCATGGGAGTTACATAGATCCTAACCCGGATCTGGGGATACCCTGTTTAGGTAGCATAAGCTGTGAGGGACCTGTCCGGCGTAGACCGACACGGGTGAAGCAGTGGCTACGTTGGTGTGGCACCTTGGTCTGTACCGATATCCCTTGTGTTGCAACGAGGAGAATATGGGTCTTCTGAGGAGTCATTAAGCACCAACAACCTTAGAACCTTAAAAGACACAACTTGGCCATTAGAACAGTAGCAGTATGCTACGCCCATTGAGGCTAAACTCTCGTGATGGTTCTGGCTGCAAGAAAAGATTGCGATGCTAGAGTTATGATCGATTGAGGGTAGTCAATGATATTGGGATCCTCTAAGAACCCGGTTACTTTGATAGGACAGGTATGAACCAACAAACTGAAAGAGGGTAATACCTAGACCTCATGCTGGCCTAAACTTTAAGGGTCTGTCTTGTGTGACTTGTGTGCCTTACCATGTTTGCCTTCGTATCTATTTGTGGTGTGCTTTATCATAACATCATAACATCATGAGCATTGCATGCATCCTGCATAAGGACTGACCATTTCAAAGACAAGAGGGTTTCACCTTTGCTCTGTTTTGTAGGACACCATGATACCTGTGCGAAGGAATACTATCCGGTTCAACTTTGTTCACTCACCTGAGTTGCTTGAAGAGTTGGTTAGCAGAATTCCAAATACCACTTCCTTCATTCAGAGGCATGGTTCTCTTCTCAGTTTAGTCACTGCAAAGCGGGATCAACAGTTGATGAGTGTGCTGACCCAGTTCTATGACCCTTTGTACCAGTGCTTCACCTTTCAAGACTTCCAGCTGGTCCCTATCCTGGAAGAATTCTCTGATTTTCTTGGTATCCCTATCTTGGATCAGACTCCCTTTACTGGTTGGGAAAAGACCCTCGGGCTTGAGGAGGTTGCTGCAGCTCTTCCCTTAACACATCAAGAGGTAATGGACAACTGGGTAACTAGAAGTGGAGTTAAGGGTTTCTTGGCCAAGTTTCTGATTGGTAAAGCTAACAGTTTCTGGAATGACCTGGACTTTAGGGCATATGAAGACATCCTAGCTCTCTTAATCTATGGGCTAGTCTTGTTTCCCAATCCTGACAACTTCATCAATGTCACTGCCATAAGGATCTTTATGTCTCAGAATCCTGTACCCACTCTCTTGGGTGATATCCTGCAACAACTTTATGCTCGTACTACCCGAAGACAAGGAACTCTATGGTGTTGTATCCCTTTGTTGGTGAGGTGGTTTATTTCGCACCTCCCTAAGTTCGTGCTGAAGAACCAAGAAGGAAGAGGTTGGGCTCATAGGTTAATGTCTCTCACCGATAAGGACATCATTTGGACTTGCAGAGGTTTGGATGAAGTAGCTGTTATTGATCGATGCGGAGAATACCCTAATGTTCCGTTGGTTGGTACCCAAGGAGGAATCTCTTACAATCCATGTCTAGCACTCCGTCAGTTTGGAAGGGCCAGAAGAGCAGGACCCCATGAGATGTTGGTGCCTCACATCAGCTTTGAGTTTCAGGTGGATAGTGATGAGCTGCGTCGTAGGTTCATCAAGGCCTGGGACAAAGTTCATAAAGCTGACCCACAAGAGTTAGGGCCAAAGACTTCTTTACCTATGGAAGCCTACTACAAATGGGTTCGTATCCGTGCTCAGAAGTTAGGTATGCTGTATGAAGCTGTCAGACCCGTCATTCTTGAGTGTCCTGACAAAGATGGGGTTCCTCCAACTGTCCTCCCTCCTCAGATACCCACTGATTATGAGACATTAAAGAGGTCTTGGTCGCAACTGCGAGAAGAACGGGATTCTTACCGGGAAAAGTTCAACGAGCAGGAATTGAAGATCCAGAAGCTGACAAAGCAGTTGGAGAATGAGCGAACTCTGAATGACTACATCCGGACTGAGAAGAGGAGACCATGGGATCAATGAAGAGCTCTGGATGTTTTTTTCGTAGTTTTATTTCCCTTTTCAGTATTTCCCTTTTATGTAAACGCCTAAGGGCAACCTGTTGAACAATTTAAGTTTCAAAGTTGAATCTAATGAAGTGTGTTCCTTTTTTGTTTACAAAGTTGATTCCCGATTATCTTTGAAAACATAAATCATACACATATCATTCATCATGTGCATAGCAGGTTTTATTCTTTTCAGGTTGCTTACCGTTCTTCGCTGTTTATTTCAGCATCATGAATCCTGACTCATCATCAACCGAGATGTCCATCAAGGCTCTTCAGGCGTAGAATGCGCAATTTCAGGAACTAATCATGGGTTTGGCTCAGGGCCAAGAAGAGCTGAAGGCTCTGCTCCTGAAGAAGGAGAAGAAGAAGAAGAAGAGAACTGTCCTTTTCAACTCGGGCCGAAGGTTTGGCAACACTCTGCAGAATGAAGAGGCTGGTTCTTCTATAGGCAAGAGTAGTCCCCAAGAGGGAAAAGGTCCTAGTCCGGTAGTCTCTGACAACGAGACTGATTTTGATGAGGAACAGTATCCTCCTGCAGAAGACCGGTACAAGCAGTTGGAGGACAGACTGAATGCTATGGAGATCCAACAAGTGACTGGGCTGGATTTTGGAGACTTGGGTTTGTCTACTGGTGTGATCATTCCTCATAAGTTCAAAGCACCATCCTTTACCAAGTATGACGGGGCGTCTTGTCCCAAGCTACACCTCATATCATATGTGCGGAAGATTCAACCGTACTCAGTGGATAAGAACTTGTGGATCCACTTCTTCCAGGAGAGTCTTTCAGGGACTCATCTCGAATGGTTCTATCAGCTGGATGGAACCAAGGTTCGTAACTGGGAGGAGTTGGCTACTGCTTTCTATAAGCAGTATCAATATAATGCCGACCTTGCCCCTACACGTACCCAACTCCAGGGTATGTCGCTAGGTTCAAGCGAAGGTTTTAAAGAGTATGCACAGAAGTGGAGGGATCTGGCTGGCAGGGTGCAGCCTCCGTTGACTGACCGGGAGTTGGTAGACATGTTCTTGGGGACCCTATCTGGGCCGTTTTTCAATCATCTTATCGGTAACTCGTCTGCAGGGTTCACTGATCTTATTCTGACTGGAGAGAGAATAGAGGCTGGGATGAAGTCTGGTAAAATTCAGAAGGGTGCATCGTCAAGCTCTGAGAAGAAGCCCTTTAAAAAGGAGGCCAGTGCTGTATATGGGTCTAGAAGACAAGAGAAACCTGAGCGCTGCCAATCTGTCAACGCGGTGATGATTGCTAAGCCTGCTGCCGCTCCTCGGCAAGCCAATCCTCCAAGGGCTGAAAGACCTAGAAGGGAGTTTACCCGTTTGAGTATGACCCTATCGCAGATCTTGCCGCAGTTGTTGTCCACCAATCTAGTGACTGTCAGAGAGGCCCCAAAGGTTGTGAATACGGCTTCTCCCAAATACAATCCAAATGCCCGCTGTTCTTATCACTCCGATAGCCCGGGGCATTCCACTGATGACTGTTGGGCCTTAAGGAATAAGGTACAAGACCTTATTGACGCAAAAGAGATACAGTTTGAAGCGCCTGAGAGGCCAAATGTGGTGACTGCTCCTATGCCCCAGCATGGAGTAAATGCCGTGGATGAAGATGTATACGCCGTTTCTGTGGATGATGTGGCTACTCCCTTAATGACCATCAAGAGGAACCTACTGCTGGCCGGTTTATTTTCGGGTTGTAGTGAAGGTTGCCTTTTCTGTGTTGTTTCCCTATCTGGTTGTCCTTTGCTGAAGTTGGGCATCCAAAGCCTAATGGATAGCAAAGAGATTCTGTTTAAGAAGACTGTTGTTCAGTTTGTTCCGGTGGAAGAAGTTTCCGTTGTTACAATCTTTAATAATCCAATCAAGGCTCTCCCAAGGAAGTCGGTTCAAATCATGACTGTCGCACTTGTTGTTATTACTGTTCTGGGGCCTCTCCCCTACGAATCTGATAAGGCTGTCCCCTGGCACTATGGGGAAGACGTGTATGTGAATGGAATCAAACAAGAGTTCAACACTGGCACCAGCATCAGCAATATCACTGGTCCAGCAAAGGTTACCCACAGTGGCAGGCTCTTCTCGCCTGACATTGCACCGCCCGCTATTCGAAGACCCCTCACTATAACACCTACAAGTGTACCTGTTCCTGTTCCTGATCAAGTCGTTTCCCCTACTGCCGAGTCATCTAATGCTCGGGGCAAAGGGATTGAAGATGAGCCTGCCCGGATGGAGGCACCAAGACCTGTAAATGCTGAGGCCTCCCAACAAAAGATGGAGGAAATCCTGAAAATAATCAAGAGGAGTGACTTTAATGTTGTCGAGCAGCTGGGGCATACACCCTCCAAAATCTCCATGCTCTCCTTGCTACTGTGCTCAGAGGCCCATGCTAAGGCCTTGATCTCATTTCTCAAGACGACCCATGTGCCACAGGAGACATCTGTCGTCCAGTTTACTGATTGCGTAGCAAATCTGACAGCGGACAATGGTTTGGGTTTCTCGGATGCTGACCTTACTGCCAAGGGAAGCGACCATAATGATGCCCTGCATGTCTCTATTGAATGCAGGGGCACTACTCTTGCGCACGTGTTGGTGGACACTGGTTCTTCCCTAAATGTGCTACCCAAGAAGGCCTTAGACCGTTTGGATTGTGAAGGCCTGGAGCTGAAACCTAGCAACATCATCGTCATAGCCTTTGACGGTTCCAAGAGGATGGTCCATGGAGAGGTAGACATTCCTATCCGGGTGGATTCTCAGGTGTTCGACTCTACTTTCTATGTGATGGATATCCGTCCATCGTATTCTTGTCTACTGGGTCGACCTTGGATCCACAAAGCTGGGGCAGTGACCTCTACCTTGCACCAGAAGCTCAAGTACCCCGTCAGAGGGAAGATTGTCACTGTGCAGGGAGAGGAGGAGTATATGGTGAGCCATTTGAATTCCTTCAGATATATTGAGATGGACGGGGAGTTTATTGAAACCCCCTTTCAGCATTTCGAAGAGGTATCTCCAACTTTAGCAGCAGCAGAAACAGTGGTCGAAGAGGATGTTCCTTTGAAGATGGCTTCCTTGAAGGATGCCCGGGCTGTGGTCAAGAAAGGTGAATGTGCTAACTGGGGCAGGCTCCCTGATTTTACACAGAAAACTGACAAGTTCGGACTGGGTTTTACTGCAGAGGGTCAGAAGGCTATGCGGAAGGCAAAGATCAGAAGACCTCCTGTGATCATTACCAACCCAGGAGTGAATGCTGTAGGAGATGAAGATGAAGTGGGAGAGTCAGAGTTCAATAGCTGGATCTACCCGACAACTGAGGGCGGATTGACCAATTGGATTGCCAAAGACCATACTCCTGTTACTTTTGTTACGCAGTAATAAACTTCTTTGTTTTGTTATTTGTAATAAACAATAAATTGAACTCTATGGCCCGGTGTCTTACCCGAGGCACCGTGGCTTCATTTGTGAGGGCATATAAATTGTCATTTCATATATCATAAATAAATATCTTGGACGTTTTCTCACATTTCAAATCTTATGCTCCTTTTCTTTCGTTCCTTCCTTTATATATTTCAAAACAGCTGTATTTACACACACTCACTCATACAGGTTTCAATCCACTCTGGATCTCACTGGTAATGACTCTGCTACTGCCAATTATGACTTCGCAAATCCGATCAAATTAGCCGAAGACGAAGGTGAAGATGATTATGAAGTGCCTGGCGAGCTTGCAAGACTGTTACTCCAGGAAGAGAGGGCAATTCAACCACACGAAGAGCCAGTGGAAACAATAAATCTGGGTACTGAGGCAGACAGAAAGGAGGTAAAGATTGGTGCCAACCTAGAGCTCAGCGTAAAGCAACGGTTGACTCAAATGTTACATGATTACATGGAGATCTTTGCCTGGTCCTACGAAGACATGCCCGGGTTGGATACCGATATTGTGGTCCATCACTTGCCTACCAAGGAAGACTGCCCTCCGGTTAAGTAGAAGGTCCACCGTATGCGTCCAGAGATGTCTGAGAAGATCAAAGCCGAGGTTATGAAACAATTTGATGCCGGGTTCCTTGCAGTGACTTCTTACCCTCAGTGGGTTGCTAATGTGGTGCCGGTACCAAAGAAGGACGGTAAGGTCAGAATGTGTGTCGACTACAGGGATCTGAACAGGGCCAGCCCCAAAGATGACTTCCCTCTACCTCACATTGATGTCCTCGTTGACAATACTGCTCAGCATAAGGTGTTCTCTTTCATGGATGGTTTTTCAGGTTACAATCAGATCAAGATGGCACCTGAAGACATGGAAAAAACTACCTTTGTTACTCAGTGGGGCACCTTCTGCTACAAGGTCATGCCTTTTGGACTAAAGAACGCTGGGGCAACCTACCAACGTGCCATGGTGGCTTTATTTCATGACATGATCCATCATGAGATAGAAGTGTATGTTGACGACATGATCGCAAGGTCCCAGACTGAGGAAGAGCACCTAGATCATCTGCAGAAATTGTTTGACCGTCTGAAGTTGTACAAGCTGAGGTTGAACCCGAACAAGTGCACCTTCGGGGTCAGATCTGGAAAGTTGCTAGGCTTCGTTGTAAGTGACAAGGGCATTCAAGTGGACCCTGCCAAGGTTAAAGCTATTCAAGAGATGCCGGTTCCTAAGACAGAGAAAGAGGTCAGAGGCTTTCTAGGACGCCTGAATTACATTGCTCGGTTCATCTCACACCTAACTACTACCTGTGAGCCAATCTTCAAGCTGCTAAAGAAAGATCAGGTAGTACGTTGGAATGATGAATGTCAGGCTGCTTTTGACAGAATCAAAGAGTATCTCCAAGAACCACCCATTCTTATGCCACCGGTTGAAGGGAGACCTCTGATACTATACCTGACAGTACTCGACAGCTCAATGGGGTGTGTGCTGGGGCAGCATGACGAGTCTGGCCGAAAAGAGCATGCCATTTATTACCTTAGCAAAAAGTTTACTGACTGTGAGACCCGATACTCACTACTCGAGAAAACTTGCTGCGCTTTGGTATGGGCTGCTCGCCGGCTGAGACAGTATATGCTGACTCACACTACCTTGTTGATCTCAAAGATGGATCCTATAAAGTACATATTTGAAAAGCCTGCTCTGTCTGGGAGAATAGCAAGATGGCAGATGATCTTGACAGAATACGACATCCAGTACACAACCCAGAAAGCCATCAAGGGAAGTGTATTGGCAGACCACTTGGCACATCAGGCCGTAGACGACTATCAGTCAATGAACTTCGAGTTTCCGGACGAGAGCATCATGATAGTGATTGATTGCGAAGTACCTGGACCGGATGAAGGACCCGAGGAAGGATCCCGATGGTCTATGCACTTTGACGGAGCCTCCAACGCTTTGGGTAACGACATTGGCGCTGTGATCATATCCCCCCAAGGCACTCATACTCCACTCACTGCCCGACTATGTTTCAACTGTACCAACAACATGGCGGAGTATGAGGCGTGCATCATGGGTCTTCAAGCTGCGATCGAACTAAGGATCAAGTTTCTGAGTGTCTTCGGAGATTCCGCTCTCGTGATCAATCAGATCAAAGGAGAGTGGGATACGAAACATCCGAATCTTATTCCTTACAGAGGATGTGTGTTGACCTTGATCCCCCACTTCACTGAGATAACCTTTGAACACTTCCCGAGAGAGGAGAATCAGCTGGCGGATGCGTTAGCTACAATGTCTTCTATGTTCAAGGTCAAATGGGACAATGAGGCTCCCCGGATCATCATCTGGAAACTGGACGAACCGGCATACTGTTTTGATCTCGAGACTGAATTGGTGACTGAGAAGCCTTGGTACCATGAAGTGAAGAGATATCTGGAAGCTCAGGAATACCCTGAAGGTGCATCTGTCAACGATAAAAAGTTCTTGAGAAGGTTCGCAGCAAAGTTCTTCCTTAGCAACGACATCTTGTACAAGCGAAACCATGATTCGACCTTACTGCGTTGTGTGGATAAGACTGAAGCAGAAAGGATCATGGAAGAGCTACATGAAGGGACCTTCGGAACACATTCCAGTGGACACACCATGGCGAAGAAAATCCTTCGGGCAGGGTATTTCTGGTCCACAATGGAAGCAGACTGCTACCAACATTCCCGGACATGCCATAAATGCCAGATATACGCAGACAAAGTGCATGTTCCTCCAGTTCCTCTAAATGTTCTGACTGCGCCTTGGCCGTTTGCAATGTGGGGCATAGACATGATCAATGAGATTAAACCTACGGCATCCAACGGGCATCGCTTCATCCTGGTAGCGATTGATTACTTCACGAAGTGGGTTGAAGCAGCTTCCTACGCTATGGTAACCAAGACTGTTGTGGCACGGTTCATTCGGCATAATCTGATCTGTCGATACGGTGTCCCAGAAAGGATTATTACAGACAACGGTACCAATCTCAATAACAAGATGATCACTGAGCTCTGCGAGCAGTTTAAGATACATCACCATAACTCTTCTCCTTACAGACCGAAGATGAATGGGGCTGTAGAAGCAGCAAATAAAAATATCAAGAAAATCGTGCAGAAGATGACAGTGACTTACAAAGATTGGCACGAGATGTTACCGTTCGCTCTACATGGGTACCGTACCTCAGCCAGGACGTCAACCGGGGCAACTCCTTTCTCCTTGGTCTACGGTATGGAGGCAGTCTTACCGATCGAAGTGCAAATACCCTCTCTCTGGATAATGAAGGATGCAAATCTGAACGAAGATGATTGGATCTAGACACGACTTGATCAGCTAAACCTTATTGATGAAAAGAGACTCGCTGCTATCTGTCATGGTCAGACGTACCAAAAATGAATGATCAGGGCATTTAACAAAAAGGTCAGACCACAGGAATATCGAGTTGGGGATCTGGTAATCAAGCTAATCATCCTTCCTCAGAGTGATCCAAGGGGCAAATGGACCCCCACGTACGAAGGGCCATTTGTGGTTAAACATGTGTTCTCAGGAGGAGCCATGATTTTAACCAACATGGATGGTGACGACCTTCCTCACCCCGCTAATGCAGACATAGTAAAAAGATACTACGCATGAAAAAGACCCGCTAGGCTGACATGCCTAGGCAAAAGTTAGGGCTTCCCAACGAACCAAAAGGGTTCGGGCAAAATGAAGGGATGAAATGTAAAAAATCTGTACACCCGGCAAGTCGAAAACCTGAAAAGGCGGCTTGGGCAAAAATGGGTATCCCGGTGGACTGAAAACCCGAAAGGGCGGTCCAGGCAAAAGTTAGGGATAAAGCGTAATACTATGTCTCATTGGATCACTTTGCATCCAGAATCCGGTATCTACATCAAGTTCAGACGACATCGATCAGTCAGCTTCATCTTCAACCAAGGTCATCAAGTGATGAGACGCTCGGAGATATAAAAGCAATAGCAGAGTTGAAACCCAGTGGGATCATTCATTTCACACAGCTGTTTTATTTTCTCTTGTACAAAATTGTATAAACTCTTTCGTTCGGCGGCATTCTCTTACTAGGATGTCAGCCTCTTATACATAAACGCCTATTTACAGGCAAATTCAAAATCAATACAAATATACTTTTCAGTTAGAATTGCCAATTGTTTCTCCTTTTCTGTTTTGTTTTGCGAAGAACGTCCAAGGTTCAATTTGTGATATATGCATTGACAATAATTTGCTAACTCATAAATATTTGCATACGAAACAAAGGATTAATTACAAGTAACATTAGAAACAGGGGCAATAAAGAGTTGTCTAAGCAATCTAATTGTTCTATCCACTAAAGGTACCAAGGTAGGTTCAGCTGAAGGACATAACCAGTACATCCCAATTCCCCAGAGAGTGAGCCAGCAAGTCAGTACACTCTCCTCAAGCGAAGCTATTATCAAACTTAAGGAAGTTGGGTATCCTCCAGCAAATCTCAACACTCCCCAGCAATATACAGACATTCTTAGCAAGCATCCCCGACAGTCTTGGCCTAAAGATTGTTCCTCGGCGGTGTATCAAACATTCAATGGAATCACTTCCCCGATACAGTTCAAAACTTCCCCAGAAGAGTCCAATCCAGTTTCCCCAAGAAAGTTGGAATCCATCTCCCCAAGCAGTAAGCTTATCCCCAGTAGATTCTGGAAGCTTATCCTCGCAGAGCACGAACGCGTCTCCCGGCTTTATTCAAAGAGTTATTTCCCTACCAGGATATAACTGGGTTATCCTCAGCCAAAAGCCACGGAAAGATCGTCCTCGGCGAAGTCTCTCTTATCCCCAGTGAAGCTCATCAACACTTCCAACATATCAATGGTATCCCCAGTGAAGTTACCATCAACATTTCAGTAATGTAACTCTCTCCCCATAGAGTATGGTTTCCCAGCAAGATCGTTAGAGTACTTTTCTCCCTGCAGAGTAATCCATTCGCCAAGCTTATTCCCCAACGGAGTTATCTTCTCCTACCAGTATTCTTGCAATCATCATCCCCAGCGGAAGCAAGGATCTATTCTCCAACATCAGCCCAGGAGTGACTTCCCGGCACCCGTCAAGGATTTATTTTCCTAGACAAAAACATACATAAACATCACATTTCCATACATTATAGCATGCATATACGCATCATATCTTACAATCTCATTTATGTTGAGAACATCATTGCTTGATTCATATCATGCATTGCATATGACTGACCTTTACCTTTCAGGAAAGATCTAGTTAAGTTCTCAAGCTATATTTCAAGACCTTGTCTGGTTCAGTTAAATCGACCCTAAGATTTTACTGTTTCTTATCCAGTCAAAGGCCTTCTCTGGTTCAGTCAGATCGACCCTAAGATCTCCCTGTTTCTTATCCAGTTGAAGACATTCCAAGACCTAGACCGGTTCAGTTAAATCGACCCTAAGATTTCTCTGTTTCTTATCCAGTCAAAGGCCTTCTCTGGTTCAGTCAGATCGACCCTAAGATCTCCCTGTTTCTTATCCAGTTGAAGATTTCAAGACCTTGTCCGGTTCAGTTAAATCGACCCTAAGATTTTCCTGTTTCTTATCCAGTCAAAGGCCTTCTCTAGTCCAGTTAAATCGACCCCTAACAGATTTTCCTGATAAAGACTCAGTTGAAGACACCCAAGGTTCTCTCAGTGTTCCTGTTGAGGTAGTAACCATCCCTGGTTCATTCATCACCTTTTGAAGATCCAGATCCAGCTCCTGTAACCAGTCAGGACACATCTATACAAAGAATCTGAAGACCAGCCCCTGTAACAGGTCAGGTAATCATTTTCTTTTGCAGGTACGCAAGTTCTCGCTAAGGAATCTCTTACGCGATCAACATCCAGATGGAATCTATAAGCCCATCCACCCATCCATCACCTCTTAGCATGGCATCTATAAGCCCATCATCCTATCCATCAATCTCCAAATGGCATCTATAAGCCCATTCCACCATCACACTACTATGTGAGCGCAAATTTCTGGGCACTCTAGTGTTCAATCATCTTCCACCTTCGGATTACGAAAGGCACGTCAGCCAATCTGCATCCTCAGGTCTAAGAAGATTGAACAGGGGCAACTGTTGTACCCCAAAATTTGCCCTCCCATATTCTTCAAAATTTTCCAAGTCAAAGCTTCAAAATCTCCCCAAGGGTTGCACAGTTCAAGGGCCTCCTAACAGTCAAAAAATAGGGTTTTGGTTTTGACCAAGAAATTGAGGTTTCCAAGGGTCCAATCAAGTCCCACATGCCTACAAACATGGTCAAGCATCTTCATACCAAGTTTCAAGACTTACAGCACAAAATTGCACAGTCAAAAACCCTAATTGCACTACAGTCAACTGCAGGGGCAAAATGGTCATTTGACAGTCAAAAGTTCAAATTTTTGGTCAACATCTCATTCTGAAGCCACAAACATCATTTGATCAATTCTTGATCATGATTCTCAAAGCTTGGCTAAAAAAGTCTCAAGATGCAAAAGTATCCATATTTGGACAGTTGAAAAAGTCAACTGTAACTTGACCAAGGCATAACTTCCACATGGATTATCAGAAAAATTCCATCCAAAGCTCATTTTGAAGAGACAGACATTTCCTACAACTCCTCTTCATACTTCAAGTCCAAGAAATGCTCTCACAAAAAGTTATCAATTTCAACATTATAGGTCATTTTCAAAAGTCAACAAAAAGGGACTTTAAGTCAAAGGCCATAACTTGAGATTGGTAAATCAAAATGACATGGGACCAAAGGCATTGGTTAGAGGACTTCAAGACCGTTCCAAAATGTCCAAGAACATGATCAATGCTTAAATATTGAGCAAGATATGCCTTGTGGAAGTTGGGAAATTTTTGGGTATTTTGAAAAGTCAACTTTACTTCAAATGTCTTAAAATTGCTAATGGGCCACATTTTCTTCCAAGATTCATCATCCAAAGCATATGCACGACCATTTGGCCCAAAGGGGAGTTATTCATCATTTTTATTTATTTATTTGAATTTTTAATTACAATTAATTCATTTAAATTAAATAAAATATGGAAAAATACTAAACCAAAGTTTTTAAATCTTTTTGTGCAAGATAAACTCTTCTTAAAGGCTCAAGATTCGTGCATAATCAAAATTGGAAGGTTTTGCCACGATTGGAATCAAAAACATGTGAAAAAAGATTTGGAAGATATGCCATGAAAATGAAATATTGTTTTCATCAATGCAAGGATTTGTGGACTCAGAATTTTAACCCTAATACATTCCATACATAAGCAAGATGCAAACCTAATGCCAAGGGACCTGAATGCTGCGCCCCATCTCAAGAACCAAGCTTGCACTTTTGTCAAAAAAATCAAAAACTGAAAACTACATTCCAGTGCGATTCAAAGGAAAAGAACTATTCCATTGCCTTCCTGAGACATCAAGGAAGCTTCCTGGATCAAAATCACTGCTTCTAACGCAAAGAAACGGTAGAACGCAGTTACCCTGTACCTGATTTTTTCTTTAATCGTATTCAAATCTACACGCCATATCCATGCATTTTTATTGTTGATTTATACTAATGAGTTGATTCTGAAGCTAGTAGTATGATTTAATTGAAGAATTATTGCATATATGAAGAGTTGCCATGAACGATGCCTAGGGTTTCAGAAACCTTGAATTGGGGTTTCTCAGTTATGGAAAAATTGGGACGTGAGACTTAGACCATTAAACTCAGGAAGCTTGGACGATCTTAACACACTATTCGCGCTCAATTTATGAGCCACCATATTCTAATCGCTGTTTTTGTACTTGCCATTTAGTGGGGGTTTAAAACCCCCGCTATTCAGTTTGTTTTTGTTTCAGGTACAGCAAGCAAGTGGGGAAGAAGATGAGGTGTAAGGCGATGGTTGGCGTATTTGAAATTCGCGCGAAAATCATCCACTAACCCTTGTTTTGCTTTATGTTATTTGTTTTCTATACAATATTCAAAACGCGTGAACGGCTCAGTGGCAAGGCACATGGTATGTTAAGCGATGGGACCTGGGTTCGATTCCCAGGTCCCCCTATCCCTTCAATATTATTTTTTCTAATGTCATTCCATGCAGCTTGCTCCCTGAAGACCACCATGCAACTCATAATCCAAACGTGCCACATGGCCACTGAGGGCAATCCAAAGGTTAAGATCTGATGAACACCATGGACACTAGTCAAGGCACACACACGCAAGCCAATAAAGTCAACGAGGCCAGGAACTCTATGGGCCAAAAATGCTGGATGATACCTCCCACTTGGGGTCAACACCCCCTAGGGTTTGTGTTTATTTTCTTTTTCTATCTTTTTTTATTATTTGTTTAATTTAATTATTTCCTCTTAAAACTTTAAATTAATATTTTTCTCAACATAAAAAATAATAAAAAATCAGAAAGTCATAAAAATTAAAATATATTTCATTTAAATGTTATTTTTTGTAAAAAAGGTCTTATTAATTAATTAGTTTTTTTATTCTAGGATTAACTTTAACATTTTCTTAATAAATTTAAAATTTGTAGAATTAGGTTTTAATTACTTTTATCTTTTTCTTTTCTTTTATCATTATTAATTATTAATTATTTTCTTGTAAATAAAATTGCATTAATTAATTAGGTTTAATTTTAGGTTCAATTTTAATAATTTTTCTTAATAAATAAAAATAGTTAGAATTAGGGTTAATTAATTTTTTAGTTTCATTTAATTCTCCTATTAAAAATCCATAAATACAAAAACTCACAAATCTTTTCTTTAATTTAATTAATTTGTTAATCATAATTTAATTTCATTAAAAAGGGTCCAACGCCCTCGCATTCGATCGTAATTCCAATTCGCGCGTTTATTTTATTTCCTCCTTTTATGTAATTCTCCCAAAGCCGTGTAAATTAAACATTTATATTTCTCGCACCTTTATTTTATGTCAAACCGGGTCTTGGATTTAATTTGGCGATGTGGACCCGCGCCTTTGTAATAGTTTAGGAACTTTATATTTCTCGCAACCTTTTAATTGCTAATAAATTACATGCAAGAATGAATGTTAAAATAAAAGCAACGCGTAGATCACCCCCGACATGAACAAGATAAATGTAAACGAACATGACACACAAATCACACACCACCCCTAGGGTACGCCTCATTGTTGCCTTGCCCCTCGAAAGGTGATCATCGAGTAGAGGATGTTTTAGTAAGTCCTCATGATCCGGGAACCTAGCATGAGGGTAGCTTCTAAGGTGTCTTCCTATTGCTCCGGTGATCACCATGTCCCGAACTTCGAATTGACCCGAACACCTCCAACGGTGGTGCTACTTACCTCTCAATGGTGGGATGGCACTACTTTAAAGGAAATTTACACAGACGAATTCCTTAGGGTAGGTAGACGACTCTAGATACTTGCTCTAATTTCAAAACAAATCAAAAATACTTTTCACACCGACACCTTTTCAAAAAGCTTTCGAAAGCAACTTTTCAAACACTCTTGAGGACTGATACAAGAGTCGAACTGAAATTTTCAAAGAAACTTTTTAAAAACCCACAGTTGAAAAGCAAGCAAACCATTTTTGAAAACACAATGAGCAAGTATCTAAGAGCCCATGGATAACCATGGATAGAAAGGGTGCTAACACCTTCCCTTTCTATAATCTACCTCCCGAACCGAGAGCAATCTCTATAAGGAATTTTTCTGTGCTTTTGTCCTTTCCATTTGGAGAAAATAAAAGACGGTGGCGACTCTTGCTTACCGCGACATACGCGATCCAGCTTTAAACAGTCAGTTCCAGATCCACCGATCACAGTATAGTATCCCATAAAGAATTATCACAGATAATGGTACCAACCTCAATAATACTATCATCACCGAGCTCTGTACGCAATTTAAGATCCAGTATCATAACTCTTCTCTTTATCGGCCGAAGATGAATGGCGTTGTGGAGGCCACCAATAAGAATATAAAGAAGATTATACAGAAGATGACAGTAACATATAAAGACTGGCACAAGATGTTACCATTTTCTCTTCACGGTTATCGTACCTCAGTGCACACTTCAATAGGGGCAACCCTTTTTTCTCTCGTATACGGTATGGAAGCTGTCTTACCCGTCGAAGTACATATCCCTTCCTTGAGAATCATGAAGGATGCATGTTTAAATGAAGACGAATGGATTCAGACTCGACTTGATCAGTTGAACCTAATTGATGAGAAGAGGCTCACGACTATTTGTCATGGTTAGATGTACCAGAAATGTATGATCAAAGCTTTTAACAAGAAGGTCAGAGGTCAAGATATCAGGTTGGTGACCTAGTAATCAAGCGCATCATCGTGCTACAAGGTGATCCCAGGGGAAAATAGACTCCTACATATGAAGGACCATTTGTGATCAAGAGTATATTTTTCGGTGGAGCTATGATATTAACCACCATGGATGGTGAGGACCTTCCGCACCCTGTAAATGCGAACATAGTTAAAAGATACTACGCATGAAAAGAGACCCGCTAGGTTGACTGGCCTAAGCAAAAATAAGGGCATCCCGGTGAACCAAAAGGTTTCAGGAAAAAATTAGGGATATATATATATATATATATATATATATATATATATATATATATATATATATATATATATATATATATATATATATATATATATATATATATATATATATTTGAAAAATTGTACACCCGGCAAGTCGAAAACCTGAAAACGCGGCTTGGGAAAAAAAGGGTATCCCGGTGGACTGAAAACTCGAAAGGGCGGTCCAGGAAAAAATTAGGGATTTAAAAGCATAAGAATATGTCTCGTTAGATCATCTTACAGCCAGACTTCGTTAGCAAGTTCGAACGGTATGGATCAATCCAGTCGACTTCTTCCAAACAACAAAGTGATGAGACGCTCAAAGATATAAAGGTAATAGAATAATCGAAACCCAATGGGATCATCCCACATAACTGTTTTTCTTTGCGTACCACTTTGTATATTTTTCATTTTTTACGATGACATTTATCTTATTAGGATGCCTATTTCCTTGTACAAATACGCCTGTTATAGGAAGACTTTCTCAAAATTAATACAAAATTCCTCGTTTAACGTTCAAAAATATTTGTTTTTTATTTTTCTGTTTTGTTTGAAAAAATGTCCAGTGATTATTTTAAATGAACATATGCATTTGAATGTGATTACTGTTTACAAATGTATGCATAAAAACGGGAAAGACAATTACTAAAGGCTCTAAGAGTTGGGACAATGTCGAAAGTCATCCATAAATCCCCACCGAACAACCACCCCTGGAGGACTATCTTTGTAAAAATTCATCATCGGCAAGGATACATTCCTCAGTAGGTATAGAAACAGGGGCATCCTCCCGCAAAGTCATCACCATATCTTCAACATATATCCTAATGATTTCAGATATTCCGGCATTTCTTAACAGATCAAGAGGTTCAATCATTCCCCTAGCATCTTGGAGAATTCCCCAACATGGTCTATATATTTCTTGGGGTCCCCATCATAGTTTCATGAAATTCCCAAGAAGTTTATGAAGCTTCTTTCCCCAATAGAGTTTATTTCTCTAGCTACGGAAACCCGTCCACCAGCGGAGTTTATTTCTCCAAAATTGGCAAATTCTTCCAACAGAACTCTTTTCTCCGACAAGATTAATTTGGACAGCCATCCCCAGAAGAGAAACCACTCGCACTAAGGGAATATTCATTCTTTCATCTCCAATCAGAGTGCATGTAATCCATGGCAGGTTATCAACCCTGTGATACGGTGGGAGAACTGACTTGAGGTTTTGCGTTTGTATTCGCAAATGTTACGGTTAGCAAGAGTCGCCACCGACTTTTTATTTTATCCTAAGGAAAGGTTAAAAAGCACAGCAAAAACCTTTTGAGATGTTTTCTTGGGTTCGGGGAGTAGATTATAGAAAGGGAAGGTATTAGCACCCTTTCTATCCATGGTTATCCATGGGCTCTTAGTTACTTGCTTAGATCACTTGCCTTTTGTTTTCAATTGTTTTAAATGGTGCTTGAGTGTGTGGGTTTTGAAAATGTTTTGAAAAGATGCCAATGTGGTGGCAACCTTTGTAATGATCCATGTGGGGATGTATACAAAGATGTATGTCTTTTGAAAAGGTTTTCATTTGTTTTTGAAAGTTGTTTTGAAAGTGTAGTGTTGTAAGGTTTTGAAATTAGGCAAGTGTTTTGTTTTGCAAGATTGGTTCAAGTAACTAAGAGGTTATCTACTCCTAAATTTCTCAAAAGATTATTGCCATGTTTTAACCCTTTTAACAAGTTTGTTCCACCATTGTATTTGGTGGACAATCTTGTGTTAGGATGTGAAAGGGACAGGCGCGGGTCATCGTTTAGACCATAATTGCAACGGCGTTAAATGTCCATGGGCAATTTTCTTTAAGGGACTTGATCATTTGTTTTTGTTTGTTTTGAAAAGTTTTGTCGAGGGACTATGATCATTCAAATTGTTTGCTTTGCCCAAAGAAGTCCAACATACAATATGGCCCATTTATTTGAAGGCAACAAGTGGAATACCCTAGGGGTGCAAGTGTGATTTGTGTGTCCATTTTCATGTTTATTTATCTTGAGATTAGGTCATAACTATTTTTTATCGTTTTTTCGCATACAAACCCTAATTCTAACATGTTATCATTAGAAAGCAATAGAGTGCGAAATTAAATTTACTAAGCTATTACAAAACCAAATATGGGAAGGGGGGTACAAATGTTCAAATGGGGATATTGACAAGAATTTAAATCTAAACTATTACATCATTTTGAATATTTGCAATTTAATCAATATACGAAAATTAAATAAGAATGCAAGATGCAAAAGAAATGTTTTGTATATGTATGAAAAATATTATTTATGTAAAAGAGAAAAGAAAATAAAAATTATATTATTTTTTTTTGAGTATTTTGAATCTAGGGCAAAAACCCTAATTTTAAAGAAAATGTATTATTATCTAATTTAATACAAATATTTATTTATTATTTATAAAAATAAAATAAAATGAAGTATATTATGAAAAAAAGTATTTTTGTATCAAATATTAATAAAAATGAAAAATTCAAGTATTTTTATATTTTAACTTAAATATATTAATAAACATATATCTATATATATATATTAATTTCTTAAATATGCATTATGTGCAAAATATTTAATATTTAATAAAATAAATAAAAAAAGGGTATTTTTTTATGTGGAACATTTTCAGAAGGTAAATAAAAAAAAATAAAAAAAAATAAAAAATGTATTTACACTATTTTTTCTATTTATTCTAATAATAGTATATATATATATAATATTTTTATACAAACAAAAGAAATAAATCAAATAAATATGCCATATATTCAAAAAATGATGGAAAAAATATTTTTATTTTTTTAATGTCATGAGAAAAAATAAACTAAGTCAATCAAAAAAGAAAAAGTCAAAAAAGAATAAAAATAAAGCAAATGGGCTCAGGGGGTGTAATAGCAATTAAGTGGTGTGAATAAGAAAAGATATACAGGCCCAGCCCAAAGAACACTGTCTTCAACCTCCAGCAACAAAATTCAAAAAAACGCGCGCCCCTGTTCTTCAATGTCCAACTCTCGATTCCTGGCTTTTCAGCAAAAACTCATAACACAACAAATGTTCAGCATGAAGAGACGGTTCTAACCATGTATGGAACTTGACCTAACTCTCTAAGATGAGGGAGAATTTCTCCTCCCCCAAATCCTAACCTAGTTTTTCTTCCATTTTCAAACTGCAAATTCTCTCTACTCAGGCAAAAGAAATGAAATGTAAAGATATGTACATGTTCAGGGCTATGAGTAGAACCTTGTTTCTTCACAAACTTAAGACTAAAGATGCATGATAAGAGAGATACGAGTTCAAAGTTTTACCTGTGCAGTTGAACTTCTATCTGGAGAATGAGGAACTTTCAGTCCAATGTGATGATTGGAAAAGCTTCCTTGAGGTCCAGGGATGCTGTTTCAATGCTTACTTTGTCTTGAGAGCTTCTGAATCAAGCTATGGAACTTCAACTGCAAAAGGAAAAAATGAAAATGGTGGAAACTGTTAGGGTGATTACAGGTCAGGTTTTAGGCCATGGTTAGCTTGCATATGTTGTAAGGAAGGTAGAGGAACAGGTTTGGACAAGAATGCTCGAAGGGATTGAGAGATAGCACTCAATCTGCAGGGGTTGCCCTGTTTTAGCAGTTTCAAGGTGGTTATGGCAATGGGAGTGTTTGAGAGGCCAAGGGCTCGTGTGTTAGCTTGGATATGTTCTATGGAATGTGTTTGATAACTTCTTTCTTGTGTTTCTAAGCTGAGATCAGATATGGTACAAGTTATGGACTTTTCTTGAACTTGAAGCAAACAAAAGCAAGTTGGCTTTCTAGGTCAGTAGAGGACCCCCTAATGTGCTGCATAATCCTCTCTTGATTAGTGTGTTATGCACATAATCTTGTGCCAAGCAGATTTTCCATGTACTTTCTTGATTTGCAATTGGACATAAAGTTAATCTTTTCAAAAATGGAAAGTTCACTTTATCTAGTTTAGGATTAATCTTGCATACAATGCTTGCACTCAAAGAACAACACTCTAACACATTGAGTATGCATTAAATTATTGAGTATGGAATGGTTCAAGGACCTGTAATCAAGCATAAAGCAAGCTGAGTTCAAATTTGCAAAGTTATGAACATGTTTTGATGAAGAACAAAAGTGAATTTTTGCCAACTTGTGAAATTCGAATCTCTCAAGTTATGAGGTTGTTTGATGAGTTCTTGGACATTTTGGAAAGCTTGGAATGTGTACTACAATCCATCTTTGAAATGCAAATTAAAATTCCAAGTGTAAGGGTATGAAAAGTGGCCTTGAAGTGGGGTAGAAAACCTTGTCAAAATAGGTTAAAATTTCACTAAGTTAAAAATGGTTTAGTGCCCTTATTCAAAAAATTGTAACTTGAGATACAAGCTTCAAATGAGAAAACTTTGTGAATCAAAGTTGTAGATTATGCAACAAGCTACAACTTTCATGTTTTGACTTTTGTTTGAATCCAAATGGATCTTGGTGAAAAGGTGGGGCAAAGTTGGGAAAAAATTAGGGTTTTTCATAACTTAGAAAAATTCTAAGTTATGAAAAATTCCATTTTCTAACCCTAATTTGCATTTTGTGATTTCTTGGTGAACAAGTTTCATGATTTGGCATGTTTTGATGAAAAATGAATCTTGACTCTTGATTTTGACCAAAAAGTCAAAGTTTGACTTTTCAGTATACAGTCAAAATTGATCAATTGACTGGGAAATTCAACTGTCAATCTTGTGTACTTGGGATCTTTTGAGCTTGTTGAGCATGTCAAGATAATTCCATGGGGTCCTTGAGTCCATATGTGAGCTTGGTTTGCCATTGGTTAGGTCAAACAGTCAAAAATTGCCTTTGTGCAATCAAAACCCTAAAAATGACCATTTTGCCCTTTTGGTGATCTGATCAGATTTCTTGTGGAATTGTGATCCAAACTTGATCAAATGGTCCATATGAATTCAATATGTTGATGTGGGTCAAATTTCATGAGGTTTGACTGTCAATTGGCCACAGTTGACTTTTTCCCCAATACAGCTGATTTCTAGGTCAACTGTCCAATTGACTGGGCAAAACTTGGAATCAAGACTTGAAACTTGGCATGGGTAAACTTGGGAGTCCAACATGGAGCATGAAAGTCATCTTAGGCATTTTAGGTCAAAACATCCTTGGGCAAACACAAACCCTAATTTGAGTCCACAGTGCAAGGAGAAGTCTTGAGCAGAGGAAACCCTAACTGGATCTTGATCTTCAAAGGTCTTGTGATGAGAAAATGTTGAGGAAATGGGAGGGAAAATTTTGGGGTATAACAGTTGCCCCTGTTCAATCTTCTTGAACCTGAAGAGTTAGATTGGCAAGTTTGCCTTTCGTGACTCGAGGGTAAAAGGAGATTGGACATTAGAGTGCCCGGAAATTTGCACTCGCATGCTGGAGTCTCAACAATGTGATGTCAGGAATGGGCTTACGGATGCCATTTGGGAGAGGTGGTAGATAGGGAGATGGGCTTATAGATGCCATCTGGAGATGTGACAGAACCTTGTCGGGAATGGGCTTATAGATGCCATTTGGAAGTGTCGATCGCATAAGAGATTCCTTAGCGAGAACTTGTGTATTTGAGAAAGACGGATGTTTTCCTGGCTTGTTACAGGTGTTTGATCTTCAGTCTCCTTATGCAGATATGCCCTGGCTAGATACAGGTATCGAATCTACAATTGGTTGCTCACAGATGTGCCCTGGCTGGATACAGGAGTCGAATCTGGAAATAGTCGTTAATAGATGTGCCCTGGCTGGATACAAGAGTCGAATCTGGAAATAGTCGTTAATAGATGTGCCCTGGCTGGATACAGGAATCGAATCTTCGAACTCTTCAGACGTGCCCTGGCTAGATACAGGAATCGAGTCTGAAACGTGGTCAACAGATATGCCCTGGCTGGATACAGGAATCGAATCTGGAGATGTTGTAGTTGATAGATGTGCCCTGGCTGGATACAGGAATCGAATCTTCGAACTCTTCAGACGTGCCCTGGCTAGATACAGGAATCGAGTCTGGAAACTGATCACTCTCAGATGTGCCCTGGCTAGATACAGGTATCGAATCTGGAATTGTGACAGTTGAAGGTAGTTGTTTTTGGGATTGTCTTTTTCCTGAAAAGGCAAAAACGTAAGTTGTATGCAATGTCATGATGTATGATATGCATGATGTTATGATGTTCAACATGAGATAGTGTTGTATGCACTTTTATCATGTAGGTAAGCAAGATGTATTGGAAACGTGAAATGTTTACGAATGTAATTTCGTCTTAGGAAAATAAATCCTTGACGAACGGCCGGGGAGTTGCTCTGTGGAAGAGATACTTGGCCGAAGTTTTGATGAGAGGCCTGTTGAGGACTTTAATGATGGATTCCGCTGAGGATAATGATGATAAATTCCGCTGGGGATTGAAGGAACTTTGCCGAGGGCGGTCTTCCGTGGTTTTTAGCTGAGGATAACCCAGTTATAAGTCCTTGTGAGGAAATAACTCTAAATAAAACTCGGGAGAGACGTCCGTGTATTATAGGGAACAAGCTTCCAGAATCTACTGGGGATGAGCTTTAAGACCTGCCGGGGAATGTTGTGCCTTTTCAGGATTGTCGGGGGACCAACTCTGCTTGGGGAAAGTACTATTGAACCTTGTTTTACTCTGCGGGGAGTTGAGATGATTTGGCCACATTTTTCAGTTGAACCCACCTTGGTACTTTGGCGGACAAAACAACCAGGCTGCATTAGACAACTTCACAGTGCCCCTGTCTCTGATGTCACCTGTAATCAATCTCTTGTTTCATATGCAAATATTTATGAATTAGCAATTTAATGTCAAATGCATATATCAAAAATGAACATTGGACGTTCTTCGCAAGACAAAACAGAAAAAAGAAAACAATTGGCACTTTTAACTGAAAAGTATATTTGTATTGATTTAAACTTTGCCTGTGAATAGGCGTTTTTGTACAAGAGGCTGACATCCTAGTAAGAGGACGCCGCCAAATAACATAGAGTTTACAATTTGAAAAAGGAAACAAAACAGCTATGTGAACAAATCCCACTGGGTTCCAACTCTGCTATCGCCTTTATATCTTCGAACGTCTCATCGCCTTGCTGCCTAATTGAAGATGAAGCTGATTGGTCGGTGCCGAAATCTTGAGCCAGATAGTTGATGCCGAAATCTTGATGCGAAGTGATCCAATGAGACATAGTGTTACGCTTTTATCCCTAACTTTTGCCTGGACCGCCCTTTCGGGTTTTCAGTCCACCGGGATACCCATTTTTGCCCAAGCCGCCTTTTCAGGTTTTCGACTTGCCGGGTGTACAGATTTTTATTCATTTCATCCCTTATTTTTTCCCGAACCCTTTTGGTTCGCCGGGAAGCCCTTATTTTTTCCTAGGTATGTCAACCTAGCAGGTCTTTTATTTATGCGTAGTATTTTTTCACTATGTCTGCATTGGCGGGGTGAGGAAGGTCGTCACCATCCATGGTGGTTAGGATCATGGCTCCTCCTGAGAACACACGTTTAACCACAAATGGCCCTTCGTAAGTAGGGGTCCATTTGCCCCGGGGATCACTTTGAGGAAGGATGATGCGTTTGATTACCAGGTCCCCAACTTGATACTCTTGTGGTCTGACTCTCTTGTTAAATGCCCTGATCATCCGTTTTTGATACGTTTGACCATGACAGATAGCAGTGAGCCTCTTTTCGTCAATCAGATTTAATTGATCAAGTCGAGTCTGGATCCAATCATCTTCATTCAAGTCTGCATCCTTCATTATCCGGAGAGAGGGTATCTGGACTTCACTTGGCAAGACTGCCTCCATGCCATAGACCAAGGAGAAGGGAGTTGCCCCGGTTGACGTCCTTGCTGAGGTACGGTACCCATGAAGAGCGAACGGTAACATCTCGTGCCAATCCTTATAGGTCACTGTCATCTTCTGCACAATTTTCTTGATATTTTTATTGGCTGCCTCTACAGCCCCATTCATCTTCGGCCGGTAGGGAGAAGAATTGTGGTGCTGTATCTTGAATAGTTCACAGAGTTCAGTGATCATTTTGTTATTGAGATTGGTACCATTGTCCGTAATGATTCTTTCCGGGACGCCGTACCGACAAATCAGATTATGCCGGATGAAACGTGCCACGACGCTCTTGGTTACTGTGGCGTAGGAAGCTGCCTCAACCCACTTCGTGAAGTAATCGATCGCCACCAAGATGAAGCGATGCCCATTGGATGCCGTCGGTCGGATCTCACCGATCATATCGATGCCCCACATTGCGAAAGGCCAAGGTGCCGTCAGGACATTCAAAGGAATCAGAGGGATATGCACCTTGTCAGCATAGATCTGGCATTTATGACAAGTTCGGGAGTGTTGGTAACAATCGGCTTCCATTGTGGACCAGAAATATCCTGCCCGAAGGATTTTCTTAGCCATGGTGTGTCCACTGGAATGTGTTCCAAACGTGCCTTCATGTAATTCCATCATAATTTTCTCTGCTTCAGCCTTATCCATACAACATAGCAGAGTTGAATCATGATTCCGCTTGTAGAGAATGCCGTTGCTGAGGAAGAATTTTGCAGCAAACCTCCTCATGAACTTCTTATCATTGACAGATGCACCTTCAGGGTATTCCTGAGCTTCCAAGTACCTCTTCACCTCATGGTACCAGGGTTTTTCAATCACCTTCTCAGCCTCCAGTTCACAGCAGTATGCCGGTTCGTCCAACTTCCAGATAATGATTCGGGGAGCCTCATTGTCCCATTTAACTTTGAACATTGAAGACATCGTAGCTAGGGCGTCCGCTAGCTGATTCTCCTCTCTAGGGAAGTGTTCGAAAGTTATCTCTTCAAAGTGGGGAAGCAAGGTCAACACATACTCCTTGTAAGGAATAAGATTCGGGTGTTTCGTATCCCACTCGCCTTTGATCTGATTGATCACGAGAGCGGAATCTCCGAAGACACTTAGAAATTTTATCCTTAAGTCGATTGCAGCTTGTAAACCCATGATACATGCCTCATATTCTGCCATGTTGTTGGTGCAGCTGAAACATAATCGGGCGGTGAGGGGAGTATGAGTTCCTTTGGGAGATATGATTACAGCGCCGACGCCGTTACCCAAAGCATTGGAGGCTCCATCAAAATGCATAGACCATCGGGATCCTTCCTCAGGTCCTTCATCCGGTCCAGGCACTTCACAGTCAGTTACCACCATGATGTCTTCGTCCGGAAAGTCAAAGTTCAATGATTGGTAATCGTCCACAGGTTGGTGTGCCAAATGATCTGCCAGTACACTTCCCTTAATTGCTTTCTGAGTTGTATACTGGATGTCATATTCTGTCAAGATCATTTGCCATCTCGCTATTCTTCCAGACAGAGCGGGCTTTTCAAATATGTACTTGATGGGATCCATCTTTGAAATCAATAAAGTAGTGTGAGTCAGCATATACTGTCTCAGCCGGCGAGCAGCCCATACAAGAGCGCAGCAAGTTTTCTCAAGCAGTGAGTAACGAGACTCACAGTCGGTAAACTTTTTGCTCAAGTAATAAATAGCGTGCTCTTTTCGGCTAGACTCGTCATGCTGCCCCAGCACACACCCCATTGAATTGTCAAGTACTGTCAAGTATAGTATCAGAGGTCTTCCTTCCACCGGTGGCATAAGAATGGGTGGCTCTTGAAGATATTCCTTTATCTTTTCAAAGGCAGCCTGACATTCATCATTCCAGCGTACTACTTGATCTTTCTTCAGTAATTTGAAGATTGGCTCACAAGTAGCAGTCAGATGTGAGATGAATCGGGCAATGTAATTCAGTCGGCCTAGGAAACCTCTGACTTCTTTCTCTGTTTTTGGATTCGGCATCTCTTGTATGGCTTTTACCTTGGCAGGGTCCACCTGAATACCTTTATCACTTACAATGAAACCTAGCAATTTTCCGGATCTTACCCCAAAGGTGCATTTGTTGGGATTCAACCTTAGCTTGTATAACTTGAGTCGGTCAAACAACTTCCTCAGATGGTCAAGGTGCTCCTCCTCAGTTTGAGACCTCGCAATCATGTCATCAACGTATACCTCAATCTCATGATGGATCATATCATGAAATAAAGCAACCATGGCACGTTGATAGGTTGCCCCAGCATTTTTTAATCCGAATGGCATGACCTTATAACAGAAGGTGCCCCACTAAGTCACAAAGGTAGTCTTCTCCATATCCTCTGGAGCCATCTTGATCTGATTATACCCAGAAAAACCATCCATGAAGGAGACTACCTTGTGTTGAGCTGTATTGTCAACAAGGACATCAATGTGAGGTAGGGGGAAGTCATCCTTGGGGCTGGCCCTGTTCAGATCCCTGTAGTCAACACACATTCTGACTTTACCGTCCTTCTTCGGCACTGGCACCACATTGGCAACCCACTGAGGGTAAGAAGTCACTGCAAGGAACCCGGCATCAAACTGTTTCATAACCTCGGCCTTGATCTTTTCAGACATCTCTGGACGCATCCGTCGGACTTTTTGCTTTACCGGAGGGCAATCTTCCTTGGTTGGCTGGTGGTGAACTACAATGTCGGCATCCAAACCAGGCATATCTTCATAGGAGCAAGCAAAAATCTCCATGTAATCCTGTAGCATCTGGATCAATCGTTGCTTCACACTGAGCTCTAGATTGGCACCAATCTTGACCTCTTTCCTATCTGTCTCGGTACCCAGGTTAATTGTCTCCACCGGCTCTTCATGTGGTTGAATAGCCCTCTCTTCCTGGAGTAGCAGTCTTGCGAGTTCACCAGGCACTTCGCAATCATCTTCACCTTCGTCTTCGGCCAAGTTGATCGGATTTTCGAAGTCATAACTGGCGGTAGCAGAGCTGTTACCAGTGAGATCCAGAGTGGATTGAAACCTGTATAAGTGAGTGTGTGTAAATATAGCTGTTTTGCAATATATATAACACAGAAAGGAAAAGAGCACAAGATTTGAAATGCAACAAACGTCCAATGTTTTGATTGATGATATATGAAAATGTCATACAAAAAGCCCTCACAAATGGAGCTACGATGCCCCGGGTAGGACACCGAGCCAACAAAGTTTTAACATATTGTTTGTTACAAATTGGAAATCAAAAGAAATTAATTACTGCGTGACAAATGTGATAGGGGTAAAATCCTTTGCCGTCCAGTTGCTTGGTCCGTTACTGGTAGTCGGGTAGATCCAACTGTCGAATTCTGCTTCCTCCACATCCTCCTCAATAGCATTCACCCTTGAGCTGGAGATAAACACCGGAGCCTTTCTGACCTTCTCCTTGCGCACAGCCCTCTGAGCCTCTGCAGTAAAGCCCAGCCCAAACTTGTCGTTCTTCTGAGTGAAGTCAGGAAGCTGACCCCAGTTTGCACAATTGCCTTTCTGAACCACAGCCCGGGCATCCCTTAGGGAAGCCATCTTCAAGGAAACATTCTCTTCGACTGTTGTCTCTGCAGCTGCTGAAATTGGATGTACCTCCTCGAAATGCTGAAAGGGGGTTTCAATAAACTCCCCGTCCATCTCAATGTATCTGAAGGAATTCAAATGGCTCACCATATACTCCTCTTCTCCTTGCACAGTAACGATCTTCCCTCTGACAGGATACTTCAGCTTCTGGTGCAAGGTAGAGGTCACTGCCCCAGCTTTATGGATCCAAGGTCGACCCAGTAGACAAGAGTACGATGGGCGTATATCCATCACATAAAAAGTAGAGTCAAACACTTGAGAGCCCACACGAACAGGGATGTTAACCTCTCCATGAACCATCCTTTTGGAACCGTCAAAGGCCCTGACGATGATATTGTTGGGCTTTAGTTCCAGGCCTTCATAATCCAAACGGTCTAAAGCCTTTTTCGGTAGAACATTCAAAGAAGATCCAGTATCCACCAATACATGTGCCAGAGTAGTGCCCCTGCATTCGATAGAGACATGCAGGGCATCATTGTGGTCTCTTCCCTTCGCGGTCAGGTCAGCATCTGAAAAACCCAAGCCATTGTCTGCTGTCAGATTTGCTATGCAATCAGTGAACTGGACTGCAGATGTCTCCTGCGGCACATGGGCCGTCTTGAGAAATGAGATCAAGGCCTTAGCATGGGCCTCGGAGCATAGCAATAAGGAGAGCATGGAGATCTTGGAGGGCGTATGCCCCAGCTGCTCGACAACATTGAAATCACTTTTCTTTATTATTTTCAAGATCTCCTCCATTTCTTGTTGGGAGGCCTTAGCATTTATAGGTATTGGTGCCTCCATCCGGGCAGGCTCTTCTTCAATCCCTTTGCCCCGAGCATTTGATGACTCGGCAGCAGGGGAAACAACTTGATCAGCAACAGTAACAGGTACACTTGTAGGTGTTATAAGGAGGGGTCTTCGAATAGCGGGCGGTGCAATGTCAGGCGAGAAGAGCCTGCCACTGCGGGTGACCTTGGTTGGACCAGTGATATCGCAGATACTGGCGCCACTGTCGAATTCTTGTTTGATTCCATTTACATATACGTCTGCCCCATAATGCCAAGGGACAGCTTTATCAGATACGTAGGGGAGAGGCCCCGGAACAGTAATAATCACAGGTGCAACGGTCATGATTTGAACAGGCTTCTTCGGGGGAGCCTTGATTGGATTATTGAAGATGGTAACCACAGAAACTTCTTTTATCGGAACCAACTGAACAGCAGACTTCTTAAACAGAATCTCCTTGCTATCCATTAGGCTTTGGACGCCTAACCTCAGCAAGGGACAATCAGATAGGGAAACAGCACAGAACAAGCAACCTTCACCGCATCCCGGAAATAAACCGGCCCGCAGTAGGTTCCTCTTAACGGTCTTCAGAGGGGTGACAACTTCATTTACCGAAACAACGTACATTTCTTCCTCAATGGCATTTACTCTATGCTGGGGCATAGGAGCAGTTACAACATTTGGTCTCTCCGGCGCTTCAAACTGAATTTCCTTTGCGTCGATCAGATCTTGCACTTTGTTTCTCAAGGCCCAGCAATCATCAGTAGTGTGCCCGGGACTATCAGAATGATAAGCACACCGGGCATTTGGGTTATACTTAGGAGACGCAGTGTTGACGACCTTAGGAGCTTCTTTGAGGGTCACCAGGTTGGTGGACAACAGTTGGGGTAAAATTTGAGATAAGGTCATACTCAGTCGGGTATACTGCCTCTTGGGCCTTTCGCTTCTTTGTTGATTGTACTGCTGAGGAGCAGCAACAGGTTTCGAGATGACCAAAGCATTGACGGCTTGGCGACTTTCGGGCTTGACTTGTCTTCTAGGACCATAGACGGCACTTGCTTCTTTCTTAAACGGCCTCTTCTCAGCACTTGTGGAGGCAGCCTTTTGTATCTTGCCTGACCTGATGCCAGCTTCAATTCTTTCTCCCGTTAATATCAAATCTGTAAACCCGGCGGAGGAGTTACCAACCAAATGATTGAAAAATGGACCAGACAACGTCCCTAGAAACATATCAACCAGCTCTCGATCAGTCAATGGAGGCTGCACCCTGCCAGCCAAATCTCTCCATTTTTGAGCGTACTCTTTGAACCCTTCACCCGTTCCTAGAGACATACCCTGAAGTTGGGTACGCGTGGGAGCGAGATCAGAATTGTATTGGTATTGTCTGTAGAATGCGGTTGCCAAATCTTCCCAGTGTCGGATGCTAGCTCCATCCAATTGGTAGAACCATTCAAGCTGTGACCCCGAGAGACTATCTTGGAAGAAGTGAATCCAGAGGTTCTTATCCGCCGTATAAGGTTGGATCTTCCTTACGTACGACCTTAGATGCAGCTTTGGGCAGGAGACCCCATCATACTTGGCGAAGGCAGGCGCCTTAAACTTGTGTGGAATTACTACCCCAGAAGATAACCCCAAATCTCCGAAATCCAGTCCCGGCACATTCTGAATTTCCATGGCGCTTAAGCGGTCCTCCAATTGCTTGTATCTGTCAGCAGCAGGTGGGTATTGTTCGTCGTTATAGTCCGTCTCGTTGTCGGAGACTGCGGGACTAGGAGCCCCTCCCCCTTGGGGACTGTTTTTCTCAGCAGAAGAAGTAGTTGGATCAGCTTCATTATGGAGTGTGTTCCCAAATCTGCGTCCGGTATTGAACAACGCAGTCCTCCTCTTCTTCTTCTTCTTCAGGAGTAGAGTCTTCAACTCTTGCTGACCTTGGGCTAGGCTTAGGACCATCTCTTGAAACTGTGCACTTTGGGCCTGAAGGGCCTTGATTGCTTGCTCACTGGATGAGTATGGATTCATGATGACTGTGCAAAATAAACAGCGAAGGAGATTAAGCAACCTGTGAAATAGGGTACCTGCTATGCATATGGTGCAATGGAATGCGTATGCTTTATGTTTTCAAAGACAAACAAGATTCAACTTTGTAGACAAAAAGGGAAACACACTTCATTAGATTAAAATTTCAATTGTTCAACAACTTGCCCTTAGGCATTACAGGAATGAAAAAATATTGAAAAGGAAATAAAACTACAAAAGGAAACATCCAAAGCTCATCAATGCTCCCATGGCCTCCTCTTTTCAGTGCTGATGTAGTTGTTCAGGACCCGTTCTTCCTCCAATTGCTTAGTCAGCCTTTGGATCTTTCGTTCCTGCTCGTTGAATTTCTCCCGATAGAAATCTCGTTCTTCCTTTAGCTGTGCCCAAGATCTATTCATTGTGTCAAAATCAACGGGTATCTGAGGAGGGAGGACAGCTGGAGGAACCCCATCTTCATCAGGAGACTCAAGGATGAGAGGTCTAACAGCTTCGTAGGGCATACCTAACTTTTGAGCACGGATGCGGACCCATTTGCAATAGGGCTTCAATGGCAGGGAAGTCTTTGGTCCCAACTCATGTGGGTTGGCTTTGTGGATTCTGTCCCAAGCTCTAATGAATCCCTGGCGTAGTTTGTCACTGTATGCCTGAAACTCAAAATGGAAGTGAGGAACCAGCATTTCATGAGGCCCATCTCCTCTGGCTCTTCCAAACTGTCGGAGAGCTAAGCATGGATTGTAAGAGATTCCTCCTTGGATACCAATCAACGGAACATTAGGGTATTCTCCGCAACGGTCAACAACAGCTACCTCATCCAAACCTCTGAGAGTCCAGGTGATGTCATTATCAGTGAGAGACATTAGCCTCCGAGCCCAACCTTTTCCTTCTTCATTCTTCAGCACGAACTTAGGAAGGTGCGAAATAAACCACCTTACTAGCAAAGGAGCACAACACCACGGAGTCCCCCGTTTTCGAGCAGTACGAGCATAAAGTTGTTGTAGAATATCACCCAAAAGAGTGGGTACCGGATTCCGAGACATGAAGATCCTTATGACATGGATACTGATAAAAGTGTCAGGGTTGGGAAACAAAACCAGACCATAGATCAAAAGAGCCAGAATATCCTCATATGCCTTGAAGTCCAAGTCATTCCAGAAATCATTAGCCTTGCCAACCAGAAATTTGACCAAAAAGCCCTTGATCCCATTTCTAGTTTCCCAGTTGGACAATACCTCTTCTTTGGTCAAGGGGAGAATTGAAGCAATCTCTTCAGGCCTAGGAGTCTTTTCAAAACCAGTGAATGGAGTTTGTTCCAAGACAGGAATCCCAAGCAAATAAGAAAATTCTTCCAGGGTAGGAACCAGCTGGAAGTCTTGAAAGGTGAAACAATGGTACAGAGGGTCATAAAACTGGGTCAGAACACTTATCAGTTGTTGGTCCCATTTTGCAGTGACCAAGCCAAGGAGAGAACCATGTCTGTTGATGAAGGAGGTAGTGTTTGGAATCCTTCCAACCAAATCCTTGAGTAAAACTGGTGGTTGAACAAAGTTGAGCCGGACAGTATTCCAACGTACGGGCATCATGATGTCCTACAAAACAGAGCAAAGATGAAACTTTTTTGTCTTTGAAATGGGTTAGTCCTTTATACAGGATGCATGCAATGGTATGATGGCATGATGCGATGATGAAGCACACCACAAGTATTCACACAGGCAAACATGATAAGGCACACAAGTCACACAAGACACCCTTAGGTTTCAGGCCAGCATGAATTTCAGGTATTACCCTTTTTTGGTTTTGTTGGTTAAAACCTGTCCTATCAAAAGTAACCGGGTTCTAGAGGATCTCAAATCATTGGCTACCCTCAATCGGTCATAACTCCAGCATCGCAATCTTTTCTCGCGGCCAGAACCATCTCGAGAGTTTAGCCTCAATGAGTGTAGCATACTGCTACTGTCCTAATAGCCAAGTTGGTCAATTTAGGGTTCTAAGGTTGGTTGGTGTTTAATGACCCCTTAGAAGACCTATATTCTCCCCGTTGCAACACAAGGGATATAGGTACAGACTAAGATGCCACACCAACGTAGCCACTGCTTCACCCATGTCGGTCTACGCCGGACAGGTCCCTCACAGATTATGCTACCTAAAAAGGGTATTTCCCAGATCCGGGTTAGGATCTATGAAACTCCGATGCAAAGCCCACAAATATAAAAGCAAACAAAGCAAACAATTGAAAACAAAGGTGATCTAAACCCTAAGGTTACTCCACTTTTAAGTAATTCCCCAGCAGAGTCGCCAGTTCTGTGATACGGTGGGAGAACTGACTTGAGGTTTTGCGTTTGTATTCGCAAATGTTGCGGTTAGCAAGAGTCGCCACCGACTTTTTATTTTATCCTAAGGAAAGGTTAAAAAGCACAGCAAAAACCTTTTGAGATGTTTTCTTGGGTTCGGGGAGTAGATTATAGAAAGGGAAGGTATTAGCACCCTTTCTATCCATGGTTATCCATGGGCTCTTAGTTACTTGCTTAGATCACTTGCCTTTTGTTTTCAATTGTTTTAAATGGTGCTTGAGTGTGTGGGTTTTGAAAATGTTTTGAAAAGATGCCAATGTGGTGGCAACCTTTGTAATGATCCATGTGGGGATGTATACAAAGATGTATGTCTTTTGAAAAGGTTTTCATTTGTTTTTGAAAGTTGTTTTGAAAGTGTAGTGTTGTAGGGTTTTGAAATTAGGCAAGTGTTTTGTTTTGCAAGATTGGTTCAAGTAACTAAGAGGTTATCTACTCCTAAATTTCTCAAAAGATTATTGCCATGTTTTAACCCTTTTAACAAGTTTGTTCCACCATTGTATTTGGTGGACAATCTTGTGTTAGGATGTGAAAGGGACAGGCGCGGGTCATCGTTTAGACCATAATTGCAACGGCGTTAAATGTCTTTGGGCAATTTTCTTTAAGGGACTTGATCATTTGTTTTTGTTTGTTTTGAAAAGTTTTGTCGAGGGACTATGATCATTCAAATTGTTTGCTTTGCCCAAAGAAGTCCAACATACAATATGGCCCATTTATTTGAAGGCAACAAGTGGAATACCCTAGGGGTGCAAGTGTGATTTGTGTGTCCATTTTCATGTTTATTTATCTTGAGATTAGGTCATAACTATTTTTTATCGTTTTTTCGCATACAAACCCTAATTCTAACATGTTATCATTAGAAAGCAATAGAGTGCGAAATTAAATTTACTAAGCTATTACAAAACCAAATATGGGAAGGGGGGTACAAATGTTCAAATGGGGATATTGACAAGAATTTAAATCTAAACTATTACATCATTTTGAATATTTGCAATTTAATCAATATACGAAAATTAAATAAGAATGCAAGATGCAAAAGAAATGTTTTGTATATGTATGAAAAATATTATTTATGTAAAAGAGAAAAGAAAATAAAAATTATATTATTTTTTTTTTGAGTATTTTGAATCTAGGGCAAAAACCCTAATTTTAAAGAAAATGTATTATTATCTAATTTAATACAAATATTTATTTATTATTTATAAAAATAAAATAAAATGAAGTATATTATGAAAAAAAGTATTTTTGTATCAAATATTAATAAAAATGAAAAATTCAAGTATTTTTATATTTTAACTTAAATATATTAATAAACATATATCTATATATATATATTAATTTCTTAAATATGCATTATGTGCAAAATATTTAATATTTAATAAAATAAATAAAAAAGGGTATTTTTTTATGTGGAACATTTTCAGAAGGTAAATAAAAAAAATAAAAAAAAATAAAAATAAAAATAAAAATGTATTTACACTATTTTTTCTATTTATTCTAATAATAGTATATATATAATATTTATATACAAACAAAAGAAATAAATCAAATAAATATGCCATATATTCAAAAAATGATGGAAAAAATATTTTTATTTTTTTAATGTCATGAGAAAAAATAAACTAAGTCAATCAAAAAAGAAAAAGTCAAAAAAGAATAAAAATAAAGCAAATGGGCTCAGGGGGTGTAATAGCAATTAAGTGGTGTGAATAAGAAAAGATATACAGGCCCAGCCCAAAGAACACTGTCTTCAACCTCCAGCAACAAAATTCAAAAAAACGCGCGCCCCTGTTCTTCAATGTCCAACTCTCGATTCCTGGCTTTTCAGCAAAAACTCATAACACAACAAATGTTCAGCATGAAGAGACGGTTCTAACCATGTATGGAACTTGACCTAACTCTCTAAGATGAGGGAGAATTTCTCCTCCCCCAAATCCTAACCTAGTTTTTCTGCCATTTTCAAACTGCAAATTCTCTCTACTCAGGCAAAAGAAATGAAATGTAAAGATATGTACATGTTCAGGGCTATGAGTAGAACCTTGTTTCTTCACAAACTTAAGACTAAAGATGCATGATAAGAGAGATACAAGTTCAAAGTTTTACCTGTGCAGTTGAACTTCTATCTGGAGAATGAGGAACTTTCAGTGCAATGTGATGATTGGAAAAGCTTCCTTGAGGTCCAGGGATGCTGTTTCAATGCTTACTTTGTCTTGAGAGCTTCTGAATCAAGCTATGGAACTTCAACTGCAAAAGGAAAAAATGAAAATGGTGGAAACTGTTAGGGTGATTACAGGTCAGGTTTTAGGCCATGGTTAGCTTGCATATGTTGTAAGGAAGGTAGAGGAACAGGTTTGGACAAGAATGCTCGAAGGGATTGAGAGATAGCACTCAATCTACAGGGGTTGCCCTGTTTTAGCAGTTTCAAGGTGGTTATGGCAATGGGAGTGTTTGAGAGGCCAAGGGCTCGTGTGTTAGCTTGGATATGTTCTATGGAATGTGTTTGATAACTTCTTTCTTGTGTTTCTAAGCTGAGATCAGATATGGTACAAGTTATGGACTTTTCTTGAACTTGAAGCAAACAAAAGCAAGTTGGCTTTCTAGGTCAGTAGAGGACCCCCTAATGTGCTGCATAATCCTCTCTTGATCAGTGTGTTATGCACATAATCTTGTGCCAAGCAGATTTTCCATGTACTTTCTTGATTTGCAATTGGACATAAAGTTAATCTTTTCAAAAATGGAAAGTTCACTTTATCTAGTTTAGGATTAATCTTGCATACAATGCTTGCACTCAAAGAACAACACTCTAACACATTGAATATGCATTAAATTATTGAGTATGGAATGGTTCAAGGACCTGTAATCAAGCATAAAGCAAGCTGAGTTCAAATTTGCAAAGTTATGAACATGTTTTGATGAAGAACAAAAGTGAATTTTTGCCAACTTGTGAAATTCGAATCTCTCAAGTTATGAGGTTGTTTGATGAGTTCTTGGACATTTTGGAAATCTTGGAATGTGTACTACAATCCATCCTTGAAATGCAAATTAAAATTCCAAGTGGAAGGGTATGAAAAGTGGCCTTGAAGTGGGGTAGAAAACCTTGTCAAAATAGGTTAAAATTTCACTAAGTTAAAAATGGTTTAGTGCCCTTATTCAAAAAATTGTAACTTGAGATACAAGCTTCAAATGAGAAAACTTTGTGAATCAAAGTTGTATATTATACAACAAGCTACAACTTTCATGTTTTGACTTTTGTTTGAATCCAAATGGATCTTGGTGAAAAGGTGGGGCAAAGTTGGGAAAAAATTAGGGTTTTTCATAACTTAGAAAAATTCTAAGTTATGAAAAATTCCATTTTCTAACCCTAATTTGCATTTTGTGATTTCTTGGTGAACAAGTTTCATGATTTGGCATGTTTTGATGAAAAATGAATCTTGACTCTTGATTTTGACCAAAAAGTCAAAGTTTGACTTTTCAGTATACAGTCAAAATTGATCAATTGACTGGGAAATTCAACTGTCAATCTTGTGTACTTGGGATCTTTTGAGCTTGTTGAGCATGTCAAGATAATTCCATGGGGTCCTTGAGTCCATATGTGAGCTTGGTTTGCCATTGGTTAGGTCAAACAGTCAAAAATTGCCTTTGTGCAGTCAAAACCCTAAAAATGACCATTTTGCCCTTTTGGTGATCTGATCAGATTTCTTGTGGAATTGTGATCCAAACTTGATCAAATGGTCCATATGAATTCAATATGTTTATGTGGGTCAAATTTCATGAGGTTTGACTGTCAATTGGCCACAGTTGACTTTTTCCCCAATACAGCTGATTTCTAGGTCAACTGTCCAATTGACTGGGCAAAACTTGGAATCAAGACTTGAAACTTGGCATGGGTAAACTTGGGAGTCCAACATGGAGCACGAAAGTCATCTTAGGCATTTTAGGTCAAAACATCCTTGGGCAAACACAAACCCTAATTTGAGTCCACAGTGCAAGGAGAAGTCTTGAGCAGAGGAAACCCTAACTGGATCTTGATCTTCAAAGATCTTGTGATGAGAAAATGTTGAGGAAATGGGAGGGCAAATTTTGGGGTACAACAGACCCCTTGAAGGCTTCTATCCTCAAGCAGAAATGAAAATCTCTAGTGGAATATCCTCAGACAGAAAGTGGGAATCCCCGGTAAATTTAACTTCAACAAATAGTGAGGAATTGCATTCTTCATCTTCAACAGCAGTCAAGGATTTATTATCTCCCAAGTCTAACAAAGCTACAAAAAGAAACTGATGAACTTGCATATTACATTCATACATCATTTACAAGCGTCATAGCATATGCATACAAAACACATATAACACAATCTCATTTATTTTGAGAGCATCATTCCGCAATGCATTTCATCCATCATGATATTGCATACAGCTAACTCTTTACCTTTTCGGGAAAGATCAATCAATAGACCAACATCATCAACTACTGGTATGACCAGACACTCTTATCAAAGACAATGTCTTCAGGCTCAAAATAAATCAACCAAAATTTTTATTTTGATACTTTTTTCGGTAGACTTTCTTCTAGATCCACTTAGATCGAGTGTAGGTCTATTATGATATTTCTTTAAGTTGAAGACGGTAGTATATAGCTGCTGGCTCAGATTAAATCGACTAATGGTTTATTTTGATACTTCTTCCAATAGACCTTCTTCTGGCTTAGATTAAATCGACCAATGATTTATTTTGATACTTCTTCCAGTCGAAGACAGTCGTATATAGCTGCTAGCTCAGATTAAATCAACTAATGGTTTATTCTGATACTTCTTCCAGTAGACCTTCTGTTGGCTCAGATTAAATTGACTAATGGTTTATTCTGATACTTCTTCTAGTAGACTTTTTTCTGAATCATGGTAAATCGACCAATGAATTATTATGATACTTCTTCCAGTTAAAGACAACAGAGACCTCTTCTGGCTTAGATTAAATTAACCAACGATTTATTCTGATACTTCTTCCAGTTGAAGACGGTTGTATATAGCTACTGGCTCATATTAAATCGTCTAATGGTTTATTCTGATACTTCTTCCAGTAGACCTTTTTGTGGCTCAGAGTAAATCGACCGATGATTTATTCTGATACTTCTTCCAATTAAAGACAACAGAGATCTCTTCTTGATCAGATTAAATCGACCAATGATTTATTCTAATACTTCTTCCAGTTGAAGTCGGTCGTATATAGCTGCTGTCTCAGATTAAATCGACTAATGGTTTATTCTGATACTTCTTCCAGTAGACATTTTTTTGGCTTAAAGTAAATCGACCAATGATTTATTCTGATAATTCTTCCAGTTAAAGACAACAGAGACCTCTTCTGGATCAGATTAAATCAACTAATGGTTTATTATGATACTTCTTCCAGTAGACCTTTTGCTGGCTCAGATTAAATTGACTAATGGTTTATTCTGATACTTCTTCCAGTAGACCTTTTTCTGGCTTAAGATAAATCAACCAAAAATTTCTTTTGATACTTATCCCAGTTATAGACAACAGAGACCTCTTCTGGCTCATATTAAATCGATCAAAGATTTATCCTGATACTTCTTCCAGTTAAGGACGAAAGAAACATTGTATGGCTCAGATTAAACCAACTATAGGTTTATTCTGATACTTTTTCTAGTTTAAAGTCAACAGTTACTTTGGATGGCATCTATAAGCCCATCTATGGAGACTCTCAGTCATCTCTCCGAATGGCATCTTTTAAGCCCATTCAAGCATACCATCAACCGACAATGTTACTCTGTGCACCGACAAGCACAAATTTCTGGGCACTTTAGTGTTCAATCATCTTTTTCCTTCAGATCGTGAAAGGAAGACAAGCCAATCTAAATCCTTAGGTTTAAGACAATTGAACAGGGGCAGTTGTTGTACCCCAAAATTTTACCTCTCATATTATTTAAAACATACTCCTAGAGGTCCTCAAATGCTCAAGGTTGACCAAGAATTGACCAGACAAATTCTCCTCTTAAGCAATAGACTTCCAACTAGGGTTTCAATTTTCACAAAGAAGTTTGGGTTTTAAAGGCCTCAAGTTATTTCCATGGTTCCTAATATGTCCTAAAGAATGCTCACGCCAAGTTTCATGCCTTGCATCAAAGGTTTGCTCATTCAATTGCTCAGATGACTGAAAATCAACTATATTTGGTCAAAAGTCAATTGTGGCCAATATACAGTCAAACTTCAAGATTTTTGGTCAAAATAAATATTTTGAGGTGATATTCATCATTTGATCAAGGTTTGATCATGATTCCTTAAGGAAAGTCCTCAGATCATCAAAAGTCGAGATTTGCTAAATTAGGGTTTCCTAGGAAAAGTCAACTGAACTTTGACCATGCATAACTTTCACATGTTTCATCCATTTTCCCCCAACCAAAGCTCATTTTGATGATGATCCAATCCTCTACAACTTTGTTATTAATCTCAAATCCAAAAATTTCATCATTGGAAATATATGAGCCAATACATTACAAGTCTTTTCAAAAAGTCAATAAAAGACACTTTTTTTTCAAGACTACTTACATCAAGATAATGTCTTCAAAAGAAAAAATGGTCAACATAGATATTGTATAGTACATCTTGGGCTTTCCAAAAAGTAAAATATCATCTTCAAAGGATAAAAATTGAGCAAGATATGAGTTGCACAAGTTGGGGAATTTTGAGAAATTTCAAAAAGTACACATTGAGCAAAATTGCATTTTTTGACTAATGGACCTACTTTTTTTACTCCAAGTATGTCCATAATGTCTTAAAGGACTCCTAAATTCACTCTCACTGTGCTTTTCATTTTTCTCTATTTTATTCATATTTATTTTGTTTTTATTCAAATAAACACAAAATAAATTGCATAAAATAATAGATAAAGGGTTTGGACACATGGGCTGATGATTTGGGTCAATATTGGGCCTAATATTTCGTGTAACAAATGGGGAAAAAGGACTAGGTTCATTGCATTTAAAAAATGGCATGAAAATTATCAAAAATGGCAACTTTTCAAATTTTATGATTTTGCTTTAAAACCATGGTTACTGGCTGATTCTTGCCATGTTTATCAAGCCCTTCATTCCTTTATAAATAGAGGGCAATTTTGCAAGCCAAAGGACACGAAAAACCATTGCCAGAAAGAGCTCCCAAATTTCACATTTTTTCAAAGTTGTCATAATTCAAAACCTAACTTCCAGCTTGTATTCGTCTGAGCCAAGCCTTGCATTGTGCTCCTGAGACTCCCAGGAGCCCATTTCCATCCATATCCACGCCTGAAGCGTCCCAGAACTCACCCAGTCAACTCACCGGTTCTTTGGTAAAATTTTGAAATCCAAACTCTCAATTTATACGTTTTTGAATGCTTTGATGTATTGATTTGTGTTCAAGACACCCATTAGAATAGGATGGGCATTTCGCATGAGAGCTTTGAAGCCTTAATTATAAGATGCCATTGTTAGGGAATCTTAAACGGAAATCCTCAAACCTCATAATCCAGTAAATTTTAGACCAAACAGATACCACCATTGGATTCCTGTGGAAATTTTAAGGGGGTTAGGATGTTTTGTATGATTTGATATCGCGTGATTTTATAGGTTTCAATTTTGATATCGTCGGAGAAGACGACTGTGACCACCATGGCAGGTGGTTTGACCTGTCTCAGGCGGTGGTCCAAGCTGGCGTGGCCCTTTCCTGTTGTCCTATTGGCTATATCAGAATAATAGATCCCTCTCTCCATTCCTGATTGGTCCATCCAGATATCAGGGGCCCACTTTGAGCATGTCTGTTTATTAGTCAACGATTAAGATGCGTTTTAATATTTAACCTATTTGTTGTGCTTATGTTACCGAAAGTACAATCGTCTCAACGGTAGAGGCATTGCATGTTAAGGCGTTACTATAGGAAAGGGTAAGGGTTCGATCCTTGCCTCTTACCTATTATTTTTCTAATTCATGTTTGCAGATCCTATGTTACAGAGGCTAGTATGCGTATCATGCGTCCTCACTCTCAGTCACTAGATCATCACAAGTCCAAATCCAACATCCCAGGCGCGTTCCTCATGATACATCCTCTTGAAGCCATCCTCACTGGATCCAGCGCTGGCATAGTGGGCCTGGATCTAGTTTTTAAATTTTGCACCCCCCAGGCTGCTTCACAACATCAGTCCCATTTTCTATTTTCTTAGTTTTAGCTTTGTTTATTTAATTGTTTTATATTATTTTTTAAAACCATTTTTTATTTATGATAAAATCATAAAATCACAAAAAATAGACTTAGGGTTTTCTAGAACTAGGTCTAATCAATATTTTAAAATCAATTAGAACTAGGTTTAATCACTTCAAATCTTTTTCTCAAATAAAATACCAAAAAAATATATTAATTCTCTTTTGTTGTTTATAATTAATTTTAATAATCAATTATTTTCTTTTTTACATAATTAACTAAGATTAGATTTAATTTAATTTAAGTATTTTTCTCAAATAAAAAAACAACAAAAATATTCGAAGTGTTTAGGAGATTTAGGGTTTTTTACTTCGCTTTCCATCTTCGCGCTTATTTTAAATTTCACCTTTTTATTCTTTCATATTGATGTAACTACAAAAGGATGTAATAGCTGTAAATTTAGGACTTTACTTTTATTTCCCCGTTTTGATTTGTAATTTCCCCTCATTGAATCCATGTAATAGTGTAGCTTTAAAATTCGCACTTTATTTTTGAACTTATATTAGTTGTTAGATGTATGATAATAGGTTTGTATGGAAAGACTAAAAGAAAATGCTAGCAAACTTAACATCCGAAGATAAATAACTGAAATACAACACACTCACACACGCGCACCTCTAGGATATCTCCACTTGTTGCCTTCGAAAAAACGGTCATGTCCCTCGAACGTGGGACACTTTAGCAAAGACCCTCGGTTAAAAAGATCATAGTCCCTCGATGACCCTTCGATCCTGCCTTCGGTATACGATCTAGTCCCTTATAGTAAAATTGCTAAAGTTCCCTACGAGTTTCCTTTATGATTGTACGATGATCCTCGCTTGTCCCTCAAACATCCAACGATAGGGCTACCTACTCACTAATAGTAGGATATCAATGTCTAAAGGAAAAGAGGAAAAGAACAAACCTTTCGATTAGGTAGATAGCTCCTAGTTGCTTGCTTATAAAAACAATCAAAAGTAATTTTTTCACACATACATAAAACTTTTCTAAATATTTTCAAAGACAAAAAACACTTTGTATACGTTCTCTCCGAAACGAGAAACATTACAAAGTTCGCTGCACTAAGGTGTCTTTTTCAAAATATCTTCAAAACACACTTACACAAAAAGCATTTTCAAAATAAGCTAGCAACTAAGAGCCCGTGGATAACTACGGATGGAAAGGGTGTTAACACCTTCCCTTTCCATAACCTACCCCTCTTACTCAGAAAATAAATCTCGAAAGGTCTTTCCTGTTCTTTTCACCCTTTCCTTTGTTGGATAAAAGAAATGTCGGTGGCGACTCTTGCTAACCGCAACATTGTGAATAAAAATACAAAACCAGTAAAGTCAGTCCTATCACAGTATTACACCATGTTACCGTTATATTATTTCCTTCTGTACTTCATAGGCTTCTGTAAACATGTGTTTAAAAGCGGGAACATAACATAAGGTCTTTAGAACTTCAAGTCTTTAGAGTCTTCAGAACTGCGTCTTCAGCACTTGGTCGTGAGAACCCGTTATAGAGAACCTTGGATTAGAAGAGCTTCAAGTCTTCAGAGTCTTAAGAGTTGCATCTTTAGAGTCTTCATCACTTGGTCTTGAGAACTTGTTGTAGATAACCTTGGACCTTTAGAACTTTAAGTCTTTGGAATCTTCAGATTTTCTGTCTTTATAATCTTTAGCACTTGGTTCTTTAAGAATCCTTATCTTTAGAACCTTGGGTCTTTAGAAACACAAAGTCTTCAACATCTGGACTTCAGTAGAAACATTGTATTCTGATATTTTAACTTTGTCTTCTTTGAAATAAGTTGTCTTTTAGAAACTAAGTTTTTAACATCTGGATTTCAGTAGAAACTTTGTTTTCATATCTTCTAACTTTGTTTCTATGGAACAAGTTGTCTTTTAAAACTAAGTTTTTTGCATCTGGACTTCAGTAGAAAATTTGTCTTCAGATCTTCTAACTTTGTTTCTTTGGAACACACTGTCTTTAGAAACTTAAGTCTTTAGCATCTGAACTTTAGTAGATACTTGAGTCTTCAGATCTTTTGACTATTTCCTTAGAACATGTTGTCTTTAGAAGCTTGAGTCTTCAGCATCTGGACTTAAGTAGCAACTCTTGTAACTTCAGATCTTTTGACTGGTTTCTTTAGACAAACACCAGAGCTTATACTTCAGAGCCTTCTGGAGTGTCTTTCTACTATTCAACAGAACTTATGTAGTGCAGAAGCGGAACTAATTCTCTTCTAATGTTTTGGCCACGCCATCCATCAGAAGCAGAACACTTGCTACTTTTCAATAAAACTTATGTAGCACAAAAGCGTAAGTAATTCTCTTCTAATGTCTTGGCCACGCCATCCATCAGAATCAGAACATGTTTGTTAAGTACTCAACAATAATAAACATTAGTACAACAAAATTATTCATACAAACATACTCATTTGTTATCATCAAAACTCAAAGATAATATTGCAGAACAAAGTCTTGTTATTACAATCTCCCCCTTTTTGATAATGACAAAACTATGTATTTTGATGACACAATTTTGTACATAATCGTAATCAGTGAAATAAGAAGGTTAAGGAATACTTATCCTTAAGATGAGAAACTCCCTCTGAGTCACATACTGAGTGAGGATCAAATATCCTGAGTGTGAACCTTCTGGGTGAACTCCCCCAGGTGGTAATAGATCAAATATTGAATACTTAGAAGTCTTTACTCAGATGAAAATAAAATCAATTACAATCTTGAATTCATCAGAGCTTCTTCTTATTGAATCTTCTACCCACATTTTCCAAACAGCCTTCAACTTCTGATTTGCTCAGCTTTACTGGGAGGCATCTGCTTCTGCTTTTGATTCTTATTTTTTGAATATCACATTCTCAGACATTTTACATCTTTTGAACATTATGATACCAAAATCAAGATAAATTTAACTTTCAGAAAGTTCTCAACTTCTGAACAGTAATGGGTCTATCTGATATTTGAATATATACTCACAGAGTATACATCTTCGATTATATGAATAATCAGTTCTTAACTATAATCTGATAGCAAGAGTCGCCATCGACTTTTCTTTTATCCAATAAAGGAAAGGGTGAAAAGAACAGGAACGACCTTTTGAGAATTTTCTTGAGTTTGGGGGGTAGGTTATGAAAAGGGAAGGTGTTAGCATACTTTTCATCTGTAGTTATTTGCAGGCTCTTAATTACTAGCTCACTTTGAAAATTCCTTGTGTTTGTGTATGTTTGCAAATATTTTGAAAATGCATAAGTGCGGCAATTTTGTAATGATTCTCGTATTGTTGAGAATGTATACAAAATGTTTATTTTGAAAATATTTGTTGAAAGGGAGTGTTTGGAAAGATGTTTTGAAAATGCCAATGTAAGGCAATTTTGTAATGTTTCTCGTATCGTTGAGAATAATACAAAATGTTTGTTTTTGAAAAGTGTTTCGAAAATAGTTGTTTGGAGGTGTAAAGGTTGTTTTGGTTTGTGAGCAAGAAATTTCGAGCAATGTACCTACTCAAGAAGTCTTTGTTCTTTTCCTCCTCCTTTAGATAATGCTACTTTACCATTGGTTGGTAGGGAGCCATATCTTTGGATGTGAAGAACAGACGTGGGTCATCGTACAGTCATAGAAGGCAACTTGTAAGACGCTTTAGTAATTTTCGTAAGGGACTAAGATCGTTTATCGAAGGCAACATCGTAGGGTCATTGAGGGACTATGATCTTTTAATTGAGGGTCTTTGCTAAAGCATCCCACGTTCGAGGGACGTGATTGTTTTAATTCAAGGTAACAAGTGAGGTTTACCCTAGAGGTTCATGTGTGCAAAGTGTGTTTGATTTCAATTATTTATCTTGGATTTAGGATTGTCTAATGTTTTATTTTAAATCTTGTCATGCAAACCCTAATTACTAACAATAATAAGGAAAGCGATAAATTGCAGAATTTAAATGTCCTACGCTATTACAACGCTTTGGGAATGAGGGGTACAAGTTTGTGAATGGGGGAGGAAAGCAATAAAATCCTATTTATCTATTACAAACCATGTACGTAAATTATAATGTGAAATAATAAAATGCACAAAAATATAAAGTAGAGGAAAGAAATATTTTTTGGTGATTTTTGATGGAAAAGATTTTATTATTATCCTAATATATTAATTAGTCCAAATTTGAAAAGAAATTAATTAGTTATTTAATAAAACCTAGAAATCTAAATTAATTAAAATTAAGAAAATAAAACCTAAGTTTAATGATTTGTTTAGAAAATAATTTAGATATTAAGGTATAGAAAAAATTGTGAAATAATAATAAAAGAAAACCTAATTCTAAGTATTCTTCAAATTAATTAAAAAAATAAAGCAACAAATGATTAAATTAAATTAATATGTAATTATGAAAATTAAATTAATTTATGAAAACCTAAAACTAAGTTTTTTAATGATTTTATTATTTTTAATAAAATTATTTAAAAGAAAAGAAAATGGATTAATTAAAAAAACAACAAAAAGAAATTTAATGGGCCTGAGTATAAAAGCAATCTGGGGGTGAAAAGAAGAGAAAAATATTGGGCCCAGACCAGTTTTCATTTGAAACAAAAAAACAATAAAAAAAGTAATTGTAATGGGCCAGCGTTTGAAGAAGAAAATGGAGGTGAGGAAATAGAAAAAATAAAAAAAGAGGGAGGCCCAAGTTAGGGAGGCCCAACGTTTGTTTGAGATTCAGTGTTGTTGGCTTTTTGAGAGTGCATCATGGTCTTGCTCATCTGGCACGTGTGATCTAGGCATGGGATAATCATGTGGTGAGGTAATGAGAGTGTATAGCATGTGCGTCGGGCTTGTTGTATTAAATCTGCAAGAAAAAAACATGAAAGAAATAAAAGGGTACCACTGGGGCTTGAATCCAGGTCCCTAGTAACAAATGACTTAGTGCGTGTATGTTCTGCCACTGGGGTGGCTGTTTCATCCGTTTATAACACAGGTTGTATTAAACTTAAAATAAACTCATTTCCTAAAATTTGAAAATGACTTCATCTTCTTCCTTCGTGCGCGCAGAGATGAATAACACCATTGGTAAATCTATAACTCCTTCATTTCTCAACCATTTTCAAAAATGTAAACATGAAAGTTGCTTAATTTTTTACCACGAATTCAACCATATAACTTTTAGTACCAAACTGAAACCTAATTTTTCATAAATTTCAACTTCAAAATTCTCCACGTATAGTTAACATAAATGAAAACTAAAGGCATGGTTAGCTTCAGGGCAATGATGTATACATTATTCATTCACAAAGTAACCATTAATGATGCTTGTATAGTATGATGCGGTGGGAGAACTTACTTGAGGTTTTGCGTTTGTGTTTGCAAATGTTGCGGTTAGCAAGAGTCGCCATCGACTTTTATTTTATCCAAAAGGAAAGGTAAAAAAGCACAGGAAAGACCTTTGAGATTGTTTTTGGGTTCGGGGGGTAGATTATGAAAAGGGAAGGTGCTAGCACCCTTTTCATCCATGGTTTTCCATGGGCTCTTAGTTACTTGTTTAGATCACTTACTTTGCTTTTTTCAATTGTCTGAAATGGCGCTTTGTGTGGTTTTGAAAGTATTTTAAAAAGAGGCCATCGTTTAGGCAATATTTATAATGATTCTTGTTTGTAAGAATGTATACAAAGATGTTTGTCTTTTGAAAAATGTTTCAAGGTTTTGAAAATTGTTTGGAAATTGTTTTAGAAATGTGTGTGTGTTTGAAAATAGAAAAGATTGTTTTTGAAATGATCAAGTAACTAGAAGCTTATCTACCTACTCAAAAGTCTTTCTTGTACATTTTTATTCCTTTGATATTGTTGACCTACTATTGTGTTAGTAGACAACCCTATCTTTGGATGTTAAACGGGACGGGTGTGGGTCATCGTATGACCATGATAGCAATGGTGCCAAGTATCTTAGCTTGTTTGAGGGACCAAGATCATTTGTTTTAGGCACCTTGTGATAGCGTCATCGAGGGACTATGATCTTTTGTTTGTATTGTTTTGCCAAGATACCTAGAATGCATACCATGGCCATTTTTAAGGCAACAAAGTGGGTGAAACCCTAGGGGTGTTGTGTGCAATGTGTTGTCATTTTTCATGCATTTTGTTTATCTTGAATTAGGTCATTCTATTTGTTTGATTTTTTGTCTTATCATACAAACCCTAATTTACCAAACATACATATAATGCGATAAATTGTATAAAATAAATCTAAGCTATTACAACAATATTATGGGAAGGGGGATACAAGTTTTGAATAGGGATATTTGCACAAAATAAAACCCTAATTCACTATTACAACCCAATTGAATTTATTGTACAATAAATAAATAATCAATTATTTAAATATGCAATAAAATGTAAATATGCAAAAAATGTTTTGTAATTGTTTTATATATGAGAAAATAAAATTATCTAAGTCCAAGAAATAAGAAAAAATAATGTTATTATTTTTGAAAGGGGAAACCCTAATTTTGATTTAATAGAAAATATGTTCTATATCATTATTCATTTGTCCATTTTTTACAAGAAATAATAAATAAAATTATTTACAAGTATTAACAAAAATAAAATATGTTTGAAAATAAATATTTAATGTGCATAATGTAATAAAATAAAATATTTAAGTATTTTTTATTATTATTTACAAGTTTATTTAAGAAAATAAATTTTATAAACCTAATAAACTATTTTTTTGCCAAAAAAAAAAAAAATAAAATAAAATAAGATGCAAAAAATCAAGAAAATATTTTTGGGATTTTTTAATGTTCAGAAAAAATATTAAAGTCAATAATCGTAAAAGAAATAAAAAAATATGCAAAATATAAGAAATGGGCCAAGTGGGTGCAAATAGGAAACAGAGGGGTGCAAAAAGTCAGAAAAGCAAGGCCCAGGCACGCCAGGCCAAAACACTTCATCCTTGTCATTGGCTTGGTCCCAAACGCACGCTTCTGTGTTCAAATCCTGTTCTTGCTCATGCTTGCATAAAATCAAAAATTCATAACACAAAAAAGATAGCTCATGAACTCACGATTCCAATGATATAAAGAACATGTCCTAACTCTAAAAGACCAAGGAGAATTTTAATGGCCCTAATTTCTGACCTAAAATTTTCATGAACTTCAAGCTTCAAATTCTCACTACTCAGTTAATAGAAATAAAAACTATGCATATGTACAGCTTAAGCAAGTTAAGGACTACATCTTTGCTTCACAAATCGTGACCTAAGGATGCCTAAATAGAGAGATAGAAACTTTAAAAATACCTTGTTCAGTTGAGTTTGGATATGGAAATGTGGGAACTTTGAGTGAGGCCTGAAGATCTTGTGAGCTTCCTTGAAGTTCCCTCAAGCTTCTCCAATGTCCAGCTTGCCTTGAAGTTGCCTGAAACTCCTTGTAGAAGTCAACCTGCAAACTCCAAAAATGAAAATGGTGAAGCTTGAAACAGGGGTTACAGTTGCAAGACAAAGGCCTGGATAGTTTAGGTAGGAGGTATGGAATGTGTTTGAAGCCTTGAATCAAGAAACGCACGAGCCAATATTGATTTGGCTTGAGATTTACAGAAGCTGCCCTGTTTTGGGCAGAAATGTAGTTTTTTGTGTTTGAGAGTGTTTGAGGTGTTATGAATTTGTGTCTTGGCTTGTTACAAGGTTCTGAAGTTGTTTGAAATGATACTAAGGCTTGCTTTTATCAAATACCCAAGTTCTTTTGACTTTTGCCAAATTACTTGCTTTTGAAGAAAGTTGGAAGTGACAATGCCAAAGGCCTGTACAAACTAGCTCTAGGGCTGCAAGGAGTTGGTATACTTTGCCTGATGTTTGTGGATCTTGCTTGCAACAAAAGATCAGGTTCATGGCTCAAGATTTGCAAAGTTGCAAAAAGCATGCTTTATCAAAATGGTATTATGAACTTTATGCCATTTTTGGATTAATTCATTGTGCAATGCTTCAAAAGTCAGAACAAGACCATTATCCGATGTGTTTGCATTTAATTATGGAGTGTAGAAGGGATTAGGACCTGTAAAACCAAGTACAAGCATGTTTGAAACTGATTTGCAACTTGTAACATTGTGAAAATGCCTTGAACAAAAGTGATAAATTGCCATTTTCTTTTCTTCGATTCTCCCTAACCATAAATGATCTTGGATAGTTCTTTGACATTTTGGAAAGCTTGTAACATGCTATACAATCCATATTTGAGATGAAACTTGAGATACCTCTTGGAACTAGGTGAAAAATTGCCATGAAGTTAGGTCAAAAATCTGCCTAAACTAGGGCAAAATTTCACTAAGTTAAAAAGTTTATGGACCCCTATTCACAAAATCATAACTTGAGATCCAAGCCTCTTTTGGGAAAACTTTGTGAATAAAAGTTGTATATTTCATGTAGTACTACAACTTTCATGTTTGAAGTTTTCTTTGAATCCAATTGCATCATGGTGAAAAAGTTGTGGAAAGTTGGGAAAAAATAAGAAAATTTCCATACTTAGAAATTTTTGAAGTTATGCAAAAATTTCAAATAAAACCCTAATTTGCAATTTTAGGTTTCTTGATCAACAAGTTTCACATTTTGACATATCTTGATGAATTATGACCCTTGGCACTTGATTTTGACCAAAAAGTCAAAGTTTGACTTTTCAGTGTACAGTTGACTTTTGATCAGTTGACTGCAAAATTCATCTGTCAATCTTATGCATTTGAGATCTTTTGAACTGTGTTATTAGGTCAAGATGATTCTATTGAGTCCTTGAAATCATGCTTGAACTCAATTGGTCATTGGCTAGGTTAAAAATCAGAAATTTCCCTTTCTCAGCTAAAACCCTAATTTTGACCATTTTGCCCTTTTAATGATCTGATCAAATTTCTTGAGGAGTTGTGATCCAAACTTGATCAAATGGTACATAGAAGCCTAGAATGTTGTTGTGGATCAAAAATTATGAAGTTTGACTATAAATTGGCCATGGTTGACTTTTTCCCCAATACAGTTGATTTTTAGGTCAACAGTCCAATTGACTGGGCAAAAATGTAATTCAAGGCTTGAAACTTGGTATGGGCAATCTTAGGGGTCCAAGATGGTGTATGAATTTCACATGAAGCATTGATGGTATAAAAATTTCAAACTCAAACCCTAATTTCAGGCCATCAATGCAAGGAGATGTCTTGAGCTGAGCAAACCCTAATCTTGTCTGGAGTCCAAGAAGTCTTGTGAGAAAAATCTTGATAATATGAGAGGGAAAATTTTGGGGTACAACATATAGGAAGTTCAAAGTTGAGAAAACTTACCTCAAAACTGGAAATCATGTTTGAAGTTGGAACACTCATGGAGATGTTTTGATGATCTGGATAGCTTCACTAGACCCCTAGAAAGTTATTGCAACGCTTACTTTGGATTCAGAGTGGATGAATTCTTCTGGAGAAGTCAAGTTGCAGAGCTGGGTTTTTGGAAATGGAGGATGATGAAGATGATGTTACACTGGTGTAGAAAGTGTTTGGATAGCTTATATATGAGTTATATAAGCTTTGTGATTGATTAAAAATAAAAACGCACGGAGGGATTTGGTGTTTGATGTGCAAGGTTAGAAATCAGGAGTAATGGAATTTTTGAAGTAAGTTCTGTTTTGAGGGAGTTTGAGGGGGTTAGATGGCTTGTAAACTCGTCCCTTATATTGCAAATACCTCCTCTATTTATAGAGGGAAGGTTTTATAGGTTGAGATGGCTTGGTTTACAAAGTCACATGTTATGGTTTGGTTACTTAGATTTAAAGCAACTTTGAAATAACATTGTTCCAATGCATAGTACCAAAGGATCTGAGATGGCTAGAGGTTCTAGACATGTTTCTTATGGCTTTGACATTGTGTATATTCAGAAGAAACAATTTCAAGGCTCAAGGAGAGTGGACTTTGTGATTAAATTCACTTTTCCAAAAAGGAAGTATGAACTTTGTTCCAAAAATGGAATGATCACTTGGACAATGGTTCAAGCACTTGGATAATGACTCAATCAGTTGTGTAAACATTAAATTAAGATGTGATTTTCAAGTTAGGGGGCCTGCAAAGCAAGATTATGCAGCATAGGTTTGAGATTTGATTATGTGATCATTAAGGAAATGACTTGTAATTCAAGAATGGATGCCCAACTTCATCTCTTCGAATCTCTTAGATCAAGAATGATCTCTTCAAGTTCGTGGACACTTTGGAAAGCTTGAATCATTTTATAAAACCTTCATGTTAACCACTTTGGCTAAATCAACTTGGAACTTTTTGAAAAATGGCCAAGAAGTTGGGACAAAAATCTGACCAAACTTGTTAAAATTTTCACTAAGTGTTTTTGATAAAATGTCATGACTTCACGGGCTTATATCTTCTAATCCAAGCACTTTTTGGACATCAACCCTCAAGGACGAAGTTGTAGAATTCATCATGCTCTACAAATTTCATGTTGAAGTTTTCCTTGAATCATCTTGCATCTTAGTGAAAAATAGTCATGAAGTAGTGAATTTATTAAGGTTAAAAACACTTAGAATTTTTCTAAGTATTGGAAATCTTGACTTTTTGTTGACTTTTCTTGATTTTCTTGATTATTAATGATCAATTTTGATATTTCTGAATATCTTTATGATTCTTGATCTTTGAAATTCAATGTTGACCAAAAAATCAAAGTTTGACTTTTTGTGTGACTGTTGACTTTTCATCAGTTGATCCAAATTTCAACTATCAATCCCTTGATCTTTAGCAAATGATTTGAGACATGAAATTAGTTCAATATATTGTGTTTGAGTCCTTAATATCATGCTCCAAGTCATTAGTTCATGTACTAGGTCAAAAGTCAATGATCAGTCATTCTCAGTCAAAACCCTAATTTTGACAATTTTGCCCCTTTGATGATTTGAGTGCTTTTCTTGAAGAATTATGATCAACCCTTGATCAATTGATGAATATGACTTCAAAATGTTGATGTTGGCCAAAAATATTGAAGTTTTACTGTATATTGACCTCAATTGACTTTTTACCCAATATAGTCGATTTTCAGTCATCTGATCAATTGACTGAGCAAATTTGTGATTCAAGACCTGAAACTTGGTATGAGAATTATTAAAGACTTATAATATACCATGAAAGTCAGTTGAGGTATTATAAATCCAATTATCCTTGAGAAAACTAAAATCCTAGTTTGTGGACTTAGTGCTTTGGAGGTGGGCTTGTGTGATCAAACTCTTGAGAACCCTTGAGCATTTGGGATCTTTTGTGAGAATTGTCTTAGAGAAAAGGGAGGGAAAATTTTAGGGTACAACATTAAAAAAGTTCTTTCATTTTGACCTATCTTAGAATTCCTAGTGAATTTGTTCAGAGTTCCTCGGTTAATCATCAAACAATCAAACAAGCTTTAGTGGTAAATGCACATTTTATATCATTTTATTATGACTTTTCGCATTTCTTTAGGTTAATCAAAATAATTATACTTCTCCCCCTTTTTGACATCATAAAAAATAAAAGTATTCATGAAAAACATTAAGAGTTAACAGAAGTAACAATAAGTGCTAATCAGAAAGAGTTGCATTGATGATAGAGTTAAACAAATTACACAACAGAATGATCGATAACATAATTAAAACTTATTGAAACCACTGGTCATCAAAAGTCTCACACTCCTCTTGATGTAGAGCATCATTAGGACAATTAGGAATCCTTCGGAGGATTCTTACAATCTCATTTTGAGCACACACTTCTGACAGGATTCTTCCATAGGGAATAAAGGTTTTGGTCAAATTTCTAGAGGAAGTTATGGACCTTTTGAGATGATTGAGGATGGCTTGAGGGAGATTAATCAGAATTTGTTTCATCAGACAGAAAATTAGAGTCTTATCATCATTGGTTAAGACATTTTTATTAGTTTCGCACGGACAAAGATTTGTCATAATAAAGTGAAACCAGTCTTTGGCAATGGGCTTAAGACACTCAGGGTTAGTATATTCGAAATTAGAGGATGCTTCAAAGATGGAAATGATTTTACCATCAGGGATGCTATCGAGAGAGACACGACCAGTCACGATACCCGCACGTGGACAATTTATTATTTTAGCAATGTATTCGGCAGTGAAGAAAACATCCCAACCATAGATGTTTGAAGAGATTGAGGTACCGCCAAAGTTGACAGGGGCATTTTACAAAAATTATTTACAAGATTTGGATAAATGGGTCCTCTTAGTAAGGAAAGATAGTGATTCCAATTTTGAAAGTGGATGCTGAGATAGAATTTCGGACTAGCGCCAAAGAGTCTTGGATGTTTTTCAATGATAACTTCCAAGAGATCATCATTTTCATAAGAAGTTGTTGAAGTCATGATGAAAAAGAGAGAGAATGAAGTAGAAGGCAATTGTTACCAATTGTTAGATATTACTTGTTAGGAGAGGTAGATGGAAGACATGATGTATAAAAATAAACAAGAAAATGTTACTTGACAAGAGAGATAAATGACTGGGGAAGGTTAGAAGAGCAGCAATAACTCCTAAGAATTGATAAGAGAGATAAATGAGTGACATTTGATGTCTTTGAATCAGGTTGTGAGTATCTAGAGTAGAATATGACACATAGATGTATGGGAAAGGGAAAAACAATACTTGATCTCATTTATGAGGGCATATGAAATTGTTCATAAATTTAAACAACTATCTTTTAACACGTGAATAAAGTAACTGGAAACCATCAAATATCTAAAACCTAACTGATGCTCTAGAGACGCATGTGTGACTATTTTATTTCAGACTTTGATGAATTTATAATGCCTAAATATTAAGCAAATAGAAGCGGTATTGTCACAGAAGATAGGAATATTACTCTCATAAATCTGATAATCTTCTAGCTGATTCTTCACCCATAACATCTGAGTAATGCATAGTCCTACTGAAATGTACTCTGCTTCTGCTGTTGATAGAGAAATTGTTGATTGCCTCTTACTTGACCATGAGATTAGATTCTTGCCTAGAAATTGATAGTTTCCAGAAGTACTTTTCCTCTCTAGCCGATCTCCAACATAGTTTACATCACAGAAACCAGAAAGACAATACTCTCTTCTTTCCCCATAATACATGTTGGATGCATTGGAGTCTTTGCTACAGTGCATTTTGTCATGTTGATATTCTTCAAAAGTTCTTTGGTGTACTTACTTTGATGAATGTAAGTAGCCTTTGGTTTTTAATCAATCTGAATTCCCAAAAAGAACTTCAATTCCCTCATCATGCTCATTCCAAATTCAGCCTTCATTAACTTAGAGAATTCCCCGCAGAGGGATGGATTAGCAAACCAAAAGTAATATCATTAACATAAAATTAGAATATCATTTTTTAATGTTTTGCAGAAAAGTGTAGTGTCAACCTTTCCTCTGGTAAACTTATTTTCTAAAATAAAATTGCTCAGTCTGTCATACCAAGCTTACAAAGTTTCACTCAGTTGAGCCCCGCGACCAGATGTCTACGTATCTCTTTTATGGAATCAGAGTGTCGTAGTTCGGCTCATTAGTTTCTGTTTGTTGTATGTTTTTTATAGACAATGCTAGCGAAGCATGTCCTTTTTGAAAAGGTTTTAAAGAGAAAAAAAGTCCAAAGCAAAAAAGGTTTGCATTGGTTGGTGATTTTTTTGTAGGTAAGATGATAAATGGGTCCCACTACTAGGACACTTATCATCCCTCTACTTTGTGAAAACAAAGTTTGAGATTTGAATCACACCGGAGAATTTTTGAACTAAAGAAGAACAAGTAAGAGTCTATACCATCCCATTCTCCCCATTACTAAAGACTCTTGGACGTATGATTCTTATCAATTAGTTATTAAGTGTTTTGAGAAGTTCAAAGGAAAAATAAGTTTTAGTCTTAATGCAGATGTAAAAGAGGAAAGAAAAGTCTAAGGGGAGACTAGCAAAATAGTCCTACAGTTTATCATGCAATGTTGATCCTATAGTTGATATATGAGGGAAGTATCTACCTAATATTGTCATGCATGGATAAAGATCCTAAGGTCTATTCAATTTAAACTTAGAAAAGAGTTAATTGAAGATCCTATGGGGAGCATACAAGAGGAGAAGTAAGCCAGTGATAGGAGAGGAGATGATAAAACATTACACAAATATGGCAAAACATCAAGATATAAAGAAGAGGTGACAATACATCACAAAGATGAAAATACATCACAAAGGTGAAAATACATCACAAAGATTACAAAACATCACAAAGATGACAAAACATCACAAAGATAACAAAACATTACAAAGATACATCACAAAGATGACAACACGTCAAGATATAAAGGATAGATTATAATACATCATAAAGATGACAATACATCATAAATATGACAATACATCACGATACAAGATGATAAAGCATCAAGCACACACAAGGTTCATGTGATAAAGCACACAAGAGATGAAACTCTCACAAACAAACTTGAAGAAATGGGGAAAGAGAGGAAGAAAGAAATGATAATAAATCAAGAGATTATGGAATGAAATCACATCAAAGTGAAGTTCTATTTCTGATCCTAACATGTTATATACTTCAAACTACCCTGTTGTACCCCAAAATTTGCCCTCTCATTTCTTAAGGAATCACCCTGGACCCTCAGGGTTGCTTCCATCCAATTCCAAGCTTTGAATTACAAATTTTTCAAGAAAGTCGCCTACAAGGGCAAAATGGTCATTTGCATATTAAAAAGTCAAACTTTGACTTTTTGACCAAAACCAAGTTTAAAGAATCATATTTCATCAAGACATGTTAAAATATGAAGTTTGTTTCATCAAGAAAATCAAAAGTCAATTTACTTTGGGAAAAGTCAAAATTTTAAATACTTAGAACTTTTCTAAGTGTTTAAGAAGCATGACAAAACTCAGAACTTCTGGCCAGATTTTCACCTTGATGCAAGTTGATTCTGGATCAGCCTATGACACATGAGTTATAGACCCCCACAAGATCTAGAACGTTGCTAAACGAAGCTTCTCCTAGAAACGCTGGGATTTCAAGTTAAAACTCCTCAGAGACATGTCGTTGAAACTGAAACACCTAGCAAATTCTGGACACTTTCAAGACAGAGTTTGGTCAAAACCTCTGGGCAAGTTTTCACAAAGCTTCAGCCAGAGTTTGCAAGGGTAAGTCAAAGAAGGTTATAAAGTGTGATACAAAGCTTCCTGGAAAGTCTGAAAGCTCCTTCAGAACATGCTAGAGCCAGAAGATAAGAGGATCAGAAGATTGGATGCTACGCTGAAGCAAAGCTTCATCCAGAGTTTGCAAGGGTAAATCAAAGAAGGTTACAAAGCGTACTGAAAGCTTACTGGAAAGTGTGAGGGATCCTTCAAAGCATGTTGAGGCAACAAGATAACAAAGATCAGAAGTTGGATGTTTGTTCTAGGTTACACTGAAGTGGAACTTCTGATCCATAATTAAGCAATGATGCAAAATCTTACATTACATGATTTCTGATTTAACAAATCTCATCATCATTTAATGCTCATTTAATGCTGATTTAATGCTCACAACCACTTTTGAGTCTTTATCCAAAGGATCTCCCCACGTGTGGCATAGAAATTACCTTTGTTATCCTTAAAAGCAACTTTTATACAAAAATATGTGAGGCCCATGTGTGCTTTTGTTTTTTGGGTTTACTTTTCCTTAATCCCTGCTTATTAATCCAGTCTAGGCTAAAAACTGCCAACTATCACGCCTTTTTGAACTTGCTTCAAGAACAAGTCAACATCTAGCGTATGATGTTGGCGCCACTTGACCTCTCCAAACTACAAAACCTTTGCCTATAAATAGAACACCTTTGGCCATTGAAAAGAGGTTGGAAATTTGAGAAAGAAAAGCCTTGAACCCCTGCCAAAATTCCAAGAGTCCAAAAACTGTAAACACAACATACAAAACCAGTTAACTCTTGATTCCTTGCATTCAAACTCCATTTGTTCTCAAGTGTTTCTTGACTAAAACCATCCACACAGTTTCTGATTCACATATTAAAAACTGCCCTAACATTCTGTATTCATACTACCCTACACTCTCCATCCATCTACTCAAAGAAATTAGAATATCACCTCTTTGCTGTTCCAGAAGTTGAAAACTCCCAGCCTACTGAGTACATGAAGAAACTGCTTAGAACATCATCAGAGTTGAGGTTAACTCCGATTCACAGAACCTCTTCCAGCTGCAAGGTAAGCTTTTGCTGATTCTAACCACATTACTTAAGCATTACCAGATTTGCATGCTCAAAAATACAATGTAGATATCATGTTTCTGATGTTGTACATATTCTGAGATTTCATGCATCTGCCTGCCTAAGTAGGGAATAAATCAGTTCAGAACTTCTTGAAGAAATTAGAACTCAGAATTAGGATTAGCAAATTCATACTCACCTCTGATTTATAGTTCTGATATTTCTTATTTCTAAAACACTATGACATATGCCATAAATGTCTTATGCACATCTTCTGTTTTGTGGAGAAATGACCAAGTTGCAGATGTTATGACTAGCATAGATAGAGAGAGAGAGAGAGAGAGAGAGAGACCAAGTTCTGCCAGTGGTGTCAGAACTTCTGAAGTCTGCTTTGTTGCCAATTGTATCAGAACTTCTTAAAACTACTGTGTTCCTAGTGGACTCAGAACTTCTGACTTTACCTATTTTTTCACTAACAGGATTTCTGTTTTGCAGTACGCTAGAGTCAGAACTTCTGACCCCCCTTTAATCAGAAATATGTTGATTCTATTTTTCCTTTTTCTCACTATTTTTTCTATCACTTTCTATTCCGTTAATCAACAAACACCAAAAGCATTTCTTTCATGCTTTATTTTATTTCTTAAAAACAAAAGATCAAAAAGATTTTCTTAAAACAAAACAAGTTCATTTCACATTTTCTTGTACATTCTTATTCATTCAATGTGGTTGTAATAGTAACTTAGGATTTAATTTTACTTGCAACCCCCATTCATAAATATGTACCCCTATCCCCTAAATATTGTAATAGCGTAGGACTTTATATTTTTTCAATTTATCGCTTTCAAATGTAAATGCTAGTAATTAGGGTGTGTATGGCAAGACATGAAATTGACAAATAGATCACCCTAATCAAGACTAAATGCATGCAATCAAACACACTTTGCATACATTAGGGTAATCTCACTTTGTTTCCTATCATAAAAATAGTCATGTCCCTCGAACATGGGCGTTTTAGCAAAAGACCCTTGATAAAAGATCGTAGTCCCTCGATGACCCTCGATGTTGCCTTTGGTAAACGATCTAGTCCCTAAACGACATTGCTAAAACGTCCCATATGTTGCCTTCTATGACTATACAATGACCCACACCCGTCCCTTCACATCCAATGATGGGGTTTCTTACCAAATCAATGGTAAGATAGTAACATCTAAAGGAAGAGGAAAAGCACATCTAAGACCTTTTGAGTAGGTAGATTCGCTCTTAGTTACTCGCTTGCTCACAAAAAAAACATTTTATACACCAACACCCTCATTTGAAACATTTTTAAAAGACAACACTTCGTATGTGTTCTTATAGAAATGAGAACCATTACAAAGACATATTTTCAAAATCAATTTCAAAAACACATCTCACAAACACATCTTTGAACTATTTTCTAAATAAACACTTTGTATGCATTCTTATAGAAACGAGAACCATTATGAAGTTCCATTTTCAAAATACTTTCAAAAACACACACCACAAGCACATTCAAACAAAAGCAAGTGATCTAGAGAGTAACTAATAGCCCATGGAAAACCATGGATGAAAAGGGTGCTAATACCTTCCCTTTTCATAATCTACGCCCCAAACTCAAAAATATCTCTAAATGTCTTTCATGTGCTTTTTCACCTTTCCTTTTTGGATAAAAGAAAAGTCGGTGGCAACTCTTGCTAAACCGCAACATTTGCAAACACAAACACAAAACCTCAAGTCAGTTCTCCCACCATATCACAGAACTGGCAACTCTGCTGGGGATTATTCTAAAAGTGGGGTTACCTTAGGGTTAGATCACATTTATTTGGTTACATTGTTTGACTTGTATGCTTTACATTATGGTTCTTTGTTTGGGCTTGAATCCTCTACCCGGATTTGGGATACATTATAGGTAAGTAGCAATATGTTGTGGAAACTGTGCGGGGTATACTGACATGGTCTAAGAAATAGCTACGTTAGTGTGACATATTTGTGGGTACCGGTAGCCTTTGAGTAAATCAAAGAGAATACGGGGCCGCTGAGTGATGTCATGAAGCACTAATGAACTTCTAGAACCTTTACTTGACCAACTTGGCCTTTAGGATGTAGTGAGATGACCAGCTTTGGTGCAGTCTGAAGTTGGTAGATACTCGATACTACACTCATTGAGGTTTGGTTTCTTGGGATATTTCGGTCGCCATTAAAGAGGCTTGAGCTGAAACAATGACCAAGGAAACAATCTAGTGATATTGAGCTCCTTAGAACCCGATTACTATTACTAGGATAGGTTTAAGCCAACTAGCTTCAAGAGGGTACTTACCTATAAAACTCCATACAATCCTAAACTAAGGACTTGTTTGCTTTGTTTTGTATATGCATACTTGTACATAACATCATGGACATCATGAACATCGCATATATCTACTAACCATTTCAAGGATTTTGAGATTCATCTTTGTTCTTGTTTTGTAGGATATAGATTCACTTCGCAAGAAAACTATTCAAGTCAACCTTGTGAAAATTCCTCCACAACTGAAGGAGCTAGCTTCAAGGATCCCTGAGAACTCTCCATTCACCGAGATACATGGTCATCTACTCAACTTGGTCACCTCCAACACAGATGAGGATATGATGAAGGTGCTCTTTCAGTTCTTTGATCCTTTACACCATTGCTTCACATTTCTCGACTATCAACTTGTGCCTACGTTGGAATAATTCTCCTAACTCTTGAGAATTCCAATTCTCAATCAACTACCTTTCAACGGTACAGAAAGAGACCCAAAGCCAGAAGAGATTGCTCAAGTTCTACACTTGCACTCATCTGATGTCACAACTCATTGGGAAACTAGGAGTGGTGTCAAAGGCTTCTTAGCAAAGTTCCTGTTTGAGAAAGCCCAAAGTTGTTGGAATTCCCTAGACTTGCAAGCCTTTGAGGAAATTGTGGCTCTCATCATCTATGGGATGGTTTTGTTTCTAAACCCTGACCAACTCATAGATGTGAACGCCGTCAAAATCTTCATGTCACGCAACCTGGTGCCTACATTGCTAGGGGATATCCTACACTCTTTTCAAACTCGCACAATGAGGAAAAGAGGTGTCCTTATGTGTTTCACTCATCTCCTGGCAAGATGGTTTATTTCTCATCTTCCCCAACCAATCTTAAAGAATGAGCAAGGTTCAAGGTGGTCACAAAGGTTAATGACGCTCAAACATTCACACATTCATTGGTGCTCCCGATCCAAAGAGAATGTTATCATTATTGACCGTTGTGGAGAATTCCCTAATGTCCCTCTACTTGGGATTAGGGAAGGCATCACCTACAACCCTTGCTTAGCCTTAAGACAATTTGGTTATGCCTGAAGGGATGGCCCGCACGATATGTTGATTCAAGGTTTGGTATTCGACTACGATAACGACGATCAAGGTCTTCGCCAAAGATTTATCCAAGCTTGGAGGATGCTAAACAAGGTGGATAACAAGACTTTAGGGCATAAGAATTCCATCCCTCTTGAGCCTTACCTCAAATGGGTACGAACCCGTGCTCAAAGTATTATGATGCCTTACCCCTCTATTCTCCCGGTAATCATTGAGCCTATTGTTGTACCCCAAAATTTTCCCTCCCATATTTCTCAAAATATGTCAAGAAAGATCCTCAAGTTACTCAAGGTAGTCCAAGGGTTGGCCAGACAAGCTCTCTCCTAAGGCAGTCTACCCCAAATTAGGGTTTTGTGTTGCACCAAGATCCTCGAGTCCAAGTGGTCCCAAATGCTCAACATTGTCATAATATGTTCTCAAGATCATCCATGTCAAGTTTCAAGCCTTGCAGAGGAAGTTTGCTCAGTCAATTGCTCAAGGGTCCAAAAATCGACTATGCTAGGGCAAAAGTCAACTGTGACCTACATACAGTCAAACTTCAAGATTTTTGGCCAACATCCTAATTTTGAAGTATATTTCATCATTTGATCAAGGTTTGATCATGATTCATCAAGGATTTCTCATAGTTCATCAAGATTCAAAAGTTGCTAAATTAGGGTTTTACAGGAAAAGTCAATCCAACTTTCACCAAGCATAAATTTCTCATACTTTATGATAAATGACCCCTCAAAATCTCATTTTTAATAGGATGAAATTTCCTAAAATCCATCTTCATTACCCAAGATCAAAATATGCACTCACAAGACGTTATGAATTTGGACATTATAGGTCATTTTGAAAAGTCAACAAAAACACCTTTTTTGTCAAAGCTTCATACATGAGCATGGAATATCAAATTAAGATGAGACCAAAAGGGTTGATTAGAGGACATCTCAAGATTTCTAAAAAGTCCAAGAACACCTCCAAAGAGTCACAATTGAGGAAGTTATGCATTGTTGAAGTTGGACTTTTTTGCAAAATTGCCAAAAGTCAACTATGCCCAAAACTTCAAATTTTGCCAAATGGGCCCATTCTTTTTCACTTGTTTTGAGTTGGCATTATAGCCCACGTGCTCTAGCGTTGGCCATTTGTCCATATTTTATTTTTATTATTTATTTTGGTTTTTATTTGAATTATTTCAAATTAAATCAAATCAAATCAAATCAAATCAAAAATATTGAAAACTAAAGATATTTTGATGATTTCAGGCTTCATTAGACAGCTAGCACCATTCCAAATTCGCATCAAAGCTTGTGTGCACAAAAAGATTAAAAATAAGCCAATTTTGGAAAGCTTTAAAGGAGGATCAAATCAAATATCAAAGTCATTGAAAGATGAAGATTTGGGCAAGGTAATCAACCCTAATGCATTGTACAATACATAAGGGTGGCGTGCAGATCAAAAACGAGGAGGGAGATCAGGCATATAGTGAAAGCAAAATCTGAAAAATATCAAAGAAAGTGGGAGATAGAAACAGAGGTTAGAGGCATCCTCAAGGCTTGGTATTTGTCTCAATCTCTTCCTGGCAATCTCAGGAACCTAAAGCAAGCAAAACCACACGTTTTCAGGCCCTCCCACGCGCTGTAAGTCACTCACGAACCCGCCCTATTCTTGATTTCATATTTTGAAAATTAGGCATTGTTAACATGAATTGATGGCATATTCTTGATCGCCATATCATTTGCAAACTTTTTACAATAGCCAATTTCATTTATATGTCTTATATCGTGAATCACCATTGCTAGGGTTTTGTATTTGGTTTTAGGGTTTTTTGTTTCAGGAATAATTAGTCTTCATAATGGCTATGGTTGTGATCAGGAGGATGAGACGACCTCAACCATGGTCTTAGAATTCATTTACATGGCATGTACAAGATTTTGGGATGAACATGACTTGTACTAACGGACAGCGCCCGTAGGTATAGGTTTCAGAGTTTTTAGCCACGGTTCAAGGAAGGGGACGATGAGTTGTCATCCCACCATTTGTCCATTCAAACAAGCGCGCATTTTTTTTGTTTTAGGCCACTAACTTTTGTTCTTTTTATATTATTATTACTTTGTATTTTATTTACAATAAGAACCACACAGCCTAGTGGTTGCCACACTTGATTTCAAAGCATTAGAGGCTGGAGGTCAGGGGTTCGATCCTTGCCTCCAACATTTGTTATTTTTACTAACTATTTCAGGTAATCATGTGCACGCCTAAGCTGGAGATCCACCATGCACCTTCCTCATCAACACGCCAGATGGCCAGATCTGGTGGCCATCATTGAAGGTGCACCAAAAGACCAAGTCAATGCACATGCAGGGGATTAGAAAAGTCAAATTGGATCAGCATCTTTGGGCCAGCATTCTTGCTATCCACATCCCAATAATCAAGCCCATTCCTCTATCTTTCCATATTTTATTTATTTTTATTTAATTATTTTTAATTAATCACTAACCAATAAAATGATTTCTTTTTTTCAAAAAAATTACAAAAAATATTTTATGTCCAATTAAATTTCAGAACTTTTTTTTTATTAATAAATATTAATTAATTTTAATTAGGTATATTAATTAGGTAACTTTAACTTATTTTTGTAAATAATTAAAAATCAATTAGAATTAATAGGTTAACCTTAATTTAATTATTTTATTTTCTTTCCTAAAATAACAAAAATTCCAAAAATATGTCATTTAATATTTTTCATTAATTAATTTATTTAATAATTAATTTAGCATTTAATTTTAGGATTTAATTTCTTTTCTTAAAAACAAAAACAACAAAAAACATTTTCTTTAATTAGGAGGGTCAAAACCCTAGTTTCGCTTTCAATTCAATTGTCTCGCACACTTTATTTTTCTTTCTTTACCCAAATTATTGTATCTGCTCCCGGTTTGTAATAATTAATTAGGACATTTATTTTTCTGCTTTTAAGTTTCAAAGGGTTGCTTTTGGCGATGTAAATACCCGACGCCTTGTAATAATTTAGTTTAAATTCCGCACCTTTAATTTCCGCAAATATACAACTGCTAGATGTTTGATAATAGGGCTTGCATGACAAGAATGAATGCTTAAATTTAAAAACAGTTAGATCACCCTTAATTGTGCAAAGATAAAAATAATTGAAATCAACACACCCGCACATGCGCACTCCTAGGGTACACATCCCACTTGGTTGCCTTCGTAAACAGTCATTGAGTATAGGTTATGTTAGAGGTCTCCCTCTTGTCTAAAAGATCATAAGTTGCCTCGGAAAGGTTTCCTCAGATATCGTCGCCTCGGATAAATAATCTAAGACATTAGGGTTACCACTAAGATGTCCTAACATTGCTTTAGTGATTGTATGTCCCTCTTTCCAATTGACCCTCAAACTCCAACAATGATGCTACCTACTCACTAATAGTGGGATGGCGTTGACTAAAGGAAACAAGCATAGAACGATTCTTTTTTCAAGTAGGTAGATTAGTTCTCAGATACTTGCTCATCCAAAATAAAACATTCTTCACACTTACACTCTTTTATAAACAAGTTTTCAAAAACACTTTATTACACTCTTGAAGACAGACACAAGAGTTAAATCGAAGTCAAAATAAAAACTTTTCAAAACCCACAAACACAAAGAAAACAATTTTGAAAATGATGAGCAAGTACCTAAGAGCCCGTAGATAACTACGGATAGAAAGGGTGCTAATACCTTCCCTTTCTATAATCTACCCCCCGTACTCAGAAATATCTCGAAAAAGGAATTTTTCTGTGCTTTTTTCCTTTCCTTGTTGGATAAAATAAAAGTCGGTGGCGACTCTTTCTTACCGCGACATTTTGCGAAAACAAACGCAAAACGCGAATCAGCATTCCAAAAACAGTCAGTTCTTCCACCATATCACAGAATTGGAGACTCTGCTGGGGAGTAAATAAGTGGGGTGTACCTTAGGAATAGTTCATCATATTGTTTTCAATTGTTTGAATTGTTTGCTTTATACTTGTGGGCTTTGTATCGAAGTTACTATAGATCCTAACATGGATCTGGGGACACCTTTTAGGTAAGTAGCAATAGACTGTGAGGGAACTGTATGGCGTAGACCGATACGGTTGAAGCAGTAGCTACGTTGGTGTGGCACTTTAGTTTGTACCGATATCCCTTGTGGAGGAACAAGGAGAATATGGAGCTGCTAAGGGGTCATTAAGAACCAACTGACCTTAGAACCTATAATTGACCAACTTGGCCATAGAAAAGTAGCAGTATGCTACACTCATTGAGACCAAACTCCCGCGATGATTCCGGCCACAAGAAAAGGTTGCTAAACTGGAATTATGACCGATCGAGGGTGGTCAATGATATTGAGATCCTCTAGAACTCGGTTACTATTACTAGGACAGGTTGAACCAACTAAACTGAAAGAGGGTAATACCTAAACTCCATGCCAGCCTAAAATCTAAGGGCTACTGTGTGACTTGTTTGCCCTTACCATGTTTGCTATCTGTGAATACTTGTGGTGTGTTCTTATCATGACATCATGCATCATGATATTTCATGCATATTTCATCAGACTAGCCCATTTCAAAGACCGAGGGGATTCATCTTTGCTCTGTTTTGTAGGTCATGGCATCTATGCGCAAAAACACTATTCGGATCAACTTCGTACAGATCCTTGTCCAGCTTAGAGATTTGGTTTCTAAAGTTCCAGATACTTCCTCCTTTATCAGAAGTCATGGTCACATCCTTGGTTTGGTCACTTCTAAGATGGATGAGCAAATGATGAGTGTCTTGTGCCAGTTCTTTGACCCATTGCACCACTGCTTCACATTCCCGGACTATCAGTTGGTCCCTACTTTGGAAGAGTTCTCTGATCTACTTGGTATTTCTATTCTAGAGCAGACGCCATTTACAGGTTGGGAGAAAGCTCTTAGGCCAGAGGATGTTGCTACATCCCTACATCTGACAAAGGCTGAGGTAATGTCTAATTGGAAGACTCGGAGTGGGACAAAAGGTTTCTTGGCTAAATTTTTGGTTGATCAGGCTAATCAGTTTTGGGACAGTTTGGACTTTCAAGCATTCGAAGATATCCTGGCACTTCTTATTTATGGTTTGGTTTTGTTCCCTAATTCAGATTCTTTCTTCGACGTGAACGCAGTGAAGATCTTCATGTCCCGTAATCCGATGCCCACTCTCTTATGTGACATTCTACATGCTCTTTATGCCCGTACTTCTCGAAAATGGGGAACCCTTATGTGTTGTGCACCATTACTGGCAAGGTGGTTTATTTCTCACCTCCCCAAATCTGTTTTGAAGAACAAGGAAGGTATGGGATTGGCCTACAGGATTATGTCCCTTGCTTACACGGACATCATCTGGAGCACTAAAAACATGGAAGAAGTAGCTGTTATTGACCGGTGTGGAGAATACCCCAATGTTCCTTTACTGGGAATTATAGGAGGTATCACCTATAATCCTTGTCTGGCCTTACGACAGCTTGGGCGAGCTAGAAAGGACAGTCCTCATGAGTTGCTGATTCCGAGCACTATCTTTGACTTCCAAGGGGATGGTGAGGGACATCGCCGCAGGTTCATACGAGCTTGGAATAGGGTTAACAGGTCTGATCCGCATGAGCTAGGAGCGAAGACTTCTCTTCCGATGGAACCATATCTCCGGTGGGTTCGAGCCCGTGCTCAGAAAATGGGGATGCCATATGAGACTGTCTTGCCGGTAATTATTGAGAGTGCTGATGAAGAAGGGGTTCCTCATACTGTCCTCCATCCATACATGCCTACTGACATTAGGACATTAAAGAGTTATTGGATCCAGTTGAGAGAAGAACGGGATACTTACAGAGAGAAGTATCATGAGCAGGAACGAAAGATCCTGAAGCTTACAAGGAAGTTGGAGAATGAGAAGGTCTTGAACGACTATGTTAGCACGGGAGGAAAACGACCATGGGAGCGCTGATGTCCTTTGTTATTTCTAGTTTTGATTTACTTTTCAGTTCTTCTTTTGTAACGCCTTAAAAGGCACTTGTTAAACATTGTTTCAGTTTGAATCTAATAAAAGTGTGTTTCATTTTGGTTTAAAAATTTGAATCTCCCTAAAGTCTTTGAAATCATATCATATGCATTCCATTCCCATGCACCTCATTACAGGTACCCTTACAGGTCTCTTATCTTCTTTGCTGTTTATTTCAGCATCATGTCTGCTGAAACATCAATTGATCAAGCTATTAAGGCTCTACAAGCTCAAAATGCTCAGTTCCAGGAAATGTTCATGAACCTGGCCAAGGGTCAACAGGATCTGAAGATTATTATCTTGAAAGACAAGAAGAAGAAGAAGAAGAAGAAGAAGAAGAAGAAGACAGTTCTCCTAAACATGGGTCACAGGTTTTGGAATCGGTTGAGACAAGAGGTTGATTTATCTTACTCATCTGGAGGGGGAGAAAATCAAGAAGAAAGGAAGGTTCCTAACCCTGTTGTTTCTAACAATGACACTGACTTTGACGAAGACCAGTATCCTCCGGCCGAGGATAGATATAAGCAACTCGAAGATCGGCTAAGCGCAATGGAAATCCAGAAGATACCTGGGTTGGACTTTGAAGATTTGGGTCTGGCATCTGGGGTGGTGATTCCCCACAAGTTTAAGGCTCCTATTTTTGCTAAATACAATGAGGTTTCCTGCCCAAAGCTGCACCTCCGCTCGTATGTTAGAAAGATGCAACCATATACAGCTGATAGGAACCTCTGGGTTCACTTCTTTCAAGATAGTCTGTCAGGGACTCAGCTTGAGTGGTTCTATCAACTAGAAGGAGCTAGTGTTCGTAACTGGGAGGACCTTGCTGCTGCTTTTTACAAGAAGTACCAATATAATGACGACCTTGCTCCTACGCGTACCCAGCTTCAGGTATGTCTATGGGCGCGAGCGAAGGTTTTAAAGACTACGCTCAGAAATGGAGGGACCTTGCTGGAAGAGTACAACCCCCACTGGCTGACAGGGAGTTAGTGGATATGTTTCTGGAGACTTTGTCTGGTCCATATTTTAATCACTTAATCAGAAGGTCATCATCTGGGTTCACTGAGTTAATTATGAATGGGGAGAGGATTGAAGCCGGTATCAAGAGCGGCAAAATACAAAAGGGTGCTTCATCAAGTACCGAGAAGAAACCTTTCAAGAAGGAATCTAGTGCAGTTTACAGTTCGAAGAACCAAAACCGTCCTGAACGCCGCCAAGTTGTTAATGCGGTAGTTATTTTAAGACCAACTGTTGCCCCACAACGCAACACTCAACGGAGAGCAGAGAGGCCTCAAAGACAGTTTACTCGGCTCAGCATGAGTTTATCCCAAATTTTTCCGCAACTATTGAAGACCAACTTGGTGACTCTGAGGGAAGCCCTGAAGAATCCCAACACCACATCACCGCTATATAATCCGAACGTCCGCTGTGCTTATCACTCTGATAGCCCGGGGCATGATACCAATAACTGCTGGACTTTGAAGAATAAGGTACAAGATCTGATTGATGCTAAGGAGATTGAGTTTGAAGCACCGGAAAAGCCCAATGTCGTGACTACCCCTATGCCCAAGCATGGAGTGAATGTTGTAGATGATGATGTGTTTGTAACCTCTGTAGAAGACATTTCTACCCCGTTGTTGACTGTGAAGAAGAACCTTCTGTTAGCCGATTTATTTCTGAGTTGTGTCGAAGGTTGCCATCTGTGTTCCATCCTATCTACTGGTTTCCATCTATTGAAGTCAGGTGTCTAACGCCTGATGGATAATAAACAAATCTTGTTCGAGAAAACTGTTGTTCCTTTGGTTCCTGTTGAAGAAGTTTCTATAATCACCATTTCCGCCAATTCTTCCAAGGCTTCCTTGAGAAAGCCTGTTAGAATTACATTTGTTCCGAGAGTTGCTTCGTTGATCATTACTGTTCCTGGACCTATCCCTTACACGTCGGATAAGGCCGTCCCATGGGACTGTGGGGCTGACGTATATTATCACGGGATTAAACAAGACTTGAAGGACGAAGAGGATGATACTGATATCAGTAATATTGTTGGATCTAGTAAAGTCACCCGAAGCGGAAGACTTTTCTCCCCTGAAATATCTCCACCAACTGTTCAGAAGCCTGTTGTTATTACACCTACCAGTACATCTGCTACTGTCCCTGTTCATGTTCCAATCCTTACCCCTGTTGCCTAGTCATCTGACACTCGGGGCAAAGGGATCACCGGTGAGCCTGCCCAGACGGAGGCACCAAAGAAGATTACTGTTGAAGCCTCTAGACAGGAGATAGAGGAAATTTTAAAGATCATCAAGAAAAGCGACTACAATGTAGTCGAACAGTTGGGGCAAACCTCGTCGAAGATTTCCACGTTGTCTTTATTGCTGTGCTTAGAGGCCCATGTTAAGGCTCTGATTGCTTTCTTGAAAACTGCGCATGTGCCGCAGGAAATATCTGCTGACCAGTTCAAATATTGTGTGGCTAGTTTGACAGTGGATAATAGGCTGGGTTTCTCCGACGCAGACTTGACTGCTAAGGGGAAGAATCACAATGACGCTCTACATGTTTCCATTAAGTGCAGGGGCACTACTCTAGCTCACGTGTTGGTGGATACTGGGTCCTCATTGAATGTCTTACCCAAGAAAGCGTTAGACCGGTTAGAGTGTGAAGGGTTGGAGTTGAAGCCGAGTAACATTGTGGTTAGGGCCTTTGACGGGTCCAAGAGGATGGTACATGGAGAGGTGGATATTCCAGTTAAGGTTGGTTCTCATATTTTCGCATCTACATTCTACGTGATAGACATCCGACCATCTTATTCTTGTCTGCTGGGTCGCCCGTGGATCCACAAAGCTGGGGCAGTAACTTCTACGCTCCACCAAATGCTGAAATACACAGTGAAAGGGAAAATTTTTACAGTACAAGGAGAAGAGGAGTACATGGTGAGCCACCTCAACTCTTTCCGGTATGTGGAGATGGACGGGGAGTTCATTGAAACCCCGTGTCAACATTTTGAAGAAGTCCCCCAGACGCTGGCATCAACTGAAATTGTTGCTGAAGATCCTCCAATGAAGATGGCTTCCCTCAAGGATGCCCGTGTTGTCATTGAGAAAGGTGGGTGTGCGAATTGGGGCCAACTCCCTGACTTTGCACATAAGACTGACAAGTTTGGTTTGGGTTTCACTGCAGAAGCTCAAAGGGTTGTTCGGTGTGCGCGGATTGGAAGACTTCCCCTGCGTATTACTAATCCTGAAGTGAACATGATTGAATATGATGATGAAGAGTCTGAGTTCGACAACTGGATTTACCCAATTACCGACGGTGGACTGAGCAATTAGACGACAAAGGAATTCGTGCCAATTTATTTTATTACACAGTAATGGACTTTTGTTTTGAATTTGTAACAGACAATTTTAAACTTTATGGCCCGGTGCCTTACCCGAGACACCGTGGTTTTGTTTGAGGGTTTATTATTGGTCATCTCCATATATCATTAATAAAAGCATTGGACGTTTTCTTGCATTAAAAATTTTGCGCTCTTTGTTTTTCTTTTCCTATCTTGCAAAACAGCTATTTTACACACACTCACATATACAGGTCTATATCCACTCTGGATTCCACTGATAACGATTCTGCTACTGCCAATTATGACTTCAAAAGTCCGATCAACCAAGCCGAGGACGAAGGTGAGGATAACTGCGAAGTTCCTGGTGAACTTGCTAGATTGTTACTTCAGGAAGAGAGGGCCATACAGCCGCATGAAGAGCCAGTGAAAACGGTAAATCTGGGTACAGAGGTAGACAAGAAAGAGGTCAAGATCGGTGCAAATCTGGAGTCCAGTGTTAAACAATGGTTGATTCAGATGCTGCATGACTATGTTGAGATCTTTGCCTGGTCTTATGAAGATATGCCTGGGTTGGATACTGATATTGTGGTTCATCGCCTGCCTACCAAGGAAGATTGTCCTCCAGTAAAATAGAAAGTTTGTCAAATGCACCCAGAGATGTCTGAGAAAATCAAGGCTGAGGTTATGAAACAGTTTGATGCTGGTTTTCTAGAAGTTACTTCTTACCCATAGTGGGTTGCCAACGTGGTTCCGGTGCCGAAGAAGGATGGTAAGGTTCGAATATGTGTTGACTATAGGGATCTGAACAGGGCAAGTCCCAAGGATGATTTCCCTCTACCTCATATAGACGTTCTGGTTGACAACACCGCACAACATAAGGTCTTCTCTTTTATGGATGGTTTCTCCGGTTATAATCAGATTAAGATGGCTCCCGAGGATATGGAGAAGACAACCTTTGTCACTCAATGGGGAACCTTTTGCTACAAGGTTATGTCGTTTGGATTGAAAAATGTTGGGGCAACGTATTAGCGCGCCATGGTCGCTTTGTTCCATGACATGATTCATCATGAGATTGAGGTATACGTTGATGATATGATTGCAAGGTCCCAGACTGAGGAAGAAAACCTTGACCATCTTCAGAAACTATTTGACAGGTTGAAGTTGTACAAGCTGAGGTTAAACCCGAACAAGTGCACCTTCGGGGTGAGATCTGGTAAGCTGCTGGGTTTCGTCGTAAGTGACAAAGTTATTCAAGTGGATCCTGCAAAGGTGAAGGCTATACAAGAAATTCCAGCTCCCCGAACAGAAAAAGAAGTCAGAGGCTTTTTGGGACGTCTAAACTATATCGCTCGATTCATCTCACACCTGACTGCTACTTGTGAGCCGATCTTCAAGCTACTGAAGAAAGATCAAGTGGTAAGATGGAACGATGAACGTCAGGCCGCTTTCGAAAGAATCAAAGAATACATCCAAGATCCACCTATTATGATGCCTCCAGTTTAAGGGAGACCTTTGATCCTATACTTGACAGTACTCGATAATTCAACGGGGTGCGTGTTGGGGCAGCATGACGAGTCTGGCCGAAAAGAGCATGTTATTTACTACCTTAGCAAAAAGTTTACCGACTGCGAGACCCGATACTCGTTGCTTGAGAAAACTTGTTGCGCTTTGGCATGGGTTGCTCGCTGACTGAGACAATATATGTTGACTCACACTACTCTATTGATATTAAAGATGGATCCAATCAAGTATATCTTCGAAAATCCCGCCTTGTCCGGAAGAATAGCGATATGGAAGATGATCTTGACTGAGTATGATATCCAATATACGACCCAAAAGGCAATTAAGGGAAGTGTGTTGGCAGATCATTTGGCACATCAGGCAGTGGATGATTACCAGTCTATGAACTTTGAGTTTTCGGATGAGAATATCATGTTGGTGACTGACTGTGAAACACCTGGACCGGATGAAGGACCTGAGGAGGGATCCTGATGGTCTATGTACTTTGATGGAGCTTCAAACGCTTTGGGTAATGGCATTGGCGTTGTGATCATATCTCCGGAAGGCTCTCATACTCTGTTCACCGCCCGACTATGTTTCAACTGCACCAACAATATGGAGGAGTATGAAGCGTGCATCATGGGTCTTTGAGCAGCAATTGACTTAAGGATTAAGTTCTTAAGTGTATTCGGAGATTCCGCTCTCGTGATCAGTCAGATCAAAGGCGAGTGGGATACGAAACACCAAAATCTTATTCCTTACAAGGATTATGTGTTGACTTTGCTTCCAAACTTCGAGGAGATCACCTTTGAACATTTCCCTAGAGAGGAGAATCAGATGGCGGACGCGCTAGCTACGATGTCTTCTATGTTCAATGTCAGATGGGACAATGAAGCTCCCTAGATTACCATTGAGAGGTTGGACGAACCTGCACATTATTGTGACATTGAGACTGAAGAGGTAACAGATAAACCCTGGTTTCATGAGGTGAAGAGATATCTTGAGGCTCAGGAGTACCCCGAGGGTGCATCTGTTAATGATAAGAAGTTTCTGAGAAGATTTGCGGCGAAGTTCTTCATCAGCAATGGCGTCCTTTACAAGCGTAACCACGATTCAACCTTACTACGGTGTGCGGATAAGAACGAAGCAGAAAGGATTATGGTAGAGTTACATGAAGGTACTTTCGGGACTCATTCCAGTGGACACGCCATGGTGAAAAAGATCCTTCGGGCAGGATATTATTGGTCCACCATGGAAGCCGACTGTTATCAGCATTCTCGGACTTGTCATAAGTTCCAAGTCTATGCAGATAAGGTGCACATACCTCCAGTTCCTCTGAACGTCTTGACAGCTCCTTGTCCTTTTGCAATGTGGGGCATTGACATGATCGGCGAGATCAGACCTACTGCGTCCAACGGGCATCATTTCATCCTGGTAGCTATTGATTACTTCACGAAGTGGGTTGAAGCAGCTTCCTTTGCTACTGTAACCAAGAACATCGTGGCACAGTTCATTCGGCACAATCTGATCTGTCGATATGGTGTACCAGAGAGGATCATTACGGATAATGGTATGAATCTCAATAATAAGATGATCACCGAGCTCTACAAGCAGTTCAAGATACAGCATCACAACTCTTCTCCTTACCGGCCGAAGATGAATGGGGTTGTAGAAGCGGCTAATAAGAACATTAAGAAGATTGTGCAGAAGATGACGGTGACATACAAAGATTGGCACGAGATGTTACCATTTGCTCTTCATGGGTACCGTACCTCAGCGCGGACATCAACAGGGGCAACACCCTATTCCTTGGTTTATGGCATGGAGGCCGTCTTGCCCATTGAAGTTTAGATACCCTCTCTTAGGATTATGAAGGATGCAGGTTTGAGCGAAGATGACTGGATTCAGACCCGGCTTGATCAGCTGAATTTAATCGACGAAAATAGACTTACTGCTATCTGTCATGGTCAGACGTATCAAAAACGGATGATCAAGGCATTTAACAAGAAAGTCAGACGACAAGAGTATCGAGTTGGGGATCTAGTGATCAAGCGCATCTTACTACCTCAAGGTGATCCCAGGGGCAAATGGACCCCTACTTACGAAGGGCCGTTTGTGGTTAAGAACATTTTCTCAAGAGGAGCGATGATTCTAACCACCATGGATGGTGACGACCTTCCTCACCCCGTCAATGCAGACATAGTGAAAAAATACTATGCATAATCAAAGACCTGCTAGGTTGACTGGCTTAGGAAAAAATAACGGCTTCCCGGCGAACCAAAAGGGTTCGGGCAAAAATAAGGGATGAAAATGAAAAAACTGTACACCCGGCAAGTCGAAAACCTGAAGTGGCGGCTTGGGCAAAAAAGGGTATCCCGGTGGACTGAAAACCCGAAAGGGCGGTCCAGGCAAAAATTAGGGATTAAAGTGTAACACTATGTCTCATTGGATCACCTTGCAACCAGACTTCGGTATCGACTATCAAGCTCGGACGACACTAATCAATTTGATCTACCTTCAACCAAGTAGCAAAGTGATGAGATGCTCGAGGACATAAAGGCAATATCAGAGTTGGAACCTAGTGGGATTGTTCACATAGTTGTTTTCTTTATTTTTCACAAATTGTATAAATTCTATTTGTTTGGCGGTGTTCTCTTACTAGGACGTCAACCTCCTGTACAAAAACGCCTATTTACAGGCCAACTTCAAAATCAATACAAGTCTTTTTTTTGCAAAGAAATTTCAAACTGTTTTCCTTTTTCTGTTTTGTTTTGCAAAGAACGTCCAATGTTCAGTTTTTGATATAAAGAAATTTCAAACTATTTTCCTTTTTCTGTTTTGTTTTGCAAAGAACGTCCAATGTTCAGTTTTTGATATATGCATTTGACATTGATTGCTGCTCATGAATATTTACATGCGAAACAAAAGACGATTACTCGTAATATCAGAAACAGGGGCAAACGAGAAATGTCCAGACCGTACAATTGATTTGTCCACCAGGTATAGGGATAAATCCAGCTGGAGGAAACAATTGAAAGTACATTCATCCCCCACAGAGTAAAAGAAAAATAATGGTGATAATTCTCCCTAGATGAGACTCGCAACTGTGGATGAATCGGTAATATTCTCCCCGAGCAGAGTTTATCTACCATCGGCACTAAAAAAGTCTTATCATCCCCAGCGGAGTTTGAAGAATCATCCCCAGTAGACTCTGGAAGATTGTCCCTAGTAGAGTCTAAAGGGTTATCCCCAGTAAGGTCGTTATTGGAAAGTCATCCCCAGCGGAGTTCATTCCTTTCACAAAGCAGAAGCTCAATCCCCGGCAGGTTTCGTTATCTCCAGTAACGGTAATTCATCCCCGGCTGAGTTTATCAACGGAATCCTAAGTAGAGCATCTCTTCCCCACAGAGTCATTCTATTGTCAGCTTATTCCCCAGCGAAGTTATCCTCTCCTACAAGTTTATTCTCACAATCATCTTCATCCACTATCTCCAGCGGAAACAAAGAATTCATTTCTTTTCTCCAGCAGCAATCCGGGATTTATTTTCCAGCTCAAAACACCACATTTTCATACATCATGACATGCATACGCATCATACAGCACAATCTCATTTATTTTGAGAACATCATCGCTTGATACATATCATGCATTACATACAGATAACCTTTACCTTTCAGGAAAGATTCTCACAAAATTCAAGCGACAAAGCTTTTACTTCAGTTGAATTACGGACAAGTTCCTAAATCTCAGCAGAGATGTTCTCTCAGTTGAATTACGGGCTAGATCCTAAATCTCGACAAAATATGGTCATCAGTTGAATAACGGACAGGTTCCTAAATCTCAGCAGATATGTTTTCTCAGTTGAATTACAGACAGGTTCCTAAATCTCAACAGAGATGTTTTCTCAGTTGAGTTACGGGAGAGTTTCTAAATCTCGACAAAGATGTTCCTCAGTTGAATTACAGATGAGTTCTTAAATCTCAGTGGAGATGTTTTCTCAGTTGATTTATGGGTAAGTTCCTAAATCTCAACATAATTGTTTCATCAGTTGAATTACTTATAGGTTCCTAAATCTCAGCGAAGTTGTTTCATCAGTTGAATTACGGGTGAGTTCCTAAATCTCGACAAAGATGTTCCCAAGTTGAATTACGGACAAGTTCCTAAATCTCAGCAGAGATGTTTTCTCTGTTGAATTACGGGCGAGTTCCTAAATCTCAGCATAATTGTTTCATCAGTTGAATTACAGACGGGTTCCTAAATCTCAGCGAAGTTGTTTCTTCAGTTGAATTACGGGAGAATTCCTAAATCTCGACAAAGATGTTCCCCAGTTGAATTACGGACAAGTTCCTAAATCTCAGCAGAGATATTTTCTCAGTTGAATTACGGGCGAGTTCCTAAATCTCAGCATAATTGTTTCATCAGATGAATTACGGACGGGTTACTAAATCTCGACAAAGATGTTCCCAAGTTGAATTACGGACAAGTTCCTAAATCTCATCAGAGATGTTTTCTCGGTTGAATTACGGGTGAGTTCCTAAATCTCAGCATAATTCTTTCATCAGTTGAATTATGGACGGGTTCCTAAATCTCAGCGAAGTTGTTTCTTCAGTTTAATTACGGGAGAATTCCTAAATCTCGACAAAGATGTTCCCCAGTTGAATTACGGACAAGTTCCTAAATCTCAGCAGAGATATTTTCTCAGTTGAATTACGGGCGAGTTCCTAAATCTCAGCATAATTGTTTCATCAGATGAATTACGGACGGGTTCCTAAATCTCAGCGAAGTTGTTTCTTCAGTTGAATTACGGGCGAGTTCCTAAATCTCAGCATAATTGTTTCATCAGATGAATTACGAACGGGTTCCTAAATCTCAGCGAAGTTGTTTCTTCAGTTGAATTACGGGCGAGTTCCTAAATCTCGACAAAGATGTTCCCCAGTTGAATTACGGACAAGTTCCTAAATCTCAGCAGCGATGTTTTCTCAGTTGAATTACTGGCGAGTTCCTAAATCTCAGCATAATTGTTTCATCAGTTGAATTACGGACGGGTTCCTAAATCTCAACGAAGTTGTTTCTTTAGTTGAATTACGGCTGAGTTCCTAAATCTCGACAAAGACGTTCCCCAGTTGAATTACAGACAAGTTCCTAAATCTCAGCAGAGATGTTTTCTCAGTTGAATTACGGGCGAGTTCCTAAATCTCAACATAATTGTTTCATCAATTGAATTACGGATGGGTTCCTAAATCTCAGCGAAGTTGTTTCTTCTGTTGAATTACGGGCGAGTTCCTAAATCTTGACAAAAATGTTTCTTAGTTGAATTACGGACGAGTTCCTAAATCTCAGCAGAGATGACTCACCAACAGAATACGGACGATGAAGCTCCTAAAATTCTACTTCTCTTAACAAAGATCAGCCTTCCCCGGCGGGATCTTCCTCAACAACGAATATACAAACTCTCGCTAAGGAATCTCTTATGCGATCGAAACTCCTCCAAATGGCATCTATAAGCCCATTCCCGGCATCACAAGTTAATTACCACTTCATGCAAGTGCAAATTTCTGGGTACTCTAGTGTTCAATCCTCTTCCTACTTCGGATCACGAAAGACACGAAAGCCAATCTACATCCTCAGGTTTAAGAAGATTGAACAGGGGCAGCTGTTGTACCCCAAAATTTGCCCTCCCATATTTCTCAAAATATGTCAAGAAAGATCCTCAAGTTACTCAAGGTAGTCCAAGGGTTGGCCAGACAAGCTCTCTCCTAAGGCAGTCTACCCCAAATTAGGGTTTTGTGTTGCACCAATATCCTTGAGTCCAAGTGGTCCCAAATGCTCAACATTTTCCTAATATGTTCTCAAGATCATCCATGTCAAGTTTCAAGCCTTGCAGAGGAAGTTTGCTCAGTCAATTGCTCAAGGGTCCAAAAATCGACTATGCTAGGGCAAAAGTCAACTGTGACCTACATACAGTCAAACTTCAAGATTTTTGGTCAACATCCTCATTTTGAAGTATATTTAATCATTTTATCAATGGTTGATCATGATTCATCAAGGATTGCTCATAGTTCATCAAGATTCAAAAGTTGCTAAATTAGGGTTTTACAGGAAAAGTCAACCCAACTTTGACCAAGCATAACTTTCTCATACTTTATGATAAATGACCCATAAATCTCATTTTGAAGATGATTCAATTTCCTACAATCCATCGTCATTTCCCAAGATCAAAATATGCACTCACAAGAAGTTATGAATTTGGACATTATAGGTCATTTTGAAAAGTCAACAAAAACACCTTTTATGTCAAAGCTTCATACAAGAGCATGGAATATCAAATTAAGATGAGACCAAAAGGATTGATTAGAGGAAATCTCAAGCTTTCTAAAAAGTCCAAGAACACCTCCAAAGAGTCAAAATTGAGGAAGTTATGCATTGTTGAAGTTGGACTTTTTTGCAAAATTGCCAAAAGTCAACTATGCCCAAAACCTCAAATTTTGCCAAATGGGCCCATTCTTTTTCACTTGTTTTGAGTTGGCATTATAGCCCACGTGCTCTAGCCTTGGCCATTTGTCCATATTTTATTTTTATTATTTATTTTAGTTTTTATTTGAATTATTTCAAATTAAATCAAAACAAATCAAATAAAATCAAAAATATTGAAAACCAAAGATCTTTTGATGATTTCAGGCTTCATTGGACAGCTAGCACCATTCCAAATTCGCACCAAAGCTTGTGTGCACAAAAAGATTCAAAATAAGCCAATTTTGGAAAGCTTTAAAGGAGGATCAAATCAAATATCAAAGTCATTGAAAGAGGAAGATTTGGGCAAGGTAATCAACCCTAATGCATTGTACAATACATAAGGGTGGCGTGCATATCAAAAACGAGGAGGGAGATCAGGCATAGAGTGAAATCAAAATCTGAAAAATATCAAAGAAAATGGAAGATCAAAACTGAGGTTAGAGGCATCCTCAAGGCTTGGTATTTGTATCAATCTCTTCCTGGAAATCTCAGGAACCTAAAACAATCAAAACCACACGTTTTCAGGCCCTCTTACGCGTTGTAAGTCACTCACGAACCCGCCCTGTTCTTGATATCGTATTTTGAAAATTAGGCATTGTTAACATGAATTGATGGCACATTCTTGATCACCATATCATTTGCAAGCTTTTTACAATAGCCAATTTCATTTATATGTCCTATATCGTGAATCACCATTGCTAGGGTTTTGTATTTGGTTTTAGGGTTTTTTGTTTCAGGAATAATTAGCCTTCATAATGGCTATGGTTGTGATCAGGAGGATGAGACGACCTCAACCATGGTCTTAGAATTCATTTACATGGCCTGTACAAGATTTTGGGATGAACATGACTTGTACTGACGGACAACGTCCGTATGTATAGGTTTTAGAGTTTTTAGCCACGGTTCAAGGAAGGGGACGATGAGTTGTCATCCCACCATTTGTCCATTCAAACGAGCGCGCGCTTTTTTGTTTCTGGCCACTAACTTTTGTTCTTTTTATATTATTATTACTTTGTATTTTATTAACAATAAGAACCACACAGCCTAGTGGTTGCCACACTTGATTTCAAAGCATTAGAGGCTAGAGGTCAGGGGTTCGATCCCTGCCTCCAGCATTTGTTATTTTTCCTAACTATTTTAGGTAATCATGTGCACGCCTAAGCTGGAGATCCACCATGCACCTTCCTCATCAACACGCCAGATGGCCAGATGGCCAGATCTGGTGGCCATCATTGATGGTGCACCAAAAGACCAAGTCAATGCACAGGCAGGGGATCAGAAAAGTCAAATTGGATCAGCATCTTTGGGCCAGCATTCTTGCTATCCACACCCCAATAATCAGGCCCATTCCTCTATCTTTCTATACTTTATTTATTTTTATTTAATTATTTTTAATTAATCACTAACTAATAAAATAATTTCTTTTTTTCAAAAAAATCACAAAAAATATTTTATGTCCAATTAAATTTCAGAACTTTTTTTTTATTAATAAATATTAATTAATTTTAATTAGGTATATTAATTAGGTAACTTTAATTTATTTTTGTAAATAATTAAAAATCAATTAGAATTAAATGGTTAACCTTAATTTAATTATTTTATTTTCTTTCCTAAAATAACAAAAACTCCAAAAATATGTCATTTAATATTTTTCATTAATTAATTTATTTAATAATTAATTTAGCATTTAATTTTAAGATTTAATTTCTTTTCTTAAAAACAAAAACAATAAAAAAACATTTTCTTTAATTAGGAGGGTCAAAACCCTAGTTTCGCTTTCAATTCAATTGTCTCGCACGCTTTATTTTTCTTTCTTTACCCAAATTATTGTATCTGCTCCCGATTTGTAATAATTAATTAGGACATTTATTTTTCCGCTTTTAAGTTTCAAAGGGTTGCTTTTGGCGATGTAAATACCTGACGCCTTGTAATAATTTAGTTTAAATTCCGCACCTTTAATTTCCGCAAATATACAACTGCTAGATGTTTGATAAGAGGGCTTGCATGACAAGAATGAATGCTTAAATTTAAAAACAGTTAGATCACCCTTAATTGTGCAAAGATAAAAATAATTAAAATCAACACACCCGCACATGCGCACTCCTAGGGTACACATCCCACTTGGTTGCCTTTGAAAACGGTCATTGAGTATAGGTTATGTTAGAGGTCGCCCTCTTGTCTAAAAGATCATAAGTTGCCTCGGAAAGGTTGCCTCGGATATCGACGCCTCGGATAAATGATCTAAGACATTAGGGTTACCACTAAGATGTCCTAACATTGTTTAGTGACTGTATGTCCCTCTTTCGAATTGACCCTCAAACTTTAACGACGATGTTACCTACTCACTAATAGTGGGATGGCATTGTCTAAAGGAAACAAGCATAGAACGATTCTTTTTTCGAGTAGGTAGATTAGTTATCAGATACTTGCTCATCCAAAACAAAACTTTTTCACACTTACACTCTTTTATAAACAAGTTTTCAAAAACACTTCATTACACTCTTGAAGACAGACGAAGAGTTAAATCGAAGTCAAAATAAAAACTTTTCAAAACCCACAAACACAAAGAAAACAATTTTGAAAATGATGAGCAAGTACCTAAGAGCCCGTAGATAACTACGGATAGAAAGGATGCTAACACCTTCCCTTTCTATAATCTACCCCCCGTACTCAGAAATATCTCGAAAAAGGAATTTTTCTGTGCTTTTTTCCTTTCCTTGTTGGATAAAATAAAAGTCGGTGGAGACTCTTGCTTACCGTGACATTTTGCAAAAACAAACGCAAAACACGAACCAGCATTCCAAAAACAGTCAGTTCTTCCACCGTATCACACCTGTCAAGGAGGTAGATGTTCCATACACTATCCTACATCCTGACATGCCCACATCTCTTGAATACCTACCAAGGGATTGGATACAACTAAAAGGAGAGCGAGATACTTTCGAAGCCCAATTCTATGCAAGCGAGAAGAAGGTTCTGGAACTCACTAGGCTACTTCATGAGGAGCGGACTCTAAATGCCTACATTGCACCAAAGAGGATGCACACTACTTTTTTATCTTAGAGTTTTGTATTATTTTGTCCAAGGGGCATTGATGTACTCAAACTTTATCTTATTAATATAACGTGTGTTTCTTTTTGTCTAAAGCAAACTTGAATCTTTGAAATCCATGAAAACATTGCATATGCACATATCATTCATCATAATATAAACAGGTATTTTGCAACAAGTTTCCTCATCTCTCTATTGTTTATTTCAGTAAGATGGATCTCGAACAAACAATGAAAGATCTCCAAACTCATAACACGCAGTTTCAACAGTTGCTCATGACCCTAGCCAAGGGGAGGGAAGAATTGAAGACTCTGCTAGCTGAAGAGAGGAAAATTAAAACAAAGAAGGCAATTGGAGTCTTAAACATGGGGAGAAGATTTCATGAGCAGACGAGAAGGACTTTGAATTTTGCAACAACATCCGGTGAAGGAGAAGGGAAAGGTAAGGAAACAGCGGTCCTGGCTGAATCAGAAGAAGAGGAGGAAGAAGAGGAAGACTACTCTGAGGAACAGTATCCTCCAACTGATGACAAGTACAGACATCTTGAAGAGTGGTTGAGCGCGATGGAAGTACAAAAGGTGCCAGGCTTAGACTTTGAGGAATTGGGACTAGTGTCGGGGATTGTGATTCCTCCGAAATTCAAAGCGCCTACATTTGCCAAATATGATGGAGTGTCATGCCCTAAAATGCATCTCTGGTCATATGTGAGAAAAATCCAACCCCATACCACTAATAAAGACTTATGGGTGCACTTTTTCCAGGACAGTCTGTCTGGAACACAACTCGAGTGGTTTTACCAACTAGAAAGAGCCAACGTCCACAATTGGGAAGATCTTGCCACAACTTTCTATAAGCAATATCAATACAATGTCGATTTGGCGCCAACCCGTATTTAACTCCAGAGTATGGTCATGGTTTCCAATGAAGGTTTCAAAGATTACACACAAAAATGGAGAGATTTGGCTGGAAGAGTTCAACCCCCTCTGTTTGAAAGGGAATTGGTAGACATGTTCTTAGGCAGCTTATCTGGTCCCTTTTTCAACCATCTAATCGGAAGTTCATCTGCGGGCTTTACTGAACTGATATTAACCAGAGAGAGGGTGGAAGCCGACATAAAAAGTGGAAAGATTCAGAAGGATTCATCTTCTTCTACAGCTGTAAGGAAGCCTTTTGTTGGGAAGAAAGAGGTAGCTTCTATATATCCGCAAAGAAACCGAGAGAGGGCCGAACGCCGACCAATGGTGGGGGCTGTTATGATTCCAAAGCCTATGTCTGATCAACAAAGAAATAATCAACCAAGGATGGAAAGGCCAGTCAGGCAATTCACCAGAATTAACATGACTCCTTCTCAATTATTACCGCATCTTTTGAGATCCAACTTGGCAACCTTGAAAGAAGCTTCGAAAAACCCCAATACAACATCTCCTCATTATCACCCCAATGCCCGTTGTGCATATTAATCTGAAAGTCCTGGTCACGATACTAATAATTGTTGGGCCTTAAAGAACAAAATACAAGACCTCATTGAAGCAAAAGAAATTGAGTTTGATGCGCCCGAGAAGCCAAATGTCATTTCAGCTCCTATGCCCAGACATGGTCACAATACCAATGCTATTGAAGAAGATTTGTTTGTTGTCACAGTTGATAAACTCATGACTCCACTTCCGACCATTAAAATAAACTTGTTGAAAACCGGTGTGTTCCCAGGCTGTAATGAAGTTTGCCATCTCTTCCTGTCCTCACCAACTGATTTCCCTTTGTTGAAAGCAGGCATTCAGCACCTGATAGATAACAAAGAGATTTTGTTTGAAAGTACTCATGTTTCACCTATTCTTGTTGAAGATGTTTCAATCATTACCATTTCCACCAATTCTTCCAGGGTCTCCACCAAAAGACCCGTTAGAATTACATTGGTTCCGAAAGCAGCTCCTCTAATAATCACAATGCCTGGGCCAGTCCAATATGAATCAGACAAAACCATGTTGTGGAATTACGGAGGGGACATTTACTACCATGGCATCAAACAATACCGGTCGGCCGTTGAAGAAATAAAATCTGAAGAAGAAGATTTTGACATCACCAATATTGCCGGAGCTAGTAAAATTACCCGAAGCGGTAGGATCTTTTCTCCATAAATTTCTCCCCCAAAAGTAGTTTCTGGACCCGTGATCATCCCTGTGGCTGCTCCAAAGGTTACTTTCGTACCCATAATCATCTCTGCAAGTGCTCCTATTGACGAAGACGTTACGACCCCTGTTGTCATTCCTACCAACGCTCCTGCTGCTGAAACTCGAGGAAAAAGTATTTTGGTCGAGCCTGTTCGGACGAAGGCCCAGCCATTGACTGTCCCCAAGACACTTAAGAAAGAAATGGAGGAGATCCTAAAAATTATAAAGAGGAGCGACTACGATGTAGTTGAACAATTGGGGAAAACTCCCTCCAAGATCTCCATGTTGGCATTACTACTGTGTTCTAAGGCTCATGTGAAAGCCTTGGTGAAGTTCCTAAAAGCAGACCATGTGCCTCAAGAGACGTCTGCTGATCAATTCCAAGACTGCGTGGCCATTTTGACAGCGGATAATGGCCTAGGCTTCTCATATGCCGATCTGACACCAAGGGGAAGAAAGCACAATGAGGCGTTGCACGTCTCAGTGGAGTGTAGGGGCACAACTTTGGCCCATGTCTTGGTGGACACTGGCTCGTCCTTGAATGTATTACCGAAAAAAGCCCTGGATAGACTTGACTGCGAAGGACTGACGTTAAAGCCAAGCAACATAGTAGTAAGGGCATTTGATGGCTCGAAGAGGATGGTGCACGGGGAAGTGGATATCCCTATAAAGGTTGGGACTCAAACTTTCAATTCAACCTTTTATGTAATGGACATCCGCCCTTCGTATTCTTGCCTGCTAGGTCGGCCATAGATCCATAATGTTGGCATTGTCACTTCTATATTGCACCTGATGCTGAAGTATCTGGTTCAAGGAAAGATTATTACTATCCATGGAGAGGAAGAATACATGATTAGTCGTCTCAATTCCTTCAGATATATGGAATTGGACGGTGAATTCATTGAAACTCCATTTCAACACTTCGAAGAGGTAGCAGTGACCAAGACCGTGTCCCAGATTCCCAAGATTACAAGACCGCCGCTCCGGATGTCATCTCTGAAGGACGCCAAAGTAGTGATAGAGGAAGGTGGATGCACCATCTAGGGGCAACTTCCAGATATCCCGTATAAGTATGATAAGTTTGGCTTAGGTTTCACTTCAAGTGCTCAAAAGGTCGTACGCTGTGCCCGTGCTGGAGGGCCACCATTGAAGATTAGAAATCGTGAGGTCAACGCAGTAGAACATGGTGAAGATGATTGAAACTTGGAGGATTGGATCTTTCCTACCGTCATTGGGGAGCTCGACAATTGGGAGGCTAGAGACTTCGTCCCAATAACCTTTATCCCGTAGTAATTTATCTTTACATTTTTGTTGGATCTGTAATATTCAAAAACAATTCGTACTCTTAAAACCTTGTGTTTTGTCCGAGGCACAATGGTCCATTTGTAAGGGTTATTATTTCATCTTCATATGACATCAATGAATCACAGACGTTTTTCGCATACAAACTTTTGTGCTCATTATTTTTCTTTTACATTTTACTTTCTTTCAAAGATAGTTATACCCTTACACACACCCACAATGCAGGTATCCATCCATTCTGGATCCCATGGGTAACGATACTGCTATGGCCTTTTGTGACTATGAGAATCTGATCTACCAAGCCGAAGACGAAGGTGAGGAAGATTGTGAAGTACCAAGGGAGCTTGCCAGACTGTTACAACAAGAGGAAAGAACCACTCAACCTCACGAGGAACCCGTGGATACAATCAACCTGGGTACCGAAGAAGACAAAAAAGAGGTCAAGGTGGGTGCCAATCTGGAACCCAGTGTCAAGGAGCGTCTGATTCAGTTGCTACACGACTATGTTGAAATCTTTGCCTGGTCATATAAAGACATGTCGGGACTTGATACAGACATTGTGGTACATTGTTTGCCTACAAGAGAAGATTGCCCGCCAGTAAAATAAAAGGTTCACCGCATGAGACCTGATATGTCAGAAAAGATTAAAGCAGAGGTCAAGAAGCAATTCAATGCTAGATTCTTGGCTGTCACTTCCTACCCTCAATGAGTGGCCAACATTGTTCCCGTACCTAAAAAAGACGGCAAAGTACGAATGTGTGTGGACTACAGAGATTTGAGTAGGGCGAGCCCTAAAGATGATTTTCCACTCCCCCACATTGATATCCTAGTTGAGAATACGACACAACACAAAGTGTTTTCCTTCATGGACGGATTCTCAGGTTACAACCAAATCAAAATGGCGCCTGAGGACATGGAGAAAACAACATTTGTCACATAGTGGGGTACATTCTGCTACAAGGTGATTCCATTCGGACTGAAGAATGTTGGGGCAACCTATCAGCGCGCCATGGTAGCTTTATTTCATGACATGATACACCATGAAATAGAAGTCTACGTAGACGATATGATATCCATATTGCAAATAGAAGAAGAGCATCTTGACCACTTACAAAAGCTGTTTGAGAGATTGAAGAAGTACAAGATGAGGTTAAACCCAAACAAGTGTACATTCGGGGTACGATCCGGTAAACTCCTAGGCTTTATCGTCAGTAACAAAGGTATTGAGGTCGATCCTACCAAAGTTAAAGCCATACAAGGGATGCCTTCTTCTCGTACTGAGAAGGAAGTCATAGGATTCTTGGGACATTTGAACTATATCGCCAGATTCATTTCTCACCTGAAAACTACTTGTGAGCCAATCTTCAAACTATTGAAGAAAGATCAAGTAGTCTAATGGAATGATGAATGCCAAGTTTCTTTTGACAAAATAAAAGAGTACTTACAAGAGCCTCCTATATTGATGCCACCAGTCGAGGGAAGACCATTGATCATGTATCTGACTGTTTTAGAAAACTCAATGGGGTGTGTATTGGGGCAGCATGACGAGTCTGGCCGAAAAGAGCACGCTATTTACTACCTGAGCAAAAAGTTTACCGACTGCGAAACCAGATATTCACTGCTCAAGAAAACTTGTTGTGCTCTGGCATGGGCTGCTCTCCGGCTAAGACAGTATATGCTGACTCATACTACTTTGTTGATATCTAAAATGGATCTGATAAAATACATCTTCGAGAAGCCTTCTCTTTCTGGGAGAATAGCGAGATGGCAGATGATCCTGACAAAATACGACATACAGTATACTACCCAGAAAGCTATAAAGGGTAGTGTATTAGCGGATCACCTTGCGCACCAAGCTGTAGAAGACTATCAGTCCATGAAGTTTGAATTCCCAGATGAAGACATCATGACATTAGACAACTGTGAAAAATTCATGCCATATGACGGACCTGAACAAGGATCCCGATGGACCCTGTTCTTCGATGGAGCCTCCAATGCACTAGGCAATGGTATCGGTGTTGTACTCATATCTCTAGAAGGGTGTCATACTCCTTTTACTGCCAGACTTTGCTTCAATTGTACGAACAACATGGCGGAATATGAAGCGTGCATCTTTTGGTCTCAAAGCTGCCATAGACTTGGGGATTAAATCATTAGATGTATTCGGAGACTTAGCCTTGGTCGTCAGTCAGATCAAAGGGGAATAGGACACCAAACACCCTAACCTTATCCCTTACAAAGAACATGTTTTGACATTGCTACCATATTTTGAGAAGATTACCTTCGAGCATTTCCCGCGAGAAGAAAATCAGCTAGCAGACGCTCTAGCCACAATGTCATATATGTTTAAACTTAATTGGGATAATGAGGCTCCCCAGATCATCAGCGGACGAATGGATGAACCAGCACACTGTCACGAGATTAATACTGAAGAAGTAGTGGACCAGCCTTGGTTTCAAGAAGTCAAGAGGTATCTTGAGGCTCAAGAATATCCAGAAGGAGCTTCAATCAATGATAAGAAGTTCTTAAGGAGATTCTCTGCTAAATTCTTCCTTAGTAATGGCATCCTGTACAAACGCAATTGTGACTCTGTATTGCTTCGGTGCGTAGACAAGGTTGAAGCTGAAAGGATCATGGATGAATTACATGAAGGTACTTTTGGCACCTATTCCAGTGGGCATACGATGGCAAAGAAGATCCTACGGGCAGGCTATTATTGGTCCACCATGGAAGCAGATTGCTATCAACACTCTCGAACCTGCCATAAGTGTCAAATTTATGCTGACAAGGTGCACATACCTCCGGTTCCTCTGAACATCTTGACAGCTCCTTGGCCCTTTGCTATGTGGGGGATTGATATGATTGGGGAAACCAAGCCGACAGCCTCCAACGGACACCGCTTCATCCTAGTAGCCATTGATTATTTTACAAAGTGGGTTGAAGCAGCCTCCTTCGCCTCCGTTACCAAGAATGTTGTTGCCCGCTTCATCAAGCAAAACCTTATTTGCCGGTACGGTATCCTAGAAAGGATCATCACTGACAATGGTACAAATCTCAACAACACTATGATTACCGCATTATGCGAGCAATTCAAGATTCAGCATCACAATTCTTCTCCCTATCGGCCAAAGATGAATGGTGTTGTCGAAGCGGCAAATAAAAACATTAAAAAGATCATACGAAAGATGACTATCACATACAAAGACTGGAATGAGATGTTACCATTCGCTCTCCACGGGTATCGTACCACAGTTCTCACATCAACCGGGGCAACACCCTTTTCTTTGGTTTACATCATGGAGGTTGTCTTTCCTATTGAAGTTCAGATCCCCTCTTTAAGGATTATGAAAGATGCAGGCTTAAACAAAGACGATTGGATCCAGACTCGACTTGATCAATTAAATCTGATTGACGAAAAGAGACTTACTTCTGTTTGCCATGGTCAAATGTATCAAAAACGGATGATCAAGGCTTTCAACAAAAAAGTCAGGCGCCAAGTATATCAAGTTAGGGATTTAGTGATCAAACATATCATCTTGCCACAAAGTGATCCCGTGGGAAAATGGACTCCTACCTATGAAGGACCATTTGTAATCAACAACATCTTCTCTGGTGGAGCAATGATCTTGACCACCATGGATGGCGATGACCTGCCACACCCTGCGAACGCAGACATAGTCAAAAGATACTACGCATAAGAGACCCGCTAGGTTGACATACCTAGGAAAAGCAAGGGCATCCCGGCGAACCAAAAGGTTCGGGCCAAAATTAGGGATAAAACAAAAAATTTGTACACCCGGCAAGTTGAAAACCCGAAAGGGCGACTTGGGCAAAAAAGGGTTTCCCGGTGGACTGAAAACCCGAAAGGGCAGTCCAGGAAAAAGTTAGGGAATTAAAGCGTATGACTATGTCCCGTCGGATCACTTTGTGGACAATATTTGGCTTCCACTGACAAACTCAGAGGCTCTGATCAATTCAGTCATCTTCGGACAAAGAAAAAATAGACAAGAAGCTCGGAGATACAAAGGCTATAGCAGAATGGAAACCCCGTGGGATTTTTATACACATAGCTGTCTTTTCTTTGTATCAAAATTTCCCTTTTTTCAACATCATTCTCTTACTGGAATGTTTGTCCCCTTGTACAAAAAATACTTATTCAAAGTCAATACAAAGACATCCCTTTGAAAATGCAAAAACTATTTGTCTTTTTCTTTACGCTTGTGTTTTGTTTGCACAAACGTCCAATAACTCATTGTTGAACATATGCATTTGAATATAATTACTATTTACAAATAAACAAAATTAGAAAAGCAATTATTGATAGGTTGAAAGGATAGGAAAATATCTCTAGACCATTCCATAATTACTCCCCAGAGTTTTCAATACTCCCCAGTGGAACAAAACTCCCAGTTATCAATCCCCATCAAAAGTCTTCAAAATTCTCGGGACTCCCCAACGAATTTTACAAGAAGTACAGGGCATTACCCTCACAACAAAATTTATTTCTCTCGGAAAGAAATCCATCAATACTTCGACTTCAAGACATGAAGACTCACATATCCTCAACAGTATTCAGGGATTTATTTTCTTCAATCCAACATCAATACAGCAAATCAAATCACATACACATACATTGCATCCATATATCATAAACATTGATAAAGAAAATACATTGCATCATACATTCCATACAACATAACTTTGTATTTTAGCTAACATTTTACCCTTTTCAGGATAAGATTAACAGCTACCGTTAACAATATGCAATCTTGATACAGTTCAGATACGCATTGGATACGGATGTCATCCTGATACTCATTCAGATTCAACCTTTCAGATACAGTTCAGATACGCATCAGATACGGATGCCATCTTGATACTCATTCCAAGACAGCTTTCAGATACAGTTCAGATACGCTCCAGATACGGATTCCATTCTGATACTCATTCATATTCAACCTTTTCGATACAGTTCAGATACGCACCAGATACGGATGCCATCCTGATACTCATTCCAAGATAGCTTTCAGATACAGTTCAGATACGCTCCAGATACGGATACCATTCTGATACTCATTCAGAATCAACCTTTTGATACAATACAGATATGCTCTAGACACAGACGCCATTCTAATACTCATTCAGACTCGACTTTTGATACAGTACAGATACGCTCCAGATACGGATTCCATTCTGATACTCATTCAGAATCAACCTTTTGATACAGTACAGATACGCACCGGACACAGACTCCATTCTAATACTCATTCAGACTCAACTTTCAATACAGCACAGATACGCTCCATACACGGACGCCATTATGATGTTTAACTTACGAATTACATTTCAACAAGCATTCTTGGATGGCATCTACAAGCCCGTCTCCAACAAGATTCTATCACCTCTCCAAATGGCATCTTTAAGCCCATTCCTCTACTATCAACCATCACCGGGTGCAAATTTCTGGGCACTTTAGTTTTCAATCATCTTCAACCTTCAAGTCACGAATGGCAAATCCGCCAATCTAACCATTCAGATTTAAGAAGATTGAACAGGCGCAGCTGTTGTACCCCAAAATTTTCCCTCTCATTTCTCAAGGAATCACCCTGGACCCTCAGGGTTGCTTCCATCCAATTCCAAGCTTTGAATTACAAATTTTTCAAGAATGACGCCTACAAGGGAAAAATGGTCACTTACACACTAAAAAGTCAAAATTTGACTTTTAGACCAAAACCATGTTTCAAGAATCATATTTCATCAAGACATGTTGAAATATGAAGTTTGTTTCATAAAGAGAATAAAAAGTCAATTTACTTTGGGAAAAGTCAAAATTTTAAATACTTAGAACTTTTCTAAGTGTTTAAGAATCATGACAAAACTCAGAACTTCTGGCCAGATTTTCACCTTGATGCAAAGTAATTCTGGATCAGCCTCTGACACAAGAGTTATAGACCCCCACAAGATCTAGAACGTTGTTAAATGAAGCTTCTCCTAAAAACGCTGGGATTTCAAGTTAAAACTCCTCAGTGACACGTCTTTGAAACTGAAACACCCAGCAAATTCTGGACACTTTCAAGACAGAGTTTGGTCAGAACCTCTGGGCAAGTTTTCACAAAGCTTCAGCCAAAGTTTGGAAGGGTAAATCAAAGAATGTTATAAAGCGTGATACAAAGCTTCCTGGAAAGTCTGAAAGCTCCTTCAGAACATGCTGGAGCCAGAAGATAAGAGGATCAGAAGATTGGATGCTACGCTGAAGCAAAGTTTCATCCAGAGTTTGCAAGGGTAAATCAAAGAAGGTTACAAAGCGTACTGCAAGCTTACCGGAAAGTCTGAAGGATCCTTCAGAGCATGCTGAGGCAACAAGATACAAAGATCAGAAGTTGGATGTTTGTTCTAGGTTACACTAAAGTGGAACTTCTGATCCAGAATTAAGCAATGATGCAAAATCTCACATTACAGAATTTCTGATTTGACAAATCTCATCATCATTTAATGCTCATTTAATGCTCATTTAATGCTCACAACCACTTTTGAATCTTTATCCAAAGGATCTCCCCACGTGTGGCATAGAAAGTACCTTTGATATCCTTAACAGCAACTTTTGTACAGAAATATGTGAGGGCCCATGCGTGCTTTTGTTTTTTGGGTTTACTTTTCCTTAATCCCTGCTTACTAATCCAGTCTAGGCTAAAAACTGCCAATTATCACGCCTTTTTGAACTTTCTTCAAGAACAAGTCAGCATCTAGAGTATGATGTTGGCGCCACTTGACCTCTCCAAACTAAAAAACCTTTTCCTATAAATAGAACACCTTTGGCCATTGAAAAGAGGTCGGAAATTTGAGAAAGAAAAGACTTGAACCCCTGCCAAAATTCCAAGAGTCCAAAAACTGTAAACACAACATACAAAACATGTTAACTCTTGATTCCTTGCATTCAAACTCCATTTGTTCTCAAGTGTTTCTTGACTAAAACCATCCACACAGTTTCTGATTCACATATTAGAAACTTCCCTAACTTTTGTATTCAAACTACCCTACACTCTCTATCCATCTACTCAAAGAAATCAGAACATCACCTCTTTGTTGTTCTAGAAGTTGAAAACTCTCAGCCTACTGAGTACGTGAAGAAGCTGCTCAAAACATCATCATAGTTAAGGTTAACTCCGGTTCACAGAACCTCTTCCAGCTGCAAGGTAAGCTTTTGCTGACTCTAACCACATTACTTAAGCATTACCAGATTTGCATGCTCAAAAATACAATGTAGATATCATGTTTCTGATGTTGTACATATTCTGAGATTTCATGCATCTGCCTGCCTAAGTAGGGAATAAATCAGTTCAGAACTTCTTGAAGAAATTAGAACTCAGAATTAGGATTAGAAAATTCATACTTGCCTCTGATTTATAGTTCTGATATTTCTTATTTATGAAACACTATAACATATTCCATAACTGTCCTATGCACATCTTCTGTTTTGTGGAGAAATGACCAAGTTGCAGATGTTCTTACTAGCATAGAGAGAGAGAGACCAAGTTCTTCCAGTGGTATCAGAACTTCTGAAGTCTGCTTTGTTGCTAGTTGTATCAGAACTTCTGAAAACTACTGTGTTCCTAGTGGACTCAGAACTTCTGACTTTACCTATTTTTTCACTAACAGGATTTCTGTTTTGCAGTACGCCAGAGTCAGAACTTCTGACCCCCTTTAATCAGTAATACGCTGATTCTATTTTCCCTTTTTCTCACTATTTTTTCTATCACTTTCTATTCCATTAATCAACAAACACCAAAAGCATTTCTTTCATGCTTTATTTTATTTCTTAAAAACAAAAGATCAAAAAGATTTTCTTAAAACAAAATAAGTTCATTTCACATTTTCTTGTACATTCTTATTCATTCAACGTGGTTGTAATAGTAACTTAGGATTTAATTTTACTTGCAACCCCCATTCATAAATATGTACCCCTATCCCCTAAATATTGTAATTGCGTAGGACTTTACATTTTTGCAATTTATCTCTTTCAAATGTAAATGCTAGTAATTAGGGTGTGTATGGCAAGAAATGAAATTGACAAATAGATCACCATAATCAAGACTAAATGCATGCAATCAAACACACTTTGCACACATGCGCCCTTAGGGTAATCTCACTTTGTTTCCTATTGGAAAAATAGTCATGTCCCTCGAACACGGGCGTTTTAGAAAAAGACCCTCGATAAAAGATCGTAGTCCCTCGATGACCCTCGATGTTGCCTTCGGTAAACGATCTAGTCCCTAAATGACATTGCTAAAACGTCCCATATGTTGCCTTCTATGACTATACGATGACCCACGCCCGTCCCTTCACATCCAACGATGGGGCTTCTTACCAAATCAATGGTAAGATAGCAACATCTAGAGGAGGAGGAAAAGCACATATAAGACCTTTCGAGTAGGTAGATTCGCTCTTAGTTACTCGCTTGCTCATAACAAAAACATTTTATACACCAACACCCTCATTTGAAACATTTTCAAAAGACAACACTTTGTATGCGTTCTTATAGAAATGAGAACTATTACAAAGACACCTTTTCAAAATAACTTTCAAAAACACATCTCACAAACACATCTTTGAATTATTTTCGAAACAAACACTTTGTATGCGTTCTTATAGAAACGAGAACCATTATGAAGTTCCATTTTCAAAATACTTTCAAAAATACACACCACAAGCACATTCAAACAAAAGCAAGTGATCTAGCGAGTAACTAAGAGCCCATGGAAAACCATGGATGAAAAGGGTGCTAATACCTTCCCTTTTCATAATCTACCCCCCGAACTCAAAAACATCTCTAAAGGTCTTTCCTGTGCTTTTTCACCTTTCCTTTTTGGATAAAAGAAAAGTCGGTGGCGACTCTTGCTAAACTGCAACATTTGGGAACACAAACGCAAAACCTCAAGTCAGTTATCCCACCGTATCACATACCCTAATTATAGAAACTTGTGTCAAGGAAGTGAAGAAATTTTCTAACTAGACAAGTGGAAGTGCAAACATGTAATTAGAAGACAAAACTTCATATCATGATAGAACATGAAAGCAATGATGATACAAGAGTATAGAATCAAGGTGATATAAAAGATATCCCTAAAAGTCATGCACAAGTGGTTTGGATCTAAATGTCACAAGTTAAAGCATTAAAGCAATTGCCCTAACATAAGAGCACTTATGTGTTAAGTGCTTAACCAAACATGGCATAAGAAAGTGAAATGAGGTGAAAGAGATGAATTAGTGTACAAGTCCAAAGTGAAAACTTGTCATACTTATCATCATCACATAAACAAACTTGATAAATATTCACAATCAAATCATACAAGGAAAGTTGGTTTGAAAACCCTAAATGGACTTATGTCCTCATGCAATGCTAACAAGCAAACATGTGAAAGGAAAGATGTAATGTAAAGAAGAAAAAGAAAACATTGAAATGCTAGACACTCTACACATACCAAATAATCAAGATAAAACTCAATTAGTGATTAAAATCATGGTACAAACACCAAAGCACAGAAACTAGGTCAAAACAAAGTTATGAAGTAAAGTGGAAGCAAGTGTATGATTAAATGATAATGGCACAATGTGTGGAGTAAGTATGAAGTCAGTAGAAACATAAATATGAAATTCACATGGAATACTTATAAACAAACATAGAACATCATAATCAAATCAAACACAGAGGTTAGTAAGAAGAAAGATCAAAATCAAACCCTACAAACAAAATTAAAAGGGAATGTGAAGCAAGAATGGGATAGATGAAAAGAGGGAAAGGTTGTAAGGTGTTGAGAGACCTAAGTCATAAGAAAATGACATATAAAATGCCATATTCAAGTATCACAATCAAAGAAGAAAATTTGCACACATAGCATTCAAAAGAAGTGATTCAAAAAGGCAAAAACTAAGTTTAGTTGAAAGAGCAAAGATAAAGTAAAGAGATCATAATTTGAGAATTATTACATGTGTGACTTGTGTTATAAGTTAACTTATGATGATGTCAAAAGTAACATAACATGAAGATGAAACTTCATAAACAAGAAAAGTCACAAAGTTTGATAATCAACGTCACAAAAGATGTAAATCATTTGTCTTAAACCAAATGAAATTGATAAATATCAAATGAGATGAAAAATAATGATACTTATATTGACTAGGGAAGTGGAATGATCCCTCCTAAGGTATTTATCATTAACTTAAAACCCCAAGCAATGCCATCAACTTAACATGCTTAAGTGTCATGATAACTTGTAAAAAATTGTAGTCTCTAATGCATACAAGCAAAGGTGATCTAAAGAAATTAAACCTAAGGTTCTTAGATGTTATGGTAAAAAGACAACATCAAGATACCTTAATGAGACATATCACAAAAGCTTATGAGACAATCACTAAAAAGTAATGCTCAAAACACAAGCAAGGAAGCAAATATATCACTTATTATGTCACCATGTTAGTTGACAAATGAGTGCCAACTAAAAGGATCATAGGAGCATAAAGAATTGAGATGAGAAGATATGTTAAGATCAAAGCTTAAATTTGGAAATAATCGACTCAAAGTCCTCAACAATAATCATCACACATCACATATAAACTAGGGTAAGACAAAGAGTGGATGTGAAGCAGAAACAAGTGTGTGATTAATTGATCATGGAATGGAGTGTCAAATAAGAGTGAAGTCGGAAGAAAGAACATCATGTTAACACACTCTAAGACCTCTAATCAACCCTAAGTCATCATCACTAAGTCAGACATAAAAGCAAGTGCTAAATTAGGTAAAAAAACACATCCTATCATGTTCCTAAAGGCAAGTGAAGCACAAGAAAGGATATATATATGAATAGAAGGCATGATTAAATGATTTATGTCATACAAGTCAGTAGCACATGGCCTCTAAGAAAAATTATTCAAGCAGTACAAGCAATGAAAGAAGATTTCACACAAAGCAATACTAGAGAGAAGGCCATGAGAGGCAAGCAAACATTGATCAAGGCAAAGTGAGTTAAAGGCATGAGAAAAATAGAAAATATAGTTCATAAAAATATCAACTCAGTAGCATACCATACTCAAAAGAGTGGCCTAAAACTATGTACATAAAAATTCACAAATGAAAGCATTTTGTCAAGACAAAGCTCATATGTACACTTCTATGTCAAAAATAGGTTGCAAATAGGAAAATGGTTTGTAAATTTATGTCAATTTAATTCTAGCTTCCTAAAGACTTATCAAGTTATAAACATATTTTAAAGTTCTTGGATGGAATAAAAATTTGGTTTAGAAGTGCAAACATTGAAACTAGTCATCAAAATACTCAAACTATGCATGCTTATCAAAATAATTTGTGAAAAATGTACGATCAAGACTTAAAATTTGGCATAAATGAATTTTAGGATCTCACTTCATCCAAGAACCTGAAACATATTTGATTTGATTTTTAGAAGTAAACAAAATTGGCGAATAAATTGTCTCTTTAGGCTTAAGCAAGAAGAGGGACCAAAAACAACAATTAACTTCCACAAATTTTAAAAACAAGAAAACTGAATTTTAAATCAAATTAAAAATCACGGAAAATTATCTTAATATCTAAGGATCACTACACATATTTTTATGGAATTTTATCATAAGAGGAAAAATTAAAATAGAAATTATTGCAAAGTGTAACTAAATTGGAAAAAAGAATGACATAATTAACCAATTGATTTAACTAAAGTGTCACGAATTTTTGTAAAATAAGACAAAAATTATTTTTATGAAATAGGCTCCAAAAGAGAGTTAGAACATTTTTTGTGGATTTTTTAGGTTGATAAAAATTAGAAAATTAAAATAAAAAATTAGACTAAAAAATAAAGTCTAGAATATTTTTTTTGGTAATTTTTAAATTAATGAAACTATTAAAATTAAATTAGAGAAAATAATAAAAATTCAAATAAGCAAAGATCAATTACACCCAATATTACCAAAAAGCGCTACGAAAAGCTCTTAATCATGCACAATTAAAACGCGCCACCTCATCATCCCTGTCCATGAGAAACCCTAACTCTTTCTATCCAACAATTTACATGCTAAGTTTCAGAGCAACATATCTATCTTATTTCTCCATGAAATCAAAAATTACAAACATCAAAATTGGAGTACACAAAACGTACATCGTTATAACATCTTAAATTTCATCAAATAATCAAGCAATCATAGAGAAAAATTAGCACGAACATCATTGATCGCAAGAAAATCAAACATGTTCAAAAAGCAGTTATATCACACATACTTCAAATTCAGATATGTTGCTCAATTCTCAATGAAATCACGCGATACAAAAAGAAAAGTTCAAGATCTCACAATCGAGAACATCATAGAACCAATAATTTTCACAATTGAGGCAAGATCAAAGAGAAAATTAGATCAGAAGTCACTGAAAAACAAGATTCAAGCAATTTACAGAAATGTTAAATTCACCAATTCACATCAAATGCAACACATATCCACATCAAACCTATTGTTTGGATAGCTATATGCTCATGAATAAGATCTACAACAATAATTCATGCTGAAATGAGAGATTCGAAGCTCATGGAAACTTACCTCAAGTTGTGAAAAATAAATTCACAAATGCCTCTGGTTTTGAAGTAAGAAACCCAGTGAATATTCTGCTTTCAACTTCAAATTAGTAGAATTGCACAAAGATTGAGATCTGAGCGAGGAGATTGAGAGAAATTTGAAGAAACAATTTGAAGAGTGGTGAGAGGATTCTGACTTGAGAGCAATGAATAGTGTGTGAGTGTGAATGAAGAGCATAACATCCTTATAAAGAGTGAGGAGAGTCAGGATAAGAAGGACAATTGAGGTGCATAGCCGTTGGAGGTCTTTATGGGAAAATCTGTCAAGAATAAGAAAGGAGAGTGTAGCTTGCGTTTTGTATGGAGTTGGTGTCATTCTTGATGTGTTTTGAGGAGTGAATGAGGAGCGTGAAGTAGTGATCAAAGTATGAGTGTGAGCTGGCAATCCTCATCACATGGGTGGAAAGAGTGAGTGGAGGCAAAGTTACTTATTTTGGCAAAGAAAGAAAAATACGTGAGCATACACATTATAGGGGGTGTTTGGCTTTATTTGGAAATAAAGATGATGCGATTATGATACAATGCATGTTCATGAGGTGCATGATAAAAATCATGCAGTAAATCTTCCCACATGCCCAATAATTCGTATTTTCCTTCTTGCCTTGCATGTCCATGCAACCAGCTCCAACCAAAACTCAATATCTCTCATTTTCCTCGTGCATTTTCCATTATTTTTGGATCATTAGAAAGATGAAGTAATAACCTTCAACATTGGTGTTGATGACAATTCAAAATGAAGCTTGCAAAGACTTGAAAAATTGGCACGAAAAATATGTATCTTGGACTGGCCAGGCTTGTTGCACACGCACACCATACCATGCTAGCCAGAAATTGACAAATCATGTCCTTGAATCCAAAACACCATAAATTTCTCTACAATGCACTAATTGAGATAAAGTTTGAAACAAAATTGATGAGGAAATCTCAAGTTTCAACTTTGATGTTGATCACTTTTTAAAATAAGGATTAATTCAATGAGAAAAAATATGATAAACATGTGCCCACAAGGTGTTTGATGGAATTTCTGACCTGATGCGCGTGCGGGCTTCTCTTACTGGGAAATCTTGCCATCTCAAGGCCTCAAGTCCTAAACTAAATATCTCTCTCAATACTAAACCAAATGAAATATTCTTGAACCAAAATTGGAAAGGAGGATTCTAGCTTCAATTCTCTAGTCGACACTTTTTAAAATTGAATTCATTTGACACCTCAAAAATGATCATGAAGAATTCAGGCCTTATGCACATATTTTAAAAAATTCACCAAGTATCAAGAATATTCCTAGCTAAATAACTTTTTTTCCCTTCACTTTTTGGACTTGGGCTCACAACAACAAAGTTAAATAACTTTTTCTCCTCTTTCCAGCCATGTAAAGTTTACATTTTTTTAAATAAAAAACAAAGAAGTTATGACCAATCAAGGTTTAGCACTATAATCACATAGAAAAATTCAAAAGTCCAAATAACTTCTTGACAAGTTATCTCCAAATTCAACACATCTCTTGGTTTTCTTTCATCCATGACCATGTATGTTGAATTTAGTGTTGACCAAAAGTCCCCTTGGTCAACAGTTGACTTTTGTAGACTCTGCTTAAATGACTATTTTACACCTAATCGATCAATTGAACCACTTCCAATCCAAATTGATATTCAATCCTTCAACCATAGGTTCTAATAAACATGTAGAGAAGCATGGAATCAAATCCTGCCTAAAAATCATAGATTTCTTGATTAAATCAAAAACCCTAATTTAGGCCCTTTGTGCTAGGAGATGATGATTCAATCTCAAAACCCTAATTCCAAAGCACATAATGATAAATTATTTGAACAAAGATGTCTCATATAACAATGAGAGGATATTTCTTCACAAACTTGGACTACATAAGTATCAAACACTTCATCTGGCCAAAACCCTAATCTCAAGAGATGCACAGGAGAACAGTGATTCAAGAGTCAACACTTACAATTTCAATTTCTGATGAATCAAAGAGACAATTGAGATGCCTTAAGGTATGAAAAACCCTTGTATCTTGAGTGACTCAAAGACTGGGGTCATGAGACCCTTCTTGCACTGATTGACAACACAATCAACTTTCTTAGCTTGTAGAGGAACTTTGGAACCAAAATACCTTGATCCTATCACAATGTATGAATGTATATAATGAAACATAAGCCCTTAAAGTTATAAAAACAAGAGGGTAAATTTTGGGGTGCAACATAACTCAAAATTTAAAATAACTTACAATCACAAATTTTTGAAAACATACATTGTTTTCTTCCAAACCATAGAACTCTAGATTTTATCCTTCCAAATCACAACATTGCTTTCTTACAATCACAATATTTGAATGTATGGAGAAATATTTTTGAATGTACCACATAACTTAGTTTCTCTTCACTGACTCGTAACATGCTCAAATAATGCTCTTCAATATCCCAAACATGGTGGCCTAACTTGGGTGCAAAACACCATATGACTGCTAATGCCAATAACCTGATATAACCACACACAGCTGATATGATCACACCAAATTCTCATAGGAAATATGGTATAGTTTTGTTCAAAAAATCTAACATATTTGTATACCTATATTCACATATACCATGAGGGTTGACCCAACATATTTGTATACCTAAAGCAAAGTTTGAAATAAGGTCTTTTTAAACTAGCATGATAGAAAAATCAATGACCTTAAAAAAAATATAAAATGGCACAAAAGAAAATACTATTATCCCCTTCTCATTCATTTTATGTCTGATCATTCATGCAAATTGATTAAAGAGTAATTACTTTCCTTCCTTTGTTAATACTGCTAGCACACCCAGCCAACTCATAACCTCCCCCATATCAATGTTGTTAATAGTGGAACGTTGAAAATAGTGGATCACATAAACACTAATATGAGAAATATTAGAAAGCATAGCAGACAATAGTAGAAGTCACAAAGCAGTTAAAATAAATAACTATATATAAAATAAAACATGTTACACGCAAATAAAACCTACATAAACTAAAAAATTGACCAACATTAAACTGAAAATATCAAGTTCAAACAACTAAACAATATTAAAGCTAAAATACAAAATTATAAATGACTTAAAATTCAAGTTAAGTAGTTCAAACTTCAAAACCACTAATAATTAATAATTCTTCTAAGTCTAACAAATAATTAGTAGTTCTTATAAGTCTATCTAGTAATAAAAGATAAAGTAAGAGCAATAAAGTGATGGAAAGGAAAAGAATGAACGAACACATAGTGAAGGTGATGGAGACACAAGGGTTATGAAAGGTGACGGAGACACAAGGTGATGGAGACGTTTTTGTTTTTGTTTAGCTAGGTAGTGCATTTAGGATATATATATATATATATATATATATATATATATATATATATATATATATATATATATATATATATATATATATATATATATATATATATATATATATATATATATCTTATCAGAATCAGAAGGATCTTCAGTGGCCTGCAATACTTGGATTCCAGCGGTTGTTAAAGTGCATATGGGGTGTATTTGCAAGGTACTATGATGCTAAAGGTTCAGAGTAAAGAAAGGCTAGTATAAAGTGAGATTGAGTAGAATTGAATACCTGACCCTATAGTGAAAGAGAGTATTTATAGCCCCCGGTGTTGGACCAAGGTCCTTATTTTGGGTCGGATACCCATACCCATAATGGAGACTGCCAAGATCCTACGTGGGTAGAAGAGGCCAGTTTATGATCTCTATCCTAGTTCAACTGCCTCGTGATTCTCAGAGAATGGAAAAACCCATTCTTCTCGGGGACAGGATAACTCCGTGATATTCGGAGGAACGTTGGTCACGTACCCTGGCAGGCACGTGAAGGTGACGTCCTCGACGAGCACGTGGAGGATATGTCCTCGACGGGCACGTGGAGGAGGCCTTCTCGACAGGCACGTGCCGGAGACGTTCCCTAACGGTCATAACAATTTAGATCATTGTAGTGGGTCTTTCTCGCAACAGAGTTGGGCTGGACCCTGCCTGACGACAGACTAAGCGCATGGCCAGTCTACTTATTGATGTTAAAATATAAGTGGTGATTCTATTACTTATTTATGTTAAAAGGACTTATAATTTTTAGAGAGAGAAAACTATTACTTATTATTTTCAACTATTAAATTGAGAATAATTAATGGTGAAGACGTAGAGTAAGTTTTAATAACTTACTAAGAATACCCCTCATCATATATATATATATATATATATATATATATATATATATATATATATATATATATATATATATATATATACACACACACACCGACACATCAACTCTCTACCTCTATCTTTTTTAATATTTTTTAATAAATCCATCACTTATTATAAATAATAATAATAATAATTAATAAGGATTAAATATGTTTGAGGTTTTTATAAATATCTCATTACTCATTTTTAGTCTCACTAAAATTTTCCTTCAAACAATAGTCTTTCTAAACTTTTTCGTCCATAAATTGCGTCCCTCTTATTCTTAATGTTGTGATTCCACATTTTAACCTTAGAAGTTTTACTAGATATGATACCGCCCCTTCTAAATATCAACATGTTTTGATGAGTGTCCTTTTTAGTAAAAGTGTTCAGGACATGAATGTAGTGTTTGAAATGAACACAAGATAAAAAGTAGTTGTTGTTTGTTTGCTAGCAGCACATGCTCAGGATTTTCTCTTTGCAATCCCTATTGATGCTCTAGGCCAACATATGTTTCCGGTAGAGTATCGTACCATTCTTAAATGTCGGCTTATGATCCCTTTATTTCATGTTGATGAGGTTTGTCCTGTTTGCTGCAAGACGTGATTGGATACTTTTGGAGAACACGACATTCATTGTAAGGAGCTTCCAGGATTTAAATACCGACATGAATTTGTTATGGATGTCTTATTTGATATATTTAGGTGTACTGGAATATCTATGAAGAAAGAGACACTTATGAATTCTGGATTGACTCATAGGAAGGAAGATCAACATTTAGGCATGCAGATGTTCTGGTATACATGTGGATAGGAGGGAAACATGCATGCATAGACTTGATTGAGGTTTTCCCATTGGTGAAACTGAAGATCAGAGATTTTACTATAGAACAGAAAGCTCTCGAAGTCGCTTCAAGTCAAATGGTCAAACATGAGAAAACATATTCTAATAATCAACATGCTATCATACCATTTGACTTTGACATTTTTAGTTTTATAACACTAGAAAGAATTGATCTTTACAAAGAGTGCAAAGATAAATATAGCAATGTTGTATTTTTTGGACAATAAATATAATTATTAAGATGATTAGTTTTATCATCTAAAGTAGAATAATAGCGCAACTTATTGTCGGTTTGCCTGTTTTTTCTGTTTATTTTTTACTATATTAAAAATAATCATATGCATTGGGATGTTATCATTGATGATGGGATTTTATCATTTCATCACAAGCTTCGTATGCATTTTATTCCATCAATAGTTGAATTTACCAATATTTTAGGTTCTCTTGCTAAGAGTAACAACAATTATCCTGCTCCTATTTCTCTTTTTTACCGATTGGAATTCAACAAAATTATGCCAAATATTGTTACTTTAAACACTGTGATCAATTGTTACTGTTGCTTAAATCGATTGATTTTGCATTTTCTATTATTGACAAAGATTTTTAAGATAAAGTATTTTGAAGTTAAAATTAATTTTAAGTGTAAAAAGAAATTTAATTGTTAACTTAGATCAAAGAGGAATAACTTCAAAGTTGTATACACAATATTATTTTATAAGTAAAATTAAAATGAATTAATTATCATCTGTAAGATATAATTCAGCTAACAAATGCTGATTTTGTTAGGTTGCACACCTTCACCTGAATTCAAATATGGAATTTCGGAATAATATATACAAAATTCTCGTGATTATTTTCCTATTATCTATCAATCTAAAAATAAAAAAATTAAAGAATTCTTATTTTAAAACATATTTGTTTTATTAAACAATGCTTATTTTAGAATGGAGAGAACAAATACCACAAAAGATATGATTATCAACTAAAATCTCAGAAGTCCTTATAAAATTACCAAAAATGAAATTCATATGATTGAATGTTTTGTTCTGCTTTTGACATGTATTGCAGGCTAAATATGCACTAACTTACAAATATGCAAATGGCATTTGACTTGTGTGACAATAACAATTAATCAGTGTTGAAAGTAACAATACTTGTCATGATTCCATTGAATTCCAACTGAGGAAAAAAGGAAATAGTGTTGGTGCAAGGTAATGGAAGGAGAGATAAAGAATGAAAAATGAATGATAACAAAGAGGACTACTTCTTATATTCAAATAGAGGAATGAATTTTTGGGATACAATATTGATAGCCTAGGTAGCATATTTATACTAGAAATAGAAAATGCCAAAAGGCCCTAATAAAGAGTAAGTATTGGGAATTGTGGACATTAAATAAATTACATTTCCAATACCATCCCTTAATTTAGATAATCTATCAGAAACTAACAACACCAATTTCATCTCTTAAGCAAAGAAATTGATCTGTTTTAACTGTCTTCGTCAGAAGATCTGCAAGCTGTTTCTGAGTGCTACAATGCAGAACTTCTAACACTCCTTTCCGAACTTGATTTCTGAGAAAGTGATATTTCGTCTCAATGTGCTTGCTTCTTCCATGTAGCACTGGATTCTTGGCAAGATCAATTGCAGACTTATTATCAATCATCAGCTTCAGAGGTTCCTCAACCTCAACCTTTAAATCATGCAGGAGATTCAGAAGCCAAACTGCTTGACAAGCAGCTACAGCACCTGCGATATACTCAGCTTCACATGTTGACAGAGCTACAACAGGCTGTTTCTTGGAAGTCCAGGAAATGGGACCTCCCAAAATTTTAAACAAGTATCCAGAGGTACTTCTCCTGTCCACTCTGTCTCCGCACCAGTCATAATCAGAATAACTTACTAACTCTGACTTTTTCTTTCTTTCAGAAGGAAACAACACTCCATATCTCAGAGTTCCCTTAATATATCTCAGAATTCTGACAGCAACTTTGAAATGAGACCACTTGGGATTACTCATGAATCTGCTGACCAATCCAACTGCATAACAAATGTCAGGTCTAGTATTACATAAATACCTTAGAGAGCCAACCAGCTGTTTGAAGGTTGTAGAATCAACAGAATCACCATCAAAGTCAGAATCCAATTTTTGATTGGTTTCTGATGGTGTCACAGCAACTTTGCAGTTCTGCAGCTTAAATCTCTTCAGAAGTTCTTGTTCATATTTTAACTGGTGCAGAATGATACCCTTCTTCGAGTACATAATCTCCATTCCTAGGAAATATGTCATTTTTCCTAGATCTGTCATCTCGAACTCATTCATCAGAACTTCCTTGAACTTCTTTATATCTTCTGGGCAGCTACCTGTTAGCAAGATGTCATCAACATAGAGACACACCAGAATCATATTGCTATCAGAGTGTTGTACATAAACTCCATATTCCATCTCACACTTCTAAAACCTCTGCTTCTTGAAAAATGAATCAATTTTCAGATTCCAAGCTCTAGGTGCTTGCTTCAGTCCATATAGAGCCTTATTTAACCTGTATACCATCCCTTCCTGATTCTTTTTCACAAATCCAGGAGGTTGTGACACGTAAACTTCTTCCTGTAATGGACCGTTCAGAAATGCTGACTTCACATCCAGGTGCATTAAAGGCCAGTTTCTATTTGCAGCTAAAGCAATCACCAGTCTGATTGTTTCATGCCTAGCTACAGGTGCAAACACCTCAAAATAATCTAGCCCAGGTTTCTGAAGAAAACCTCTAGCTACTAGTCTAGCTTTGTGCTTGCCAATGGAACCATTTGGCTTAAGTTTCAACTTAAAAACCCATCTGATGCTGATGAATTTTTTATTATCTGGAAGTTTAGTCAATTTCCAAGTTTCGTTCCTTTCTATTGCCTCAAGTTATTCTTTCATGGCATTAAACCATTCTTTCTTCTTGAGATCTTCTTCAATGCCTACTGGTTCAGAATCTACTAACATGGCACACTGAACAACTTCTCCTTCAGAGTCAACGTCATTATCCTGCAGCATGTCAAAATCTGCAAACCTTCTGGGTTTTTGTCTGATTCTCTGTGGTCTTTGAGCTTGTTCTGAAGCTGCACCAGAACTACTACTTTCAGAGTTACCACCTTCAGAGTTTTCCCTTCCAGAACTATGATTACCATCAGATTCTGGATCATCATCAGTATCTGGATCATCATCAGTATCTGGATCATCATCAGTATCTAGATTATCTTCTTCTATCTCATCTTTAGAATCTTCAGGATCTTCAGAGTCAGATTCATCTTCTGATCTTTCTAAAACATCTTCAGAAGATAACTCTGGTGTTGGCACTACACCAGAATCAGATTGAGATTTGTTCCAATCCCATGCTTCAGACTCTTTCACCATAACGTCTCTGCTGACTTCAACTTTATTAGTTTCTGGACAATAAAGCTTATACGCACATGTACTGTGGTACCCCACCAGCAACATTATTTTGCTTCTATCATCCAGTTTTTGTCTTCTAGCTTCTGGAACGTGTTTGTAACAGACAGAGACAAACACCTTCAGATGACTGACACTCTGCTTATCTCCAGTCCATTTCTCTAAAGGAACAACTTCCTTCAGTTTCTTCATTGGACACCTGTTCAGAATGTATGCTGATGTGGCAACTGCTTCTCCCAATAGCACATGAGGTAGCTTTTTCTCTTTCAGCATGCTTCTGGTCATATCAAGTAGAGTTTTGTTTCTTCTTTCAGCAAGACCGTTGTGCTGAGGAGTATATGGAGCAGTAACCTCATGTTCTATTCCATTTTCCTCACAAAACTTTTGAAACACAGTAGAGTTATACTCACCTCCACTATCTGTTCTCAGAATTTTTAGCTTCTGACCACTCTGCTTCTCAGCCTTCACCTTGAATTTCTGGAACTCAGTAAACACTTCATGCTTGAACTTGATAAGTGTTACCCATGTCATTTTTGTGAACTCATCCACAAAGGACACAAAGTAATTGTTTCCTCCAAGTGAAGGTAATGGAAATGGTCCACACACATCAGAATGTACTACTCCCAGCGCATGTTTCGCTCTGGGGGCTACTTCTGATGTAAATGGCAATCTAGGTTGCTTACCTTTCATGCATATCTCACATGACTTCTCAGGCTTCACAATTTTCGAAATACCACGTACGAGCTTCTTAGAACATAGATGCCCTAAGCTTCTATAGTTTAAGTGCCCTAACCTCTTATGCCACAGCTTACTGTTACTTTCAGCACCTTCTGCACTAAGGCACGTTGCTTCAGCTGTTTCTACATTCACCTTTAATGTTCTGTTGCCTCCTTGTTCAGATTTCATAATTAACTTCTGATTGGAATCATACAACATCAGAAGATTGTTTTTCATAACAACTGAAAACCTTTCTCAATCAGCTGACCTACGCTCATCAGATTTCTTCTAATACCAGGAACATACCAGACGTATTTGATCATAATGTTTTTCCCATTCTTCACTCTAATTCTGACATCTCCCATACCTTCTGCATTAAGATACTTATCTTCAGCACATCTGATCTTTGTACTCCTTCTGGAGTCAAAGTCTGTCAGCCATTGTTTGTTTCTAGTTAAATGATTTGAGCAGCCAGTGTCCATATACCACCAATCTTCTGAGCATTTTCCATCAGAGTCAGAGGCCATTAGCAGTACAGGTTCATCATCAGAGTTTCTCTTAGCCATATATGCTTCTTCTGATTTCCTATCCCTGTTTGACCTACAATCTCTGGCAAAATGGCCCAATTGTTTACAGGAGTAACATTGAACCTTCCTTTTGTCATACCTCTCTTTTCCTTTATGATACTTCTTATCATCAGAAGTTGAGGCTTCTGACTTCTGGAATCTATCACCACGTCTATTCTGCTTCTGGTCTTTCTTGACAAAAGAAGCCTTTAGAGCTTGCTCAGCTTCTCTCTCAGAAGTTCTCTCAGACTGACGTAACTCCTGTGCTTCTAAGCTGCTTTGTAATTCTTCTATTTTCATGGTTTCCAGATCTTTAGAATGTTCAATAGAAACAACAATGTAATCAAACTGAGGAGTGAGCGACCTCAGAATATTCTCTATGATTACCTGTTCAGTCAGAGTTTCTCCACACACCTTTATCTCGTTAGTGATCAAAATCACTCTGGAGATATATTCAGAAACTTTCTCACTGCTCTTCATGTTCAGGTTCTCATATTGCTTTCATAGGGATTGAAGCTTTACCTTCTTTACTGATGCGTCACCACTGTAACATCTCGTCAGTAAATCCCACGCCCCTTTAGACGTTGTTGAATCAGCAATCTTCTCGAACACATTTTCATCCACACATTGATGGATATAGAACAGAGCTTTCTGGTCCCTCTTTCTCATCAACCTCTCAGCAGTTCTCTGTTCTTCAGTTGCATCTGCTGCAGCTGGTACATAACCATCTGTAACCAGATCCAAAACATCTTGTGCACAGAACAGTACACGCATTTGTATCATCCATCTGTTCCAGTTTTTGCCATTAAAAACTGGAAGTTTAGTGTTCAAACTACCGTCTCCACTCATTTTAAACCTTGCACAGATTTTCAGATCTTAAACACACTATTTCCCAACCCACAGAATCAAAATTCTGTTCAGAATTTTGTTCAAGATTTCAACAGAAAATCAAAGAACAAAACTCAAACACACAGCTCACAACCACTCGTGTTTCTCAGGAAAAACAGAACCAAAAGCTCTAGATACCAATTTGTTGGTGCAAGGTAATGGAAGGAGAGATAAAGAATGAACAATGAATGACAACAAAGAGGACTACTTCTTATATTCAAATAGAGGAATGAATTTTTGGGATACAATATTGATAGCCTAGGTAGCATATTTATACTAGAAATAGAAAATACCAAAAAATCCTAATAAAGAGTAAGTATTGGGGATTGTGGACATTAAATAAATTGCATTTCCAATAAATAGCAATGTGGTAATGGTCTTGTTAAATTCTATAATGCGTGGAGTATGAGGCATTTGGAGCATGAGATTGAATGAGGAAACGACATGATAAAACTATTGTTTATTGTTAGTCAGTATCGTAACGGTAAAATTCAAATATACTGGGTGCTGCCACAATTTGTATATGTAATCCTCTCTTCATTTTTAATTATTATTATAATTATAATAGCAGAGAAAGAAAATGCTTATAATTAAAATTAAGTGTATTTGCATTGTGATTTGGATCGATTTTGAATTTAAAATTAAGAGGATTTTTTTTCATCTTATAGTGCTAAAAAATACTCTATACTCCCTCCATTATCTTTTATAAGAAAATTTTGACTTTTTAGATTCATCTAATAAATGATGTATTTAGACTATATACAGACTAGATACATCAATTATTCAATGAATCTAAAAAGTTAAAATTTTCTTATAAAAGAAAATGGAGGAAGTATATTTTTAAAAATGTTTTTAAAAACTGGAAATATTTTTCAATTCGCATTTTTTTAGTTAAATTTTAATTAATTACAAAAATGTATTTTCTGAAGTATTTATAGCTCAATTTATTTCAGAAATATATTTTCAATTTTTTTTGAAAATATATTTTCAATATAATAATGAAATTTATTATACAATAATAATAAATAATCACTGATTTTCAAGATAAACAGTTATATAATAATCACTAACAAAATTGGATAAAATTTATTGTGCAATAATAATGAATATTAATAAAATATATATATGAACATTTTAATCAAAGAGATTATCTAGTGGTTATTTAAGTATTATTATTTTAACAATTCATGATTACTGATACAGTAAAGTAGCATTAAGTATAGAAAGTATATTTTTGGTAGGTATTGAAATTTTTCACAATAAATTTTATTGTAAAATTGGACGAATTTCAAAAACAAATAAATTATGTGTTTGGATGCGTACCAGAAATACATTTTGGATGCATACCAGAAATACATTTTCGATTTTTAAGGATATTTTTAAATTTTCGTATAGTGCGTTAAAAAAGCATATGGTAGAAAAAAATTCTTAAAATTTATTTGAATGAAAAATAAATTTATTTGTCGTTCGATTTTGGATCATTAATTACAAAAGTCTGATTCAGTCTGATTCAATTTGATATAATTTAATTTAGAACGGTTTTTGGATTATTATTTTGGGTCGCCTAAAGGCCCAAATGGTCAAGGTCCAATCCATCTCAATTTCATTCTATTAGACTCACGGTATAAAAGTCAGTTCACACAGAAAGTAAGGTAGATTCTCTGATTTCCACTTTTTATTATGTTCATCTCGAATCTTGAACTAAATTTAGTGTTGGAGTGTTAACCTTGTATATCCACCCCGTCTTGTCGTATCAGAGATCAACACCACATGTTCAATATGCTCGGCTCAACAACTACATCCAATTCTAGTTCCTGAACAAAACAATGACGTCGCATATGGGAATCCACTTCTAATTCTTACGATTTCCACGATATTCGATCGAATCTCTAATTTACCAGTTCGTAACCTCCTTGGGTCACCGAACCAAGACCATTCAGAATCAAACGCAAAGATCTCTCGCATTCGATCCAGTTAGTTCTCTTTCAAATATGATTCGTCGGATTTCCAGATCTCTAGTTTCCTTGAGAACTCCGCGAAGTACAAGAAGAAAGGATCCTAGAACTAAATCCAGATCTACAATAAAATCACCAGAGACTAAAGGCAATTTCCTTGAAGATCATGTTGGAGATTCTTGATCCTTCTTCCAATCTAACATTGCCCTTACCTTCTGACACTAACGTGATACTTACCGTAGCGACGTTAAAAATACGACGAGTTCATAGTTAATATTGGTGTATATCTGGTACTAAAGCGCCTTCTATAGATACCAAAGGATCTTCAGCCGGTGAACAAAGATCTCCTCGGGTTGGATCAAATAGACCATGATGAAGCCCACGGTGTGGCCAAGCGAAATGAGTTTCCATTGCGAAATTGTCTGTGGATGAGAATGTCAACCATGCTACATCTTTTCCTTATCGCTCGGGCCAGGAAAATAACTTAGGCTCGCTGACTACGCTCGGTGAAATGAAACTTCAATGGGCATCATTCGAGTCTCCTCCAAGGATACCTCTGGTCGGAAATTATCTCTGGTCCCTCGCCTGGCTTCGTTGTTCCTTTGAGAGATTATCAGACGAAAAGAATAGGTCAAGCTTCTTTAGTAAAAGTTAGGAAGATGGGTTTCTCAAGGAACGTTATCCTCATCTGACCATGCTCTTGGCCCCCAGGGGAATCCTACAGCAAGCCTAGAATGCATATAAGTATATTGTCAGTCATATCTTAACTGACCAGGGAAGATATCTGCACCAAAAGAAGAAGGGAGTGGAAATGTTATCGTCTTGGAGGTCAGAAGACGTCGCACCGTGATATTCGACAATGACAATTATAAGGCCCTAGATTTCAACAGTCACCCTTAACCTACGTCCTCGACAAAGCCAACCATCTAACAGTACATCGGCTGACAAAGGTAAGTATGGGTACACTGACACCATGTCCGACTAAAGGAGGTGTCATGGGAAGAAGAAACATGCTTCTCAGATCCCCAACGAAGACAAATATTAAAGACTTGGAACGTCACCCAGCTGAAGCGGTTAAAGGTCTATTTATCTAGTAATTTCATTATTTCGCAATAGTATATACATTTCATTATGAATATAAATATTTTTCTATACTTTCTTTTATTCCTCTATTGTATGCTTTCTTGTCTACCTATATGTTAGAGCGCTAAAGGCATGGATGATAACGATTACACGCATTTCTGCATCTCTAATACATATAACATGCATATATGCATATCTGATATTGACTAAACACATTTTTGTGTAGCATCCCCTCCCCCAGATCTAGCCAATCAAAAGGCGTCATACGGTGGAGCCCGGAGACCTCCATCTCGATCCTAGTCATACCCCTGGGGCAGGGACAGTGATCCTATCATTTGTTAGGGAACGACTCTCTATGAAGCAGAGCATAGTAAAAAGATACGACTGCATCTCGTGGGTCTCTCCAGTTCTAATCCTCACCACGGGAAACACATACAAACACTAAAAATAGCGGGCAAACACACCAACCAAAAATGATAGCTTACGACATTCAATGCGCAAAGCCGTAAATCACAAAGACCATTGTCAAGAAAGTACGAAGAGGACATTAAGTACTTTGTTGCAACAAAGCACCTATTTCCTACTAAAGTCAAGAAATTAGGGTTCTCACACCCAAAGCAGATAGCATCTCATAGTTGACAGGAGACAGATTCGCAGATCCCCGATAAACATTGGTAGTGCTCTTGTGGAAATCAAACTTTACATTACGGACAACATGCAAATGCTGGAAGTTTAAAAATCCGTAAGTAGTCAACATTTGCAGTATAACGACAATAATAAAATGGAGCCAAACGCAAGAATTTAAACTAAACAATGCACAAATCATTAAGGTAAAAGTACTTTATAAATAATTGTTACACCCAGGACACAAAGCTTGGGAAAATTTGCAAGTAACTAAAAAATACAAAAAAAAAGAGGGGGAGATTAAGAAGACGTATCTTGGGCCGAGGTACCGAGATCACCATCCAAGGTCCCCTTTGTAGTATCTTGGAACAAGTTCAACATCTTAGAAAAAATATGGCAGTAGGGCAGAACCTTCTCTCTTGATCCTGAACCCCATACACTACTTGCATAGTTCACTGAAGGGAATCATGAAGCGTCTCCTTTAGACTGGCAACCTTGTCTTCAAGATTTTTCAGGGCCTTGACATAAGACTTGTCCTCCTGTAGAAGATTTTTATGATCCTCTTCTTCTTGACGAGTCTTCACTGTAACAACATCGGAGGCATCCTGACAACGTTTCTCCTCTTCCTTTAGAGCAGCCTTGGTGAACCGCGAAAAAACACAGAGTCACCATTGAATTTTATTTATCCCAAAGGGAAGGGGAAACATCGAGAAAACCCAAAAAGGAAGGATAAGATGGTCTTGCAAACAAGGTACGGGTTCGGAAGTCGGTTATGCAAGGGGAAGGTATTAGCACCCCCATATCTGGTATACTCAAAGGGATCCACTTTGTTTGTTTGTTTCTAAGGGTGTTGATGACACCAAAACATATCGTATATTTGAATCAATTTAGGCTTATTTTCTTATCATTTTATTTCCATTTCTAGTATTATGTTGGTGTTTTTCCTTAATTTCAGAAAATTGGCTAATCAGGAGCTGTGTGCGAAGAAATGAAGCAAAACGGGTGAAAAACAAAGATTTGGAACAAACTTGCACTATGGCTACCCCCATGGCGTTCGTCCTAGGGATGCCATGGGTGGTCCACGTACAAGCAAGTGAGGTGACCAAGTCATGCCCACTTTGTGAGCATGGCGATCGCCATGAGAGCGTGGCGGTCCCCACCGTTTGGAGCAGGTTTTTAATTCATTCAGCATTAACTTTATTTGCCTTTCCTTTACTTTACTGCCTTATTTACTTATTTTTATTCTCTTCATCTATTTACCTATCATTATGTTTACTTTTGCGCTTAAAACCATTTAAGTTTTGTTTTCTATAAACATGTCCGACTAATTTACTAAGTGTTAGGATGTGAGGATCGTCAATAGACGATGCTCTACATGTTGTCTCTTTAAGATTACCTTTGTGGGTTGTTTTCATTTAAACGCAATTTTTCTGAACTTATTTTGAATCTGCTTACACGAAAGTGAATTAGTGAAAACGTCAGATAAGATCAAAAGTCGTCTGACACTAAAGACTAAAATTGGTTTATTTTTTGTTAACAAATACCGCAAAAAGCACTTTGTTAATTTATTAGGAAGATTTGATATTTCTAGAAGGAGGTTTTAAAACTATTTGCAAACGCGTTTACAGGTTTAGGATTCGGTTACTTGAGCAAAATCCAGGAACCCTTTTTAGTCAAACTTTCCAATCAAAATTACTTTTCAACTTAGTTAAGATTTTAATTTCTTAAAAATAGTTTTACTACTTTAACGCGCTAAGCACCTTCCATAAGTGACAATGGCGAGCATAAATTACAGAGTAAACTCGGTTCTGAATACACGAAAGGGATAATTCCCGTTAAATTGATTATTTTCAAAGTAGGAAATATTTCCCCATAAGTAATCTTAGTAGAGACAATCAGAGTATTGTTAAATGATGTGAATTACATTCCAACATTGTTATTCATTTGTTTTTATCAAAAGTTTATTTATTTCGCTCCTTTTTCACTACTATTTAAATCTCCTTAGATAAACTTTGCAACAACTAGAAAAAATAGATTTGACTATTGGTCTATGTGGTTCGATATCTTATAAAACTACATGATAGGCTGTGCACTTACAGTTAGATTTTATACTCACATAAATATTCGATCAGGTGTGTGTATATCTAAAGCTTATTTGCTAAGGAATGCATGAACGGACTATTGGGAAAAGAAAAGGTTTTTATTATTGAGTTTGCCCAGGTTTTGCAACCCAATGTCTATGTATCCTCATAGTGCAATGAAGAAATCAAAACTTCATAGTTAATCTCAAAAGTGTTGGTTTGTTTGGTGTTTTTTAGTATACGATGTTAAAGTTCACATTCTAGCATTAGGTGTTATTGCTCGTTGTGTGGAGACTCGTGTGTTACCTGTATTGCAGTAGAACGGTAGTAACATGTCCTTTTGAAAAAATTTAAAGAGAAAAGCCAATAGGCAAAAAGTTCGGATTTGTTGAAGTGTTTTTATAGGAAATACCTCAAATGGTTCCTCAAGACTGGGGGTATTTGAGTATATTTCCTTTAGTTTTGAAATTTGTTTGAGATACGTATTATACTAAAGTCTATGACATGAAGACAAATATTTAGAATGATCAGGTCAGATGCCCCAGATTCAAATTACTCTAATAAGAGGTAAGGAAGACTCCCTCTCATCTTTCCCCGTGTACTTAAGGCTCATGATGTATTTATATGTGTCATATTTTTATGTATTTTGGTGTTTGATTAAGAAAATGATTTTTTGTTTTAATAAAAGAAAAGGATGCAATGCAAAAGAAGAAATACAAAGGGGAATTTTGTACCCTAAAATTTCCCTCCCATTTTCTTCAAGAAATATTCATGAGGTCCCCATTTGCTCAAAACTACTCAAGAGTTGACTGGTCAAACCTCCTCCTAAGCAAAGGTCTTCAACTAGGGTTTTGTGCTTCTCAAAGAAGATTGGGTTTAAAGGGTCTCAAATGAATTTCATGGTTCATCAGAGGTCCTCAATAATTCTTATGTCAAATTTCAAGTCGTGCATCACAAGTTTGCTCAGTCAATTTCTCAGATGACTGAAAATCAACTATATTGGACAAAAAGTCAATTATGGTCAACATACAGTCAAACTTCAAGATTTTTTGTCAAGATCAATATTTTGAGGTAATATTCATCATTTGATCAAGGGTTGATCATTATTTCTCAAGAAAGGTCCTCAAATCATCAAAGGTCAAAAATTGCCAAATTAGGATTTTGATTGAAGATGACTGATCATTGACTTTTAACCTAGTGCATGACTTGATGGCTTGAAACATGACCTCAAGGGATCAAGTACAAAATCTTTACCTAATTACATGGCTCAAGACATTTCCAAAGATACAAGTGATTGACAGTTAAAGAATTGAATCACTTGATGAAAAGTCAATTGTCACACAAAAGTCAAACTTTGACTTTTTGGTCAACATTGGAATTCAAAAATCAAGAATCATAAAAACATTCAAAATTATCAAGTTGGATCATCAAGAATCAAGAAAGTCAACAAAAGTAAAAATTAGAAAATTTTCCAAACACTTAAAAAAGTTCAAGTGTTTTGTACCTAAAAAACCCTAACTTCACAAGCAAGTTTCCTCAAGATACAAGTTAATTCAAGGAAAACTTTCAACATGAAAGTTGTAAGGATTGATGAATTCTACAAATTTTTTATTGTGGGATGATCCTCAAAAAATTCTTGGATTAAGAGATCTGAGCCCATGAAGTTGTGATATTTTTATCCAACACTTAGAAAAAATTTTAACAAGTTTTGGTCAGTTTTTCATCTCAAATTTTTGGTCAATTTCCACCAATTTCCCATTTGATTTAGCCAAAGTGTTCAACATGAAAGTTGTAGAAAATGTTTGAAGCTTTCCAAAATGTCCAAGAACACAAAATTATCATACTTGAGCTAGATGTTTCAAAGAGATGAATTTGGGTATCTAAGGTTGAATCATAGGTCATCTTTGTGACAAGTTCATAACCAATTCTCATGCCATGCTTAGAGATCTCACTTTTCAGGTCCATTAACTTGCAAATCTCCCTATAATTGAGTGTTTACACAATTGATTGAACCATTACCCAAGTGTTTGAGCCATTGTACATGGTACATCCCCAAGAGCCATCCCCACTGGATCACAACCAACGTCTGGGCTCTTCTATTTTGGGGCCTAACATTTTTTCTTTCTAACACCCCCCATTTTACTTATACTACAGGCCCATTTTACTTTTTTTGTTTTAATTAACATTTTCTTTTTTTAATCAGTTTTATTTTAATCAACAAAAATCATAAAAAAAATTAGATTTAGGTTTTTAATTAATCAATTTAATTTTTGATAAATAAAACATCAAAATTATTTTCTAACAATTAGTTTCTTTTTTTTTAAAATTACAATTAATTTAGACTTCTTTATTTTAATTAAGTCAACTAAATTAGATTTCTTTTTAATTAATTAAATTAATTGATTTTTTTTATTTCATTAAATTTAATTTAGTTTCTTAGGTTTTACTAAACTTTTTGTAAAATTAATCAAATAATTTGGTTAATCATCAAACTTTTTACATCAAAAAATCACAAAACAATTTCTTTTCTCTTTTCTTTATTTTACAAATCTTCGCATGCTTCACTTCCCAATTATGTAATTGCTCAAAGCTTGTAATAGATAAATTAGGGTTATTTGCTTTTTTCATCCCTATTCACAAATTTGTACCCCCACTCCTAAAGCATTGTAATAGGGTAGGACATTTAATTTCTGCAATTTACTGATTTCCTTATTACTGTTAGTAATTAGGGTTTGTATGAAAAGATTAAAATCAACCATTAGAAAACCTAATCTCAAGATAAATACCTGAAATAAAAACACTTCGAACGCGTGCACCTCTAGGGTGACCTTCACTTGTTGCCTTCGGATAAAACAGTCATGTCCCTCGAACGTGGGACGTTTTAGTAAAGACCCTCAGTTAAAATATCGTAGTCCCTCGACGACCCTTTGATGTTGCTTTCGATAAACAATCTTAGTCCCCTACGACAATTGCTAAAGCATCCTTCAAGTTTCCTTCTATGACTGTACGATGACCCACGCTTGTCCCTCACATCCAATAATAGGGCTTCCTAATAACCAATGGTAGGATAGCACTATCTAAAGGAAGAGGAAAAGAACAAAGACTTTTGAGTAGGTAGATCGCTCGTAATCGCTTGCTCACAAAACTAAGACAACTTTCATACCTCATACTTTCAAAACAACTACTTTTAAAACGCTTTATAAACACTCGAGAACTGGCACAAGGGTTATTATAAAGCAAACTTCCTTACATTGGCATTTTCAAAACACTTTCCAAAACAAACACTTTCATCCAATAAATATTTTCAAAACAAACATTTTGTATACATTCTCAACGATGCGAGAATCATTACAAAAATTGTCGTACTTAGGCATTTCCAAAATATTTTCAAACATACACGAACACAAAGCATTTTCAAAGTGAGCTAGTGATTAAGAGCCCGTAGAAAACTACGGATGAAAAGTGTGCTAACACCTTCCATTTTCATAACCTACCCCCCGAACTCAAAGAAAAATCTCAAAGGTCCTTCCTTTTCTTTTCACACTTTTCTTTATTCGATAAAAGAAAATTCAATGGCTACTCTTGCTATCTGCAACATTTGCAATAAAATGCAAACCCAAAGTCAGTTCTCCCACCATATTACATAACCGGTGACTCTGTTGGGGAAATGAGCTAAAAGTGGGGTTACCTTAAGAGCTAGATCACCTTTATTGCTTTACTTGCTTGCTTTGTATGATTTATATTTTGGGATATGCTTGGGTTTATTTCTTGTATAGATCCTATACCTGGACCTGAGGGCATTTTAGGTAAGTAGCAATAGATCATGGAAACTGTACAGCATGGACCGATATGGTTGAAATGATAGCTACGTTAGTGCGACACATTGGTTTGTGTTGGTGTCCCTTGAGTAAGTCAAGGAGAATGTTGGGATGTTGTGATACGGTGGGGAGAACTAACTGTTTTTTGGAATGCTGGTTTGTGTTTTGCGTTTGTTTTCGCAAAATGTCGTGGTAAGCAAGAGTCACCACCGACTTTTATTTTATCCAACAAGGAAAGGAAAAAAGCACAGAAAAATTCCTTTTTCGAGATATTTCTAGGTACGGGGGGTAGATTATAGAAAGGGAAGGTATTATCACCCTTTTCTATCCGTAGTTATCTACGGGCTCTTAGGTACTTGCTCGTCATTTTCAAAATTGTTTTCTTTGTGCTTGTGGGTTTTGAAATTTTTTTGTTTTTAACTTCGATTTAACTCTTGCTTCTGTCCTCAAGAGTGTAATGAAGTGTTTTTGAAAACTTTGTTTGAAAAGGGGTGTAAGTGTGAAAAATTTGTTTTATTTTGGATGAGCAAGTATCTAAGAACTATCTACCTACTCGAAAAAGAAATCGTTCTATGCTAATTTCCTTTAGACAATGTTATCCCACTATTAGTGAGTAGGTAGCACCGTCGTTGGAGTTTGAGGGTCAATTCGAATGAGGGACATACGGTCACTAAAGCAATGTTAGGAAGCCTTAGCGGTAACCCTAATATCTTAGATCATTTGTTTGAGGTGACAATATCCGAGGCAACTATGATCTTTTAGACAAGAGGACGACCTCTAAAACGACCTATACTCAATGACCGTGTACGAAGGCAACCAAGTGGGATGTACCCTAAGAGTGCGCATGTGCGAGTGTGTCGTTTTCAGTTATTTTTATCTTTGTACATGTTAAGGGTGATCTAAATTGATTTTAGGTTAAAACATTCAGTCTTATCATGCCATCCTATTATCAAACATCTAACAGTTATATTTAACAGAAATAAAAGTGCGGAAATTAAATTACAAGGCGTCGGGTATTTACATCGCCAAAGACAAACCATTTAAAAATAAATAAAGCGATAAAAAATAATAAAAGTCCTATTAAGCTATTACAAACCGGAGGCAAGTACATTAATATGATAAAAATAAGCAAATGCGTACGGGAAATTAAATCGAGCGCAAACTAGGGTTTTGACCCCTTTTTTTTGTCAAAGAAAAGATCTTTTTGTTATTTTTATTTTAAGAAATAAATTAACCTAAATTAATTAATAAATTAATAAATTAATTAATTAAATGAAAAAAAAGTTATTTTTGGGTTTTTGGTATTTTAAGAAAGAAATAAAATTAATTGAATTAGTAAAAACCTAATTAAATCTAATTTAATTTTAATTATTTACAAAAATATGTTAAAGTTATTCTAATTAAGAACCTAAATTAATTTAATAGTATTTATTAATAAAAAATGAAAGTTAAAATTTAATTTGATAAAAATATTTTTGTGATTTTATTTTATGAAAAGGCTGAATTTTAATTGGTTAGAAATTAAATAGAAATAATAAAACAAACAAAATAAATAAAATAGAAAGAGAGAGGGGGTATGGGCCTGATTTTGGTGGTTTGAGAAGCAAATCTGTGGCCCAATTGTGTTGGCCCTTCGTTGACTTTGCAGATCTGGTGGGCGTGTATTGACTTGGACCATGGTAGACCCTCACCCCTGGATCACCAGATCTGGCCTTTGGCCATCTGGCGATTGGATATGTGAAGGTGTATGGTGAACTGCAAGCCTGGAAATGCACATGATTGCCTGAAAGGAAAAATCAAATAGGAATTGGGGGACCTGGGATTCGAACCCAGGTCCTGAGGGTGATTGCCAATGCGCGCTTGCCACTAGGCCATTTTGATCTATTTGTTAATATATTAGAAACAACAGATATTATATAAAACAAAAAACTATGGCCATAAAATTAATAAAAAACGTGTGTGGTTTAAATGGCCCAATGAGGAGGCGCCACGCATCGTCTTCAACCTTCCGTCCGTGGCTAAAACCCTGTAAGACCTATAGCTACGGACGCAGGCCATCACTACAAGTCATGCATACTCCAAAATCCGTTGTAAGACATGAAAATGAATCCTAAGGGCATGGTTGTGCTCGTCTCATCATCCCGGTCACAACCATACCCTTCTTGATGACTAATTATTCCTGAAACAAAAATACCCAAAAATATCCAAGGAACCCTAGCTATGGCATCTTGCAGTATAGGTCAGATAAACAAAATTAAATAATGCCAAAAGCTTGGAAATGTTATGCGGATTTCAAATATACCAATAATTTACTCAAATGATGCAAGAATGATGAAATACGATTTCAAGAACAGGGCGGATTATCTTGACACTTACAGCGCGTTTGGGCGTATGAGCAAGCTTGCTTTTGATCCAGGAAGGTTGAGTGAACACCCAGGAAGCGATTGGAATAGCTTTTGGCTTCTGAAAACGCCTCTTGATATGATTTCGAATTCAAGCTTTTTACCACTTTTTTCAAACTTTGTTCTGTTTCTTCTTGCAGCCTTCCACCCTTATTCACGTCCCTTTGGATTGCTTATGTATGGTATAGTGTGTTAGGGTAACAAATTTGGACTGAATCTCTCTAAATCAATGCACCCATATTTGATTTGATCTCCTCTTTAAAGCTTGCCAAATTTGCCAATTTTCAATCTTTTTGCACATGGTTTTGTATGATTCGAATTTGATGATGATCATGATGATAATTAAGACCTGAAACAGCCAAAAAATATTAGGTAATCAAAGTTTGGGATTTTGTATGATTTAATTTGATTTAAAATGAATAAATTCAATAAAAAATCAAATAAAAATAATAAAAAAGAGATATGGGCTCATGGCTGAATCTAGGACACGTGGACAATGATGCAAGCTCAAATAAAGTGGAAAAGAATGGGCCCATTTGACAAAATTTGAGGTTTTGGGGATAGTTGACTTTTGGCAATTTTGCAAAAATGTTCAACTTCAACAATGCATAACTTCTTCAATTTTGAACTTTTGGAGGTGTTCTTGGATTTTTTAGAAAGCTTGAGATGTCCTATAACCAACCCTTTTGGTCTCATATCAATTTGATACTCCATGCTCAAGTTATAAGCTTTGGAAAAAAAGGTGTTTTTGTTGACTTTCAAAAATGACCTATAATGTCCAAATTTATAACTTCTTGTGAGTGCATTTTCTGATCTTGGGGTATGAAGATGGATTGTAGGAAATTTCATCCTCTTAAAAATTAGCTTTGGATAGGTCATTTCTCATAAAGTATGAGAAAGTTATGCTTGGTCAAAGTTGAGTTGACTTTTCCTACAAAACCCTAATTTAGCAACTTTTGAGTCTTGATGAATTTTGAGAAATCCTTGATGAATCATGATCAACCCTTGATCAAATGATGAAATATCCTTCAAAATGAGAATGTTGACAAAAATCTTGAAGTTTGACTGTATTTGGGTCATAGTTGACTTTTGCCCTAGCATAGTCGATTTTTGGACCCTTTGAGCAATTGACTGAGCAAACTTCCTCTGCAAGGCTTGAAATTTGACATGGATGATCTTGAGAACATATTATGACATTGGGGATCACTTGAGGTCATTTGGATTCAAGGATCTTGATGCAACACAAAACCCTAATTTGAGGTTGACTGCCTTAAGAGATAGCTTGTCTGACCCACTCTTGAGCAAACTTGAGCAACTTGGAGATTTCCCTTGCAATGTCTTGAGAAATATGAGAGGGAAAATTTTGGGGTACAACAGCTTCCGTGTGGTGTCATAAGCACTAACTGACCTTAGAACCTTATTTGACACAACTTAGCCATTAGAAAGTAGTGAGATGGTCGGCTTTGGTGCAGACTGAAGTTAGTTGATACTCGATGCTACACTCATTGAGATTGGACTTTCAGGATATTTCGGTCTCAATTCAGATGCTTGTGCTGAAACAATGCCTGAGAGAAAGATCAGTCATATTGAGGCTCCTAGAACCCAATTACTTCTTTTAAGATAAGTTGAGCCAACTAAAACTTCAAGAGGGTACTTACCTACAAACTCTATGCAAGCTTAAACCTAAGGCCTTGTGTGTTTTGTTTGTGTATGATTAATTGTTAGAACATGACATCATAACATAATGACATCATACCATATCATTTTCACTAACCATTTCAAGGACCTAGGGATTTATCTTTGTCTTGTTTTGTAGGTTATGGATTTTGCTTGCAGAAACACTATCCAGATCATTTTTATGAGGATACCTTCTCAAATTAAGGAGTGAGTCTCAAGGGTTTCTGAAAGTTCTCCATTCAATAAAAGGCATGTTCGACTACTCAGTTTGGTTACCTCGGGTTTTGAAGAAGACATGATGAGTGTTTTATTCTAGTTCTTTGATCTCGCACATCAATGTTTCACCTTTCTGGATTATCAACTAGTACCCATAATGGAGGAGTTTTCTCAATTACTGGGAGTACATGTTCTCAATCAAATACCTTTCATGGGTTTAGAGAAAGATCCACAACCTGGATAAATTGCAGCAGCTTTACATCTGAAGCGGTCCAACATTATATCTAATTTGGAAACAAGAAGTGGAGTCAAGGGTTTTGTTGCTAAATTTTTATTAGAGAAGGCTCGGTTATTTCTGGATGCTATGAGTTTTCAAGCTTTCGAGGAAATCTTGGTTTTGTTGATCCATGGATTGGTGCTATTCCCTAATCCAGACCAACTCATAGATGTGAATGCCATCAAAATATTTCTTTCTCGTAACCTTGTGCCAACCTTGGTCAGAGACATTTCGCATTCTCTTCACACTCGTACTATGAGGAAGCGAGGGACTCTTATCTGTTGCATACCTCTGCTATCAAGGTGGTTTATTTTGCACCTTCCCCGATTAGTAATAAAGAATGAACAAGGTTTGAGGTGGTCTCAAAGGATGATGCCGCTTTCTCATTCAAATATCTATCGGTGTTCCCGATCTTTGGAAGATGTTACTATCATTGACCGTTGCGGGGAATTCCCAAATGTTCCACTCCTTGGCATTAGGGGAGGTATTACTTACAACCCTTCTCTGGCTCTATGATAATTTGGTTATGCTCGAAGAGATGGTCCTCATGATGAACTTATCCAGGGTATTATGTTCGATTACGAGAATGATTTTCAAGGTTATCGTCAAAGTTTTATACGTGATTGTGGCATGGTAAACAAGGTTGATAGAAAAATTTTAGGACAACAAAATTATGTCCCTTTGGTGCCTTATCTCAAATGGGTACGAGCTCGCACACAAAACCTTATGATGCCATATCCAGCTGTTCTACCGGTGATCTTAGAGCCTGTTGTCAAAGGAGACGTTTCTCGCACCATCCTTCATCCAGACATGCCCACTAACTTCGAAGAATTGAAAAAGTCTTGGATTCAACTCAAGGAATAACGGGACACCTTTGAAGCTCAATTCTATGCAAGTGAAAAGAAAGTGTTGGAGCTCACAAAGAAACTTCACGAGGAGCAAAGCCTTAATGCATAAATCGACACAAAGAGGAAGCGTCCATGAGAGGCTTGTGTCTTAGGGTTTAGAAGTTCATATTGTTGTTTCCTTGAGACCCTTTTTTCTTTGCATTGTAAGCCTATAAGGCAGTTGTAATTCTGAACTTATTAATGAAATATTTGTTTCTGTTTCCTTTTGGCTAGCAAATTTAAATCTCTTAAGGTCCTTGAAAATATTGCATCTACATATCATGCATCATTTCATAAAGCAGGTTTTCTAATATGGGTTTCCTCATCTATTTACTGTTTATTTCAGTATAAGATGGCCCTCGAACAAACTGTCAAGGATCTGCAAACTCAGCATGTGCAATTTCAAGAGACTCTTCTGAATCTGGCCAAAGGGAAACAAGAGATAATGGCGCTCATTACCCCGAAAAAGAAGACTAAGAAGCGGGTTGTTATCCTCAACATAGGGAGAATATTCAAAGGTTATACTCAACCAGTTCGAGTGACTGATGTTTCCTCTAAGGAAGACGACAACCAAGAGGAGGATGGCAGAAGTGCCAGGGGTAAAGATAGAAATAATCAGGTCTCTGAGGATGAAGACTACTCTGATGAATAGTATCCTCCTGCAGAAGATAAATACAAGCAGTTAGAGGACCGACTCAAAGCTGTGGAAATCTAGAAAGTGTCTGGATTGGATTTTGGAGAGCTAGGTTTGATCCCAGGGGTGGTCATCCCTCATAAATTCAAGGTACCTATATTTTCTAAATATGATGGGGTCTCTTATCCCAAATTCATATTAGGTCGTATGTTCGAAAAATCCAACCTCATACTGCTGACAAAAAATAATGGGTCCATTTTTTCAAGAAAGTTTATACGGTACTCAACTTGAATGGTTCTATCAGCTCGAAGGAACCAACATTTACACATGGGAAGACTTGGCTACTACTTTCTACAAGCAGTATTAATATAACGATGATCTGGCGCTGACTCGTGTGCAGTTGCAAAACATATCCATGGGCTTGAATGAAGGGTTCAAGGAGTATGCCCAAAAATGGAGGGACCTAGCTGGAAGGGTGCAACCTCCTTTGACTGACCGAGAATTGGTGGATATGTTCATGGGCACTCTAACGGGTCCATTCTTTAATTTGTTGATTGGGAGTTCTTCATCAGGGTTTATTTAGCAGATTCTGACTAGCGAAAAAGTTGAAAGTGGTATCAAGAGCGGGAAGATTCTTATGGCTACGTCTTCTAATGTTGTGGAGAAGTCGTTTGTTGGTAAAAAAGAAACCATTGTTGTTTATAGCCAAAAAAGTTGTGGCAAAAATGACCGCCATAAGTCTGTGGGAGAGGTATTGTTCTCTAATCCGACGCCTGTTCAACAACAACAATAGGGTAACCATCGTAGGTCAGACGTTCCGAGGAGACAGTTCACCAGGATTAATATGCCATTGGCTCAAGCATTGCAACATTTGTTAAAGGCTGATCTCATAACACTCTGCGATCCTCCCCCTAATCCCAACACATCATCTCCAAAGTAAAATCCAAATGCAAGGCGCACATATCATTCAAACAGTCCTGGACACGACACCAACAACTAAAGGACCCTGAAAAACAAAATTCAAGACATGATTGATAATAAGTAAATTCAGTTCGCCCCTGTAGAGACTCCGAACGTGATTACTGCTCCTATGCTGAAGCATGACAAAGGCATAAGTGCTATTGAAGATGTTTTGTATGTTACCTCCGTAAGTGATGTGGTTACTCCTCTCTCAACAGTCAAGAAGAATTTACTACAAGCCGATTTATTTTTGGGTTGTGTTAAAGAATGTTATTGTTGTGCAGCTCAACCCAATGGTTGTGGGTTACTAAAGGAAGGAATTCAAAGCCTGATGGATGAACATGTAATTTTTATTGAGAAAGTTTCGTATGCTGAGAATTTATGCTGAGATTTGTCCGTCATATCTGGTACTCCTTTCAAGATCACTTCCAAGGGTACAAAATTCAGAGAAGAACCAGTATCAACTAACACATGAGCCAATGTAGTGCCTCTGCATTCAATGGAGACATAGAGGGCCCTATTATGATTTCTCCCCTTCGGAGTCAAGTCAGCATCAGAGAAACCTAATCCATTATCAGTCGTTAAGATAGCAACAAAAATTACAAATTGTGGTACATGAGTAGTCTTCAAAAATTTCATTAAAGCTTGCGCATGAGCTTCAGAATAAAGTAGCAGGAATAACATAGAGATCTTGGGTGGGGTCTGCCCCAGCTGTTCAACAATTTTATAATTGCTTCTACGAATGATCTTCAAAACCTCTTCCATTTCTTGTGGTAGCTCGATTCATTAAGCATAATCTTATTTGACGGTATGGAATCCCTGAGAGAATCATCACGGATAATGGTACCAACCTCAACAACACTATAATCACTGAACTCTGCATGCAATTCAAGATCAAGCACCATAACTCTTCTCTGTATCGAACAAAGATGAATTTCTCAGTGGAAGCCACCAACAAGAATATTAAGAAGATCATACAGAAAATGGTTGTGACTTGCAAAGACTGGCATGAGATGTTACCATTTGCAATTCATGGCTATCGCAATTTAGCGCGAACATCAACTAAGGCAACCCCATTCTCTCTGGTCTATGGTATAGAAGTTGTCCTACCTATCTAAGTTCAAATTCATTCTGAGAATCATGAAATATGTAGACTTAGACGAAGACAAGTGGATTCAAACCAGGCTAAACCAGTTGAATATGATTTACGAAAAGAGGCTTACCGTTGTCTGTCACGGTCAAATGTATCAAAAACGTATGGCCAAGGCATTCAACAAGAAAATCAAGCATTGGGTATATCAGGCTGGTGACTTGGTAATAAGGCGCATCATTTTACCATAAGGTGATCCCAAGGGAAAATGGACTCCCACCTACGAAGGACCATTTGTTGTCAAGAAAGTATTTTCGGGTGGTGTTATGATACTAACCACCATGGACGATGAATATTTCCCGCACCTTGTGAACGTGAACATAGTTAAAAAATATTACGCATAAAAATGACCTTCTAGGTTGACTGGCCTAGGTGAAAATAAGGGCATCTAGACGAAACAAAAGGGTCGAGAAAAAATTAGGGATATATATAAAAGATTGTACACCCGACAAATTGAAAACCTGAAAAGGCGGTTTGGGAAAAAAAGGGTATCTCGGTGGACTGAAAACCCGAAAGGGCAATCTAGGAAAAAGTTAGGGATTAAAAGCGTACGACTATGTCCCGTTGGATCACTTACAATAAGTTTTATTACCAAAGTCAAAAGTTCAAATGGTATAGATCAGTTCAATCAACTTCTACCGACAGCAAGGGATGAGATGTTAGAAGACATAAGGGCAATAGCGGTGTTGGAACCCAACGAGATCATTTCCATATAGCTATATGTTTTGTTTTCATTTTGTACTCTTTTCATTTCATGACAATTTCCTCTTACTAAGATTTATGTCTCTTTGTACAAAATCGCATGTTTATGGGCAAACTATCAATACAAATACACCCTAAAATTCAAACTTTTTGTTTTTCTGTTTTGTTTGCAAAAACGTCCAATGACTAAAATTGAATGAACACATGCATATGAACACGATTAACTATTAACAAATATATACATAAGAACGGGAATAAGCATTACCCAAGACTCTATGAGTTGGGATAACGTCCAAGCCATCCACAAATCCCCACAGAGCCACATCTATGAGATTATCCCCACAAAGTAATCTTCACAAATTCATCTTCAATAAAGATACATTCCCCACAATTTCCCCGACAGATCGCTCCAACGGATAAAAGAATATGATCTTTTTCCTGGCAATATCACCCACCTACGGATTTTCAATCAGTATAGTTCATGGAAGTTCTCTTCCTCAGCTGAGTTTATTCCTCCAAAACTGTAAAACTCCCTGCAGATTTCTTCTCTCCAGTAGAGCTTGTTTCCTCAGCAGAGTATTTCCCCAACATGGTTTATTTCCCCAACAAATTATAGTCTCCCCAGCTTAAGTCTATTCCTCAGATGGCTACAAATCACCAACAAAATTCCTCTCCCTAGTGAAGTCACCACTATCCATAGAGATTTGCTACAAAATCTGGAACCAGACCAGATACCAGTCAACTTTATCCTTCCCAGGCGAGTTGGAAGGTTATCCATCTCTTTTATCCCCAGTCAGGGTATATATAAATTAAACTCGCCAGATGAGCCGGAAGGTTATCCATCTCTTTTATCTCCAGTCAGGGTATATAAGAATTAAATTCCCCAGTAGATCAATAAACAACTAATGTTCCTAAGAATCTTCTCCCCAAACAGAAGTCAACATTCCCCGGCGGAGTTTCCTCAAACAGCAAGCAGGAATTCCCAACGGAATCATTCTAGATAAGGTTGAAGATTACATATGTTATTCATCCCCATCACCAGTCAGGAATTCATTTTCCCCAGCAAGATGTCATACGAAACTGTTGATACACCTCAATAACATTTCACATGCATACATCATTTAACAATATCATAGCATATGCATACGAAACACATATAGCACAGTTTCATTTATTTTGAGAACATCATTACGCAATGCATTTCATGCATCATAATGTTGCATACATCTAACTCTTTACCTTTTCAGGAAAGATCAATCAACAGACAAACACCATCAACTACTTATGTAACCCAATAGTCTTCTCAAAGACTACATCTGACAAAGGGATATTTCAACAATTTCCTCAAAGGATCATTTTCAAAGACATTTTCTGGATCAGATTAAATCAACCATAGATTTATCCTGATACTTCTTTCAGTAGACTTTTTCTGGCTCAGGTTAAATCAACCATAGATTTATTCTAATACTTCTCCCAGTTAAAGATGAACAAAGACATCTTCTGGATCAGATTAAATCGACCATGAATTTACTCTGATACTTCTTCCAGTAGACTTTTTCTGGCTCACATTAAATTGACCATAGATTTATTCTAATACTTCTCCCATTTAAATACAAACAAAGAAATCTTCTGGATTAGATTAAATCTACCACGGATTTACTCTGATACTTCTTCCAGTAGACTTTTTCTGGCTTAAATTAAATCGACCGTAGATTTATTCTGATACTTCTCCCAGTTAAAGACGAACGCAGACATGTTCTTGCTTAGAATAAACCGACCATAGATTTATCCTGATACTTCTTCTAATAGACATTTTCTGGCTCAGATTAAATCAACCATAGATTTATTTTGATACTTCTTCCAGTTAAAGACAAAAAGACCTCTTCTGGCTCAGATTAAATTGACTGTAGATTTGTTATGATACTTCTTATAGTTAAAGACAAACGTGGGTATCTCCTGGATCAGATTTAATCAAACGTAGACTTATTATGATACTTCTTCTAGTAGACACTTTCTAGTTCAGATTAAATCAACCATAGATTTATTCTGACACTTCTTCCATTTGAAGTCGAGCGTAGACATAGTCTAAGTTCTATCAATAGTTACTTTGGATGACATCTATAAGCCCATCTCTGACAATTCTCCATAACCTCTCCAAATGGAATCTTTAAGCCCATTCCTAGTATTACATCATTCAACAACATTACTTCGGGCACATGCGAATGCAAATTTCTAGGCATTTAAGTGTTCAATCATCTTCTACTTTTAAGTCACGAATGGCGGACATGACAATCTAACTCTCCAGGTTTAAGAAGATTGAACAGGGGCAGTTGTTGTACCCCAAAATTTTCCTTCCCGTTTTCTTCAAGACATTCTCATGAGGTCCCCATTTGCTCAAAACTATTCAAGAGTTGACTGGTCAAACCTCCTCCTAAGCAAAGGTCTTCAACTAGGTTTTTGTGCTTCTCAAAGAAGATTGGGTTGCAAGGGTCTCAAATTAATTTCATGGTTCATCATAGGTCCTCAATAATGCTTATGTCAAGTTTCAAGTCTTGCATCACGAGTTTGCTCATTCAATTGCTCAAATGACTGAAAATCAAATGTATTACACAAAAAGTCAACTATGGTCAACATACCGTCAAACTTCAAGAGTTTTTGTCAACATCAACATTTTGAGGTGATATTAATAATTTTATCAAGGGTTGATCATGATTCCTCAAGGAAGGTTTTCATATCATCAAAGGTCAAAAATTGCCAAATTAGGGTTTTGATTGAAGATGATTGATCATTGACTTTTGACCTAGTGCATGACTTGATGGCTTGAAACATGACCTCAAGGGCTCAAATACAACATCTTGACCTAATTACATGGCTCAATACATTTCCAAAGATACAAGTGATTGACAGTTAAAGAATTGAATCAATTGATGAAAAGTCAACTGTCACACAAAAGTCAAACTTTGACTTTTTAGTCAACATTGGAATTCAAAAATCAAGAATCATCAAAACATTCAAAATTATCAAGTTGGATCATCAAGAATCAAGAAAGTCAACAAAAGTCAAAATTGAAAATTTTTCAAACACTTAGAAAAATTAAAGTGTTTTGTACCTAAAATACCCTAACTTCACAAGCAAGTTTCCTCAAGATACAAGTTGATTCAAGGAAAACTTTCAACATGAAAGTGGTAGGGATTGATGAATTCTACAACTTTGTTAATGTGGGATAATCCTCAAAAAGTGCTTGTATTAAGAGATCTGAGCCCATGAAGTTATGATGTTTTTATCCAACACTTAGAAAAAATTTCAACAAGTTTTGGTCAGTTTTTCATCTCAACTTTTTGTCCAATTTCCACCAAGTTCCCATTTGATTTAGCCAAAGTGGTCAACACGAAAGTTGTAGACAATGTTTCAAGATTTTCAAAATGTCCAAGAACACAAATTTATCATACTTGATCTAGAAGTTTCAAAGAGATGAATTTGGGTATCTAAGGTTGCATTATAGGTCATCTTTATGACATGTTCATAACCAATTCTCATGCCATGCTTAGATATCTCACTTTTCAGGTACATTAACTTGCAAATCTCCCCATAATTGAGTGTTTATACAATTGATTGAAACATTACCCAAGTGTTTGAGCCATTATCCCATATAATTTTCCATTTATGGCACAAAGGCACCATTGCCATTCACATAAAGCATGCTTTATGCAAAGTCCACTCTCCTTGAGCCTCTCAATTGTTTCTTCTGCACACACATAATGTCAAACCAAGAATAAACATGACTACAGCTCCTAACCACTCTATAATCCATGTTACTATGTGTTATACCCCAATTTTTGCCCCTAAGATTCCTCTATCCTCTCATATCAATTCAACCATATCAAGATCACAATTGGGTTTGGTTCTTCTCCCTATCTGTAGGTTTGCCCATGAGGAATCACCAATCACCTTTATTTGTATATTGTGATCATATTTGTTTTGTATTTATTAACTTTTAAACTGACAAATTCAATGAGTGTTTGCTCTAGTTGATGATACTACATGTGAGGGCATAACACATTTCATCGGGTAGATTTATAGGTTCATGAGTTTATTTCCATGCCTTCTCCAACAAAGATTCATTTATATTCAAGCTTCATAATTATATATTCTTTAAATTAATATCATTACAAGGTCTACTATGATTCATCATGCCTCGATTTGTGAAATAAAGTCAAAAGATGCAAGGATTGATTGATGAAGTTTGACCTAATTCGATAAGCTCTTGATTTCTTAATCACAAGTGCATAACTCTCTCAATTATTAATATTTGGAGGTGGTTATTATTGCTATGGGTTATTATTATCATCCATATTAACCTCTATTCACATGGAAAAAGTTATTGTGCAAGAAAGTTTGTCAAAATTGAAAAGGGTTTCCAAGTCATTTTGGTGCTTGAAGAGCTAGGGTTTTGAACTTCTAATGGATATATCTTGTTCATATTTTGAGATTTTTGAGTAATTCCAAAGATGTGCTTCTCTTAAAAGGGTTATAAACTAACCACTTCAAGATTTTCAAGAAAATTTGGTGTTGAAGATGCCTAATGATGAAGAAAGATTACAAGTCCTCTAGATAAGCCATCAAATTTCCTTGTGTGACTTCAAAAGATCATAACTTGGTCAAGTTTTATCTAATTGAGCCTATTTTTTTCCACAGTGATCTTAAGGATGTGAACTTCAACTCTTCTTTTATTTTCAAAGCTTGAAAATGAGTGAAAGATTCCTTAAGAACTCAAAAGATTATAGGTCACCTCATGAATTTTCACCAATTTTCCAAGGCCATAAATTTTTCAATACTTGGTATTTTTGAGTGATTCAAGTTGCATAATTCTCTTTGGGATGTCCACTTCAAGCTAGCATCAATGATCAAAGCTCAATTTTTGAGGAATACCTTATTTGAACTCAAAACATTATAGGTCACTTTTGAAGAAAAACTTAGAATTTTTCTAAGTACAAAAAGTCAACATCTTTTTCTCAACATTGACTCTTCACAACTTTTAGCTCAAGCATCCAATTGATCTCACTCTTTGCACATTGTAAAGTTTGTGACCTTATCTTTCAATTGCTTTAAGAATCAAGCCCTTAGACCCATTGAGTTGTAAACAACATGGATTCAAAGATGGTACCTTGAAACTAAAGTTTTCTCCAAAGTCAGAATTTGAAATTCATAATATGGTTTCTAATCACCAATTTAGAACACGTTTTTGATTTAAACATGTTTAACAAAGTTCCCAAAGTTGAATTAAGGATCAAAACACATGAATTCATTAAGTTTTGATGCACAAGGGGTCACACTTTTTTCACTTTCGAGCTTGATCCAATTTCCCTCCAAACTTCAAATTTCCTCTGAATTCTTTGCACCATTCGCTTCCCTATAAATAGAGGGACATATTGCATTCATTTTCTCAAGCTTGAATAGCCAGAATCGCCTTGCCAAACTCTCTCCTTAACCCATTTTTCTGCAACTTTGAATTTGGTTTTACAACCTTCCTCAATCCATTATCTTTGCTTATTCTTCATCCTTGAACTTCATTGAAGCTAACAGAAGAAGAACCAAGCCCTAAAGCATCCTAAATCGTGCTAGCCAAGTCAAGTTTTAGAGCTCTGAATTTGAACTTCAATAGGTAGATTCCTTCATCAATTCTCTCAAAATTTGTTACTACAATGAAGCTCTCATCATTCTGATACTAGTCACAACATTTGTTTTCAACTGGAATTGAGTTTTGGCCATGAATTTTCAAATCCCTATTCTATTTTTTCCTTCTGGGTTTTTACAAATCGACTAAGCTACACCTTAAATAAATTTTTCGCGAGGGTACGGTTGTCTTCATCTTAATGAGACAAAGCGAATGGCATAGGTCTGAGCTCATGATTTTACAGTATGAGAGACATGTAATTCACGTGGCTGGAGGTTGAAGATAACCAACGTGTCATCTCTCAACCAATGATAATGCACCACTTGTTTTTTTTCAAAAATCTAATTTAATAATGAATCCAGTGTTTTATTCAATAAGGACCATGATATGCACAGCGCGCCAGATCCCTTGGATCTGATTACTAATGCGTTTTGACATTCATCCAATGGTTTATATCTTTTGTTTTATTTTTATTCTGATTTTTATATTTTAATTGATTTAAACTTCAAAAAATCATAGAAAAATCATTTTTGACAAAAAAATTATAAAAAAATTCACAAAAATATTTTAAAATATTCTCTTTCTAATTTTTATTTTTTCATTATTTTATTTTCAGATTTGATATTTTCTATAATTTTTCCTTTGTTTTAACTTTTTTTTAATTATTTAAAATTACTTTTTGATAATTTTAAATTCTAAAAAAAATTTATAAAAATCATTTTCCTTATTTTTGATTTCCTGAAATTTTTCTAGAATTTTATTGACTTCTACTATTTTTGATCTTTTTTTACTTATTTGAGTGATTTTAATTAGTTTAAAAATACTTTTCTATTTTAAAAAATTACCAAAAATTTTATAAAAATATTTAAGATAATTTCTTATTTTTCTATGGTCTCTTTAAATTTTTTCTTTGATGATTTGAATATGGTTTGATATTTTGCCTTTTATTTTCATTTTAAAAACAATTTAAAAATTATTTTTCCTTTTTATCTTATTCATTAAATACAATTTATTTTTTAATATATTTTGGCTATGTGTTTGTTGATCATGAACTTCATTAACATCATTGGATCTTGAGTGTTGAGTTAACTCCACTAAAATGGATGGATGGTTTTAATGATAGTTTGGTTAAATTTTTGATTCAAATGTATCCCCTCCCTCTTCATCTTATCCCTTTCTAATTATGTTACATGTTGTTAGAGGATGATCTATATATCATCTCTTCAAACATATGACACATAGATTGCTATTGACCGGCCTCAAAATGGGCGCGATCTATATAAGTCCACTTACGATTGCTTAACATAGTGCTAAGTTTTGTCCCGATTCGAGAAATGATCATTCGTGGCCTGAACTTATGTTTGCAAGCCCAAGTATGTTTAATTTAAAACCTTTAATCCAATAACCTGGAGATTCATTATTAGGAGGATTTGGTCTTATCAATCCTCTAATGAATCATCATAAATTCTGGACTAAGTGAATCATTTAAACATCGTTGATCATTTATTTTTGCCTTGAGAATTTGAAATGAATGATATACTTGACAAAAAGCAAATGAAACTTGTTGTTAAGAGGTGTGACACGGTGGGAGAACTGACTTGGGTATTTTGCATTTGATCGTAAATGTTATGGTTAGCAAGAGTCGTCACTAACTTTTCTTTTATCCAAAGGGAAAGGTGAAAAAGCACAGGAAAGACTTTTGAGATGTTTTCCTGAGTTCGGTGGGTAGATTATGAAAAGGGAAGGTATTAGTACCCTTTTCATCCATGGTTTTCCATGGGCTCTTATTTACTTGCTAGATCACTTGCTTTTGTTTGAAAATGTGTTTTTGTGTGGTTTTTTGAAAGTATTTTGAAAAGGTGTCATCGTTTGGGCAAACTTTGTAATGATTCTCGTTCGTAAGAATGTATACAAAGTGTTGAACTTTTGAAAATGTTTTCAGGTTTGAAAGATGTTTTTGAAAGTGTTGGTGTTTGTTTTGAAAATAGCAAGGATGTTTTGGTTTTGAAAATGAGCAGGCAACTAGGAACAATTTACCTACTCAAAAGTCTTTCATGTTCATTTCCTCTTTCCTTTGACATTGTTATCTTACCATTGATTTGGTAAGTAACCCTATCTTTGGATGTAAAAGGGACGGGTGTGGATCATCGTATAACCATGATTAGCAATGTTGCAAGATATCTTAGCATTTTTCTTTAGGGACTAAGATAATTTTGAAAGGCAACATAGTTAGCGTCATCGAGGGACCGTGATCTTGCATTTTACTTGTTTTTGCTAAGATACCTCACATGCATAATATGACCATTTTTGTAAGGCAACCAAGTGGATTTACCCTAGGGGTGTTTGTGTGCAAGTGTATTGATTTACATGCTCGATTTGTCTTTGATTAGGATTTTCTATTTGTTGGTTTTAATCTTTCCATACAAAACCCTAATTACTAGCATTTGTATATAGAGCGATAAATTGCGAAAATTAAAATTACTACGCTATTAAATTATTTAGGGGAGGGGGTATACAAATTACAAATGGGGAATTGCAAGAAATTAAATTATTACAACCATATTGGATTTGAATAAATGTACAAAAATAAAGATAAAAATGCAAGAATGTAAATGTAACAAGAAATGTGATTTTTGTTTGGTTTTTCATGAAAAGGGTTTTTTGACCTAATTAACTAAAAAAAATAAGAAAATTAATATTAAGATAGTAAAATAAATTAATTTAAAGAAAACAAGTTTTTTAGGGTTTTGGTGAATTTAATTAAATTAGTAATAAAAATAATTAAATAAAAATCCTAAATTCTAAATTGATTCTAATTTACAAAATAATATAATAATAATTAAAATTTGTTATCTAAGTATTTTTTTTAAAAAGGAAAATTAATTCATTAAAGAAAATGTTTTTCGCTCTTTTAGTTTTATAAAGAAAAATAAAATGTATAAGTATTTTTTAAATATGCAAATAAATAAATAAAATATTTTTGGATTTTTTATTAATAAAAATAATAATATTGATAACAATAGTAATAATAAAAATAATAAAGAAAATATGAAATAAAAAAAATGAAGGGAAAATAAATAAAATGGAAAATAAAATAATGGGCCAGGGGTGTGAACGACAAGGCAGGGGGGGTCAGAAGTAGCAAAAAAAAAGCCCAAAGGGGGGGAGGCCCAGCGCTGCAAAAAAACAGAAAAGTGTCAAAAAATGGAAAAAATGCAAAAGGTCACGCTGGGGCTTGAACCCAGGACCTAAGGGTGACAGACTGGTGCTTTAACCACTGGGGTAGTGATACAACTTCATCTTCAACCTCTAGTCAGACCACCTGCATCTTGTTCATTTCTCATCCATTTGCAAAAATGTAAACATGAAACTTGTGACAAATTTCACCACGATTCTAGAAATGTAAATAACTTAAACTAATTCTCAAAAATGAGCATGAATTTTGAATGGTACCAAATTTTGACCTAACTTTTCCAGGATGTTCAGATTCAAAATTATAACTACTCAAACAATATAAATGAAATCTAAAGACATGGTTAGTTTCAGAGTTATGATATCTAAATTTTATCTTCACAAATGGAAAGCAAATGATGCCTATATGAAGAGTTCAAAATTCAGAAAACTCACCTTGAAAATGGAATTCGTGTTTTGAGTTTTGAGTTATAGAGTTATGGCTAGGTTGCTTGATTTTGAAGAAAAGTGAAAGTATGGTTCCAAGATGAAGTACAAGCATTGGTTGAGTGATTGTAAGGATTGAGACAAACTTTTCTTGAGTTATAGGATGTTTATGATCAGAAGAAAACAATTGCAATGCTCAAGAACAAGTTTTGTGCATAAAGTTATTTTTTCAAAATGGCATTGTGCCCTTTCTTCCTAAAATGGACATAAAGCATGGGCATTGCATTGAATGCTTGAGTTGAGGCCTCTAACATCTGTGAAAGCATTTAATTATGGAGTTCCTAACAATTTTGAGGCCTGCAAAGCAAATATTACGCGGCATAGGTTTGAGATTTGAATTTTATTCATCACAAAATTTGCCTTGTAAAACAACTTGAAACCCCAACTTCTGACCTTCGATTCTCCTTGCTCACAAATGATCTCAAGGATTTCTTGGACATTTTGGAAAGCTTGTAATGTTCTCTAAAACCCCTCTTTGAATCACTTTTGAAAAATCCAAATGGAACTAGGTGAAACTTGGGTCAGAAGTTAAGTCAAAATCCTGACCAAAAATATTCAAAATTTCACTAAGTGTTTAGTTTCATGACCATGACTTCATGAATTAATAACTTGAGATCCAAGCATTTTTAGAAGAAGTTATGTAAATAAATGTTGTAGATCTCATGGAGATATACAACTTTCATGTTGAAAGTTTCTTTTGAATCATCTTGCATCATGGTGAAAAATTAGCTCAAAGTTGTGAAAAAATATGAAGTTTTCAACACTTAGAAAATTTTATAAGTTTTAAAACTTTGACTTTTCAAAATGAAATCTTGACTTTTTGATTTCTTGATGAACAAGTTTCATATTTTAACATGTTTTGATGAATTTTGATCTTTGACACTTGATTTTGACCAAAAAGTCAAAGTTTGACTTTTCAGTGTACAATTGACTTTTGATCAGTTGACTGAAAATCAACTATCAATCCGATTGATCTTGAGCAATATTTTGAGTCATGCCATTAGGTAAAAATGGTGTAATTGAACTCTTAATATGATTCCTCAAACCAATTAACCATTTGCTAGGTCAAAAATCAGAAATAGCCCTTTCTCAGTCAAAACCCTAATTTTGACCATTTTGCCCTTTTGATGATTTGATCAAATTTCTTGAGGAACTATGGTCCAAACTTGATCAAATGATACATATGAGTTTATACTATTGATGTGGATCAAAAATTATGAAGTTTGACTGTAAATTTGCCACAGTTGACTTTTTCCCCAATACAGCTGATTTTTAGGTCATCTGCTCAATTGACTGAGCAAAAATGTGATCCAAGGCTTGTAAATTAATATGAGTAATCTTGGGGGTCCATAATGATCCATGAAAGTCATATGAGGCATTGAAAGTTCAATTATCCTTGTGCAATCTCAAACCCTAATTTCAGTCATCAGTGTTTAAGGAGGTGTCTTAAGTTGATCAACCTTAGTGCAGTCTTGAACCAAAGGAGATCTTGTGAGAAAATACTTGATAAATGAGAGGGAAAATTTTTGGTTACAACAGTTGCTCCTGTTCAATCTTCTTAAACCTGAAGAGTTAGATTGGCGGATCCTCCATTCATGATTTGAAGGTGAAAGATGATTGGACACTAGAGTGCCCAGATATTTGCACTCGATGATGTGGTGGTTGATGGCGTAGGGAATGGGCTTAAAGATGCCATTTGGAGAGATGATGGAAAGCAGTTGGAGATGGGCTTACAGATGCCATCAAAAAATTTTGTTGGCAGGAATGGAAGAAGCGTCAGAATAAATCTCTGGTTAATTTTACTGAAATAGTGGATGTGTTGGGTTGAGTACCAGAATAATATCCATAAATGGATTGTATTTGACTCGTATTTGAAAGCTGAAACTTGAATGAGTATCAGAATGGCGTCCGTATCTGGAGCGTATCTGAACTGTATCTGAAAGTTGAATCTAAATGAGTATCAGAATGGCGTCCGTATCTAGAGTGTATGTGAATTGTATCTGAAAGCTGAATCTGAATGAGTATTAGAATGGCATCCGTATCTGGAGCGTATCTGAACTGTATCTGAAAGCTGAATCTAAATGAGTATCAGAATGGCATTCGTATCTGGAGCGTATCTGAAAGCTGAAACTGAATGAGTATCAGAATGGCGTCCGTATCTGGAGCGTATCTGAACTGTATCTGAAAGAGTGTATGAGAAGAAACCTGTGTAGGATTCCTTCAGCTGGTCGTGTAGATAATTATCCTAGCTTGTTTCAGGTATTAATCTCTGACCTTTTGCAAATTGTTGATGATAGCCATCTGCTGACTGATCTTTCCTGAAGAGATGAAAGAATAGTTGTATGCAATGTCATGATGTATGAAATGCATTATACAATGATGTTCTCAAAAAAATTAATGAGATTATGTTGTATGTATTCGTGATTTCAATGTTATGACGTATGGATGTGATGTATGGGCATGTAAGTTATGATGATGTAATACTGTTGGATTAGGGAAAATAAATCCCTGATTGCTGTTGGGGACGTGGAGTGTAAGTCTTCATGTTTTGAAGTGGTAATGAGTTGATGAGCTTCTATTTATTAGAGAAATAAACTTTGTTGTAAGGGAAACACTGTGTATTGTTTGTGAAATCCTATTGAGGAATCCTGAGAAGTTAGGCGACTTCTACTGGGGAGTGATAACTGGAAGTTTTGTTTCGCCGGGGGTGTGAGAGAGCTTGATATCATTAAGCTGCACACTGTGGGGGATTTTATAGTCTAAAGATATTATCCTATTTCTTAAAGCCATTAGTGATTGTCTTTCTATTTTTTGTTCATTTGTAAACAGTAGTCACGTTCAAATGCATATGTTCAAAAATAAATCATTGGACGTTTTTGTAAACAAAACACAGAAATAAATAAAAAACAGATAGTTTTGCACTTTCAAAGGGGTATTTTTATATTAACTTGAATAAGCCTTTTTTGTACAATGAGATGAACATTCAAGTAAGGGAATGTCGTCGTAAAAAATGAAAATTTGATACAAAAAATATATCTATGTGCAATAATCCCATGGGGTTCCCATTCTGCTATAGCCTTCGTGTCTCTGAGCGTCTTGTCCACTTGCTGCCTTGTCGGAAGTTGATTGGATTGATTAGAACCATTGAGTTTGCTAGTCGAAGCTAAAGGTTATCTGTAAGGTGATCCAATGGGACGTAGTCATACGCTTTAATTCCCTAACTATTTCCTGGATCGTCCTTTCGGGTTTTCAGTCCGCCGGGATACCCCTTTTTGCCCAAGTCGCCCTCTCGGGTTTTCAACTTGCCAGGTGTATGGATTTTTTGTTTTATCCCTAATTTTTTCCCAAACCTTTTTGGTTCGCCGGGATGTCCTTGTTTTGCCTAGGTGTGTCAACCTAGCAGGTCTCTTATGCGTAGTATCTTTTGACTATGTCCGTGTTCACAGGGTGCGATAGGTCGTCGCCATCCATAGTGGTTAAGATCATTGCTCTACCAGAGAATATGCTTTTGATCACAAACGGTCCTTCGTATGTAGGAGTCCATTTTCCCCTGGGATCACCATGCGGCAGTATGATGCGCTTGATCACCAGATCCCCGACTTGATACACTTGGCGTCTGACTTTTTTGTTAAAAGCCTTGGTCATCTGTTTTTGATACATTTGACCATGACAGACAGTAGTAAGCCTTTTCTCATCAATCAAGTTCAGTTGATCAAGTCGAGTTTGGATCCAATCATCTTCGTTCAACCCTGCATCCTTCATGATTCTCAGAGAAGGGATCTGGACCTCAATAGGCAAGACAACTTCCATGCCGTATACCAGAGAGTAAGGTGTTGCCCTGGTTGATGTGCGCGTCGTGGTCCGGTAACCATGGAGAGTGAATGGTAGCATCTCATTCCAGTCGTTGTAGGTTACTGTCATTTTATGTATGATCTTTTGATGTTCTTATTTGCGGCTTCGACAACGCCATTCATATTTGGTCGGTAAGGGGAAGAATTATGGTGCTGGATCTTGAATTGCATGTACAGTGCGATGATCATAGTATTGTTGAGATTCATACCATTATCTGTAATAATTCTCTCTAGGATACCGTACCGACATATGAGGTTCTGTTTAATGAATCGGGCGACAACATTCTTGGTAACGAAAGCGAAGAAGTCGCCTCAACCCACTTTGTGAAGTAGTCAATGGCCACCAAGATGAAGCAGTGTCCATTAGAGGCTGTGGGCTTGATTTCTCCAATCATATCAATGCCCCACATCGCGAATGGTCAGGGAGCAGTCAGGACATTCAGAGGAACTGGAGGTACATGCACTTTGTCAGCATAGATCTGACACTTGTGGCAGGTTCGAGAGTGCTGATAGCAATCTACTTCCATGGTAGACCAGTAATAACCTGCCCGTAGGATCTTCTTTTCCATAGTATGCCCACTGGAATGGGTGCCAAAAGTGCCTTCATGTAGATCATCCATGATCTTTTCTGCCTCAACCTTGTCTATGCAACGAATCAAAACAGAGTCATGATTGCGCTTGTAGAGAATTCCATTACTGATGAAGAACTTAGCAGAGAATCTTCTCAAGAACTTCTTATCATTGACTGAAGCTCCTTCTGGATACTCTTGAGCCTCGAGATACCTCTTAACTTCATGGAACAAAGGATGGTCCACTACTTCTTCAGTATTGATCTCGTGACAATAAGCTGGTTCATCCATCTGCTCAATGGTGATCTGGGGAGCCTCGTTACCCCACTTGAGTTTAAAGATGGATGACATTGTGGCTAGCGCATCCGCTAGTTGATTTTCTTCTCGCGAGAAATGCTCGAAGGTAATCTTCTCAAAATTTGGGATTAATGTCAACACATGTTCTTTGTAGGGGATAAGGTTTGGGTGCTTCGTGTCCCATTCTCCTTTGATCTGGCTGATGACTAAAGTTGAATCTCTGAATACACTTAAGGACTTGATCCCCAAATCTATGGCAGCTTTGAGATGAAAAATGCACGCTTTGTATTCGGCCATATTATTTGTGCAGTTGAAGCAAAGTCTTGCAGTAAAGGGGGAATGCCATCCTTCAAGGGATATGATTACAGCACCTATTCCATTTCCAAGTGTGTTGGATGCCCCATCAAAAACCAGGGTCCATCGGGATCCTTGTTTAGGTCCGTCATATGGTCTGAATTCTTCACAGTTGTTTACCATCATGATGTCTTCATCTGGGAATTCGAACTTCATGGATTGATAGTCATCCACAACTTGATGAGAAAGGTGACCAACTAGCACACTACCCTTTATTGATTTCTGGGTAGTGTACTGAATGTCATATTCCATCAGGATCATCTGCCATCTCGCTATTCTCCCAGAGAGGGCAGGTTTCTCGAATATGTATTTTATTGGATCCATCTTGGATATCAATAAGGTAGTATGGGTCAGCATATACTGTCTTAGCCAGAGAGCAGCCCATTCCAGAGCGCAGCAAGTTTTCTCGAGCAGTGAATATCTTGTTTCACAGTCGGTAAACTTTTTGCTCAGGTAGTAAATAGCATGCTCTTTTCGGCTAGACTCATTATGCTTCCCCAGCACACACCCCCATTGAATTTTTCAAAACAGTTAGATACATGATCAAGGGTCTTCCCTCGACTGGAGGCATCAAAACATGAGGCTCTTGTAGGTATTCTTTGATCTTGTCGAAAGCAAATTGGAATTCATCATTCCATTTGACTACTTGATCTTTTATCGGTAATTTGAAGATTGGTTCACAAGTAGCTGTTAAGTGAGAAATGAATCTGGCAATGTAGTTTAGTCGTCCTAAGAATCCTCTGACTTCCTTCTCAGCACAAGGAGAATGCATTTCTTGTATTTCTTTCACCTTGGCAGGGTCTACTTAGATACCTTTACCGCTGACGACGAAGCCTAGGAGTTTACCGGACCTCACTCCAAATGTGTATTTATTCGGGTTCAACCTCAGCTTGTATTTCTTTAGTCTCTCAAACAGTTTCTGCAAATGGTCAAGATGTTCCTCTTCCATTTGATATTTGGATATCATGTCATCCACATAGACTTCTATTTTGTGATGTATCATGTCGTGAAATAAAGCTACCATGGCACGTTGATAGGTTGCCCCAACATTCTTTAACCCGAATGGCATAACCTTGTAACAAAAGGTGCCCCACTGTGTGACGAAGGTCATTTTCTCCATGTCCTCAGGCGCCATTTTGATTTGATTGTAACCTAAGAAACTATCCATGAATGAAAACACTTTATGTTGTGCGGTATTGTCAACCAAAATATCAATATGGGGAAGTGGGAAATCATCCTTAGGGCTTGCCCTATTCAAATCTCTGTAGTTCACGCGCATTAGTACTTTGTCGTCCTTTTTAGGCATTGGAACAACATTGGTGACCCATTGTAGATAGGAGGTAACCGCTAAGAAACTGGCATTGAATTGTTTCATGACTTCAGCCTTAATCTTCTCTAACATGTTTGGTCGCATGCGACAGACTTTCTGTTTTACTGGAGGGCAATCTTCTTTTATCGGTAGACGATGGACCATGATATCAGCATCAAGTCCTGACATGTCTTCATACGACCAGGAAAAGACCTCAACATAATCATGTAGCAACTGAATCAGACGCTTCTTGACACTGGGTTCTAGATTGGCACCCACCTTGACTTCTTTCTTGTCCTCTTCGGTACCTAGGTTAACTGTGTCCACTGGTTCTTCGTGGGGCTGTATAGTCCTTTCTTCTTGTTGTAGTAACCTGGAAAGTTCCCCTGGCACTTCACAATCTTCCTCACGTTCGTCTTCGGCTTGGTGGATTAGATTTTCAGAGTCACAGAAGACCATAGCAGAATCGTTACCCATGGGATCCCGAATGGATGTAGATTTGCATTTGAATTTGAGTGTGTGTAAGAGTATAGCTATATTTAAAAGAAATAAAAATGTAGAAAGATAGAGACAAAGAGCACAAAGTTTGTATGCAAAAACGTCCATGATTCATTGATGACATATGAAAATGAAGTAACAACCCTTACAAATGGACCGTTGTGCCTCGGGTAAGACACAAGGTTTTAAAAGTCTGAATTGTTTAATTATTACAGGTCCGACAAAAATTTAAAGACAATTATTATTGGATAAAAGTAATTGGGACAAAATCTTTAGCTTCCTAGTTGTTGAGTCCTCCATTGACAGTTGGGAAAATCCACTCCTCCAGGTTGTAGCTATCCTCATCATCATCCCCCACTGCGTTGACTCCGTGGTTGCTGATCTTCAAGGGTGGTCCCCCTGCACGAGCATGGCGTACAACTTTCTAGACTCCTGAAGTGAAACCCAAACCAAATTTGTCATATTTGTATGGGATATCTGGGAGTTGGCCCCAAATAGTACACCCACCTTCTTCGATCACTGCCTTGGCATCTTTCAGAGAAGACATCTTTAGCGGAGGTCTTGTAATCTTTGGGACTTGGGAAACAGCCTTGGTTACTGCCATAGTTTGTGGGACTTCCTCGAAATACCGAAACAGAGTTTCAATGAATTCACCATCCAATTCCACGTATCTGAAGGAGTTCAAGTGACTGACCATATATTCTCTTCTCCATGGACAGTAATGATTTTCCCATCGGTTGGATATTTCAGCATTTGATGTAATGTAGAGGTAACGACACCAGCGTTGTGAATCCATCGTCGGCCCAATAAGCAGGAATAGGAAGGGCGAATGTCCATCACGTAAAAAGTTGAATCAAAGGTTTGAGTTCCAACCTTAATGGGGATGTCCACCTCCCCATGCACCATTCTCTTTGAACCGTCGAAGGCCCTTACCACTATGTTGCTGGGTTTCAAGGTCAAACCTTCACAGTCGAGTCTATCAAGAGCCTTCTTAGGCAGCACATTCAAAGATGAACCGGTATCAACCAAAACATGGGCCAAAGTTGTGCCTCTGCATTCGACAGAGACATACAATGCCTCGTTATGCTTCCTCCCCCTAGGTGTCAGGTCAGCATCAGAAAAGCCTAAACCATTGTCAGCTGTTAAATTGGCCACACAATCTTGGAACTGATCAGCAGAGGTTTCTTGTGGCACATGGGCAGTTTTAAGAAATTCCACCAAGGCCTTCGCATGAGCCTCGAAGCACAAAAATAAAGCCACCATGGAAATCTTTGACGGAGTCTTCCCTAGCTGTTCGACTACGTTGTAGTCGCTTCTCTTTATAATTTTAATAATTTCTTCCATCTCTTTTTTGGATGCCTCAAGGATATATACTTATTGCACCTTCATCTGGACAGGCTCAACGAGAATTCCTTTTCCCCGAGTCTCGGTTGACTCGATGGTAGGGGTATCAGTAGGGATAACCATAGGGATTGTAGTAGTGGTGTCAATAGGAATAGAAACAGGGATGATAACAGGACCGGTAATAGTCTTTGGAGGAGCAATCTCGAGAGAGAATACTCTGCCACTTCGGGTTATCTTGTTGGTTCCTGCAATATTGCTGATGTCGGGGTCATCCTTCTCAAAAATTGAGTCTTCACCAGTCAGCCAATCTTCCTTGACACTGTGATAGTAGACGTTGCCCCTATAAATCCATGGGACGGTTTTATCTGATGAGTACGGGATTGGTCCAAGCATAGTAATTATGAGTAGAGTCACTTTAGGAACTGATGTAATCCTAATGGGTCTTTTGGTGGAGACCCTGGAAGGATTGGCGGAAATGGTTACTATTGAAACATCATTGTAAGAAATGGTTGGAACGGGAGTTTTTTCAAACAAAATCTCTTTGTCATCCATTAGGCGTTGAACACCTACTTTTAATAAATGACAGCCAGTTGGTAGGGATAAACAGAGGTGGCAGCTTTTGTCACAGTCCAGAAATAAACCGCCCCTCAATAGATTCCTCTTGATAGTAAGGAGAGTAGTAACAAGTTCATCAACAACAGTAACAAACATATCATCTTCAACAGTGTTAACATCACGACCATGCTTGGGCATAGGAGTGGTGATAACATTTGGGATCTTAGGAGCATCAAATTCAATTTCTTTTGCTTCAATAAGGTCCTGCACCTTGTTTTTCAAAGCCCAACAGTTGTTGGTATCATGGCCTGGACTCTCTGAATGGTAAGCACAACGAGCATTAGGATGGTAATGAGGAGATGTTGTGTTGGGATTCTTCGGGGCTTCCTTCAAAGTTACCAGATTAGATCTCAACAAATGTGGCAGGACTTGAGATAGTGTCATATTAATCCGGGTAAATTGTCTTACCGGTCTTTTCTGTTCTAGGTTGGTTTCTCCTTTGTTGAGTAGGTGCGGGCTTAGGGATCATGATAGCCCCCACCATTGGACGGTGTTTCATTCTTTCTTGATTCCTTTGAGGATACACATCACCAACTTATTTCTTCCTAATAAATGGTTTTCTCACGGCATTGGAGGTTGCGTCCTTTTTAATCTTCCCACTCTTAATCCCAGCTTCCACTATTTCTCCGGTCAAGATTAATTCATTGAAGCCTGTTGAAGAGCTTCCAATTAAATGATTAAAGAAAGGACCAGACAGGGTACCCAAAAACATGTCTACTAGTTCTCTTTCAGAAAGGGGAGGCTGGACTCTTCCTGCTAAGTCCCTCCATTTCTGAGCGTAGTCTTTGAAACCTTCACTTGAAACCATAGCCATACTCTGGAGTTGAGTATGTGTGGGAGCAAGGTCTGTGTTGTATTGATACTGTTTATAGAAAGCAGCGGAAAGGTCTTCCCAATTATGGATATGGGCCCTTTCTAGTTGATAGAACCAATCTAGCTGAGTCCCGGGTAGATTGTCTTGAAAGAAGTGGACCCACAAATCTCTGTCGGTAGTGTGAGGCTGTATCTTCCTTACATAAGATCGGAGATGCATCTTGGGACACGAAACCCCATTGTACTTAGAAAATACTAGTGCCTTGAATTTTGGTGGAATAACAATCCCAGACACCAAACCTAGCTCTTCAAAGTCCAACCCAGGCACTTTCTGAATCTCCATTGCACTTAGTCGTTCCTCCAGATGTTTGTATTTATCGTCGGCTGGGGGATACTGCTCTTCAGAGTAATCTTCTTCTTCTTCCTCTTCAGATTCTGGCTGGGCATCCGCTTCCTTGCCTTTCCCTTCTTGATTATCCTTTTCACCATATGACATTGCAAAGTCTAGGGTTCGTCTGGCTTGTCCTTGGAACCTTCTTCCCATATTCAGAACTCTGGTTATTTTCTTTGCTTTCTTCTTCTTTTCTTCAATCAGCAAAGTTTTCAAATCCTATTGTCTTTTGGCTAGAGTCAAGAACATCTGTTGAAACTGAGCATTCTGCGCCTAGAGGTATTTTACTGTCTGCTCGAGATCCATCTTACTGAAATAAACAGTAGAAAGATGAGTAGACTTGTTGTAAGAAACCTGCTTATGTTATGATGAATGGTAGATGCATATTGTGATACGGTGGCAGAACCGACTATTTTTACTGGTTTGCGTTTTGCGTTTTTTTTGTTTGCAAAATGTCGCGGTAAGCAAGAGTCGCCACCGATTTTTATTTCATCCAACTGGAAAGGAAAAAAGTACAAAAAAAATCCTTTTTGGAGATTTTAAGTACGGGGGGTAGATTATAGAAAGGGAAGGTGTTAACAACCTTTCTATCCATGGTTTTCCATGGGCTCTTAGGTACTTGCTCATTTTTAAATTGCTTGTGTTTGTGTGCTTGTTTTTGAAAAATGTTTTACTTCGTGATAACCCTTGTATCAGTCCTCAAGGGTGTGATGAATTTGTTTTGAACATTTGTTTGAAAAGCGTAAGTGTGAAAAGTTTTAATTTGAGAAAGTACCTACTAGCATCTACCCACTCGGAAAAAAAGATCGTTTCTATTCTTGTTTACTTTAGACAGTGTTATCCTACTATTAAGAAATAGGTAGCACCATCGTTGGAATTTGTAAGGGTCAATTCGAAAGGGACGTACGGTCACTAAAGCAATATTAGGACACCTTAGTAGTAACCCTAGATTCTTAAGATCTTTTTCGAGGCAATACTTCCGAGGCAACATTTCCGAGGCAACATCTCTGAGGCAACATTTGATCTTTATAGATGGGAGGGCGACCACTAAGACACCCTATGCTTAATGATCGTTTATCGAATGCAACCGAAGTGAGAGTATACCCTAAGAGTGAATATGTGCGAGTGATTTATTTTCAGTTGTATTATCTTTGCACATTAGGGTTTTCTAACCATTTTAATTTTGTCATGCATTCTTGCCATACAATCCTAAACATACATCTAATGGTTAAGAGTTTTGCAAAAAGTAAAAGCGGAAAAAATGACCTACGCTTATTACATGGCTTTGACAGTTACATAATTGTCATTGACAGTAAATAAAGTTGCGGAAATTTAAAAAAAAAAACCTAATTAAAACTATTACATCCTCAAAACAGTTACAAAAATAATAAAAGAATTAAATGCGTGCGGTAAGTTAAATGCGAGGCGATTAGGGTTTTGACCCTTTGACTAACCCTACTTACGATTGATTAAAGAAAAAATGTTTTTTTTTGGTCATGTTTTGTTATTTGAGAAAATAATGGAGAATTAAATTAAAAGAAAATCCTCAGTCTTAATTTATATTAATTTTTGAAAATAAATTAATTAATCTTAAACAACCTATTTTTGTATTTTTATTTTATTTGAGAAAAAAGAGAAAAATTAAATCAAGAGCTAACCTAATTTCCTAATTTAATTTTAATTGTAAAAAAACAAATTAAAGTTACCCTAATTTAAATATGTAATCTAATTAATTAACAAAATTAAATTTAATAAGAAAACAACTAAATCTATTTTTTTTTACTTTTTTTTTATGATTTAATTAAAATTGATTTTAAAAATAAAATGATTAAACAAAATAAAATATAAAATAAAATAAAAAATAAAAAGAAGTTGAGAATTGGGCCTGTGTTGAATAGCAATGTTGGGGGTGTCAATCTGAATATCTTTGGCCCATTAAGCTCCCAAGCCCAGTCAGTGCTGGATCCGGTGTAGTGTTGACTTTGTGGTGCATCCTACTCCTTCCTTGCAGGTGTTGGTTCTTGGCTGAAGATGGATCTGATGGTCAGATCTTGAGTTTTATGGTGGATGGTAGGGAATGTGGTGCACCTGATCATATGAGAAAAAATAATATAAAGCAAATGTTGGGACCTAGGATTGAACCCAGGTCCTTATGCTCTCCTCCAGTGATGCTTTTCCAGCTGCGCTACCATGTTCTTTTGTTCATATAATAGAAACAAAACAATATAAGCAAAATAAACAATGGATTCAGAAAATGCGCGCAAAATTTAAACCAGCCATTCATGGGCTGCCACGCATCTCCTTCTTCGCTGCAACCATCATTTTAGAAAAAAGGACTTTTACCTACAGACATCCACTGTAGGTATAACCCTGTATATTTCAAAAATGTTGTACACGCAAGATAAATGAAAGGTAATGGTACCAATCAACTCGTCTCATCCTTACGAGCATCATGGTACTTGATTCAAGGCCCAATTGTTCCTGCATCAAGAAACCCTAAACAAGAACATAAAAACCCTAACAATGGCAGGTGCGTGTATAAGCTTCAATGCAATTACACCATCCAGTTAGCTTGCAAACATGATAATAATCACAAATATGACAATCAAAGGTGCTAATGATGCGTAAATTGTAATAATCACATTTGAAAAAGCTTGCAAACCGTGTGAGGTGTAGAGACGAATTCTGAGCGCTTCAGACCTTGCAAATGGTTGAGATGGCTTCAGTGCACGCCCAGGATGTGATGGTTGGCCTTGAATTGCTCTGAAAGGTCCTCTAGACTAAAAACTGAACCTCACTTTTTGTCAACATTTTTGAATTTGCTTTTGCCTTTTCACGCCTGTGACCCTTGTGTTTTTGATATGGAATTGTTCACTATATAACCTAGAGTGAATTAGGTTAACAAACTTGGAATAAATCTTTGCATTTATCCAAGATTTGATTTGATTTGCAAGCTATATGATATGTTGCTATTTTGAGCCAAATCATGCCTTTCTTGTACCAATTGACCTTGATTCATTTTGATCCTGTTAACTCAACATATCTTGATTGCCAATCTGTCAAAAAACAAATCAAATCATATCTTTGTTAATTTTCATCATTTATTTGATTTAATTCACTTTTTAATTAATGAAAAATCAAAATAAATTGAAAAATGAAGCACATAATGGGTGAGTGAACATTTGAGTCGTGGACCACATTATAATTGAGGTGTAAGCCTAAATAGTTGGGCCCATTTAGCAAAAAATGCAAATTTGAGTACATTTGACTTTTGGCAATTTTGCAAAAATGGTCAACTTGGCCAATGCATAACTCTCTCAATTTTGACCCTAGAGAGGTGTTCTTGGACTTTTTAGAAATCTTAAGATGTCCTATAAACAACCCTTTTTGTCTCATCTCAATTGAGTCTTCCATGTTCATGTATGAAGCTTTGACCCAAAAGGTGTTTTTGTTGACTTTTCAAAAGGACCTATAATGTCAAAATTCATATCTCTTTTGTGAGTGCATATTCTGGACTTGGGAGCTGAATATGAATTGTAGGGAATTGCATCCTCTTCAAAATGAGCTTTGGATGGGTCATTTCTGATAAAGCATGAGAGAGTTATGCTTGGTCAAAGTTGAGTTGACTTTTCCTATAAAACCCTAATTTAGCAACTTTTGGGTTTTGATGAATTGTGAGCAATCCTTGAGGAATCATGATCAACACTTGATCAAATTATGGATAATACTTCAAAATGAGGATGTTGACCAAAAATCTTGAAGTTTGACTGTTTGTGGGCCACAATTGACTTTTGACCTAGTAAGGTTTATTTTCAGGCATTTGAGCAGTTGACTGAGCAAACTTCTTCTGCAAGGCTTGAAACTTAACATGGATGATCTTGAGAACATATTAGGACAATGGTGATCATTTGAGTCCTTTGTGGTTCACACATCTTGATGAAGATGGAAACGCTAATTTGAGGTATACTGCCTTAGGAGAGAGTTTGTCTGGTCAATTCTTGAACTTCCTTGAGCAATTTGGGGACCTCACTTGCCATGTGTTGAGAAATATGGGAGGGAAAATTTTAGGGTACAACAGCTTCCCCTGTTCAATCTTCTTAAACCTGAAGATGTAGATTGGCTCGTCTGCCTTTCGTGATCTGAAGGTGGAAGATGATTAAACACTAGAGTGCCCAGAAATTTGCACTCGCATGAAGTGGCACTTGATTTGTGATATCGAGAATGGACTTACAGATGCCATTTGAAGGTCGATGATGGAAGATTGTCGGGGATGGGCTTAAAGATGCCACTCGAAGAGGTGTCGATCGCATAAGAGATTCATTTGCGAGAACCCGTATACCTGTTGTTGAGGAGGGCTTCGCTGGGGAATGTTGGTCTCTGTCTTGGGAGAAATAGAATTTTAGGAGCTTCAGTTGTGCGTTACTCTACTGGGGAATAACTCCGGTTTGGGGAAGCGGAAGTGAACTGCGTATTTGGTCGGGGTATATGCTGCACCGCGACTTATTAGAGATATGTGAAACCAATCGTGTTTGGCCGGGTCCCGGTCTTACAGTGTTGTGGACTGCTGTTTGGGGATAAGTGAGGAAGAACCCGGATAGTAAGGTTATGAGAAGGAACCTGGATAGTAGGGTTACTTCGAGATGAAAGCCTGGATAGTAGGGCTTGAGAAGGAACCTGTATAGTAGGTTTATTTCGAGATGAAAGCCTGGATAGTATGGCTGTGAGAAGGAACCTGTATAGTAGGGTTACTTCGACATGAAAGCATGGATAGTAGGGCTGTGAGAAGGAACTTGGATAGTAGGGTTACTTCGACATGAAAGCCTGGATAGTAGGGCTGTTAGAAGGAACCTGGATAGTAGGGTTACTTCGAGATGAAAGCCTGGATAGTAGGACTTTGAGAAGGAACCTGGATAGTAGGGTTACTTCGAGATGAAAGCCTGGATAGTAGGGCTTGGGAAGGAACCTGGGTCGTAGGCTTATTTTAAGATGAAAGCCTGGATAGTAGGGATGTGAGAAGGAACCTGGATAGTAGGGTTACTTTGACATAAAATCCTGGATAGTAGGGTTGTGAGAAGGAACCTGGATAGTAGGGTTACTTCGACATGAAATCGTGGATAGTAGGGCTGTGAGAAGGAACCTGGATAGTAGGGTTACTTCGACATGAAAGCCTGGATAGTAGGGTTGTGAGAAGGATCCTAGATAGTAGGGTTACTTCGAGATGAAAGCCTGGATAGTAGGGCTTTGAGAAGGAACCTGGATAGTAGGGTTACTTCGACATGAAAGCCTGTATAGTAGGGCTCGGGAAGGAACCTGGGTCGTAGGGTTATTTCGACATGAAAGCCTGGATAGTAGGGCTTGAGAAGGAACCTTGATAGTAGGGTTACTTCGAGATGAAAGCTTGGATAGTAAGGCTTGATAAGGAACCTGGGTCGTAGGGTTAACTTGAGATGAAAGCCTGGATAGTAGGGTTGTGATAAGGAACCTGGATAGTAAGGTTACTTCAAGATGAAAGCTTGGATAGTAGGGTTGTGAGAAGGAACCTGGATAGTAGGGTTACTTCGAGATGAAAGCCTGGATGGTAGGCCTGTAAGAAGGAACCTGGATAGTAGGGTTACTTCGAGATGAAAGCCTGGATAGTAGGTGTTGTACCCCAAAATTTTCCCTCTCATACTTCTCAAGACATTGCAAGAAAAATCTCCAAGTGGCTCAAGATTGCTCAAGAGTTGGACAGTCAAGCTATCTCCTAAGGCAGTCAACCCCAAATTAGGGTTTTGTGTTGCATCAAGATCCTTGAATACAAATAACCTCAAGTGCTCCCCAATGTCCTAATATGTTCTCAAGATCATCCATGTCAAATTTCAAGCCTTGCAGAGGAAGTTTGCTCAGTCAATTGCTCAAAGGGTCCAAAAATCGTCTGTGCTTGAGCAAAAGTCAACTGTGACCCAAATACAGTCAAACTTCAAGAATTTTTGTCAACATTCTCATTTTGAAGGATATGTAATCATTTTATCAAGGGTTGGTCATGATTCATCAAGGATTTCTCAAAATTCATCAAGACTCAAAAGTTGCTAAATTAGGGTTTTGTAGGAAAAGTCAACTCAACTTTGACCAAGCATAACTTTCTCATACTTTATGATAAATGACCCATCCAAATCTCATTTTGAATAGGATGAAATTTCCTACAATCCATCTTCATACCCCAAGATCATAAAATGAACTCACAAGAAGTTGTAAATTTGGACATTATAGGTCATTTTTGAAAGTCAACAAAAACACCTTTTTTTCCAAAGCTTATAACTTGAGCATGGAATATAAAAATACCATGATACCAAAAGGGTTGGTTAGAGGACATCTCAAGCTTTCTAAAAAGTCCAAGAACACTTCCAAAAGTTCAAAATTGAAGAAATTATGCATTGTTGAAGTTGGGCATTTTTGCAAAATTGCCAAAAGTCAACTATCCCCAAAACTTAAAATTTTGTCAAATGGGCCCATTCTTTTCCACTTGATTTGATCTTGTCACACTACACACGTATCCTAGCTTCATCCTTGAGCCCATTTATCAATTTTCTTTATTTATTTGATTTTTTATTGAATTATTCCATTTTAAATCAATTTAAATCAAATAAAATCACAAAACTTGATTATATGAGATCTTTTTCTATTTTCAGGACCTAATCACCATCAATATCATGATCAAATTTGTATCAAGCATTACATGTGCAAAAAGATTGGATTTTGGATAAAATAGGCATGCTTTCAATGGAGGATCAAATCCAATCTCAAGGCATTGATTTGGAAGGATTCAGCCCACATTTGTTGACCTAATGCATTGCATATTACTTATACAAGCCAAAGCACACGAGATCAAGACCTAGAGGCTGCAAAATCATCAAGAACCAAACTTGAAAAAAGGTGAAAAGGTGTGAAACTGAAATCGTCCTTGGAGGCCAATTCCGCAGATGGTCAAGGTGTTCCTCCTCAGTTTGGGACCTTGCAATCATGTCCTCAACATATACCTCAATCTCATGATGGATCATATCATGGAATAAAGCAACCATGGCGCGTTGGTAAGTTGCCCCAGCATTTTTCAACCCGAACGGCATGACCTTGTAGCAGAAGGTGCCCCACTGAGTCACAAAGGTAGTCTTTTCCATATCTTACAGAGCCATCTAGATCTGATTATACCCTGAAAAACCATCCATGAAGGAGAACACCTTGTGTTGAGCAGTATTGTCAACAAGAACGTCGATGTGAGGTAGAGGAAAATCATCTTTGGGGCTTGCCCTGTTCAAATCCTTGTAGTCGACACACATTCTGACCTTACCGTCCTTCTTCGGCACTGGCACCATGTTGGCAACCCACTGAGGGTAAGAAGTTACTGCTAGAAACCCGGCATCGAATTGCTTCATAACCTCAGCTTTGATCTTTTCGGACATCTCTGGGCGCATACGGCGGACTTTTTGCTTTACCGGAGGGCAGTCTTCCTTGGTAGGCAGGTGATGGACCACAATGTCGGCATCCAAACTAGGCATGTCTTCGTAGGACCAAGCAAATATCTCCATGTAATCATGTAGCATCTGGATCAATCGTTGCTTCACGCTGAGCTCTAGATTGGCACCAATCTTGACTTCTTTTCTATCTGTCTTAGTACCCAGGTTCACTGTTTCCACCAGCTCTTCATGCGGCTGAATGGCCCTCTCTTCCTGGAGTAGCAGTCTTGTGAGTTCACTAGGCACTTCGCAATCATATTCACCTTCGTCTTCGGCCAAGTTGATCGGATTCTCAAAGTCATAACTGGTGGTAGCAGAGCTGTTACCAGTGAGATCCAGAGTGGATTGAAACCTGTATAAGTGAGTGTGTGTAAATATAGCTGTTTTGCAATATATAACACAGAAAGAAAAAGAGCGCAAGATTTGAAATGCAACAAACGTCCAATGTTTTGATTAATGATATATGGAAATGTCATACAAAAAGCCCTCACAAATGGAGCTACGATGCCCCGGGTAGGACACCGAGCCAATAAAAGTTTCAACATATTGTTTGTTACAAATTGAAAATCAAAAGAGTTAATTACTGCGTGACAAATGTAATTGGTGTAAAATCCTTTGTCGTCCAGTTGCTTGGTCCGTTGCTGGTGGTTGGATAGATCCAACTGTCAAACTCTGCTTCCTCTACGTCCTCCTCGATAGCATTCACCCTTGGGTTGGTGATAAACACCGGAGCCTTTCTGATCCTTTCCTTGCGCACAGCCCTCTGAGCCTCTGCAGTGAAGCCCAGCCCAAACTTGTCGTTCTTTTGAGTGATATCAGGAAGCTGACCCCAGTTTGCGCATTTTCCTTTCTCGATTACAGCCCGGGCATCCTTCAAGGACGCCATCTTCAACGGAAAGTCTTCTTCAACCACTGTTTCAGCCGATGCCAACGTTGGAGGTACTTCCTCAAAATGCTGAAAGGGGGTTTCAATAAACTCCCCGTCCATCTCGATATACCGGAATGAATTCAAGTGACTAACCATGTATTCCTCCTCACCCTGCACAGTAACAATTTTCCCTTTGACAGGGTATTTGAGCTTTTGGTGTAGAGTGGATGTTACTGCCCCAGCCTTGTGAATCCAGGGTCGACCCAACAAGCAGGAATAAGATGGACGAATATCCATTACATAGAACGTTGAGTCGAAGACTTGGGAACCTACACGAATGGGAATGTCTACCTCACCGTGCACCATCCTCTTAGAACCGTCGAAGGCTCTAACAATGATGTTACTAGGTTTCAATTCCAGGCCCTCACAATCCAAGCGATCCAATGCCTTCTTGGGCAAAACATTTAGAGAAGAATCGGTATCCACCAACACGTGTGCGAGAGTAGTGCCCCTGCACTCTATAGAGACGTGCAGGGCATCATTGTGATTTTTCCCTTTGGCAGTGAGGTCAGCATCCGAGAACCCCAAACCATTGTCAGCTGTCAAATTAGCCACACAGTCAGTGAATTGATCTGCAGAGGTCTCTTGCGGCACATGGGCCGTTTTCAGAAATGAAATTAGGGCCTTTGCATGGGCCTCTGAGCATAGCAGCAATGATAGCATAGAGATTTTGGAGGGGGTATGCCCCAACTGTTCAACAACATTGAAGTCACTCTTTTTAATGATTTTAAGGATTTCCTCCATTTCTTGTTGGGAGGCTTCAACAGCAGTCTTTTTCGGTGCCTCCGTCCTGGCAGGCAAATCGGTAGCAACTTCTTTGCCCCGAGCATCAGAGGACTCGGCGGCAGTAATAGACACAAGAACTTGATTTGGAACATGCACACTTGCGGGTGTGATGATGAGAGGTTTTCAGATAACTGGTGGTGCAATGTCAGGCGAGAAGAGCCTGCCACTGTGAGTAATCTTGGCGGGACCAGTGATGTTACTGATACTGGTACCGGTGTTGAACTCCTGCTTCACTCCAAGCACATACACGTCTGCCCCATAGTGCCATGGGACAGCCTTGTTATATTCATAGGGGAGAGGCCCCGGAACAGTAATAGTAATGGGTGCAACAGACATAATTTGGACTGGCTTCCTCGGGGGAGCTTTGGTAGGATTGTAAATTGTGACAACAGATACTTCTTCAGCGGAAACAAATGGAACAACAGTTTTCTTGAACAGAATTTCTTTACTATCCATCAGGCTTTGGATGCCTGATTTCAGCAGCGGACAACCGGTAGGGATAACAGCACACAGGAGGCAACCCTCGCTACAACCCGGAAATAAACTGGCTAGTAGTAAGTTCCTCTTAACAGTCAAAAGAGGGGTAGCAACATCATTTACCGAAACAGCATACAAATCTTCCTCGATGGCATTTACTCTATGCTGGGGCATAGGAGCAGTTACAACATTTGGCCTCTCAGGCGCTTCAAACTGAATTTCCTTCGCATCGATAAGGTCTTGCACTTTATTTCTCAGGGCCCAGCAATCACCAGTAGTATGCCCGGGGCTATCGGAATGATAAGCACAACGGGCATTTGGGTTATACTTAGGAGATGCAGTATTCACGACCTTCGGAGCCTCTTTGATGGTCACCAAGTTGGTTGATAACAGTTGCGGTAAAATTTGTGACAAGGTCATACTCAGCCGAGTATACTGCCTCTTGGGCCTTTCACCTCTTTGTTGATTATACTGCTGAGGAGCAGCAACAGGTTTTGAAATGACCAAGGCATTGACGGCTTGGCGGCTTTCTGGCTTGACTTGTCTTCTAGGACCATAGACGCCACTTGCTTCTTTCTTGAAAGGCCTCTTCTCAGTACTTGTGGAGGCAGCTTTTTGTATCTTTCCTGACCTGATGCCAGCTTCTATCCTTTCACCCGTCAGAATCAAATCCGTAAACCCAGCGGAGGAGTTACCAACCAAATGATTGAAAAATGGACCAGACAAGGTCCCTAGAAACATATCAACCAGCTCACGATCAGTCAATGGAGGCTGCACCCTGCCAGCCAAATCTCTCCATTTTTGTGCATATTCTTTGAACCCTTCGCCCGTTCCTAGAGACATACCCTGAAGTTGGGTACGCGTAGGAGCGAGATCAGAATTGTATTGATATTGTCTATAAAATGCGGTTGCCAAATCTTCCCAATGTCGGATACTAGTTCCATCTAGTTGATAGAACCACTCAAGTTGTGACCCCGAAAGGCTATCTTGGAAGAAGTGGATCCAGAGATTTTTATCTTCCGTGTAAGGTTGGATCTTCCTTACGTACGACCTTAGATGCAGCTTTGGACAGGAGGCCCCGTCATATTAGGCAAAGGCAGGCGCCTTAAACTTGTGTGGGATTACTACCCCAGAAGATAACCCCAAATCTCTGAAATCCAGCCCCGGCATATTCTGAATCTCCATGGCGCTCAAGTGGTCCTCTAATTGCTTGTATCTGTCAGCAGCGGGAGGGTATTGTTCGTCATTGTAATCCGTCTCGTTGTCAGAGACTGCAGGACTAGGAGCTCCTCCCCCTTGGGGACTATCTTTCTCTGCGGAGGAAGTAGTTGGATCAGCCTCGTTATGGAGTGTGTTCCCAAACCTGCGTTCGGTGTTGAATAACGCGGTCCTCTTTTTCTTTTTCTTCTTCAGGAGTAGAGCCTTCAACTCTTGCTGACCTTGGGCCAGGCTCAGGACCATTTCTTGAAACTGGGCACTTTGGGCCTAAAGGGCCTTGATTGCTTGCTCACTGGATGAGTCTGGATTCATGATGACTGTTCAAACAAACAGCGAAGAAGATTAAGCAACTTGTGAAAAGGGTACTTGTTATGCATATGGTGCAATGAGATGCATATGTTTTATGTTTTCAAAGACAAACGAGATTCAACTTTGTAGACAAAAAGGGAAACACACTTCATTAGATTCAAATTTTAAGTTGTTCAACAATTTTCCCTTAGGCATTACAGGAATGAAAAATACTGAAAAGGAAATAAAAGCTGTAAAAAGAAATATCCAAAGCCCATCAGTGCTCCCATGGCCTCCTCTTCTCAGTGTGGATGTAGTTATTCAGGACCCGCTCCTCCTCCAATTACTTAGTCAGCCTCTGGATCTTTCGTTCCTGTTCGTTGAACTTTTCCCGATAAAAATCTCGTTCTTCTTTTAGCTGCGCCCAAGATCTCTTCAGTGTGTCAATATCAATGGGTATCTGAGGAGGGAGGACAGTTGGAGGAACCCCATCTTCATCAAGAGATTCAAGAATGATAGGTCTGACAGCTTCGTACGGCATACCTAACTTCTGAGCACGGATGCGGACCCATCTGCAATAGGGTTCCATTGGTAGAGAAGTCTTTGGTCCCAACTCATGTGGGTCAGCTTTGTGAATTTTGTCCCAAGCCTTAATGAATCCATGGCGTAGTTTGTCACTGTCTACCTGAAATTCAAAATGGAAGTGAGGAACCAACATTTCATGAGGCCCTACTCTTCTGGCTCTTCCGAACTGGCGGAGAGCTAAACATGGATTATAAGAGATTCCTCCTTGGATACCAATCAACGGAACATTAGGGTATTCTCCGCAACGATCAATAACAGCTACCTCATCCAAACCTCTGAGAGTCCAAGTGATGTCATTATCAGTGAGAGACATTAACCTATGAGCCCAACCCTTTCCTTCTTCATTCTTCAACACGAACTTAGGAAGGTGCGAAATAAACTACCTCACTAGCAAAGGAGCACAACACCACGGAGTTCCCCGTTTTCGGGCAGTACGAGCATAGAGTTGTTGCAGGATATCACTCAAAAGAGTGGGTACAGGATTCCGAGACATGAAGATCCTTATGGCATAGATAATGATAAAGGTGTCAGGATTTGGGAACAATACCAGACCATAGATTAAAAGAGCCAGAATGTCTTCGTACGCCTTGAAGTCTAAGTCATTTCAGAAATCATTAGCTTTGCCAACCAGAAATTTGACCAAAAAGCCCTTAACTCCACTTCTAGTTTCCCAGTTAGCCAATACTTCTTCTTTGGTCAAGGGGAGAACTGCAGCAACCTCTTTAGGCCTAGGAGTCTTTTCCCAACCAGTGAATGGAGTTTTCTCCAAGACAGGGATACCGAGCAAATCAGAGAATTCTTCCAGGGTAGGGACCAGCTGGAAGTCTTGAAAGGTAAAGCAATGATACAGGGGGTCATAAAACTGGGTCAGGACACTTATCAATTGTTGGTCCCACTTTGCAGTGATCAAGCGAAGGAGAGAACCATGCCTTTTGATGAAGGAAGTAGTGTTTGGAATCCTATCAACCAAACCCCTGAGCAAAGTTGGTGGTTGAACAAAGTTGAGCCGGATAGTATTCCTACGCACGGGCATCATGATGTCCTACAAAACAGAGCAAAGATGAAACTTTTTTGTCTTTGAAATGGGTTAGTCCTTATACAGGATGCATGCAATGGTATGATGGCATGATGCTATGATGAAGCACACCACAAGTATTCACACAGGCAAGCATGATAAGGCACACAAGTCACACAAGACAACCCTTAGGTTTCAGGCTAGCATGAAGTTTAGGTATTACCCTCTTTTGGTTTCGTTGGTTAAAACCTGTCCTATCAAAAGTAACCGGGTTCTAGAGGATCTCAAATCATTGACTACCCTCAATCGATCATAACTCTAGCATCGCAATCTTTTCTTGCGGCCAGAACCATCGCGAGAGTTTAGCCTCAATGAGTGTAGCATACTGCTACTGTTCTATGGCCAAGTTTGGTCAATTTAAGGTTCTAAGGTTGGTTGGTGTTTAATGACTCCTTAGAAGACCCATATTCTCCTCGTTGCAACACAAGGGATATAGGTACAGACTAAGGTGCCACACCAATGTAGCCACTGCTTCACCCATGTCGGTCTACGCCGGACAGGTCCCTCACAGATTATGCTACCTAAAAAGGGTATTCCCCAGATCCGGGTTAGGATCTATGAAACTCTGATGCAAAGCCCATAAATATAAAAGCAAACAAGGCAAACAATTTAAAACAAAGGTGATCTAAGCCCTAAGGTTACTCCACTTTTAATTTTGTCCCCAGCAGAGTCGCCAGTTCTGTGATACGGTGGGAGAACTGACTATGGTTTTGCGTTTGTTTTCGCAAATGTTTCGGTTGAGCAAGAGTCACCACCGACTTTTTTATTTTATCCTAAGGAAAGGTTAAAAAGCACAGCAAAAACCTTTGAGATGTTTTCTTGGGTTCGGGGAGTAGATTATAGAAAGGGAAGGTATTAGCACCCTTTCTATCCATGGTTATCCATGGGCTCTTAGTTACTTGCTTAGATCAACTTGCCTTAATTTTCAATTGTTTGAAATGGTGCTTTGTGTGTGTGGGTTTGAAAATGTTTTGAAAAGAAGCCAATGTGGTGACATCCTTTGTAATGATCCATGTTGGGATGCATACAAAGGTGTATGTCTTTTGAAAAGGTTTTCATTTGTTTTTGAAAGTTTGTTTTTGAAAGTGTTGTGAGGTGTGGTTTTAGAAAATAGGCAAGTGTTTTGTTTTGCAAGTTTGATTCAAGTAACTAAGAAGTTATCTACTCCTAAATTTCTCAAAGATTATTGCTATGTTTTAACCCTTTTAACAATTTTGTTCCACCATTGCATTTGGTGGACAATCTTGTGTTAGGATGTGAAAGGGACGGGCGCGGGTCATCGTTTAGACCATAATTGCAATGGTGCCAAGTATCTTCGGGCAATTTTCTTTAAGGGACTTGATCATTTTTAGGAAACTTTCGAAAGCGTCATCGAGGGACTATGATCATTTGATTGTTTGTTTTGTTTTTGCCCAAAGAGACCTAACATGCAATATGGCCCATTTATTGAAGGCAACAAGTGGAATACCCTAGGGGTGAAAGTGTGATTAGTGTTGTCCATTTTCATGCTTGTTTATCTTGAAATTAGGTCAAACTATTTTTGTTGTTTTTTGATTCGCATACAAACCCTAATCTAGCATGGTATATTTAGAAAGCAATAAAGTGCGAAAAATAAAGTCCTAAACTATTACAACACAATATATGGGAAGGGGGGTACAAATGTTCAAATGGGGGTATTTTGACAAGGAATTTAAACCTAGACTATTACATCAATATTGAATTATTTACAAGATAATTGATTGCACAAATTAAATGGAAATAAAATAAATATGCAAGATGCAAAAAGGTTTTTTATATGTATGAAAAAAAAAGTATTTTTATATGTCAAATAAACAAAATAAAAAAGTATTATTTTTTTTTTGGAGTTTTTTATGTTTTTAGGGCAAAACCCTAATTCATTAAATAAAAGTATTAATTATTTAATATGTACAAAATTTATCAATTATGTACAAAAATAAATTAAAAATGAAGTATATTGGTCAAAAGGTATTTTTTTAATGTTAAATATTAATAAAAAATAAAATGTATATATTTTGTATTTTTAACCTAAATATACTAATATATATATAAATATTTGTATTATTTACTAAATATATATTATATATACAAAAATAATAATATTTAATATTTATAAAAAAGTATATTTTATATAAAATATTTTCAGAAGATAAAATAAAATAAAAATGGAAAATAAAATGTGTTTGCATTATTTTAGTATTTTTCAAACAAAAGTAAGTTTATATATTTATTTATGTACAAATATTAATCTAAACAAATAAATACCTAATAAATATGAAAATGGTGTAAAAAATATTTTTTATATTTTTAATATTATAAGAAAAAATAAATAAGTCAGAACAAAAAAGAAAAAATCAAAAAGTCATAAAAATAAGCAAAATGGGCCTAGGGGGTGTAAAAGTGAAAACATGGTGCAAAAAGAAAAGGGAAACAGGCCCAGCCCAGAATCCTGTCATCTTCAACTTCAAAATATTTTTGTTCAAGAAAACACGCGTTTTCTATCTTCCAATTCCTTGATCTTTTGCCAAATCTTCCAACATGAAACCTGTAGAGCTTGAAGCCACGATTCCAGACATATAAAGAAATCAATCTAACTCTCAGAAATGAGAGAGAATTTCTTCTCCCCCAATTCCTGACCTAGTTTTTGTTCAATGTTCAGACTTAAAATTCTCTAAGCATACATAATATAAATGAAATCTAATTACATGGACATGTTCAGGGCTATGAATGTGACATGTTTTCTTCACAAACCTAAAGCTAACAATGCCTATATTGAGAGATAGAACTTCATGAATATACCTGTTCAGTTGGAATCGTGTCTTGCAATGGAGGAGCTTTCAGGGCAAGATGAAGATTTGTACAGCTTGCCTGAAGTGTAGTGATGTTATTCCAATGCTTGGTGTGTTTTGAATCGTGCCAAATCAAGCCGCGGAAGTCCACCTGCAAGATAGAAAAATGGAAATGGCAAATGGTGCTATGGCTGTTACAGTCTCAGTTCAAGGTTTGGAATAGTTTATATGGATATTATGGAATGTGTTTGAAGTGTTTTTAGCAAGAATGCATGGAAGGTTTGAGCTATGGAACTCAAACTGCAGGGATGCCCTGTTTTGGGCAGTTCAATGGTGATTCTATGAATGAGAGGGTGTTGGGGATGGTTGGCTCGTGTTCTAGCTCAGAATGGATGTTTAGAATCTGTTTGACAAGTTTGCTTAAGGTTGTGTTAGCTGAGATGAGAGTTGGTATGTGTTATGGCAAGTTTCTTACACTTTAAGCAAGAGATGGCAAGTTGGTGTTCTAGACAGGTAGAGGCCCCCAATCTATGCTGCACAACTTAGTCTTGATCAGTGCAATTAGTCCATAAACTTGTGCCAAAGAGATCTTAACTGTACTTGCTTGGATTTGCTTTAGACATAAAGTGTAACTTTTCAAGAATGGCTATTTTACTTTTTCTATTTATGGCTTAGTTCAACATGTAATGCTTAAACTCATAAAACAAGGTCTTGGCACAATGAATTAGCATTAAATTATTGAGTGCAAATGGGATATAGGACCTGTAATCAAGGAAAGCATGCTGAATTCAAAATGGCACAAATGTATGAACATGTAAATTGGCCAAATAAAAAGTAAGTTTTTCCCAACTTGCCAAATTCGATTCTCCCTAACCATGAGGTTGTTTGATGAGTTCTTGGACATTTTGGAAATCTTGGAATGTGTACTACAATCCATCTTTGAAATGCAAATTGAAATTCCAAGTGGAAGCATGTGAAAAATGGGCTTGAAGTTAGGTAAAAACCTTGCCTAAAATAGGTCAAATTTTCTCTAAGTTAAGAATGGTTTGGTACCCTTGTTCCAAAATTTGTAACTTGAGCTACAAGCTTCTTTTGGGAAAACTTTGTGAGTCAAAGTTGTAGATTTTGCAATAGGCTACAACTTTCATGTTTTGACTTTTGCTTGAATCCAAATGAATCTTGGTGAGAAAGTGGAGCAAAGTTAGAAAAAAATTAGGGTTTTTCATAACTTAGAAAAATTCTAAGTTATGAAAAATCTTCATTTCAAACCCTAATTTGCAATTCTTGATTTCTTGATGAACAAGTTTCATGATTTGGCATGTTTTGATGAAAAATGAATCTTAACACTTGATTTTGACCAAAAAGTCAAAGTTTGACTTTTCAGTATACAGTCAAAATTGATCAATTGACTGGGAAATTCAATTGTCAATCTTTTGTATTTGGGATCTTTTGAACTTGTTGAGCATGTAAAGATAATTCCATGGGGTCCTTGAGTCCATATGTGATCTTGGTTTGCCATTGGCTAGGTCAAACAGTCAAAAATTGCCTTTGTGCAGTCAAAACCCTAAAAATGACCATTTTGCCCTTTTGGTGATTTGATCAATTTTCTTGTGGAATTATGATCCAAACTTGATCAAATGGTTCATATGAGTTCATAATGTTGATGTGGGTTAATTTTCATGAGATTTGACTGTCAATTGGCCACAGTTGACTTTTTCCCCAATACAGTTGATTTCTAGGTCAACTGTCCAATTGACTGGGCAAAATTTGGAATCAGGACTTGAAACTTGGCATGGATAAACTTGGGAGTCCAACATGAAGCATGAAAGTCATCTTAGGCATTTTAGGTCAAAATATCTTTGTTCAAACACAAACCCTAATTTGGGTCAACAGTGCAAGGAGAAGTCTTGAGCAGAGGAAACCCTAATTAGATCTTGAGCTCCAAGGGTTTTGTGATGAGAAAATGTTGAGGAAATGGGAGGGCAAATTTTGGGGTACAACAGAGCATAACCATGGTCTTGGGGGTCGTTTTCATGGCCTAGAGTGGGTTTTAGGATTAACCTACGAATTCAGCTGCGGATATGAATCCGCAGGAAAATATACAGGGCTGGAGGTTAGGGGTGAAGACGCGGCCCTCCCCCAATGGACGATTCATAATTCGTGCGCTTTGCTTTTTTATTTTCTAGAATTTTAACGCGTTTTATATATTATGATTTGTTTGCATTTAATTAACAATTGAGACATAGTGGTGCAGTGGTAGTGGCATGCGTTCAAGTACCAACAAGACCTGGGTTCCAATCCCAGGTCCCCCATGCATTTGTTATGTTTTTTCTACAGATATTCCAGTGCATACGAGGAACAGCAATGCATCATACACCATCACTGAATCATCTGCCAGATGGCCCCAGGCCAGATCTGGTGGCCCAGATGGGATGCCTACCATGGAACCAAGTCAAAGGCGCACAGGGAATCCCACAGGGTCAACCAGGCCAGCGCCTATTGGGCCTTGAACTTGCTATCCCAACCTCCTTTCAGGCCCATATACTTCTAACTCTTTCTATTTTCTTTTTTATTTTGCTTAATTATTTATTATTATTATTTTTATATTAACTAATCAATTAATTATTTTTCTTAATAAATTAAAAAAACCCAAAAATATTTTGTTTATTAAATTAATTTTCAGCATTTTATTTTTGTTAATAAATATTTAATTTAATTAATTTAGTTTTAATTAGGTATAACTTTTAATATATTTTGCAATAATTAAAATTAACTTAGACAATTAGGTTTTGTTAACATTGATCAAATTTATTTTTATTTCTTTAAATATCAAAAATTTAAAAATATTTATTTTCATTAATTAATTAATTTATTAAGTTAGATCTAATTTCTTTTTAATTCAAAATAACCAAAAAAATATTTCTTTAATAATAAAAGGGTCAAAACCCTAAAAACTCGCATTCGATTTAATTTCCCGCACGCGTTCCATTTTATTCAATATTGTATTTGTTTCCTGGAATGTAATATTTTAATAGGACTTTACTATTTTTACCACTTTATTTATTTTCCGCATTTTAATTTCAAGGGTTGCTTTTGGCGATGTAAATACCCGACGCCTTGTAATAGTTAGTTTAATTTCCGCAATTTAATTTCCGTAACTTATAAACTGTTAGATGTTTGATAATAGGGAATGCATGACAAGATCGAATGTTTAACTTAAAATCAACATAGATAACCATTGACATGTACAAAGATAAAATAACTAAAAACAACACACTCGCACATGCGCACTCTTAGGGTACACCCCACTTGGTTGCCTTCGTACGCGGTCATTGAGTATAGGAAGTTTTAGAGGTCGCCCTCTTGTCCAAAGATCATAGTTGCCTCGAAACGGTTGCCTCGGATAAAATGATCTAAGACATTAGGGTTACCGTTAAGGCGTCCTAACATTGCTTTGGTGACCGCACGTCCCTAAATTCGAATTGACCCTTAAAACTCCAACGACGGTGCTACCTACTCATCAATAGTGAGATAGAATTGTCTAAAGGAAAATAGCATAGAACGATTCTTTTTTCGAGTAGGTAGATGGTTCTTAAGTACTTGCTCTTTCCAAAACAAAAACAAAACTTTTCACACTTACTCCTTTTCAAACAAAAAACTTCTTCAAACCCACAAACACAAAGAAAAGCAAATTTTGAAAACAATATGAGCAAGTACCTAAGAGCCCGTGGATAACCACAGATAGAAAGGGTGCTAACACCTTCCCTTTCTATAATCTACCCCCCGGACCCGAGAAACATCTCGAAAGAGGAATTTTTCTATGCTTTTTTCCTTTCCTTGTTGGATAAAATAAAAGACGATGGCGACTCTTGCTTACCGCGACATTTTGCGAAAACAAACACAAAACGCAAACCAGCATTCCAAAAAACAGTCAGTTCTCTCCCAACGTATCACAGTAGGGATGTGAGAAGGAACCTGGATAGTATGGTTACTTCGAGATGAAAGCCTGGATAGTAGGGCTGTGAGAATTAACCTAGATAGTAGGGTTACTTCGACATGAAAGCCTGGATAGTAGGGCTGTGAGAAGGAACCTGGATAGTTGGGTTACTTCGACATGAAAGCCTGGATAGTAGGGTTGTAAGAAGGAACATGGATAGTAGGGTTACTTCGACATGAAAGCATGGATAGTAGGGCTTGCGTTGTGTTGGGTTTATGTAGGACTTCTGTGAGGAACCTGCGTAAGGTTGCATTTGTCGCACTGATGATTACTATGTTTAGCTTCGAGTGTTGATAATGGACCTGTTGGAAATTGTTGATAATAATTGTCTTTCCTGAAAGAAATACAGGGTTAGTTATGTGTGATGCATGAGATGCATTATGATGAGGTTCTCAAAATAACTGAGATTATGTTATATGTAATGTATGCACATGTCATGATGTATGAACATGAAATGCTGACGTAATAATCTGAGTCCGGGAAAATAAATCCCTGACTGCTGTTTGGAGAGTATGAGAAATAGTATTCTTGACAGCTGTAAAAAAACCATAGTTCCTCTACTTCTGTTGGGGATGGTGAACAAAGATGACTAGCTGGGGATTCACATCCATTCGGCTAGTGAATATTTTGTCGGAAGAGAGACTGTGCTTGAGAACAACTCTGCGGGGGGATAATTCTGTTGGAGAGGAGATACTCTGTTGATAGATCTGTTGATTTGGAGAAATAAACTCAGCTGGGGATGAATTTCCGATGCTGGTGATAATGAATTTTGTTGGAGATTGGATTTCTACTTGTGAGAGAAATAAACTCTGCTTGGGGAAAAATTTACTGACTCACTCGCGATTGTGAACCTCAACTGGGGAGAGTTATGTCATGTTTGTGAAAGCTAACATCATTGTCTTTGGATATTTTTTACTCTGTGGGGAGTGTATGTACCACTACTCATGTTCTTAAGCTGGCTCTATCCTGGTACCTGATGGGCAGAGTAACTGTAAGGTTTGGGCACTTCTTGTTTTCCCTGTTTTTGGCATTACGAGTAATCGTCTTTTGTTTCTTATGTAAATATTTATGAGCAACAATCATTTTCAAATGCATATATCGAAAATAAATCATTGGACGTTCTTGCAAAACAAAACAGAAAAAGAAAAATAGATTTAAGTTTCTTGTGAAAATGATTTGCATTAATTTTGAAGTCGGCCTGTAATAGGCGTTTTGTACAAAGAGGCTGACGTCCTAGTAAGAGAACGCCGCTGAAAGATAGAAATTATACAATTTGTGTAAAAGAAAGAAAAACAACTATGTGAAACAACCCCATTGGGTTCCAACTCTGCTATTGCCTTTATATCTTTAAGCGTCTCATCCCTTTGCTACTTGGCCGAATGATGATCAGATTGATTGGTGCCGTCTGAGCTTGATAGTTGATACAGAAGTCTGTTCGCAAGATGATCCAATGAGACATAGTGTTACGCTTTGATCCCTAATTTTTTCCTGGACTTCCCTTTCGGGTTTTCAGTCCACCGGGATACCCTTTTTTTCCCAAGTCGCCTTTTCAGGTTTTCGACTTGTCGGGTGTACAGTAAACTTTTTCGGTAAACTTTTTGCTAAGGTAATAAATGGCGTGCTCTTTTCGACCAGACTCGTCATGATGCCCCAGCACACACCCCATTGAATTGTCTAGCACTGTCAAGTATAATATCAAAGTTCTTCCTTTAACCGGAGGCATCAAAATTGGTGGTTCTTGAAGGTACTCCTTGATTCTTTCGAAAGTGGTCTGGCATTCATCATTCCACTTTACCACTTGATCTTTCTTCATTATCTTGAATGTTGGCTCACAAGTAGCAGTCAGATGTGAAATGAACCTGGCGATGTAATTCGGACGTCCCAAGAAACCTCTAACTTCATTCTCTGTGCAGGGGACCGACATCTCTTGTATGGCCTTTACCTTTGCAGGGTCCACCTGAATACCCTTATCACTGACGATGAAACCCGGAAGCTTGCCAGATCTTACCCCGAAGGTACACTTGTTCGGATTCAACCTCAGCTTGTACGTCTTCAACCTTTCAAACAGTTTCTGGAGATGATCAAGGTGCTCTTCCTCAGTCTGGGACATGGCTATCATGTCATCAACATAAACCTTGATCTCGTGGTGAATCATATCGTGGAACAGAGCGACCATGGCGCGCTGATAAGTTGCCCCAGCATTCTTCAACCCAAAAGGCATTACCTTGTAACAGAAGGTGCCCCACTGTGTAACGAAGGTTGTCTTCTCCATGTCCTCAGGAGTCATCTTGATCTGGTTGTAGCCAGAAAAACCATCCATGAAGGAGAAGATCTTGTGCTGCACGGTGTTGTCGACTAGAACATCAATGTGAGAAAGTGGGAAGTCATCCTTGGGGCTTACCCTGTTCAAATCTTTGTAGTCCACACACATCCGTACCTTACCGTCCTTCTTAGGTACCGGAACGATGTTGGCAACCCACTGCGGGTAAGAAGTGATAGCTAAGAATCCTGCGTCGAACTGTTTCATGACCTCTGCCTTGATTTTCTATGACATTTCAGGGTGCATATGGCGGACCTTCTGCTTTACCGGAGGGCATTCTTCTTTAGTCGGAAGTCGATGTACCATAATATTAGTGTCCGAACCAGGCATGTCTTCATAGGACCGGGCAAAGATCTCAACATAGTCGTGTAGCATCTATATTAATCGTTGTTTGGCACTAGGCTCTAGATTCGCACCTATTTTAACCTCTTTCTTGTCTTCCTCTGTACCCAAACTCACTAAATCAACTTGCTCTTCATGAGGCTGTATGGCCCTTTCTTCCTACTTTAATAGTCTAGCAAGTTCTCCAGGCACCTCACAATCGTCCCCACCTTCGTCCTCGGCTTGGTTGATCGGATTTTTGAAGTCATAACTGGCAGTAGCAGAGCTGTTATCAATGGGATCCAGAGTGGATATGGATCTGCAGTATGGTACGTGAGTGTGTGTAAGAGAATAGCTGTTTTGATAAAGTGAGAGACATAAAAGAAAAACAAGGAGCACAAAATTTGTATGCAAGAAACGTCCAATGCTTTATTAATGATATATGAAATGACAAATAATAGCCCTCACAAGTAAAGCCAAGGTGCCTCGGGCAAGGCACTGGGTCGTAAAGTTTCAAATTGTTTATTACAAATCTTAAAACAAATGAGTCAATTACTGTGGAATAAAAGAAACAGGTATGAAGTCCCTAGCCGTCCAGTTATTCAGTCCATCATTGGTTGTTAGGTAGATCCAGTTGTCAATGTCTGAATCCTCTTCACTGTCTTCAATTGCATTAATTCCTCGATTGCTGATGTGTGGAGGAGGTCTTCCAGCCCGAGCGCGCATAACAACCCTTTGAGCCCCTGTAGTAAAGCCCAAACCAAATTTGTCAATTTTGTGAGTGAAATCAGGGAGCTGACCCCAATTGGTACACCCATCTTCTTCAACCACAGCCCTGGCTTCCTTGAGTGAAGCCATCTTCAATGGAGGTTTGTCGGTAGTAACTTCAGTTGATGCCAAGATCTGAGGGACCTCTTCGAAATTCTGACAAGGAGTTTCTATGAATTCCCCGTCCATCTCTATGTAGCGGAAGGAATTGAGGTGACTCACCATATATTCTTCTTCACCTCGCACTGTGACAATCTTTCCCTTCACCGGATACTTCAGTATTTGATGGAGTGTGGAAGTAACTGCCACAGCCTCATGGATCCAAGGACGGCCCAACAAGCAAGAATACGACGGCTTGATATCCATTACATAGAAGGTGGACCCAAAAGTCTGAGAACCCACTTTGACAGGGATGTCCACCTCCCCGTGCACCATTCTCTTCAATCCATCAAAAGCCCTTACCATAATGTTACTAGGCTTTAGATTCAAACCCTCATAATCCAAGCGGTCCAACGCTTTCTTCGGCAGAACATTCAGCGAAGACCCGGTATCTACCAGCACATGAACCATAGTGGTGCCCCTGCACTTAATCGAGACATGTAGAGCATCATTATGCTTCCTTCCTTTCGGTGTCAGATCTGCATCTGAAAAACCCAGCCCATTGTCTGTAATCAGGATGGCCATACAATCTTTGAACTGATCTGCTGAAGTTTCCTGCGGCACATGCGCAGTCTTGAGAAATGCAATCAAAGCCTTCGCATGGGCTTCAGAACACAATAGCAGAGACAACATGGATATCTTTGATGGGGTCTGCCCCAGCTGCTCGACCATATTGTAGTCGCTCTTCTTAATGATTTTCAGTATTTCCTTTATTTCTTGTTTAGAGGCTTCCACAATGATTTTCTTAGGTACCTCCGTCCGGGCAAGCTAACCTATAATTTCCTTGCGCCGAGTCCCAGATGGCTCAGCAGCAGGGGTAATAACTGGAGTAGGAACAGGAGAAATGTTAAGAGTGCTGGTTGGAGTAGCAGTTGGAATAACAGTAGGCTTGATGATCTTCGGAGCAATCTCAAGAGAGAAAACCCTTCCACTTCGGGTAACCTTACTAGTCCCGACAATATTACTGACATCAGTATCAGCTTCTTCATTCTTCAGATCTTGCTTAATGCGATGATAGTACACATCAGCACCATAATGCCATGGGACAACCTTGTCTAAGGTGTACGGGATGGGACCAGGATCGGTGATTATCAGCAAAGCAATTCTTTGAATAGGTGTAATCCTAATAGGTCTTCTCGAGGAAACCTTGGAAGGATTGTCGGAAATGGTTATAATAGCGACGTCTTCAATGGGAACAACAGGGATCACAGTGTTCTCGAAAAAAATTACTTTATTATCCATCAGGCGTTGAACACCAGACTTCAATAAACGGCAACCAGAAGGTAGAATTAAACACAGGTGGCAACCTTCACCACAACCCGGAAATAAACCGGCCAACAGCAAATTCTTCTTAACAGTCATAAGAGGAGTAGAAATTTCTTCAACAAAGGTCACAAACAAATCAGTGTCAACAGCATTAACTCCACGACCATGTTTGGGCATGGGAGTAGTTAGAACATTCGACTTTTCTTGAGCGTCGAACTCTGTCTCCTTGGCTTCAAGCAAGTCTTGTACTTTGTTTCTCAGAGCCCATCAATCATTTGTATCGTGGCCAGGACTCTCAGAATGGTAGGCGCACCGCGCGTTGGGATTGTATCTGGGAGAGGTAGTGTTTGGATTCTTGGGAGCCTCTTTCAAGGTTGCCAAGTTGGAATTTAATAAATGAGGTAGAACTTCAGCCAAAGTCATGTTGATGCGGGTAAACTGCCATTGTGGTCTTTCCACCCTTTGTTGATTCTTGTTGTTGTACCCCAAAATTTTCCCTCTCATTCTATCAAGTTTTCCCCTCACAAAGCTCCTTGAACTCCAGGCAGGACTAGGGTTTCGCACTGCCCAAGACATCTCCTTGCACTGTTGACCTAAATTAGGGTTTGAGTTTGCACAGGGATTTTTGGACTTCTAATTCTCAAAGTGACTTTCACACTTCATGTTGGACTCCTAAGTTTGTCCATACCAAGTTTCATGCCTTGAATCAAATTTTTACCCAGTCAATTGGACAGTTGACCTAGAAATCAGCTGTTTTGAGGAAAAAGTCAATTGTGGCCAATTTACAGTCAAACCTCATAAATTTTGACCCACATCAACATTATGAACTCATATGAATCATTTTATCAAGTTTGGACTACAATTCCTCAAGAAATTTGATCAGATCATCAAAAGGGCAAAATGTTCATTTTTAGGGTTTTGACTGCACAAAGGCAATTTTTGATTGTTTGACCTAGCCAATGGCAAATCAAGCTCACACATGGACTCAAGGACTCAATGAAATCATCTTGACCTATTCACAAGGTTCAAAGGATCTCAATTGCATTGGATTGACAAATGAATTTTTCAGTCAACTGATCAAATTTTGACTGTACACTGAAAAGTCAAACTTTGACTTTTTGGTCAAAATCAAGTACCAAGGGTCATTTTTCATCAAAATGTGTCAAAACATGAAACTTATTCATCAAGAAACCCATTTTTGCAAATTAGGGTTTAAAGTTGAAAAATTTTCATAACTTAGAATTTTTCTAAGTTATGAAATTTTCTTAATTTTTCCTAACTTTACCCAACATTTTCACCATGATGCATTTGGATTCAAACAAAACTTCCAACATGAAAGTTGTAGTCCTCCACAAAGTCTAAAACTTTGATTCACAAAGTTTTCCCAAAAGAAGCTTTGATCTCAAGTTATGATTTTTGGAACAAGGGTTCCTAAAACTTTTAACTTAGTGAAATTTTGCCCTAGTTTAGGAAGGATTTTGACCTATCTTCATGGCCATTTTCCACATAGTTCCACTTGAAATCTAAAATTGCATTTCAAATATGGATTTTATAGCATGTTTTAATATTTCCAAAATGTCAAAGAACTCTCCATACACATTTGTGGTTAGGGAGAATCGAAGGCTTGAAGTTGGCAAAAACTCACTTTTCATCCATGGCATGTTCATTGTGATACAAGTTGCAAATTCAAATCAGCTTGCTTTGCACTAGATTATAGGCTTCAAAACCATTCCACACTCAATAATTAAATGCAAATCCATTGGTCTAATGCATTGTTTTGGTCATTAGGGCATTGCATACAAGATTAATCCTTAAATGGTAAAAGGTACATTACCATTTGTGCAAAAGTATGCTTTATGTCAAAACCACAATCTTTGAGCATTGGTCCAGATCTTATGCAGCAAATCAAATCCACAAATTTGAGAGGCCAAGAGCATAGGGTGAAAGCATATGGATAGCTTGTACAGGCCTGTTTCACATCACTTCACACACTTTGCTTCATAACCAAGAAATTTGTCCAAAACACAAAAACTTGAACATCAGCAAAAACCAACTTGTGCAAACATTAGAGACATCTTTCTCACACCCCTTTGAGCCAGAAACACGACCCTTTGAGCCCTCAAACACCCCATAGCTCAAAATCACCTTCCATTGACAAAACAGGGCAGTATCTGCAACTTGAGTTCTATCTCACTTTTTGCTCGTGCGTTTTACCCCAAGTTGGTTCAAACATCTTCCACATAACTCATCCAAGTTATCCTAAACCTTAAACACCAACTGTAACTCCATTTACAGGGTTTGTCATTTTTATTTTGAGCTTGTGCAGGTTGAGTTCTGTAGGCTTGTTCAAGCATATTCAAGGTAAGCAGGGTATTGGAGAAGGTCAAGTGAAGTTCAAGCAAGCTCCCAGACATCTCAAGCCTTGTTGAAAAGCTCCACATTGCCATACACGAAGTCAGCTGAAACAGGTTTTTATCAACTTCCTATCTCTCAATTTAGGAACATTTAGACTTAGGTTTGTGAATAAGAAATGTAGTATTCATAGCCATGAAGCTGTACATATGCTCAGTTTTCATTTTTATTAAGCATGCTAAGAGAATTTGGTCCATGAACATACTGAAAAAATTAGGTTAGGATTTGGGGCCAGAGAAAGTCTCTCTGGTCTTTGAGAGTTAGGACAAGTTTTTTATATGGTTGAATTCGTCTTGATGAGCTCTACAACTTTCATGTTATGTATTTTTGCAATAGAGCTCGTATGCAGGATATTCGTGTTTGGTACAGGCACGCGCGTTTTTGAAAGTCAGAGGTTGAAGATGAAGTGTGGTGGGTTGGGCTTGGTCCTGGCTCACTATTGACACCCCCTTTTACTTTTTGCACCCTCCTGGCCCATTTCTTCATACTTTTGTATTTTTCCATCTTATTTTCATTTCTGATTTTGTTTTCTTATTTTCTAAATATAAAAATACTCAAAGAATATTTTTATAATTTTTTACATTTATTTTATATTTTATTTTATTTCTTTCTAACATAAAAACAATTTAATTAGTATATGTTTTATTTATTGAATACTTAAAAATAATATATAAATCATACTTTTATTTTATTTTTTTATTTCATTCACACTAAAAAATAATGTTCTAATATATTTTATTTTTTGCATTTATTTTTTTTAATTTTTTTTTGTACATATATAATATAATTAATATATATATATATATATATATATATATATATATATATATATATATATATATATATATATATATATATATATATATATATATATATATATATATATATATATATATATATATATATATATATATATATATATACTTTTATTTTTTTAGATACTTTAGAATAAAAACATAAAAACATTACACTTTTATTTTTCTTATTATTTATCCTTAAAAAAAATACTTTTTCTAAATATATTTTATTTTTTGTATATATACTATTTTATTTTATTATATATGAATAATATAGCCAATATATTTATTTTCTTAAAGAAAATTAGGGTTTACCCTTAATAAAAAAATAATAATAATATTTTCTTTTATTTATTTCTTTCCTTTTTTGCATTAAATATTTTTACATACATGGAAAATAAACATAAACTTTTATGCATATTCATATATTTTGTATTTTATTTAATTTGTTTATTTAAATATTGTTCATTTGTTATTCGTGCCATTTGATTCAATTTGGATGTAATAGTAAAACCAGGGTTTTAATTTCTTGTCAAATAATCCCCATTCAAAAATTGTACCCCCATCCCCATAATCTTGTTGTAATAGTGGTAGATTTATTTTTACGCATTTTACGCTTTCAATTATGCCATGATTAGAGATTAGGGTTTGTATGCAAGATTCCAAAATCGACAAGTAGCTTGACCTAATACAAAGATAAAAATGCATGAAAATCAATACGCAATGCACACTTGCACCCCTAGGGTTACAATCCACTTGTTGCCTTTAAAATGGGCCATGTTATGCATGTTGGGTACTTTGGCAACACAAAAACAAAACAAAAGATCATAGTCCCTCGATGACGCTATCTTGGTTTCCTATACAAAATGATCTAGCCCCTCGGAAAATTGCCAAAAATACTTAACAGAATTGCTATCATGGTCTATACGATGACCCGCGTCGTCCCGTTTAACATCCTAATACAAGGTTGTTTACCAAATGCAATGGTAAAATAACACTGTCAAAACGGTTAAAAACATATAAGAAAGATCTTTGAGTAAAATAGGGTAGATAACTCTTAGTTACTTGATCAAAACTTGCAAAAACATCCTTGCTATTTTCAAACACACTTCACAACACATTTCAAAATATTTCCCAAATCAAACATTTAAAACATTAAAACATCTTTTCAAAAGACATACATCTTTGTATACATTCAAACAAGAATCATTACAAAGGTTGCCACAATGATGGCCTCTTTTCAAAAACATCTTTCAAACCACACACAAAGCACCATTTCAAACAATTGAAAAGCAAAAGCAAGTGATCTAAACAAGTAACTAAGAGCCCATGGATAACCATGGATGAAAAGGGTGCTTGCACCTTCCCTTTTAATAATCTGCTCCCCGAACCCAAGAAAACATCTCAAAGGTCTTTCCTGTGCTTTTTGACCTTTCCTTAGGATAAAATAAAAAGTCGGTGGCGACTCTTGCTAAACCGAAACATTTGCGAACACAAACGCAAAACCTCAAGTCAGTTCTCCCACCGTATCACAGAACTGGCGACTCTGCTAGGGAATTTTTTAAAAGTGGAGTAACCTTAGGGTTTAGATCACCTTTTACATGCTTATCTTGTTTGCCTTGTTTGCTTTACATTTGGTTCTATTGTTTGGGTTTGAAATCCTCTACTCGTATTTGGGAAACATTCATAGGTAAATAGCAATACATTGTGGAAACTGTGCGAGGTATACCGACATGGTTGAAGTAATAGCTATATTAGTGTGACATATTTGTGGGTACCGGTAGCCTTTGAGTCAATCAAAGAGAATACGGGGCCGCTGAGTGATGTCATGAAGCACTAATGAACTCTTAGAACCTTACTTGACCATCTTGGCCTTTTTAGGGGTAGTGAGATGACCAGCTTTGGTGCAGTCCGAAGTTGGTAGATACTCGATACTCCACTCATTGAGGGTTGTTTTCTTGGAATATTTTGGTCGCCAGTTAAGTGGCTAAACTAAAACAATGGACACGGAAAATAATCCAGTGATATTGAGCTCCTTAGAACCGGTTACTATTTATAGGACAGGTTGAGCCAACTAACTTCAAGAGGGTACTTACCTATGAAACCTCATGCAAGCCTGAAACTAGGATCTTGTGTGATTTGCTTGTACATATGCTTGTGCATACATCATGAACATCATAAAGCATCATATGCATCCACTAACCATTTCAAGGGTTTGGATCTTCATCTTTGTTCCTATTTTGTAGGTCATGGAATCTCTTCGCAGGAAAACAATTCAAGTCAATCTTGTGAGAATCCCTCCTCAACTCAAGGAGCTTACTTCCAAGATTCCAGAGAATTCTCCCTTCAGTGAAAGACATGGTAGACTTCTCAACTTGGTCAACTCCAACATTGAAGAAGACATGGTGAAAGTTCTCTTCCAGTTCTTTGACCCCCTACACCATTGTTTCACTTTCCCTGATTACCAGCTAGTACCTACTTTGGAGGAATTTTCTCAACTCCTGAGGATTCCTATTCTCCATCAACTACCCTACAACGGTACGAAAAGAGAGCCAAAGCCTGAAGATGTTGCTCAAGCATTACACTTGCAACCGTTTGATATCAAAGGTCATTGGGAAACCAGAAGTGGTGTCAAGGGTTTCTTGGCAAAGTTTCTATTTGAGAAGGCATAAGACTCCTGGAATTATCTAGATCTGCAAGCTTTTGAAGAGATTGTAGCACTCCTCATCTATGGGTTGGTCTTGTTCCCAAACCCTGATCAACTTATAGATGTGAATGCTGTCAAGATTTTCATATTTCGGAATCCTGTGTCTACATTGCTTGGGGACATCCTACACTTATTTCACACACGAACAATGAGGGAAAGAGGTGTTATCATGTGTTGTACTCCTCTTCTAGCAAGGTGGTTTATTTCTCACCTTCCCCAGTCAGTCTTGAAGAATGAGCAAGGCTTGAGGTGGTCACAACGGTTGATGACTCTCACACATTCTGATGTTCATTGGTGTTCTCGGTCTAGAGAAAATGTCATCATCATTGATCGTTGTGGGGAATTCCCTAATGTCCCACTACTTGGCATTAGGGGAGGCATCACCTACAACCCCTGTTTAGCTCTGAGACAGTTTAGATATGCTCGAAGGGATGGCCCTCACGACATGCTGATTCCTGACTTGGTTTTTGACTTCGACAACGATGCTCAAGGACTTCGAAAAAGGTTTATCCGAGCATGGAGGATGCCCAACAAAGTGGATAGTAAGACATTGGGACACAAGAATTCCATCCCCCTTGAGCCTTACCTCATGTGGGTACGAACCTGCGCCCAGAGTCTTATGATGCCTTACCCCCACATTCTCCCCGTGATCAAAGAGCCTGTTATGGAAGGAGAGGTTCCATACACCCTCCTACATCCAGACATGCCAACATCATTGGAGGAATTGCAAAAGAGTTGGATACAGCTCAAGGAAGAACGAAATACTTTTGAAGTCAGTTTCTATGCCAATGAGAAGAAGGTTTTGGAACTCACCCGCCGACTTCACGAATAGGAGACTCTCAACACTTACATCACACCAAAGAGGATGTGCAACATCTTTTTACATTAAGAATTTTGTAATATTTTGCCCCATGGGACATTTATGTACTAACAAATTTCTTCTTATTAATATGACGTGTGTTCTTTTTGTTTGCAACAACTTTGAATTTCTGAATCCTTGAATGCATTACATGAATACATATCATTCATCATATGCATAAACAAGTCTTCACACCAGGTTTCCTTATCTTTCTGCTGTTTATTTCAGCAAGATGGATATAGAGCAGACGGTCAAAGATCTGCAAGCACATAATTCTCAGTTCCAGCAGCTCCTCGTGACCTTGGAAAAGGGTCAAGAGGATCTTAAAGCACTGTTAGAGAAGGAGAAATACAAAGAGAAAAAGAAGAAAAGGGCTTGTGTAGCCACTATGGGAAGAAGGTTTGAGAACCAGGCTAGAAGGGTCCTCGAGTTCCCCTCGATGTATGACGAAGGAGTTGGTAAAGGTAAGGGAGTTGCAATGCCCTCCGAGTCTGAAGCTGAAGGGGAAGAAGAAGAAGAAAAGGAAGATTACTCTTAGCAGCAATATCCTCCTGTGGACGATAAGTATAAAAATCTGGAAGAACGGTTGGCGGCCATGGAAGTACAAAGGGTTCCTGGGCTGGATTTCGAAGAACTGGGGTTGGTTGTTGGGATCGTCATTCCCCCCAAGTTCAAGGTGTCTACATTTTCCAAATACGACGGTTTGTCCTGTCCAAAGATGCATCTGCGGTCCTACGTCAAAAAGATCCAAACTCACTCTTCTGATAAGGATCTGTGGGTCCACTTTTTTCAAGATAGTTTGTCGGGTACGCAGTTGGACTGGTTCTATCAACTTGAGAGAGATGATGTTCATAATTGGGAAGATTTGGCTGCTGCTTTCTATCGACAATATCAATATAATGCAGATTTAGCTCCTACTCGTACTCAACTACAGAGTATGAGTATGGTCTCTAACGAGGGATTTAAGGAGTATGCCCAGAAGTGGCAGGATTTGGCTGGAAGGGTGCAGCCACCATTGTCGGATAGAGAGCTGGTTGATATGTTTTTGGGGACCCTGTCAGGTCTATTCTTTAATCACTTGATCGGGAGCTCATCTGCAGGGTTCACCGAATTAATTCTTACGGGTGAAAGGGTCGAAGCTGGCATTAAGAGTGGTAAAATTCAGAAGGATGCATCCGCTTCCACTGCTGTCAAGAAAACCTTCCCAGCCAAGAAGGAAGTTTCTGCTGTTCACACCCAGAGAAATCAAGGGAGAATGGAGCGCCGACCAACGGTGGAGGCTGTAATGATCCAGAACTCCTCAACCGATCAACCTCGAAGCAGTCAACCCAGGGCTAACCAGCAAAGGGTAGAAAGGCCACACCGGCTCAGGTCCTCCCTCATATGTTAAAGTTAAACCTTACCAACTTGAAAGAGGCGCCAAAAAACCCAAAAACCTCTTCTCCCTATTATCATTCAAATGCAAAATGTGCATATCATTCGGACAGTGTGGGGCATGATACCAACAACTGTTGGGCCCTTAAAAATAAGATCCAAGATTTGATAGATGCCAATGAGGTAGAGTTTGATGCTCCCGAAAAACCTAATGCGATATCCGCTCCTATGCCAAAACATGGTCATAATGTCCATGCCATTATAGAAGATCTTTATGTTACTGTTGTTGATGACTTAATGACTCCATTGCCAATGATCAAGATGAATCTGTTGAAGGCCGGGATTTTCCCGGGCTGTGAAAAAGATTTTTACTTTTGTTCAACCTTGCAATCCGATTGTCCGCTGTTGAAATCAGGCATCCAACGCCTGATGGATACTCAAGAGATCCTCTTTCAGAAAACTCCCGTTGATACTATTACTCATGTTACTCCTGTTACTCCTGTTACTCCTGTTACTCCTGTTACTCCAATGAATGACATTGCTATAATCACCATTTCCGACAATCTTTCCAAGAGCTGCAAAAGGCCTGTTAAGATTACACCTGATCCAAAGTTTGTACCGCTGAAGATTACCATGTCGGGGCCTATCCCATATAAGTCTAACAAGACGATACCGTGGAATTATGGAGGAGAGATCTTCTACCATGGTGTCAAGCAGATCGAATCAGCCGAAGAGAATTCTGATGAAGAAACTCCTGATGTAAGAAATATTGCGGGGACGAGTAAGATAACTTGTAGCGGAAGAATATTCTCTCCGGAGATTTCTCCTTCACGGGCAGTCTTCGGACCCTCAAGTGCTCATGTGCCTGTCAAGATATCTGTGCAAAGTCCATTAATTGAATAAATTGTTACTCCCGAGGTTGCACCCTCTGCTGTTACTACTGATAAAGGTAAGGGGATCCAAGAAACGCCCGTCAGGACGAGGGCTCAGACTTTGGTTATCCCCGAGACCACCCAAAAGGAGATGGAGGAAATCTTAAAGATAATCAAGAAGAGCGACTATGATGTCGTAGAGCAGCTGGGGCAAACCCCTTCAAAAATCTCCATGCTGGCCCTATTGCTCTGCTCCGAGGCTCATGCCAAAGCCTTGATCAAATTCCTGAAGACGGAGCACGTGCCTCAAGAAACTTCTGCAGATCAGTTTCAAGAGTGTGTAGCCAGCCTAACAGCCGACAATGGTCTGGGCTTTTCTGATGCCGATCTAACGTCCAAGGGAAGAAAGCATAATGATGCGCTGCATGTTTCAGTAGAGTGCAGAGGGACCACACTTGCTCATGTTCTGGTTGATACCGACTCATCTTTAAATGTCCTACCAAAGAAAGCATTGGACAGATTGGACTGTGAAGGTTTGACATTAAAGCCCAGTAATATCATTGTTAGAGCCTTCGACGGTTCTAAGAGGATGGTTCATGGAGAAGTGGACATCCCAATTAAGGTGGGAACAGAAATTTTCAACTCTACTTTTTATGTGATGGACATCCGTACTTCATATTCATACTTATTGGGAAGGCCATGGATCCACAACGTTGGGGCAGTCACTTCTTCTCTACACCAAATGCTCAAATATCCAGTTCAGGGTAAAATCATAATAGTTCATGGTGAGGAGGAGTATATGATAAGCCACCTCAACTCTTTCCGCTACGTGGAGTTAGATGGTGAATTCATAGAAACACATTTCCAACACTTTGAATAGGTTTCTTCTGAGGTTGCGGTAGCCAAGACAATGATTGATGCGCCCATCATTACCAAGCCTGTATCCCGGATGTCATCCCTTAAAGATGCGGAGGATGTAATCAAGGAAGGAGGAAGTACAGTGTGGGGTCAACTGCCAGATTTTCCTTACAAGACAAATAAGTTCAGATTGGGTTTCACTGCTGCTAGCCAGAAAGCTGTGCGTCGCTTCCGGGCTGGAGGACCGCCACTGAAAATCACTCATCACGGAATTCATGATTTAGAAGATGATGAAGAAGAAAGCAATTTTGAAGACTGGATCTTTCCAACCATTGAAGGGGGACTAAACAACTGGGAGGCGAAAGACTTCATTCCCATTATTTTCATCAATCAGTAATTTATCTTTTGAAACATTTATGTTGGTCTATAATAACTTTTAAACAATTCGTATACTCTTTTTCCTTGTGCCTTTTCTCGGGGCACATAGGTCCATTTGTAAGGGTTTTGATTTTTCATTTTCATATGCCATTTTTAATGAATCATGGACGTTTTCATATATAAACTTTTGTGTTCATTTTCTTTCCTTTTACTTTTTATTTTGTTTAAGGATGGCTATCCCTTACACACACCCACACTCACAAAATGCAGGTACCCATCCACTCCGGATTCCATGGGTTACTATTCTGCTTTGGCCTTCAGAGACTCTGAGGATTTGGTCAATCATGCCGAGCACGAAGGTGATGAAGACTGTGAAGTGCCTGGAGAGTTGGCTAGACTTTTGCAACAAGAAGAAAGGGCTATTCTGCCCCATGAAGAGTTGTTAGATACTATCAATTTGGGTACTGCCGAAGACAGAAAAGAGGTTAAAATGGGTGCCAGCCTGAATCCAAGTGTCAAAGAGCGCTTAGTTCAGCTGTTGAATGAGTTTGTTGAGATCTTCGCCTGGTGTGATCGGTGGAAATAGAACTGACTGTTTTGGAATGCTGGTTCGTGAAATGTCGCGGTAAGCAAGAGTCGCCATCGTCTTTTATTTTCTCCAACAAGGAAAGGACAAAAGCACAGCAAAATTCCTTTTCGAGATGTTTCTCAGTTCGGGAGGTAGATTATAGAAAGGGAAGGTGTTAGCACCCTTTCTATCCGTGGTTATCCACGGGCTCTTAGGTACTTGCTCACTATGTTTTCATAAATTGTTTGCTTTTCTTGTGTTTGTGGGTTTTGAAAAAGTTTGCTTTGAAAACTTCTAGGTAACTCTTGTATCAGTCCTCAAGAGTGTATGAAGTATTTGTTTGAAAACTTTTGAAAGTGTAAGTGCGAAAAGTTGTTTTGTTTTTGAAAGAGCAAGTACCCAGGAGAAATATACCTACTCTAAAGGAATTATGCTGTGTAAATGTCCTTTAGACAGTACTATCCCACTATTGAGAAGTAGGTAGCACCGTCGTTGGAGTTATTCGGGTCAATTCGATTATAGGGACATGTGTGGTCACCAAAGCAATAGTAGGACGCCTTAGCGGTAACCCTAATGTCCCAGATCCTTTTTATCCGAGGCAACCGTTTCGAGGCAACTTGGATCTTTAGACAGGAGGGCGACCTCTAAAACAGCTTATACTCAATGACCACCTCGAGGCAACCAAGTGAGGCGTACCCTAGGAGTGGCATGTGCGAGTGTGTCAGGATTCAATTTATTTATCTTTGCACATGTATCATGGTGAGCTACGGATTGATTTTATTTTTCAAGCAAGTCTTGCATGCATAATTAACAGTTAATAAGTGTGCGGAAAATAAATTGCGGAAAATGAATCTACGCTATTACAAGGCGTCGGGTAAAAACATAACCCTTGAAAATAAATTGCGGAAAGTAAAGAAAGCAATAAAAGTCTTAATTATCTATTACATTCTCGGAGCAGATACATAAATATAATCAAAATAAATATGCGCGAAAAGAAATTGAATCGGGGACGTCCTTAGGGTTTTGACCCTTTTTGAGAAGAGAATGGAATTTTGGTCCTTTTTTGCATTTAATTAAAATTAAGCCTAATAACTAATTAATTAATTAATTAAAAGAAAAATTATTTTTGTGTTTTTTATGTTTTAATGAAATAAATAAAAAGAAATTAAAATTATCAAAACCCTAATTCTAGGCTAATTTTATTTACTGTAAAAAAAGTTAAAATTTAAACCTAATTAAACTAAATTAGTTATATTAGCATTTATTTACAAAATAATTAATAGTGAAATTAATAAATAATGATAATAATAAGAAAATATTGTTTTCTGAATTAATTATAAAAATAATTATTTGTTAGTTAAATAATAATAATAGTAATTAATAATAATAATTAGTAAAAGAAAATAATTAAAAAGAAAATATAAAAGAGAAAAAAAGGAAAAGAAAAGAAGAACCCGGGGGGGGGGGGGGGGGGGGGGGGTGTGTTGGCCCAGATGGAGGTTAGAAAGGCAATCTGAAGCCCATTAAGCCACAAAGCCACGTTTTGACTTTCTGGATCAGGTGCACGTTCATTGACTGGGAGCATGGTGGTCACTCATCCTTTGTCATCAGATCTAGGCTTAAGGACACGTGGCACCTGATTGTTTGAGGTGTATGATGGAACACCTTTGGAAGCCTGCATAGGATCTTGTTAAGAAAAATAAGAAACAATTATTTGGGGGACCTGGGATTCGAACCCAGGTCCCAATGATTCTTGGACAACGCATCCACCACTGAGCCATTACGCTGCATTTGTTAGTATGATAATAAGGAAATATAATATTACAAAATCAATGCATGTGTTGTAACACAAACAAAAACGCGTGCCATTTGAATTGCCCAACAACATATCGCCGCGTCCTTCGTCTTCCTCATATTTCCTGTAAAACACAAACAGATAGCGGGGGTTTTTAACCCCCACAATTTGACATGAGGAATAATAGCGATTAGCTCCCTAGGCTATATAAATATTTCGCGATATGTCCTTTGAATTCGTATGGTCCTCACGAGTTCAGTCATGGGTCTCTCAAGGCTTGATTTTTCCTATATAACAAAGCCCCAAATTCAAAGCTTGGAAACCCTAGAATTCATCAATGGCAACTTTCGATTCTGAATGTTTTAATCCAATTAACCTATGCCAAAAGCTTCGTATGATTGCTAACAACACAAAACAAACAAAAAATCACGTTAAATGCTCATGAATTGGATAATACGATTTTGGAAAAAATCACCAAACTGTGGGTCTGTGTAGAGCGATTTCTTGAGTTCTGTCGTGTGGTTTGGATTGCAATGTGTCCCTGAGAGTTCCAGCAATGTATTAGAATCCACCAATTGCTTTGAATCGTGCTAAATTATAGAAAACAGTTTTCACTTTTTTCTTGGATTTTTTTAATGTGATTATGTCTTTCTTGCAGAGTTTTCACGTCCATGGCATTAGGTTTAGCTTATGTATATATAGAGGATTGAATTTAGGTTAAATCTTGGCCAAGAAATCCATGGAATTGATGTTTCAACATTTGATTTGCAATCACATCTTTTTGCATCTTTTTGATTGAGAAAACTTGCCAAACTTGGAGATTTTGATATCCTTGATTGATACACGAATTTGCAAGCTCTTTTAGGTCATATTTGCTTCATGAAAAGATTGAAAAACCATATCTTGATATTTCCTACAATTAAAATTAATTAAATGAATTAAAATTGATTAAAAATCCAATTAATTAATAAAAAATAAGAAAATAAATAAATTTAAGCTTAATGGGTCGTGCATAGGATTTGAATAAAGTTTCAAGAAGAAATTTGAGGCCCATTAGCAAAAATAAGGTATTTTGAGCAAAGTTGACTTTTGCAAATTCACCAAAATTTCCCAACTTCTCCAATGCATATATTGCTCAATTTTGATCATATGAACATGTTCTTGGACATTTTGGAAAGGTCTTGAAGTCCTCTAACCAATTCCTTTGGTCCCATGTCATTTGGATTTACCAATCTCAAGTTATGGTCTTTGACTTAAAGTGCATTTTTGTTGACTTTTGAAATTGACCTATAATGTAGAAATTGATAACTTTTTGTGAGAGCATTTCTTGGACTTGGAATGTGAAGATGAGTTGTAGGAAATGTCATCCCCTTACAAATGAGCATTGGATGGGATTTTCCTAATGAACCTTGAAAAAGTTATGCCTTGGTCAAGATACAGTTGACTTTTCTGCTGTCCAAAAATAGTAACTTTTGCATCTTTGATGATTTTTGAGCCATGCTTGAGGAATCATGATCAAGACTTGATCAAATGATGATTGTGAGCTCAAAATAAGATGTTGATCAAAAATTCTGACTTTTGACTGTAAAATGACCATTTTGCCCCTGCAGTTGATTGTGAAGCAAACGAAGCTTTTGACTGTGCAAAATGGCATTGTGAGTCTTGGAACTTGACATGTAGATGCTTGAGAATGTATATAGGCATATGAGACTTGATTGAGCCATTGAAAACCTCAATTTCCTTGAGATAACTAAAACCCTAATTTGGAATGGCTTAGGAGGCATTTTAACTGTGCAATCCTTGAGGAATCTTGAACCATTTGAAGATGATTCTTGACAAACCTTGAAGAATATGGGAGGGCAAATTTTAGGGTACAACAGTTGCCCCTGTTCAATCTTATTAAACCTGAGGATGTAGATTGGCTTGCGTGCCTTTCGTGATCCGAAGGTGGAAGATGATTGAACACTAAAGTGCCCAGAAATTTGCACTCGCATAGTATGGTATATTAGCAATGTGATGTCGGGAATGGGCTTACAGATGCCATTTGGAGATATGATGGATAGGAGGATGGGCTTATGGATGCCATCTGGAGATACGACATAATATTGTCGGGAATGGGCTTATAGATGCCATTCAGGGGGGTCGATCGCGTAAGAGATTCCTTAGCGAGAACTTGCGTACTTGAGAAAGAAAGATAGTTTCCTGGCCTGTTACAGGTGTTGACCTCTTAATCAGTCGCTTACAGATATGCCCTGGCTAGATACAGGTATCGAATCTGGAACTTCAAAAGGTTGATCGAGATGGCTTTCCTGGCTGGATACAGGCGTAGACCTCTAATCAGTCGCTCACAGATATGCCCTGGCTAGATACAGGTATCAAATCTGGAACTTCAAAAGGTTGATCGAGATAGCTTTCCTGGCTGGATACAGGTGTAGACCTCTTAATCAGTCGCTCACAGATATGCCCTAGCTAGATACAGGTATCGAATCTGGAACTTCAAAAGGTTGATCGAGATAGCTTTCCTGGCTGGATACAGGCGTAGACCTCTAATCAGTCGCTCACAGATATGCCCTAGCTAGATACAGGTATCGAATCTGGAACTTCAAAAGGTTGATCGAGATAGCTTTCCTAGCTGGATACAGGCATAGACCTCTAATCAGTTGCTCACAGATATGCCCTGGCTAGATACAGGTATCGAATCTGGAACTTCAAAAGGTTGATCGAGATAGCTTTCCTGGCTGGATACAGGCGTAGACCTCTAATCAGTCGCTCACAGATATGCCCTGGCTAGATACAGATATCGAATCTGGAACTTCAAAAGGTTGATCGAGATAGCTTTCCTGGCTGGATACAGGCGTAGACCTCTAATCAGTCGCTCACAGATATGCCCTGGCTAGATACAGGTATCGAATCGGAACTTCAACAGGTTGATTGAGATAGCTTTCCTGGCTGGATACAGGCGTAGACATCTAATCAGTCGCTCACAGATATGCTCTGGCTAGATACAGGTATCGAATCCAGAACTTCAAAAGGTTGATCAAGATAGCTTTCCTGGCTGGATACAGGCGTAGACCTCTAATCAGTCGCTCACAGATATGCCCTGGCTAGATACAGGTATCGAATCCGGAACTTCAAAAGGTTGATCGAGATAGCTTTCCTGGCTGGATACAGGCGTAGACCTCTAATCAGTCGCTCACAGATATGCCCTGGCTAGATACAGGTATCGAATCTGGAACTTCGAAAGGTTGATGGTAATCATCTTTTGATTGACCTTTTTCCTGAAAAGGCAAACATTACTCGTATGCAATGTCATGATGTATGAAATGCATGATGTCATGATGTTCTCAAAAATAAATGAGATCGTGTCGTATACACTTTATCATGTATGTAAGCAGGAGGTATGAAATGTGAAATGTTTATGAATGTATCTTCGTCTGGGAAAATAAATCCTTGATGAATGTCGGGAAGTTCGTTGAATCCTGGGCTGATGTTGAAGAGTAGAGTTCTTCGTCTCCGCTGGGGATGATGAACAAAGATGATTGCAAGAATAAACCGGTAGGAGAAGATGACTCCGTTGGGGAATAAACTTGGTGAAGAGATTACTCTGCGGGGAATTACTCTGTGGGAAGAGATGCTTCGCTGAGGTTTTAATGACAACTCCGCTGGGGATACCGTTGATAAGCTCTGTTGAGGGATTTGATGAACTCCGCTGGGGGGATAAGAAGAACTTCGCTGAGGATGATCTTTCTGTTGCAATTTGCTGAGTATATCCCAGTTATAGGCTCTGGTGGGGAATAACCTTTGAATATGGCTGGGAGAGATATTTGTACTCTGCGGGAGACAAGCTTCCAGAATCTACTGGGGATGAGCTTCCAGAATCTACTGGGGATAAGCTTCCAGAATCTACTAGGGAGGATGATTCAACTCTCCTGGGGAAACTTCTGAGGACTGCACTGGGGAATTGACTCCACTGGGGGTATCCGGTATTCCGCCGGGGAACAATCTTATATTTCTGTCGAGGAATATTAAGACTGTCGGGGATGCTTGCTGAGAAATATTTGTATACTCTGCTGGAGAATATTGAGATCTTCTGGGGATACCCAACTTCTTTGGGACTGACAGTAGCCTAACTCTGCTTGGGGAGAGTGTTGCTGATTTGCTAGGGATACTGTGCCTTTTCGGGATTGATGGGAGACCAACTCTGCTTGGGGAGAGTATTGCTGAATCTTGTCTTACTCTACGGGGAGTGAAGGTATCTTGGTCGTATTCTTCCGCTGAACTTACCTTGGCACCTGGTGAGCAAGGCAACTGTACAGTTTGGACAACTCTTATTGCCCCAGCTTCTGTGGGAGAAGGTACCTGTGGAGGAGCTTGATACCTGCCGATTGACAAATCTTCTTCTGGTATGCAAGTGACGATATGACGGGACATAGTCGTACACTTTTGATCCCTAATTTTTGCCGGGACCGCCCTTTCGGGTTTTCAGTCCATCGGGATACCCTTTTTTGCCCAAGCCGCCTTTTCAGGTTTTCGACTTGCCGGGTGTACAGATTTTTTCATTTTCATCCCTTATTTTTTCCCGAACCCTTTTGGTTCGTCGGGAAGCCCTTATTTTTGCCTAGGTGTGTCAACCTAGCGGGTCTTTGATTATGCGTAGTATTTTTTTCGACTATGTCCATGCTCTCAGAATGTAGGGAGTTGTCACTGTCAGTAGTGTTGTGTTGCCATACTACCAGAAGATGTCTGATCATGCAAGACTCGTTGCTGGAATTCGTGTCCAATGCCCCAAGTGACTCAAGCGGAGATTTGCCCTTGGCTATTTGGCATCTTGAGAGATTCCTTGAATCTTGACTTGACTGCCCCAGATGATGGACACTGATCATGTATGCCCCTTGATTGGAAGTGATTTTGTTCACTAGATATTTGTCGTGCGAATTTCTCTGCTGTTCGAACAAATAGTCATATGCAAACAATGTTATTTTAAGAATGCAAAACTTATGTCTGTCTTGAAGTTTTTGAAAATGCAGTTTTCAATAAAACAAGAGTTTTTTTTTTGTAAAATGTGATGTCAACTCAGGATTTACAGCAAGCCCTACAGGAGTCAGGATACCTTTTGTAACAGTATGCTTTCGAACTAACACATGCTTCAGCTAGGACTTTTAAGGGTTATAACGTGGCCTGGTTCACGGTTTAAGAAACAAAGGATAAAGGCTCAAATTTTATTTATACCCACCTGTTCTTTGTGATGTTCTTCGATCCTAAACTCAGCTAATCGTGCATTAGATTTTGTTCGAGTCCTTGCTCTGATATTCCGGTGATGGTTCGGATACTGAGAGTTTATTTTGAATAGGCAGTCATTTCTTTTTTGTTGAGGGTTTGCAGGACCTCTTTCTTTTCGATTTTATTATCCATGTCTTTTGCCTGAACTGTTTCTTTTTGTTGATTACAGTCAGCGGGATGCCCCAGTTTTGTAAGTCTCCTTCATAGGTTTTGACTTAATGGGCTTTTATTTTGAAAGATAACGACTGCCTGTCCTGACGATTATTCGGAACCATCACTGTCTTTGTTTTGGAAGGACTTCTTTGATGCCATTTATTGTGCACCTGGATCAACTGAGAAAACTACCCTGCCCCAGGTTATAATTAAGGGTTTTAAATTTTTTTTTTTGTGAAAAGAAAAAAACTCCTACTTCTTTGGCTCGAAGGGGTTGACGAGGGATTATCTTCCTTATAAATCCAGTGTTTAGGATTTGAAACAATGCATGTACCTCATCAGCGGGGTTTATTCAAAAGTATATTGTAGATTATGGTATCGTTTTCGTCATCCTCCCTCAAAAGGTTTAGAATTTTTCAATCGAGAGTTGATCATCACAAAATGAAAGCAGTTTGAATATAGTGAATACGAATGGATTGATTCAAAACAGACATATGCGATGCATTAATGAAATAAAAAGGTTTTCCATGACAACAGTTGTTTGAACAATCAGAAGAAAATTACAAATTGAAAATTCTAATGAACAAAAAGTCTTCTCGTCTCGGGACTTGTCACTTCAAATGGTGAACCTTGGAGGGATGGTAGAAGAACTCAGCCTGACCACCTTGGGTGAATTCCACTACTCCTTCATCAATCAGGTCCTGGATCTTGTTCTTCAGAGTCCAACAGTCGTCGGTGTCGTGTCCAGGACTGTCAGAATGGTAGGCACATCTCACACTTGGGTTATACCTGGAAGAGGAAGTGTTGGGATTCTTAGGAGGATCCTTCAACATTACCAGATTCAATCTCAACAGGCGTTGTAAAGCTTGAGACGGTGATACGTTGAGCTTGGTGAATTGCCTCCTGGGCTTGTTTGGCTTGCTCTGATCAACCTGTTGTTCTTGGTGAGGTGGTTGTGGGACCCTTGATGTAGTAGCACCTTGGAGAGGTCCATATCTTGCTTAATTTTGAAGCTATGAACATGTTCTTGGACATTTTGGAAAGGTCTTGAAGTCCTCTAACCAATGCCTTTAGTCCCATGTCATTTGGATTTACCAATCTCAAGTTATGGTCTTTGACTTAAAGTGCATTTTTGTTGACTTTTGAAATTGACCTATAATGTAGAAATTGATAACTTTTTGTGAGAACATTTCTTGGACTTGGAATGTGAAGATGAGTTGTAGGAAATGTCATCCCCTTAAAAATGAGCATTGTATGGGATTTTCCTGATGAACCATGAAAAAGTTATGCCTTGGTCAAGATACAGTTGACTTTTCTGTTGTCCAAAAATAGTAACTTTTGCATCTTTGATGATTTTTGAGCCATGCTTGAGGAATCATGATCAAGACTTGATCAAATGATGATTGTGAGCTCAAAATAAGATGTTGATAAAAAATTCTGACTTTTGACTGTAAAATGACCATTTTGCCCCTGTAGTTGATTGTGAAGCAAATGAAGCTTTTGACTGTGCAAATTGGCATTGTGAGTCTTGGAACTTGACATGTAGATGCTTGAGAATGTATATAGGCATATGAGACTTGATTGAGCCATTGAAAACCTCAATTTCCTTGAGATAACTAAAACCCTAATTTGGACTGGCTTAGGAGGCATTTTAACTGTGCAATCCTTGAGGAATCTTGAACCATTTGAAGATGATTCTTGACAAACCTTGAAGAATATGGGAGGGCAAATTTTGGGGTACAACACCTGGTCCTATGAAGATATGCCGAGACTGGATACAGATATTGTGGTTCATCGTCTCCCTATAAGAGAAGACTGTCCACCAATCAAACAGAAAGTCCTCCGAATGAGGCCCGACATGTCCGAAAAGATCAAAGTTGAGTTGATGAAGCAGTTCAATGTTGGCTTTCTGGATGTTACTTCCTATCCATAATGGGTTGCTAACATTATGCATGTGCCTAAGAAGGACGGCAAAGTCAGAATGTGTGTGGACTACAGAGACCTAAACAGGGCTAGCCCTAAAGATGATTTTCCACTACCACACATTGATATCTTGGTTGACAACACAGCTCAACACAAGGTATTTTCCTTCATGGATGGATTCTCGGGATACAACCAGATCAAAATGGCCCCCGGAGACATGGAGAAGACTACTTTTATTACGCAGTGGGGTACCTTCTGCTATAAAGTGATGCCATTCGGACTGAAGAATGTCGGGGCAACCTATCAGCGAGCCATGGTAGCTTTGTTTCATGACATGATACATCATGAAATCGAAGTCTATGTAGACGACATGATAGCCCGTTCATAGATAGAAGAAGAACACCTCGACCATCTGCAAAAGCTGTTTGTTAGATTGAAGGAATATAAGCTCATACTGAACCCTAGCAAGTGCACTTTCAGAGTCAGGTCCGGTAAACTTTTGTGATTTATCGTCAGTAACAAAGGCATCGAAGTTGATCCTGCCAAAGTCAAATCTATACAAGAAATTCCTGCGCCCCGCACTGAAAAGGAGGTTAGAGGTTTCTTGGGACGCTTAAACTACATTGTAAGGTTCATCTCTCACCTAACATCTACCTGTGAGCCAATCTTCAAGCTATTGAAGAAAGATCAGGTGGTTGAATGGAACAATGATTGTCAAGTTGCTTTTGATAAGATCAAGGAGTATTTGCTGGAACCTCCTATCTTGATGCCACCTGTGATACGGTGGGAGAACTGACTTGGGGTTTCGCGTTCGTGCTAGCAAAATGTTTCGGTTTAGCAAGAGTCGCCACCGACTTTTTATTTTATCCTAAGGAAAGGTCAAAAAGCACAAGAAAGACCTTTGAGATGTTTTCTTGGGTTCGGGGAGTAGATTATAGAAATGGAAGGTATTAGCACCCTTTCTATCCACGGTTATCCATGGGCTCTTAGTTACTTACTTAGATCACTTGCTTTTGCTTTTCAATTGTTTGAAATGGTGCTCTTGTGTGTGATTTTGAAAGATGTTTTGAAAAGAGGCCATTGTTTAGGCAAACTTTGTAAATGATTCTCGTTCGTAAGAATGTATATAAAGGTGTTGATCTTTAAAAATGTTTTCAAGTTTGAAAGTAGGGTTTTGAAATTGTATTGTGAGGTGTAAAAAATAGCAAGGATGTTTTTTTGCAAGCTTGATCAAGTAACTAAGAGTTTGTCTAACCTAATTTACTCAAAGATCTTTCTTATGTTTTTAACCTTTTTAACAGTGTTGATTCACCATTGTATTTGGTGAACAACCTTGTGTTAGGATGTTAAACGGGACAGGCGCAGGTCATTGTATAGACCATGATAGCAATGGTGTCAAGTATTTTTGGCAATTTTCTTGAGGGACTTGATCATTTTTGTTTAGGCAACTCAGATAGCGTCATCGAGGGACTATGATCTTTTGTTTGTTTTTGTTTTGCCAAAGTACTTAACATGCATACCATGGCCCATTTTTGAAGGCAACAAGTGGATTGAACCCCTAGGGGTGCAAGTGTGCATTGTGTTTTTTTTTCATGTATATTTATCTTGGATTAGGTCAAGCTAGTTGTTGATTTCATTTTGCATACAAACCCTAAGTCTAAGCATGGCATAATTGGAAGTTTTTTAAATGTGCGAGAATTTAAATGCTACACTATTACAACATGATATAAGGAGGGGGGTACAAATTTGAATTGGGAGTATTTGACAAGAAATTAAATTCTAAGTTATTACAAACATATTGAATGTACAAGGCAATATTTAATATTTAAATAAAAACAATTAAATAAATATCAAATAAAATGTATCATGCAAAAAGATTTTCATGTATGTAAAAAGTATTTTTCAATGTGAAATGTAAATAAATAAATAAAAGTCAATTTTAATTATTTTTGTTATTTAGGGCAAAACCCTAATTCTTAAGTAAATAGTATTATTTATTAATTATATACAATAACATATTAATTTATACAAAAATAAAAGTATATTGTAAAAAAAATGTTTTTAGTATAAAATATTAATAAAAATGAAAATATAGTATTTGTTTTGTATTTTTTGACCTAATTGCTTAATAAAATAAAATATATAAGTATATATATACATTAAATATATTAAATATATAAAAATAGAAATTAATTATTTACAAAAAATGAGTATTTTCAAGAAAATGTTTTCAGATGTAAATAAAAATAATAAATGAAGATAAGTATATTTTTTTTTTGTATTATTTTTTAGTTTTAATAAAAAGAAAATAGTTTATTCACATATTTATACTTAGTAAAATAAAAATAAATATCAAATAAATATGAAAAATATAGAAAATAATTTTTTGGCATTTTTTATATTTGGACAAAAAATAATAAAGTCAGGATAAAAAATAAAAATGTCAAAATGATAAATATTCAAGTAAATGGGCCAGGGGGGTGTAAACTGAATAAAAGGGTGTCAAAAGCAAAAGAAACCAGGCCCAGCCCAGAATCCACTTCTTCTTCTTCCTTTGAACAAAACACGTGCGCTTCTGTACACAAATGCCATCTCCTGATTCTTTGATTTTTTGACAAAACTCATAACATGAACATTGTAGAGCATTAAACAACGAATCCAACCATATAAAAAACTTGGATTAACTCTCAAAGACCAGAGAAAATTTCTCTGGCCCTAATTTCTAACCTAGTTTTTTCAGAAAGTTCATGAGTGAAATTCTCCTAGCACGATTAATGTAAATGAAAACTAAGCATATGTATGGCTTCAGGGCTATGAGTACAACATATTTCATTCACAAACCTAAGCCTAACCATTCCTTAATAGAGAGATAGAAGTCCATGAAATACCTGTTTCAGTTGACTTTGAGCTGGATAATGTAGCAACCTTCAATGGTGTTTGAGCTTCTTTTGAGCTTGCCTGAGGTCCAAGGAAGCTTTTTCAATACTTGGCTTGTTTTGAAACAGCTTGAATCGTGCTGTAGAACTCAACCTGCAGAGCTTTGAAACAAAAATGGAAAAGTGTGTTAATGGTGTTACAGCTTGCAATAGAGGCCTGGGATAGTTCAGGTGAGTTGATTGGAAGGTGTTTGAAGTATCTTGGGACAAAACGCACGATGGAATTTGGTTATGGCTTCAAGTTTGCAGAGCTTGCCCTGTTTTGCAGCAAAACAAGGATTTTATGTACAAGGGGGTTTGGGAGGCAGAAGGGTCGTGTTTCTGAATTGTTGGGAGGTATGAAACTTATCTATAATGTTTGTGTAAGCTTGTCTTAACAGATATGAGAGATGGTATATGTTTTGCCACTTTTCTTCTTTTTCAAGCAAGAGTGTGTATCCTCCCAATGCAGGCATGTACAAGCTCTATATCATGCTGCATACTTTTCTCTTGGTTCTTCGAATTGGTTGATTGAATCTTGCTTCAGAGATATGGCCCCATGTCTCAAGGATTTTGGTTTGACATAAAGTGCAACTTTACAAAAATGGCATTTTAACTTTTACCACTTGAGGATTAATCTTGTATGCAATGTCCAAATGACCAAGATAACACCTTACTCAATGGTTATGCATTAAATTATGGAGTAAAAACTGGTTTTGAGGCCTGCAAGCTAGCACCAAACATGCTGATTTGAAAATGCAAGTTTGTATGAACATGTATTGGCCATGGACAAAAGTGAGTTTTTGCCAACTTCAAGCATTCGATTCTCTCTAACCACAAGGGTGTTTGAGGAGTTCTTGGACAATTTGGAAAGCTTGGAACATGTACTATAATCCATATTTGAAATGCAACTTGAAACTCTAAGTGGAACTATGTGAAAAGTGGCCAAGAAGATGGGTCAAAATCCTGCCTAGATTAGGGCAAATTTCCTCTAAGTTAAAAGTTTTAGGTACCCTTGTTCCAAAAATCATAACATGAGCTACAAGATTCTTTTGAGAAAACTTTGTGAATAAAAGTTGTAGGCTTTGTGATGGACTACAACTTTCATGTTTCAAGTTTTCTTTGAACCCATTTGCATCTTGGTGAAAAAATGGGACAAAGTTAGGAAAAAATAAGAAAATTCCATAACTTAGAAAATTTCTAAGTTATGAAATTTTCCCATTTTAAACCCTAATTTGCATTTTTGGGTTTCTTGATGAACAAGTTTCATAATTTTACATGTCTTGATGAAAAATAACTCTTGGCACTTGATTTTGACCAAAAAGTCAGAGTTTGACTTTTCAGTGTACAGTCAAATTTTGATCAGTTGACTGAAAAATTCATCTGTCAATCCTATACATTTGAGATCTTTTGAACTTGTTGAATGGGTCAAGACAATGTCATCGAGTCCTTGAGTCCATGTGTGAGCTTGATTTTCCATTGGCTAGGTCAAACAATCAAAAATTGCCTTTGTGCAGTCAAAACCCTAAAAATGACCAAACTTGATCAAATGGTTCATATGAGTTCATAATATTGATGTGGGTCAATTTTCATGAGGTTTGACTGTCAATTGGCCACAGTTGACTTCTTCCCCAATATAGCTGATTTCTAGGTCAACTGTCCAATTGACTGGGCAAAACTTTGAATCAAGGCCTGAGACTTGGTAAGGACAAACTTGTGAGTCCAACATGAAGTATGAATATCATCTTGGGCATTGTAGGTCAAAACATCCCTGTGAAAACTCAAACCCTAATTTAGGTCAACAGTGCAAGGAGGGGTCTTGAGCAGAGCAAATCCTAGCTTGATCTTGAGTTCCAAGAGTCTTGTGTTTGAGAAAATGTTGATGAAATGAGAGGGCAAATTTTGGGGTAAAACAGTTGCCCCTGTTCAATCTTCTTGAACCTGAAGAGTTAGATTGGCAAATTTGCCTTTCGCTACTCGAAGGTAAAAGAGGATTGGACACTAGAGTGCCCGTAAATTTGCACTCGTCAAAATAATGTTGAGGGAATGGGCTTAAAGATGCCATTTGGTGTTGGTAGAATCTTGCTGGAGATGGGCTTAAAGATGTCATCCAAGAATGTTTGTTGAAGTGCAATGTTGTAGGTCAGAAGAATGAGTATCAAAGTGGTATCTGTGTCTGGAATGCACTTGAACTGTATCTGGAGATTGAGTCTGTATGAGCAGAGGAATAGCGTCCGTGTTTGGAGAGTATCTGAGCTGCAATTGTATTTGAGACTTTAAATGAATATCAGAATGACTGTCGTGTCTGGAGTGTATCTGTATTCTGAATGGGTAACAGAGAAACATCTGTATACGGAGCAACTGTGTGCTGGGGATAAATTCTGAATGAGTGACAGAATGGCAACCGTGTCTGGTGCATATTTGGACTGTATCTGAAGTTGAGATCTGTATGAGTAGCAGAATGATTTTCGTGTCTGGAGTGTATCTGGAACTGTAATTGGGATCTGAATAGGTGACAGGATGACTTCTGCGGCGACTGCACTAGGAAGAATTAAGCTGCTGGTGTAAGGGTCAGAATGGAATCCGTGTTTGGAGAATATCTGAACTTTGAGTTGAGAATCTGAATGAGAGATAGAATGGTTGTCGTGTCTGGAGCGTATCTAGTCTGTATCTGATTGCTGAAGTCTGGCGAGTAGTAGAATGACCGCCGTGTCTGGGGTGTATCTGAACTGTCTTTGACTTGAAATTCTGAATGAGTAATAGAATGACCACCGTGTCTGGGGTGTATCCATACTGTATCTGAATAATTGTTAACGATAGCCTTCTAATCTTATCCTGAAAAGGGTGAAATGTTAGCTAAAACACAAAGTTATGCTGCATGATATGTATGATGCAATGAATTGTGTTTCATCAATGTTTATGATATATGAATGTAATGGATGTGCATATAAGCTGAGTAGCTGTCTTGTTGAGGATTCAAAAACCTTTGATTGTTGAAGATGAGAAATCCTTGCTGACTGCTTGGGGATTAAGGATCTTTGATTGTTGAGAATGAGAAATCCTAGGACCACTGCTAGGGATTGAAAATCCTTGGTGACTTGTGGGGATTTTAACAAGAGCTTTACCCACTTCTACGGGGAATGAGAATTCTTCATGACTTCCCTGGGGAATAAGGAAAACTCTGACGACCTCTACTGGGGAATTAAAACCTGGGAGGCTTCTGCTGGAGATATGAGACTGAGAATCTTCAATCTGCTGGGAAATGACCCTGTGGGGAGGATGTTTACTCGGCCGGGAAAATCAGGAGCCTGGGTTGTACGCCAATCTACTGGGGAAGTTGCGGAAAGCTGAATGGTTCCTACTGGGGATTGATAGTTGGAATTTTGACTTCGCTGGGGAATCAAGTTTTAGACTGTATTGGCTCCGCTGCGGATCTTGAAGCTTAACTTTGCTGGGAAATATACTCCAAATTTTGCCTTATTGAGGATCCGAATGATGTATCGTAGGGGATTTCTTATGGAATAGCCTAAAGACGTCTTCCTACCCTTTCAATCTACCAGTAATTATCCTTTCTCAATTTTATTTCATTTTTAAGCAGTAATTATATTCAGATGCATATGCCTATTTAATCAAAACATTGGACGTTTTCAAATAAAACATAAGTGTAAAAAGAAAAGAAAGGCAAGCGAATTTCTGCACTTTGAAGTATATTTGTATTAACTTTTGTGAGTATCTTTGTACAAAGGAGACAGACATCTTAGTAAGAGACCATTATCGTTAAAAATTAAAAAAGAATTATACAAAAGAAAGATGGCTATGTGTAACAATTCCATGGGATTCCCATTCTGCTATAGCCTTCATAACTCTGAATATCTTGTCCATTTACTGCTTCGTCCGCCGATGGCTAGATTGATCGGAAGCTAGGAGCTTGTTGGTGAAGAGATGGTTCTTAAAGTGATCCGACGAGACATAGTCATACACTTTAATTCCCTAACTTTTGCCTGGATCGCCCTTTCGGGTTTTCGATCCACCGGGAAACCCTTTTTTGCCCAAGCCGCCCTTTCGGGTTTTCAACTTGTCGGGTGTACAGATTTTTTTGTTTTATCCCTAATTTTTGCCTGAACTGCCCTTTCGGGTTTTCGATTCACCGGGATGCCCATTTTTGCCCAAGTCGCCCTTTCGGGTTTTCAACTTGCCGGGTCGTTTTATGCGTAGTATCTTTTGACTATGTCTGCGCTTGCAGGGTGCAGCAAGTCGTCACCGTCCATGGTGGTCAGAATCATTGCCCCACTAGAAAATATGCTTTTAATCACAAATGGTCCTTCGTAAGTAGGAGTCCACTTTCCCCTGGGATCACTTTGCGGTAAGATGATCTGCTTGATTACAAGATCTCCGACTTGATATACCTGACGCCTAACTTTCTTGTTGAAAGCCTTGATCATCCGTTTTTGATACGTATGACCATGGCAAACAGCAGTAAGTCGCTTCTCGTTGATCAAATTAAGTTGATCAAGTTGGGTCTGAATCCAATCGTCTTCACTCAAACCAGCGTCCTTCATAATCCTTAAGGAAGGAATCTGAACTTCCATGGGTAGAACAGCTTCCATGCCATACACCAAAGAAAATGGGGTTGCCCCTGTTGAAGTACGTGTCGTGGTATTATATCCATGTAGAGCAAACGGTAACATCTCATGCCAGTCCTTGTAGGTAACTGTCATCTTCTGAATGATCTTCTTGATATTTTTGTTCGCAGCTTCAACAACACCATTCATCTTCGACCGATAGGGATATGAATTGTGATAATAAATCTTGAACTGTTCGCATAGAGCGGTGATCATAGTATTGTTCAAATTTGTACCATTGTCTGTGATGATCCTGTCGGGGACACCATACCGGCATATGAGGTTCTGCTTGATAAAGCGAGCAACAACATTCTTTGTAATGGAGGCGAAGGAAGCGGCTTCAACCCACTTCGTAAAGTAATCAATAGCCACCAAGATGAAGCGATGTCCGTTGGATGCTGTGGGCTTGATCTCTCCAATCATGTCAATGCCCCACATTGCGAATGGCCAAGGAGCTGTCAGAATGTTAAGAGGAACAGGAGGAATATGTACCTTGTCGGCGTAGACTTGGCACTTGTGGCAGGTACGAGAATGTTGATGACAATCAGCTTCCATGGTAGACCAATAGTAGCATGCCCTTAGAATCTTCTTAGCCATCGTATGTCCGCTCAAGTGGGTGCCAAATGTGCCACTGTGTATTTCAGTCATGATCAACTCTGCTTCAGCTTTTTCCATACAACGAATTAGAATACAATCATGGCTGCGCTTATAAAGGATTCCATTGCTTAGGAAGAACTTGGCAGCAAATTTCCTTAAGAACTTTTTGACGGAAGCTCCTTCAGGATATTGTCTAGTCTGGAGATACCTTTTGATTTCATGAAACCAGGGTTGTTCCACTACTTCTTCGGTATTAATCTCGTGACAGTGCGCGGGTTCGTCCATTCGCTCGATGGTAATTTGGGGAGCCTCGTTATCCCAGTTGAGTTTAAACATGGAAGACATTGTAGCTAGAGAATCTACTAGCTGATTTTCTTCTCGCGGAAAATGTTCGAAGGTAATCTGCTCGAAATGAGGCAATAACGTCAGGATATGTTCTTTGTATGGGATAAGATTAGGATGTTTAGTGTCCCACTCTCCTTTGACTTGACTGATAACCAAAGCAGAGTCCCCAAATACGACCAAAGATTTGATTCCCAAGTCTATAGCAGCCTTGAGACCAAAGATGCAAGCTTCATATTCGGCCATGTTGTTGGTACAGCTGAAACAAAGTCGGGCAGTGAAGGGTGTATGGCAACCTTCCGGAGAAATGAGTACTGCGCCGATACCGTTGCCAAGTGCATTTGAAGCACCATCAAAGTACAGGGTCCATCGGGATCCTTGTTCAGGTCCGTCATACGGTCTGTTACCTTCGATGTTGTCCAAAGTCATGATGTCCTCGTCAGGGAAGTTGAATCTTATAGATTGGTAATCTTCGACGGCTTGATGATCTAGATGGTCGGCTAGTACACTCCCCTTTATAGCTTTTTGGGTAGTATACTGGATATCATACTCTGTCAGGATCATTTTCCATCTAGCGATTCTTCCAGATAAAGCAGGCTTCTCGAAGATATACTTGATCGGATCCATTTTGGAAATCAGCAAAGTGGTGTGAGTCAACATATACTGCCTCAGCCGGCGAGCAGCCCATACCAAAGCACAACAAGTTTTCTCGAGCAGTGAGTAGCGAGTCTCACAGTCGGTAAACTTTTTGCTAAGGTAATAAATGGCATGCTCTTTTCGGCCAGACTCGTCATGTTGGCCCAGCACGCACCCTATTGAGTTATCCAGAACAGTCAGATACATGATTAACGGTCTTCCTTTGACGGGTGGCATCAGAATAGGAGGTTCTAGTAAGTACTCCTTGATTTTATCAAAAGCAATTTGACAATCTTTGTTCCATTCAACTACCTGATCTTTCTTCAACAGTTTGAAAATTGGCTCACAGGTAAATGTCACGTGAGAGATGAACCTTGCGATATAGTTTAAGCGTCCCAAGAATCCCCTAACCTCCTTTTCAGTACGGGGGGCAGGCATTTCTTGTATAGCCTTCACTTTAGCTGGATCGACCTCAATGCCTTTGTTGCTGACAATAAATCCCAGAAGTTTACCAGACCTAACTCCAAAAGTGCACTTGCTCGGGTTCAACCTAAGCTTATACTCCTTCAACCTGGCAAACAGCTTTTATAAATGACCAAGGTGTTCTTCTTCTGTCTGTGATCGAGCTATCATGTCGTCTACGTAAACTTCGATCTCATGATGTATCATATCATGAAACAAAGCTACCATGGCGCGTTGATAAGTTGCCCATGTGTTCTTCAGTCCGAACGGCATCACCTTGTAGCAGAAGGTACCCCATTGTGTGACGAAAGTAGTTTTCTCCATGTCCTCGGGGGCCATTTTAATCTGGTTGTAGCCCGGGAATCCGTCCATGAAGGAAAGAACCTTGTGCTGAGCTGTGTTGTCAACCAAGATGTCGATATGTGGCAGCGGAAAATCGTCTTTAGGGCTAGCCATGTTCAAATCCCGATAGTCTACACACATTCTGACTTTGCCGTCCTTTTTAGCTACGGGCACAATGTTAGCAACCCATTATGGATAGGAGGTAACAGCCAGAAAGCCAGCATTGAATTGCTTCACTACTTCAGCCTTAATCTTCTCAGACATGTCAGGCCTTATTCGGCGAACCTTTTGCTTGATCGGTGGACAGTCTTCTCTTGTAGGGAGACGGTGAACCACGATATATGTGTCTAACCCTGGCATGTCTTCATAAGACCAGGCGAAGATTTCAACATATTCGTTTAACAACTGCACTAAGTGCTCCTTGACACTTGGTTCCAGGTTGGCACCCACTTTTACTTCTTTCCTGTCCTTTTTAGTCCCCAAGTTGATGGTTTCTAACAGCTCTTCATGAGGCAGAATGGCCCTCTCTTCTTGTTGTAGAAGTCTGGCTAACTCTCCCGGCACTTCACAATCTTCGTCAACTTCGTACTCAGCATGATTGACCAAATCTTCAGAGTTATTGAAGGCTAAAACAGAATAGTCACTCATGGAATCCGGAGTGGATGGGTACCTGCATTTGTGAGTGTGGGTGTGTGTAAGGGATAGTCATCCTTAAACAAGCAAAAATGCAAAAGGAAAGAAAATGAACACAAAGTTTATAGATGAAAAACGTCCAATGATTCATTAAAACATGGCATATGATTATGAAGAAAATCAAGCCCTTACAAATGGACCTACATGCCCCGGGCAAGGCATGAGTTGAAAATAGTGTGCGAATTGTTTTAGTTATTACAGACCATAAAAATGAGAAATTGTTCAAAGATAAAATTACTGGTGGATAAAGGTGATGGGAACAAAATCCTTTACTTCCCAGTTGCTCAAACCCCCTTCGACGATCGGAAAGATCCAATCTTCAAAGTGGCTCTCTTCATATTCATCTTCTACAGCATTGATTCCATGATGAGTGATCCTTATGGGTGGCCCTCCAGTCTTGGAACGACGCATAGCCTTCTGTCCTGCACTTGTAAACCCTAGACCAAACTTGTCCGTCTTATGGGGAAAATCTGGCAATTGCCCCCATGCTGTACTCTTCCCTTCTTTGATCACCGCCTCTGCGTCCTTGAGAGATGCCATCCTAGATACATGCTTGGGAATAATATGCACCTCAACCATTGTCTTCGCAACTGCTACCTCGAGAGAAACTTCCTCAAAATGCTGGAAAGGCATTTCGATGAACTCGCCATCCAGATCCACATAACGGAAGGAGTTGAGGTGGCTTATCATGTACTCTTCCTTGCCGTGCACCGTTATAATTTTACCCTTAACAGGATATTTCAGCATCTGGTGCAAAGAGGAGGTAACTGCCCCGGCATAATGGATCCAAGGTCTTCCTAGAAAACATGAATATGATGGACGAATGTCCATCACGTAAAAGGTTGAGTTGAATACTTCAGTGCCTACTTTGATAGGAATATCAACCTCTCCATGAACCATTCTCTTGGAACCATCAAAAGCCCTAACAATGATGTTACTAGGTTTGAGAGTCAGTCCTTCGTAGTCCAAGCGGTCTAAGGCTTTCTTTGGCAGCACGTTCAAGGAAGAACCAGTATCAACTAAGACATGGGCGAGAGTGGTTCCCCGGCATTCAACTGAAACATGTAACGCATCGTTGTGTTTCCTTCCTTTAGGGGTTAAGTCAGCATCGGAAAAGCCAAGGCCATTATCAGCAGTAAGACTGGCCACACATTCCTGAAACTGGTCAGCCGAAGTCTCTTGGGGAACATGTGCCGCCTTTAAGAATTTGATCAGGGCCTTAGCGTGGGCCTCAGAACAGAGTAAAAGAGCCAACATTGAAATTTTAGAAGGGGTCTGCCCTAACTGTTCCACAACGTCGTAGTCACTTTTTCTGATTATTTTCAAGATTTCATCCATTTCTTTCTGAGTGGTTTCGGGGATAACCACAGCATGAGCCTTCGTCCTGACAGGCACTTCCAGTATCCCCTTACCCTTGTCGGTAGTATCAGCATATGGTCTTACTTCAGGAATATCCAATTCTTCAATCACTGGGCCTGACACAGATGGTCCAACAGGTGCAGAAGCTTTCAAGGGTCCGAAAACTGCTCGAGGGGGAGCAATCTCCGGAGAAAAGATCCGGCCACTGCGAGTTATCTTGCTTGTACCCGCGATGTTCCCTATATCAGGGCTTCCTTCTTCAGAAATCTCTTGGACTCTTTCGATTTGTTTGATACCATGGTAGAAGATTTCTCCCCCATAGTTCCATGGTATCGTTTTGCTTGATTGGTACGGGACAGGTCCCGGCATGGTGATCTTTAATGGTACACATTCAGAGTTGGGTGTAATCCTGACAGGCCTTTTGCAAGCCTTGGGAGGATTGTTGGAAATGGTTATGATTGCAATATCGTTGGTTGAAGTAGCAAAAGTGTCAGGAGTAACAGGATTGAAGGTATCAACAGGGGTTTTCTGGAAAAGTATCTCTTGGGTATCCATCAGGCGTTGGACACCTGACTTCAACATTGGGCAATCACTTCGTATGTTCAAACAAAAATAACAGTCTCTACCACAACCAGGAAAGATCCCGGCTCTCAACAAATTTTCCTTAATCACAAGTAGCGGTGTCAACAGGTCGACAACATCAGTAACATGAAGGTCTTCCGTAACAGCATGAACATTATTACCGTGCTTGGGCAACGGAGCAGATATCACATTGGGCTTATTAGGCGCCTCGAATTCTACTTCTTTGGCATCAATCAAGTCCTGGATTTTGTTCTTAAGCGCCCAACAATTATTGGTATCGTGCCCCGCACTGTCAGAATGGTAAGCACACTTGGCATTAGAGTGGTAGTATGGAGAGGAGGTGTTAGGGTTCTTTGGCGCTTCCTTCAAACTGGTCAGATTCAGCTTCAACAAATGAGGAAGTACCTGAGCGGGCATCATGTTGATGCGGGTGAATTTCCATTGTGGCCTTTCTACCCATTATTGATTAGGTCTCGACTGATTGCTACGAGGTTGATCATTTGACGCGTTTTGAATCATCACAGCCCCTACAGTCGGCTGGCGCTCAGTTCTTCCCAATCCCTTCTGAGAATACACAACAGATGCTTCCTTCTTAGTCGGGAAAGGTTTCTTAACAGCCGTGGATGCGGAAGCATCCTTTTGAATCTTTCCACTCTTAATACCTGCCTCAACCCTTTCGCCGGTAAAAATCAGTTCAGTAAATCCCGTGGAAGAACTTCCGATCAGATGATTGAAGAAGGGGCCAGACAGGGTCCCCAGAAACATGTCGACTAACTCCCTATCTGGTAGCGGTGGCTGCACCCTTCTCGCCAGATCACGCCACTTATGCGCGTACTCTTTAAACCCTTCATTGGAAGCCATCCCCATACTTTGTAACTGAGTACGAGTGGGCGCCAAATCGGCATTGTATTGATATTGAAGATAAAAAGCAGCTGCCAAGTCTTCCCAATTATGAACCTCTGATCTTTCGAGTTGATAAAACCAGTCTAACTGCGTGCCAGACAAGCTGTCCTGGAAAAAGTGTACCCAGAGGTCTTTATCGGATGAGTGGGGTTGGATTTTTATGACATACAACCTCAGGTGCATCTTTGGGCAAGACAGACCGTCGTACTTGGCAAATGTTGGCACTTTGAACTTAGGAGGGATAACAATCCCAGCTACCAGCCCTAGTTCTTCAAAATCCAATCTGGGCACCCTCTGCAACTCCATAGCTGCCAGTCTATCTTCAAGGTTCTTATATTTTTCGTCCGCTGGTGGATACTGTTGTTTAGAGTAGTCTTTGTCTTCTTCCTCTTCCTCCTCTTCAACATCGGATTCAGAAGGTACAGTAGTCCCTTTCCCTTTACCGGCCCCTTCGTCAGACGTTGAGGGGAACTCGAGGACTCTTCTGGCCTGATGCTCAAATCTTCTTCCCAAAGTGGATACTCCAGGTCTCTTTTTCTTTTTCTCTTTATTCTTCTCCAACAAAACTTTGAGGTCCTCCTGACCCTTTGCCAAGGTCATGAGGAGTTGCTGGAACTGTGAATTTTGTGCCTGCAGATCCTTTACCGTTTGCTCCAAATCCATCTTGCTGAAATAAACAGCAGAAAGATAAGGAAACCTGGCGTGAAGACCTGTTTATGCATATGATGAATGGTATGCTATTCATGTAATGCATTCAAGGGTTCAAAAATTTGAATTTGTTGCAAACAAAAAAAAGAACGCACGTCATATTGAGAAGAAATTTGTTAGTACATAAGTGCCCCATGGGCGAAATATTACAAAATTTTTAATGTAAAAAGACATTGCGCATCCTCTTTGGTGCGATGTAAGTGTTGAGAGTCTCCTCCTCGTGAAGTCGGCGGGTAAGCTCCAAAACCTTCTTCTCACTGGCATAGAAGCTGGCTTCAAAAGTATTTCGTTCTTCCTTGAGTTGGATCCAACTCTTTTACATTTCTTCCCATGATGTTGGCATGTCAGGATGTAGGATGGTGTATGGAACCTCTCCTTCCGTAACAGGCTCTTTGATCAAGGGGAGAATGTGAGGATATGGCATCATAAGATTCTGGGAGCGGGTTCGTACCCACTTGAGATAAGGCTCAAGGGGGATGGAATTCTTGTTCCCCAGTGTCTTACTATCCACCTTGTTAGGCATCCTCCAAGCTCTGATGAACCTTTGTCGAAGTCCTTGCGCATCGTTGTCGAAGTCAAAAACTAGGCCAGGAATCAGCATGTCATAAGGGCCATCCCTCCGAGCATATCCAAATTGTCTCAAAGCTAGACAGGGGTTGTAGGTGATGCCTCCCCTAATGCCAAGTAGTGGGACATTAGGAAATTCCCCTCAATGATCAATGATGATGACATTTACTCTGGACCGAGAACACCAATGTACATCAGAATGTGTGAGGGTCATCAATCGTTGTGACCACCTTAAACCCTGCTCATTCTTCAAAACTGATTGTGGAAGGTGAGAAATAAACCACCTTGCTAGAGAGGAGTACAGCACATGAGAACACCTCTTTTCCTCATTGTTCGTGTGTAAAATGAGTGTAGGATGTCCCCAAGAAATGTAGGTATAGGATTCTTGGACATGAAAATCTTGACAGCATTCACATCTATAAGCTGATCAGGGTTTGGGAACAAGACCAACCCATAGATGAGGAGTGCCACAATCTCTTCAAATGCTTGTAGATCAAGAGAATTCCAGCAGTTTTGCGCCTTCTCAAATAGAAACTTTGCCAAGAAACTCTTGACACCACTTCTGGTTTCCCAATGCCCCTTGATGTCAGATGGTTGCAAGTGTAATGCTTGAGCAACATCTTCAGGCTTTGGTTCTTTTTCTGTACCGTTGTAGGGTAGTTGATGAAGAATAGGAATTCTCAGGAGTTGAGAAAATTCCTCCAAAGTAGGCACCAATTGATAATCAGGGAATGTGAAGCAGTGGTGTAGGGGGTCAAAGAACTGGAAAAGTACTTTCACCATGTCTTCTTCAATGTTGGTGTTGACCAAGTTGAGGAGTCTACCATGTCTTTCACTGAAGAGAGAATTCTATGGAATCCTGGAAGTAAGCTCCTTGAGTTGAGAAGGGATTCTCAAAAGGTTGACCTGAATTATTTTCCTGCGAAGAGATTCCATGACCTACAAAACAAGAACAAAGATGAAGATCCAAACCCTTGAAATGGTTAGTGAATGCATATGATGCTTTATGATGTTCATGATGTATGCACAAACACATGTACAAGCAAGTCACACAAAACCCTAGTTTCAGGCTTGCATGAGGTTTCACAGGTAAGTACCCTCTTGAGTTTAGTTGGCTTAAAACCTGTCCTATAAATAGTAATCGGGTTCTAAGGAGCTCAATATCATTGGATTGTTTTCTATGTTCATTGTTTTTGTTTAGCCACTTAACTAGCGACCAAAATATTCCAAGAAAACAACCCTCAATGAGTGTAGTATCGAGTATCTACCAACTTCGGACTGTACCAAAGTCGGTCATCTCACTACCCCTAAAAAAGGCCAAGATGGTCAAGTAAGGTTCTAAAAGTTCATTCGTGCTTCATGATATCACTCAGCGGCCCCGTATTCTCTTTGATTGACTCAAAGGCTACCGGTACTCACAAATATGTCGCACTAATATAGTTATTGCTTCAACCGTGTCGGTATACCCCGCACAGTTTCCTCAACAGATTGCTAGTTACCTATGAATGTTTCCCAAATCCGGGTGGAGGATTTCAAGTCCAAACAAGAGAAACAAAATGTAAAGCAATCAAAGCAAACAATAATCATGCAAAGGGTGATCTAAGCCCTAAGGTTACTCCACTTTTAAAGTTTTCCCCAGGAGAGTCGCAAGTTCTGTGATACGGTGGGAGAACTGACTTGGGGTTTCGCGTTCGTGCTCGCAAAATGTTTCGGTTTAGCAAGAGTCGCCACCGACTTTTTATTTTATCCTAAGGAAAGGTCAAAAAGCACAGGAAAGACCTTTGATATGTTTTCTTGGGTTCGGGGAGTAGATTATAGAAAGGGAAGGTATTAGCACCCTTTCTATCCACGATTATCCATGGGCTCTTAGTTACTTACTTAGATCACTTGCTTTTGCTTTTGCTTTTCAATTGTTTGAAATGGTGCTCTTGTGTGTGATTTTGAAAGATGTTTTGAAAAGAGGCCATTGTTTAGGCAAACTTTGTAATGATTCTCGTTCGTAAGAATGTATACAAAGGTGTTGATCTTTAAAAATGTTTTCAAGTTTGAAAGTAGGGTTTTGAAATTGTATTGTGAGGTGTAAAAAATAGCAAGGATGTTTTTTTGCAAGCTTGATCAAGTAACTAAGAGTTTGTCTACCCTAATTTACTCAAAGATCTTTCTTATGTTTTTAACCCTTTTAACAGTGTTGCTTCACCATTGTATTTGGTGAACAACCTTGTGTTAGGATGTTAAACGAGACAGGCGCGGGTCATTGTATAGACCTTGATAGCAATAGTGTCAAGTATTTTTGGCAATTTTCTTGAGGGACTTGATCATTTTTGTTTAGGCAACTCAGATAGCGTCATCGAGGGACTATGATCTTTTGTTTGTTTTTGTTTTGCCAAAGTACTTAACATGCATACCATGGCCCATTTTTAAAGGCAACAAGTGGATTGAAACCCTAGGGGTGCAAGTGTGCATTGTGTTTGTTTTTTCATGTATATTCATCTTGGATTAGGTCAAGCTAGTTGTTGATTTCATTTTGCATACAAACCCTAAGTCTAAGCATGGCATAATTGGAAGTTTTTTAAATGTGCGAGAATTTAAATACTACACTATTACAACATGATATAGGGAGGGGGGTACGAATTTAAATTGGGAGTATTTGACAAGAAATTAAATTCTAAGTTATTACAACTATATTGAATGTACAAGGCAATATTTAATATTTAAATAAATATAATTAAATAAATATCAAATAAAATATATCATGCAAAAAGATTTTCATGTATGTAAAAAGTATTTTTCAATGTGAAATGTAAATAAATAAATAAAAGTCAATTTTGATTATTTTTATTATTTAGGGCAAAACCCTAATTCTTAAGTAATTAGTATTATTTATTAATTATATGCAATAACATATTAATTTATACAAAAATAAAAGTATATTGTAAAAAAAAATGTTTTTAGTATAAAATGTTAATAAAAATGAAAATGTAGTATTTTTTGTATTTTTTGACCTAATTTCTAAATAAAATAAAATATATAAGTATATATATACATTAAATATATTAAATATATAAAAATAGAAATTAATTATTTACAAAAAATGAGTATTTTCAAGAAAATGTTTTCATATGTAAATAAAAATAATAAATGAAGATAAGTATTTTTTTTTTGTATTATTTTTGAGTTTTAATAAAAAGAAAATAGTTTATTCACATATTTATACTTAGTAAAATAAAAATAAATATCAAATAAATATGAAAAATATAAAAAATAATTTTTTGGCATTTTTTATATTTGGACAAAAAATAATAAAGTCAGAATAAAAAATAAAAATGTCAAAATGATAAATATTCAAGTAAATGGGCCAGGGGGGTGTAAACTGAATAAAAGGGTGTCAAAAGCAAAAGAAACCAGGCCCAACCCAGAATCCACTTCTTCTTCTTCCTTTGAACAAAACACGCGCGCTTCTGTACACAAATGCCATCTACTGATTCTTTGATTTTTTGACAAAACTCATAACATGAACATTGTAGAGCATTAAATAACAAATCCAACCATATAAAAAACTTGGATTAACTCTCAAAGACCAGAGAGAATTTCTCTGGCCCTAATTTCTAACCTAGTTTTTTCAGAAAGTTCATGAGTGAAATTCTCCTAGCACGATTAATGTAAATGAAAACTAAGCATATGTATGGCTTCAGGGCTATGAGTACAACATATTTCATTCACAAACCTAAGCCTGACCATTCCTTAATAGAGAGATAGAAGTCCATGAAATACCTGTTTCAGTTGACTTCGAGCTGGACAATGTAGCAACCTTCAATGGTGTTTGAGCTTTTTTTGAGCTTGCCTGAGGTCCAAGGAAGCTTTTCCAATACTTGGCTTGTTTTGAAAAAGCTTGAATCGTGCTGTAGAACTCAACCTGCAGAGCTTTGAAACAAAAATGGCAAAGTGTGTTAATGGTGTTACAGCTTGCAATGGAGGCATGGGATAGTTCAGGTGAGTTGATTGGAAGGTGTTTGAAGTATCTTGGGACAAAACGCACGATGGAATTTGGTTATGGCTTCAAGTTTGCAGAGCTTGCCCTGTTTTGCAGCAAAACAGGGATTTTGTGTACAAGGGGGTTTGGGAGGCAGAAGGGTCGTGTTTCTGGCTTGTTGGGAGGTATGAAACTTATCTACAATGTTTGTGTAAGCTTGTCTTAACAGATATGAGAGATGGTATATGTTTTGCCACTTTTCTTCTTTTTCAAGCAAGAGTGTGTATCCTCCCAATGCAGGCATGTACAAGCGCTATATCATGCTGCATACTTTTCTCTTGGTTCTTGGAATTGGTTGATTGAATCTTGCTTCAGAGATATGGCCCCATGTCTCAAGGATTTTGGTTTGACATAAAGTGCAACTTTACAAAAATGGCATTTTAACTTTTACCACTTAAGGATTAATCTTGTATGCAATGTCCAAATGACCAAGATAACACCTTAACTCAATGTTTATGCATTAAATTATGGAGTACAAACTGGTTTTGAGGCCTGCAAGCTATCACCAAACATGCTGATTTGAAAATGCAAGTTTGTATGAACATGTATTTGCCATGGACAAAAGTGAGTTTTTGCCAACTTCAAGCATTCGATTCTCTCTAACCACAAGGGTATTTGAGGAGTTCTTGGACAATTTGTAAAGCTTGGAACATGTACTATAATCCATCTTTGAAATGCAACTTGAAACTCTAAGTGGAACTATGTGAAAAGTTTCCAAGAAGATGGGTCAAAATCCTGCCTAGATTAGGGCAAATTTCCTCTAAGTTAAAAGTTTTAGGTACCCTTGTTCCAAAAATCATAACTTGAGCTACAAGCTTATTTTGAGAAAACTTTGTGAATCAAATTTGTATACTTTGTGATAGACTAAAACTTTCATGTTGCAAGTTTTCTTTGAACCCATTTGCATCTTGGTGAAAAAATGGGACAAAGTTAGGAAAAAATAAGAAAATTCCATAACTTAGAAAATTTCTAAGTTATGAAATTTTCCCATTTTAAACCCTAATTTGCATTTTTGGGTTTCTTGATGAACAAGTTTCATAATTTGACATGTCTTGATGAAAAATAACTCTTGGCACTTGATTTTGACCAAGAAGTCAAAGTTTGACTTTTCAATGTACAATCAAATTTTGATCAGTTGACTGAAAAATTCATCTGTCAATCCTATGTATTTGAGATCTTTTGAACTTGTTGAATGGGTAAAGACAATTTCATTGAGTCCTTGAGTCCATGTGTGAGCTTGATTTGCCATTGGCTAGGTCAAACAATCAATAATTGCCTTTGTGCAGTCAAAACCCTAAAAATGACCATTTTGCCCTTTTAGTGATCTGATCAAATTTCTTGTGGAATTGTGATCCAAACTTGATCAAATGGTTCATATGAGTTCATAATATTGATGTGGGTCAAATTTCATGAGGTTTGACTGTCAATTGGCCACATTTGACTTTTTCCCCAATACAGCTGATTTCTAGGACAACTGTCCAATTGACTGGGCAAAACTTTGAATCAAGGCCTGAGACTTGGTAAGGACAAACTTGTGAGTCCAACATGAAGTATGAATATCATCTTGGGCATTGTAGGTCAATACATCCCTGTGCAAACTCAAACCCTAATTTAGGTCAACAGTGCAAGGAGGGGTCTTGAGTAGAGCAAATCCTAGCTTGATCTTGAGTTCCAAGAGCCTTGTGTTTGAGAAAATGTTGATGAAATGAGAGGGAGAATTTTGGGGTACAACACCACCCATCGAAGGAAGGCCTTTAATCATGTATCTGACTATTTTGGGTAATTCAATGGGGTGCGTACTGGGCCAACATGACGAGTCTGGCCAAAAAGAGCATGCCATTTATTACCTTAGCAAAAAGTTTACCGACTGTGAGACTCGCTACTCACTGCTCGAGAAAACTTGCTGCACTTTGGTATGGGCTGCTCGCCGGCTAAGGCAGTATATGTTGACACATACCACCTTGCTGTTTCTAAAATGGATCTGATTAAGTACGTCTTCGAGAAGCCTGCTTTATCCGGAAGAATCGCTAGATGGCAGATGATCCTGACTGAGTATGATATCCAGTACACGACCCAAAAAGCTATAAAGGGGAGTGTACTAGCTGACCATCTAGCTCATCAAGCCGTCGAAGATTACCAATCTATGAGGTTCGACTTCCCTGATGAGGATATTATGACTTTGGACAACATTAAAGATAATGGACCGTATGACAGACCTGAACAAGGATCCTGATGGACCCTGTACTTTGATGGTGCTTCAAATTCACTTGGCAACGGTATCGGCGCGGTACTTATCTCTCCAGAAGGTTGCCATACACCTTTCACTGATAGACTCTGCTTCAGCTGCACCAACAACATGGCCGAGTATGAAGCTTGTATCTTTGGTCTCAAGGCTGCTATTGACTTGGGAATCAAATCTCTGATTGTATTTGGGGACTCAGCTTTGGTTATCAGTCAAATCAAAGGAGAGTGGGATACTAAGCACCCTAACCTCATCCCTTACAAAGGACATGTCCTGACATTGTTACCACATTTCGAGCAGATTACCTTCGAGCACTTCCCGCGAGAAGAGAATCAATTGGCAGATGCGTTAGCTACAATGTCATCCATGTTTAAACTTAACTGGGATAATGAGGCACCTCAAATCACCATTGAACGAATGGACGAACCGGCACATTGTCACGAGATTATTACCTAAGAAGTGGTGGACCGACCTTGGTTTCATGACATCAAAAGGTATCTTGAAGCACAAGAGTACCCTGAAGGAGCTTTAGTCAACGAGAAAAAGTTCTTAAGGAGGTTCGCTGCCAAATTCTTTCTGAGCAATGGTATCTTATACAAGCGCAATCTTGATTGTGTCCTACTCCGTTGTGTGGACAAGGTTGAAGCTGAGCAGATTATGGCTGAACTACATAATGGCACCTTTGGCACCCACTCGAGCGATCATACGATGGATAAGAAGATTCTACGGGCAAGCTACTACTGGTCTACCATGGAAGCTGATTGTCATTAACACTCCCGTACTTGTCACAAATGCCAAATCTATGCTGACAAGGTACATATTCCCCCAGTTCCTCTCAATGTCTTAACAGCTCCTTGGCCATTCGCGATGTGGGGAATCGACATGATTGGAGAGATCAAGCCTACAACATCCAATGGACACCGTTTCATCCTGGTGGCCATTGATTACTTTACCAAGTGGGTCGAAGCAACTTCCTTCGCCTCCGTTACAAAGAATGTGGTTGCCCGCTTCATCAAGCAGAACCTCATATGCTGGTATGGTATCCCCGACAGGATCATTACGGACAACGGTACAAATTTGAACAATACTATGATCACCGCTCTGTGCGAGCAGTTCAAGATTCAACATCATAATTCATCTCCCTATCAGCCAAAGATGAACGGTGTTGTTGAAGCTGCAAACAAAAATATCAAGAAGATCATTCAAAAGATGACAGTCACCTACAAGGACTGGCATGAAATGTTACCATTTACTCTGCATGGGTACCGTACCACGGCACGCACTTCAACTGGGGCAACACCCTTTTCTTTGGTATACGGCATGGAGGCTGTTTTACCTATCGAGGTCCAGATTCCCTCCTTGAGAATCATGAAAGATGCTAGTTTGAGTGAAGACGATTGGATTCAAACTCGGCTTAATCAACTTAACTTGATTGACAAAAAGTGACTTACTGTTGTTTTCCATGGTCAGGCGTATCAAAAACGTATGATCAAGGCCTTCAATAAGAAAGTCAAGAGACAAGTATATCAAGTCAGGGACCTTGTAATCAAGAAAATAATCTTGCCGCAAAGTGATCCCAGGGGCAAATGGACTCCTACTTACGAAGGACCGTTTGTGATCAAAAACATCTTTTATGGTGGGGCAATGATTCTGACCACCATGGACGGCGATGAATTGCCGCACCCTGCAAACGCAGACATAGTCAAAAGATACTACGCATAAAACGACCCGACAAGTTGAAAACCTGAAAGGGCGACTTGGGCAAAAATGGGCATCCCGGTGAATCGAAAACCCAAAAGGGCGGTTCAGGCAAAAATTAGGGATAAATAAAAAAAATCTATACACCCGGCAAGTTGAAAACCCGAAAGGGCGACTTGGGCAAAAAAGGGTTTCCCAGTGGATCGAAAACCCGAAAGGGCGGTCCAAGCAAAAGTTAGGGAATTAAAGTGTATGACTATGTCTCGTCGGATCACTTTAAGGATAATCTCTTCACGGACAAGCTCCAAGCTTCTGATCAATCCAATCATCTGCGAATGAAGCGACGAATGGACAAGATACTCAGAGTTGTGAAAGCTATAGCAGAATGGGAACCCCATGGAATTGTTACACATAGCCATCTTTCTTTGTATAAATTTTTCTCATTTTTATGATAACATTCTCTTACTAGGATGTTTGTCTCCTTTGTACAAAAATACTTACAAAGTTAATACAAAGATACTTCAAAGTGTAGAAATTTGCTTGCCTTTTCTTTCTTTTTACACTTATGTTTTATTTGAAAACGTCCAATGATTTGTTAAATGAGCATATGCATTTGAATATAATCCCTGCTTACAAATAAAACAGAATGAGAAAGGATAATTAATGATAGGTTGAAAGTATAGGAAGACGTCTTTATGCTATTCCGAAGGAAATCCCCTACAGTGTGTCATTCAAATCCTCAACAAGAGCTAAAACCTTGAAATACATATCCCCATCGGAGTTAAGTTTCAAAAATTCCATCAGAGCCAAGTTTCCAAACTCCTAATCCCCAGCGGAGCCAGAAAACTTCAAATCTTAAACCCCGGTGGAATACTATCCAACTTCCTCCGATTCCCGGGTAGATTGGCACACAACCCGATCTTTCGAAAAATTCTCCAACAGGATAAACAATTCCCCTCAGAGTTATTTCTCGGTAGAACAAATATTCTTGTTCCCGTCTCTCCAGTTGAAGCCTCCCAGGTTTTGATTCCCCAGTAGAGATTGTCGGAGTCGTCCTCATTTCCCCAGGAAATTCATGAAGGATTCTCAATTCCCCATAAGTCACCAAGGATTTTCAATCCTCAACAGTAGACCAAAGGACATTCTCAGTCTCAACAATCAAAGGTTTTGAATCTCCAACAGCAGTCAAGGGTTTATTTTCCCCAGCAGCAGTCAAAGATTTCATTATCTCCAGTCATCAAGGATTTATTTTCCTCAGCAAGACAGCTAATCAACTTACATGCGCATATATTACATTCATATATCGTAAACATTGATAAAACATATTTATTGCATCATATATTTCATTCAACATAACTTTGTGTTTTCAGCTAACATTTTACCCTTTTCAGGATAAGATTAAAATCTATCTTTAACAAATACTCAAAAATCTCAAATACAGTATGGATACACCCCAGACACGGAAGTCATTCTATCTCTCATTCAGATTCAACTATCAACTTCAAGTTCAGATACACTCCCGATACGAAAGTCATTCTATCACTTGTCCAGATCCTAGTTACAGTACGGATACACTTCAGACACGGAAGTCATTCTGCTACTCATACAGATCTCAACTTCAGATACAGTCCAGATATGCTCCAGACACGGTTGCCATTCTGTCACTCATTCAAACCTATTCCCCAGCCCATAGATACTCCAGACACTGATGTCTTTTTGTCACTTATTCAGATTTCAGATTTCGGATACAATACAGATACACTCCAGACACGACAGTCATTCTGATATTCGTTTAAGAATCAAATACAGTTACAGCTTGGATACATTCCAGACACGGACGCCATTCCATTTCTCATACAGATCCAATATCCAGATATAACTCAGATACGTTCCAGATACGGATACCATTCTGATGTTCATTCTATTGATATTCAACAAAAACTTTGGATGGCATCTCTAAGCCCATCTCCAGAAAGACTCTATCATCTCCAAATGGCATCTTTAAGCCCATTTCCTCAACCTGCATTTTGACGAGTGCAAATTTACGGGCACTCTAGTGTCCAATCTTCTTTTACCTTCGAGTCACGAAAGGCAAACTCGCCAATCTAATTCTTCAGGGTCAAGAAGATTGAACAGGGGAAGTTTTTGTACCCCAAAATTTTCCCTCTCATTCTATCAAGATTCCCCCTCACAAAGCTCCTTGAACCCCAGGCAGGATTAGGGTTTTGCACTGCCCAAGACATTTCCTTGCACTGTTGACCTAAATTAGGGTTTGAGTTTGCACAGGGATTTTTGGACTTCTAATGCTCAAAGTGACTTTCACATTTCATGTTAGACTCATAAGTTTGTCCATACCAAGTTTCAAGCCTTGAATCAAATTTTTACCCAGTCAATTGGACAGTTGACCTAGAAATCAGCTGTATTGGGGAAAAAGTCAATTGTGGCCAATTTACAGTCAAACCTCATAAATTTTGACCCACATCAACATTATGAACTCATATGAATTATTTTATCAAGTTTGGACTACAACTCCTCAAGAAATTTGATCAGATCATCAAAAGGGCAAAATGGTCATTTTTAGGGTTTTGACTGTGCAAAGGCAATTTCTGACTTTTTGACCTAGCCAATGGCAAATTGGGTTCAACCATGGACTCAAGGACTCAAGGACATCATCTTTACCTATTCACAAGGTTCAAAGGATCTCAATTGCATTGGATTGACAGATGAATTTTTCAGTCAACTGATCAAATTTTGACTGTACACTGAAAAGTCAAACTTTGACTTTTTGGTCAAAATCAAGTACCAAGGGTAATTTTTCATCAAAATGTGTCAAAACATGAAACTTATTCATCAAGAAACCCATTTTTGCAAATTAGGGTTTAAAGTTGAAAATTTTCATAACTTAGAATTTTTCTAAGTTATGAAATTTTCTTAATTTTTCCTAACTTTGTCCAACATTTTCACCATGATGCATTTGGATTCAAAAAAAACTTCCAACGTTAAAGTTTTATTCCTCCACAAAGTCTACAACTTTGATTCACAAAGTTTTCCCAAAAGAAGCTTGGATCTCAAGTTATGATTTTTGGAACAAGGGTCCCTAAAACTTTTAACTTAGTGAAATTTTGCCCTGGTTTAGGCTGGATTTTGACCTATCTTCATGGCCATTTTTCACATAGTTCCACTTGGAATCTCAAATTGAATTTCAAATATGGATTGTATAGCATGTAGCAATCTTTCCAAAATGTCCAATAACTCTCCAAACACATTTGTGGTTAGGGAGAATCAAAGGCTTGAAGTTGGTAAAAACTCACTTTTCATCCATGGCATGTTCATTGTGATACAAGTTGCAAATTCAATTCAGCTTGCTTTGCACTAGATTACAGGCCTCAAAACCATTCCAAACTCAATAATTAAATGCAAAACCATTGGTCTAAGGCATTGTTTTGGTCATTAGGGCATTGCATACAAGATTAATCCCTAAATGGTAAAAGGTACATTACCATTTTTGCAAAAGTATGCTTTATGTCAAAACCACAATCTTTGAGCATTGGTCCAGATCTTATGCAGAAAATCAAATCCACAAATTGAAGGGGCCAAGAGCAGAGGGTGAAAGCATATGGATAGCATGTACAGGCCTGTTTCACATCACTTCACACACTTTGCTTCATAACCAAGAAATTTGTCCAAAACACAAAAACTTGAACATCAGCAAAAACCAACTTGTGCAAACATTAGAGACATCTTTCTCACACCCCTTTGAGCCAGAAACACGACCCTTTGATCCCTCAAACATCCCATAGCTCAAAATCACCTTCAATTGGCAAAATAGGGCAGCATCTGCAACTTGAGTTATATCTCACTTTTTGCTCGTGCGTTTTGCCCCAAGTTGGTTCAAACATCTTCCACATAACTCATCCAAGCTATCCCAAATCTTAAACACCAATTGTAACTCCATTTACAGGATTTGCCATTTTCATTTTGAGCTTGTGCAGGTTGAGTTTTGTAGGCTTGTTCAAGCATATTCAAGGCAAGCAGGGTATTGGAGAAGGTCAAGTGAAGTTCAAGCAAGCTCCCAGACATCTCAAGCCTTGTTGAAAAGCTCCACATTGCCATACACGAAGTCAGCTGAAACAGGTTTTTATCAACTTCCTATCTCTCTATTTAGGAACATTTAGACTTAGGTTTGTGAATAAGAAATGTAGTATTCATAGCCATGAAGCTGTACATATGCTCAGTTTTCATTTTTATTAAGCATGCTAAGAGAATTTGGTCCATGAACATACTGAAAAAATTAGGTTAGGATATGGGGCCAGAGAAATTCTCTCTGGTCTTTGAGAGTTAGGACAAGTTTTTTATATAGTTGAATTCGTCTTGATGAGCTCTACAACTTTGATGTTATGTATTTTTGCAATAGAGCTCGTATGCAGGATATTCGTGTTTGGTACAGGCGCGCGCGTTTTTGAAAGTCAGAGGTTGAAGATGAAGTGTGGTGGGCTGGGCTTGGTCCTGGCTCACTATTGACACCCCCCCCCCCCCCTTTACTTTTTGCACCCCCCTGGCCCATTTCTTCATACTTTTGTATTTTTCCATTTTATTTTCATTTTTGATTTTGTTTTCTTATTTTCTAAATATAAAAATACTCAAAAAATATTTTTATAATTTTTTACATTTATTTTATATTTTATTTTATTTCTTTCTAACATAAAAACAATTTAGTTAGTATATATTTTGTTTATTGAATACTTAAAAATAATATATAAATCATACTTTTATTTTATTTTTTTATTTCATTCACACTAAAAAATAATGTTCTAATATATTTTATTTTTTGCATTTTTTTTTTACATATTTATATATATATATATATATATATATATATATATATATATATATATATATATATATATATATATATATATATATATATATATATATATATATATATATATATATATATATATATATATATATATATATATATATATATATATATATATATATATATATATATATATATATATATATATATATATATATATATATATATATATATATATATATATATATATATATATATATATACTTTTATTTTTTTTAGATACTTTAGAATAAAAACATAAAAACATTACACTTTTTTTTTATTATTATTTATCCTTAAAAAAAATACTTTTTCTAAATATATTTTATTTTTTAGTATATATACTATTTATTTTATTATATATGAATAATATAGCCAATATATTTATTTTCTTAAAGAAAATTAGGGTTTACCCTTAATAAAAAAATAATAATAATATTTTCTTTTATTTATTTATTTCCTTTTTTGCATTAAATATTTTTACATACATGGAAAATAAACATAAACTTTTTTGCATATTCATATATTTTGTATATTTATTTTATTTATTTATTTAAATATTGTTCATTTGTTATTCATGCCATTTGATTCAATTTGGATGTAATACTAAAACTAGGGTTTTAATTTCTTGTCAAATAATCCTCATTCAAAAATTGTACCCCCATCCCCATAATCTTGTTGTAATAGTGGTAGATTTATTTTTACGCATTTTACGCTTTCAATTATGCCATGATTAAAGATTAGGGTTTGTATGCAAAATTCCAAAATCGACAAGTAGCTTGACCTAATACAAAGATAAAAATGCATGAAAATCAATACACAATGCACACTTGCACCCCTAGGGTTACAATCCACTTGTTGCCTTTAAAATGGGCCATGTTATGCATGTTGGATACTTTTGCAAAACAAAAGATCATAGTCCCTCGATGACACTATCTTGGTTGCCTATACAAAATGATCTAGCCCCTCGGAAAATTGCCAAAAATACTTAACACAATTTCTATCATGGTTTATATGATGACCCGCGCCTGTCCCGTTTAACATCCTAATACAAGGTTGTTTACCAAATGCAATGGTAAAACAACACTGTCAAAAGGGTTAAAAACATATAGGAAAGATCTTTGAGTAAAATAGGGTAGATAACTCTTAGTTACTTGATCAAAACTTACAAAAACATCCTTGCTATTTTCAAACACACTTCACAACACATTTCAAAATATTTCCCAAATCAAACTTTCAAAACATTGAAACATCTTTTCAAAAGACATACATCTTTGTATACATTCAAACAAGAATCATTACAAAGGTTGCCACAATGATGGCCTCTTTTTAAAACATCTTTCAAAACCACACACAAAGCACCATTTCAAACAATTGAAAAGCAAAAGCAAGTGATCTAAACAAGTAACTAAGAGCCCATGGATAACCATGGATGAAAAGGGTGCTTGCACCTTCCCTTTTCATAATCTACTCCCCGAACCCAAGAAAACATCTCAAAGGTCTTTCCTGTGCTTTTTGACCTTTCCTTAGGATAAAATAAAAAGTCGGTGGCGACTCTTGCTAAACTGAAACATTTGTGAACACAAACGCAAAACCTCAAGTCAGTTCTCCCATCGTATCACAGTTGTGTTATGGAGCAACTGCGGGTCTTGGTATCACTACATTATTTATCGTTTGACGGTGTTCAGATCTACTTTGGCCCCTCGGGCTATAGACTGCACTGGCTTCCTTCTTACCAGCGAAAGGCTTCTTTGTTGAACTCAAGGAGGCATCCTTCTGTATTTTACCACTCCGAATTCCAGCTTCTACTCTTTCTCCAGTTAAAATCAGCTCGGTGAAACCAGATGACGAGTTGTCGATTAAGTGTTTGAAAAATGGACCTGATAGCATTCCTAGAAACATATCAACCAACTCCCTATCAGACAAAGGGGGTTGAATTCTCCCAGCCAAGTCTCTCCATTTTTTAGCATAATCTTTAAAACCTTCACCTGCATCCATGGACATACTCTGAAGTTGAGTCGAGTGGGAGCAAGGTCGGCATTATACTGATATTGCTTGTAGAAAGCAGCAGCAAGATCTTCCCAGTTTCGGACACTGGCTCCCTCCAACTGGTAGAACCATTCAAGCTGAGTCCTTGACATACTATCTCGAAAGAAATGCACCCATAAATTTCTATCAGTGGTGTGGGGTTGGATTTTTCTGACATAAGAGCGGAGATGGAGTTTTGGGCAGGACACTCCATCATACTTGGCAAAAACCGGAGCTTTGAACTTTTGTGGGATGACCACTCCCGACACCAAACCCAATTCTTCAAAATCCAACCCAGATATCCTCTGAACTTCCATGGCACTCAGTCGATCCTCTAAATGTTTGTATCTATCCTCAGTAGGAGAATATTGCTCATCGTTATAATCAGTATCATTGTCAGAGGTTGTAGGACTAGGGTCCTTTTCCCCTTCTTGATTCTCCCCTTCCTTGGATGAAGAGGTCAGATTGGTTTGTTGCTTCAACCTTTCTCCAAACCTTCTGCCCATATTTAGAATACCGACAACCTTCTTCTTCTTCTTCTCTTTCAGAATGAGGGCTTTCAGATCCTCTTGCCCTTTTGCCAGACTGATGAACATTTGTTGGAACTGGGCGTTTTGTGCCTGAAGATCTTTGATGACTTGATCGGAAGACATTTCTGCTGAAATAAACAACGAAGAAGATGAGAAACCTGTAGTGGTACCTGTAATGATGTGAATGATAATGGGATGTGCATGTAATGATTTCAAAGACTTCGGGAAATTTAAATTTGCAAACCAAAATAAACAAAAACTTTATTAGCTTAAATTTGAAGGTTCAAAATACCTTTAAGGAGTTACAAATAAGTAAATAAAACAAATATAAAACTAGAAAAGAAAAATCAAAAGTCCCATGGACGCTTTCTCTTTGTGCTGATATAATCATTGAGCACTCTTTCTTCCTGGAGATGCCTGGTGAGTTTAAAACCTTCCTCTCTTGATTATGGAACTGTTCTCTGTAAGTATCCCTGTTGTACCCCAAAATTTTCCCTCTTTTCATACACGCATATTATTGTTTTTATGGTTATGGAATAAAAGTATATTTATCAAGCTTCTTCAGGTTACAAGTGACGTTTATTTCGTCAATGGATATTCTCAGAGTATTTTCCGTGCTGAAGATCGGTTCACCGTTTTACAACGATTCGGGGTTCAAAGATTCACAAGTCCAACCCGGCGCGTCATATTTAGTTGTTCTTTCGCCAAGATATCTCTGATAATGTATTCTCAAATTCAGGTTTGGCTCAAGAGTCAATTCTTTAAAGAAGGTATCCGAATGTGTGAGTTTTCTCGAAGAAATATGGTGAAAAAGCGTGCTGAAAGTGCAGTTTTTACGTGCTAAAAAATTCATAACTTGAAGATCGTGGCTCGTTTTGAACCTGTTCCGGTGACCAAAATTTCGTCTTGACGTCATCTATGTTTTCATCTCTCACGGCTGGAAGCCAATTTCAATCAGAAGTCTTCAAAAATGTGGATTTATCAAGTATTTTCGTACAGAAAATTTGTGACAGAAATTTATTTGCGTCATGTTCAGAAAATCATAACTTGGTCTATTTTCATCGTATCGAGCTGGTTCCGGCGCCCAAATTGAGTTTGCTACGTTTTCACAGGAGGTATCAAGTTTGAACGGTATTCAAAAGGCCTTCGTTTTTTGCTCATAATGCGTGTGACGCGCCGAAAATCCTGAATGCTGAATATTATTTCATCTGGGCCGAAACTTCGAAAATTCATAACTCGGTCAATTTTTATCGGATTGGGCCCATCTTTTTACACAAGGTCACTGACTCAGAGATCTACAACTTTTATTCAAAAGTCGAGACCGAATTATGCTCCGATCAATACCAGTTTTTTATTGAAGAACGTGTCAGAGTCGACACTGGAGTCTAAAATAAGTTTGTCTGAGCTGAAACTTCAAAAATTCATAACTAATTCACCGTTTATCCGATTGAGCTCATTTTCGGATAGGAGTTAGTTCTCGATGTCGGCTACATTTTGTTTTCACTATTCAACTTCAAAAATTGCACTTAAGCCCCTGCGATTTATCCTGGAACGTGACGAACTCAAGTGAACATTGGAGGCCCAATTGCACATTCAAAGCCCATTTTTTCTCTCTAATTTCTATTATATAATCCCATTCTTTTCACACAAACAGGGGGAGAAAAAATTCACCTTTTCCACAATGCTGTCAGAATATCAAATTCTTTCAGGAACCCTAAAACCTTGAAATCCTTATTACAAATCCCCCTCTCACTACAAACAAGTCATCCCGGTTACAAACCAATATCTCACTAATTCTCCAGTAAGGGCAAGGCTGGCTTGATCTCCATGATCAAAAGGGAATAAAAGAATTCATATCACTACTTCTCCAGTAAGGGTAAGGCTGGTTTGATCTTCATGATCAAAAGGTTATAATCATTCATACATGCCATATCGGTTTTAACATTAAATTTTTTCATATATTGCCTTTATTTGTATTTCACGATTTGCAGTAATTTATTTAATGTGTTCATGAGATTCAACACTGCAGATTTAGACAGGATCTCATGCAGGTTCATTACAAAACGTTGAGGCCAAAACACAAATGGTCAAAACAGAAAAACTTACACATGATACTAATGCATGATGAGGCAGACATCCTGAGAAGGTTAAGGAACATTGAGACCAAAACACAAATGGCCAAAACAGAACAACTTACATATGACACCAATACATGACGAAGTAGACATCCTGAGAAGGTTAAGGAACGTTGAGGCCAAAACACAAATGACCAAAACAGAACAACTTACACATGACACCAATACATGGCGAGGCAGACATCCTAAGAAGGTTAAGGGCGTGGGTTCAACAACCACCCCTATTGGTTTTGATTTTCTTCCTTTCTATTTACCCTTTTATCTATTTTTATTCTTTCCGTTTAAAATCTTTTTTTCATAAACCTTAACATTTTTCACAAACCTTTGATTTTTTGTAATAAACTCGAACAATTAATTTTAGGTTTTAATTTAATTTTAGGTAACTTTAATTGTTTTGTACATAATTAAAATTAATTTGAACAAATAGGTTTTATTTCTAATTTAATTATATTTTCTTTTTTCCTAAAAATAATCAAAAACCAAAAATAGGTCACTTTAATTATTTTCATTAATTAATTTAATCACTAATTAATTTTGTCACTTAATTTAGAAAAAAACTTAATTCTTTTATTAAAAACAACAAAAAACAAGTTTTCTTTTAATTAGGTTAGAAGGGTCAAAACCCTATTTTTCTTCCCGATCTTAATTTTTCTCTCGCGCTTTATTTTTATTATTTATCATATTGATGTAACTGCCTACGGTTTGTAATAGTTTAATTAGGACATTTATTTACATTTATCGCTTTAATTTCAAAGGGTTTGTTTTTGGCTATGTAAATACCCGAAGCCTTGTAATAGCTTAGCTTACTTTCTGCATTTTAATTCTGCAAACTATAAACTGCTTAGATGTATGGCTAATAGGATTGTATGGAAAGAATGTATGGAAAATTAAAATGGTAGATCACCTAATATGCAAAGATTAAATAATTGAAATCGAACATATGCACATGCGCACTCCTAGAGTACACTCCCACTTGGTTGCCTTCGGTAAACAGTCATTGAGTATAGGATGCTTTAGTGGTCGTCCTTTTGTCCAAAGATCAAAGTTGTCTCGGAAAAGTTGCCTCGGATATTATTGCCTCGGATAATTGATCTAAGACATTAGGATTATTACTAAGACGTCCTAACATTGCTTTAGTGATCGTATGTCCCTTTTCGAATTGACCCTCAAAACTCCAATGACGGTGTTACCTACTCACTAATAGTGAGATAGCGTTGTTTAAAAGAAACAAGCATAAAACGATTCTTTTTTTGAGTAAATAGATTAGCTCTTAAGTACTTGCTCAAACAAAACAAAACCTTTTTTTTCACACTTACACTCTTTTACAAACAAGTTTTCAAAAACACTTCATTACACTCTTGAAGACAGACGCAAGAGTTAAATCGAAGTTAAAACAAACTTTTCAAAACCCACAAACACAAAGAAAACAATTTTGAAAATGATGAGCAAGTACCTAAGAGCCCGTAGATAACTACGGATAGAAAGGGTGCTAATACCTTCCCTTTCTATAAATCTACCCCGTACTCAGAAATATCTCGAAAAAGGAATTTTTTTGTGCTTTTTTCCTTTCCTTGTTGGATAAAATAAAAGTCGGTGGCGACTCTTGCTTACCGCGACATTTTGCAAACACAAACACAAAACGCAAATCAACATTCCAAAAACAGTCTGGTTCTGGCCACCGTATCACAATCTCGCTCATTCTTCAGCTGAATCTAAGACCTCTGTAACTCCCCAAGATCAGTGGGCATGTAAGGATAGAGAACCGTGTAAGGAATGCCTTCTTCAGTAGTGGGCTCCACAATCACTGGTAATACGGCCACATAAGGCATCATAAGCTTCTGGGCACGAGCTCGTACCCATTGGAGGTAAGGCTCCATAAGAATGGAAGTCTTTGGTCCCAAATCTTTGGCGTCAGATCTGTTTACCATGCCCTAAGCTCGTATGAACCTCCGGCGATACTCATTAACATCATCCTCATAGTTGAATACAATGCCCTCAATAAGTAACTCATGGGGACCATCCCTTCGAGCATGACCAAATTTTTGCAAAGCTAGACAAGGATTGTAAGTTATACCCCCTCTGATACCAAGTAATGGGACATTAGGGTACTCCCCACAGCGGTCAATAATAGCAATGTCTTCCATAGCTCGAGAACACCAAAGAATATTCGTATGAGCGAGTGACATTATCCTTTGCGACCAACCCAAACCTTCTTCGTTCTTCGGTACAGACTTAGGGAGGTGAGAAATAAACCACCTCAACAGTAACGGCATGCAGCACATAAGAGTCCCTCTTCTCTTCATGGTACGAGTATGGAGAGTGTGCAAAATATCTCCAAGCAAGGTAGGCACAGGGTTGCGAGAAAGGAAAATCTTGATAGCATTCACATCTATGAAGGAGTCCGGATTAGGGAAGAGAACTAAACCATAGATAAGAAGAGCCAAGACCTCCTCAAAAGCCTGAAAATCCATATCATCTCAAAATAGTTGAGCCTTGTCTATCAGAAATTTAACTAGAAAACCCTCGACTCCGCTTCGAGTTTCCGAATTGGATACCACGTCGGCCCGTTTCAAATGCAAAGCTGAGGCAATGACTTCTACTTAGGAACTCCTTCTATACCTGTGAAGGGTACCTGTTCAAGAATGGGAATGCCCAATAGCTGAGAGAATTCTTCCAAGGTGGGTACCAACTGATAATCTGGAAAGGTGAAGCAGTGATGCTTGGGATCGAAGAACTGAAAAAAATACACTCATCATCTGTTCATCAAAGTTTTAAGTAACCAGGCTGAGAAGTTGACCGTGTCTCTTAATGAAAGTAGAAGTTTCAGAAACTCTTGATATCAGCTCTTTGAGTTGGGAAGGTATCTTCACAAAGTTGATTCGGATAGTATTTCTACGCACGGAAGCCATAATCTGCAAAACAGAACAAAGATAAATTTCCTTGGTCTTTGAAATGGTTAGTGTAATGAAGCATGAATGCCATGTTATGATGTATGATGTCATGATAAACCACAGGTATAGCAAACACAGGTATTGCAAACACAGTCAAATCACACAAAGCCCTTAGGTTTAAGGATTGCATGAGGTCAAAGGTAATACCCTCTTGAAGTTAAGTTGGTTTCAAACATGTCCTAGAAAAGTAACCGGGTTCTAGAGGATCTCAATATCACTGACCATCCTTTATCGGTCATGGTTTCATCTCACGCAATCTTTTCTTGCGGCCGAAATATTCTGAAAGTATGATCTCAATTAGTGTAGCATCGAGTATCAACCAATCCTCAGCTCTACACCAAGGCCGGCTATCTTGCTACTTTCTAATGGCCAAGTTGTTCAACTAAGGTTCTAAGGTTCGTTAGTGCTTCACGACACCATGAAATGGCCCCATATTCTCCTCGTTTCACCACAAGGGATACCGGTACCAACCAAAGTGCCACACCAATGTAGCTACTGCTTCAACCGTATCGGTCTATGTTGTACAGTTCCCTCATAGTCTATTGCTACTTACCTAATGAGTGCCCCCAGATCCGGGTATAGGATCTATAGTAACCCCAAACAAAACCCTCAAAAATAAAGCAAACAAAGCAATCAAGAGAAGCAATCTTAATGACCTAGATCCTAAGGTATACCCCACTTATAAGTCCCCAGCAGAGTCGTCAGTTCTGTGATACGGTGGCAGAACCGACTATTTTTACTGGTTTGCGTTTTGCATTTTTTTGTTTGCAAAATGTCGCGGTAAGCAAGAGTCGCCACCGACTTTTATTTCATCCAACCGGAAAGGAAAAAAGTACAGAAAAAAATCTTTTTTCGAGATTTTGAGTACGGGAGGTAGATTATAGAAAGGGAAGGTGTTAGCACCCTTTCTATCCATGGTTTTCCATGGGCTCTTAGGTACTTGCTCATTTTTAAATTGCTTGTGTTTGTGTTCTTGTTTTTGAAAAATGTTTTACTTTGTGATAACCCTTGTATCAGTCCTCAAGGGTGTGATGAAGTTGTTTTGAACATTTGTTTGAAAAGCGTAAGTGTGAAAAGTTTTGATTTGAGCAAGTACCTACTAGCATCTACCCACTCGGGAAAAAAAGATCGTTTCTATTCTTGTTTCCTTTAGACAGCGTTATCCTACTATTGAGAAATAGGTAGCACCGTCGTTGGAATTTGTAAGGGTCAATTTGAAAGGGGCGTACGGTCACTAAAGCAATATTAGGACACCTTAGTAGTAACCCTAGAGTCTTAAGATCTTTTTCGAGGCAACATTTCTGAGGCAACAATTCTGAGGCAACATCTCCGAGGCAACATTTGATCTTTTTAGATGGGACGGTGACCACTAAGACACCCTATGCTTAATGATCGTTTACCGAAGGAAACCGAAGTGAGAGTATACCCTAAGAGTGAATATGTGCGAGTGATTTATTTTCAGTTGTATTATCTTTGCACATTAGGATTTTCTAACCATTTTAATTTTGTCATGCATTCTTGCCATACAATCCTAAACATACATCTAACAGTTAAGAGTTTTGCGGAAAGTAAAAGCGGAAAAAATAACCTACGCTTATTACATGGCTTTTACAATTACATAATTGTCGTTGACAGTAAATAAAGTTGCGGAAATTTAAAAAAAAAACCTAATTAAAATTATTACATCCTCAAAACAGTTACAAAAATAATAAAAGAATTAAATGCGCGCGGTAAGTTAAATGCGAGGCGATTAGGGTTTTGACATTTTGACTAACCCTACTTGCGATTGATTAAAGAAAAAATGTTTTTTTGTCATGTTTTATTATTTGAGAAAATAATGGAGAATTAAATTAAAAGAAAATCCTCAGTCTTAATTTATATTAATTTTTGAAAATAAATTAATTAATCATAAACAACCTATTTTTGTATTTTTGTTTTATTTGAGAAAAAAGAGAAAAATTAAATCAAGAGCTAACCTAATTTCCTAATTTAATTTTAATTGTAAAAAATACAAATTAAAGTTACCCTAATTTAAATATTTAATCTAATTAATTAACAAAATTAAATTTAATAAGAAAACAACTAAATCTAATTTTTTTTTACTTTTTTTATTTTTATGATTTAATTAAAACTGATTTTAAAAATAAAATGATTAAACAAAATAAAAAATAAAAAGAAGTTGAGAATTGGGCCTTTGTTGAATAGCAATGCTGGGGGTGTCAATCTGGATATCTTTGGCCCATTAAGCTCCCAAGCCCAGTCAACGTTGGATCTGGTGTAGTGTTGACTTTGTGGTCCATCCTACTCCTTCCTTGCAGGCGTTGGATCTTGGATGAAGATGGATCTGATGGTCAGATCTTGAGTTGTATGGTGGATGGTTGGGAATATGGTGCACCTGATCATATGAGAAAAAATAATAGAAAGCAAATGTTGGGACCTGGGATCGAACCCAGGTCCTTATGCTCGCCTCCAGTGATGCTTTGCCAGCTGCGCTACCATGTTCTTTTGTTCATATAATAGAAACAAAACAATATAAGCAAAATAAATAATGGATTCAGAAAATGCGCGCAAAATTTAAACCAGCCATTCATGGGCTGCCACGCATCTCCTTCTTCGTTGCAACCGTCGTTTTAGAAAAAAGGACTTTTACCTATAGACATCCACTGTAGGTATAACCCTGCATATTTCAAAAATGTTGTACACGCAAGATAAATGAAAGGTAATGGTACCAATCAACTCGTCTCATCCTCACGAGCATCATGGTACCTGATTCAAGGCCCAATTGTTCCTGCATCAAGAAACCCTAAACAAGAACATAAAAACCCTAACAATGGCAGGTGCGTGTATAAGCTTCAAAAATGCAATTAAGCCATCCAGTTAGCTTGTAAACATGATAATAATCACAAATATGACAATCAAAGGTGCTAATGATGTGTAAATTGTAATAATCAAATTTGAAAAGGCTCGCAAACCGTGTGAGGTGTAGAGACGAATTCTAGGCGCTTCATACCTTGCAAATGGTTGATATGGCTTCAGTGCACGCCCAGGATGTGATGGCTGGCCTTGAATTGCTCTGAAAGGTCCTCTAGACTGAAAACTGAACCTCACTTTTTGTCAAGATTTTTGAATTTGCCTTTGCCTTTTCACGACTGTAACCCTTGTATTTTTTATCTGGAATTGTTCACTATATAACCTAGAGTGAATTAGGTTAACAAACGTGGACTAAATCTTTGCATTTATCCAAGATTTGATTTGATTTGCAAGCTATATGATATGTTGCTATTTTGAGCCAAATCATGCCTTTCTTGTACCAATTGACCTTGATTCATTTTGATCTTATTAACTCAGCATATCTCGATTGCCAATCTGTCAAAAAACAAATCAAATCATATCTTTGTTAATTTTAATCATTTATTTGATTTAATTCACTTTTTAATTAATGAAAAATCAAAATAAATTGAAAAATGAAGCACATAATGGGTGAGTGAACATTTGAGTCGTGGACCACATTATAATTGATGTGCAAGCATAAATAGTTGGGCCCATTTAGCAAAAAAATGCAAATTTGAGCACATTTGACTTTTGGCAATTTTGCAAAAATGGTCAACTTGGCCAATGCATAACTCTCTCAATTTTGACCCTAGAGAGGTGTTCTTGGACTTTTTAGAAAGCTTAGGATGTCATCTACACAACCCTTTTGGTATCATCTCAATTGAGTCTTCCATGTTCATGTATGAAGCTTTGACCCAAAAGGTGTTTTTGTTGACTTTTCAAAAGGACCTATAATGTCAAAATTCATATCTTTTTGTGAGTGCATATTATGGACTTGGAAGCTGAATATTAATTGTAGGGAATTGCATCCTCTTCAAAATGAGCTTTCGATGGGTCATTTCTGATAAAGTATGAGGAAGTTATGCTTGATCAAAATTGAGTTGACTTTTTATATAAAACCCTAATTTAGCAACTTTTGGGTTTTGATGAATTGTGAGAAATCCTTGAGGAATCATTATCAACCCTTGATCAAATGATGTATAATACTTAAAAATGAGGATGTTGACCTAAAATATTGAAGTTTGACTGTTTGTGGGCCACAGTTGACTTTTGACCTAGTACAGTTGATTTTCAGGCATTTGAGCAATTGACTGAGCAAACTTCTTCTGCAAGGCTTGAAACTTGACATGGATGATATTGAGAACATATTATGATAATGGTGAGAATTTAAGTCCTTTGTGGTTCACACATCTTGATGAAGATGGAAACCTTAATTTGAGGTATACTGCCTTAGGAGAGAGTTTGTCTGGTCAATTCTTGAACTTCCTTGAGCAATTTGGGGACCTCACTTGCCATGTGTTGAGAAATATGGGAGGGCAAATTTTGGGGTACATTACATATGCAATGATTTCTTGGAAATTGGAGATTTAAATTTGCTTTAGACCAAAAAAGGAACACACGTTATATTAATAAATCAAAGTTTGAGTACATCATTCCTCTTTTGGGCTTACAAAGAAATACAAAAACTCTAAGATAAAAAAGTTGAACACATCCTCTTTGGTGTGACATAGGCGCTCAGGCTCCGCTCCTCATGAAGTTTCTTAGTGATTTCCAAAACCTTCTTCTCGCTGGCGTAGAATTGGGCCTCTAAAGTGTCTCGCTCCCCCTTAAGTTGTATCAAATCCCTTTGTAAGTCTTCAAGAGAGGTGGGCATGTCAGGATGCAAGCTAGTGTATAGAACATCTCCTTCCACAACAGGCTCTATGATCACCGTGAGAATGGAGGGGTAAGGCATTATAAGACTTTGAGCACGAGCTCGTACCCATTTGAGGTAAGGCTCAAGAGGGATGGAATTATTATGCCCCAATGTCTTTCTATCTACCTTGTTCAACATCCTCCAAGCTCCGATAAATCTCTAGAGGTGACCTTAATCGTCGTTCTCATAGTCAAATACAAAACCTTGAATGAGCATCTCATATGGGCCATCCCTTCGGGCGTAACCAAACTGTCTTAAGGCTAAACAGGGGTTGTAGGTGATACCTCCTCTAATTCCAAGCAAAGGGACATTAGCGAATTCTCTACAACGGTCGACAATAGTAACATTCTCTATAGATCGGGAACACCAATGAATGTCTGAATGTTTGAGTGTTATCAACCTATGTGACAACCTTGAACCTTGCTCGTTCTTTAATACAGATTAGGGAAGATGCGAAATAAACCATCTTTCCAAGAGAGGAGTACAACACATAAGGATACCTCTTTTCCTCATAGTGCGAGTGTGAAAAGAATGTAGGATATCTCCTAGCAAAGTAGGCACCGGGTTACGAGACATGAAGATTTTTACGGTGTTCACATCTATGAGTTGGTCAGGATTTGGAAACAAAATCATCCCATAGATGAGGAGAGCCACAATTTCCTCAAAAGCTTGTAAATCCAAAGAGTTCCAACAGGTTTGGGCTTTCTCAAACAAGAACTTTGCTAGGAAACCTTTGACACCACTCCTTGTCTCCTAATTAGTTGTGATATCATAAGGTTGCAAGTGTAGAGCTTGAGCAATCTCTCATGGCTTTGGATCTCTTTCTGTACTGTGGAAAGGTAGTTGATTGAGAATAGGAATCTCCAAGAGTTGGGAGAATTCTTCCAAAGTTGGCACAAGTTGATAATCAGGAAATGTGAAGCAATGGTGTAGAGGATCAAAGGACTGGAAGAGCACCTTCATCGTGTCCTCATCAGTGTTGGAGGTAACCAAGTTTAGGAGGCGACCATATCTTTTGGTAAATGGAGAATTTTCAGGAATCCTTGATGCTAACTGTTCTGGACTGGGCCCGACAGGCCCAAAAGCATTGCAAAGGCCTAGTCCAAATGGACTTGCAAGGGCCACGCCGACCAAAGAGTGCGACCGTGCCCGACGGGTAGTCGCAGGCTCGACAGCACACCTCCAGCTCGACATGCCGCGGTCCAGCACCACATCCTGAGGTCCAGCTCGACATTACCTCGAGCACCCCAGCTAGGGCAGACTCAGTCCACTGTTCCCCCAACGATACCCCGAAAAAACCGCGTCTCCGTCCGCCCGCACTTCACGCAGAACATCCAGGAAGGGGACCACGCGCGGGTCCCCACTACACACGTAGAACCTGGCAGTTCCTCCATTGGGCCAAACCTGCCCGGCCCAATGAAGGAACCTTGGCCCAGCGCTGGGGGCTATAAATACCCTCTGTTTCCAAAGGGTCAGGTATTCATCATTCTAACCTTACACTTGCTATTATCTGCTCGTACTCCTACTTACTTCAGCATCGGAGTGCCTTGCAGGTACCCCCCCCCCCCCCCACTTCGTTCAAAAAGCTTTCTGCTCGGAGCCAGCCGCGACGGTCCATTTCTGATCAGGTCAGATCAGTGGCGACGTCTGTGGGAAACTAGCTTCCCCGTCTAACGAACAACTCTAAAGACCAAAGCTCAATTCAACTACCTGTCATGGCTGATCTAGCTCGCGACGAGCAGCACGTCCGTGTCGCCGACACTAATAACGGCACCGCAGACAAGAATGGACACCTCGACAACCCCGGTGATCCCGGCCACAGTACCATTCCTGTGACAACCGCCCCTGGAACTTCCTCCTACAGGGACGGGGCTACTGCATCATCCTCCTCGACCCCTCCAGCACTCGAAGACGACCCGGTAGCTCTCGCTCATTACAGAGCTGCCCGGTTCCATGAAGTCCCAGTTCCCGCCGGGGCAGATGCCGCGACTCAGGCACTGTTCGCGGCCATTAATCAGACAAACTATCTCATCTTCGCCCAAGGAGAAAGATTAAGGGCACTTGAAGATGATCGACGACCCCCGAGGAGGCATCGGAGGCCACATTCTCCACTTCCTCGGGTCACAGAAGTTCGACACCCTTCTCCCCCGCGGAGACACTACAGGGAGAACTCCAGGAGCCCCTCTCCCCGGCCAAAGCAGAGGCGGCCCTACTATGAGAGACAGCCCGCCATCACTGCCGGAGAACCCAGTCGCGACCCGTCAAGGCACGACAAGAGGCACGCCGGGGACGGGCGTGTGACATTCAACCACTGAGCATCACGCTCGAGGGAAACTCAGCACGACCACCATGCCAGACAAAACTACAGGTCCCCATCTCTTTCTCCGGAGAGGAGCGACGAGGATGACCCCCGCGGTCCCCTGTCACAGGCCATCATGGATGCACCCATCCCCCCGGGCATGGAGAAGCCCCCGCATCTGAAGGAGTATGACGGAGTAGCAGACCCGGTCGACCACATCGACGAGTTCGAAGCCATGCTCCACTATCATAATGTCGGGGGGCCCATCAAGTGTCGTCTTTTCCCCACAACTCTCAGGAAGGCGGCCATGGACTGGTATAAAGGACTCGCCCCGGGCTCAATCACGTCGTGGCGGAACCTGAAGAACCAGTTCATCAGTTCCTTCACATCTTCTCGACGCCACCCGAAGATCGAGGCGGCCCTCGAGGCCATCATCCAAAGACAGGATGAAACCTTGAGGGAGTTCATCAACCGCTTCAACCGAGAAGCAATACAGGTCCCCTGCGCGGACCATATGAAAAGATACTTGCTGGAGAGGGGTCTCCTCCCCGGCACAGAATTCAGAAAGGATGTGGGTATTGAGCCACCTCCAACTTTTGATGCCCTCCTCGACAAGGCCCGAGCATACATGGACTACGAGGAGAGGGAAGCTGCCAACAGGGCCCGAGACTCCAGGGCTCGCGGTCCCAACAACAGCAGCAGCTCACGACAAGAGCCTCCTCCCCGACGTACCGGGGAGAAAAGGAAAGAAGATCGACCCCGAGAAGTTCGGGAACAAAGGGGCCCCTCGGGCCGCTTCACCGAGTACACTCCGCTCACAGCTTCCCGCGAGCGCATTTTAGCGGAGTGTGCCAGTACAGATTTTAGAGACGGTGGCGTCAAGCGTCCCCGACCTACTCCCGCCAAGCCAAGGGCGGACAAAAATAAATACTGTCAATACCATAGGAGTCATGGTCATTTGACAGAGGACTGCGTCCACCTCAAGGACGCCATTGAAACCCTCATCAAAGGAGGGAGGCTCGCACAGTACAGGCGAAATGACGCTCCTCGTCGTGACGCCCATGAAACCAAGGAGCCCGAAGAAGACGCCCGACCATCAGACGAGTCGGTGCCTATCCAGACCGCCTTCTCGGTAACCAGGCCCGAAGACTTCGACATTCCCGAGCTCCTGCAAGAGCCGCTGACAACGCACAGCAGATGGGAATACTTTCCTTCCGCCATGGTCATCAACGGGGGCGGGTTCAACGACCTCACCATCAATTTAGATAAGAGGAAGTTGGACGAGCTGGTCGACATAGCTCCCCCGCAAACTGTAACCTTCGAAAGGGTGAAGGGCAGGTCAGAGCCCATCACCTTCTACCTAGAAGAACTCCCCGGCGGAGCTCCGAACGCGGTCATCCCCTTACGGATAAGGGCAAAAATGGCCAATTTTGACGTGCATCGCATCCTGGTCGACAAAGGGAGTTCCGTCGACGTGATGTACAGCCAGCTGTTCCGGACCTTACAACTGGACGACTCACATCTCTCTCCGTATGTGGGGTCGGATCTACAAGGCTTCAACGCCTCGACTTCCAACCCTTGGGGTTATGTCGAGCTCCTGGTTACGTTCGGCGAAGGAATGGCTACGAGACAGGTTAAGGTCCGCTTCCTCGTCATTGACTGCCCGTCTCTATACAACTGCATCTTGGGGAGACCGACACTGGCGGAGCTGACGGCGGTGCCCTCGACCGTCCATCTGAAGATGAAGTTCTACACCAAAAGGGCACGGGTAGCCACCATCCAAGGAGACCTAGCCGCTGCCCGTAGGTGCTTTAATGCTGCTTCTAAGGGACGGGATACCGTCGACGTAGGGACCAGACCCGCCAAGAGGACAAAACAGGAGCCCGACAGGAAAGCGTCCTCCGAGGAAGAAGTCCAGAAGGCCCCACCAAAGGTCGACTCCATAGCCCTTGACACTCGCTTTGATCAGGACGAGCCATCCAGCAACGAGCAAATCCCACTCCGACCAATTCCGGACGGGGATTTTGAACTCGTTCCCCTCGGCACAGACCCGACCAAGGGAGTGAAGATTGGTAAAGACCTCCCCGACTTGGCCAGGAAGCAAATCAAGGCCTGTCTGCGCGAGAATGCTGATCTCTTCGCCTGGAGCGATGTAGAGATGCCCGGACTCGACCCTGAGGTCGCCTGTCACCACCTCTCCATTGATCCAGCCGCCAAGGCCGTAGTACAACGTAGGCGTAGGCAGTCTCCAGAAAAAACGGAGGCTGCTGAAAAAGCTGTAAAAGACCTCCTAGAGGCAAATTTTATTTCTGAAGCCCGGTATTCCACATGGCTGTCAAATGTTGTACTTGTGAAAAAGAATAATGGAAAATGGAGAATGTGTGTTGACTATACCGATCTCAACCGGGCTTGCCCGAAGGATGCTTTTCCCTTACCTAACATAGACATGCTGGTCGACAACTCGGCCGGCTACAAGACTTTGTCGTTCATGGACGCCTACTCGGGCAAGCACCCTCAGACCAACGGGCAAGCCGAAGCCGCGAATAGAGTCATCCTCCGAGGGCTTAAACGTCGGCTCGGCGAAGCCAAGAGAGGATGGGTCGAGGAACTCCACAGCGTCTTGTGGGCATACCGCACCACACCCCACTCAACGACGGGTGAGACACCATTTCAACTGACATATGGCACCGAGGCTGTCATCCCGGTCGAAATCATGGAACCATCCCGACGAACGGAGGACCCCCTCGACGAAGAAATGAACGACGAAGCACTAAGGGATGAACTCGACCTGGTCGAGGAAATCCGATCGGGTGCAGCCCTGCGCGAAGCCACTCTAAAACAACGAGTGGCTCTACGCCACAACGACAAGGTCATCAAGCGCGAGTTCGAAATCGGCAGCCTGGTATTACGCAGGAACCAGAAAGATTCCCGCGAAGGGAAGCTGGCCGCGAACTGGGAAGGACCTTATCGCGTCCACGGCACCACGGGTACCGGGGCGTACTACCTCGAACAACTAGACGGAGAGCCATTACCACGACCCTGGAACGCTGCTAAGCTAAAGCAGTACTACAGTTAGAAACTACCAACACCTGGGACCCTCGACCAACGGCACCCGCGCTCGGTCAACGAGGAAAAACGTCCGACTTCGTATAAAGGCTAAGGTACAAGCCCGACATACAGCCAAATCGCACAGCATCGCACAACAAACGATGACGATCGATAGTGCCCGACGTGGACAGCTATACCGAGCACCACCGTCGTTGTACCCATAAGGCAGAACACCCAGCTCGCGATGGGCAGTTCACGCCAAGGGCGAATAGTCCCTACCGGGCTTCACTCCCGACTGAGCAACTTCGCTCCAAATGCCCGACATGTCGTCAAGAATGACGGGCCATCTAAAAGGGTCAAAGGGAGGTCTCTCCCCTCGAGCACAACACTTAGGTGACTCTGGCCAGCGAAAGAGGGCCGGGCACGTATACAAACGGAAGGCTGGCAGATTCGCTCGCCAAAACACAGCCGCTTACGGGCACGCCTCGAGCCCATGACTTAGGCTAAAATTTTATGCAAATATATAAGATTTCAAGCAAGGGCAAAACATTCAAAATGTAAAACAGCATTCAGATAAAAATGCTCGAAGGCGACAAAAACAATTATAAACCGACCAAGAAGGCCGGCGATGTTCATAACGTACAACAAACAGGCACGCAGGCCCAAAGAATACAAAATGTCAAAGGCACGCAGGCCTGCTATCCTAGTCAGGTTTCCCCAGAACCATCATTGTCGACGCTTGGAGAGTCGGGCGGGGGCACGATCACGCCATCCACGACCTGATGTGTGTGGCCTATACCCTCAGTGACCAGACCTGGGTTCAACAAGGTGAGCTGACCGACTGCGGAGTCGAACCCCTCCTCCAGGGCACCGACGCAATCTGCCTCGAGGAGACGGATATGGGCGACCAGCTCCGACCGACTCTTTAACGCCGCTATGTCCTCCGGCTCGTCCTCGGCAGGTTGCATGGCAGCATTCATTTCCTCGATCTGCTGGGCCAAGCGTCCGACTTCGGTCCCCAGACGATCCCTGTCTGCACGGAGAAGCTCCCCCTCCTCGGCCAATTTCCCCGACTTTTCCTTCTCCAGGGTCAACATCTCCCTCTCAGCATCCAGCATCGCCGTCTGCTCGCGGAACATCTCCTCGGAGCGTTCCAGAGCGGTCTTCAACTTCCGCGAGCTCGAGGTAAGGGCCACCTTCTCCTGCTCGAGTTCTTCGACACGGGCAGGATCCCCTCCTTCCTCGGATAGCACCAAGGTCATCTCGGCCATTTTCACCAGCCCGTCCATGCTGGCGGCCAGATACATCTTCCGATCCTCTTTGCTCATCCTTTTTATAGCTTCAGCCTCGTCGGCAACCACTGTCAGAGGGAATCTCTCGAAGAAGCCCTCCTCTTTGAAGCAAGGGGGGAACGCGAAAGAACTGACAGCACTGGCGTCCTCGCCGACAGTCGGACCACTTTCCACCCGGGTCCTCTTCCTCTGCATCAGGGCAGCACTAGGGTCGACCTCTTCAACTTATTGGGTCCCATCCGACGCGGCCCCCGAGCTGGGCGGCGAGTCCACCCTCACCGGCTGAGGAGCACTTGGACTGTGTGGCGGGCCCATCCTCGTTGCCTGGGGGGCCTTCACGACCCTCCTTCCTCGCTTCTGGTCGCAGGACAATTTCAAAAGCCTTTCCCGTCGACCGGCCATCGAACTTGCACGAAATAAAAGATGGGTTAGTATCGAGCAAGCTCATAAATAAATAACGAGCAAAGAAATTCAAGCAATAAACAACCTAGCAGACGGGCAGCCTGCCTGTACGTCTGGCACTCCACGAGTGCCTTGGTATCAATCGGCCGAGATTCAAACGTTGGGTAACCCTCTGCATCCAGGATATCGTCCCCTTCCCTCGTAGCCCACCGAGCAGGGTGGAAGCTATCGACAAACCGGCAAAGTGTGGCGTACGCCTCCTCGTCTTCCGAGCACATGTCCCCGGCAGCAGTGTGATAGTAACCGGTCCCATGCTCGTAGTGCCTGAATATCCAGTGCACAGGGAACTTAGCCGTACGGGCCATCACAGGACTCCCATCGTCGCCCAAAACCGCCTCCCCGTCATCATCGCTTAGGGGCTTCTCCTCCTCGTACATGGATCCTAAAGCCGAGGTGGTAACTGGCCGCACAACGTACCACTTATCTTTGAAACCCCTTACGGAGTCCATATACATTTTGAAGAGTCTCCTCGACTACTTCAAGGAGACCCAGCTATGTTTCCCGCCTCGAGACTGTCGCTGCAGATGAAAAATCCGGAAGAAGAGCGGTATGGTCGCCCCGATCCTCAGATAGCGACACGTCAGCTCAAACGCCCGGATGAAGGCGAGTGAGTTTGGATGTAGCTGGGACGGGGCCAACTCCAGGTGAGTGAAGACCCCGACCTGGAAATCAGTGAAGGGCAGCTGCAGCCCTAGATCTTTGAACGCGATCTCGTACATCGCGAAGCTATATTCCGGATACACCGAGCAGATCCTTGACGGGAGGACGGGCGCATGACAACGAAGTTCTTTTGGAAGTCGGGCTGGCCCTGGCCCGCTTCGAGGACAGCATACGGATTTCGGTCGCCCCGGCTGTAGATCGACGCGATCCCTCGGGGCTTGACGCCCACCTAATCCAGCAAAGGGTCGGTCACAGTATCAATCAAGCTGACTGACTCATCAGCAATTTGTTCTTCACGATCGTGGCGCCCGGAGGAGCACGGCTCGTTCGCCATGGTTACCTGCAGAGCACGGGAAACCAGTCAATTGGGCACGAAGCCATACGCTCGACAAACCACGTCGTCCCATGCACGACCACATAGTCAGTTTACACGAGTGGTTGCCTCCCCGACATCCTGAAACTCGATGTGTTCTTCCTCAAACCAACTACACGGCCACTCTCCAACATGTCGACCCAAGGTATGAACATGGCGAGCCACATCATGAGGCCTACGGCCAAAACCATGAACATACCGGGCGCGATCATGAATCAGGCGCCCTGGATCATGAAGACCCTGGGCAGCGCTGAAGTTTATCACCTAAAACTATGAATATGCCGACCACAAACATGCGTTTGCCGGTCCTAAGCATGAATATGTCGAGCTAAGTATGAGTTTACCGGGCTAAACCCACGCGCACAGTCCCTAAAACATCTACAAACGCCAAAAATCATGCATTTTAACAGGAAAATGAAGAAGATAAACCACTTACTTGGATCAAAAAGTAGGATTCGGCTACGGAGTAGAAGAATCTGTGACTGAAGATCGTGACTGGAAGAAATCTGGAGGAGCAACAGCAGAGAGAGCACAGAGAATAGAAACGTGTTATGGGGCCCAAGGTTCCTATTTATAGTGATGACGTGGAATACCAAACGTCACCTCGGGCAACCACGGAGTCTCTCTCCCCGACGCGCTGCTCCCAACGTAATGATGACCCTATCCCCATAGGGTGGCGACACAGTTCCCGAAAGATACCTCTTATGCTCGACAGACACGCCCCGGTGAGGATCCGCCAGGCATCCACCGCGGAAGATGTCTCCGAGCACGGCACGAGGATGCCCTCGAGGGTCTACACCTCTGTCTCGGGCACGAGACCTCGATGAGGAAACGACCTGAGTTCAAGCCATGGCTCCTCACAAAGGAACCACGACTTGGGGGGCTCCTGTTCTGGATTGGGCCCGACAGGCCCAAAAGCATTGCAAAGGCCCAGTCCAAATGGACTTGCAAGGTCCACGCCGACCAAAGAGTGCGACCATGCCCGACGGGTAGTCGCACGCTCGACAGCACACCTCCAGCTCGACATGCCGCGGTCCAGCACCACATCCTGAGGTCCAGCTCGACATTACCTCGAGCACCCCAGCTAGGGCAGACTCAGTCCACTGTTCCCCCAATGATACCCCGAAAAGACCGCGTCTCCGTCCGCCCGCACTTCACGCAGAACATCCAGGAAGGGGACCACGCGCGGGTCCCCACTACACACGTAGAACCTGGCAGTTCCTCCATTGGGCCAAACCTGCCTGGCCCAATGAAGGAACCTTGGCCCAGCGCTGAGGGCTATAAATACCCTCTGTTTCCAGAGGGTCAGGTATTCATCATTCTAACCTTACACTTGTTATTATCTGCTCGTACTCCTACTTACTTCAGCATCAGAGTGCCTTGCAGGTACCCCCCCCCCCCCCCCACTTCGTTCAAAAAGCTTTCTGCTCGGAGCCAGCCGTGACGGTCCATTTCTGATCAGGTCAGATCACTAACTCTTTAAGTTGAGGAGGTATCCTTACAAGATTGACTTGAATGGTTTTCCTGCGAATAGAATCCATGTCCTACAAAACAGAACAAAGATAAATCCCAAGATCCTTGAAATGGTTAGTGAATATGGGTATGATGTTATGATGTTTATGATGTTATGTACAAGTAAATATATACAAACAAAACAAACAAGTCCTTAGGTTTAGGATTGCATGGAGTCTCATAGGTAAGTACCCTCTTGAAGTTTAGTTGGCTCAAACCTGTCCTAGCAATAGTAACTGGGTTCTAGGGAGCTCAATATTACTGATTTGTTTTCTCGGGCATTGTTTCAGTGCAAGCCTCTTTAATGGCGACCGAAATATCTTGAAAACCCAAACCTCAATGAGTGTAGTATCGAGTATCTACCAACTTCTGACTGCACCAAAGCTGGTAATCTCACTACGTCCTAATGGCCAAGTTGCTCAAGTAAAGGTTCTAAAAGATCGTTAGTGCTTCATGACATTAAACAGCGGCCCCGTATTCTCCTTGACTACTCAAGGGCTACCGATACCCACAAATATGTCACACTAACGTAGCTATTGCTTAGACCATGTCGGTATACCCCGCAGTTTCCACAATGTATTTCTACTTACCTATAAGGTATTCCAAATCCGGGTAGAGGATTCAAACCCAAACAAATAACCATAATATAAAGCATACAAGTCAAACAATGAAAACAAGTAAATATGATATAGCCCTAAGGTAACCCCACTTTTAAGATTCTCCCTAGCAGAGTCGCCAGTTCTGTGATACGGTGGGAGAACTGACTTGGGTGTTTTGCGTTTGATCACAAATTTTGCGGTTAGCAAGAGTCGCCACCGACTTTTCTTTTATCCAAAAGGAAAGGTGAAAAAGCACAGGAAAGACCTTTGAGTTATTTTCTTGAGTTCGGGGGGTAGATTATAAAAAGGGAAGGTATTAGCACCCTTTTCATCCATGGTTTTCCATGGGCTCTTAGTAACTTGCTAGATCACTTGCTTTTGTTTGAAAATGTGCTTTTGTATGGTTTTTTGAAAGTATTTTGAAAAGGTGTCATCATTTGGGTAAACTTTGTAATGATTCTCGTTCGTAAGAATGTATACAAAATGTTAATCTTTTGAAAATGTTTTCAAGTTTGAAAGATGTTTTTGAAAGTGTTGGTGTTTGTTTTGAATATAGCAAGGATGTTTTGGTTTTGAAAATGAGCAAGAAACTAGGAACAATCTACCTACTCAAAAGTCTTTCATGTTCTTTTCCTCTTTCCTTTGACATTGTTATCTTACCATTGATTTGGTAAGTAACCCTTTCTTTGGATGTAAAAGGGACGGGTGTGGGTCGTCGTATAACCATGATTAGCAATGTTGCAAGATATCTTAATATTTTTATTTGGGGACTAAGATCATTTTGAAAGGCAACATAGATAGTGTTGTACCCCAAAATTTTCCCTCCCATTTTCTCAACATTTTCTCATCACAAGGCCCTTGGAGCTCAAGATCCAGTTAGGGTTTCCTCTGCAAGACTTCTCCTAGCACTGTTGGCCCAAATTAGGGTTTGTGTTTTCACAAAGATATTTTGACCTAAAACGCCTAAGATGAATTTCATGCTTCATGTTGGACCCCCAAGTTTATCCATACCAAGTTTCAAGCTTTGATTCCAACCTTTGCCCAGTCAATTGGACAGTTGACCTAGAAATCAGTTGTATTGGGGAAAAAGTCAACTGTGGCCAATTGACCGACAAACCTCATGAAAATTGACCCACATCAACATTATGAACTCATATGGACCATTTGATCAAGTTTGGATCATAATTCCACAAGAAATTTGATCAGATCACCAAAAGGGAAAAATGGTTATTTTTAGGGTTTTGACTGCACAAAGGCAATTTTTGACTGTTTGACCTAGCCAATGACAAACCAAGCTCACATATGTACTCAAGGACCCCATGGAATTATCTTTACATACTCAACAAGTTCAAAAGATCCCAAATGCACAAGATTGACAGTTGAATTTGCCAGTCAATTGATCAATTTTTGACTGTATACTGAAAAGTCAAACTTTGACTTTTGGTCAAAATCAAGTGTCAAGATTCATTTTTCATCAAAACATGCCAAATCATGAAACTTGTTCATCAAGAAATCAAAAATCACAAATTAGGGTTTGAAATGAAGATTTTTCATAACTTAGAATTTTTCTAAGTTATGAAAAACCCTAATTTTTTCCTAACTTTGTCCCACTTTCTCATCAAGATGCATTTGGATTCAAGGAAAAGTCAAAACATGAAAGTTGTAGTCCATTGCAAAATCTACAACTTTGATTCACAAAGTTTTCTCAAAAGAAGCTTGTATCTCAAGTTACAATTTTTGGAACAAGGGTACCAAACCATTCTTAACTTAGAGAAATTTTGACCTATTTTAGGCAAGATTTTTGCCTAACTTCAAGACCACTTTTCACATACTTCCACTTGGAATTTAAATTTGCATTACAAAGATGGATTGTAGTACACATTCCAAGCTTTCCAAAATGTCCAAGAACTCATCAAAAAACCTCATGGTTAGGGAGAATCGAATTTGGCAATATGGGAAAAACTCACTTTGTTTATGGCCAATTTTCATGTTCATACACTTAGGCAATTTTGAACTCAGCTTGCATTCCTTGATTACAGGTCCTATATCCAATTTGCACTCATAAATTTAATTCTAACTCATTGTGCCAAGGCCTTATTTTGTGTGTTCAAGCATTGTATGCAAAATTAAGCCATAAGTAGAAAAAGCATTATGTCCATTTTTGAAAAGTGAAAACTTTATGTCAACTTGCAAATCAAGAGGTACACAGCAAATCTCTTTGGCACAAGTTTTTGAGCTAATCCCACTGATCAAGGGCAAGCTTATCAGCACATTAGAGGGGCCTCCATCAGTATAGAAAACAACTTGGCATTTTGTTGCTTAAGTAAGAAGAAAACTTGCATAACAACTACCAACTCTCATTCCAGCAAGAGGAACCTTAAGCAAAGTTATTGTACACATTCTAAACACTAACCCTGACCTGAAACACAAGCCAACCAAGTTCCAAACATCCTCAAACACAGAATCACCATTAAACTGCACAAAAACAGGGCATTCTGCACTTGGACTTGGCTAGCTCATTTCTCTCGTGCACCTTGACCAAAAACACTTCAAACACATCCCACACCATCCCTTGAAACTGTTCCAAGCCCTAAACACGACCTGTAACACCCCTAACTAACATCACCATTTTCATATTTTATGTTTTGCAGTTGAAGTGCCATAACACGATTCACTTGGTTTTGAAGCAAACTAAAGGTTGGAATAGCATCCTGGGACATCAAGCAAGCTATACAAATCATTACCTTGCCTTGTAAGCATCTCCATTGTTGCACACGATTCCAACTGAACAGGTAAATCTTTGGACTTCTATCTCTCAATGTAGGAAGAATTAGCTCTAAGTTTGTGAATGAAAAATGTCATGCTCATGTCTCTGAAGCTATACATATCTTTACTTTCCATTTATTTTGTGTGTGCTATGAGAATTTGAGGTCTGAACATTAAACAAAAACTAGGTCAGGGATTGGGGGAGAAGAAATTCTCTCTCATTTCTGAGAGTTAGATTGACTTCTTTATATGTCTAGAATCGTGGCTTCAAGCTCTACAGGTTCCATGTTGCAAGATTTGGCAAATGATCAAGGAATCTGGAGATAGGAAAACGCGCGTTGGTGGTTGTTCAAACAGGTTCTGAGGTTGAAGACAAAGTCTTCTTGGGCTGGGCCTGAGTTGACTTCTTATTTGCACCTTATGTTTACTTTTGAACCCCCTTGGCCCATTGTGCTTATTTGGAACATTTTTTGACTTTTTCTTGTTATTTCTGACTTATTTATTTTTTCTCATAATATTAAAAATATAAAAAATATTTTTCAAACCATTTTTGTATTTATTAAGCATTTATTGGTTTAAATTAATACTTGTACATATAAATAATACCTAAATACTCTTTTTATTTAAAATACTAAAATAATATAAATACTTTTTATTTTCTGACTTTTGTTTTATTTTACCTTTGAAAAAACTTTTTTATAAAAAATACATTTTTTGTAAATATTATTATTTTTATACATATATTTAGTATTTAGTGAATATTATAAATATTTAGGTATTTATTAACACATTTAGGTTAAAAACATAATAAATAACATATTTTGTTTTTACTAATATTTAATTTTAAAAAAAATATATACTTTTCTTTTCATATACTTTCTTTTCATTTATTTTTTTGTACATAATTAATAAATATTTCATATATTATATAATAAATACTTTTTTTTTATAAAATTAGGGTTTTGCCCTAAATGCATGAAAATACCAAAAATTAATTTTATTTTTGTTTATTTGACACTTAAAAAATACTTTTTCACATACATATAAAAATCATTTTTGCATTTTTGCATATTTATTTTATTTTATTTGAATATTGTGTAATTAAATACCTTGCAAAATTCCAATTTGATGTAATAGCTTAGGATTTAATTCTTGTCAAAATACCCCCATTTGAACATTTGTACCCCCCATCCCATATATTGTGCTGTAATAACTTAGGACCTTTAAATTCTGCATTTTAAAAGCTTTCTAATTATGCCATGTTAGAATTAGGGTTTGTATGCAAATCAATTAACCAAAAATAGTTTGACCTAACTTCAAGATAAACAAGCATGAAAATGGTCAACACTAATCACACTTGCACCCCTAGGGTATTCCACTTGTTGCCTTCAATAATGGGCCATATTGCATGTTAGGTATCATTGGGCTAAAACACAATTCAAATGATCATAGTCCCTCGATGACGCTTTCGAAAGTTGCCTAAAAATGATCAAGTCCCTTAAAGAAAATTGCCCAAAAATACTTGGCACCATTGCAATTATGGTCTAAACGATGACCCATGCCCGTCCCTTTCACATCCTAACACAAGATTGTCCACCAAATACAATGGTGGAACAAAATTGTTAAAAGGGTTAAAACATAGCAAAGATCTTTGAGAAATTTAGGGTAGATAGCTCTTGATTACTTGCCCCCTTGTAAAACAAAAACACTTGCCTATTTTTCAAACCACACATCACTACACTTTCAAAACAACTTTCAAAAACATTGAAAACCTTTTCAAAAGACATACACCTTTGTATACATCCCAACATGGATCATTGCAAAGGTTGCCACCACATTGGCCTCTTTTCAAAACATTTTCAAAACCCACACACAAAGCACCATTTCAAACAATTGAAAGCACCATTTCAAACAATTGAAAATCAAGGCAAGTTGATCTAAGCAAGTAACTAAGAGCCCATGGATAACCATGGATAGAAAGGGTGCTAATACCTTCCCTTTCTATAATCTACTCCCCGAACCCAAGAAAACATCTCAAAGGTTTTTGCTGTGCTTTTTAACCTTTCCTTAGGATAAAATAAAAAGTCGGTGGCGACTCTTGCTCAACCGAAACATTTGCGAAAACAAACGCAAAACCTCAAGTCAGTTCTCCCACCGTATCACAGATAGTGTCATCGAGGGACTATTATCTTGCATTTTGCTTGATTTTGCTAAGATACCTCACATGCATAATATGACCATTTTTGTAAGGCAACCAAGTGGATTTACCCTAGGGGTGTTTGTGTACAAGTGTATTGATTTACATGCTTGATTTGTCTTTGATTAGGGTTTTCTATTTGTTGGTTTTAATCTTTCAATACAAAACCCTAATTACTAGCATTTGTATATAAAGCGATAAATTGCGGAAATTAAAATTACTACGCTATTACATCATTTAGGGCAGGGGGTATACAAATTACAAATGGGGAATTACAAGAAATTAAATTATTACAACCATATTGAATTTGAATAAATATACAAAAATATAGATAAAAATGCAAGAATGTAAATGTAAGAAGAAATATGATTATTGTTTGGTTTTTCATGAAAAGGGTTTTTTGACCTAATTAATTAAAATAAAATAATTAACTAAAAAAATAAGAAAATTAATATTAAGTTAGTAAAATAAATTAATTTAAAGAAAACAAGTTTTTTAGGGTTTTGGTGAATTTGATTAAATTAGTAAATAAAAATAATTAAATAAAATCCTAAATTCTAAATTGATTTTAATTTACAAAATAATATAATAATAATTAAAATTTATTATCTAAGTATTTTTAAAAAAAGTAAAATTAATTCATTAAAGAAAATGTTTTTTGCTCTTTTAGTTTTATAAAGAAAAATAAAATGTATAAGTATTTTTTAAATATGCAAATAAATAAATAAAATATTTTTGGATTTTTTTATTAATAAAAATAATAATAATGATAATAATAGTAATAATAAAAATAATAAATAAAATATGAAATAAAAATAAAATGAAGGGAAAATAAACAAAATGCAAAATAAAATAATGGGCCAGGTGTGTGAACAACAAGGCAGAGGGGTCAGAAGTAGCAAAAAAAATAAAGCCCAAAGGGGGGGAGGCCCAGCGCTGCAAAAAAACAGAAAAGTGTCAAAAAAAATGGAAAAAATGCAAAAGGTCACGCTGGGGCTTGAACCCAGGACCTAAGGGTGACAGGCGCGCGCTTTAACCACTAGGGTGGTGATACATCCGTTAACTTATGTCAAACCATAAATATATATTAACTACTTCCTGAAAACAACTTCATCTTCAACCTCTAGCCAGACCACCTGCATCTTGTTCATTTCTCATCCATTTGCAAAAATGTAAACATGAAACTTGTGGAAAATTTCACCACGATTCCAGAAATGTAAATAACTTACACTAATTCTCAAAAATAAGCATGAATTTTTAATGGTACCAAATTCTAACCTAACTTTTCCAGGATGTTCAAATTCAAAATTCTAACTACTCAAGCAATATAAATGAAATCTAAAGACATGGTTAGTTTCAGGGCTATGATATCTACATTTTATCTTCACAAATAGAAAGCAAATGTTGCTTATATGAAGAGTTCAAAAGTCAGAAAACTCACCTTGAAAATGGAATTCGTGTTTTGAGTTGGAGCTTGTTTCAAGGTGCTGCAAGGATCAGGTTAGCTTCCTTGAGGTCCCAGGAAGCTAATGCAAAGATTAGCTTGGTTGGAGAGTGGCTGAAATGGTCTGGAGAAGTCTAACTGTGATGCTCTATTTTTGAACTTGGAAATGGAGTAAGATGGTGTTACAGTCGTGTAACAGGGACATGGATGGCTTGTATATGATGCTTGGAAGCTTTTGGAAGCAAAAGGCCAAGAAACGCACGAGTAATTTTTGATTTTGGGATTTCTGGCCAGAATATGCAACAATGGAAGTATGAGATACAATTCTGAGTTCTTGTGAGTTTTAAGGCTTGTGTGTGTGTGTTTTCTTGCAAATGACTTGTGTATCTATAAGCAAAAGGTTGGAGAGGTTTTGCACAAAGGATTTCTGAGTTATAGAGTTATGGTTAGGTTGCTTGATTTTGAAGAAAAGTGAAAGTATGGTTCCAATATGAAGTACAAGCATGGGATGAGTGATTGTAAGGCTTGAGGCAAACTTCTCTTGAGTTATAGGACTTGTATGATCAGAAGAAAACAATTGCAAGGCTCAAGAACAAGTTTTTTTTGCATAAATCTGCTTTTTCAAAATGGCATTGTGCACTTTCTTCCTAAAATGGACATAAAACATGGGCATTGCATTGAATGCTTGAATTGAGGACTCTAACAGATGTGCAAGCATTTAATTATGGATTTCCTAACATGTTTGATGCCTGCAAAGCAAAGATTATGCAGCATAGGTTTGAGATTTGAATTTTGTTCATCACAAAATTTGTCTTGTAAAACAACTTGAAACCCTAACTTATGACCTTCGATTCTCCTTGATCACAAATGATCTCAAGGAGTTATTAGACATTTTGGAAAGCTTGTAATGTTATCTACAACCCCTCTTTGAATCACTTTTGCAAAATCCAAATGGAACTAGGTGAAACTTGGGTCAGAAGTTAGGTCAAAATCCTGACCAAAAATATTCAAAATTTCACTAACTGTTTAGTTTCATGACCATGACTTCATGGATTAATAACTTGAGATCCAAGCATTTTTAGAAGAAATTGTGTAAAGCAATATTGTATATCTCATGTAGATCTATAACTTTCATGTTGAAAGTTTCTTTTGAATCATCTTGCATCATGGTGAAAATTTGGCTCAAAGTTGTGAAAGAATATGAAGTTTTCAACACTTAGAAAATTTTCTAAGTTTGAAAACTTTGACTTTTCTAAATGAAATCTTGACTTTTTGATTTCTTGATGAACAAGTTTTCATATTTTAACATGTTTTGATGAATTGTGATCTTTGACACTTGATTTTGACCAAAAAATCAAAGTTTGACTTTTCAGTGTACAGTTGGCTTTTAATCAGTTGACTGAAAATCAACTATCAATCCAATTGATCTTGAGCAATATTTTGAGTCATGCCATTAGGTCAAAATGGTTCAATTTAAATCTTAAGATCATGCCTCAAACCAATTAACCATTTGCTAGGTCAAAAATCAGAAATTGCCCTTTCTCAGTCAAAACCCTAATTTTGACCATTTTGCCCTTTTGATGATTTGATCAAATTTCTTGAGAAATTATGGTCCAAACTTGATCAAATGATACATATGAGTTTATACTGTTGATGTGGATAAAAAATTGTGAAGTTTGACTGTAAATTGCCCACAGTTGACTTTTTCCCCAATACAGCTGATTTTTAGGTCAACTGCTCAATTGACTGAGCAAAAATGTGATCCAAGGCTTGAAACTTGACATGAGTAATCTTGGGGTCCATAATGATCCATGAAATTCATATGAGGCATTTAAAGTTCAATTATCCTTGTGCAATATCAAACCCTAATTTCAGTCATCAGTGTTTAAGGAGGTGTCTTGAGTTGATCAACCCTAGTGCAGTCTTGAACAAAAGGAGATCTTGTGAGAAAATACTTGATAAATGAGAGGGAAAATTTTGGGGTACAACAAGAGGCTTTGATTTTATCAATCTTCTAATGAGTTTTCAAATGCAATATTCAAGATGGTAATTCAACTAACCTCTAATTTCTAACTCATTAACAATTGACTTTTATTTTTATGTTTTTACTTTATGCTTTTAATTTAAGCACCATATATCTTAGTATTTTTATTTCATACTATTTTCATCTTTTCTCACTTGAGCATTTATCTTTATGTCATTTTTATTTTTCTCATTTGAGCTTTTAATTTTCTTTTTGAAGATACCTAATAACCGACTTGGACAATAAAAAGCTTTAATGTGACTTGGACCATTTGGTTACTATCCTTGACATTTTGGAGTATGGACTTATTGGACTTAGGATTAGAGCCCTTGACCTTCCTTGAGACCTTGTGACTTTTATTGCTATTTTTTATGGAGTTCTTGGGGTTTACCCCGAGACATTGGGTTGTCTGTTTTCTTTGTGTGCAGGTTATTTTGATTATGCGCTTTGTCTGTGATTGAGAATTCGTCTGTATATAGATGTTACTCTGCCCAATTTTGTGAAGACTTAATGCATTTGAAGCTTGGTTTTATTAAGTGGTTTAGTATCTTTGCTTGCTTGGTTTCAATCCAAAGGAATGGAATTATACATTGGCTCATTGTGTCAAATGTTGGCTTCTTGTTGGTTAGATGGTTCTTTTCCCTAGCTTTTACCTTATGATTTAGGATAGTCCCTTCATCTCCTCCCATCTTCTTAAATTTCAAAAATCTTCTCCCTACTTTTCAAAATTATTCTTGTTTTCTAACTTGAACCGCTTTCACAATAAACTTGGACTTAGGTCCATGCATTTTCAAAAATCATTTTCTTAATCAAATTTCAACCAACTTAATCATACTTTGACATTTTTGTGAGAAGACTAAAAGTCAATTAATCTCATTCAAACCATTTTTCCATTTTTTCTTTTTACGTTAAAATTTTTCTCAAAAGATTAGACTCTTGTTAATCTTTGTAGTGATGCGAGATACTATACTTCTATGATATGTAGTGAAGTGAGATATTTTCCACTTGGGTGTTGAGCGAGGCTTTGTTGATTTTAAAATCCAATCCATATCCTCCACTTTGAGATGATGCAAATTCTCCTTTATCATAATCGTGGATAGTAAGTATGTTCTTCCACTCGGATAAGACGATGATGTCTCGTCTCTTAAAATTAACCAACACATATGTGTTTTAAAATTTTTAAAGGTGAACTACGAGTACCCTGATCCCCTATTACACGGAAGGTGGTACGTAGGCACTAAAGGTTCGCTACTGCGGCGGGTGGAAAAATTGTAAAAAAATATTTATTTTCCCATCTACACCATCTATTTTTTGTCTCCAACACTTATAGCCAAAATAACAAATTTTTAAAGAGGTTCCTACGGAGTACCGTAGATGTTTAGGTGCTAATACCCTCCCTTTGCATAACCAATCCCCGAACTTAGATTCTCTCTCCCTCTTTTTGGGTTATTCTCTCTTTTCCCATTCCTTTGGAAACAATAAAGTGCGGTGACGATTTTTATTTTAATCTGTGTGAGTTAAGTCAATCCAATAGCTTAGTCTCAACATTTCTACCACTACACTGTGCATTGGAACTTTGATTTCTCAAGAAATCACAAGTTGCATCTCAAACAAGCCATAACTCCATAACTTGCAAACATGGTCAGCCCTTTCCCTCAAAACTTTTGCTTATAAATAGAGAGGCCATTTGCAAGTCAATGAACGATTTCACAAGCCCTCAAACACCCTAAAACTCAGACTCACTTGGAAAACTCCATTATTTCACATTTGAAGCTTCCAACACCCAACTTTAAATCCACTCGTGCGTTTGTACTTTTCATCATCCATACACCTTACATAAATCACCTATAACACATCCAAACACCTGTTACACTTCTGTAACACCATCTTCATCATCCTCTAAACTCTATATCTGAAGCTTTTACATTGACTTGGTTGGAGAGATTCAGACACTTTCAGCATAAAGTAAGGATTGGAACAACTTCAGGGAGGTCCAAGGAAGCTCAATCAATCATTTACTTGCACCTGGAAGCCTCCATATGTGTTCTGAGTTTTCACTTCAAGAGGTAAGTTTCTCAAACTTTGAAATCCTTATACACGTATCATTTGCTTTCAATTTCAAAAGATAAAATGTAAATATGATTGCCCTGAAACTAACCATGTCCTTAGTTTTCATTTATGTTGACAATGTGATGAGAATTTTGGAATCAAAGTTTCTGAAATATTAGGTTTTAGTTTGGTACAAAGCAAAATTTATTTCAACCTTTAACTTATAGCTTTCAAAAGTTACATGGTTGAATTTGTGGTGAAATTTAGAACAACTTTCATGTTTACATTTTTTAAAATTATTGATAATTGAAGGAATTAGAAATTTGAACAATGTTGTTGTTATTGCTGGCGCGAGGAAGAAGATGAAGTTCATCTTCCAATTTTTGAAAACGATTTTATAATATATTTATTGGTGGTTGTTTCATAATCGGATGAAATATTTACCCCAGTGGCAAGTGTGTGTGGTGTAAGGCGTTAGTGTGCCAGGGCAGAGGTTCGATCCTTGCCTCTAGCATTTTATTTTCTAACATTTCTCTTGCAGATTCCATGTTATGTAATCCAATACGCTCACCATATATCCTCATATCTCAACCATTAGATCTCATAACTCCAGATCTAGCGCTTCAGAAAGCCACGCCCATGGTACATCCCCAAGAGCCATCCCCACTGGATCACAAACAGCGCATGGGCTCTTCTGTTTTTAGGCCTAACATTTTTGCTTTCTAACACCCCCATTTCACTTATACTGCAGACTCATTTTACTTTTTTTTTAATTAACATTTTCTTTTTTTAATCAGTTTTATTTTAATCAACAAAAATCATAAAATCATTAAAAAAATTAGATTTAGATTTTTAATTAATCAATTGAATTTTTTATAAATAAAAATTAATTTAATTTAATCACCTTGATTTTATTTTTTATACCTCATATATTTTTCTAAATAAAACATCAAAATTATTTTCTAACAATTAGTTCCTTTTTTTTTAATTAAAATTAATTTAAACTTCTTTTTTTTAATTAAGTCAACTAAATTATCTTTCTTTTCAATTAATTAAATTAATTGACCTTTTTTTTATTTCATTAAATTTAATTTAATTTCTTAGGTTTTACTGAACTTTTTGTAAAGTTAATCAAATAATTAGGTTAATCATCAAACTTTTTCCATCAAAAAATCACAAAACAATTTCTTTTCTCTTTTCCTTATTTTACAAATCTTTGCATGCTTTAATTCCAAATTATGTAATTTCTCAAAGCTTTTAATAGATAAATTAGGGTTCATTGCTTTTTTTCATCCCCATTCACAAATTTGTACCCCCACTCCCGAAGCATTGTAATAGCGAAGGACATTTAATTTCCGCAATTTACTGCTTTCCTTATTACTGTTAGTAATTAGGGTTTGTATGTAAAGATTAAAATCAACCATTAGAAAACCTAATCTCAAGATAAATACCTGAAATCAAAACACTTCGCACGCGTGCACCTCTAGGGTGACCCTCACTTGTTGCCTTCGGATAAAACAGTCATGTACCTTGAACATGGGATGTTTTAGCAAAGACCCTCAGTTAAAAGATCGTAGTCCCTCGATGACCCTTCGATGCTGCTTTCGGTAAACGATCTTAGTCCCTTACGACAATTGCTAAAATGTCCTACAAGTTGCCTTTTATGAATGTAAGATGACCAACGCATGTCCCTCGCATCCAATAATAGGGCTTCCTACTAAACAATGGTAGGATAGCACTATCTAAAGGAGGAGGAAAAGAACAAAGACTTTTGAGTAGGTATATCTCTCGTAATCACTTGCTCATAAAACTAAGACAACTTTCACACCTCATACTTTCAAAACAACTACTTTCAAAATGCTTTATAAACACTCTTGAGAACTGATACAAGGGTTATTATAAAGCAAACTTCCTTACATTGGCATTTTCAAAACACTTTCTAAAAAAAACACTTTCATCCAATAAATATTTTCAAAACAAACATTTTGTATACATTCTCAATGATGCGAGAGTCATTACAAAAATTGTTGTACTTAGGCATTTTAAAAATATTTTCAAACATACACGAACACAAATTTTTTTCAAAGTGAGCTAGCGATTAAGAGCCTGTAGAAAACTACGGATGAAAAGGGTGATAATACCTTCCCTTTTCATAACCTACCCCCCTAACTCAAAGAAAATTCTCAAAGGTCTTTCCTGTTCTTTTCACCCTTTCAATTATTGGATAAAAGAAAAGGCGATGGCGACTCTTGCTATCCGCAACATTTACAATAAAACGCAAACCCAAAGTCAGTTCTCCCATCGTATTACAGGGAAAGTCTACCTTAATGTTGTCATGCATTGTGGAATTAAGGTTAGTATCAAAGGGTAAATCCTAATTTGTTATCATGCTTAGATTAAACCATAATGTTTATCTTGATTTAATGTAAACAAAGATTAAAATTAAATCAAGAAACCTAAGAGAGCATGCAATAATCAACCAAAAAAATCAACAAAAAAAATCTAATATTTTTTTATCATTTTTTGATATTAAAGATTAAAAGAAAGCAAAGTCATATGCTACTATTTTTTGGCATTTTTATCATGTAAATAAATGTTAGAACAAATCAAACAATTAATAAAAATCAAGCAAATATAAAGAAAATAGAATGAATAGCCCAGGGGGTGCAACACTTGGATTAAGGTGTTGAAGAGAATTAGAGTCATGGGCGCAAGGCCTACTCATTAGGTCCAGGAGTTGTTTTTTGTTACACTAAACTTCAGTGTGCCAAAAATAGTGGAATGGGCTAAGTGGTGGTGTTCAGAGAGAAAGGGAGAAGATAAAGATCCTGGAAATTGTGTGAATGATGAAGAATTTAGAAAATGGTGATGAATGAATGGGTGCATGAAGATTTATAGAGAGATACATTTTATATAGTTGAACGAGAAACAATCATAGCCACAGGATCTTGAGGAAGTTTGTTATGGAATTGAGGGTGAGGATTAAAGCTATTGAGAGTTAGTTATGAGCTATTTTTCTATTAGATGCTAGTTGGCACAGTTATTGGGGGTTGGTTGTTTTTATTATGTTGTTAGCTTGGACAATTAGCTTGGATTGGGAGGGAACGAGAGTTTGGAGTTAAAAAAAGAGAAGTTGGTTTTTTTATTTATCAAATTAGATAACTACTTTTATATGTGGTTAATTATGTGAACTATTTCAGTTGTTGGCTTGATTTTGATATGGTTAGTGGATTGGACATGTACATGATGAGTTGAACCGTTTTAATGTACTGATTTAATTGCAGGGCAGTTTATACTACCTGACTCAATCAATCCATTTGAATTGAATTTGTGTAGTTCTGGTTTTATTATTTTGTTTACAAGATATGTGTAGGGTAATTGGTCTTGGTTATTGTTAATTGTTGTTATGAATTAAACAATGTTATAAGTTTTGAATGGTTGATTGTAGGGTTGATTTTATTGTTTCAGTTCTATGCAGGTTTTGTTCATGGTTATGTTTGGATTTTATGCAGGGCTATTTATTGATTTGTTTTTATGGACTATTTGGATAAGGTTGTATGTAGCAGCAGTATTTTGGCATGGTGTTGGTGCCCAAAGTGTGAGAGTTTAGCTTGTCATGATCATGAACATTTTAGAATATCAAAGTTGGAAGCAAAGGCTTGGCACATGATGTGAAGATTTGAATTAGTTTAGGGTTTAGGTTTAGGTTTAGGTTTTCTTGTAGTAATGTACTTGAAACCTTGTAATCTTGATGTAATGGTATGGTAATTTTGTAATTTTTCTCTTATGTATAACGCTTCAAAAATGTACAGTAACATGGTTGGTATTTTTCACTTTTTATATTTTAGAATGAACCATGAATTAAGTTGATGGAAATTGCTTGAAATTTAAATAATGTTTGAACATTGAATTTTGAAAGAATTATGATGCATAATGCTTGAAGTTTTGAATGAAATTATGAATGAACTTGTTTGAACCATACTTGCACAAGCTTGCACATTTGGACAATTGATGAAATTTGCTTGTAGACCCCTTGGTTCCATGTATATTCTTTTCTCTTTGCTCTTTAAACTCAAGCCAAGGTATACTTCCACAAGAATTTTGAATCACAAACATCCTTCATTCCATGTTTGCACCTTGATGAAAACCCTTGATTTGATGAATTCATTTGTACCATGACTCCTGCGTTGAAGATGTCTTGAAGATGAATGGTAAGGCTCTTGAAATATAAAAAGGAATATGACCATGAAAACCCTAAGTCCATGAGCCTTAGCTGATGAATAAACGCAAGCGAATGAACCAAAATCCTAATCTTCCTTGAGATGCACCTTGATGACCTGAGATGTTTGGAAGAACCAAAGCATAGAAATCTCAAATTGAAACCCTAAACACTTGATGCATTTGAGAAATCATGATGAAGATGTACTTGTAGCTTGATGACTTTAAACAAAGAGAAGAACTTCAAACGCAAAAGAAAATCCTAACTTCAAGATCCTTAATCCCATGATGAGTTATTGATTAATGATGCATGATATGTTAAATGACATAATGTAAAGGTAATGCATATGAGGAGACTGAGATGCATAAGCCAGATAATTTTGATAAAGGGTATGACAAATTTTGGGTATGATAAGCCTCCAACTCAATTATCCAGGCAGCTAGGGTAGAAAGGTAGTCATGGGTCTTCACTTCCTCTTGCAATGAGTCAGTAAGCTCAGTCTCCTCCTTTTGCATCCCATCCAAATCCTTCTGAAGAGCAAGGTATTTTTGCTACATAGCTTCCCACTTCTCCTTCCAAGTGTCCATTTCCTTTGGAGGATTACCAACAACCAAGACGCCCCATCCCCTACGCCAGCAAAAATAAGAGAGAATAGAGAAGAAGCCTGGTACATGATATAGATCCTATGAGATATCGTGAGCCAAGTAAAATCCCATGTTAAAATAGTAGTTAAGGCCTCCTCAGGAATGCAAGAAAGTCGGGAAGATAAAAAATCCAACATCTGTAAGAAGGGAGTTACTTCCCCTAAAGGAAATTGTGGCTTCCGGTGCTTGGAGCTTGCCTTCAATCTTGACCTCAGGGAATTTTTCTACACTTAGGATCTGGAGAGTATACCTTTTCTTGATAGAGCTGGTTTAACCGCCTCCGACGAACCCTCTTACGATAGTGTTTAGCATGTGGAGCGTGGCTTTTCTATCCTCGCCCTGAGGCGTTTCTTTGGCCTTGTTGGGTCGCGGGCTCTCAGCATTGTCTCTCCCATGTAAGCTAGATTTATCTTATGAACGGGAAGACTCGATCTTCACATATTTCTTGAGGTGTCCCTCCTATATTAGTCTTTCTATTTCCTTCTTGAGCTGCTAGCAGTTCTCAATGTGATATTTGTAACACCCGAATTTAGAATTATGTTGCTTATGTATTTATTTACGAATATTTTTTGATTTATTGTGTTTATAGAATATTGGTGGGAGTGTAAGTTCTTGAGTTAGAAAATAATCTAGATTAATTAAATGATAGTTTTATGTTGTTAATAATGAAATAATAAGGAAAATAAAATAAATTAGAATGTGTCGAGATTTTAAGGGCGTTGAAGTAATTGTGTAAGGTTAAGTTAAGGGTAAAAGAGAGAAAATATAATTGAGGGATATTTCTAATAGAAATAGGAAGAACTGGGAAAAGGATATCATTTGCATTATACGTGAATTTGGAAGAAAGGGGAGAAAAGAGGCTAGGGCAAGGAGAAAGCAAGGAGAGCATCCATCCATAGAGTGTGAGAAGACAATTCTGAGCAATTCTAAGGTAAGGATGGATGATGGTTCTCAATTATGACTGATATGAGGTAAGGGTAAATATAGGGTTTTAGTTTTCTTTGGTTGATATTGATTTGTTATGAATATTGATGAAAATTGTGAAATACTTAATCGTGATATGGTGTACATATGTTATGTTGTGAAATCTTTGATGATGTTGCAGCCGTAAGTTGATTTGTTAATTTATGTGTTTCATGAACCATGATTGGATTTTACATTAATAAGACGAATTGGTGATTAAAGATGATGAATGTGGTGTTATGATTATGATGTATTATTAATCTATGACCCCATGATATGACATATGGAATTAAGATATTAAAATAATAGGAAATTGAATTATTGTGATATGAATTATTGCTGCTATGTAAATTGGTGATTAAATGATTGAAAACTGAGTTTTATGCCAAATACAACAGTATGTGTCAAGTTCACACTTCACACCATTGAGAAAACTATTGTTTATTATTAGTCAGTATCGTAACGGTAAAATTCAAATATACTGGGTGCTGGCACAATTTGTATATGTAATCCTCTCTTCATTTTTAATCATTATTATAATTATAATAGTAGAGAAAGAAAATTCTTAAAATTAAAATTAAGTGTATTTGCATTGTGATTTAGATCGATCTTGAAGTAAAAATTAAGTGTAATCCTCTATACATTTTTAAAAATGCTTTTAGAAACTGAAAATATTTTCCAATTCGCATTTTTTATAGTTAAATTTCAATTAATTCTGAAAATGTATTTTCGGAAATACTTGTGACTCAATTTATTTCGGAAATACATTTTCAGTTTGTTTCGAAAATACATTTCCGATATAATAATGAAATTTATTGTGCAACAATAATGAATAATCACTAATTTTCAAGATAAACAGTTATATAATAATCACTAACAAAACTGGATAAAATTTATTGTGCAACAATAATGAATATTAATAAAATATATATGAAAATTTTCATAAAAGAGATTATCTAGTGGTCATTTAAGTATTATTATTTTAACATTCCATGATTACTGATACAGTAAAGTAGCATTAGATATCGGAAGTATATTTTCGATAGCTATCGAAAGTACATTTTCAGAATAAGTTTTGTTTAAAATTGGACGAACTTCAAAAACAAATAAATTATATGTACGTGGGTGTTTACCCTGGAATTTGGTAAACAACCATTGATCCTCTAAATCCTTTAACAGATTCAGTTACTCACGAGATCGATCAGATTGATCTCAAGACTATTGTGTTCTATTATTTAGAAAGTATGTTTTGATGATAATCTCTTTAAACAAAAGGAATCACTTCGTATGTCGAAGTGAAAATTTTTGATGAAAGTAATGAAATATAAAATAGTCTAGACTGGGAATTGTAAAGAACGTAAATAACGTAAAGAAATTTCATTGAATGTAAATGACATTGAATATAACATGACTACTCTCATCAACAATCTGGAAGCAGACTTTCTCAAGGATAGAAATGTGGATTCGAAGATCACAGGAAAAAAAACCTTCAAGAGACTAAGTGGTCCAAGGCCTTCGAGTTATCAGAGAAATCAGGAAAACGCGAAGAAACTCTCAAGCTTGCCCAAGAGGAACATGACAGGAATGCTAAGTCCATCATGCTCTAGAAGCAACAAATCAAAGAGTTGCAGAAACAAATTTCTCAAGCAGAGGACCGTCAGAAAGTTCTCAAAGCCATGAGCAACAACGAGGCCAACAAAGAGATGACTCAAAGCGTTCAATTCATTGATGAAGCTAGAGGCTTATAAAATGAGATCACCGCTCTTCGCACAACCAAAGCTTCGATTGACTACTTGCTAGGGTTCTTGAAGGTAAAGTATGACAAGATGAAGGATAACTTGCTTTTCTGAAATTTGTATTTGAAAATGTATTTCTACATTATGCCGCATCCTTTTCATAAAGCATTTTTTGTAATATTTTAACAGAGCCATTTTGGCACCCTTTTATTTTATACCATGTTGGCTTCATTATGTTACTACCTTACTACTTTGTCTTAATTTTTAAATCTTGAAGGAAAGGTTAATATTTTTACAAATACTTACCGTTAATTTTCAAGACTCTTCGATCTTCTGCCAGTTCTTTGATTTTGTAGGCATTGTTAGTGAATGTTTGAATGATTTGAAAGGGGCCTTCCCAATATGGGACCATTTTCCTAATAACTTATTCTTTCAATCCATTGGCAAAATCACCTTCCAGACCAAATCATCATTTGAGAAGGCTTTGCTCTTAACTCTCTTATTATATGCTCTGGATACTCTTTCCTTTTGTCTTCTTAGAATTTCTAAAGCATGTAACCTTTCTTCATCCAAATCCACCAATTCGTTCATCATCATCTCCCAATAGAGATCTGTGGGAATTTCGCTTTGCCTTTGGATTCTGACTGGTTGTAAGTAAATCTCCACTTGCAAAACCGCATCATGTCCAAACGTTAGACAAAATGGAGTTCTGTTTGTTGCCTCTTTGGGGGATGTTTGACAAGCCCATAAGACTTGATCTAAGGTTTTGTGCCAATTCTTTGGCTTCCTGCCCACATGTCTCTTGATTATCCCAATGATCACCTTATTAGCTGCTTCGACTTGTCAATTTACTTGTGCATAATAAGGCATAGATGTTAGTAATTTGAAACCCATATCTTTAGCAAACTCTTGCATCTTTTGACCAGTAAACATTGATCCTTGATATGTTGTAATGGTTTCTGGGATTCCAAATCTATAAACAATATGCCTCTGGATGAATTCGATGATGCTTTCTTGATCAACATTCACCAAAGGTATTGCTTCTATCTATTTTGTGAAATAATCTATTCCCACTAAAATGTATTTCTGATTCTTTGAAGATGATGGTCTAATTTCGCCAATCAAATCCAATGTCCAATCTCTAAAGGGCCATGACTTGACAATTGAATGTAGTTCACTTGCAGGAGCATGCTGAATATCTGCATGTGAAATTCTGGCTGCAGATACTCAATGTCACGTTCAATGTTATGACACCGTATCTGACTTACTATATGACAGTAAATACAAAAGCAATAAAGAACACAGTCAATTGTTTACCCAGTTCAATGTGCAACAACACCTACTCTGGGGGCTACCAAGCCAGGGAGAGAATCCACTATAAGAGATGTTAATTCAGGAATAAACCAACCAGTTTATCTCCTTCACTTAAGACCTACCCAATGCAATTCTAATCTAAGTACAACTTAAACCTGAGTTCCTACTCACTCCCCCTCAATCACAGCAGTGATACATAAACCAATTTGACTTAAGAATTGATGAAGAAACTCTTCAAAAACACACACTTGATTAAGCTTCACAGCTTTTTAATCAAGCAACACAATCACTCGTGCTTCACAGCTTTGAGTGATGTACACAACTAACTTGACTCTGCTTCACAGCTTTAGTCAAGGAACATTCAAACACTCTTGCTTCAAATCTTTGAGTGCTACACAACCCTTACAATTAAAACCTATTCCAAGGCACTTATCACAATGATAATTGCTTGGAGTACAATAAACAAATCTATACAGATTACAAAATGATCTTCTAATCAATCAGCAGGGATCACTTGAAAAACAGCAGCTCTGTTGAATATATAGCAGCTGCAACTTCAGTTAGGGTTTCCAAAAACCTAGGGTTAATTCCGTTTGACCTAAAGACCAGGTCACAGGACTTTATTAACCAGGTTAGGGTTGAGCTAGGTTACCCCTCAGAAAACGCAGGATTCTGTTCAGAAAGGACTGAGTTATTTCCTGAAAAAACTCAGACTTATCCAATCCTGCAAACCTGTTAGTTCAGAACAGGATGTCATAACATCTGTTATGACATCTGAGAAAACCTGTCTACTGATTTAGCAAAATGTGATCATTTTGAAAAAATGCTCAGATACACACTTATAAACATCAGTATTTGAATTACAATATTTTTCTGCAAATGTACCTAATGAGTTAGTACAACCTGAACTAGAATGTTATGACATCAGTCATGACATTCACACATACACTTGGGATTTACCAAAAATGCAAGCCAATACCTAAACACCTACAAACTCCCCCTTTGGCAGATTTTTGGCTAAAGACCCTAAACAATCAGAGATAGATAGCAGCAGAAATAAGTGACAGCAGCAGAAAAATAGAACACAGAATGTCAAGTACTAATTGAGCAAGTACCAAAATATTCTCCCCCTCTTTAGCCACAAATGGGCCAAAGATACATGTTCATAAAATTATACAGTTATCCAAAACAAAATAATAAGAGCAGCAGCAGAAAACACCAGAATACACTTCCAAACTCCACCAGCAACACCACCAAGCAGCAATTAACCTTCAAGCACTGTCATCAGACTCAGAGGAGCTAGTTTCTTCAATGTTGAACTGTCCTTCAGCTTCTACACCTTCTTCCCTTCTGCTTTCTTCAGCTTCCTCCTTTTCTAGCCTGGCAATTAGAACTTCTAGGGTCCTTTTTCTAGCATCCAGATCTTTGCAAGTTTCTTTTAAAACAGCTATGACATCTGATGCCTTGGACTGGGTCTTTACAGACGATGTCTCGGCTGATGTTATGACAATGTCTGGAGCATGAGATCCCTGAAACAGTTTGTAGTGCAGGCCAAGGGCAGGAGCTCTTTTGCAGACTGTATCTCTTGCTACAAGGATGTCAGGGTATTGTGCAAGGATGATTCCACAAAGGAGGAAGGGAAAGGCAATTAGTCCTTTGACAGCATAACTGCCAGCATGCTTTAAAGTTTGTTCAAAGATGTACCTTCCATAGTCAAAGGCAGTCTTGGTTCCTACAGCATAGATAAATCTCCCCAATCCTGTGGAGATAGTTGATTTGTGATTTGTAGGCACCCAGTTTGCTGCACCTATTTTATGCAAGATGGCAAATTTCATGCTGAGTTTACTAGCATTCAGCTTCCCTTTCAATGGCCAGCACTTTACTTGCCTGGCTGTGGTGGTTAGACACACTTCATTGTCAGTTGCCTCTAGATCAGGACAGTCCTTATTTGTTCTTCCAAGAAACTTGTTGATTTCTGATGGAGAGAACTTGACCCTTCTTCCTCTAACAAACACACTCTCAAAGTCAGCTGACCTTCCATCAGCACAATCATTTGACAAGTTCACTACAAACTCCTTAACCAGATTTTCATAACATTTGTTAAACTTTATCATTGTCTTCATTAGCCCAGCATTCTTGATCAGATCAATGATGTCTTTGCACTCCAAGGCATCATTGTTGAGTTCTCTCTCCAAGGCTATTCTCTTTAAGCAAACATACTTCCATCTGTTTGCATTGTCAGGATGATGAAAGGAGATGTTGTCTGTTGGCACTTCAGGCACTCTAGCAATCTTGCTGGAGGGGAGCTTCCTTCTGATGGGAGTTTCTTCAATATCAATCTCAAATTCTGATTCATCATCAGAATCAGAAGTTTCAGGTTCTTTACTTTTCTTAGAGATTGGTTGTCTAGCAGTCTGCACCTGTGCCTTCTTCCCTTTTGTCTGAATACTTTTCTCAGCCATCCCTTCAGCCTTGGATTTCTTAGCATCAGGTTTAACATTCTGACTACTCTTTCTTTTCATCAATCTCCTAGCAATGCTAGGGTTCACATTAGCAATCAGTTCATTATCTGAGTAATCTTCATCCACATCAATGATAGGTGGATCAGCAGCCTTTTCAGAGGGGTTCTGAATGTTGTCTTTTGGTGTCACAACATCCTCAGTGACATCTACATTTTCAGAACCTTCCACATTTGGACTTTCTGATTGATTTAAAGGGATAGAAATCCCCGGTACAGATTGGTTGCCACTCAGAATGCTAGTAACCATCCTAGAAATAGCTTGGTGTACTTGAACTGATCCTTCTCTATTAGGTACAGAAGACGAAGGATGAGAAGAATTACCAGAGGCTGTAGCTTGAGCTCTTCCTGCATGTCTGGTTCTGAGCTTTTTGACTCTGGCTGGGTCAGTTGCCATCTCCCTGAGAGGAGTGATCTCAAGAACTTCAGATTCTATGCATGTAGTGATTGCCCTAGAATCTTGATCAGATGATGCCGATGATGAGGAAGGCGAAGCCGCCATGGTGGAAGACGATGTCTGAGACATTTTGATTGACTTTGAGTAATAGTAGCAGTTTGAGAAAAATCTTTGATTGGGAGGAGGAAACAGGTTGCAAGGATGAGAGAGGTAGGGGGTAAAAGGGAGTCTCTTTAACTTCTTAAAGCTTTTGAAGGAATTGTGAACGAATATGATTAACCCACTAAAAATAGACTTAATAAAATTAATCCCCTCAACCCTTGTTTTAAGCAAAACTAATTGCTATAATTTCTCATGTTGGTGAATACCCAACCTGCCCCTCAAATTTTCAAGTTTATTTCCAACAAGAGCCTTGGTAGAAGAATCAGTCAGCTGAAGCTTAGAGAAACTGTGTTCCAGTTTAAATGACTTCTTCTCTTCAAAGTCAATAGGGTTCAAGGAAATGTTGAATGTTTTCAGATTGTCACAACACAATGTCACAACATATTGTGTAACATTGTACTCAGGGAGCATCTGTTTTGACTAGAATTTGTTAGACTTGTTATTTCCAACATCCTTGTCAAGATGACTTAAGGTTCTGACAACACATTTTTCTTCAAGTTTATTTGCCACATCACATATATTATCAGCCTGTAGTTTTGGAGTTCTTCTGACAGCTTCCATAGCTTGCTTATGATGCCACAGTTTCATCTCTTTTACTTCTTTGATGATTTGACACATAGTGGAGATATCAGTGTTCTCATGCTGCCACACGTAACAGTTATATTTGGATTTGATTCCTCTCATTACAACATCTAGTTTTTCATTAAATACTAGACATTCAGATCTTGAGAAGTTGACCATAAATCCTAGATCACATAATTGACTGATACTAATGAGATTAGTAGTCAATCCTTTTACCAGCAGTACTTTATTCAGACTTGGAACTCCAGGGCAGTCCAAATTACCAACTCCTTTGACTTCACCTTTAGCACCATCTCCAAAGGTCACAAAACTGGTGGTGTGAGGCATAACATTATTGAGGAGATTTTTGAATCCAGTCATGTGTCTGGAACATCCACTGTCAAAGTACCAATCTTCCTTTGCAGAGACCCTCAGGGAAGTGTGAGCTATCAGTGCAACAGCCTTTTTCTTCCATTTAGGAACATGAAGTACCTTTTTAGACTTAGGTTTGACACCTGAGTTCTGATTAGGATATCCATGTAGTCTGAAGCAGAAGGGCTTTATGTGACCATATCTCCTACAATGATGACATTTCCATCTTTGGTACCTCTTCTTCATATGTTTCTGTCCCTGATGTTGAGAGTTGTGTTGAGACATCCGTTTTGACATTTGCTTACCAGTACCAGATTTCTTTGCTTCCACAAATCCTAGTCCAGATTTATTTCCCACATTTTGTCCAACCTGAAGGATCTCTTCCAATTTGTCTGTTCCATTGGTCAACATCTTGACAGATTTGGTCATTTGATTCAGTTGTGAGTTCAGCAGTTGAACTTCTCCTTCTAAATGACTTATAGTTTCAAGATTTGCCCTTTTTTCAGCCTCCAACTTTATAATGAGTTTTGATTGTTTCTCATTCTGCACACAGACTTCAGCACTTCTGATACACAATTTCTTGTAGGTATCAGTCAGTTCTTCAAATGTCACTTCTTCATCACTAGTGTCACTTTCAGAAGTACAAACACTAGTTAGGGCAGTAACTAGTTTGGCAGATTCTTCTTCAGAATTACTTTCTGAATCATAGTCAGACCAAGTAACAGTCATTCCTTTCTTTTGCTTCTTAAGAAAGGTAGGACATTCAGCTCGAATATGTCCATATCCTTCACATCCATGGCATTGAATACCTCTGCCTTGGTTTCCCTTATCTTCTGACCTTGGTCTTCTGCTGGAACTGTCAATGTCAGAGGGAATGTTATGAACATTAGACCTTGACTTTGGGTCCATTCTTTTGATGAGCCTGTTGAACTGTCTTCCAAGCATGGCAATAGCTTCTGATATGTTTTCTTCTTCATCCTCCTTGTATTCAACATCAGTGTTGGATACAAGTGCTATGCTTTTATTCTTCTTGTCACCATTATCAGTGATCCCCATCTCAAAAGTCTGAAGAGACCCAATAAGTTCATCCACTTTCAACTTGCTAATGTCCTGGGCTTCCTCTATGGCAGTTACCTTCATTGCAAATCTTTTAGGCAAGGATCTGAGAATCTTCCTCACCAGTTTTTCTTCTGACATTTTTTCTCCCAGTGCTCCTGAGGTGTTGGCAATCTCCAAGATGTTCATGTGAAACTCATGAATGGTTTCATCTTCCATCATTTTTAGATTCTCAAATTTAGTGGTCAACATCTGAAGCCTTGACATTTTTACTTTGGAAGTTCCCTCATGAGTAGTTTTGAGAGTGTCCCAGACTTCCTTGGCCAGTTCATATTGATGAACTAATCTGAAAATGTTTCTATCAATTCCATTGAACAAGGCATTTAGAGCTTTGGAATTTCCCAGGGCTAACTCATCTTCTTCTTTACTCCAATCTTCCTCAGGCTTCAGACTGACTGTCCCATCTCTCTCAGTTATGGTGGGATGAATCCATCCTTTGTCAGCAGCTCTCCAAGCCTTTTTGTCCAGAGATTTTAGGAAGGCAATCATACGAGGTTTCCAGTAGTCATAATTGGTTCCGTCCAGAATGGGTGGTCTATTTCCAAAAACTCCTTCTTTGTCCATAGTGCCAGAAAGTGATATCCCTAGATCTCACCCAGTAATACAGGCAGGGTGCCTGCTCTGATACCAATTGAAATTCTGGCTGCAGATACTCAATGTCACGTTCAATGTTATGACACCGTATCTGACTTACTATATGACAGTAAATACAAAAGCAATAAAGAACACAGTCAATTGTTTACCCAGTTCAGTGTGCAACAACACCTACTCTGGGGGCTACCAAGCCAGGGAGAGAATCCACTATAAGAGATGTTAATTCAGGAATAAACCAACCAGTTTATCTCCTTCACTTAAGACCTACCCAATGCAATTCTAATCTAAGTACAACTTAAACCTGAGTTCCTACTCACTCCCCCTCAATCACAGCAGTGATACATAAACCAATTTGACTTAAGAATTGATGAAGACACTCTTCAAAAACACACACTTGATTAAGCTTCACAGCTTTTTAATCAAGCAACACAATCACTCGTGCTTCACAGCTTTGAGTGATGTACACAACTAACTTGACTCTGCTTCACAGCTTTAGTCAAGGAACATTCAAACACTCTTGCTTCAAAGCTTTGAGTGCTACACAACCCTTACAATTGAAACCTATTCCAAGGCACTTATCACAATGATAATTGCTTGGAGTACAATAAACAAATCTATACAGATTACAAAATGATCTTCTAATCAATCAGCAGGGATCACTTGAAAAACAGCAGCTCTGTTGAATATATAGCAGCTGCAACTTCAGTTAGGGTTTCCAAAAACCTAGGGTTAATTCCGTTGAACCTAAAGACCAGGTCACAGGACTTTATTAACCAGGTTAGGGTTGAGCTAGGTTACCCCTCAGAAAATGCAGGATTCTGTTCAGAAAGGACTGAGTTATTTCCTGAAAAAACTCAGACTTATCCAATCCTGCAAACCTGTTAGTTCAGAACAGGATGTCATAACAACTGTTATGACATCTGAGAAAACCTGTCTACTGATTTAGCAAAATGTGATCATTTTGCAAAAATGCTCAGATACACACTTATAAACATCAGTATTTGAATTACAATATTTTTCTGCAAATGTACCTAATGAGTTAGTACAACCTGAACTAGAATGTTATGACATCAGTCATGACATTCACACATACACTTGGGATTTACCAAAAATGCAAGCCAATACCTAAACACCTACAGCATGAATCTGGCACTCTTGGCATCCTTTGGCAAAATCTATACAATCTTTTAAAATTGTAGGCCAATACATGCCATATCAAAACAAAAGCCACTTCATCTTGTGACATGCTTTATGTGCTCCACATTCCCCACTATGCACGTTTACTAGTGCTAAATAAGCTTCATTTTCTCCTAAGCATTTCAACAAGACTCCTTCTGGAGTTTTCTTATACATTTCGTTGCCTATTAGCACATAACTTAAGGCATGATATTTTACCTTTCTTTCAGTATTTGTTGTTGGATCTTTCAAATAATTTATTATTGGACTTCTCCAATCTGTATCTGATAAGCTATCTATGGCTAATATTTCAAAATGTACTTCATCTTCATAAACTAGACTTGAATTTTTTAAATCTGCTGGAGAAAGTTTAGTAGTTAGTACCTTGCCCCGTACTTCGATCAAATCTTCCAATCTTTCTTTTGATACTTTATATCCTGAAGCGATCTAAGCCAAATCATTTTCTTCTTGATTCTTCAACCTGGGGATGTGCTTGATATCTACATACTCAAACTTTCAAAGCAACCTGTTTGCTATCACGAAGTAAAATATCAAGTTTTCTTTTATACACTTGTATTCTTTAGTAATTTGTTTGATTACCAATTCAGAGTCACCCATTATTTCGACTCTAGTTGCCCCCAATTCCAATAAAGCTTCAAGTCCTGCTATCAATGCTTCATATTCTGCCTCATTGTTCGAACAAGGGGGTCCTTCTATTTTGTACTTAAGCTTTGTTGGAATTTTATCTGGAGAAATAATCAGAATTCCAACTCCACTTCCTTCCTTATGTGTAGAACCATCAAAGAACAATTTCCATGGTTCTAACTCCACAAGATTTTGGGATGCTTCAACCAATGCATGGTCAACAATGAAATCAGAGACTACTTGCCCCTTCATTTCTTTTAAAGGCATGAAAGTCAAAGAGTACTCTGTTAGAGCCAATGCCCATTTACCAATTCGATTGTGTAAAATTGGTTTAGACAACATATGCTTAATAACATCAAAATACGAAGAAAAGTAAACATCGACTGGTTTTATATAATATTTCAACTTGGTACATGAGAAGTAAAAGCAAAGACATAGTTTTTCTATTGTACTATATCTAATCTCTGCATCATTCAGTACTCTACTTAAGTAGTAAATGGCCCTTTCGACGCCATTTTCATCTTCTTTAGCCAACATGCTCCCTATAGTTTTGTCTGACGCAGATATGTATAAATTCATGCACTTGTCTCTTCGAGGAGGCGACAGAATAGGAGAATGCACCAAGTACTGTTTTATTTTCTCGAACGCCTCTTGATGTTCTGCATTCCATGCGAAGTCTCCTTGCTTCAGTCGTAAGAGTGGAGAGAAGGCTTGAGTTCGACCACTTAGGTTTGATATAAATCTTTGCAAGAAGTTTATCTTTCCCAACAACGATTGCAACTCTTTCTTTGTCGATGGCTCTTTCTCTTCCATTATTGCCTTTGTTTTGTTTTGGTTGATTTCTATGCCTTTCTTATGGACCACAAAGCCAAGAAAGTCACCATCCTGCACAAAGAATGCACATTTAAGGGGATTCATTTTTAGGCCGTGTTTTCTCATTCTTTCGAATGACTGGCAAATGTGATCCAAATGACTAGATCCTGATATAGATTTTACTCCTATATTATCAATATAGACCTGCATGAAAGTCTCAATGAAATCATGTAATATAGAGTTCATTGCTCTTTGATAAGTTTCCCCAGTATTTTTTAAACCAAATGGCATAACCACCCATTCATAAGTGCCTATTTCCCCAGGGCATCGAAATGCTGTATTTGGCACATCTTCTTCTGCAATAAAAATCTGATTATATCCTAAATATCCATCAAGCATACTAAGATATTCGAAACTAGCAGCAAAATCTACTAACATTTCATCCACAGGCATTGGATATTCATCTTTAGGAGTTGCAGAATTTAAATCACAAAAGTCTATGCATACTCTAAGAGATCCATTTTTCTTAATTACTGGCACTATATTTGCAATCCATTCGACATACCTTGTGGTCCGGATGAACTTGCAGCGCAGAAGTCTTTCGACTTCTTCCTTTATCTTTGAGAGAATCTCTGGTGTGAATCTTCTTAGCGTCTGCTTGATGGGCTTCTTGCCATCCTTTATAGACAGCTTTAATTCGACCAAGTCCCTGCTCAAACCAGATATTTCGTTGTAGTCCCAGGAAAAACAATCTTTGTACTCCTTTAGCAACTGGATCACTTCTGCTTTTACTCCTGGACTAAGCTTTAAACTGACATACGTGGGTCTTTTTACAGTCCCATCTCCTAGACCCACTTCTTCAAGAGGGTCCTGTGCTAGCATCTTCATGTTCGATGCCACTGGATCCTTCTCAAATCCCAAAGGCCCATCATCGTATATAGAGTCTACCCTTTGGTATTTTTCTTCGACGGATTTCTCTTCGTCAGGGGGTTTTGGTTTGAAGAACACCCCAGGTCCTTTTGTATGATTTGCTTCTTCATTGGCCTCCATGGACATAATCTTTACTTCGGCTTCCAAAACCGATTTTAATTTTTTTTTTAGCCAAATAGGCTGAAATCTTTTCGAAGAAGGAGGACTCAGACATGATCACTGTCTTCGTCATCCCAGCCTATAGCCCGTATTCTGGGGAGTCCAGGTGCTTCATCTTCTTGCCCCAGAATCTCCTTATCCCGGCAAAATCCATGCCTTGGATGTAGGGTCATAAAATACATAGCATTTTTGTTTGGCGAATATGCGCCATCTGCAACACTACAAGGCCCTATGTTGGCCAAACTTTGATCAAAATTCCTTCGATCAACTTGATTCACCTCCGCCATATAATAGCTTTGGTCAACTTCGATGTTTTCTACAATTCCATCTTCTCTCCAGATTGCCACACGTTGGTGCATTGAGGAGGGAACTGCGCCTATTCCATGAATCCACCCATGACCCAAATGTAAATTGTAATTGTCTTGGCCGCTATGACCATGAACATAGTTGGCCTTGTAATGGTTCCTACAGTGAGATCAACTTAAACTACGTTGAGAGTATGACCAATCTTCCCTTCATAGTTAGATAATACCATATTATGGGGTTTTATATATGTATCATACATACCTATCCTTTTCAACAAGAACTGAGGCATTAGGTTGACAGCAACACCCTCGTATATCATCACTTTGTTGATCCATACTTGTTCAATCTTTCCTCTAATAAATAAAGGCTTCAGGTGATTCTTCATACCTTAGTCTGTCTTTCAAAAAACATGTTATGTTCTTCGACTGCTTTGTTATTCATAACATAATAGCACATAGGCTTGTGCTTCGCCATTTCTAATTCATATGCTTCTTCAGAATCTTCTATCTCCGCCATTTGGTCATATTCATACGGTAGTACTGAAACTACATTGCAGTTGATGTTCAAAGAGGACTCCTCATCTAAGTCGAAGTTGTCAGTAAGCATGTCCTCATCATTAGATGGTTCTTCGTTAGTTGGTTACCCTATAGTCCTTTCTATGGACACCTTTGTCTTCTTTGGGGAAAAAGCCTCCCTTGTGCTGGGTACTTCTTTTTGCCAGGTGCAGCAAACAGAGTCTAATTCGTACTTGATTCTCCTACTTTGTTGCTTGTGAGTTCTCTTTGAGCCTCCTTGGTCCTCTGGTATCTTCGCCATTGGGACCTTTTCATTGGATTTTTTTACTTTATAGTTCTCAAACACATAGGTTCGTTGCTTCGTTGACTGGAACTTCCTTCGATATGCCCACGCTGATCTGCCACCTTCCTCGAAACTCTTCCATTTCCCTTTTCCTTTTCCTTCCCCCTTTCTTTGACTAAAATTTAACCACTTGTTTGTTGGGAATAGGATATTGGCTGGTGGCTTGGAGGTGACTTGTCGATTTACTTTGGGGTGTGGGCTATCTGCCCTTTTCAGAATTCCTTTTGCATTGGTCACATACCTCCTCCTGCTATTCTTTTGATTATTCCAGCATTGAGCATACGAAATTCTCTCAAATGCTCCAGCTGCCTTTCTATCATAAACAACGCTACACCATGGGCACATCAAGACTTATGATCCCGTATTATGACAACGAACCAGAAAACCCATCAAGATTTCTCCCATTTTTGGGTATGGCAGCAATTCTTTATCACTCCTCCAGTTGTTTCCAGCCCTCTCTTGGTACACTTTCTGGTATGTTGCCGCAACATCTTGATCATTCATAATGCTGCACCTTAAAAATATATAAAATAAATCAAAGGGAGGTGTATGAACAAGTCTTTAGGTGTATATGAAGTTTAGAACACGTTTGGACTTTGAAGTAATAACCAATTAGCCCAAAATTTCAAGTTTCCTCAATTTGAACTTCATGCATTTGCTCAAAATTTCTCAACTTGCACTAGTCATAACTCTCAATTTTTGTCATTTGAAGGTGATATGGGATTTTTCGGATAGCTCAAGGTGTCCCCTACAATCCCTATTTTAATCATTTTTGAATTTGAATACTTCATCTTGATGTAAGTTGCCTTGACAAAAAGTGTCTTTTTGTTGACTTTTGAAATGACATATAATGTATTGGCTCATATCTCTTAAATGATGCATTTTTTGGACTTGAGCTTAGAGATAAAAAATTGTAAAGAATTGAATTTCCTTCAAAATGAGATTTGGTTGATTCAAATCTAATGAAGCATGTGAAAGTTATGTCTGGTCAAAGTTCAGTTGACTTCTCTTTAAGAAAACCCTAATTTGACAACGTTTGACTTTTGATGGTTTGAGAGTTTTTCTTGATGAATCATGATCAAACCTTGATCAAATAATGAATGTGACTTCAAAATTTTGATGTTGACCAAAAATATTGAAGTTTGACTATATGTTGACCACATTTGACTTTTCACCCAATATAGTTGATTTTTAGTCATCTGAGCAATTGGCTAAGCAAACTTGTGATGCAAGGCTTAAAATTTGGCATGCGCATTACTTGATACATATAAGAGACCATGAAATCAACTTGAAGCCTTAGAAACCCAAACTTCCTTGAGAAAATTGAAACCTTAGTTGTAAGTCCATTGCTTAGGAGGAGAATTTGTCTGATCAATTCTTGAGCAACCTTGAGCATTTGAGAACACTAGGAGAATGTCTTGAAGAAATGAGATGGTAAATTTTGGGGTACAACACTTACCTTAGAATTTCTCTAGAATTGTCTTCTTATACTCTATGGATGGATGCTCTCCTTGCTTTCTCCTTGGCCTAGCCTTTTTTCTCCATTTTCTTCCAAATTCACGTATAATGCAAATGATCTCCTTTTCCCAGTTCTTCTTATTTCTATTAGAAATATCTCTCAATTATATTTTATCTCTTTTACCCTTAACTTAATCTCACGCAATTACGTCAATGCCCTTAAAATATCTACACATTCTAATTAATTTTATTTTCCTTATTATTTCATTATTAATAACATAAACTATCATTTAATTAATCTAGATTATTTTCTAACTCAAGAACTTACACTCCCATCAATATTCTAATAAACACAATAAATCACAAAATATTTGTAAATAAATACATAAGCAACATAATTCTAAATTCAAGTGTTACAGATATCACATTGAGAACTGCTATCAGCTCAAGAAGGAAATAGAAAGATTAATATAGGAGGGACACCTCAAGAAATATGTTAAGAGTGGATCTTCTTGTTTATTGGATAAATTTAGCTTGCGTGGGAGAGACAACACTGAGAGCTCCCGACCCAACAAGGCCAAAGAAGCGCCTCAGAGTGAGGATAGCAAAGCTACGCACCACATGCTAAACACTATCACAAGAGGGTTCGTCGGAGGCAGTGAAACCAGCTCTGTCAGGAAAAGGTATTTGGTGGCTTCGTTAAAAGGGGAGATAATCCCTCAACAACTATGGTGGACCCTGACATATATTAAACAGACCGGTAGTGGATATCTTCCCGTGACGGGTGGTGGTGAACTAACGTACCCGTTTTTTTACTAGAGTCTGGTAGTTGTTGATGGAAGCATGAGGTAAATCCATATACATGAAAGTTCCAGATAACAACTTGCATTTCAAGGAGTTAAGTGCTCCTATGATGGTGATCTATGTATTAATGGAGGAAACTAATATACAAATATTCTCTCTTTTCAAAAAGTGTAAAAGTAAGATAAGAATAACCAAACCAAAGTAGTAATAAGATATAATATATTTGAGTTTAACTATACACAATCCATAATATATTTGGGTATACTGCTCTAGACCACTACCCATCCATTTATATATTTTCTTTTTTATTAAATTAAAACTTTTAATCTAATAAAAATCTTTAAAATTATTAATACACTACATATGTCCATATATATATTAATTCACTACATATTTCATTTTTTGCCTAAATTCTAGAATCTTTTTAATAAAATTTGATTAATATTGAAGACTTAATACTCTCTTGGTCAAGTATATTAATCTAAGAGTTCTTTTTATTTCTAATTTTATTTTTCAATTTAACAGTCGTAGATTATTTATTGTAATGAAGGTCCTTGTAGACATAGATTCACAGGTAGATATGAACGTATCTATGAGATATCAACTATAAACTATTAATTTTAATGTTCATCTTTTCAATCTTTTTTTGTTGCTATTTTCTATTATTTTACTACATAATTCATTTTTGACTAAATTGTAGAATATTTTTAACAAAATTCGATTAACATTAAAGCTTAATAATCTCTTGGTCAAGTATATTAATCTAAAAGTTCTTTTTATTTCTCTTTTATTTTTCAATTTAATAGTTGTAGATGGTTCATCGTAATGAAAGTTCTTGCAAACATAGATTCACGGGTAGATGTAAACGTATCTATGAAATATCAGGTGAAGACTGTTTATTTCAATGTTCATCTTTTAAATATTTTTTTGCTGCTATTTTATATTAATTCACTACATAATTCATTTTTTACTAAATTGTAAAATCTTTTTAACAAAATTTGATTAACATTAAAAATTTAATAATCTATTAGTCAATTATATTGATCTAAGAGTTCTTTTTATTTCTTACTTTATTTCTCAATTTAACAGTTGTAGATTGTTTATTGTAATAAAGATCTTTGTAGACATAGATTTACGGGTAGATGTGAGTGTATTTATGAAACACCTTCATTTTAATGTTTATCTTTTATATCTTTCTTTTGTTATTGTTTTATATTATTGAAATTAGAGAATCAATTATATAATTTATTATAAATACATATCAATATTTAAAAATTCATATATATTAATAATCTATATTTATAATAATATGAATATTAACCACCTGAAAAATAAATTCTGGGATAAAAGTGTACAACATATAATCGAATCCAAACGGAATTGTGCTATAACACAATTTTCTTACCGGATATTAAAAAACAGCCATTACAAAAGAAGCTAGTGAGTAGGGAGTATTATGGTGCATCATCATCTTGTACTTACACGAGGAACTCAACAAAGAAAAACGAAGTACTAGTACGTTACATGCACTGCACATAACAACAAAAAAAAAACAACTTCAACATGAAATCCGCATCACTAGATTTAGCACAGAGAATCAGCAGAACAATAATCTCAACCTCAAAGAAACAACCCACAAAAACCAAACATCATCATCACGCATGGACTTCACAAATCGAACAAACCCTTCACAACAACCTCAAACAACAAAACCTAACTCCATCCCTTGTTTCCTCCATCATCGACCCTTTCCTCTTCCATCACCATTCTCTAGCTTTGGGCTTTTTCCATTGGGCTTCTCAACAACCAGGCTTTTCCCATACTTCATCCACCTTTCACTCCATTCTCAAATCTCTCTCCCTTGCACCAAACCACTCTCTTCTTTCACTTCTCAAAAAAGCTCAATCTTTTAATTACCCAATTCACCCTTCTGTTTACCGTTCTGTTATAGCCATGCATATTTCACGTAATTGCTTACTTCAAGCTTTCTCCGTTTTCAACGAGGTTGTTTCGTTGATCAATGAAATTGGTGCACCCACTTGTAATTCACTCCTCGCTGCACTTAGTTCCAACGATAATAGTAATGCATGTAAGGTGTTTGATGAAATGATTGTAAAGGGTGTTCCTTTTACTACGTTGGGGTTTGGGGTTTTTGTTTGGTGGGTTTGTAAAGAGGGTGATATGGGGAGAGTGTTGGGTTTGTTGGATGAGATTGGGGAATGTGGTTCGGGGATTAACGGGTCTGTTGTGGCGGTTATGATTGTGAATGGTTTGTGTTTTGCTGGGAAGGTGAGTGAAGCTGTGGTGATGTTGTCGGAATTGAGGAGTAGAGGGTGGAAGCCTGATTTTATGGCTTATTGGGTTGTTGCCAAGGGGTTTAGGGAAATGGGGAATGTGGTTGATGAGATTAAGGTTTTGAAGATGAAGAGGAAGTTAGGTGTGGCTCCGAGAAGTAGTGATTATAAAGAGATTATATTTGAATTGGTTTTGGAGAAACGGATTTATGAAGCTAAGATGATTGGGGAGGTTATTGTTGGAGGTAGGTTTGTTGTTGAGGATGATGTTTTTAATGTTTTGATTGAGTCTGTGTCGGATGTTGATCCTGTTGGGGCAATTGTGTTTTTTAATTATGTTGTTGAGTGGGAAAGGGAAAGGTTTTTGAGTGTTTCGAGTTTGAATAGATTGAGTTGTAATTTGTGTAGGGTGGGTAAAGTGGATGAATTGTTGGAGGTGTTTCGTGTTTTGGATGGTCGGAATTATCTCAAGGATGTCGAGGGTTACAATGTGATGTTGTTGTGGTTGTGCGAAGCGAGGAGAGTGAAAGAAGGATATGCTGTTCTTCAGGAAATGAAAAAGAAAGGGTTGAATCCTGATGTATCGTCTTACAATTATGTGATGGAAGCGTGTTGTAAGGAGGATTTGCTTCGCCCTGCTAGGAAGCTTTGGGATGAGATGTTTGCGAGTGGTTGTTGTGGGAACTTGAAAACATATAATATTCTGATTCACAAGTTTTCCGAAGAGGGACAGATTGAAGAGGCTGAGATGTTGTTTAACCGGATGCTGGACAAAGGAGTCGAACCCGATCGTGCGAGTTACACTTTTCTTTTACAAGGGCTCTGCCGAGAAGACAGGCTTGAAGAAGCTTTTGAGCTCTATAACAAGTCTGTTATACAGGATATTACCATTGCAAGAGACATATTGAGCCCGTTGATATTATCACTCAGCAAGAAAGGTATTGTTACTCCCTCCGTTTTCAAAGTTCATTGCAATTAAGGGTGGGAATAGGCTGGGCCGAGCAGGCTTTGCCAAATCTGAACTTGACCTTTTAAAAAATTTAAAGCCTAAGTTTGACATGTGGCCTATCATAGACTTAATTTTAGGCCTGTGTCTGATCTTTTCGAGGATCTGTTTAGCCAATTAGCCTACATAAAAGTCTATTTTATTTGAACATTTATAATTAATCAATTCAACTAATGTTTAAATAGACTAACCATTTAAAAGATCAACGACACTAAATACTTATTTGCATTGACTTATTCAGGTGTACCTATTAACAAAAGTTTTGTGATACTATTTATTTGAGAGAACTTACGAAAACAATTTATGACATTGTTCATTAGGTTTTTTCAGTTTATTTTTATAAGTTCTTCAAGATAATTAAGTTTTATTTTTGTATTTTAATTCAAAGTATAAATATAATAATAATAATAATAATAATAATAATAAATTTATTTATATTTATTTAAATAGGCTTAAAAAGCTTTTTTCATGTCCTGTGGCCTAGTCTTTTTAACTAAATAGGCTTGTTAAAAAAAAGCTTAGGTCTTTTCTATTTTAAAAAAAAAGTTTGGTCTGGCTTGAGCCTATGTAGGCTAGGCCGTAGATCTCTGTTAGTTGCTTTGGCTTATTCCCACCCCTAATTGCAATGTTAATTATTACTCCCTCTATTTTAAAATGAATGTTATTTAAGGTTTTTGCACACAAATTAATAAATGCAATGATAGTGTCATAAAACATTGCACTTTTACTAAATTAACCTTATTAATGTATTGGAAATAGTGTATAGAATAATAATTAAATGACACAATTGGAAAAATAGTAATCATTTCTACATTGAAAATGGAGAATGACATTCATTTTGAAATAAATTTTTTTCTCTAAAAAGACATTCATTTTAAAAGAGAGAGTATTTTTCTTGTAATTGGTATTTGTAACTTGGCATATTATGTACTAGGATGTTTTTTACATTGTCAAATACTTATACTTGTCGGCCTGGTGCGAGGTTTAACAAGCATAACATGTCATGATGTATGTTGCAGGACATCTAACAGCTGCTTCCAAGTTACTTTGCAGTCTCAGTCATAATATAGTAAACGCAGAATCCCATGTAGTTTTGTTGAAATGTTTGGCAGATGCAAGAGAGATTCCAATTGCTATTGAGCATTTGAGGTGGGTTCAGGACAAGTCGCCTTCAATACTACAAGATATATGTACCGGACTTTTAGCCTCCCTTTCTGTTTCTGAATGCCCGGAGCCGATATTACAGTTTCTTCAAAGAATGCAAGGTGTGTTATGATTTCATGGGTAAGAGTACTTTGAAAAATGAAAACAATCTCAGCTCGGGGTTGAACCTACAGAAGAGCACATCATAATTGAACTTACCACATAGACAGACATGGTTTGCTTTCAAAAAATCTCTGCATTTTTTACTGAACTTCACTATAATGTGGTGGCTGCTGAGATGTGGACAATGGATACATAATGCTAGGGAGGAAGCTGTAGTTCGAGTGATAAATGATTCCAGTGGTCGGTAGCTCCCGAGACATCAAAAACAAGTTTACTAGCTGGTGTTTCTAACAGGGACTGAAGATTACATCAGGTTATGTTTGTTGACAGGAACTATGAAAGGGAACACCATCATGATTCATGGATACCTGCAATCTTCTCTATTCATTGGTGTCAATACAATTTACTTATTCTTGTTTTCTCACATTTCTTTTGTCATATAATCTTTATCTCTTCATTTTCAATTATCTAATTATTCAAGTTATTTGTTAGATTTATTAAAAAACTATTTTTAAAATATATTTTAATATTTATATATTATGATTTAATATTAAACATCAAATTAATTAAAATATATAAAAAATATTAAAAATATTTTGAATATTACAAAATATAATTTAAACAAGAATTTAAAGGTAGTGCACAATCAGAGTAAACAAATATTATACATACAACCCATTAAAATATTAAACATACAAATATTACACATACAATAAATCAAAATAGATAGTACATATTCCTTTTTTTCTTACAAGTGAATTCTACAATTTAAAATTGTAATAACATTCTTTTTTTCTTACAAGTGAATTCTACAATTTAAAATTGTAATCACATTCTTATTGCTGTAATCAATATTCTTACCACTGCCCTTGTCAATTTCAATTGCAATTTGAGTTTTTGAATCTCACATATAACTCATTGTCCGACCTCATTATAGTAAAACGCCTTATAAAATTTTAGACTGTGTTTGGATTGTTATAGTAAAATGAGATTTTACCCTGCCATCCTATAAATTTGACCTCGCACCTTCACATATTTCTATAATATCTATGTTAATCTTTATCAAAATTTTAATCAAAAAATATAGTACAAATTAAAAAAATTGGTAGTGTATATGAAAAAAATTCAGTATATCGGATATTTCAAAAATTTAGAATTTTATGGCACAAAGCGGTTTTTTTAAAAGTACCTTTATCTAATGTTTTTTATTAATGGCAAAAAAACATGATAGTTGAACAAGTATCGATTTTTCCAAAACAATTGTCATTTATTAGATTTTTCCTGGATCATTGAAAAATTTGGTAGTGTTAATTGAATGATTGAAATTTTATCGACAAACTCGTACGGCCGTGATTGCATCGACTGTTTTGTATGTTCTAGAATGAATTCAAAGTTATATAAATAGGGGTCATGTGTTGTTAAGAAAAACATCTTATAATGCCTCGGTTTTTGTTTAAGACAAAAGTGACTTCAACAGAGAGAAACCTTTGGTAGAGTTTTCGTTTTCAGAGGGCACTACATGTCTCGTCGTTTTGAGATCTAAATTGAATGATATGTTGTCCGACACCGATATCGGAAAGGTGAGTAAGATTGATTTTCGTGCAGATTAGATTGATAGTAATGAAAGGTGAAATACGATCATATTGAGTTGAAGACCGATGAATATTTAAAAGTTATGTGGAGAATATTTTATCTTAGGCTAAATAAAGGACCGATCAAGTGGTAGAAATAACCCTTATGTCACAAATGGACGGTGTTGTACCCCAAAATTTGTCATCCTATTTTCTCCAAGATATCTCCTTATGCTCCTAGGGTTCTCAATTGCTTAAGGTTATCAAGGTTTGATCAGACAAATTCTCCTCCTAAGCAGTTGACCTATAACTAGAGTTTCACTTTTCTCAAGTAAATTTAAACTTATAATGCTTCAAGTGGATTTCATGGTTCCTCATATGTCTCGGGGAAGGCTCATGCCAAATTTCAAGCCTTGCATCACAAGTTTGCTCAGTCAATTGCTCAGATGACTAAAAATCAATTGTATTGGATAAAAAGTCAATTGTGGTCAACATACAGTCAAACATCAAGATTTTTGATCAACATCAATATTTTGAAGTCATATTCATCATTTGACCAAGGTTTGATCATGATTCATCAAGAAAAACTCTCAATTCATCAAAAGTCAAAAGTTGCTAAATTAGGGGTTTTCTTAAGGAGAAGTCAACTGAACTTTGACCAAGCATAATTTTTACATGCTTCATCATCAAATTCTCAACTAAAGCTCATTTTGAAGGAAATTCAATTCCCTATAACTTTGTCTCTCTAAGCTCAAGTCCAAAAAATGCTTCATTTGAGAGATATGGGCCAAAACATTATAGGTCATTTCAAAAGTCAACAAAAAGACACTTTTAGTCAATGAAATTTACATCAAGATGATTTCTTCAAATGAAAAAATGATAAACATAGATATTATAGGGGAGATCTTGGGCTTTCCAAAAAGCACAAGATCACCTTCATATGATAAAGATTGAGAGAGTTATTAATGGTGCAAGTTAGAAAGTTTTGAGAAAATACATGAAACCTTTTTGATCAAACTTGAATTTTTGAGCTATTGAGCTTATCTTTCAAGGTCCAAACGTGTATTAGGCCTCATAGTGAATCTTTGAACCTATTCATACACCCCTTTGATTTTTATTCCATTTATTTTTTATTTATTTATTTAAATTCAAAATTAAATGAAATAAAACCCAAGTCTTCATACATAGGTCCAAGCCCACTTCCTTAACCTAATTCATGGTCTATATATTCTCATTATTTAGACACAACAAGGACAGGAAAAAACTTGCAAGAGATCATTATTCCAAAACTTCAAAATTATCCAAAATTAGAGTAAACTTCAAACTCTATTTGCAACCTTCCTCAAGATCAACCAGCTGCCCCAATCAATTCCAGAAGTGCTATAGAGTAAGTATGGATCAATTTTGATGATTCAAAGAGCCTGAGACTCGTACTATGCTCACCGGTTTTTGTTTTTTGCATGAAATTCATATTTTTGTTTTCATTATATTTTGATGCATACTAACACCACTAACATGCTTCTGAGATGTCAATAGGTAGGTTTGAACCATCGCATGGATCCCATAATGCCCGGAGGGAAGGTTGCCATGTTTGATCTGTTTTAAGTTGTGTGTGTCGTATCTCTTTATACAAGGGGAATTAGCCAAAACCAATGCTATCATTGGATTCAGCAAAGTTGATTTAGGGGGGTAAGACCCCTTTGGATCTCTAACACTCCTTGTTTTTACAGGTTAAAAAACGCAGTCTTCGGAGAAGACGACTGGAGCTAGGGCTCCGGCGCCTCTTTGGTCCAACCATGATGTTTATTATATATTTGATTGGTTTCACAATGTTACCAGATGAACAACACAAACCAGTGGAAAGCGCGCACATGATAAGGCATTGATACCTCAGGGCGTGGGTTCGCCCCATGCCTTTTGATGTTTTTTTATATTTTCCAATATTTTGCAAGTTTTGTTATATTTTGCATAATGCCCATTCTACTAACACAAACGCAGTACAACTCAATTGGCAAGCAGGCACGCTGGTGACTAGGGGGCGTGGGTTCAACACCCACCCCCAATATTCTTTGTTTTTCCTTGTTTTCCCTAACCCTATTTTCTTCTTTTTAGCTAATAAATCCTAATTCTTTTAATTAAACCCTAATAACCTTTTAACTAACCCTAATTACTTTTTAACCTAATATTTTTTCTAACACTAATTAAATTAGGTTTAAAGTTTTTTTTATAACAATTAAATTTTATTTTATTTTTAATAATTTAATTAATTAACTTTTTTTCAATTTTAAAATTAATTAGATTTTTAGGTTTTATTTAATTAATTATCATAAATCATTTTTTTCATAAAAAATCACAAAAATATTTTTCTTTTCTACTTTCATTTTATTTTTATTTTCCTAGATAAAGTGTATGGAGCGTTCAATTATAAAAGTGTCGCTTTATTTTTCCCGCATTTTTTATTATGTAACTGCTCCTAGTATGCAATAGTTGTAGGTTTATTTTCCCGCACTCTCACTATTATGTAACTTCCCCAAAGCTCTGTAATAGTTTTAGGTTTACGTTTCCGCCTTTACCTTTTGCTATTATATTTCTATGCAACCGTTAGTAATTAGGGTTTGTATGGAAAGACGGAAAAAAATGCTAGAAAACCTAATTTCAAAGATAAATAATTGAAAACAATACACTCTTCACACTTGCACCTCTAGGGTAACCTCTCTTCGTTGCCTTCGGAATAAAGGTCATGTCCCTCGAAAGTAGGGATGCTTTAGCAAAGTTCCTCCGAATAAAAGATCATAGTCCCTCGATGACCCTTTAACGTTGCCTTTCAAAAAATGATCCAGTCCCTCTGATAATTGCTAAAGTATCCCTATCAATTGTCTTCGATGACCGTACGATGACCCTTCGCCCGTCCCTTCATATCCAATAGATAGAGCTACCTACCAACTAATGGTACGGATAACACTATCTCTAAAGGAGAACGAAAAGAATAAGAACGACTTTGAGTGGGTAGGTGTTCTGGACTGGGCCCGACAGGCCCAAAAGCATTACTAAGGCCCAATCCAAAGGGACTTACTGTGGTCCACGCCGAGCAAAGGGGTCACGTCCGTGCTCGACATCTTGATGTCCAGCTCGACATCCCACTGTCCAACTCCAAGTGATGATGTCCAGCTCCACCTCTTGACGTCCAGCTCGACATCCCGACGCCCAGCTCGACACCCTGCCGTCCAGCTCGACACCCTGTTGTCCAGCTCGACGTTGTCTCGAGCATCCCAACTAGGGCAGACTCAGTCCACAGTTCCCCCAACGATACTCCGGAAAGACCGCGTCTTCGTCCGCCCGCACTTCACGCAGCACATCCAGGAAGGGGACCACGTGCGGGTCCCTACTACCCACGTAGAACCTGGCAGTTCCTCCATTGGGCCAAATCCGCCCGGCCCAATGAAGGGACCTTGGCCTAGCGCTGGGGGCTATAAATACCCTCTGTTTCCAGAGGGTCAGGTATTGATCATTCTAACCTCAACTTCTATTATCTGCTCGTACTCCTACTTACTTCAGCATCGGAGTGTCTTGCAGGTACCCCTCCACCTCGTCAAAAAAAGCTTTCTGCTCGGAGCCAGCCGTGACGGTCCAAACCTTCTGATCAGGTCAGATCAGTGGCGCCGTCTGTGGGAACCAAGCTTCCCCGTCTAACGAACAAATTCCAAAGACCAAAGCTCAACTCAATTACCTGTTATGGCTGATCCAGCTCGCGAAGAGCAGCACGTCCGTGTCACCGACACTAACAACGGTCCCGCGGACAAGAATGGACACCTCGACAATCCCGGTGATCCCGGCCACAATGCCACCCCTGTGACAACCGCCCCTGGACCTTCCTCCCGCAGGGAGGGGAACACTGCGTCATCCTCGACGACCCCTCCAGCACTCGAAGACGACCCAGAAGCTCTCGCATATCGCAGAGCTGCCCGGTTCTATGAAGTCCCAGTTCCTGCCGGGGCAGATGCCACGACTCAGGCACTGTTCGCGGCCATCAACCAGACTAATTATCTCATTTTCGCCCAGGGAGAAAGACTAAGGGCACTTGAAAATGATCGACGACCCCCGAGGAGGCATCAGAGGCCACCTTCTCCACCTCCTCGGGTCGAAGAAGTTCGACACCCTACTCCCCCGCGGAGACACTATAGGGAGAAATCCAGGAGCCCCTCTCCCCGGCCAAAGCAGAGGCGGCCCCAATATGAGAGACAGCCCAGTCGCGACCCCTCAAGGCACGACAGGAGGCACGCCGGAGACGGGCGGGTGACCTTCAGCCACCGAGCATCACGCTCGAGGGAATCTCAGCACGACCATCGTGCCAGACATAACTATAGGACCCCTTCTCTTTCTCTGGAGAGGAGCGACGAGGACGACCCCCGCGGTCCCCTGTCGCAGGCCATCATGGATGCACCTATCCCCCCGGGCATGGAGAAGCCCCCGCACCTAAAGGAGTATGATGGAGTAGCGGACCCAGTCGACCATATTGACGGGTTCGAAGCCATGCTCCATTATCACAATGTCGGGGGGCCCATCAAGTGTCGTCTCTTCCCCACAACTCTCAGGAAGGCGGCCATGGACTGGTATAAAGGGCTCGCCCCGGGCTCAATTACATCATGGTGGAACCTGAAGAACCAGTTCATCAGTTCCTTCACAGCTTCCCGTCGCCACCCGAAGACTGAGGCAGCCCTCGAGGCCATCATTCAAAGACAGGATGAAACTTTGAGGGAATTCATCAACCGCTTCAACCGGGAAGCAATCCAGGTCCCCTGCGCGGACCATATGAAGATATTTGCTGGAGAGGGGCCTCCTCCCCGGCACAGAATTCAGGAAAGCTGTGGGTATTGAGCCACCTGCAACTTTTGACGCTCTCCTCGACAAAGCTCGAGCGTACATGGACTACGAGGAGAGAGAAGCTGCCAACAGGGCACGAGACTCCAGGGCTCGCGCTCCCCATCACGGCAGCAGCTCGCGACAAGACCCTCCTCCCCGACGTACCGGGGAGAAAAGGAAGGAAGATCGACCCCGGGAGGTCCGGGAACAAAGGGGCCCATCGGGCCGTTTCACCGAGTACACTCCGCTCACGGCTTCCCGCGAGCGTATTTTGGCGGAGTGTGCTAGCACAGAGTTCAAAGACAGTGGCGTCAAGCGTCCCCGGCCAGCTCCTGCGAAGCCAGGAGTAGACAAAAATAAATACTGTCAGTACCATAGGAGTCATGGTCATTTGACAGAGGACTGCGTCCACCTGAAGGACGCCATTGAAACCCTCATCAAAGGAGGGAGGCTCGCACAGTACAGGCGAAACGACGCTCCCCGTCGTGACGCCCATGAAGCAAAGGAGCCCGAAGAAGATGCTCGACCATCTGACGAGTCGGTGCCAATCCAGACCGCCTTCTCGGTAACCAGGCCCGAGGATTTCGAAATTCCCGAGCTCCTGCAGGAGCCCCTGACGACACACAGCAGGTGGGAATACTTCCCCTCCGCCATGGTCATCAACGGGGGCGGGTTCAACGACCTCACCATCAATTCAGCCAAGAGGAAGTTGGACGAACTGGTCGACGCAGCTCCTCCACAAACTGTGACGTTCGAAAGGGTGAAGGGCAGGTCAGAGCCCATCACCTTCTACTTAGAAGAACTCCCCGGCGGAGCCCCGAACGCGGTCATCCCCTTGCTGATAAGGGCAAAGATGGACAATTTTGACGTGCATCGCATCCTGGTCGACGAAGGGAGTTCCGTCGACGTGATGTACAGCTAGCTGTTCCGGACCTTGCAACTGGACGACTCACACCTCTCTCTGTATGTGGGTTCAGACCTTCAAGGCTTCAACGGCTCGACTTCCAAACCTTGGGGTTATGTCGAGCTCCTCGTGACGTTCAGGGAAGGAACGGCTACAAGACAGGTGAAGGTCCGCTTCCTCGTCATTGATTGCCCGTCCCTGTACAATTGCATCTTGGGGAGGCCGACATTAGCGGAGCTGACAGCGGTGCCCTCAACTGTCCATCTAAAAATGAAGTTCTATACCAAAAGGGCAAGGGTAGCCACCATCCAGGGAGACCTCGCCGCTGCCCGCAGGTGCTTCAACGCCGCTTCAAGGGGACGGGATACTGTCGACGTGGGTACCAGTACCAGACCCCCCAAGAAGACAAAGCAAGAGCCCGACAGAGCATCCCCCGAGGTAGAAATTCAGAAGGCTCCACCAAAGGTCGACTCCATAGCCCTCGACGCTCGCTTCGACCAAGACGAGCCATCCAGCAGCGAGCAAATCCCCCTCCGACCTATTCCGGACGGCGATTTCGAACTCGTTCCCCTCGAAGCAGACCCGACCAAGGGAGTGAAGATTGGCAAAGACCTCCCCGACTTGGCCAGGAAGCAAATCAAGGCCTGTCTGCGCGAGAATGCTGATCTCTTCGCCTGGAGCGCTGCAGAGATGCCCGGACTCGACCCTGAGGTTACCTGCCACCACCTCGCCATTGATCCAGCCGCCAAGGCCGTAGTACAACGTAGGCGTAGGCAGTCTCCAGAAAAAACGGAGGCTGCTGAAAAAGCTGTAAAAGACCTCCTAGAGGAAAATTTTATTTCTGAAGCCCGGTATTCCACCTGGATGTCAAATGTTGTACTTGTCAAAAAGAATAATGGAAAATGGAGAATGTGTGTTGACTATACCGACCTCAACCGGGCTTGCCCGAAGGATGCTTTTCCTCTACCTAACATTGACATGCTGGTCGACAATTCGGCCGGCTACAAAACTTTGTCGTTCATGGACGCCTACTCGGGATACAATCAAATCCCAATGGCCCTGGGCGACAAACGCTGCACGGCGTTCATGACCAGCTCGGGCAACTATTACTACAACGTAATGCCCTTCAGACTGAAGAACGCCGGTGCGACTTACCAACGCATGATGAACAAAGTGTTCAACAAACAGATTGGCGACATGCTCGAGGTATATATGGACGATATGATCGTCAAATCCCGAGCAGACACCGATCACGCAGCTCATCTCAAGACAGTCTTCGCCCAAGCAAGACAGTGCAAAATGAGGTTCAACCCCGAGAAGTGCACGTTCGGGGTCAAGGCAGGAAAATTCCTCGGATTCTATCTAACAGAACGAGGGATTGAAGCCAACCCCGACAAATGTCGGGCGTTCTCCGACCTCCCGACACCAACGTCGAAGAAGTCGATACAAATCATGAACGGCATGCTGACATCACTATCACGCTTCGTCGCGAAGTCCGCTCAGCACGCCCTTCCCTTCTTCAAACTCCTTCGAAAGGAGGTGGCCTTCGAATGGACCGAGGAGTGCGAACACGCACTTCGCCATCTGAAGCAGAGCCTGTCTCAACCGCCCATGTTGTCCCGACCAGATGACGACGAACCGCTATACCTATACTTGGCAGTTTCAAACGAAGCCATCAGCGCAGCTCTTGTCCGCGAGACCCCTGACGGGCAGAAACCTGTCTACTTCACGAGCAAAGCCTTACAAGGCCCCGAGAGCAGGTATCAACAGATAGAAAAGGTCGCTCTGGCCCTCGTCAACGCTGCGAGGAGGCTCAGACACTACTTTCTAGCGCACACCATCATCGTGCGAACCGATCAGCCGGTGAGGCAACTCCTGGGTCGGCCAGATATGGCTGGCAGAATGCTGAAGTGGTCCTTGGAACTCTCCGAGTTCGACATTCAGTACGAGAGCAGGAAGGCCCTAAAAGCACAAGCCTTGGCCGACTTCGTCGCGGAGATGACCACTAACGACATTCCCCCGGGGAAGGAACACAAGTGGACCATCTTCGTCGACGGAGCCTCCAGCTCGTCCGGAAGCGGCGCAGGGATCCTCCTGGAAAACGAAGAAGGTGTGGTAATCGAGCACTCCTTGGTTCTCTCCTTCCCAACGTCAAATAACCAGGCAGAATACGAAGCCCTGCTCGCAGGACTGAGATTAGCCGAGGACCTAGGAGCCCGCGAAGTTCAAATTTACACCGACTCCCAGCTCGTCGCTTCCCAAGTACAGGGAAGCTACCAGGCCAAGAATGACAACCTCATTGAGTACTTGAACTTAGTCAAAAAACACATGGCAAAGTTCGTACGGGCAGAAATCTCTCACGTTCCCCGCGAGCAAAACACGAGGGCGGACATATTGTCCAAACTCGCGAGCACACGAAAGAAAGGCGGGAATAAATCCGTCATCCAGGAATCTCTGGCACGACCGAGCATCGAACCACCCTCGACTACGGTCGAGGTCCACGCCATCGGGGACGCCACGTCTTGGATGACCCCGGTCTATAATTTCCTAACAAAGGGAGAACTCCCGTCGAACCAGGCCGACGCTGCCATAATCAAGCGACGAGCATGTTCCTATGTTGTTCTCGAGCAGAAACTGTACCGAAGAGGATTCTCCATTCCCCTCCTGAAATGCATTGACGAGTCCGCCATCCCCGACGTACTGCGGGAGATACACGAAGGTATCAACGCCCAACACATGGGCGGTAAATCCTTGGCAAGGAAAGCCCTTCGAGCAGGATACTACTGGCCGACGATGCAACAGGACGCCAAGGAACACGTGAAAAAATGTGACAAGTGTCAGAAGCACGGGGATATGCACCTCGCCCCCCCGCACGAGCTGAACACATTGTCGTCCCCATGGCCGTTCGCCTGGTGGGCATGGACATCCTCGGCCCCTTCGTGCAAGGGACCTACCAGAACAAATTTCTAATCGTCGCCGTGGATTACTTCACGAAGTGGATCGAGGCCGAGGCACTCGCAAAAATCACCTCACACAACATCCTCCGTTTCTACAAAAGAAACGTGCTCGCCAGGTTCGGAATTCCGCAGGCACTGGTGACCGACAACGGTACCCAGTTCACCGATCACGGGTTCCGAGACTTCGTCACCAAACTGGGGACCAAACAACATTTCACGTCGGTCGAGCACCCTCAGACTAACGGGCAAGCCGAAGCCGCGAACAGAGTCATCCTCCGGGGGCTCAAACGTCGACTCGGCGAAGCCAAAAGAGGATGGGTCGAGGAGCTCCACAGCGTCCTGTGGGCGTACCGCACCACACCCCACTCAACGACTGGGGAAACACCATTCCAACTGACCTACGGCACCGAAGCCGTCATCCCGGTCGAAATCATGGAACCATCCCGACGAACGGAGGAACCCCTCGACGAAGAGATGAATGACGAAGCACTAAGGGATGAACTCGACCTAGTCGAGGAAATCCGATCGGGGGCTGCCCTGCGCGAAGCCACCCTAAAACAACGAGTGGCTCTACGCCACAACGACAAGGTCATCAAGCGCGAGTTCGAAATAGGCAGCCTGGTACTACGCAGGAACCAGAAAGATTCTCGCAAAGGGAAGTTGGCCGCGAACTGGGAAGGACCTTACCGCGTCCACGGCACCACGGGTACCGGGGCGTACTACCTCGAGCAGTTAGACGGAGAGCCATTACCACGACCCTGGAATGCTGCTAAGCTAAAGCAGTACTACAGTTAGAAACTGTCAACACCTGGGACCCTCGACCAGCAGCACCCTCGCTCGGTCAACGAGGAAAAACGTCCAATTTCGTTTAAGGCTAAGGTACAAGCCCGACGTACGACCAAAATAGCACAGCATCGCGCGGTAAACGATGACGATCGATAGTGCCCGACGTGGACAGCTATACCGAGCCCCACCGTCGTCGTACCCATAAGGCAGAACACCCAGCTCGCGATGGGCAGTTCACGCCAAGGGCGAATCGTCCCTAACGGGCTCCACGCCCGACTGAGCAACCTCGCTCCGAAATGCCCGACATTCCATCAAGGATAACGGGACATCTACAAGGGTCAAAAGAAAATCTCTCCCCTCGAGCGCAACACTTAGGTGGTTCTGGCCAATCGAAATAGGGCCGGGAGCGCATACAAACGGAGTCGAGCATATTCGCTCGCCAAATCAAAGCCGCTTACGGGCACTCCTCGGGCCCGTGGCTTAGGCTAAATTCATGCAAAGGTACGATTTCAAACAAGGGCAAAAAATCCAAAATGTAAAACAACATTGATATAAATGCCCGAAGGCGACAAAACAATAGTAAACCGACCAAGAAGGCCGGCGATGTTCATAACATACAATAAACGGGCACGCAGACCCAAAGTATACAAATATCAAGAGCACGCAGGCCCGCTATCCTACTCAGACTTCCACGGAATCATCATTATCGACGCTGGGAGAGTCCGGCGGAGGAACGATCGCGCCACCTACAACCCGGTGTGTGTGACCGATACCCTCAGTGACCAGGCCAGGGTTTAGCAATGAGAGCTGATCGACCGCAGAGTTGAACCCATCCTCCAGAGCACCGATGCAGTCTTCAAAGCTACTATGTCCTCGGGCTCATCTTCGGCAGGTTGCAGGGTAGCATGCATTTCCTCGACCTGTTTACCCAAACGTTCGACTTCGGCCGCCAGGCGATCCCTGTCCGCCCGAAGAAGCTCCCCTTCCTCAGTCAACTTCCCCGATTTCTCCTTCTCTAGGGTCAACATCTCCCTCTCAGCATCGAGCATCGTGGTCTGCTCTCGGAACATCCCCTCAGAGCGTTCCAGAGTGACCTTCAATTTCCGCGAGCTCGCGGTCAGCACCGCCTTCTCCTGCTCGAGCGCTTCAACACGGGCAGCATCCCCTGCATCCTCAGATAACACCAAAGCCATTTCGGCCATTTTTACCAGCCCGTCCACGCTGGCGGCCAGATACGCCTTCCTTTCCTCCTTACTCATCTTCTTTATGGCCTCAGCTTCATGGGCGACCACTGTCGGGGGGAATCGCTCGAAAAAGCCCGCCTCTTCGAAACAAGGGGGGAAGGCGAAAGATTTAACAGTGTTGGCGTCCTCGCCGACAGTCGAACCACCCTCTACACGGGTCCTCTTCCTCTGCGTCAAAACGGCGCTGGGGTCGATCTCCTCGACCTCTGGATCCGACGTGGGTCCAGAGCTCGACGGCGAGTCCACCCTCACCTGCTGAGGAACATTTGGACCGGGTGGGGGACCCATCCTCGTCGCCTGTGGGGCCTTTACGACCCTCCTGCCCCGCCTCTGGTCGCAGGATAGTTTCAAGAGCCTTTCATGTCGGCTAGCCATCGTACCTGCACGAAATAAAGGAAAAGTTAGTGTCGAGCAATCTGCATGAGTAAATGACGAATAAAGAATTTCAAGAAAACAATCTAACAGGCGGGCAGCCTGCCTGTAAGTCGGACACTCCACCAGCGCCTTGGTGTCGATCGGACGGGACTCGAACGTCGGGTAACCATCTTTGTCCAGGATATCCTCCCCTTCCCGCGTAACCCATCGGGCGGGATGAAAACTGTCGACAAACCGGCAAAGAGCGTCGTACGCCCGCTGATCCTCCGAGCACATGTCCCCGACGGCGGTATGGTAATAACCGGTCCCATGCTCGTAATGTCGGGACATCCAGTACACCGGGAATTTAGCCCTACGACCCAACACGGGGCTCCCGTCGTTGCTCACCATCGTTTCCCCGTCATCGTCGCTCACTGGCCCCTCCTCCTCGAAAAGGGAATCTAAAGCAGCATCAGTAATTGGACGTACCACGTACCATTTGTCTTTAAACCCCCTCACGGAGTCCATATACATCTTAAAAAGTCTCCTCGACTGCTTCAGGGAGACCCAGCTATGCTTCCCTCCTCGGGACTGACGCTGCAGGTGAAATACCCGGAAGAAAAGAGGGATGGTCGCCCCGATCCGCAGGTAGCGACACGTCAACTCAAACGCCCGGATGAAGGCGAGAGAGTTTGGGTGTAGCTGGGACGGGGCCAGCTCCAAGTGCATAAAGACCCCGGCCTGAAAATCAGTGAACGGCAGCCGCAGCCCTAAGTCTTTAAACGCGATCTCATACATCGCGAGGCTGTAATTCGGATAGACCGAGCAAATCCTTGCACCGGTTGACGGAATCATGACTACGAAGTTTTGTTGGAAGTCGGGCTGGTCTTGACCCTCTTCAATGACAGTGAATGGATGTCGGTCATCCCGACTATATATCGACGCTGTCCCCCGCGGCTCGACACCCACCCATTCCAGCAATGGGTCGGTCACGGTGTCAATCAGGGTGACCGACTCGTCGGCACTCTGTTCTTCACGATCACGACGCCCTGAGGAGCTCGGCTCGTCCGCCATGGTTACCTACAGAGCACGGGAAACCAGTCAGTTGAGCACGAAGTCCTACGCTCGACAAAATCACGTCGTCCAATACACGACTACATAAGTCCGTTTCCACAAATGGACGCCTACCCGACTCCCTGAACCCGGTGGTCTTCCTCAAACCAATTGCGCGACCACTCTTCAAGCATGTCGACCCGAGGTATGAACATGGCGAGCCGCACCATGAAGCCCACGGCCACGACCATGAACATACCGAGCGCGATCATGAATCAGACGCCCTGGATCATGAAGACCCCGGGCAGCCCTGAAGTTTTTCACCTAAAACTATGAATGTGCCGGCCACAAACATGCGTTTTCCAGTCCTAGACATGAATACGTCGGGCTAAATACGGGTTTACCGGGCTAATCCCACGCGCACGGTCCTAAAACATCTACAAATTCCAGGAATCATGCATTCTAAACGGGAAAATGAAGAAAGTAGATCACTTACTTGGATCAAAGTGTGGGATCTGGATACAAAATGGAAGAATCTGAGACGAGAAGTCGCAACTGGAGAAAGTGTGGAAGAGCAGCAGCATAGAGAAAGCACGGAGAGCGGAAAACGTATTATGGGGCCCAAGGTTCCTATTTATAGTGATGACGTGGAATACCAAACGTCACCTCGGGCAACCACGGACTCCATCTCCTCGACGCGCTGCTCCCAACGCAATGATGGCCCTACCCCCATAGGGTAGCGGCACAGTTCCCGAAAGATACCTCGTGTGCTCGACCGACGCGCCCGGCAAGGATTCCCCGCGCATCCATCTCCGAGGACGTCTTCGAGCACGACAAGAGGAGGCCCCTCGAGGGCCCACACCTCTATCCCGGGCACGAGACCTCCACGAGGGAAAACTTGGGTTCAAGTCATGGCTCCTCGCCGAGGAACCACGACTTGGGGGGCTCCTGTTCTAGACTGGGCCCGACAGGCCCAAAAGCATTACTAAGGCCCAATCCAAAGGGACTTACTGTGGTCCACGCCGAGCAAAGGGGTCACGTCCGTGCTCGACATCTTGATGTCCAGCTCGACATCCCACTGTCCAACTCCAAGTGATGATGTCCAGCTCCACCTCTTGACGTCCAGCTCGACATCCCGACGCCCAGCTCGACACCCTGCCGTCCAGCTCGACACCCTGCTGTCCAGCTCGACGTTGTCTCGAGCATCCCAACTAGGGCAGACTCAGTCCACAGTTCCCCCAACGATACTCCGGAAAGACCGCGTCTTCGTCCGCCCGCACTTCACGCAGCACATCCAGGAAGGGGACCACGTGCGGGTCCCCACTACCCACGTAGAACCTGGAAGTTCCTCCATTGGGCCAAATCCGCCCGGCCCAATGAAGGGACCTTGGCCCAGCGCTGGGGGCTATAAATACCCTCTGTTTCCAGAGGGTCAGGTATTGATCATTCTAACCTCAACTTCTATTATCTGCTCGTACTCCTACTTACTTCAGCATCGGAGTGTCTTGCAGGTACCCCCCCACCTCGTCAAAAAAAGCTTTCTGCTCGGAGCCAGCCGTGACGGTCCAAACCTTTTGATCAGGTCAGATCAGTAGGATATTTTTAATTGCTTGCTCACAAACTTTTCTCACAAATACTTTTTCACACATCACTTTCAAAATGAATATTTTCAAACACTTTGTACGTATTCTTGAGGACTGATACAAGAGTCATTACAAAGTTCGTCTTACATTGACATTTTTAAAATATTTCAAAACACACACATAAAAAGCAAATTTTCAAAAGTGAGCTAGCGATTAAGAGCCCGTAGATAACTACAGATGAAAAGGGTTCTAACACCTTCCCTTTTATAACCTACCCCCATAAATTAAAATCTTCAAGGTATTTCTTGTTCTTTTCACCCTTTCCTTATTGGATAAAAGAAAAGTTGGTGATGACTCTTGCTATCCGCACATTTGGATAAAACAAAAAAAGACAGTTCTACCATCGTATTACAGAAATGGCGACTCTGCTGGGGACAAACTTAAAAAGAGGGGTTACCTTAGAGTTTTAGATCACTTTATTTGCTTTATTTGTTTGCATTTCTTGCTTTACTTTGAGGGTTTCTTTGGTTTATTTTCTTGCAAGATCCTACACCCGGATCTAAGGATGCGTTAGGTAAGTAACAATAGATCATGGAAAATGTACGGTGTAGACCGATATGGTTGAAGTGATGGCTATGTTAGTGTGACACTTTGGTTTGTATTGATGTTTGTTGTACCCCAAAATTTACCCTTTTTTCATACACGCATATTATTGGTTTTATGGTTATGGAATAAAGGTATATTTATCAAGCTTCGTCAGGTTACAAGTGACGTTTATTATGCCAATGGATGTTCTCAGAGTATTTTCCGTGTTGAAGATCGGTTCGCTGTTTTGCAACGATTCGGGGTTCAAAGATTCACAAGTCCAACCCGACACGTCATATTCAGGTGTTCTTTTGCCAAGATATCTCTGATGACGTATTCTCAAATTCAGGTTCGGCTCAAGATTCAATTCTTTAAAGAAGGTCTCTAAATGTGTGAGTTTTCTCGAAGAAATATGGTGAAAAAGTATGCTGAAAGTGCAGTTTTTACGCACTAAAAAATTTATAACTTGAAGATCTTGGCTTGTTTTGAACCCGTTCTGGTGGCCAAAATTCCATCTTGACGTCATCTACATCTTAGTCTCTCACGGCTGGAAGCCAATTTCAATCATAAGGTCTTCAAAAATGCGGATTTATCAAGTATTTTCATACAGAAAATTTGTGACAAGTTTATTTGCGTCATATTCAGAAAATCATAACTTGGTCGATTTTCATTGTATCGAGCTGGTTCCGGCGCCAAAATTTCATAAATTGAGTTGTCTAAGTTTTCAAAGGAGGTATTGAGTTTGAAAGGTATCCAAAAGGCCTTCCTTTTTTGCTCTGAGTACGTGTGATGCACCAAAAATCCTGAATGCTGAATATTATTTCATCTGGGTCGAAACTTCGAAAATTCATAACTCGGTCAATTTTTATCGGATCGGGCCCATCTTTTTACACAAGGTCACTGACTCAGAGATCTACTACTTTTTTCCAAAGTCGAGGTCGGGTTATGCTCCGATCAATACCAGTTTTTTATTGAAGAAGGTGTCAGAGTTGACACTGGAGCCCAAAATAAGTCTGTCTGAGCTAAAACTTCAAAAATTCATAACTAATTTACCGTTTATCCGATTGAGCCCATTTTCGGACAGGAGTTAGTTCTCGATGTCGGCTATATTTTTCTTTCATATTTCAACTTCAAAAATTATACTTAAGCCCCTGCAATTTAGCCTGGAACGTGACAGACTCAAGTGAACATTGGAGGCCCAATTGCACATTCAAAGCCCATATCTTTGCTCTAATTTCTATTATATAATCTCATTATTTTCACACAAAGAAAAAGAAGAAAAAAAACCTTTGCCACAATCCTGTCAAAATATCAAATTCTTTCAAGAACCCTAAAACCTTGAAATCCTTGTTACAAATTTTCATCTCACTACAAACAAGTCATCCTCGTTACAAATCCACATCTCACTACTTCTCCAGTAAGGGTAAGGCTAGTTTGATCTCCATGATCAAAAAGATATAGAAGTATCCATACATGCATATCAATTTTAATATTATAAAATTTCATATATTTGTCTTATTTGTATTTCATGATATAGTAATTTATTTAATGTGTTCATGAGATTCAACACTGCAGATTTAGACAGGATCCCATGCAGGATTATTACAAAACACTGAGGCCAAAATAGAACAACCACCAATGCATGACTCATGGCAAGGCAGACATCCTAAGGAGGCTAAGGGCGTGGGTTCAACAATCACCCCTATTGGTTTTGATTTTCTTCCTTTCTATTTATCCTTTTACCTATTTTTATTCTTTCTGTTTAAAATCTTTTTCATAAAACTTAACATTTTTCAGAAACCTTTGATTTTTCATAATAAACTCGAAAAATTAATTTTAGGTTTTTTTAATTATAGATTTTAAATTAATTTTTGGGTCAACACTCATCCCTAGCAATATGTATAATTTTGCTTATTTTTAACCTTTTGTACATCATTTCTTTCTCTTTAATATCTTCCTTAAAAACTCTAAATTCATATAAACTCTAATTTTATTTAAATAAAAAAGCCTATTAATTGGCAAACTTAACCTTTTTTACAAACCCTAATTAATTTAGGTTTTAAATTTTTTTATTATTATTAACTCTTTAATTTAATTAATTATTTTTTTCTGCAAATTAGGAAAACAATTAGGTTTTAGGTTTTCTTTGTAATTAATCCTTTAATTAACCATTTTTTTAACAAATTAGGATTAGGTTTTTGTTTTAGTTAGTAACTGAATTTTTGGCTTTTTTTCATTTATTAATAAATTAAGTTAATTAACTTTTTTTATTAAAATTAGTTAGAATTAGGTTTTTTTAATTAACTTAAAATTATTTTCTAAAAAAAACACCAAAAATATTAAATTAGAATTTTAGGTTTTAATTTCTCCTTAATTTCTTTTTATTTATTCTTTTACATTTTAAGTTCTAGGAAAATTGTATAGGTCGCATTATCAATGTAATAGCGTAGATTTATCTTTTCTCGCATTTTTTTCTAATTATGTAATTGCTTCCGGGATGTAATAGTTTTAGGATATCTTTTCTGCACTCTTCATTATTATGTAACTGCCCCAAAGCTCTGTAATAGCCTAAATTTATACTTCCGCCTTTACCTTCTGCTAATATATTTTATGCAATGCTTAGACTAATAGGATTGTATGGAAAGATAAAAATGAACGATAGAAAACCCTAATTCAAAGATAATATATCTGAAAACAAACACTGTTGCACACTTGCACCTCTAGGGTACTCCCCACTTGGTTGCCTCGGAAAACAATGGTCATGTCCCTCGAACATAGGGATATCTTAGCAAAAGACCCTCAATCTAAAAGTCATCATAAAGATCATGGTCCATCAACGTCCCTCGAGTTGCCTATGAGAAATGATCTTGTCCCTCGATATTGCCTACAAATATATGATGATAGTCTCTTCAGAATGCTAAGGTATTCTTACATGTTGCCTTTAATGACCATTACGTCCCTTTCGATAGTCCCTCAAAAATCCAACGACTAGGGTTACCTACTCACTAATAGTAGGATAACACGGTCTAAAGGATAGGAGGAAAAGAACGTCTTTTTTGAGTAGGTAGATAACTGTTAGGTACTTGCTCAAAACAACAAATCTTTTACACCATACACTTTCAAACAAACTTTTCAAACTAAAGTTTTCAAAACATTTCGTAACACACTTGAGGATAGAAACAAGGGTTAAAATGAATTAAAACAAAACTTTTCAAAGCAAAGCACACACAAGCAATTTCAAAATGAGCAAGTACCTAAGAGCCCATGGAAAACCATGGATGGAAAGGGTGCTAACACCTTCCCTTTCTATAATCTACCCCCCGTACTCAGAAATATCTCAAAAAAGGTTTTTTATGTTCTTTTTCCTTTTCAATGATCGAATGAAATAAAAGTCGGTGGCGACTCTTGCTTACCGCGGCATTTTGCAAACAAAAAATGCAAAACACAAACCAGTATTAAACAATCAGTTCTGCCATCGTATCACAGAACTGGAGACTCTGCTGCGAAATTATAAGTGGGGTATACCTTAGGATCTAGGTCATTAAAATTTCTTCTCTTGATTGCTTTGTTTGCTTTATTTTTGAGGGTTTTGTTTGGGGTTACTATAGATCATATACCCGGATCTGGGGGCACTCATTAGGTAGGTAGCAATAGACTGTGAGGGAACTGTACAGCGTAGACTGATACGGTTGAAACAGTAGCTATGTTGGTGTGGCACTTTGGTTGGTCCCGGTATCCCTTGTGGTGAAACGAGGAGAATACGGGGTTGTCGCATGGTATCGTGAAGCACCAACGGACCTTAGAACCTTAGTTGAACAACTTGGACATTAGAAAGTAGTGAGATAGCCAGCCTCGGTGTAGAGCTGAGAACTGGTTGATACTCGATACTATACTCATTGAGATCATACTTTCGGGATATTTTGGCCGCAAGAAAAGATTGAGAGCTGAAACAATGCCCGATAAAGGATGGTCAATGATATTGAGATCCTCTAGAACCTGGTTACTTTTTAAGAGAGGTTGAACCAACTAAACTTCAAGAGGGTACTACCTTAAAACCCATGCAAGCCTAAACCTAAGGCTGTTTATGTGACTTGTGTGCTTTACACTTGAACTACTTGCACAGTTTTATTATCTGACAACATGAGTTCCTTGTAGGTTTTGTTTACAGTTCTTATCCAATAACTTGGATTTCTTGTCGGGTTTACTCGCTTACATCACCTTGCACTTTTGCTGAAACGCATAGCATACACATCATAACAACATGCCTTAACATTTCCTTAACCATTTCAAGGATCTCAAGGGTTTGTGATGCATGTTATGGTAAATCATACGTTTAGCAAGGGGCAAGGGGATTTATTTTCCTCTAGCCAATGTCGTCTAGAGATCAAAACAAGATAACTTTAGTCAGTGGCTATGACCCACTCGATATGGTGAGCTTGACTCTTGAAGAAGGACTCTCAACGACACGAAGTTTCTTCAATCAAGCTGCAATCAAATTCTAACAGTTTCTTGTTTACCCCGCGAGATCCTTGAAAACATTGCATACATTTATCATACATACCATTGCATAACAGGTCTTCCAGTACAGGTTTCTCATGTTATCACTGTTTATTTCAGCAATGGCTCTCAAACAAGACAACAGAGATCTTCAAACTCCAGAAGCTCAGTTCAGGGACATATTCCTAAACCTATCCAAGGGGCAGGAAGAGTTAAAAACACTCCTTGTTGGGAACTTGGTCAAGGAAAGTCCTGAAGACAATAAGGACGAACGGCTGGAACAACTTCAAGCTGAGGTAGGTGCAATGAGGACCCAGACGCTGGGGCAGATGGATCTTATCCAAGGCCTAGCCCGAAGGCAAGAAGGGTTGAAAGCCATCATCAACCAACTTCATCAAGACGGATACAACAGTATGAAGCAAACAGCCGAGGTCGGGGACCAAGTCATTGATCAACCTCCAAGAAGACAAGAGTTTAGTTTGGTGAAGAGTGGACCTTTCCAAATTTCTACTACCTCATGGGTCCAACAATAACCTCGCCAAAAACAATGGGTTAATCAGAGAAAGCCAGATACACCCAAGAGGCAGTTTACTAAACTCAACATGCCGTTGTCTCAAACTTTACAACACATGTTGAGGATGAATCTTGTTACGTTGATAGGACCTCATCTGAATCCCAAGACTTCTTCGCCTAACTACAATCCTGATGTAAGGTGTGCATATCACTCCAACAATCTGGGGCATGATACTGATGACTGTTGGAGGTTGAAATACAAAATTCAAGACCTGATTGATGAAGGAGCATTGGAATTCACACAAGATGGTCAACTGGAATGTTTTTGTCAATCCTCCAAGGCCCACCATTTGAAGTGACAAGTTCTAACAAGAGGGCTTTTTCGTTCATTAGAATTTTCAATTTGTAATTTTCTTTTGATTGTTCGAATATTTATTCATGTCAAACTTTGTTACTTTATCAATGCATTGCATATGTCTGTTTTGAATCAATTCATTCGTATTCACTATATTTAAATTGCTTTCCTTTTCATGATATTCAACTCTCGACTAAAAAACTGTAAGCCTTTAGAGGGAGGATGACGAAAATGATACCACAATATCTACAATATGCTTTTGAACAGACCCCACTGACGATATACATGCGTTGTTTCAAATCCTAAACAGTGGAGTTATAAGGAAGATAATCCCTAGTCAACCCCTTCGAGCCAAAGAAGTAGGAGTTTTTCTTTTCACACATATAAAACCGTTAATCATAACCTGGGACAGGGTAGTTTTCTCAGTTAATTCAGAGGCGCATTCAGTCATGATCTGCCACTTCTTACACAATGAATGGCATCGAAGACGTCCTTCTGAAACAAAAGACAGTGATGGTTCCCTATAATCATCAAGACAGGCAGTCATTATCTCTCGAAATAAAAGCCCATTAAGTCAAAACCTATGAAGGAGACTTAAGAAAAAAACGGGGGTATCCCGCTGTCTGTAATCACAAAAAGAAAGAGTTCAGGCAAAAGACAGGGATAATAAAATCAAAAAGAAAGAGGTCCTACAAACCCTCAACAAAAAAGAAATGACTTCCTATTCAAAATAAACTGTCAGTATCTGAACCATCACTGGAATATGAAAGCAAAGACTCAAACGGGATCTAAATGCACAATTAGCTGAGTTTAGGATCGAAGAAAATCATGAAGAACGGGTGGGTACAAATAAAATTTGAGCCTTTATCCTTTGTTTCTTAAATCGTGAACCAGGCCACGTTATAACCCTTAAAAGTCCTAGCTGAAGCATGGGTTAGTTCGAAAGCATACCGTTACAAAAGGTATCCTGACTCATGAAGGTCCGTTACAAATCCTGAGTTGATATCACATCTTTGCAAAATTCTATTTTTTTCTATAAAAAAACTGCATTTTCAAAACTTCAAGACAGACGTAAGCTTTGAATTCTTAAAATAACATTGTTTGCATATGACTATTTGTTCAACAGCAGAGAAATTTTCATGATGAATATCTAGTGAACAAAAACCTTCTCAATAAAAAGGATCACCTCAAGTGAAAAAACACTTCCCACCAAGGGGCACAACATGATCATTGTCTATCATCTGGGGCAGTCAAGTCAAGATTCAAGGAATCTCTCAAAGATGACAAATAGCCAGGGGCAGATCTCCATCTGAATCCCTTGGGGCATTGGGCATGAATCCCAACAACGAATCATGTATGATCAAACAAACATCTTCTGGTAGTGTGGAAACACTTACTACTATGGACAGTGACAATTCTCCGTACTCGGTGAACATGGACATAGTCGGAAAATACTACGCATGAACAAAGACCCGCTAGGTTGATTGGCCTAGGCAAAAATAAGGGCATCCCGGCGAACCAAAAGGGTTCGGGCAAAAATTAGGGATAAAAACAAAAAAGATATGTACACCCGGCAAGTCGAAAACTTGAAAAGGCGGCTTGAGCAAAAAAGGGTATCCCGGTGGACTGAAAACCCGAAAGGACGGTCCAGGAAAAAGTTAGGGATTTGAAGCGTACGACTATGTCCCGTCATCTTATCATTTGCTTATCAATAGAAGACTTATCATCCTGATCAACATCCACAAAGATATGTAGGCATGTGATAGGATTGGATGGTTTCTTTTTGAAGGAGTTTTGTGGAGTTGAAATTTTGGCAGCTATAGGAAGGGATCCTAATGATCAGATGCTTCCCATATCACTTGCGGTTGTTGAAGGTGAAAATAGAGATAGTTGGACATGGTTTTTGAAACTATCGATTGATGATCTTGGGGGTGGACAGGAATGTAGCTCATACACTTTCATTTCATACCAACAGAAGGTACACTAAACACTTCACTGAATCTTTACATTTATCTGATTGTTTTCTTGATAATTTACTATTAGTTATGAATCTATTTTATAGGGACTTTTACCTGTAATGGAATAGTTTTTGCCCAATGTTGAACATTGTTTTTGTGTTAGGCATCTATATAACAATTCCAGGAAGAGGTATCCTGGAAAAAACATTCAAGGATCTTATCTGGAAGGCTGCTAAATCTACATACTCACAAGCTTGGGAAAGAGATATGAGGGTAATGAGAATGATCAGTGGAGAGGCATATCTCCATATGATGAAGACTCCACCAAGATATTGGTCTAGATCATATTTTAGGACTACCAACAAGTGTGATGTTGTGCTCAATAATATGTCAGAGGCATTTAACAGTGTTATTGTTGAAGCTAGGGCTAAACCACTTGTAACAATGCTTGAGGAGATCAGAACTTACATGATGGAGAGATGGGAAAAAAACAGAATGAGGTTCCAAGAAATATCTGGTAATGATATTTTGCCCAACATTAGAAAGAAGATGGACATAACAAGTGCCTAAACAAACTTATGGCTTGTCATGTATTGTCTGTTATTGTTAATGTTAATTGCAGATTGTTAAATGTTATTGTTAATGTTAAATTCAGAATGACAGATGAGCATATGTTTGAAGTAAGGCATGTGGAAAACCCAGCTGAAACATTCACTGTGAACTTGAAGGATTACTTGTGCTCCTGCAAAAGGTGGGAACTCACTGGACTTCCATGTGTCCATGCCATGTCAGCCATGAAGAGTAGGAATTTTAAAGTTGGTGATTACATTCCATATTATTATAGGGTATCTAGGTACAAGGCCGTATATATGTTTGTGCTTTATCATGTGAATGGATCCAATCTGTGGGCCAAAACTCCATATTCTAATGTGCGGCCACCTAAGTTTAGAAAGATGCCTGGTAGACTAAAGAAAAGGAGAAACCTTGAGCAAGGGGAGATTGATGGCACTGACAAAAAATTGAGAAGAACTAGTTTTATTTTAAAGTGTTACAGGTGCAAGAAAACTGGACATAACAAGAAAACCTGCAAAGTCAATGCAACACAAGGCACTGCATCTCAAACCACTGCAGCTCAAGGCAATGCAGGGCAATGCAATGCATCTCAAACCACTGCATCTCAAGGCAATGCAAAGCAAGGCAATACATCTCAAACCACTGCAGCTCAAGGCAATGCAACTCAAAACAATACTACACAAGGAAATGCGACTCAAACCACTTCAGCTCAAGGCAATGCAAGGCAAGGAAACACAACTCAAGGCAGTGCAACTAAAGGCAATGCAACACAAGGCAATGCAACACAAGGCAATGTAACTCAAGGCAAGGCAAGGCAACACATGGCACTGCAACTCAAGGAAAGGCAAGGCAAGCCAAGGCAACACAAGGCACTGCAAGGCAAGGCAATGCAGGTCACGTTGGGACCAATGCAAGTCAGATTGGGACAATACAAGTTTCTGCATCTCAAACCACTGCAAGTCAGGTTACAGCAACACAAGCATTAGTTGTACAGGGTCACAAGACTACAACTCAGTCTTCACAAGGGAAGGAAATACCAGGGAAGGCTAGAGGAACTGGAAAGCTACAAAAACTAGGTGTGAGAAGGCCCTTTGTACCCCCAGGACCAATAACAAGACTCTCAACAACCAAGAATGCAACTGGTCCTACCACCAGGCGATCTACTCTAACTAAGAGAAGCACATCAAAGAGGAACATCTAGTTATAATTTTATAGTTTATGTATTTTGGAACATGTTTATGTAACATGTCATTCTGTCAACCTTTTGGAACATGTCATTCTGTCAACCTTTTGAAACATGTCTATGTAACATGTCAGTATTTTGGAACATACTTATGTAACATGCCAACTACGTATTTTTAGTTTAAGTAATCTAATGTGTTCATTTACTGATAAAATATGCCCAAAATTATGTTGCTACAATTAACGATATGCCAAACTGATATGCTTTGATTAATGATATGCCAAACAAAATAAGTTTTATTAAACTGATAACACGTGTTAAAATTACACATAAGCTTGCACATAAATTTCCCAAACTGATAAAATTACACACAAAGTTGCTACATACTCCTACTTCTAATACAACTTAATAACAAATACACATGACATTATAAAACACAGAATCTTCAAAAAAAAATTCCACTTCAACATCTTGTTGAGTTGAATTTGAAGTTCTGACACAGCATCCCCTAATTCTTCATTTCTAACCCTCAATTTTTCATACTGATTCTTGGTTTCATCTAAATCCTTTGCTATGCTTTCCAATCTATTACTCAATACTTGGTTTATGTATTCTGCCAGTTCCTCTGTCAATTCCTCGTGAAACCAATGGAAGAATCCACTCCCTCTTTGCAAGGAGCCCTACAAATTTCACAAATTGATCAAACTCTGTTTACGATCTTCTAACATACCCAAATCAAAATTAGGGCTTACCTTGTAATTGTGACAACCCCAAAATTTATTTCCATAATTCTTATCAGTGGTTGCCCTACAAAGAACATCATTGTCTCTACAACGGCAAAGTGGTGTAATTCGCGAGCTACTGTATACACATGACCCAACACTTTCAGATTGACAGAGGTTCGTTGGGGAAGATGAAGGCTTCGTATTCATGGAGAAAGGGCCGAAGATGAAGAAAGTACAGAAAATTTTGGGAAGGAGAACGTTAAGAAAAATTTGTGAAGGAGATTTTGAAGAAATTTGAAATACACATTATGTATATAAAAAGGTGAAGAAATATGTCAGCTCACCTGCCACCTCACGCAAATAAATGGACGTTGGAGGCTAATTAACAGAAGGACTAACGTGGTTGTGTTTTGAAACTTAAGAGACCATTTTGGTACCCAAAAAAAGATAAGGGACGAAAGTGAACCATGACCTATAATTAAGGGACCAAAACGAGTATTTTTCCAATTAAAAAATAACAACAACAAAAAGTTGCAAAAGGCAGAGATCGAACACACGCTCTTAGAGACCAAAGCCTTAGCACGCACATTCTTACCACTGGGGTGGCTGTTTCATCCGGCTATGCAATGGAGACAAATAAATATAATACCAACAAAAATAGATGGACCGGGGAGGCACCGGAGCTCTAACTCTGATCGTCTTCTCCAGTGAGGTGTTTTTGTCAACCTGTAAAATAGAGCGTGTTAGTGATCTAAAGAGACCCTACCCCCCCTAAATCAACCCTTGTGAATTCATTGGTGGCCTTAGTTTTGGATAAATCGTCCTGCATAATGAGATATGAACAAAATATTGTAAATCGGTTCAAACACGGTGCTAAGTTATCCAGGCGTTATGGGACTCATGTAAGGGTTCAGACCTGTATTATTTTGTCTTAGGAACACGTTAGCATGGTTAGTTTCAATCAAAACAGCATAGAAAATAAAATACGAATTTGGATAAAAACATGAAACCGATGATGCATGTAGGACATGTTTCAGGCACTTTTGATCATCAAGAATGATTCCAACTTACTCTGTAATGTTCCTGAAATCGATTTGAATGGTTGCTTGCCCTTGAAGATGGCTGGAACTATGATTACAAGTTTGCCCTAATTTTGACAAAATTTGATATTTTTTAGAGTGTTCTTTAGCAGCTTTTTTCGTGTTTCCCTTGTCTGAGTTTGAAGAGTATATATAGGAGAAGAAATTAGGTCAAAGATGGGCTTGGACATCTTCATGAAATTATTTCTTTTATTTTGTTTGAAAATAACTTGAAATAATACAAAATCCTAAAGATTTGTTCCAAGAATATGTTCACACGGTCTCTAATACAATCTTGGGCCTCCAAAAGATAAGAATCAAAAGCCTTCTAAGCCTTGCACCTCCACTTAATATTTATTTGATTTTATTTTGAATTTAAATGAATAAAATCAAAATAAATGAAATAAAAATTAAAATGGTGCATGCGTGGGCTTAGAGGTCCATTATGATGTCAAGAACACGTTTGGACCTTGAAAGATAAGTCCATTAGCCCAAAAATTCAAGTTTGTTCAAATTGGATTTCATACATTTCCTCATAATTGCTCAACTTGCACAAATCATAACTCACTCAATTTTTGTCATATGAAGATGATCTTGGACTTTTTGAAAACCTCGAGATGTCCCCTACAATCTCTATATTGATCATTTATATTGATGTAAATTGCTTTGACAAAAAGTGTCTTTTTGTTGACTTTTAAAATGACATGTAATGTTTTGGCTTTTATCTCTCCAATGAAGCATTTTTAGTCTTTGAGCTTAGAGAGACAAAGTTGTAGAGAATTGAATTTCCATCAAAATAGACTTTGGTTGAGAATTTTCTAATGAAGCGTGTTAAAGTTATGCTTGGTCAAAATTCAGTTGACTTCTCTCCTAAAGAAAACCCTAATTTAGCAACTTTTCATGTTTGATGAATCTTGAGTTTTCTTGATGAGTTATGATCAACCCTTGGTCAAATGATGAATGTGACTTCAAAATGTTAACCAAAAATATTGAAATTTGACTGTATGTTGACTACAATTGACTTTTTGTCCAATACACTTGGTTTTCACTTATCTGAGCAATTGACTGAGCAAATTTGTGATGTAAGACTTGAAATTTGGCATGAGAATTCTTTGAAGCATATCAGGAACCATGAAACTCACTTGAAGAATTAGAAGTCTTATTTTCCTTTAGAATACCAAAACCCTAGTTGTAGGTCATTATTTAGGAGGAAGATTCATCTGATCAATTCTTGAGTAGTCTTGAGCAATTGAGAATCTTGAGTATGAGGAGGTATCTTGAATCAACTTGTTTTGAAAATGAGAGGGTAAATTTTGGAGTACAACAACTACTAATGTATCTTTGTGTCAATTATATAAACACTAAAATCAAGTGTAAAGAAAAAGACGTGGGACATGGTAAGTAGAGGAATTGGAATTGCCATATTTAGGACAATTTATTTTGGTTAAAATTCCATCTTCCATTAAAGAGTGTTTCTTTCTATCACAAGATGAACAATTTCTTTCAAATTTTGGTGTTGAATCACGTTGACTACCTGTTTTCACCAACAATGAACGGTTGAACCGTTTTCACCGACAATTAACAATTCAACCTTGTGGCTGCTTTAAGCAACCTTTGTGAATCTATCTCTGTGTCTCTGTATAAAACTATAGTATTTGTTCAGATCCTTCCTTTGGTTAAATACTCTTATTATGTCAGACACTAATCTGTTTTTGCTTTCCATTTGGTATGCAAAGATTTATGAGGAAACTGTTGTGTGGACACAAGATTGAGTTGAAGGAGGTAGACAGAACATTAGACATGAATTGGAAATCCTTCATAAAAGTAAGCAAAACAGAAAGAAGGAAAAAAAACAGGGTCACTGTTTTAACTTGGTTTAATGTTTTCAGGATTTTGTAAAATAAAATAAAAAAAGCTACTAAAGATAAGAAATTCTTCACAGTTTACACAGAGCAACTTAATTTTTCTTATGATACCTACTTTTTTGTGTAACAGTATCCCTTGATATCAAAATGCGACTATAGGATGGTTGGAAGCTCAGCCTCGGATCTCAAATTCTGACAATGTGCTCAAGCTTGAAAGCTTTCCTGGTGGATCCGAAACATTTGAAACAATTCTAAAATTTTGTTATGGTCTTCCAATAGACTTTAACTCAGATAATGTGACTGCACTAATAGTTGTTGGAATTTGATCTAGATGCTATTAACTAAATTAATGCCTTATGGGGACACCTTCTCATGTCGTTATCACCTACCCAATAAGTGATATACAGTGGATATAGCTTTAGAATGTATACAGGTTTCTTGTGCTGCATAGTTGTGACATTATAAACTTCTTCATGCAAGTTACAATTGCTTTATGTATTCTAGTTATGTATGAATGTACTCCAAGTCTGAAGTAAAGGTAACGGAACACAGAAGCGAAAGAGATTTGTGATTGAATTGTTTCACTGCTGAAGGTTCCAGTTTGTTAAACAAACAAATGTTTTCAAGGTTTGAACCACTTATTATTTGTTAGGGGGTGTTCATTCAGACAAATCCGAATCAAATCGGAATTCAAATCAAATTAAGGTGTTTAGGTCTGATAATTTATGCAAAAATCAAATCAAATCAATGAAATTTGATGTTAATTGGTTAGAACAACAGATTTTAAAAATTCTACCTGCGAACTTGTCTACCCGAACCAACTATATTATTTCATATAATTTATATAATCATTATAAAAACTAATATAAGATAATCAACTTCAAGAAAGAAAAAAAATGAAATATCATTTATGACATTCACAACCTATATGAAGAAACAAAAATATTGAAAAATTAATTGATGTAAATTATATATATTTTTAAAATATTTGTGCACATTTGTTTCTAATATATTCGATCAATCCAACTCAAACCAATTTGTTATTTTTTAGTTTGATTCGGTTTAAATTTTATCGAAAATATTTGAAAATATAATTCAAATCAATCCATATATTTTTTATCGGTTTGAGGATCAGATTCTCTCAAAACCGAATCAAACTGATCCACGAACACCTCTATTATTTGCAATCAACAACACTTATTGGAACAAGTCCCACATTGTTTTTCTAGATGAAATTTAAGTCTTTATATAGATTTAAACAACGCAATATAATGAGCATTTGTGGGCTGTAGTAAAATTACTTAGATTTGGGTTTTTAAGCTCATAAAATTTGTTTTAGATAATTTCAAAAATTCTTTAAAAAATATATTAATAAAATTTATACATGTTTAATTAATTAAATTTAAATTAAAAAATTTCATGTCAGCAAAAAGATTTTATTACTATCTCAATATATAAGTATAATATGAAAACTGCAAAAAGAGAATAACAATACAAACACACACCAGTTCAAAAGCAAAGGCAGTATAATATGAAAACTGCCTAACAATCCCATACAAACAGCACCAAAAGTAAATCTAGACCACCAAATCTCAACCCACGGGCCTGAAGCCACCAAAACATTACCACAATTTTAGAAAAAGCTCTATACTACAACAGCCGCAACCCCAACTGCAACTCTAATTGAGATATAATCATTTAGTGCACTCTACCATAGAAGTCTAGCAGCAGCTAAATCACAATGGCACCTACAACTCCCTGTATGCTATATAATCCACACTTTAACCAACCACTTAGAATGATTTAAAACAAACTAGATCAAACGACAACAGTTAACAATGATTAAAGATTCAAATACTGCAGACAACCCGCTCTTAGGCGAACTCATATCATTCTTGCAATATCAATTACATCTTCTAAAATACCTACTGATCTAAATTTTGCATATTGATACTTTGTCCCAGACTTTGATTTCTCACAATTAATAGTCGCACACACTGAGGCAATGCCCGTGGATTAAAACACCATTGAGATAAAACATAGCACATGTTGTTGTTTCTGATCCTCAACCGCTTCCAAGATGATAACTTCACTTCTTCGAGCATTGTCTCTACCAAATGGTCCAAACCGAAAAAATCGGACATTCAAAAAAGAAATACACCGTTGATTGTTCCTCTCCACAACCACTCAGGCAGCGAGTATTTTAGAGGCAATTCTTGGCTGAACAATCCTCTCCTAGCTAAGTTAATTTTAGAGGCAATTCTTGAGTTAATTACAACCGTTTGTTCTGATCAAAAGTTATTGTTTTGTTCTCTTGTGCATATTATAGTAAAACTCTTAGCTAGGGACAGACCAAAATAAAACAAATAAGGTAAAATTTATCACTATAAATTGAGTTGTCATACTGAAGTTTTTTTTCCAAAAGTTCAATAAACAGAGAATAATCAAACAAAAGGGGCGTCTAATATTAAATCATCTCTTATTAATTACTCTTGAATAAAAAACATTCATTTAGTTATTTCATTAGGCGGAGGCGTCTTCTACCAACATTAACTCCTGTATATATTCATTTTACGATTATGTAGATGATTACAACTACGATGGATAATCATAAATATGAGCCTGAAAACTACAAATTTCAGCGAGAAGTCAGCAACTTAAGTTCCAAAAGGTGGAGTTATGATAGCATGGCCACCATTGTCACCCTTAATCACATACTTCTAATCAGGCAAAACAATTATTTTCGAACCTAAACAATCAACAGCAATTTTAAGGCCGATGACAATTTAAATCTCTTCACAACCTCTTCAACCAATAAAAAATCGTTAAAAAGCTTAAGCTTCCCCGTATATACAAACACTCATAAGTGACTGTACACACTATTCGACACAAACATACTACACCTATTGTATAAAACTGTTGTATTGGAATACTATAGCTATGCCCTAGTGGACTGACTATACACTAGTTACCCCCATACCACAAAAATATGAAAAGTAAGAATGGAAAAATTTTACAGCCAATCTACAAGCATAAAAAATTAATCTTCAGGGCGTTGGATCTCACCCATCATGATCCGGTTACTGGATACCTTGAAACCAAGAAGAGAGGGATCTATCTGTTTCCCTTTCTTTCCCTTCTTTTTGCCACCTCGCCCTGCCTGACCACCATCAACCGACTCTGCCCCAGCTCCACTGGTTGGATGCACATCTGCCTCAGGAAGAACAGGCTTTTTAAGCATATCTATAAATGACGCCTCTGACATAGCACCTTCACTGAAGGATGAAGATCTAAACCGAGCCTCTTTCTTCCCTGCAGCTTGAGCATCAGTCAAGCTAGTAGTTGACAAATTTCCAGACGGCTCTCGTCTCCCTATCATCACATCAATCGATCTTATAATTCCCAACCGTTTAGATGTTAGTTAACAAAGGGTCAAACACATAATTAAAAAAGCACACACCTTCACTGGATGTAAGGTTTAATAATTGATTCTGATTGACATGAGTTGTAGATGGTTGGTCTGACTGCACGTCCGGGGAGGACAAAACCCGAGATACATGAGGCCGCTTATTGAAAGCATGATCAAACCCTTTGGTTGAAGGAGGAATCCTGTCAATAAAAGACAAACAATCAAACGTCAAGGTTAAAAATTCTTTTTTAAAATCAATTTATATCAGTTAAGTGTATAAAAGATAACCAGTTTTAATTGAAAAAGGTGTGCCAAAAATAATGATACCTGTCACTAGAAACATCATCTCCTCGTGAACTATTCAAACCCATCTCACGACCAAAAGAGCCACCATCACCTCCTGCATAATCCCAATCATTATAATCATATTCAACCATTTATAGAAGCACAAAGTAATGAAGGATGGCCGTTACAGGGAATATTACCTGCACTGCTTAGTGAGCTATGTCTACTGTGAGCAATAGCAGGCATTTCCATTGAAGGCATTGTGCTTTCCACTTGTTCTGACAAGTCTGACATCCCAGGAACAAACAAGTCTTTTTCCATAGATGACTTACCGATCTGAAAAGGAATTCTATAATTGGGATGCAAAGCATCCTTATTCGTAGATAACAGTGATTGCTCTTCAAGTAATGAACCAGATCTGGACCGGAGAGGCACTCTTTCAGCATTCCCTAGATTGTTGAAATGATCATTTATATGTATGTTAGTTAAATTATCGTGCATTAGCCCACTGGACTTCGCACTCTGAGTCCTTTCTAGAAAGGGATCATTCAGATGAGATTGCTGATCCAGAGGAAGCTCGAACGGATGACTTGATGTGTTGGCCTCAGGGACATGCCAAGATTTATCGTGACTTCTTGATGAAAGGGGATGCCACTTATCAACACTTGATGATTGTGCAGATTGAAGACCCAGTTTTTGATGAAGAAGGTCCACAAAACCTCGTCCTGAACTCTCTTCATGACCTCCAGCAGACGCAGATATGCTCAGATCTGCTGATGTAATGCTATCCCCTAACTCTCTTCTCTGCCTCATAGATTCAAGTTGTTGAAGATGCAACCGTGGATCAATCCAGTTATTATCCACATGGCCATTGTTCCCTGAGAGGGAATGATGGCCAAAAAGATCATCAGATGATTGTAGGTTGTGATGAGAAGACAAAGAACCCAGTTGATCAGTTGGGTGCATGTAGCGACGGCGTTCAAGTAATTCTCTTCCTTGCACAGAAACAGGTGAAGACCTCTCAAACATCATAGAATGATCATGGAATCCTCTTTGGTTCTGCTCAAGATGATTCCTTCCCATAAAATTTAATTGTTCATCTTGTGCGACAAGCCTCTGTTGTTGTTTGTGGATTTCTGAGACATTAAATCCAGCTGAATGACCCAGTTGGTGGTTTGATGGATTTCTAACTAACTGTCCAGTTTCATTAATTGGCCACGACCTACCGAAATGTCTTTCTCCATCCAGACCTAACTGCTGTCTAAGAGCCATAGATAACTGCTGAGCTTGCACCTGCTCTTGCTGAAAACGAACATGTTCTGATGGCAATATATTTCCATGCCTTGCTTGCAACAAGAGCTCTGACAAATCAGCCTGCCTTCCTTGCCCAGCATTAAGGGCCATATTAGCTTGAATATACTGCTCTGCCGGTGGATCAAGGTGCCCTGAAGAATGTGAATTCTGCTGCAAGTCGTACAGATATCTCCTCAATTGTACCTGATCTAACAAGTTATCCCTAGAAAGATCGTGTTTTGATTGTCCGAAATTAGGATCAGGTATCTGGTGATTCATTAACTGTTCAAGAATATCTTGATGCATTAACTGAGCTTGAGACTGTTGTTGGGGCTGTAGTTTCAATTGTTGGTGAAGTAGTTGTTGATGGTGAATATCTTGCTGTTGTTGAAGCTCAAGTTGGCGTTGTTGAGCCTGCAATTCGAAAAGACGTTCCAAATCTGAGCCGGGATTCTGCATCATTTGCTGGATACCAGAGTTATTACTTTGAGATGGAGAGAAACCAGGAAATCTATCTAAGTCTGACCCGTTAAGATGTGAAGGGAAATGTTTAGGTATATTAGTCTGCTGCTGAAGCCGTTGTTCCGCTTGCTGTTGCTGAAATCGTTCTGCCTGCTGCTGATGAAGCCGTTCAGCCTGCTGCTGCTGATGAAGCCGCTCAGCCTGCAGCTGCTGATGAAGTCGTTCAGCCTGCTGCTGATGATGAAGTCGTTCAGCCTGCTGCTGCTGCTGCTGCTGAAGACGTTCAGCCTGCTGCTGCTGCTGAAGCCGTTCCTTCTGCAGCTTTTGCAACATTAGATGGTCTGCCACGTCAAAATTATTAAAGTTCTGTCCCATTCGAGACAAGAACTGGTCTTCTAGTGAACCTACACGCTGATTAGGATTATAATGCCTATTTATCCCATATTCATCAGTCCATGTATCCCTGAAAGACGGATTTACCATGCCACCCATAGAGCTCTGATCAGTAAAATGAGTATCTTTATCATTTAACGGATCAGTAAAATGGCCCTGGTCACCCAATCTCAGAGAACTATTAGAGGATTGTGCACGCCTTAAATGAGAGCCATCTCTTAGTTCAGACATTAATAAGCCAAAGGGATGCAACTTATCAGCCTCGATGTTAAGAGCATCATTCACAATAACTTCGTTTGAAGGTTTTCCAGTATGATGGGAATATGAGGCATTCGCATCCCCAGGCCTCATCAAAGGGTTGTCATTGTTGCTTCCAGCCAATTTCGATGATGTGATACCTACAAATATATAAACAGAGAGTACAAATGATTACAAGACAAATAAAAGACATACAAATTAAGGTAATCAAATTGTGATTAGAACATTAGTGACAAGGAAGACATTCACTGTGTCGTAAATTGAATCTTATAAGTCATATGATACATAATAAAATATAAAATGAAAAATATATATACAAACGTGGCATTTTTAGATAAAAAACAGGTGATATAAGCAAGAATAAACAAACTGACATATCATAAGTGAACTTCATAGTACTTCAAGATTCAAGTCATCATAAATTAAAGGGAGAGCAGCAGACACACAACAGAGCAGCAAGTTAAAAAGGAGAGCAAGTGGGTACTAAGGAGAGAGCAAGAGAGAACTTTGACCAAGAATTGGGGGCCCAAAAAATATAGAAAGAATAGGAGAAGGGCCAGAGCAGAGCACTGAGTGTAGGCCAGAAGAATACATAAACTGTGTGGTGTGTTTGATTTCATTTTGAACTGAGATACAAACCACATGAATTGTACTGGCAATAAGCAAAATAAAAGTAGAAAAATAATAACATGAGAAAACAATAACTTACCATCATCTTGTGCAACAACGTTATCGAAGCACTGCTCATCAGAGAAATTGATTTCAGGGTGATAACTTTGATTAGGTAATTGGATCGGAATACCAACACTGGATGTAGAATCAGGTCGGGATGAAGACCACGGTTGATCGTCGTCAAAAGACCCATTATAGTCAAATGTATTTACATCAACTTTCAGGTTCCTTCCAACGCCATCAGATGGTTCTGACTGAATAACCATGTTACTATCAGAACCTAACCCTGTGTTGGCTCTCAGGTGAGGCATGATGTCACCAAGTTCTTGAAATGGAGATGATTCCAGGGCATCTGACAAACGAACAGGCAAGTCAATCCCAAAAAACCCTTGTTCAAACCACAAAATGATGTCAATCCCAAGAAAGGGTCCTTGAATCATTCCTTGAGGATCCAAATAGCACAAACTCAACTCCTCAGGAGCAGTGACACTGTCAGATGGATATATTTTTTCATTCATTTTCAAGTCATGTGGATGATTAATGCTTGGACTTTGTCGCAGAGATGAATAATCAAAGAGGGAACGAGGATCATCAGGATGGCTTGTATTAATTTCTGAAGCCATCGACTTAATCCCATCTTGATTTGCTTGTTCCTCAAAAGCAGAAAGTTGTCCCTGATGGTAACCAAAAGCTTCTGATTCGACAACCTTTTTTCTGTGAATGATTCCCTCCCTAATGTTGCTACCGAAGCTATCATCTTTCCAATGCATACCAATAATTGGCCCATGTTTCTGTGTGCCTTCTTGAAAACTTGCAACCTCTGAAAATGAACCAATGTAAGTATCAAAAATGATTTTTTTAATTGATAAAAGCAACCTAAATAGAGAAAAATATTATTCTCACCCTCAGCTACATTTGTCAATGAACCTCCAGTAGTTGATGCTGATCCAATAAAAAATTTATCGGACTCGTTTAAGATTTCATTTCCCGATATAACCTTTCCACCGCTGCCGATTGAAGGTTGTTTTCCTTCAGTTAAAGCAACACCAGAACCTGAAATAAGCCAAGAGAGACCGATAAGAGAGAGAAGGGTAGACTATTTCAAAGGAACTAAGAAAATACATGCAAGATTTATCACCAGAAATATCATCAATTGACCCTCCATCCTTTCCTCTAAAGGAGTAGTCTGAGACTTCACTGCTGGTAACTTTTCCCTTCCATATATCTCTAAGGACAGCCTGAAAGAAAGATGCAAAACTAAATAACAATGCTAAAGAGCAAGCAGCCATTCAAGAACACAAAAGAACAAAACATCGCATCATTAAGGCATAATAAAAAAATTTCCTCATCTTATATATTCTACATACCTCCTCCTCATCTGCAGGAGCAACAAATGCTAATGGTGCTACAGAATCAATTTGAGTTACTGGTGAAGTATGATCCACGTCAGAAGGCATGCTCTCAAAAGTTGGATCGACCTTTTGCTTACGATATATATCAAGAAGCTTACCCCTTGGGTAGCAATATGAATCAGCACCAAGGCTAGACTTCCCCAGTATAGTTTTATTCTTATCCATGAGTACAGATCCAACGCTAGAGCCTATGGGAGGCCTTCCAATTTGCAAGTTTCCATTGAAATTTGCCCTTCCTCTTCCAGGTGAAAATCGCACATTGGGTCCCTCTGTGCGTCCTTTCTCCAGCCCAAATCCAGGTGCCGCACGGTATGTGGCCACACCAGCTGCTTGAGATTCCAGGCGATGTCGTGGCCTCCATTTATCACGGGAGTCAGTGTCCCGATCAGAAACAGCGCGGTTGCTAGCACCAGTAGATTGTTTTTCTGCATGGCCATCTTCCTTCTCCACATCATTCCTTTTCTCACTTCTAGAGTCCTTCTCTTTTTCTTCAGGACCCCATCTTGATGACCACTTATTCTCTCTTCGAGAGTCATGGCCAGAACCCCGGCTATCACTCCAGCGATCAGCAGGCAAGGATCTATTATCAGAGGTTGAGGTGTTCTCCAACCGACGATCTTCTTTTCTACGATCCCTTCTGCCAAGCAAACTTGTTTCTCTCTCCTCTTCACGCCACCGGCGACTGATGTCAACATCAGGAACAGTCTTTCTCCAATCTTTCTTGTCCAAGGACCCCTCCAGACGCCAATTATCCTTCAGTACAGGATCATTGGAATTTACCTGAGGCGTAGAGCAAAATATATTGATATACTATCACTTTCCCATTATCACACAAAAATCAAAGAGATAAAACTAACCGGCATTACATTAGACTTTGCAACATAAGAACAATACATTCAGACATCAAAACAAGAACACATGCATAACCAATTTTTAGAAGGAACCTGACTAATCACCTGATATTACTCATAGGCAAAAGAAAATTCTGAGCTCCAAAGAAAACACAAGATTTATCTTGTCTTGTAGTTTCATTTTTGTATTATAGAATTTCCAATCTTCTACGATATTTTTATTATGCTAATTGAACACCTATATCATCATTAATAGTTTTGGGAAAATGCTGACCAATGCCCTTAGAGGCACCGACATACTTAGTATTACTAATGCATTGGTTGTCGTACATGTCAATAAAATACTTTTTTATTGCTTAACCTAGTTCCGTAAAGGAACTAGCTAGAAGGACCATAATCTTAACAATCCCATAATTCTGAAAAGCAACTGTATCAAGAACGACATTCATAATTTTGGCAGAATCTTCAAAATCAAAGGAATGAGTTGTGACTCAGATAGAATAACATACGACAAATGGTGACTGCTATGATTTATAACAATAGCATCAAGTCTTAAACTGCAAACAAAACTCAAAGGTTATGTGATCCTAAGAGTATTTCTCACTTGCTTCTTAAAAGAAGGAAGCCTTATTGGAAAATCAAACAGACTCAATAAGCTTATGAGCACAGGAATATCATCAATGCCATGTTAAAACTCTATAGTTTCCAGAATGATAAGCAAAAGAGAGCCAAACCAACATATTAACTGATTTATTGAAAAGCAAACAAAAACTCTGATAATGAGAGAAGCATAAAAAATGGTAAAAATACCCCCACTGGGTTGGCAGTTTGCTTCGCATCAACTGGTTTGGAATAAAGCCACTGTGGTGATAAGGGTATGCTGCTGTCAGATGACACTTGATCTGAAAATAAAACCAGCTTACGTCAAGTAACCGCCACACTATATTCAAAAATATGAGTAATACAACTAAATGTCAGTCTCAAATTCATTTGTACACACATATAGACAAGATACCTTTTGAATCATCAAGTAGTGCTGCAATCCCTTTCTCCCCATGTCCTCCGGAAGCTTCATCTAGCACAACCAAAACGCAAATATTAGCTGCTATACAATTCAAATCAGCATTCAATTAAAAAAAGTCAAATACATTGCAACATAATTAATTAGGTCTTTCTTTTGAGAAAAATAAAAAGTTAAACAGTAGTGATTTTGATTCTTCTCAAAATCTGGAAAGAAAAGTTCTTACAAAAAAGCTATTTCTCACATAAATGCTTAGTGATGGGATCTACAGTATCCACTACCAATCAAAAACACACATCCTCAAATCAAATTGTATAAAAAAACACATCAACACACAAATAAAATCAAGCCAACCTCACTCACCTGTAGAAAACAATTCATCCATAGCAATTAATTGTTAACGAACATTCAAAAGGAAAAAAAACATCTCCAGATTCAGATTAACAAGAACACATACTGAACTTCACTTATTCATATCAAACAAATAGTAACACAAAAGGAAAAAGAGAACCACACGAGTTCACAAATCACACTCACTAAAGCATTGAGGAAAACCTAGAATAGACACAAAAAAAGAACTAAACAAACATAGATCTCAACCATGAATCTGAACTAAAAGTCAACCTAGAAGATAAGAAAACAAAATTACGGAATTACGCAATTACGCAAACACAAAATCAAACATGAACAAGCATTCAATTAACACACACCGAACGAATCAGAGATTTCGATTCAAAACGGATCCATACAAATAAAGTAACTAACAATTACGAAAAGAAAGAACGAATTAGGCACAAACAAATAAAAAGCCCTAAAAATAATTGAATTCGAAATACACGAAAATATGAATCGAATCAAATCGAATCAAATCAAATCAATTCACCTTTGAGAGAGGAGTGCGAATCGGAGAGTTTGGAGGAGAAGAGATCGTCGGGGAGATTCATCTTGCCGTCGCTCATCGCCATGGAGTTCGAGATTGGTGGAATTGGGAACGATAGATCGGGAAAGGGAAGGGATTCGATTGAGGAATGCGAATGCGAAGGTGAAAGTGCGATTGAAGATTCAGAGAGAGAGAGGGGGTAGGGTTTGCGAATTGCAGGGTATAAGATAGATAGAAGAAGAGACTCAGAAGAAGAGAGATAGAGAGAGAATAAGGTGAGGGTTTGGGGGCTCTCGGGGTGTGTGTGTAAACATCAGGATCAAACACGAGAGACTGATATATTGTGGGTTTTTTTTTTGTTTTTCTTTTTTATGAAAAAATTAAAATTAAAAATGTTGTTCTTCATGCTATTTTTATTTTATTTTTTTGAGAAAATCATACACATTTTTGACATTTATGAGCGGAGGAATTGGGCCTCCCAGATTTTAGACTTAGGGTAGGTCTAAAAATGTGGTTCCATGTTCTGAAAATTACGACTCACGCACCTTTATCATATAGTTTGGGGTTTGATTTGAATTGATTTTGAATTAAAAACTTGTCTAATTTAAAGATTAATTTTTATGTGGTTGATTTGATTTTGAACAATTAATTAAAAAAATATGATCAGATCTAATCTAATTTTATACGATTTAATTTTGATTGATTTTTGAATATCCAATATACAAATTATAATTTTATTAAGGTTAAAAAATATTAATAAATAATAGATTTGATATAATATATAATATGTAAAAATTTAATATTACAAAATAAAAATAACTGATTATGATTGAAAAAATAAAATAATAAAAATAAATAGATTAAATTAAATTAATAAGTCACGAAATAATAAATTAATATAATATATCATATTAATAAATAAAAAAGTAAACATGTATTAAAATATATACAAAATTATTATCAGTCATAACAATAATGTTGGGTTTAATTACAAATCATTTTCTTTTCTTTTATATTTACTATATCATTTTCAATTATAATTACAAATCTTATTACATAATAAAATATAATAATTAATATTAAATTTTACATTTATAGTAAGATTTTTTTATTTAATTTTTACGATTTATACATAAAATCATGATTACAATACTAATTATAATTTATATAAAATTATAAATTTAAATAATGTTATGAAGTGATTATTAAATGATATATGAAAAAAGAGAACTTATAACTCTTTCCGATAAAAATTTAAGATCAAATCTCTATTTAAAATCAAAATTGAAATATTAATAATTTTACTATTTAAAAATTATTATTATTATTGATTTGGACTGGGTCTACGTTTGTCCTACGAAAAGAATGTTCAAACGGCCTAAGTTAGATATTGTGGGGCACCTCCCCCTCTAACCGTTGGGGAATGTGGCCCACCACTTCTCAACGAACACATCAAACTGTCCACCGGGAATTTCGGATCTAACCTTATTCTTGCGGAGCGGTTGACCAGGGGGGAGTCCATTTGCTGGACTCCATACTCACGTAAACTCTGGCAGTTCCCGTTATTGGGTCTCTGCGTGGCCCAATGGTGGAGAACTTGGCTCAGCGCTGGGGGCTATAAATATCCTCTCTCATGAGAGGGTCGGGTATTCATTCATTCACACTTATATACTCACTTGCTTGCTCATTCCGTCTCTTATTTTGTCATCGGAGTGTCTTGTAGGTACCGCCCCCCATCTCCTTCAAATCCAGCCTGAAGCCAACTATGATGGTCCAACTCTGATCAGGTACGATCAGTGGCGCCGTTTGTGGGAAACTAAGTTTCCCCGTCTTCTCTTCACTTAAAAGACCAAAGTTAAAACCATCCTCGACTGTCATGGCTGACCAGACTCAAGACAACCAGAACATTTGCGTCATTGAAGCTAACAACAACATTATCGACAATAATGTCGGCCCCGACAAAGTTGGTATCACCGGCCATAACACGGTCCCCGGCGGCAACATCCTCGGGCCTTCTAACTACCGGGATGGAGTCACGGCTTCATCTTCATCAATCCCTCCTCGGCTTGAAGAAGATCACCCAGTTCCTCTAAACTATCCAGCCGTCCAATTCCACGAAGTCCCTGTCCCCGCTGGGGCAAACGCCACGATCAGGGCACTGTTTGCAGCGATTAATCAGGCCAAGTATCTCATCTTTGCCCAGGGGGGAAGATTGAGAGCACTCGAAGACGACTGAAGGCCCCCTAGAAGACACAAGAGGCCTCAATCTCCTCCCCCTCGACAAATAGAGGAACATCCCCGATCTCCCCCGCAGAGACAGAATCAGGACATCTCTCGAAGCCCGTCGCCTAGACCAATCGGGCGACGACCCCCCTTGGAGAGGGAACCACTCATCGAAGCAGGAAGGCACGACCACGGCCCTTCGCGGCAAGAACGAAGACCTCCCAGGGACAGACACAGAGGAAACTATCAATGGTCACATTGCTCGAGGAATGTTTCGCACGACCAGGGACACCGTGACCAACAATACATCGGATCCCCGTCCCGCTCCCCGAAACGGAGTGAAGAGGACGACCCCTGCGGTCCCTTGTCATAAGCTATCATGGAGGCGCCCATTCTCCCAGGCATGGAGAAGTCTCCCCACTTAAAAGAATATGATGGCGTCGCCGACCCGATTGACCACATAGACGGGTTCGAATCGAAGCCATGCTGCACTACCACAACGTCAGGGGACCAATCAAATGTCGGTTGTTCCCCACGACCCTGAGGAAAGCAGCTATGGACTGGTACAAGGGTCTCGCCCCGGGGTCAATTACCTCATGGAGAAACTTGAAGAACCAGTTCATCAGCTCGTTCACTACTTCACGGCGACACCCGAAGACCGAAGCGACGCTCAAGGCCATCATCCAGAAGCACAATGAGACCTTGAGGGAATTCATTAACCGCTTCAATCGGGAAGCCATCCAGGTCCCCTGCATGGACCATATGAAGAGATACCTGTTGGAGAGGGGGCTCCTCCTCGGCACCGAATTCAGAAAAGTCGTGGGCATCGAACCACCCCGAACGTTCGATGCCCTCCTCTAAAAGGCCAGAGCCTACATGCACTATGAGGAAAGGGAAGCGGCCAACAGAGCCCGAGACCCCAGAAACTGCAGATCCAGCAACAATCCGTGACAAGATACCGCCCCTCCTCGATGCACCGGGGAAAAGAGAAGGGACGATAAACCCCGAGACGACCGGGAGCAGAGGGGGCCCTCGGGACGGTTCACATAATACACTCCGCTCACGGCTTCCCGTTAGCGCATCTTAGCGGAGTGCGCAAGTACAGATTTCAAGGATGGTGGCGTCAAACGTCCCTGTCCAGCTCCTTCTAAACCCGGGGTGGACCGGAGCAAATACTGTCAGTACCACCGGAGCCACGACCATCTGACCGAAGACTGCGTCCACCTCAAGGACGCCATCGAGACCCTCATAAAAGGGGGAGACTCGCACAGTATTGACGAAACGACGCTCCTCGTTGGGACACCCGTGAGACGAGGGAAGCAAAAGAGGATGCCCGACCATCTGACGAGTCAGTTCCCATCCAAACCGCGTTCTCCGTCACAAGACCCGATGACTTCTACGTCCCTGATCACTTGCAAGAACCTCTGTCGATGCACAGCAGGTGGGAACACTTCCCCTCCGTAATGGTCATCAATGGTGGAGGGTTCAGTGATTTGACCATAAATTCAGTTAAGAGGAAGCTGGACGAGTTGGTCGACACAGCCCCCCCTCAAATGGTGACCTTTGAAAAGGTGAGAGGCAGGTCATAGCCAATCACCTTCTACCTCGAAGAGCTCCCAGGAGGAGCCCCCAATTCGGTCATCCCTCTGCTGATAAGAGCGAGAATGGACAACTTCGACGTACATTGCATCCTCATCGATGAAGGAAGTTTTGTCTATGTGATGTACAGCCAACTGTTCCGAACCCTGCAGCTCGACGACTCTCACCTCTCACCTTACGTGGGGTCGGACCTGCAGGGCTTTAACGGCTCAACTTCCAAGCCTTGGGGATACGTCGAGCTCATGGTTACATTCGGCGAGGATATAGCTACGAGGCAAGTCAAGGTGTGATTCCTCGTCATTGATTGCCCCTCTCTCTACAACTGCATTTTGGGAAGGCTGACACTGGCGGAGCTGACCGCAGTGCCCTCCACCGTCCATTTAAAAATGAAGTTTTACACCAAGAGGGCACGGGTCGCCACTATCCAAGGTGACCAAGCAGCTGCCCGAAGGTGTTTTAACGCAGCATCCAAGGGACGCGACACGGTTGACACCAGCATAAGGCCCGCTAAGAGAGCTGCAACTACACGACCAAAACCTCAGAGGTCAGAGCCCGTCAGAGCGGAAGAGCAGAGAGCCTCTCCAAAGGTCGACTCAGTATCCCTGGATACCCGCTTCGACCAGGATGAGCCTCCTAACGGTGAGTAAGTCCCCCTTCGACCAATTCCGGACGGGGACTTCAAACTCATTCCCCTCGGTGAAGACCCAAGCAGAGGAGTGGAGATTGGCACCGGACTCCCCGACTTGGCGAGGAAGCAAATCAAAGCTTGCTTGCACGAGAATGCAAATCTGTTCGTGTGGAGCGCTGCGGGGATGCCCGGACTCGACCCTAAGGTCGCCTGTCACCAACTCGCCATCGATCCAACCGCTAGGGCAATAGTGCAACGTATACGTAGGCAGTCTCCGGAGAAAACGGAGGCTGTTGAAAAAGATGTAACAGACCTTCTAGAGGCGAATTTTATTTATGAAGCCCGATATTCAACCTAGCTATCAAATGTTGTACTTGTCAAGAAAAATAATGGAAAATGGCGAATGTGCATTGACTACACCGATCTCAATCGAGCATGCCCGAAAGATACATTTCCTTTACTTAATGTTGATATGTTGGTCGACAACTCGGCCGGTTATAAAATACTATCGTTTATGGACGCCTATTCAGATTATAACCAAATCCAAATGGCAATAGGCAACAAGCACTGCACCGCTTTCATGACCAGCTCGGGAAACTATTACTACAACGTAATGCCCTTCGGTCTGAAAAATGCAGGAGCAACGTATCAGCGGATGATGAACAAAGTCTTCCGCAACCAAATCGGGGATATGCTCGAGGTATACATGGACGACAGGATCGTCAAGTCCCTAGCAGACACATACCATGTCGCTCATCTCAGGGAAGTCTTTGCTCAAGCGAGGCAATGCAAAATGAGATTTAACCCCGAGAAGTGCATGTTCGGGGTCAAGGCGAGCAAGTTCCTCGGCTTCTACTTGACAGAACGAGGAATCAAAGCCAACCCCGATAAGTGTCAGGCTTTCTCCAACCTCCCCACACCTACATCAAAAAAATCCATACAAGTCTTGAATGGCATGCTCACCTCGCTATCCCGTTTCATTGCAAAATCCGCTTAACACGCCCTCCCTTTCTCCAAGCTCCTTCGCAAGGAAGCGGCCTCCGAATGGACCGAGGAATGCAAGCGGGCGCTGCTCCATCTTAAACAAAGACTCTCGTAGCCGCCCGTGTTATCACGACCGGTTGACGGGGAAACCTTATTTCTATACCTAGCCGTCTCGGTCGAAGCCGTCAGTGCAGCCCTCATTCGTGAGACGCCCGACGGGTAAAAACCCATTTATTTCACGACCAAAGCGCTTCAAGGGCCCGAGGTTAGATACCAACAGATAGAAAAGGTAGCTCTAGTCCTCGTCAATGCAACGAGAAGGCTCAGACACTACTTTCTCGCGCACACGATCATAGTGCAAACAGATCAGCCCGTAAAACAGCTCCTGGGTCGACCAGACATGACGGGTCGAATGTTGAAGTGGTCCTTGGAACTTTCTGAGTTCGACATCCAATACGAGAATAGGAAAGCCCTAAAGGCACAGGCTTTGGCCGATTTCATCGCTGAGATGACCACTCGCAACCCCCCCACGAGGAAAGAGCACAAGTGGATCATCTTCGTCGATGGAGCATCCAACTCGTCTGGGAGCGGCGTCGGAATCCTCCTAGAGAACGAGGAAGGTGTGGTGGTCGAGCATTCGCTCACCCTCTCCTTTCCGACCTTGAACAACCAGGCGGAATATGAGGCCCTACTCGCAGGTCTAAGACTGGCTGAGGATTTAGGTGCCCGTGAGGTACAAATCTTCACCGACTCTCAACTCGTCGCGTCCCAAGTTCAAGGTGAATACCAGGCTAAAAACAACAGCCTTATCGAATATTTGAACTTAGTCAGGGAGCACACGAAAAAGTTCAACCGAGCAGAAATTTCGCACGTACCACGCGAGCAAAACACAAGGGCCGATATACTTTCGAAGCTCGCAAGCACGAGAAAGAAAGGCAGAAACAAATTTGTCATACAAGAGTCTCTATCTCGCTCGAGCATCGAAAAGACCCTGACTCCACCCGAGGTAAACGCCATCGGAGACAGCTCAAGCTGGATGACCCCGATGTTCAACTTCCTAACGAGGGGGGAACTCCCCCCGGGCCAAAGAGAAGCAGCCGCGACCAAACAACGAGCATGCTCCTACGTGGTGATCGAGCACAAACTATATCGCATGGGATTTTCTATCCCACTCCTGAAGTGCATCGACGAATCCACGGTCCCCGAGATATTACGGGAAATACACGAAGGGATTAACACCCAACGCATGGGCGGAAAATCCCTAGCGAGGAAGGCACTACGAGCAGGGTATTACTGACCGAAAATGTAGCAAGACGCCAAAGACCATGTTAAGAGATGTGACAAATTCCAAAGACACGCCGACATACACCTCGCCCCGCCATACGAGCTGAATGTATTGTCATCCCCGTGGCCATTTGCCTGGTGGGGAATGGACATCCTCAGACCATTCGTTCAAGGGACGTACCAAAACAAATTCCTCATCATGGCCATAGATTATTTTACAAAGTGGATAGAAGTCGAAGCCCTCGCGAAAATCACCTCGCATAACATCCTCCGCTTCTACAAGCGAAACGTGCTCGCTCGATTTGGAATTCCGCAGACGCTAATCACCAATAACGGTACCCAATTCACCGACCAGGGCTTTCAAAGTTTTCATCGCCAAACTCGGCACCAAACAGCATTTTACCTCAGTCGAGCACCCCCAAACTAACGGGCAGGCCGAGGCTACAAACAGGGTCATCTTGTGAGGACTCAAGCGTAGATTAAGTGAAGCAAAAAGGGGATGGGTCGAGGAGCTACATAGCATTCTATGGGCGTACTGTACAACGCCCCATTCAACGACTGGTGAAACCCTGTTGCGACTGACCTACGGCACCGAGGCAGTCATCTCGGTAGAAATCATGGAGCCATCCAGGCGAGTTGAGATGCCCCTCGACAAGAAGATGAACGACGAGGCTCTGAAAGACGAGCTCGACCTTGTCGAAGAAATCCGTTTAGGAGCAGCCCTACGCGAGGCCACTCTGAAACAGCAGGTAGCCCTACACCACGACAACAAAGTCATAAGATGCGAATTTCAGGTCGGTAGCCTAGTCTTACGGAGAAACCAGAAGGATTCTCGCAAAGGAAAGTTGGCCGCAAACTGGGAGGGACCTTATCGCGTCCGGGGAGCTACGGGCACCGGAGCATATTACCTTGAGCAATTAAATGGAGAGCCACTTCCTCGACCCTGGAACATTGTAAAGCTGAAACAATATTACAGCTAAAGCCCCTCACCAGCTGAGGACTTTCACCGTCGAACATTCACCTTTAGTCGACAAAGGGAGAAATCTCGACCACGTAGGTGTGTCGAGGTACGGATGTCGCCTACCAACCAATGAAGGCATGATATCATTCATATTGACGAGCGACACCCTTACCCGACAGGGGCATCTTGATCGAGCCCCACTGTCAAAGTACCCCAACATGGCAGAACACCCAGCTCGTGATGGGTAGTTCACGCCATAAACGTAGGATCTCGATCGCGATCATGCGCCCGTCTCGCGGACAGCCGCTCCGCGCCCTCGACACATTTCGAAGTATGTCGAATCGATAGGGTCGAACAAGCATCTCCATGTGAACACGAACTTCGTGAAAATATTCATAACGACCACCACAATGGTCAGGAACACACATCTAAAAAGTTATCAAGACAAATGAATAACACAATTATAAATATGTCAACCACATGGGTCGATGTTGTCCAAATTTATAACTTAGGAACGACGGCCTCTGTAACACCCCAATTCTACCCCAAGCAATTATGCAAAAAAAATCAGAGTTATAAAATTTCAATCATATAAACAAATCGGGACGTCACAAATTCTTCTAACAAATTCATTGCATTCATCATGGATATATAACACTTTTTCAAAACATCGGATGAACCACCAACATGACATCTTTCATTAAATAATTCAACAACTACGCAGCGGAATTCTTCAATAACATCTTTAAATAAAACAACAACTTCGAAACATCTCATATTTAGTAAGTAAACAATTTAAAGTCCAACAACTAAAAATCAGCAATCAAAAATCAGCAAGCGTTCATCCCCCCGAGTGTTACATATCAGAGCAATGACACCGACTCGATCTATTGAAGGTATACAGTATTCACTCTTGATTACCTACATGTTACCAACATAAGGGCAACATTCAAACAGAAGGGGTTAGATATCTAACAATATAATAAAGCGCGTGATAATTAATATATTAAATTAGATTAACAACATCACCACTTCTCATCTCATAATCAACGATAATCTCAACAATAATACATTCATCAATATCAAAATACACTTCTTTATGAAATCATATAATGCGACTCAATACTATGCAAATGCATGTGGTACCATTGGAGCAGAACTCCCATCTCAAAAATCTACCAATTAATAGAGGCATCAACAAGGCATAGCCTTCATCTCAAAATTTGCCAATCCAGGCCATCTCAACGAGCATAAGCTCCATCTCAAAAATGCAATGTATGTGACTCATCATGAATGTAATGTCAACACTCAATCAACCACATCTCAATTATCTCAAAACAACAACATCTCATAAACATCTCAGAACAACATCTCATAAACATCTAAGAACAACAACATCTCATAAACATCTCAAAACAACAACATCTCAATCATCTCAAAACATCTCAATTATAGCATCTCATAAACATCTCAAAATAATTTATTAAACATCATTTATTTATCAAACGTCATTGGTTCATCATAATTATCAAACACAACTTTAATGACCACATCTCACTATTAACTCAGTTGTATATCAATACTACAATAATCCCTACTGTTATTCTGCTACTGTACATCATTATTGTCAGTAATCCTACTGTCATATTTCTAACAGCAGTCTCTAACATCTCAAAATTCATCGCTCTGTCCAAAATCCAGCATAACTATCAATCACGGGAATTAATTCTAAATCTTAGATTGGTTACTAGGATTACACTTCTTCATCATCATTCAAATCATCTAGAATAAAGTTCATCACGTTGACTCATCAACGCTTTGAATGACATCTCGAACAACATCTTAAAACTTAAGTTACAGCAATTTAAAACTGATTCTGTTAAAAATTAGTCAGTATGGGTCGACACAAAACCCTTGGGGTTGACGCGTAATGCTTCTCCTGCACAGCATGATTTGACACATCCTCCTCATGGATCGACTCATCCTGGTCCTAATCACAACATGTATCGATGCATGCTCCTCTCCGATCGACTTATCCTGAGTCTTGTACTCGTCATGCATCGACGTAAACCCTCCATGGATCGACTCATCCTGAGTCTAACAGTGCCTATTGTAATACCCCAAATTTGCCCTACCCTTTTACTTTTATCTGGCTTATGCATTGTCGCGCTTTTCTCATGTACATATCTCCATTAGGTCATTTAACATTGCATACATTCGCTAACAACATAATTTGGCATGGGATCAGGGATTTCGAGGAATTACATTGTTGTATGCTTCAAGGCTCTCATCTTCGCATAAGCTTGTTTCAAGTGATCTCTCCATCAATCATTTGTGTGAAGCTAGGGTTTTATTTCATGGACTTCTTTATCATTAAGTTACGAGGTTATTCTCTTCTTCTCTACATCAAGATACAAAGTCTTCTCCACCCGATTTCATCGAGGGTCAGTCTTTTGGATCAAAGATATTGAAGAATTAAGGTTTCTCTTTGGTTTTGAGGATCTCTTCTACGTTCAAGGGTAATTTAAATTGTTTCTTTAACGATCAAGGTCCAGAGTTAGGGTTATATTCATTAAGCTACAAGGTTCTCCGTCCTCATCAAATGTTCTCAAGATCGAGTGCTTAGGGTTTTTGTCAATGTTTCAATTAAGAAAGCTTTGAGTTAGGATTTTGGCTCTTCTTTACATCTCAAGTCATTTCCTCATCAACATGTATCTAAGGCACAAGGTTAGGGTTGTATCTTTATCAAAGGGTTTTGTTGAAGGCATTACATTTTTGTATTAAGATCACCTTTCGTCTATCAAGGGATACACATGTTGCTTAGGCTACGTGACATAATCCTTGGTTCTTGTACGAGAAAAGAAAAATATGAGTATCATCAGAGGATATCACCCATAGCTGTGTTCAATCTTATGAAAGCTCCATCAAAATTCATTCATGGTCATTCAATTCCATTCAAAATCACTATAAAAATACGTCATTCATCAAACTTTCATCCAAGGTTCTTATTCAATTTTGTTTGAAGTCCAAGTTAGAAATCACTGTTTACATTCACTTGAACCTTGCAAGATTAGACCGCTGCCTTTACATAAACCATTACAAGGTAACCTCATGTCACAAACATTACAACTCAAAAATAATTACAAAAAGAAGTTCTTATATCTATCCTAAAGCCTATCTCTTCATACTTCAAAGTCTTCCATATAACCACTCCATAACCAATCATAACTACCAATCTGCAACATCACATCTTCAAAACTTATTCTACCGCCCTGCATCACAAAACCAGATTGTGCAAGTTAATTCAGTTCAAATAAATAATTAACCTGCACCACAAACTAAAACCAGTTAACTACATCTACTAAATTAGTTTTGAAATGACCACATCCAGTTAATTGAGAATGGAACTAAATCAGGAAATCAGAAGAAAAAGGACAGAAGGAATAAATCAGAAAATGGCTGGGATTTAAAAATCAGCAGAGGAAAGTTTGTCAGAAAAATCAGGGGGAAACTGTGGAAAATAGATTTACAGTTCAGCATAGAAAATTCACATAACAGAAATTCAAAAGCAAAACTAATATAACTAACTCTCAAACCTCTAATCCTCACCATTCATTTGTCATAACAAGCTTCTGATCCATTGACCAAGATTGTTTAATCTATAACTAACTTTTCCTAACAGCAATAACACCATAAAGGAGAAAACTCACCAGAATTTCAGGGGATTCTTGATTCTGCAGAAAGATCACACCTTCTTCTTCCATTGATCCTTCTTCATTCTCCACCTTCATCTTGATCCACCAAAAAGCAGAACAAAACTCTATCATCTTCTCTCTACACTCTTCTTCAACCTTCCGCATCTCTTCACTCATCTCATAAACTCTCTATTCTCTCGGCTCCTTCTCCATAACCATCATTCCTCTACAACCTTGCACCTTAAAGTTTCTGCAATAAACTCCATCAACTATGCATCTTCTTCCTCACCTCGCTTCAACACAGCATCCTCAACCTTCATCATCAACAGCACCACTGAACCTTCAATGTTGAAGTGTTTCCCATGTAACAACAATCTTCACTTACCAATGTAACCACTTCGAGTTCCTGCAATTTGTATCTTATCTTAATCATCACACTACTACAACAGGATAACAACAATTCAAGAACACGCACAGAAGCTCCGAGAATCGGAAAAAGGGAAAAAATGAGGAAGAAGGGGAATAAAAACGTACCTGAAGTGAATCGATCGAAATTCAATTTCAATGCTGCGCCGCAACTCTTAGGTCTTCAATAAGGTTTGACTCACGTTTGTTCTTGATCCACTCACATACACGCCGTCTCCTCTGAATTACAACAAGTATCTGCACTTGCTATTCGATCCATTTTCCCTTGCCTGTTTCATGAGAGATTCGCGGTAGGTCTAGGTTCGGGAAATAACTTCTGATAGGTTTGATGTTGGGATCTTCGAGTGTCATCAAGAGTAGAGGGTTTACGAATCCACGGTTAATTCGAAGGAGAGTTGAGTTTGTAAGCGATGATGGAATAAAAGCAGTGAGAATCAAGTGGACCATTGATGTTCATGATGTAGCCGTGAGGGTGAGAGCATCACTGAGTCGAACAAGAATGAGTTCGAGTCTCTGTTCGCTAGCTTGAATTGGCGATTGGGGGAAGATTCAAGTGGTGGTCGTAACGGAACGACTCCAACAACGAAGAACACACAGAATCGGATGAACGAAACAAGAAGGTGTTGAGCTGTGGAGACCGATCGAAGTCGTACTCAAAGGACCCTGAGAACTGCGACTGAAAGTTGAAGACGAAAGCAAGTTTAAGCTAAAGCATATGGTATCTTGGATCGAAGAAAAGAGAGGGCGAATCCTACAGGAAATGGGCCGCCGCAGCCGAGTTTGAGAGGACGAAGCGAATTAGTAACCCTAATCTCTTCTTTAATTATTTCAATTTTTTAATTATTATTTTGTTTTATGATGAATAATAGCGCCATGGACCGAAATTCAGTCTTCTCAGGCCCATGCTACAATACTTCTGGGAGCTTGGATTGCAATTGAACAAAGATGGTTAATGGACTCGTTCAGAATGGGCTTAGTGGCATTCTAATTCTTGCTGCAGCATACCTCCAGGATTCAACAATACACCCGCTCTGTTTTACTACTCTTACTTTTTTATGTTATTTTTAGCTTCCTTTTTTTCATGATTTTAATGATGATGATGATATAAAATAGTAGCATATTATTTTATTCTTTAGGATTATTCTTTTAGAATTTCGATTAGAGTTTTTTATTATTTTATTTTTCATATTTGGTAATCATTTTTATTGCCATTTTTAGTCAAGATTCTTGTGATAGCATCGATATAACTCTTGCAATGTGGAATGCTCGGGGTTAATTCTTCAATCACTCGCCCAAGGAAACTTTGATAGAATTTTCTTACCGCTTGCACAATTTTGAAGAGGCAACGGACCTTCTCCGTTCGGTATCGTCCCAACTCTATTTTATTCCTGCACTTTACCACTTTCTAGATATCATGTGAAGTAGGGAATAAAGAGCGTGCGCTCGAAGTCGCTGTTTAAAGACCTGTAGCAGGCATTCCGCACTTCATTTGCTATATGTGTTGTGCTTGTGTTTGTTTACTTTCTTGTCGATCGATGAGTCACTCAATTTAGCAATTGAGATCACGACTTCGCTCTCAGTGCATGCTCCCTATAGGACTTTATCGCTTTCCATTCTTTCCCGCCGATCTATGAGTCACTCAATTTAGAAATTGAGATCACGACTTCGCTCTCATTGCATGCTCCCTTTAGGATAGTTTTTTTAGACTTTTCTTCGACATGCTAACCCAGGCAGGATCTCTTTAGGTGTGCTCTTTTTGCTGGCTTGCTTGCTTCATCCTTGTACATACCATGTTCCCTTAGGATGCGCTTGCTATGTTCGGACGCAAGTTAGACCTTAGGTTGTAAACTATGCATGCTAACAGTAGGTAGAAACTTCCCCTTTCATCCTTGACTTAGGGCTACCATTGCATGATAACATTAGGTTAGAAATAGGATAGTCTCCCTTAGACTCTTTTCTTCCCCTCTTTGCATCTTTGCATTCAAAACAAAAACTTCTTTTCTTAGCAAATCAAAAACATGCTAATCATACTTAAACCCTTTTTCAAGGTAACAAAACACAAAACAAATTCAAACCATTTTATGCGCTCGAGCACCTTTTCTCTAAACCCTTTTCAGGTAAGGACATGATTAATTTACTTCTGTGCCAACGCATAAGTCTCCAAAGGTCGAGATGCGGCAGAAGGCGGAATTAACTTCGTCCATAAAAAACACAAAACAAACAAAAACATATGAGCCGAACTACGGTAGCTCTGATTCCTCAAAAAGGATACGTAGGCATTGGGGTAGGGCCCAGGCGAGCACAATTTTATTTTCCCTACATTCTTTTCTCTTTTCTTTTGCATGCATTCTCCCTTCAGTAGTATAATAGACAATAAGCATAGATTAAACACACCCATAAGATAGATAACAAGAGTGGATACCGTAGAGTACTACGGGCGTGTGGGGTGCTAATACCTTCCCCTCGCGTAACAGACTCCCTTACCCGATCTCTCAGTCGCAAGACCGTGATTTCTCCCTTCCTCAGGTTTTCTCGATGTTTACCTTTCCCTACATGTGGGATAAAAGACGTTCGATGGCGACTTCATTGTTTGATGATTTTCAGCCGGTTGTTTCAGTTGACGACTTCACTGGGGACAGGTCGACCAAATGTTGGTCCATCCCGGAGTCGCTCCTAGCTCTTGCTTTCTTTCATTTGGGTGTTTATCTTTACGCTTTCAGTTTACATTCATTTTGTATATACTTTAGCATACGTATGCATTGCATTTTACTATCTTCCATATACTACTGTTGTACTGGATCTGCTTCTTATCGGGTGGGTGTTACTATGAGGTAAAAGGCCCAATACCCAGGCCAGAGTTGTGTACCATAGGAACCCTAGGAATAGAGTGGAACATGAACGGCTAGTTGACTTAGGTCTCACTATCGCCGCCATGTCGTCCATGCTCAGATGAGGTACAAATGAGGGGCTATCGTTTTCACTTAGGTGATACGACGATAGTTTTTCAGGAGTACCCTCGATTCTGAGTTACCATTGCCTTACCCTGACCTAGTTTTCACCGTGAGCGGGGAGGGAATTATTATTACAGGTACAGGTGGTGACTATATTCAGATGGTTACTCATGCTCAGATGGTGACTATGATCAGACGGTGACTATTGGTTCTAATGGCTATATTCTGGATTTCTGTTATGACTTTATGCAGATGCTATATCCTGTTGGTGACCGTATGGTTCTCAGATTTATTTTCTGAGTTCCTGACTTGTTTACCCGGAGGTTCATTCAAGCCTTCAATCTTGGTATTCCCAGCATGTTCAGGAATTCTCAACAGTATCCGATGTTCCAGAAGCCTTGACCCCGTACAATGGGAGATCCACATGGTACTTGGTTCTTATATGTGCGGAAGCTATGTCAGACCTTTGATCTGATGATACTCACATGGTTCAGAATAGTGCAATAATCATATTCAGGAATGATGGAACCTTGATCCTCTTTGATCTCATGCCTTTGCATACATAACATGGCTAACCACATGCCTAACATACATGTTCTATTATTTCCAAGGAATCATATTCGCAAGCCTTGTGCTAAACTCTTCCATCCCTTACTTGCGCAAAATCAAAATCAAAGCATGTAAATTCCTTGGAAATGATAGAACATGACATGGCATTCATTCATGCACCCCATGCATATTCATGCATTCATAGCAGGTACCCGAAGATTGGGGATTCTTATTCAGACTTGGGGTTTTATTCAAAGGTTCAACTCGATTTCTCACCGCACATGCTCAAAGATCAGTTATGGAATAACTCTGAGTGGTACATGCAAGCTTTGGCTCGTAGTCAGAAGCTTCTTCAAGCAGGAAGATAATGGATTAAATACTCAGATAAGCCAGGTCATGGAAACTCTGATGATGATGTCTATTATTTCTTTGAGACATGATATGCTTGGTGATGCAGTTTATACTGATTCGTTGGGTAAATCATTCATTCGTTCTCCTGAAAAGATCTTCTATGCATATTATACTGGGGCACCGGGCCATTCGATTGAAGATGGTATGTCATCCAGAGACCAAGTCCAAGACTGGATTAATTCAGAGACTGTTGTGTTCACATCAGATCAGAGGGGAATTCTCTCGCACACTCGAGCATTAAGACTACAGAAAGTCGTCAGAATCAACAAGTCCATACGGAGTCAAGTCTCCTCAACAATGGAAATGATTGGTTCCTTTACTGCATTTTCATTTGCATTCTTGCTTGTTTGTTTAAACATCGCTTGTATATAGAAACTTGTCTATTTTTGAACGAAAATCTTAATGCAAAAAGTATGCTTGTCTTGAAGTGTTCCTTTCATTTTTACTCATCCATTCGTTATCACTCTTTAAATGTTTTACTTGCATATTGATGCCAAATTTTCCAAGTCTTATGCTTAGGTAAAGATTGAGAGGAGGATGACGACAATCTAAGACGCAAAAATCTTTGGACGATACGCTTTTGAGTAAGACCCTGCTGACGATGTACAGGCCTTGTTTCAATTCCTAAACACCAGAGATATAAGGGAGATAGACCCTCGTCAACCCCTCTGAGCCTTCAAAGTAGGAGTTTCTTTTCTTTTCAGAAAAAACCCTCATTTTAACCCTGGGGCGGGTAGTGTTCAGCTAATCTGATCAAGCATTCAGAACTCATTAAGAGTGTGTGTTGTACCCCAAAATTTGCCCTCTCATGTTTTCAAAGGTCTTCCTTTACATGGTTGGTCACAAACCCTTGCCTAAGAAAAATAAAGTTTTTTTGAAGATGAACAAAGTGTCTCTCGATTGGCATCTGGGAAAAGTCTTCGATTGGGCATCCAAAATCCTTCGATCAGGCTTGGTTCACCAGTCTTCGAGTGGGAATTTGGCACTCTTCGATAAGGCTTGACTCACCAGTCTTCGAGTGGGCATTTGGCACTCTTCGATCAGGCTTGACTCACCAGTTTTCAATTGAGCGCTGGACCTCCTTCGATCAAGCTTTGGTCTGCAAGCTTCGATTGAGCGTTGGACCTCCTTCGATCAAGCTTTGGTCTGCAAGCTTCGATTGAGCGCTGGACCTCCTTCGATCAAGCTTTGGTCTGCAAGCTTCGATTGAGCGTTGGACCTCCTTCAATCAAGCTTTGGTCTGCAAGCTTCGATTGAGCGCTGAACCTCTTCGATCAAGTCAATGTCACAATGCTTCGACTAGTACTTCAGAGGGTCCTTCGACTGGAACTTCATACTTTACCTCAATCAGAACATCAGAACGAAATGACCTTCGAATGGCATCTCAGTGCAGAGTTTCTCTTAATCTAAGATGCTCTGATGAAGGAAGCTCTAAACACTTCAAATCAGAACTTAGACTCATCACAAGGCCAAGGGCTGGTCGAAGTTGTCTAAAAGCGAATTTTCTAAATAGATTCGAATTGGATTTTGAAGCTGGCAAAGAAGGCAGATTCGAAGGATGAAGTAGGCTACCATGACTAAGCAAAAACACATATCCTAACCTGTCCAGGTTCATCCAAAGTTCACAATGGCATGTGTCCCTTGCAAATATGCAATCGAAGCAGGGGGAGTGACATTCGAAGGGAAGTGGATCTACAAAGGGCAAGTCAGCTTTCGATTTTCATCATGTTGGAGGCCCAAACAGCTCATAACAGGCTGGCAGTAATGCATGCAAATAGATTGGAACCTGATTGAATCAAATATAGCAAGTCTTTATGAAGAAATCAAATCAAATCTCTTCATCATAATGGACCAAGATTTGATACACAAATTTTGACCTAAATTCCTTGTCTATATAAACCTCATGCTCCCAAACAAAAAAGGCACGTGAAAGACACAGAAAAAACTCTACACACACGAAAAAACGCACAGAAACTCTGCAAAAACGGCGCCACAACCTTGAGAAAAAAAAGCTTGAAAAGTGAGAGATCAAAAACAACCTTGGAGGCGAATTCAGACCAAAAGCAAAACGTAGCTCTCTTCCTTGACATCTAGTGGAGCTATACCAATCAACACCAGGTCTCTTCATTGCCTAGAACTCCCTGTAAGTATCTACGAATCTTGCTCTGGACATGATATCGTGAAATCATTTTCTTGCATCCTTTCATTGAAATAATTACATATTCATGCTTTGCGTTGCATTTTGAAACTGTTGGCATCACTGAATTTTATTTTCATAGCCTGTAACGCCATGCCCAGTTCTAGGGTTCGTATACCTTGTTTTTGGGGATTTTAATTGCAGGAAAAATAAATGCACATAATTGGTACAGGGATGACCAGGGGGAAGAGACGAGTACGTTGGTACTCTTGGATTTCATTTACATGGCCTGGAGAGGGTTTTTGAGATACCCTACAAAACTTCCTGCGGATAAAAATCCGCAGGTAAAAAACCAGGGTCGTTTGAAGAAGACAATGGCATGTCCTTGTGCTATTGGTCCATTCAAGCCATTAGCGCGTTTGTTTTATTTGCAGGCTTAGCGTTTTGTTTGTTTATATGATATTTGTTTCTTAATTCAATAACAATAATGTAGTGTAGTTGGATTGGTGAAGCGTGCGTTGCAGAACCCTTGGGACCTGGATTCGAATCCCAGGTCCCCCAAAACTTTGTTACATTTTTCTTCAGGTACTCAGATGCAGCGCTTTAGGCAGGGAGCATCATATACCTCCAGATCTCATGTGCCAGGTGGTTCCAGATCCAGATCCAGTGGTCCAGCATGAGGTTCACCATGAACCTTGATCAACAAACGCCCAGGCAATCTGAAAGTCCAACAGGTTGTACGTTTGGGCCTGGAAATTGCAATTCATACTCCCTTTTCGAGCCCAGCACCCCTGAGTTTGTTTCTTTATTTTTCTTCTCACTGTTTTTATTTTATTATCATAATTAATTAATTAACTAATTAACTCTTTTTCATAAAAAAATCAGAAACAACAAAAATATTTTAATTTTAATTTTATTACTTATTTTTGTAAATAAATTGTAACCAATTAATTTAGTTTAATTAGGTTTAATTTTAACAGATTTTGCATTAAATTAAAATTGATTTAGAATTAGGATTTTATTAACTTTGTAATCACTCCTATTTTATTTCCTTAATTAAAATAAAAACTCAAAAATACTTTCTTTAATTCCATTATTAATTTAGACTTAATTCTTAATCAAAAAAGACCAAAAATATGCTTTATTCAATAAAAGGGTCAAAACCCTAAAGGACAATCTGATTCAACTTTTCTCGCGCATATTATTTTTGATCCATATAATTGTAATTGCTCTGAGGATGTAATAGTTTTAACTTAGGATTTTATTTACCGCTTTTATTTACTTCTTCGCCTTTAATTTTAAGGGTTTGTCTTTGGCGATGTAAATACCTGACGCCTTGTAATAGCTTAGTTTTATTTTCCGCAACCATTAACTGCTAGATGTATGAATAATAGGCTATGCATGACAAGATTAACCTTTAATTTAAAATCAAGTAGCTCACCATAACATGTGCAAAGATAATATATCTGAAAAACAATACACTCGCACATGCCACTCTTAGAGTACGCCTCACTTGGTTGCCTCGAACGTGGTCATTGAGTATAGGAAGTCTTAGAGGTCTCCCTCTGGTCCAAAGATCAAAGTTGCCTCGAAACGGTTGCCTCTGATAAAATGATTTAAGACATTAGGGTTACTGCTAAGGCGTCCTAACGTTGCTTTAGTGACCACACATCCCTAAAATCAAATTGACCCGAAAAACTCCAACGACGGTGCTACCTACTCCTCAATAGTGGGATAGCACTGTCTAAAGGACATTTGCACAATTTAATTCCTTTTGAGTAGGTAGAGGTTCTTAAGTACTTGCTCCTTTTTAAAACAAAACAAACTTTTCGCACTTACACTCTCTTCAAAAACAAAACTCTTTTCAAAACCCACAAACACAAAGAAAAGCAAACTTTTGAAAACATAGTGAGCAAGTACCTAAGAGCCCATGGATAACCACGGATAGAAAGGGTGCTAACACCTTCCCTTTCTATAATCTACCTCCCGGACCCGAGAAACAATCTCGAAAAGGAATTTTTCTGTGCTTTTGTCCTTTCCTTGTTGGATAAAATAAAAGACGGTGGCGACTCTTGCTTACCGCGACATTTTGCGAAAACAAACGCAAAATGCGAACCAGCATTCCAAAAACAGTCAGTTCTATTCTCATCGATCACAGTGTGCATCCAAGGATACAACAATGGTTATCCATCAAAAGGTTGAGGGAAGTCAAAACCACAATGGTTAATCCTCATCTACCAGCAACGTGCGTCAACTAACGATACCTCAATGAGTATCCCTCGCACATCAGGAGGTCAACAAATGACAATACTATAAGGGCTATCCACCATCTATCAAAGACTCAGGCAGTCACAATCACTTCCAACAAATCAAAGTCAATGCAAAGATCAACGACTTGTTCAAAATGAAAAAAATGCGAATGAGAAAGAAACAAAAATCCCCGCTAAGTCAAAACTTGAAAACAAGTCACTTAGGCAAAAATTGAGGCATCCCGCTGGACTTCCAAATCGAAATTCAAAAGAATTTGTCCAGGCAAAAATTAGGGAAAACAAGAAGGAAATTGAATAAAGCCTAAAAGGCGAGAAAATGATTACCAGTGAAAATCCTCATCAAAGAACAAAGTCGTCTGATCAGACACCAAAATCAGGTGAAGTGACTGTCGTGTCTAAGAAATCACAGTGGTTCCTCAACCATCACAAACTCTTCTAGAGAGATGAATGCTTATATCAGGTCAATTGAACGTAGGAATGGAGAACATCATGGAGAATGGGTGGGCACAAAAAAAAATTTGAGCCTAAAATCCTTTTTTCTAAAAACCGTGAACCAGATCACGTTACAACCCTTTCAAAGCCCTAACTGAAGCATGGGTCAATTCAAAAGCGTACTACAACGAGATAGCGTTTAACTGACTCCTAAGAGGTACGTTTGGATATTTGTGTTGGCATCATATGCTTGCATTATCTTTACTAAAAAAGGAATTTGCAAATGTTTCTCTCTAGCTAGTGACTCGTTCACGACAGAGTTGTGACGTCATTTCATTCAAAGTTTTTTCAAACTTCAAGACTTACATATATGTTGCATTAGAATCATCATTCTCATAATAAACATTATTCTGCATACAAAACAACTGATTGACATCAAGTAAGTTTGCACAATGAACAATCGGTAAAGAGCTCAATCTTGTCAGAGAAGAGAGGCTTGAATACCCTATTGAAGCAAGAGTCAGCTGCCACAAGAGAAATGACTTATCCAGTAGCATGTTGGTCGGTGATTCTGTCAAGATAAATCATCTTGGCACTTCACAGTCTGAGTACCATTCGGGGATGGAGTTAGCAGAGCCTGCCAATCTGGGGCAATCAAGTCGAGAATCAATCTCTCCAAGCTCAGTCAAATCTGGGGCATTCCCTCAAAGTTGCCAATCAGAGGTTATCACGTCGATAAATCTCTTCAAGCTCAATCAATCAGAGGCTATCACGTCGATAAATCTCTTCAAGCTCGATCAATAAGAAGCTATCACGTCGAGAGATCTATTCAGAATTCATTCAACCTGGGGCGGTTACATCGAGATTCGACAAATCTCTCCAAGAAAGCTATAATCAAGAACAGTTTGTTTCGTGGCTCAAGACATTGGGGCATGCCACCTCATATCGTATTGTGGCACGAATCTTTTGGTCTTCTATTCGACCTAGATCTTCCCAGAGATCCTCCAGACAAGGGAATTCCTTATCCATACTTAGTTGCTCAAGTCAATTATGTTGTACGAGACCACTACAATCAGCTAAAAGCATCATAACGGTCACCCTGACTTAGCTAGCACACGAAGCTGCCTTCATCTCCTGCAGACAATTTCAAACCTGATTCCCCAAGTGAATTTGGAAATTCAGAGTCGCCATTTGACTAGAACGCGCAAGTGCATCCTCATTGGAGTTAATCAAGAGCATCCCCAGTAAAGCTAAACCGGGGCATTCGCAGAGCCAAACCGGGGCATTCGCGAAGCTAAACCGGGGCATTCGCAGAGCTAAACTGGGGCATTCACAGAGCTAAATCGGGGCATTCATAGAGCTCAGTCGGGGCACTCGTAAGTGTCCGCGCCCATCTCTTATTCCCCAAGTGATTCAAGAAACAATTCCCCAGTGTGTACTCTTATCAGTATCCCCAGCGATCTTTGGTACTGCAGGCTTCCAACGTCGATGTATATTGGCATCCCCAGTGATGAAAAATGGTTCCCAGCAAGCCTACTCTTATCCCCATGAAGTTTATTTCTTCACACTGCATATAGTTATCATTGCATAACATTACATCCTCAAAAGTGCGTAGCTGATCCATCAGAGTGGATCTTTGCGTCAAAAGAAATTCAAACATGCATACAAAGCATAAGCCAAATCAGGTACCTTACATGAAAGACTTGAATTATTCAAGGACAAGAATACGTCCCTACAGGAGGGTATCATGCCCAAAGTCCCCAGCCGGTGACCTTCACCTTTTCAATTCCAAACAAAATTAATACACTTTGTCATTCTAAACCCAGTTCTTGTCTGGTAGTCAGTTCCCTAAACACTCGTCCGTGTTTAAACTTTTGATACTCGCCCGTATCTTCTTTCAATACTCGTCCGTATTGAATCAAACACTCATCCATGTTTAAACTTTTGATACTCATCCGTATTGAATCAAACACTCATCCGTGTTTAACCTTTGATACTCGCCTGTATCTCCTTTCAATACTCGTCCGTATTGATTCAAACACTCGTCCGTGTTTAACCTTTAATACTCGTCTGTATCTTCTTTCAATACTCGTCCGTATTGATTCAAACACTCGTCCGTGTTTAACCTTTTGATACTCGCTCGTATCTCCTTTCAATACTCGTCCGTATTGATTAAAACACTCGTCCGTGTTTAAACTTTTGATACTCACCTGTATCTTCTTTCAATACTCGTCTGTATTGATTAAAACACTCGTCCGTGTTTAACCTTTGATACTCGTCTGTATCTTCTTTCAATACTCGTCCGTATTGATTCAAACACTCGTCTGTGTTTAAACTTTTGATACTCGTCTGTATCTTCTTTCAATACTCGTCCGTATTGAATCAAACACTCGTATGTGTTTAACCTTTGATACTCTTCTGTATCTTCTTTCAATACTCGTCCGTATTGATTCAAACACTCGTCCGTGTTTAACCTTTTAATACTCGTCCGTATCTTCCTTCAATACTCGTCCATATTGATTCAAACACTCGTCCGTGTTTAACCTTTCTTGATGCTCGCCCGTGTCGCTTATCTAAAACAACCATCATGTCGTAACCCATGTTTCCATCTTAGAACCTGAGATCGCCTTTTGGCTAGGTTCTTCCCATAAATCACCGTCGAACCTGAGATCGCCTCTTGGCTAGGTTCCTCCTTAGATCACCGTCGAACCTGAGATTGCCTCTTGGCTAGGTTCTTCCCTCAAATCACCATCGAACCTGAGATCGCCTCTTGGCTAGGTTCTTCCCTTAAATCATCGTCGAACCTGAGATTGCCTCTTGGCTAGGTTCCTCCTTAGATCACCTTCTTAGAACCTGAGATCGCCTCTTGGCTAGGTTCTTCCCTCAAATCATCGTCGAACCTGAGATCACCTCTTAGCTAGGTTCTTTCCATATACTTTGTCTTAGAATCTGAGATCACCCTTTGGCTAGGTTCTCTGTCAAATCACTCTCAGGTGTCACCTTAGGATCGTAGGTCGCCCGTAGACCTCTTCCGCTGTCTTCTCATACCAACCATTTGTCTTGTATTGGCATCACGCCACGTTACAAGTCCAATCTCTGTCTCTTCATCGAAAAAAACAAAATTCTTTTCCCCAACAGATACCAAAATAAATAAAGAAAACACTTACTCTCTCTCAGGACAAATTTTTGGCATTGATATTTAATCATCTTCAACCTTGAACTCCCGAAAGGCACGCTCCAATCGTACTTTCAAGTTTAAGACGATTAAATAGGGGCAGCTGTAATACCTCAAATTTGTCCTACCCTTTTACTTTTATCTGGCTTATGCATTGTTGCGCTTTTCTCGTGTACATATCTCCATTAGGTCATTTAACATTGCATACATTCGCTAACAACATAATTTGGCATGGGATCAGGGATTTCGAGGAATTACATTGTTGTATGCTTCAAGGCTCTCATCTTCGCACAAGCTTGTTTCAAGTGATCTCTCCATCAGTCATTTGTGTGAAGCTAGGGTTTTATTTCATGGACTTCTTTATCATTAAGTTACGAGGTTATTCTCTTCTTCTCTACATCAAGATACAAAGTCTTCTCCACCCGATTTCATCGAGGGTCAGTCTTTTGGATCAAAGATATTGAAGAATTAAGGTTTCTCTCTGGTTTTGAGGCTCTCTTCTACGTTCAAGGGTAATTTAAATTGTTTCTTCAACAATCAAGGTCCGGAGTTAGGGTTATATTCATTAAGCTACAAGGTTCTCCGTCCTCATCAAATGTTCTCAAGATCGAGTGCTTAGGGTTTTTGTCAATGTTTCAATTAAGAAAGCTTTGAGTTAGGATTTTGGCTCTTCTTTACATCTCAAGTCATTTCCTTATCAACATGTATCCAAGGCACAAGGTTAGGGTTGTATATTCATCAAAGGGTTTTGTTGAAGGCATTACATTTTTGTATTAAGATCACCTTTCGTCTATTAAGGGATACACATGTTGCTTAGGCTACGTGACATAATCCTTGGTTCTTGTACGAGAAAAGAAAAATATGAGTATCATCGGAGGATATCACCCATAGCTGCGTTCAATCTTATGCAAGCTCCATCAAAATTCATTCATGGTCATTCAATTCCATTCAAAATCACTATAAAAATACGTCATTCATCAAACTTTCATCCAAGGTTCTTATTCAATTTTGTTTGAAGTCCAAGTTAGAAATCACTGTTTACATTCACTTGAACCTTGCAAGATTAGACCGCTGCCTTTACATAAACCATTACAAGGTAACCTCATGTCACAAACATTATAACTCAAAAATAATTACAAAAAGAAGTTCTTATATCTATCCTAAAGCCTATCTCTTCATACTTCAAAGTCTTCCATATAACCACTCCATAACCAATCATAACTACCAATCTGCAACATCACATCTTCAAAACTTATTCTACCGCCCTGCATCACAAAACCAGATTGCGCAAGTTAATTCAGTTCAAATAAATAATTAACCTGCACCACAAACTAAAACCAGTTAACTACATCTACTAAATTAGTTTTGAAATGACCACATCCAGTTAATTGAGAATGGAACTAAATCAGGAAATCAGAAGAAAAAGGACAGAAGGAATAAATCAGAAAATGGCTGGGATTTAAAAATCAGCAGAGGAAAGTTTGTCAGAAAAATCAGGGGGAAACTGTGGAAAATAGATTTACAGTTCAGCATAGCAAATTCACATAACATAAATTCAAAAGCAAAACTAATATAACTAACTCTCAAACCTCTAATCCTCACCATTCATTTGTCATAACAAGCTTCTGATCCATTGGCCAAGATTGTTTAATCTATAACTAACTTTTCCTAACAGCAATAACACCATAAAGGAGAAAACTCACCAGAATTTCAGGGGATTCTTGATTCTGCAGAAAGATCACACCTTCTTCTTCCATTGATCCTTCTTCATTCTCCACCTTCATCTTGATCCACCAAAAAGCAGAACAAAACTCTATCATCTTCTCTCTACACTCTTCTTCAACCTTCCGCATCTCTTCACTCATCTCAGAAACTCTCTCTTCTCTCGGCTCCTTCTCCATAACCATCATTCCTCTACAACCTTGCACCTTAAAGTTTATGCAATAAACTCCATCAACTATGCATCTTCTTCCTCACCTCGCTTCAACACAACATCCTCAACCTTCATCATCAACGGCACCACTGAACCTTCAATGTTGAAGTGTTTCCCATGTAACAACAATCTTCACTTACCAATGTAACCACTTAGAGATCCTGCAATTTGTATCTTATCTTAATCATCACACTACTATAACAGGATAACAACAATTCAAGAACACGCACAGAAGCTCCGAGAATCGGAAAAAGGGAAAAAACGAGGAAGAATGGGAATAAAAACGTACCTGAAGTGAATCGATCGAAATTGAATTTCAACGCTGCGCCGCAACTCTTAGGTCTTCAATCAGGTTTGACTCACGTTTGTTCTTGATCCACTCACATACACGTCGTCTCCTCTTCATCAAACCCACAAAAACAAAGGAAAGCAATTTTTGAAAACACTTTGAGCAAGTACCTAAGATCCCGTGGATAACCACAGATAGAAAGGGTGCTAACACCTTCCCTTTCTATAATCTACCCCCCCGGACCCGAGAAACATCTCGAAAAAGGAATTTTTCTGTGCTTTTTTCCTTTCCTTGTTGGATAAAATAAAAGACGGTGGCGACTCTTGCTTACCGTGACATTTTGCAAAAACAAACGCAAAACGCGAACCAGCATTCCAAAACAGTCAGTTCTCTCCCACCGTATCACAGAACTGGCAACTCTGTTGGGGAAATCTAATAAGTGGGGTGTACCTTAGGATTAGATCATTGTGTTTTCAATTGTTTGCTTTGTATGATTTATATTTGTGGGCTTGTATCGGAGTTGCTATAGATCCTAACTCGTATCTGGGGATACCCTTTAGGTAAGTAGCAATAAACTGTGAGGGAACTGTACGGCATAGACCGATACGGTTGAAGCAGTAGCTACGTTAGTGTGGCACTTTAGATTGTACCGATATCCCTTGTGTTGGAACGAGGAGAATATGGGTCATCTAAGGGGTCATTAAGCACCAACTGACCTTAGAACCTTTAAATTGACCAACTTGGCCATAGAACAGTAGCAGTGTGCTACACTCATTGAGACTAAACTCTCGCGATGATTTTGGCCGCAAGAAAAGGTTGCTAAACTGGAATTATGACCGATCGAGGGTAGTCAATGATATTGAGATCCTCTAGAACCCGGTTACTATTTTTAGAACAGGTTTAAACCAACTGAACTGAAAGAGGGTAGTACCTAAGCTCCTTGCCAGCTTGAAATCTAAGGGCTCTCTGTGTGACTTGTGTGCCTATACCATGTTTGCTATTTGTGGATACTTGTGATGTGCTTTCTATCATGACATCATAACATTGCATACATCTTGCATTGGACTAACCTATTTCAAAGACACGAGGGATTCATCTTTGTTCTATTTTGTAGGTCATGATGCCTATGCGTAAGAATACCATCCGGATCAACTTTGTCCAGGTTCCCATTGTGCTTAAAGATTTGATTGCAAAGATGCCTGATACTACTTCCTTCATCATAAGACATGGGTATCTTCTCAGTTTGGTTACCTCCAAATTGGACGAGCAGATGATGAGTGTTTTGGTCCAATTCTATGATTCGTTGTACCATTGCTTTACTTTCCAAGACTACCAGTTGGTTCCCACCTTAGAAGAATTCTATGATCTGCTCGGTATCTCTATTATAGAGTAGACCCCGTTTACTGGTTGGGAGAAGGTCCTTAGGCCCGAAGAGGTTGCTTCAGCCCTTCATTTGACAAAGGATGAGGTAATGGCTAATTGGGAGACTAGAAGTGGAGCAAAGGGCTTTCTGACTAAGTTCTTGGTTGGTAAGGCTAATTATTTCTGGGATAGTCTAGACTTCAAGGCATTCGAAGATATTCTGGATCTTCTGATATACGGCTTGTTATTGTTTCTGAATCTTGACTCCTTTGTTGATGTGAATGCGGTGAAAATCATCATCTCTCGTAATCCTGTACCCCTTCTCTTGGGTGACATTCTTCATCAGCTTTATGCTCGTACTACCCGAAAGCGGGGAACCTTGATGTGTTATGCTCCATTATTGGCGAGGTGGTTTATTTCGCACCTCCCCAAATCAGTGCTGAAGAACAAAGAAGGCATGGGCTGGGCCTATAGGGTTATGTCTCTCTCTCATAATGACATCATCTGGACTATCAAGGGTATGGACGAGGTGGCTATTATTGATCGCTATGGGGAATACCCTAATGTTCCACTGATAGGAACCCATGGAGGAATTTCTTATAACCCATGCTTGGCCTTACGTCAGTTTGGGCGAGCCAGAAGAGAAGGACCTCATGAGCTGCTAATGCCTAGTATCATCTTTGATTTTCAAGGGGATAGTGTGATCGGTGGATCTGGAACTGACTGTTTAACGCTGGTTCGCGAAATGTCGCGGAAGCAAGAGTCGCCACCGTCTTTTATTTTCTCCAAATGGAAAGGACAAAAGCACAGAAAAATTCCTCATAGAGATTGCTCTCTGTTGTACCCCAAAATTTGCCCTCCCATATTCATCAAGAAATTGCCAAATCAAGGTCACAAAATTCCCCAAGGACTATGCAGCTCAACTGTCTCCTAGACAGTCAAAACTAGGGTTTGGGTTCTGATCAAGGAAAGGAAGTTTTCAAAGGCCCAATCAAGTCTCACATGCCTACAAAGATGGTCAAATATCCTCATGTCAAGTTTCAAGGCATTCAGCTCAAAATTGCACAGTCAAAACCCTAAATTGCACTACAGTCAACTGTAGGGGCAAAATGGTCATTTGGCAGTCAAAAGTTCAAATTTTTGGTCAATATATCATTTTGAAGCCACAAACATCATTTGATCAATGCTTGATCATGATTCTCAAAATTTGGCTCAGAAATCATCCAAGATGCAAAAGTTGCTATATTTGGACAGCTGAAAAAGTCAACTGAAATTGACCAGGGCATAACTTTCACATGGATTATCAGAAAAATTCCATCCAAAGCTCATTTTGAATAGAAAGCCATTTCCTACAACTCATCTTCATACTTCAAGTCCAAGAAATGCTCTCACAAAAAGTTATCAATTTCAACATTATAGGTCATTTTCAAAAGTCAACAAAAAGTGACTTTAAGTCAAAGGCCATAACTTGAGATTGGTAAATCAAAATGACATGGGACCAAAGGCATTGGTTAAAGGACTCAAAGACCTTTCCAAAATGTCCAAGAACATGTGAAAATCTTAAAAATTGAGCAAGTTATGCCTTGTGGAAGTTGGGAAATTTTTGGAAATTTTTGAAAGTCAACATTGATGCAAAAGGCCTAAAAATGCAAATGGGCCCATTTTTCTTCCAAGTTTCTTCATGCCAAGCCTATGCACGACCACTAGGCCCAAAGGGAAGTATTTTCATATTTTTTAATTATTTATTTGAATTTATATTAATTTATATTCATTTAAATCATTTTAATACATGAAAAATATAAACCTAACCTAAAAAAATCTTTTTATGCACATTCTAATCTCAATATTTCGTGCTTAATTGATTATGGCAAGTTTTGGTGTGATTGGATCATGATTGAACAAAAACAACATGAAAAAAGATGTGAAAAGATTCTTAACAAAATCAAATATCTAAACAATCAATGCCTTGGATTTTCTCAAGTTTTGTTGACCTAAAAGCTTGGCTATATGATCAGAATCAAAGACCTAATGCCAAGAGACTGCAAGCTGCGCCAAAAGACCCTTCACAAACTTGAGAAATTTCTCCAAAAATCCAAAACTGAAATCAGTTCTAGGAGGCGATTCAAAGCGCAAATTTGATTCCAATAGTTTCCTGAAGGCTTACTGGACGCATTCCAATCAATAACAACAACTAACACCTCAAGAATTGGTATAACGACTCAAAACTGCACAGAGGAAAACTTGAAATCGTGCATCATAATTTAAGCATTTTTGCAGCATTCTTTTTATTGATTCTTATTCCTTATGAAGTTTGTGAACTAACCATCATAATTAATTGAGTTTTTGTGGCATAAACATGATTTCACCATGAACGATATTAGGGTTTGGCAGGTTTCAAAATTAGGGGTTTCTTAATCAAGAAAAATCAGAGCTTCAGATGACCACCAATGGATTCAGGGATTGAAGACGAAAAGGATGGCCCCCTCGCGCTCAATTTATGAGCAACGAGGGGCTATTCGCTATTTTCTGATAGACACCCTAATGCAACGCTATAAAAACCGTCGCCTATTTGTTTTGTTTTACAGGGTGGGGAAGAAGACGACCTCGTGTCCAATGGTTATTGGCTCTTTTGAATTTCGCGCGAATTTCCAAAAGCACTAGCGTGTTCTTTTTATATTATTTGTGTTATATTATATGTTAAATGTGAACGTGATGGCTCAGTGGACAGGGACAACGCTTGTAACCTTCAAGACCTGGGTTCAAGTCCCAGGTCTGGCAAATTTCAATAATATTTTTCCATGCAGGCTCCTATGCAACGCTGGCACTAAGGACTATCATACTCCATCAGTATCCCACTAGCCACGCGTCCTACAAAAACAAATCAATGACCAGGAATCAAAGAATATGCTACACCTGGTCAAATGCACCATACGTGATTCCCAAAGTCAACGGATTCAAGCAAATGGGCCTTAAATTACCAGGCCTTACCTCCTAATTTGGGGCTACCCCCCCTGGTTTGCTTTATCATTTTTATTTTTTATTCTTTCTTTAATTTTTCTTTTTATTACTTTTATTCAATTATGTTTATTTAATTAATTATTTTTAACAAAATATAAAAACACTCAAAAAAATCAGAAAAGGCCAAAAATTAATGTAATTTTTATTTTAATTATTTTCTAAATAAATGCATGTAAATATTTAGTTTAATTAGGTTATAGTTTTAATCTTTTTAATAAAAAACACCAAAAATAGAATTTAGGTTTAATATCTTTTTTGATTTTCCTTTTAATTTTTCCTTTTTTCAGAATAATATTATTTAGTTATTTTCATAAATTAAAAATTGTGCATAAATAAATTAGGGTTTAATTTAGATCATATTTTAATTCTTTCTTAATAATTAAAAAATATTAGAATTAGGGTTTGCCTTTTAATTTAATTTCAATTAATTTCTTTTCTCATTAAATCTAAAAAACACAAAAATATCATCTTCATTTAATTTTAATTTTTAATTCCTTATTAATTTTAATTATTTGCAAAAGGGTCCAACGCCCTAGTTTTGTTTAATTATTTTCTTTTGCGCATTTACTTTATTGCATATTATAATTCTGTATCTCTCCCAAAGCCATGTAACTTTACTTTTCGCACTTTTACTTTATTCGCTTTATTTACTTTGCGTCAAATCGGGTCCGGTTTAATTTTGGCGATGTGGACCCGCGCCTTTGTAATAGCCTTAGATTTATGTTCCCGCAAACTTTTTAACTGTTAAATAAGCATGCGAGAATGAATGACAAAAAATAAAAACAAACGCATAGAACACGACAAACATGACGAGACAAATAACTGAAACATGACACACAATTCGCACACACCACCCCTAGGGTACGCCTCACTGTTGCCTTGCCTCGAAAGGTGATCGTCGAGTAGAGGATGTCTTAGTAAGTCCTCATGATCCGGGAACCTGGCATGAGGGTAGCTTCTAAGGTGTCTTCCCATTGCTCCGGTGATCACCATGTCCCTAAAATCGAATTGACCCGAACACCTCCAACGGTGGTGCTACCTACCTCTCAATGGTGGGATGGCACTACTTTTAAGGACTCTTACACAGACGAATTCCTTAGGGTAGGTAGGTTCTCAAGGATACTTGCTCTAATCTCAAAACAAACTCAAAAAGACTTTTCACACTGACACTTTTCAAAAGCTTTCAAAGCAAACTTTTCAAACACTCTGACGTATGAGTCGATCTGAAATTTTTCAAAGAAACTTTTTAAACCCACATTGAAAAGCAAGCAAACAATTTTGAAAACACAATGAGCAAGTATCTAAGAGCCCATGGATAACCATGGATAGAAAGGGTGCTAGCACCTTCCCTTTCTATAACCTACCTCCCGAACCGAGAGCAATCTCTATAAGGAATTTTTCTGTGCTTTTGTCCTTTCCATTTGGAGAAAATAAAAGACGGTGGCGACTCTTGCTTCCGCGACATTTCGCGAACCAGCGTTAAACAGTCAGTTCCAGATCCACCGATCACAGAACTGGCGACTCTGCTGGGGAACCTTTATAAAGTGAGGTGTACCTTAGGGCTAAGTCATAACTGTGTTTTCACTTGTATTGTTTTGCTTGCTTTACTATTGTGGGTTGCATCGGAGTTACATAGATCCTAACCCGGATCTGGGGATACCCTGTTTAGGTAGCATAAGCTGTGAGGGACCTGTCCGGCGTATACCGACATGGGTGAAGCAGTGGCTACGTTGGTGTGGCGCCTTGGTCTGTACCGATATCCCTCGTGTTGAAATGGGGAGAATATGGGTCTTCCAAGGAGTCATTAAGCACCAACAGACCTTAGAACCTTAATTGACACAACTTGGCCTTTAGAACAGTAGCAGTATGCTACGCCCATTGAGGCTAAACTCTCGTGATGGTTCTGGCCGCAAGAAAAGATTGCGATGCTGGAGTTATGACCGATTGAGGGTAGTCAATGATATTGGGATCCTCTAAGAACCCGGTTACTTTGATTAGGACAGGTTGAACCCACCAACTTCAAAAGGGTACTACCCAGACCCCATGTTGGCCTAAACCTAAGGGCTCTCTCTTGTGTGACTTGTGTGCCTTAGTACTTGACTATCTGCATGCTTGTGACCTAACATTTGTTTCTTGCAGGTCTTGTTTCAGTCCTCAGTTAGGACTCATAACAGGGTTACTGACATCATCCCATGCATACCATAACATCATACCATTGCATACATCCTAACCCATTTCAAGGATCTCAAGGGCTTGTGATGCAGGTCATGATGAATCAAACATCTAGCAAGGGGCAAAGAGGATTTATTTTCCTCTAGCCAAGGTTGTCAGGGGCTATGACCCACTGGATATGGTGAGCCTTTGACCCTTGAAGAAGGACTCTCAACAATATGCAGTGCCTTCAGTCAAGCTACTGGTTCCAAATTCTAACAAATTTTCTTGTTTACCCCGCGAGGTCCTTGAAAACATTACATGCATGTCATACATCTCATTGCATAACAGGTACCCTTTCTCTGCAGGTTACTCACCTTCTTCGCTGTTTATTTCAGCCGATCGTTATGAATCCTGAATCATCAGCCGAGCAGACTATCAAGGCCCTCCAGGCTCAGAATGCCCAATTCCAAGGGCTAATCATGAACTTGACCCAGGGGCAGCAAGATCTGAAGGCTCTGCTCTTGAAGAAGGAAAAGAAGAAGAAGAGGACTGTCTTGTTCAGCCCTAGACGCAGATCTGGGAATACACCGCAAGTCGAAACTGAGAGGACTACCCCATCTGTGGGAAAAAGCAGTCATCATGAGAGAGAGGTTCCCAGTCCAGTGGTCTCCGACAACGAGACAGATTTTGATGAAGAGCAGTACCCTCCTGCTAATGACAAATATAAGCAACTGGAGGACAGAATGAAAGCTATGGAGGTTCAACAGGTACCTGGGCTGGATTTCGGAGATCTGGGTTTGTCAACTGGTGTGGTTATTCCTCGGAAGTTCAAAGCACCGTCCTTTACTAGGTATGATGGGGCGTCTTGCCCCAAGCTGCATCTGAGGTCCTATGTTCGGAAGATTCAGCCATATACGGTGGACAAGAATTTATGGATCCACTTCTTCCAGGAGAGTCTTTCAGGGACTCATCTCGAATGGTTCTATCAGTTAGATGGGACCAAAGTTCGTAACTGGGAGGAGTTGGCTACTGCTTTCTACAAGCAGTATCAATATAATGCCGACCTTGCTCCTACGCGTACCCAACTCCAGGGTATGTCGTTAGGATCAAGTGAAGGTTTTAAAGAATATGCGCAGAAATGGAGGGATCTTGCTGGAAGGGTACAACCACCTCTGACTGACCGTGAACTTGTGGACATGTTCTTGGGGACCCTGTCTGGTCCATTCTTCAACCACCTGATTGGCAATTCATCCGCTGGATTCACTGACCTCATCCTGACCGGTGAAAGAATTGAAGCTGGTATCAAGAGTGGAAAAATTCAAGAGGCCACACCTTCTGATATTCATAAAAAGCCTTACACGGGAAAGAAGGAATCTAATGCTGCATACAGTCAAAAGGGTCGCCGTGATCAACATGCAGGGGCAGTCATGATCTCTGGGTCTGCACCACGCCGCCAACCACAGAGGGGAAACCAGCAAAGGCCGGACGGGCCTAAAAGGCAGTTCACCAACATCAACATGCCATGGTCACAAGCCCTGCAACACATGTTGAAGATGAACCTGATTGCAGTGATCAACCCTCCTGCCAATCCTAAGACCTCCTCTCCTAGCTACAATCCAGAAGCCAGATGCGCTTATCATTCCGATAGCCCGGGGCACGATACTGAAGACTGTTGGGCACTGAAATACAAAATTCAGAACATGATCGATGCCAAAGAGATCGAGTTCGAGCCTGCTGAGACTCCCAATGTGATCAATGCTCCATTGCCAAAACATGGCTAGGATTGAGAATTTTTTGTTCATTTGAATTCAAGTTGTATTTTTCCTTTTTTGTTCAGATAAACAATTATTATGTTAAACTCTTTTATTTCATGAATGCATTACACATGTCTGTCTTGATTTAATTATGTTTACTATTCTTAAAACTGCTTTCATACTTTTGCAATGGTCAACTCCTAATTGAAAATTCCAAACCTCTTGAGGGAGGATGACGAAAACGATACCATAATCTACAGTATGCTTTTGAACAGACCCCGCTGATGAGGTACAGGCATTGTTTCAATCCCTAAACACTGGAGTTATAAGGATGATAATCCCTCGTCAACCCCTCTGAGCCAAAGAAGTAGGAGTCTTTATTTTCGAAAATCAAAACCCTTGATCATAACCTGGGGCAGGGTAGTTCTCTCAGTTGATCCAAGTGCACAATGAATGGCACCAAATGAGTTTTTCAAAAAAACAAAAGACAGTGATGGTTCCAAACAATCATAAGGACAGGCAGCCATTATCAAAAAAAAAAAATCCCAAAAAGTCAAAACCAATAAAGAAGACTTATCAAACTGGGGCATCCCGCTGACTGTAATTCCAAAAAGGAAACAGTTCAGGCAAAAAAAGAAAGGGATAACGAAAATCAAGCAAGAGGTTTCACAACCAAAAGCAAAAGTGACTGCCTGTTCAGAATAAATCATCCATATCTGAACCATCACCAGAAAATCAAAACAAAGACTCGAACAAGGTCTAACACATGATCAACTGAGTTTAGGTTTGGAGGACATCACGAAGAGCGGGTGGGTACAAATAATTTGAGCCTTTATCCTTTGTTTCTTAAACCGTGAACCCGGCCACGATATAACCCTTGAAAGTCCTAGCTGAAGCATGGGTCAGTTCGAAAGCATACTGTTACGAAGGTATCCTGACTCCTGAAGGTTTGCTGTAAAATATTGAGTTGACATCGCACTGTATTACAAAAATGCATTTTCAAAATTCAAGGCAGACATAGACTTTTGCATTCTTAAAATAACCTTGTTTGCATATGATTATTTGTTCGAACAGCAGGGAAATTCGCACGATGAACACCTTGTGAACAGAAGAACCTCCAATCAAGAGGCACAGTAGGAGCATGGCTCATTATCTGGGGCATGGTAAAATACTTCCAACAGGGGCAACTCCCTACATCCTGAGAGCGTGGACATAGTCGAAAAAATACTGCGCATAATCAAAGACCCGCTAGGTTGACACACCTAGGCAAAAATAAGGGCTTCCCGGCGAACCAAAAGGGTTCGGGCAAATGAAGGGATGAAACGAAAAAATCTGTACACCCGGCAAGTCGAAAACCTGAAAAGGCGGCTTGGGCAAAAATGGGTATCCCGGTGGACTGAAAACCCGAAAGGGCAGTCCAGGCAAAAGTTAGGGATCAAAGCGTACGACTATGTTCCGGTATCTCGTCACTTGCCTACCCAAAGATTTGAAGATTTGTCAACCACCCACACAGGTATCCTCTCCCCTCACCTCCGAAGCAGGGGCAGTAATGAGTTATCCAGGCGATCCAACCGCCCTGCCAACCAGTACAATGGAAAGATCAACATAAGGATGATTACCATCTACCTTTACCAATTCCAGATCGTGGGTTAACATCCGAAACCAAACAGGACAATCATCCACTTAATCAAAATCATGCAACCCTACACCGGTTTCTCCTCAGTTTTCAGACAAAGTCATACACAGACTCAAACTTATCCAAGTAACCTAACCCCGGTTCCTCCCGAAGTCTTACATGGACCTATCTCAAGATGACCTAACCCCGGTTCATCAAGAAGTTTTTACACAAACTTATCCAAGTAACCTAACCCCGGTTCCTCCAGAAGTCTCACATGGACCTATCTCAAGATGACCTAACCCCGGTTCATCAAGAAGTTTTTACACAAACTTATCCAAGTAACCTAACCCCGGTTCCTCCAGAAGTCTCACATGGACCTATCTCAAGATGACCTAACCCCGGGTCATCAAGAAGTTTTTACACAAACTTATCCAAGTAACCTAACCCCGGTTCCTCCAGAAGTCTCACATGGACCTATCTCAAGATGACCTAACCCCGGTTCATCAAGAAGTTTTTACACAAACTTATCCAGGTAGCCTAACCCCGGTTCCCCCAGAAGTCTCACATGGACTCGTCTCCAGTTACCTTACCCCGGTTCGTCAAGAAATCTCACATGGATTTACCCCAAGGTAACCTAACCCCGGTTCCTCCAGAAGTCTTACATGGATTTAGTTCAAGATAACCTCACCCCGGTTCATCAAGAAGTCTTACATGAACTTACCTCACCAAGCAACCCTACACCGGTTCCCCCTATTCAAGATGCAGTTTTACATGGACTCGTCACCCGGACACCCTACACAGGTTCTCCCTTTCCAAGAACGCAGTTTTACACGAACTCATCATCAAAATAACCCTACCCAGGTTCCTCCTCCGTTTTTAGATGCGATTTTACACGAGCTCATCAGCAGGCAACCCTACATAGGTTCCCTCTTTCAACCTACAGCAATTACAGTTCAAACTTCCCCAGAAGAGTCCAATCCAGTTTCCCCAGGAAAGTTGAAATTCATATCCCCAAGCAGTAAGCTTATCCCCAGACGATTCGGGAAGCTTATCCCTCGCAGAGCGCGACCGCGTCGTCCCGGCTTGATTTAAAGAGTTATTTCCGTAACAGGATATAACTGGGTTATCCTCAGCCAAAAGCCACGGAAAGAGCGTCCTCGGCAAAATATCTTCCTACCCCCAGCGAAGTCTATCAACACTTCCAGCACAACAAGGATATCCCCGGCATAACTCATCAACGGTATCCCCAGCGGAGTTATCTTCATCAACTCAGCAAAGCATCGCTATCCCCACAGAGTAGCACTCCCCAGCATGATCGCTAGAGTATCTTTTCTCCCCGCAGAATCTTCCATTTTCCAAGTTTATTCCGCAACGGAGTCATCTTCTCCTACCGGTATTCTTGCAGTTATCATCCCCAGCGGAAGCAAAATCTATTCTTCCACATCAGCCCAGGATACGACTTCCCGGCACCCGTCAAGGATTTACTTTCCTAGACGAAAAACACATTCATAAAACGTCACATACATCATTATAGCATGCATAGACGCATCATATCACCCCAATCTCATTTATTTTTGAGAACATCTTAAAATCAGGCAATTCATGCATTACGACATTGCATACAACTAATTCGTTACTTTTTCAGGAAAGAACGATCAACAGATAAAAGTCTTTACCCGTTGAGGTAGTAATCGTCCCAGATTCCTTCATCATCCTGCCGAGGTAGTAATCGTCCCAGATTCCTTCATCATCCTGCTGAGGTAGTAATCGTCCCAGATTCCTTCATCATCCTGCTGAGGTAGTAATCGTCCCAGATTCCTTCATCATCCCGCTGAGGTAGTAATCGTCCCAGATTCCTTCATCATATATTTGGAGTAGCAATCGTCTCAGATTCCTTCATCATCCTGCTGAGGTAGTAATCGTCCCAGGTTCCTTCATCATATATTTGGAGTAGCAATCGTCTCAGATTCCTTCATCAAAAAAATCCTTATGGTCCCCTCTCCAACGGCGTGTGAGGTGGTAATTCCTTCTTCAGATGTTCCCCTCTCCGGCATGAGCGTGAGGTGATATTCTCTTATGGTCCCCTCTCCAACGGCGTGTGAGGTGGTAATTCCTTCTTCAGATGTTCCCCTCTCCGGCATGAGCGTGAGGTGATATTCTCTTATGGTCCCCTCTCCAACGGCGTGTGAGGTGGTAATTCCTTCTTCAGATGTTCCCCTCTCCGGCATGAGCGTGAGGTGATATTCTCTTATGGTCCCCTCTCCAACGGCGTGTGAGGTGGTAATTCCTTCTTCAGATGTTCCCCTCTCCGGCATGAGCGTGAGGTGATATTCTCTTATGGTCCCCTCTCCAACGGCGTGTGAGGTGGTAATTCCTTCTTCAGATGTTCCCCTCTCCGGCATGAGCGTGAGGTGATATTCTCTTATGGTCCCCTCTCCAACGGCGAGTGAGGTGGTAATTCCTTCTTCAGATGTTCCCCTCTCCGGCATGAGCGTGAGGTGATATTCTCTTATGGTCCCCTCTCCAACGGCGAGTGAGGTGGTAATTCCTTCTTCAGACGTTCCCCTCTCCGGCATGAGCGTGAGGTGATATTCTCTTATGGTCCCCTCTCCAACGGCGTGTGAGGTGGTAATTCCTTCTTCAGATGTTCCCCTCTCCGGCATGAGCGTAAGGTGATATTCTCTTATGGCCCCCTCTCCAACGGCGTGTGAGGTGGTAATTCCTTCTTCAGATGTTCCCCTCTCCGGCATGAGCGTGAGGTGATATTCTCTTATGGTCCCCTCTCCAACGTCGAGTGAGGTGGTAATTTCTTCTTCAGATGTTTCCCTCTCCGGCATGAGCGTGAGGTAATATTCTCTTATGGTCCCCTCTCCAACGGCGAGTGAGGTGATATTTCCTTCCAGATTATAATTTCCTATAGTTCCCTCTCCAACGGTGAGTGAGGTGACTCCCTTTGAGATTATAATGTCCTTTGGTTCTCTTCCTGACACTACGAAGATGGTAATTCTCACCAAGATTTTCTCAACGAGCGTTGTTGAGGTTGAAATCATTCAGGATTCTCTTACCATCCATGCTAAGGCAGTAACCATCCCTGGTTCATTCATCAGCGTTTGAAGCTCCAGACTCAGCCCCTGTAACCAGTCAGGACATATCTATATCAAGCATCTAAAATCAGCTCCTGCGACGTGTCAGGTACTCATTTTTCTGTTTTGCAGGTATGCAGGTTCCCGCTAAGGAATCTCCTACGCGATCAACGTTCAGATGGCATCTATAAGCCCATCATCCTATCCAAGCAACATCCAAATGGCATCTATAAGCCCATTCCCTCATCATCATTGCTACTATGTGAGCGCAAATTTCTGGGCACTCTGGTGTCCAATCATCTTCTACCCTCGGATTACGAAAGGCACGTCAGCCAATCTGCATCCTCAGGTCTAAGAAGATTGAACAGGGGCAACTGTTGTACCCCAAAATTTGCCCTCCCATATTCATCAAGAAATTGCCAAATCAAGGTCACAAAATTCCCCAAGGACTATGCAGCTCAACTGTCTCCTAGACAGTCAAAACTAGGGTTTGGGTTCTGATCAAGGAAAGGAAGTTTTCAAAGGCCCAATCAAGTCTCACATGCCTACAAAGATGGTCAAATATCCTCATGTCAAGTTTCAAGGCATTCAGCTCAAAATTGCACAGTCAAAACCCTAAATTGCACTACAGTCAACTGTAGGGGCAAAATGGTCATTTGGCAGTCAAAAGTTCAAATTTTTGGTCAATATATCATTTTGAAGCCACAAACATCATTTGATCAATGCTTGATCATGATTCTCAAAATTTGGCTCAGAAATCATCCAAGATGCAAAAGTTGCTATATTTGGACAGCTGAAAAAGTCAACTGAAATTGACCAGGGCATAACTTTCACATGGATTATCAGAAAAATTCCATCCAAAGCTCATTTTGAAGAGAAAGACATTTCCTACAACTCATCTTCATACTTCAAGTCCAAGAAATGCTCTCACAAAAAGTTATCAATTTCAACATTATAGGTCATTTTCAAAAGTCAACAAAAAGTGACTTTAAGTCAAAGGCCATAACTTGAGATTGGTAAATCAAAATGACATGGGACCAAAGGCATTGGTTAAAGGACTCAAAGACCTTTCCAAAATGTCCAAGAACATGTGAAAAGCTTAAAAATTGAGCAAGTTATGCCTTGTGGAAGTTGGGAAATTTTTGGAAATTTTTGAAAGTCAACATTGATGCAAAAGGCCTAAAAATGCAAATGGGCCCATTTTTCTTCCAAGTTTCTTCATGCCAAGCCTATGCACGACCACTAGGCCCAAAGGGAAGTATTTTCATATTTTTTAATTATTTATTTGAATTTATATTAATTTATATTCATTTAAATCATTTTAATACATGAAAAATATAAACCTAACCTAAAAAAATCTTTTTATGCACATTCTAATCTCAATATTTCGTGCTTAATTGATTATGGCAAGTTTTGGTGTGATTGGATCATGATTGAACAAAAACAACATGAAAAAAGATGTGAAAAGATTCTTAACAAAATCAAATATCTAAACAATCAATGCCTTGGATTTTCTCAAGTTTTGTTGACCTAAAAGCTTGGCTATATGATCAGAATCAAAGACCTAATGCCAAGAGACTGCAAGCTGCGCCAAAAGACCCTTCACAAACTTGAGAAATTTCTCCAAAAATCCAAAACTGAAATCAGTTCTAGGAGGCGATTCAAAGCGCAAATTTGATTCCAATAGTTTCCTGAAGGCTTACTGGACGCATTCCAATCAATAACAACAACTAACACCTCAAGAATTGGTATAACGACTCAAAACTGCACAGAGGAAAACTTGAAATCGTGCATCATAATTTAAGCATTTTTGCAGCATTCTTTTTATTGATTCTTATTCCTTATGAAGTTTGTGAACTAACCATCATAATTAATTGAGTTTTTGTGGCATAAACATGATTTCACCATGAACGATATTAGGGTTTGGCAGGTTTCAAAATTAGGGGTTTCTTAATCAAGAAAAATCAGAGCTTCAGATGACCACCAATGGATTCAGGGATTGAAGACGAAAAGGATGGCCCCCTCGCGCTCAATTTATGAGCAACGAGGGGCTATTCGCTATTTTCTGATAGACACCCTAATGCAACGCTATAAAAACCGTCGCCTATTTGTTTTGTTTTACAGGGTGGGGAAGAAGACGACCTCGTGTCCAATGGTTATTGGCTCTTTTGAATTTCGCGCGAATTTCCAAAAGCACTAGCGTGTTCTTTTTATATTATTTGTGTTATATTATATGTTAAATGTGAACGTGATGGCTCAGTGGACAGGGACAACGCTTGTAACCTTCAAGACCTGGGTTCAAGTCCCAGGTCTGGCAAATTTCAATAATATTTTTCCATGCAGGCTCCTATGCAACGCTGGCACTAAGGACTATCATACTCCATCAGTATCCCACTAGCCACGCGTCCTACAAAAACAAATCAATGACCAGGAATCAAAGAATATGCTACACCTGGTCAAATGCACCATACGTGATTCCCAAAGTCAACGGATTCAAGCAAATGGGCCTTAAATTACCAGGCCTTACCTCCTAATTTGGGGCTACCCCCCCCCTGGTTTGCTTTATCATTTTTATTTTTTATTCTTTCTTTAATTTTTCTTTTTATTACTTTTATTCAATTATGTTTATTTAATTAATTATTTTTAACAAAATATAAAAACACTCAAAAAAATCAGAAAAGGCCAAAAATTAATGTAATTTTTATTTTAATTATTTTCTAAATAAATGCATGTAAATATTTAGTTTAATTAGGTTATAGTTTTAATCTTTTTAATAAAAAACACCAAAAATAGAATTTAGGTTTAATATCTTTTTTGATTTTCCTTTTAATTTTTCCTTTTTTCAGAATAATATTATTTAGTTATTTTCATAAATTAAAAATTGTGCATAAATAAATTAGGGTTTAATTTAGATCATATTTTAATTCTTTCTTAATAATTAAAAAATATTAGAATTAGGGTTTGCCTTTTAATTTAATTTCAATTAATTTCTTTTCTCATTAAATCTAAAAAACACAAAAATATCATCTTCATTTAATTTTAATTTTTAATTCCTTATTAATTTTAATTATTTGCAAAAGGGTCCAACGCCCTAGTTTTGTTTAATTATTTTCTTTTGCGCATTTACTTTATTGCATATTATAATTCTGTATCTCTCCCAAAGCCATGTAACTTTACTTTTCGCACTTTTACTTTATTCGCTTTATTTACTTTGCGTCAAATCGGGTCCGGTTTAATTTTGGCGATGTGGACCCGCGCCTTTGTAATAGCCTTAGATTTATGTTCCCGCAAACTTTTTAACTGTTAAATAAGCATGCAAGAATGAATGACAAAAAATAAAAACAAACGCATAGAACACGACAAACATGACGAGACAAATAACTGAAACATGACACACAATTCGCACACACCACCCCTAGGGTACGCCTCACTGTTGCCTTGCCTCGAAAGGTGATCGTCGAGTAGAGGATGTCTTAGTAAGTCCTCATGATCCGGGAACCTGGCATGAGGGTAGCTTCTAAGGTGTCTTCCCATTGCTCCGGTGATCACCATGTCCCTAAAATCGAATTGACCCGAACACCTCCAACGGTGGTGCTACCTACCTCTCAATGGTGGGATGGCACTACTTTTAAGGACTCTTACACAGACGAATTCCTTAGGGTAGGTAGGTTCTCAAGGATACTTGCTCTAATCTCAAAACAAACTCAAAAAGACTTTTCACACTGACACTTTTCAAAAGCTTTCAAAGCAAACTTTTCAAACACTCTGACGTATGAGTCGATCTGAAATTTTTCAAAGAAACTTTTTAAACCCACATTGAAAAGCAAGCAAACAATTTTGAAAACACAATGAGCAAGTATCTAAGAGCCCATGGATAACCATGGATAGAAAGGGTGCTAGCACCTTCCCTTTCTATAACCTACCTCCCGAACCGAGAGCAATCTCTATAAGGAATTTTTCTGTGCTTTTGTCCTTTCCATTTGGAGAAAATAAAAGACGGTGGCGACTCTTGCTTCCGCGACATTTCGCGAACCAGCGTTAAACAGTCAGTTCCAGATCCACCGATCACACTCTCGGTTCGGGAGGTAGATTATAGAAAGGGAAGGTGTTAGCACCCTTTCTATCCATGGTTATCCATGGGCTCTTAGATACTTGCTCATTGTGTTTTCAAAAATGGTTTGTTTGTTTTTCAACTGTGGGTTTTAAAAAAAGTTTCTTTGAAAATTTCAGTTCGACTCTGGTATCGGTCCTCAAGAGTGTTTGAAAAATTGCTTTCGAAAGCTTTTTGAAAATGTGTTGGTGTGAAAAGATTTTTGAATTTGTTTTGAATTTAGAGCAAGTATCTACGAGAACCTACCTACCCTAAGGAATTCGTCTGTGTAAATGTCCTTTAAAGTAGTGCCATCCCACCATTGAGAGGTAGGTAGCACCACTGTTGGAGGTGTTCGGGTCAATTCGAGGTTCGGGACATGGTGATCACCAGAGCAATGGGAAGACACCTTAGAAGCTACCCTCATGCCAGGTTCCCGGATCATGAGGACTTACTAAGACATCCTCTACTCGACGATCACCTTTCGAGGCAAGGCAACAGTGAGGCGTACCCTAGGGGTGGTGTGTGCGATTCGTGTGTCATTTTCATTTGTATTTGTCTTGTCATGTTCATTGTGATCTACGCTTGATTTTATTTAAGGCCATTCATTCTTGCATGCTTTGTTCAACAGTTTAATATTTGCGAGAAAGTAAATCTAAAGCTATTACAAATGGCGCGGGTCCACATCGCCAAAATTAAACCGGACCCGATTTGACGGAAAGTAAAGAAGCAAATAAAGTAAAGGAAAAAAGTGCGAAAAGTAAATGTTACAAAGCTTTGGGAGAGATACATAATTATTTAAGCGAAATAAAATAAATGTACGGAATAAAAGAATTATCGAAACGAGGGCGTTGGACCCTTTTGCAAAAAAATATTAACAAAGGAATTAAAATTAAAATTAAAAGGAAAATGTTTTTTTTGGTATTTTTATGTTTTTTAAGATTTAATGAAAAAGAGAATTAATTAAAATTAAATTGGACGCAAACCCTAATTCTAATGGCTTTTAAATTTGTTATGAAAATATTAAAATATAACCTAAATTAAACCTAATTTTTTTGTATGCAAATTTAATTATAAAAAAAATAAAATAAATATTATTATGGTGAAAAAGAAATATTAAAAAAAGAATAAAAATTAACTAAACCTAATTCTACATTTTTTAGATTTTATTGTGGAAAGAATTAAAATTGTAACCTAAATTAAAACTAAATTTATTTACATGCAATTTGCTTATGAAAATAATTAAAATAAAAAATATTATATTTTCATCTTTTCTGACTTTTTTGTGCATTTTTATATTTTAGTAAAAATAATTAATTGAATCAAACAAATAAAGAAAAGAAAATAACAATTGAAAATAAAAATATAAAAATAATAGAAAATGGCAAACCAGGGGGGGTTCAGGCCCCAATTGTGAGGTGTTGGCCTTAGCAATCTGGCCCAATAGCATGGCCTTGTGGACCTTTTTTGAATCATATGCAGGGCGTTGACTGGGGGTGTAACGTGCTCATCAATCTTGAGCCTTTGATTTGGATCTCTTGGACGCGTGTGTGTTTGATTATTGAGGATGCATGGTGTGCCTTAAGGTTGTGCCTGCATAGGAAGATAAATGGAAAAATGATATGGGCATAATACAGACCTGGGGTTCGAACCCAGGTCTTGGACGTTGATACTCTCTTCGCTTGCCAACTGAACTGAATCACGCGTGTTAACATATTATAACAAATAAATAATAAAAAGAAAAACCAAGGCATTAGTGGTTCAGCGCGCGAAATTTCAAACCAACGTATCATGTGTTGCCACCACATCATCGTCTTCCTTTTCCCTGAAACACAAACATTCAGCCACGGTTTTTTAGCGTTGTTTAAGGTTAGCTTCAAGAAAATAGCGACTAGCGCTATGATGTCCATAAATTAATCGCGAACGGTGTTTCCTCTTCGTCCAAGCTTGCTGAGTCTAATGGTGGTGGCCTTGAACCCTAATTTTTCCTTGGGTGAAAAACCCCAATTCAAAACTCTGAAAACCCTAAAGATCGATTATGGTGAAATCTTATATGCAGCATAAAAATCCAATTAAACATAATGGTTAGCTTTAAAACATCACAAGGAACAAGAATCCATAAATAAAAAATGCAAAAGATGCATGAATTATGATGCACGATTCTGGAAATTTCTTGACACAGTTTGTACTCGTTTTACCAGTTCTTGGCGTCTTGATGGATGATTCTGAGTGGAATACGTTCAATAGACCTTGAGCAAGCTATTGGAATGAAAATTAGGCTTTGAATCGCCCTCTAAAGTTGATTTCAGAATTGTGTTTTTTGACAATTTTTCAAGTTCTTCAATGGCCTTTGAGCGCAGCTTTCTGTGTATGGACATTAGGGTTCTCATCTAGCATTTGTAGTGAATCAATTAGGTTAAGAAAATTCAACCAAATCTCTTGTGATCATGGTTTTTGATAATTGATTTCCTAAGGATCTTTTTGAATCTTTTTCACATGGTTTTTGTATCAATTAGCATCCAATCAATCCAATTCTTTCCTAATTAGCATATGCACGAAATCTTGATGGCAAAACATGTATAAAAAGATTTTTTAGGTCAAGTTATATATTTTCCACATATTTAAATAGTTTAAATGAATTAATATAAATAATAATTCAAATAAATAGATAAAAAATGAGAAAATACTTCCCTTTGGGCCAAGTGGTCGTGCACATGCTTGGAGTGATGAATCATGGAAGAAAAATGGGCCCATTAGCAATTTTAGGTCATTTGAATCAATGTTGACTTTTCAAAATATCCAAAAATTTCCCAACTTCCACAAGGCATAACTTGCTCAATTTTTAAGCTTTTCTCATGTTCTTGGACATTTTGGAAAGGTCTTTGAGTCCTCTAACCAATGCCTTTGGTCCCATGTCATTTTGATTTACCAATCTCAAGTTATGGCCTTTGACTTAAAGTCCCTTTTTGTTGACTTTTGAAAATGACCTATAATGTTGAAATTGATAACTTTTTGTGAGAGCATTTCTTGGACTTGAAGTATGAAGATGAGTTGTAGGAAATGTCTTTCTCTTCAAAATGAGCTTTGGATGGAATTTTTCTGATAATCCATGTGAAAGTTATGCCCTGGTCAATTTCAGTTGACTTTTTCAGCTGTCCAAATATAGTAACTTTTGCATCTTGATGATTTTCTGAGCCAAATTTTGAGAATCATGATCAAGCATTGATCAAATGATGTTTGTGGCTTCAAAATGATATGTTGGCCAAAAATTTGAACTTTTGACTGCCAAATGACCATTTTGCCCCTACAGTTGACTGTAGTGCAATTTAGGGTTTTGACTGTGCAATTTTGAGCTGAATGCCTTGAAACTTGATATGAAGATGCTTGACCACATTTGTAGGCATGTGAGACTTGATTGGGCCTTTGAAAACTTCCTTTTCTTGATCAGAACACAAACCCTAGTTTTGACTGCATAGGAGACAGTTGGACTGCACAACCCTTGGGGAATTTTGTGACTTGGCTTTGCAATTTCTTTGAGAATATGGGAGGGCAAATTTTGGGGTACAACAGTTGCCCCTGTTCAATCTTCTTAGACCTGAGGATGCAGATTGGCTGACGTGCCTTTCGTAATCCGAGGGTAGAAGATGATTGGACACTAGAGTGCCCAGAATTTTGCGCTCACATGTTAGCAGCGTGATGGGGGAATGGGCTTATAGATGCCATTTGGTGATTGATGGATAGGATGATGGGCTTATAGATGCCATCTGGATATTGATTGCGTAGGAGATTCCTTAGCGAGAACCTGCATACCTGCAAAAGAACAAATGAGTACCTGACACGTTGCAGGAGCTGGTTTTCAGATGCTTGGTATAGATGTGTCCTGACTGGTTACAGGAGCTGAGTCTGGAGCTTCAAACAGCGATGAATGAACCAGGGATGGTTACTGCCTTAGCATGAATGATAAGAGAACCTTGGGTGATTTTAACTTCAACAATGCTCGTTGAGAAAATCTTGATGGGAATTATTATCTTCGCAGTATTGGGAAGAGAACCATAGGCAATTATAATCTGAAAGGAATGATCACCTCACTCAACGTCGGAGAGGGAAACATCTGAAAAGGACTTACCACCTCACACACCGTCGGAGAGGGAACCATAAGAGACTATCACCTCACACTCATCGCCGGAGAGGGAAACATCTGAAAAGGACTTACCACCTCACACACCGTCGGAGAGGGAACCATAGGAGACTATCACCTCACACTCATCGTCGGTGAGGGAAACATCTGAAAAGGACTTACCACCTCACACACCGTCGGAGAGGGAACCATAAGAGAATATCACCTCACACTCATCGTCGGAGAGGGAAACATCTGAAAAGGAATTACCACCTCACACGCTGTCGGAGAGGGAACCATAAGAGAATATCACCTCACACTCATCGTCGGAGAGGGAAACATCTGAAAAGGAATTACCACTTCACACGCCGTCGGAGAGGGAACCATAAGAGAATATCACCTCACACTCATCGTCAGAGAGGGAAACATCTGAAAAGGAATCTGGAAGCAGCATCAGAACGTCACCATATCCGGATCATATCTGAAACTATATCTAGAAGGATATCTGGAAGCAGCATCAGAACGTCACCATATCTGGTTTACATCTGAAACTATATCGAGAAAGAATTCTGGAAACAGCATCAGAACGTCACCATATCTGGATCATATCTGAAACTATATCAAGAAGGAATTCTGGAAGTAGCATCAGAACGTCACCATATCTGAATCATATCTGAAACTATATCTAGAAGGAAATCTGGAAGCAGCATCAGAACGTCACCATATCTGGATCATATCTGAAACTATATCTAGAAGGATATCTGGAAGCAGCATCAGAACGTCACCATATCTGGTTTACATCTGAAACTATATCGAGAAAGAATTGCGGTAGTTGATAGTAGTCATTTTTGTATTGATCTTTTTCCTGAAAAGGCAAAACATAATTGTATGCAAAATCATGATGCATGAACTGTATGTCTTCCAAATTAATGAGATTCGTGTAGTATGATGCATATGCATACTATAATGTATGAGGATATGATGTTTATGAATGTATATTTTCGTTGTAGGAAAATAAATCCTTGACGGGTGCCGGGAAGTCGCATCCTGGGCTGATGTGGAAGAATAGCTTTTGCTTCCGCTGGGGTTGATAGTTGCAAGTATACCGGTAGGAGAAGATGACTCCGTTGCGGAATAAACTTGGCAAATGGAAGATTCTGCGGGGGGAAAAGATACCCTAACGACCATGCTGGGAAGCAATACTCTGTGGGGGATAGAGATGCTTTGCTGAATGTTGATAGTTTGCTGAGGATACCCTTGTTGTGCTGGAAGTGTGGATAGACTTCGCTGGGGATAGGAAGACTTTGTCGAGGACTTTCTTTCCGTGGCTTTTGGCTGAGGATAACCCAGTTATATCCTGTTAAGGGAATAACTCTTTAAATAAAGCCGGGCGACGCGTTCGTGTTCTGCGAGGGATAAGCTTTCAGAATCTACTGGGGACAAGCTTATTGCTTGGGGAGATGGATTCCAACTTTCTTGGGGAAGCTGGATTGGATTCTCTTGGGGAAGTTTCGAATTGTGGGGGAAGTGATTCCTTTGAATGTTGATATGCCGCCGGGGAATAATCTTTAGACCAAGACTGCCGGGGATGCTTTTTAAGAATATATGTATACTGCTGGGGAATGTTGAGATCTGCTGGAGGATACCCAATTTCCTTAAGGCCTATAACTGCTTTGCTTGAGGAGAGTATACTGCTTGCGGGCTCACTCTCTGGGGAATTAAGGTATCTGGTTATGTTCTTTAGCTGAACCTACCTTGGTACCTTGGAGGATAGAACAATCAGATTGCTTAGACCACCCATTATTGCCCCTGTTTCTATGGGGGAGGCACCTGTGGGATGCTGATAATTGTTGAGGGTCAAACCTTCTTCAGGTAGGCAGGTGACAAGATGATAGGATATAGTCGTACGCTTTGATCCCTAACTTTTGCCTAGACCGCCCTTTCGGGTTTTCAGTCCATCAGGATACCCATTTTTCCCAAGCCGCCTTTTCAGGTTTTCGACTTGCCGGGTGTACATTTTTCCGTTTCATCCCTTCATTTTGCCCGAACCCTTTTGGTTCGCCGGGAAGCCCTTATTTTTGCCTAGGTACGTCGACCTAGCGGGTCTTTGATTTTGCATAGTATCTTTTCGACTATGTCCATGCTCTTAGAATGTAAGGAGTTTCCCCTGTTAGCTTGGTCATGCCACCAGAAGGTATTTGATCAGGTCAGATTCGTTGTTGGAGTGCCCCAAGCGACTCAGACGAAGATTTACCCCAGGCTATTTGGCCTTTGAGAGATTCTCCGAATCTTGATTGGATTGCCCCAGATGACGGACCATGATTAGGTCGTGCCCCTTGATTGGAGATACTCTTGTTCATTAGACTTTCGTCATGTGAATTTCTATGCTGTTCAAACAAAAAGTCATATGCAAACAAAGTTATGTCAAAAATGCAAAGCTTATGTCTGTCTTGAAGATTTTGAAAATGCATTCTTTTTTTCATAAAACAAATGAATGTTTGTAAAACGTGATGTCAACTCCGTATTTACCGTAGGCCTTCAGGAGTCAGGATACCTTTCGTAACAGTATGCTTTCGAACTAACCCATGCTTCAGCTAGGACTTTTGAGGGTTATAACGTGGCCTGGTTCACGGTTTAAGAAACAAAGGATAAAGGGCTCAAATTATTTGTACCCACCCGCTCTTCGTGATGTCCTTCAATCCTAAACTCAGCTGATCGTGCGTTAGACCTTGTTTGAGTCTTTGCTTTGATGTTCCAATAATGGTTCAGATGTTGATGATTTCATTTGAATAGGCAGTCATTTTTTTGTTGAGGGTTTGTAGAACCTCTTTCTTTTTCGTTATCCCCTTTTTTTTTGCCTGAACTGTTTCTTTTTGGAATTACAGTCAGCGGGGTGCCCCAGTTTCATAAGTCCCTTTTTATAGGTTTTGACTTCTTGGGCTTTTCGTTTATGATTTTTTGATAATGACTGCCTGTCCTTTTGATTGTTCTGAACCATCACTGTCTTTCTGTTTTATAAGGACTCCTTTGGTGTCATCCATTGTGTACTTTAGATCAACTGAGAAGACTACCCTGCCCCAGGTTATGATTACGGGTTTCAATTTTCGAAAAGAAAAACTCCTACTTCTTTGGCTCAGAGGGGTTGACGAGGGATTATCTTCCTTATTACTCCAGTGTTTAGGAATTGAAACAATGCCTGTACCTCATCAGCGGGGTCTGTTCAAAAGCATACTGTAGATTGTGGTATCATTTTTGTCATCCTCCCTCAAGAGGCTTTTAGAATTTTAGATCGAGAGTTAACATCAGAAAAAATATGAAAACAGTTTGCATATAGTGAATGCGAATATATTGATTCAAAAATAGACATAAGCGATGCATTAATGGAATAACAATGTTTTAACATGAATAAATGTTCGAACGAAAGGAAATTGCAACTTGAACATTCGAATGAACAAAAGTTTTCCAGTCTCAAGATTTGTCATTTCAAATGGTGAGTCTTGCAGGGGTAGTAAAAGAACTTAGCCTGGCCATCTTGGGTGAATTCCACAGCTCCTTCCTCAATCAGGTCCTGGATTTTATTTTTCAGAGTCCAACAGTCCTCTGTGGCATGCCCCGGACTGTCAGAATGATAAGCGCAGTGAGCGTTGGGGTCATATCTTGAGAGTGTCATGTTGGGATTCTTAGGAGGATCCTTTAGAGTTACCAAATTCAACCTCAGCAGTTGTTGTAAGGCTTGAGGCAGCGACACGCTGAGCTTGGTGAATTGCCTTTTGGGCTTGTCCGGCTGAAGCTGGTGAGGTTGATACTGAATTGGCGATACTGGAGCCATATGAGGAGCTCTCTCCTCGCCTCTTTGTCTCAGAGATGGTCGAACGATGACTGGCTTTTTACCCTTAGATGTTTGCCCCAGTTGATTACCCTGAAGCAGTTGGTTGACGAGAAACCGGAGCTCATCTTGTCTTTGAGCTAAACCTTGAATGGCATTCCTCTGCCCCAGCATTTGGGCTTTCATAGCATCCATCTCAATTTGTAGGTGTTTCAACCTTTCATCCTCAGCACTGTTCCTGACAAAGGTCCCCATGAGAAGTGTCCTTAGCTCTTCCTGCCCCTTGGATAGATTCAGGAGGATCTCCCCGAACCGAGTCTCTTGAGCAAGAAGATCCTGGTTGTCTGGCTGGAGAGCCATCGCTGAAATAAACAGCGGGAAGGGTAAGTAACCTGCAACAAGGGTACCTGTTATGTAATGATGTGAATGACATGCATGCAATGTTTTCAAGGACCTCGCGGGGTAAACAAGAAAATTGTTAGAGTTTGCATTTTGTAGCTTGACTGAAGGAACTTCATGTTGTAGAGAGTCCTCCTTCAAGGGTCAAAGGCTCACCATATCCAGTGGGTCATAGCCCCTGACTTTAGTCATCATGTCTGGTTTTGATTTCCAAACAACCTTGGTTAAGGGAACCTTCTTCAAGAGTCAGAGCTCACCATATCAAGTGGGTCATAGCCCCTGACGACCTTGGCTAGGGGAAAATAGATCCTCTTTGCCCCTTTCTAGATGTTTGATTCATCATGACCTGCATCACAAGCCCTTGAGATCCTCGAAATGGGTTAGGATGTATGCAATGGTATGATGTTATGCTATGCATAGAATGATGTGGGTAAACCCTGTTAGGAGCCCTTATTAAGGACTATAAACAGAAACCTGCAAGAAAATCAAGGAAAGTCTGTCATGGGTCCCAGTTAAGGACCAAAAACAAAACCTGCAAGAAACTTGGTAAACCCTGTTATGAGCCCTAATTAAGGACTAAATAAAACCTGCAAAACATTCAGTAAACCCTGTTATGAGTCTCAGTTAAGGACTATAAACAAAACCTGCAAGTAATTCAGTATACTTTGTTATGAGTCCCAATCAAGGACTATAAACAAAACCTGTAAGAGACCTGGTAAACCCTGTTATGAGTCCCAATTAAGGACTATAAACAAAACCTGCAAGGAACTCAAGCGTCAGATAACAAGCATGCAAGTAGTCAAGTTGGAAGGCACACAAGAGAAACCCTTAGAGTTTAGGCCAGCATGAGGTCTAAGTACTACCCTCTTTCAGTTTGTTGGTTCATACCTGTCCTATCAAAGTAACCGGGTTCTTAGAGGATCCCAATATCATTGACTACCCTCAATCGGTCATAACTCCAGCATCGCAATCTTTTCTTGCGGCCAGAACCATCACGAGAGTTTAGCCTCAATGGGCGTAGCATACTGCTACTGTTCTAATGGCCAAGTTGTGTCAATTAAGGTTCTAAGGTTGTTGGTGCTTAATGACTCCTTGGAAGACCCATATTCTCCTCGTTGCAACACAAGGGATATCGGTACAGACCAAGGTGCCACACCAACGTAGCCACTGCTTCACCCGTGTCGGTCTACGCCGGACAGGTCCCTCACAGCTTATGCTACCTAAACAGGGTATCCCCAGATCCGGGTTAGGATCTATATAACTCCCATGCAACCCACAAATTTAAAGCAGACAAGTCAATACAATTGAAAACACAGTTATGAACTAACCCTAAGGTACACCTCACTTTATAAAGATGTCCCCAGCAGAGTCGCCAGTTCTGTGATCGGTGGATCTGGAACTGACTGTTTAACGCTGGTTCGCGAAATGTCGCGGAAGCAAGAGTCGCCACCGTCTTTTATTTTCTCCAAATGGAAAGGACAAAAGCACAGAAAAATTCCTCATAGAGATTGCTCTCGGTTCGGGAGGTAGATTATAGAAAGGGAAGGTGTTAGCACCCTTTCTATCCATGGTTATCCATGGGCTCTTAGATACTTGCTCATTGTGTTTTCAAAAATGGTTTGTTTGTTTTTCAACTGTGGGTTTTAAAAAAAGTTTCTTTGAAAATTTCAGTTCGACTCTGGTATCGGTCCTCAAGAGTGTTTGAAAAATTGCTTTCGAAAGCTTTTTGAAAATGTGTTGGTGTGAAAAGATTTTTGAATTTGTTTTGAATTTAGAGCAAGTATCTACGAGAACCTACCTACCCTAAGGAATTCGTCTGTGTAAATGTCCTTTAAAGTAGTGCCATCCCACCATTGAGAGGTAGGTAGCACCACTGTTGGAGGTGTTCGGGTCAATTCGAGGTTCGGGACATGGTGATCACCAGAGCAATGGGAAGACACCTTAGAAGCTACCCTCATGCCAGGTTCCCGGATCATGAGGACTTACTAAGACATCCTCTACTCGACGATCACCTTTCGAGGCAAGGCAACAGTGAGGCGTACCCTAGGGGTGGTGTGTGCGATTCGTGTGTCATTTTCATTTGTATTTGTCTTGTCATGTTCATTGTGATCTACGCTTGATTTTATTTAAGGCCATTCATTCTTGCATGCTTTGTTCAACAGTTTAATATTTGCGAGAAAGTAAATCTAAAGCTATTACAAATGGCGCGGGTCCACATCGCCAAAATTAAACCGGACCCGATTTGACGGAAAGTAAAGAAGCAAATAAAGTAAAGGAAAAAAGTGCGAAAAGTAAATGTTACAAAGCTTTGGGAGAGATACATAATTATTTAAGCGAAATAAAATAAATGTACGGAATAAAAGAATTATCGAAACGAGGGCGTTGGACCCTTTTGCAAAAAAATATTAACAAAGGAATTAAAATTAAAATTAAAAGGAAAATGTTTTTTTTGGTATTTTTATGTTTTTTAAGATTTAATGAAAAAGAGAATTAATTAAAATTAAATTGGACGCAAACCCTAATTCTAATGGCTTTTAAATTTGTTATGAAAATATTAAAATATAACCTAAATTAAACCTAATTTTTTTGTATGCAAATTTGATTATAAAAAAAATAAAATAAATATTATTATGGTGAAAAAGAAATATTAAAAAAAAGAATAAAAATTAACTAAACCTAATTCTACATTTTTTAGATTTTATTGTGGAAAGAATTAAAATTGTAACCTAAATTAAAACTAAATTTATTTACATGCAATTTGCTTATGAAAATAATTAAAATAAAAAATATTATATTTTCATCTTTTCTGACTTTTTTGTGCATTTTTATATTTTAGTAAAAATAATTAATTGAATTAAACAAATAAAGAAAAGAAAATAACAATTGAAAATAAAAATATAAAAATAATAGAAAATGGCAAACCAGGGGGGGTTCAGGCCCCAATTGTGAGGTGTTGGCCTTAGCAATCTGGCCCAATAGCATGGCCTTGTGGACCTTTTTTGAATCATATGCAGGGCGTTGACTGGGGGTGTAACGTGCTCATCAATCTTGAGCCTTTGATTTGGATCTCTTGGACGCGTGTGTGTTTGATTATTGAGGATGCATGGTGTGCCTTAAGGTTGTGCCTGCATAGGAAGATAAATGGAAAAATGATATGGGCATAATACAGACCTGGGGTTCGAACCCAGGTCTTGGACGTTGATACTCTCTTCGCTTGCCAACTGAACTGAATCACGCGTGTTAACATATTATAACAAATAAATAATAAAAAGAAAAACCAAGGCATTAGTGGTTCAGCGCGCGAAATTTCAAACCAACGTATCATGTGTTGCCACCACATCATCGTCTTCCTTTTCCCTGAAACACAAACATTCAGCCACGGTTTTTTAGCGTTGTTTAAGGTTAGCTTCAAGAAAATAGCGACTAGCGCTATGATGTCCATAAATTAATCGCGAACGGTGTTTCCTCTTCGTCCAAGCTTGCTGAGTCTAATGGTGGTGGCCTTGAACCCTAATTTTTCCTTGGGTGAAAAACCCCAATTCAAAACTCTGAAAACCCTAAAGATCGATTATGGTGAAATCTTATATGCAGCATAAAAATCCAATTAAACATAATGGTTAGCTTTAAAACATCACAAGGAACAAGAATCCATAAATAAAAAATGCAAAAGATGCATGAATTATGATGCACGATTCTGGAAATTTCTTGACACAGTTTGTACTCGTTTTACCAGTTCTTGGCGTCTTGATGGATGATTCTGAGTGGAATACGTTCAATAGACCTTGAGCAAGCTATTGGAATGAAAATTAGGCTTTGAATCGCCCTCTAAAGTTGATTTCAGAATTGTGTTTTTTGACAATTTTTCAAGTTCTTCAATGGCCTTTGAGCGCAGCTTTCTGTGTATGGACATTAGGGTTCTCATCTAGCATTTGTAGTGAATCAATTAGGTTAAGAAAATTCAACCAAATCTCTTGTGATCATGGTTTTTGATAATTGATTTCCTAAGGATCTTTTTGAATCTTTTTCACATGGTTTTTGTATCAATTAGCATCCAATCAATCCAATTCTTTCCTAATTAGCATATGCACGAAATCTTGATGGCAAAACATGTATAAAAAGATTTTTTAGGTCAAGTTATATATTTTCCACATATTTAAATAGTTTAAATGAATTAATATAAATAATAATTCAAATAAATAGATAAAAAATGAGAAAATACTTCCCTTTGGGCCAAGTGGTCGTGCACATGCTTGGAGTGATGAATCATGGAAGAAAAATGGGCCCATTAGCAATTTTAGGTCATTTGAATCAATGTTGACTTTTCAAAATATCCAAAAATTTCCCAACTTCCACAAGGCATAACTTGCTCAATTTTTAAGCTTTTCTCATGTTCTTGGACATTTTGGAAAGGTCTTTGAGTCCTCTAACCAATGCCTTTGGTCCCATGTCATTTTGATTTACCAATATCAAGTTATGGCCTTTGACTTAAAGTCCCTTTTTGTTGACTTTTGAAAATGACCTATAATGTTGAAATTGATAACTTTTTGTGAGAGCATTTCTTGGACTTGAAGTATGAAGATGAGTTGTAGGAAATGTCTTTCTCTTCAAAATGAGCTTTGGATGGAATTTTTCTGATAATCCATGTGAAAGTTATGCCCTGGTCAATTTCAGTTGACTTTTTCAGCTGTCCAAATATAGTAACTTTTGCATCTTGATGATTTTCTGAGCCAAATTTTGAGAATCATGATCAAGCATTGATAAAATGATGTTTGTGGCTTCAAAATGATATGTTGGCCAAAAATTTGAACTTTTGACTGCCAAATGACCATTTTGCCCCTACAGTTGACTGTAGTGCAATTTAGGGTTTTGACTGTGCAATTTTGAGCTGAATGCCTTGAAACTTGATATGAAGATGCTTGACCACATTTGTAGGCATGTGAGACTTGATTGGGCCTTTGAAAACTTCCTTTTCTTGATCAGAACACAAACCCTAGTTTTGACTGCATAGGAGACAGTTGGACTGCACAACCCTTGGGGAATTTTGTGACTTGGCTTGGCAATTTCTTTGAGAATATGGGAGGGCAAATTTTGGGGTACAACAGATAGCGACGAGCAACGCCGCAGATTCATAAGGGCCTGGGATAGAGTTCACATATCTGATCCACACGAGCTAGGTCCAAAGACTTCTCTTCCAATGGAGCCATATCTCAGATGGGTCTGTATCCGTGCCCAAAAGTTGGGTATGCCATATGAAGTCGTCATGCCTATCATTGTTGAAGTTGCTAATGAAGAAGGGGCTCTTCCTACCATCCTCCATCCTTACATGCCTACTGACATTGGGGCACTAAAAAGGTCTTGGATGCAGCTGAGAGAAGAACGAGATGCTTACCGAGAAAAGTTCAACGAGCAAGAGCAGAAGATCTAGAAGTTGACTAGGCAGCTGGAGAACGAGCGGATTCTCAATGACTATGTCCGCGCCGACAAGAAGAGACCATGGGAGCACTGATTGTCCTTTGATTATTTCCTTTCCAGTTTTTATTTACTTTTCAGTATTTCCTTCCTTGTAATGCCTTAACGGCAATTTGGTGAACAATTTGAATTTTTAAGTTTATCTAATAAAGTGTGTTTCATTTCTTGTTTACGAATTTGAATCTCCCGATTATCTTTGAAATCATGTCATACGCATTTCATCCCATGCACTCCATAACAGGTACCCATTACAGGTCTCTTATCTTCTTCGTTGTTTATTTCAGCACTCATCATGTCTGCTAAACCATCAACTGAGCAAGCAATCAAGGCCCTACAGGCTCAGAATGCCCAATTTCAAGAATTGTTCATGAATCTAGCTAAGGGTCAGCAAGATCTGAAGAACCTGATTCTGAAAGAGAAAAAGAAGAAGAAGAGGACAGTCCTGTTTAGCACAGGTCACAGGTTTGGAAACAGGCTACGGGAGGAGGTTGATTTGACCACCTCATCTGGAGGGAAAGATAGTTAGGAAGAAAGGAGGGCTCCTAGCCCTGTGGTCTCCGACAACGAGACAGACTTCGATGAAGACCAGTATCCTCCGGCTGAGGATAGATACAAACAACTGGAAGACCGGTTGAATTTGATGGAAGTTCAGAAAGTGCCTGGTCTGGACTTCGGTGATCTAGGTCTATCATCTGGGGTGGTGATTCCCCACAAGTTCAAGGCACCAACCTTTGCTAAGTATGATGGAGTTTCTTGTCTGAAGCTGCACCTCCGGTCATATGTAAGGAAGATTCAGTCGTACACTGCTGATAAGAACCTATGGATCCACTTCTTTCAAGATAGTCTCTCAGGGACTCAGCTTGAATGGTTCTACCAGTTGGACGGAGCCAGTATCCGCAGTTGGGAAGATTTGGCTACTTCTTTCTACAAGAAGTATTAATATAATTTCGACTCGCTCCCACGCGTACCCAACTCCAGGGTATGTCAATGGGAACGGGTGAAGGATTTAAAGATTATGCTCAGAAGTGGAGAGACCTCGCTGGAAGAGTGCAACCACCCTTGGCTGATCGGGAGCTTATGGACATGTTTATGGGGACCTTGTCTGGTCCATTTTTCAACCATCTGATTGGAAGCTCTTCGTCTGGGTTTACAGAGCTAATTATGACCGGTGAGAGGATTGAGGCTGGTATTAAGGCTGGTAAGATACATAAGGGTGCCTCATCAAGCACCGAGAAGAAGCCCTTTAAGAAAGAGTCTAGTGATATCTACAGTTTGAAAAGACAGAATAGACCTGAACACCGCCAAGTTGTTAATGCGGTTGTTATTTCAAGACTTGCTGGTGCTCCTCAGCACAATAATCAACAAAAGGACGAGAAACCTCGAAGGTAATTCACCCGTCTCAGCATGACTTTGTCTCAAATTCTGCCACAGTTACTGAAAACCAACCTAGTGATTCCAAGGGAAGCCCCAAAGAATCCAAATATAACGTCACCAAAGTACAACCCTAATGCCCGCTGTGCTTTTCACTCTGATAGCCCGGGGCACAATACAGATGATTGTTGGGTTTTGAAGAACAAGGTACAAGACTTAATTGATGCGAAGGAGATTGAGTTCGGAGCACCAGAAAAGCCTAAACAGAATGTGGGGGTGAATGCTATCGGGGACGACGATGATGAAGAGTTTGACATTGACAGTTGGATCTATCCTACTACCGATGGTGGATTAAGCAACTGGATAGCGAAGGATTCTATGCCCGTTTCTGTTATCACCCAGTAATGAAACTTTTTATTTTGAATATGTAACAGACAATGTTTTAAACTTTATGGCCCGGTGTCTTACCCGGGCACTGTGGCTTCATTTATGAGGGCTTTATGTGTGTCATTTTCATATATCATTAATAAAAGCATTGGACATTTCTTGCATTTCAAATTTTGCGCTCCTTGTCTTTCTTTTATTATATATTATAAAACAGCTATTTTACACACACTCACATATACAGGTCTACATCCACTCTGGATCTCACTGGTAACGACTCTGCTACTGTCAGTTATGACTTCGAAAGTCCGATCAACTTAGTCGAAGATGAAGGTGAAGATGATTACGAAGTGCCTGGTGAACTTGCAAGACTGTTACTCCAAGAAGAGAGGGCCATTCAGCCACACGAAGAGCCAATGGAATTAGTAAATCTGGGTGAAGAAGAGGATAAAAAAGAAGTTAAGGTTGGTGTAAATCTGGAAGCTAGTGTGAAGCAACGGTTGATTCAGATGTTGTGCGACTACGTTGAGATCTTCGCATGGTCTTACGAAGATATGCCTGGGTTGGATACTAATATTATGGTTCACCGCCTGCCTACCAAGGAAGACTGTCCTCCAGTAAAACAGAAGGTCCACCGAATGTGCCCAGAGATGTCTGAGAAAATCAAGGCTGAAGTTATGAAACAGTTTGACGCCGGTTTTCTAGCAGTGACTTCTTACCCATAGTGGGTGGCCAATGTGGTTCCTGTGCCGAAGAAGGATGGTAAGGTTCGAATGTGTGTTGACTACAGGGATTTGAACAGGGCGAGCCCCAAGGATGACTTCCCTCTACCTCATATCGACCTCCTGGTTGACAACACCGCTCAGCACAAGATATTCTCCTTTATGGATGGTTTCTCCGGTTATAATCAGATTAAGATGGCTCCCGAAGACATGGAGAAGACCACCTTTGTTACTCAATGGGGTACCTTTTGCTACAAAGTAATGCCTTTTGGGTTAAAGAACGTTGGGGCAACTGTTGTACCCCAAAATTTGCCCTCCCATATTCTCCAAGATTTGTCAAGCCCAGTCACAAAATTCCCCAAGGGTTATGCAGTTCAACTGTCTCCTATACAGTCAAAACTAGGGTTTGAGTCCTGATCAAGAAAATGAAGATTTCAAAGGCCCAATCAAGTCTCATATGCCTACAAAGATGGTCAAGTATCCTCATATCAAGTTTCAAGGCATTCAGCTCAAAATTGCACAGTCAAAACCCTAGATTGCACTACAGTCAACTGTAGGGGCAAAATGGTCATTTGGCAGTCAAAAGTTCAAATTTTTGGTCAACATATCATTTTGAAGCCACAAACATCATTTTATCAATGCTTGATCATGATTCTCAAAATTTGGCTCAGAAATCATCAAAGATGCAAAAGTTACTATATTTGGACAGCTGAAAAAGTCAACTGAAATTGACCAGGGCATAACTTTCACATGGATTATCAGAAAAATTCCATCCAAAGCTCATTTTGAAGAGGAAGACATTTCCTACAATTCATCTTCATTTTCCAAGTCCAATAAATGCTCTCACAAAAAGTTATCAATTTCAACATTATAGGTCATTTTCAAAAGTCAACAAAAAGGGACTTTACGTCAAAGGCCATAACTTGAGATTGGTAAATCAAAATGACATGGGACCAAAGGCATTGGTTAAAGGACTCAAAGACCTTTCCAAAATGTCCAAGAACATGTGAAAAGCTTAAAAATTGAGCAAATTATGCCTTGTGGAAGTTGGGAAATTTTTGGGAATTTTGAAAAGTCAACAATGGTTCAAATGACCTAAAAATGCAAATGGGCCCATTTTTCTTCCATGATCCATCATTCCAAGCCTATGCACGACCATTTGGCCCAAAGGGAAGTATTTTCTCAATTTTTAATTATTTATTTGAATTTATATTAATATTAATTCATTTAAATTATTTAAATATGTGAAAAATATAAACTTGACCTAAAAAAATCTTTTTGTGCACATTCTACTCTCAAGATTTCGTGTACAATTAAATATGGCAAGTTTTGGTGTGATTGGAGCATGATTGAACCAAATTACATGTGAAAAAGATTCAAAAAAGATTTTACAAAATCAAATATGCAAAACATTGAATTCATGAGATTTTGTGCAATTTTGTTGACCTAGCATGCTCACTATATGATCAGGAATGCAAACCTAAAGCCAGAACACAAGAAGCTGCGCCCAAAAAAGCTATTACACATTGAAAATTTTCCATAAAAACACAAAACTGATTTCAAGGTTAGGAGACGATTCAAGCCCTAAAACTTGGTCCAATAGCTTCCTTGTGATCTCTTGAACGTATTCCAATTCATAACCCTCATCAAAAGGCAAGGAACAAGTGTACAGAACTCAAGAAATTCCATGAAAATTCCAAAATCGTATTCTATATTCTATGCACTCTCATGACATTTCATTGATTAATTCTTATTCCTGACATGATTTCAAAGCTAACCCATAACTTTAATTTGATTATTATGCGTTGTGGGCGATTTTGCCATTGTTAAAATTTAGGGTTGCAGGTTTTCTGAATTAGGGCTTTTGCATAGAGGAAAAATTAGGACTCATGAATGCCATGGTTGTATACAGTAGGTCTGGACGAAGAAGACACAAGCCTCGCGATCAATTTATGATCACCATAGCGCTAGTCGCTATTTTCTGTAAACCTACTTTAGACCACGCGCTTAAAACTGTTGCCTTTGAGTTTATGTTTCAGGAAAATTGAAGAAGACAACGTCGTGTCAGTTGGTGATTCGGTGGTTTGAATTGCGCGCGTTTTTTCTCCACTACGCGTTGGTTTTGCTTTATGTTATTTGTATATTAATTATATAACAAACGCGTTGAACTGCTTCAGTGGCACAGGTGTTAAGCTTGCATTGTCTAAGACCTGGGTTCGAGTCCCAGGTCTGTGTAAGTTTCATATTATTTTTCAATACTAAATCCTGTGCAGTGCCAACATGGAGGATGCATCACACGCCTCAAAGTCAGATCATCCACGCGTCCAATCAAACCAATTCAAAGGCCAGGATTCAGGGAGTACAGTGGGGGGTAGTCAATATGCCACACAAAATCTGGAAAAGTCAACGAACTTCAAAGCTTATTGGGCCAAAATGCTAGGCCTATACCTCCTGAATTGGGGACTACACCCCACCCTGGTTTGCTACTTTTACTTATTTTTCTTATATCTTTTAATTATTATTTTATTTGTTTTGTTGTTTTAATTCAATAATTATTTTTTTTACAAAATATGAAAAACTCCATTAAAAAACAGAAAAGGCAAAAATATAATTTTTATTTTAATTACTTTTATAAATAAATTACATGTAATTATTTAGTTTAATTAGGTTTTTAACTTTAATTCCTTTTTAATAAAATCCAAAAATATAGAATTAGGTTAATTAATAATTTTTATACCTTTTAATTTTCCCTTTTTTTATCACAATATTATTTATTTATTTATTTTATTTTTATAATTAAATGTACATAAATAAAAATTAGGGTTTAATTTAGTTTAATATAATATTTTCACAATAAACTTAAAAAACAATAGAATTAGGGTTAGTCAATTATAATTAATTCCTTCTTTTTTTTCTTTTAAATCTAAAAAACACAAAATACCAAAAACATTTAATTTTTTTTAATTTTAATTCTCATTAACTTTTAATATTTTGCAAAAGGGTCCAACGCCCGTCGCTTTAATTATTTTATTTCGCACATTTACTTTGTCGCTTATTATAATTATGTACATGTCCCTAAGCCTTGTAACAATTTTACTTCTCGCACTTTTATTTATCGCTTTATTTATTTTCCGCTAAATCGGGTCCGGTTTAATTTTGGCGATGTGGACCCGCGCCATTTGTAATAGTTGTAGATTTATTTTCCCGCAAATATTAACTGTTAAATATGCATGCAAGAATGAATGTCTTAATTAAAATCAAGCGTAGAACACAAATAAACATGACAAGACAAATAACTGAAACATGACACACAATTCGCACACACCACCCCTAGGGTACGCCTCACTGTTGCCTTTCGAAAGGTGATCGTCGAGTAGAGGATGTCTTAGTAAGTCCTCATGATCCGGGAACCTGGCATGAGGGTAGCTTCTAAGGTGTCTTCCCATTGCTCTGGTGATCACCATGTCCCTAAAACTCGAATTGACCCGAACACCTCCAACGGTGGTGCTACCTACCTCTCAATGGTGGGATGGCACTACTTTAAAGGACACCTACCCAGACGAATTCCTTAGAGTAGGTAGGTTCTCGTAGATACTTGCTCTCTTCAAAAAACAAACAAAAATCTTTTCACACCGACACTTTTCAAAAGCTTTCAAAACAATTTTTCAAACACTCTGACGCACGAGTCGAACTGAAATTTTCAAAGAGACTTTTAAAACCCACAGTTGAAAAGCAAATAAAACATTTTGAAAACACATTGAGCAAGTATCTAAGAGCCCATGGATAACCATGGATAGAAAGGGTGCTAACACCTTCCCTTTCTATAACCTACCTCCCGAACCGAGAGCAATCTCTTAAAAGGAATTTTTCTGTGCTTTTGTCCTTTCCATTTGGAGAAAATAAAAGACGGTGGCGACTCTTGCTTCCACGACATTTCGCGAACCAGCGTTAAACAGTCAGTTCCAGATCCACCGATCACAGAACTGGCGACTCTGCTGGGGATGCTACTTAAAGTGGGGTGTACCTTAGGGCTAGCTTATAACTATGTTTTCAATTGTTTTCCTTGCTTGCTTTATTATTGTGGGTGGCTTGGGAGTTCTATAGATCCTAAACCCGGATCTGGGGGATACCTTTCTTAGAAAGTAGCAACAAGGCTGTGAGGGAACTGTGCGGGGTATACCGACATGGTTGAAGCAGTCTGCTACGTTGATGTGGCACTTTGGTGTGTACCGGTAACCCTTGAGTTCAGTCAAGGAGAGTACGGGGCCTCCGCGTGGTGTCGTGAAGCATCAACAAACCTTAGAAACCTTAATTGAACTATCTTGGCCTCTTTAGGGTAGTGAGATAACTGACTTTGGTGCAGTCCGAGGTTGGTTGATACTCGATACTACACTCAATTGAGGGTTGCTTTCCTGGAATATTTCGGTCGCCAGTTCAGTGGCTAAATCGAAACGATGAACAATGAAAGCAATCCCGTGATATTGGGAACCTTAGAACCCGGTTACTTTGATTAGGACAGGTTGAACCCACCAACTTCAAGAGGGTACTACCCAGACCCCATGCTGGCCTAAACCCTAAGGGCTTCTCTTGTGTGACTTGCGTGCCTTCGTACTTGACTACTTGCATGCTTGTTATCTGACCCTTGATATCTTGCAGGTTCTGTTCATAGTCCTTAATTGGGACTTATAACAAGGTGTACTAACCACTTGCAGGTTCTGTTTATAGGCCTTAATTGGGACTCATGACAGGTTTTACTTAGGTTTCTTGCAGGTCTTGTTTATAGTCCTTAATTGGGACTCATAACAGGGTACTAAGTTTCTTGCAGGTCTTGTTTATAGTCCTTAACTAGGACTCATGACAGGGTTTACCAAATTTCTTGCAGGTCTTGTTTATAGTCCTTAACTAGGACTCATGACAGGGTTTACCAAATTTCTTGCAGGTGTTGTTTATAGTCCTTAACTGGGACTCATAACAGGGTTTACTAGATCTCTTGCAGGTTTTGTTTATAGTCCTTAATCGGGATTCATAACAAAGTATACTGAGCTTCTTGCAGGGTCTGTTTATAGTCCTTAATTGGGACTCATAACAGGGTTTACCTATATCACCCCATGCATAGCATAACATCATACCATTGCATACATCCTAACCCATTTCAAGGATCTCAAGGGCTTGTGATGCAGGTCATGATGAATCAAACATCCAGCAAGGGGCAAAGAGGATTTATTTTCCTCTAGCTAAGGTTGTCAGGGGCTATGACCCACTGGATATGGTGAGCCTTTGACCCTTGATGAAGGACTCTCAACAAAATGAAGTTCTTACAATCAAGCTACCGGTTCCAAATGCTAACAAATTTTCTGTTTACCCCGCGAGGTCCTTGAAAACATTGCATGCATATCATACATCTCATTGCATTGCAGGTATCCCTTTGACAGGTTGCTTACCCTTCTCCGCTGTTTATTAAAGCCGATCGTCATGAATCCTGAATCATCAGCCGAGCAGACTATCAAGGACCTCCAGGCTCAGAACGCCCAGTTCCAAGAGCTAATCATGAATTTGACCCAGGGGCAACAAGACCTGAAGGCTCTCCTTTTGAAGAAGGACAAGAAAAAGAAGAGGACTGTTTTGTTCAGCCCTAGACGCAGATCTGGGAATACACCGCAGACCGAAACTGAGAGGACAACTCCATCTGTGAGGGAAAGCAGTCACCATGAGAGAGAGGTGCCTAGTCCAGTGGTCTCCGACAACGAGACAGATTTCAACGACGAACAATACCCTCCGGCTGAGGATAAGTACAAACAGTTGGAAGACCGGCTCAGTGCTATAGAGATACAAAAAGTGCCTGGCCTGGACTTTGAGGATCTAGGTCTGTCTTCTGGGGTAGTGATCCCGCACAAGTTTAAGGCACCTGCCTTTGCAAAATACGATGGGGCATCCTGTCCTAAGTTGCATCTCAGGGCTTACACAAGGAGGATCCAGCCCTATACAGCTGACAAAAATTTATGGATCCATTTCTTCCAAGAGAGTCTTTCAGGGACTCAGCTCGAGTGGTTTTATCAACTGAATGGAGCCAACATCCGTACCTGGGAGGACTTAGCCACTGCTTTCTACAAGCATTACCAGTACAATGCCGACCTTGCTCCCACACGCACTCAGCTTCAGGGAATGTCTATAGTTGCAGGCGAAGGTTTCAAAGAGTATGCACAGAAATGGAGAGATCTTGCTGGAAGGGTACAACCTCCATTAACTGACCGGGAACTCGTTGATATGTTCTTGGGGACCCTATCCGGGCCATTCTTCAACCACCTGATTGGTAATTCATCTGCTGGATTCACTGACCTCATCCTGACCGGCGAAAGAATTGAAGCTGGTATCAAGAGTGGGAAAATTCAAGAGGCCACCCCTTCTGATATTCATAAAAAGCCTTACACGGGAAAGAAGGAATCTAATGCTGCATACAGTCAAAAGAGTCGTCGTGATCAACATGCAGGGGCAGTTATGATCTCTGGTTCTGCACCACGCCGCCAACCGCAGAGGGGAAACCAGCAAAGGCCGGACGGGCCTAAAAGGCAGTTCACCAATATTAACATGCCCTGGTCGCAAGCACTGCAACATATGTTGAAGATGAATCTGATTGCAGTGATCAACCCTCCTGCCAATCCTAAGACCTCCTCTCCTAGCTACAATCCAGAAGCCAGATGCGCTTATCATTCCGATAGCCCGGGGCACGATACTGAGGACTGTTGGGCACTAAAGTACAAAATTCAGAACATGATCGATGCCAAAGAGATCGAGTTCGAGCCTGCTGAGACTCCCAACGTGATCAATGCTCCATTGCCAAAACATGGCTAAGATTGAGAATTTTTTTTGTTCATTTGAATTCAAGTTGTATTTTTCCTTTCTTGTTCAGACAAACAATTATTATGTTAAACTCTTTTATTTCATGAATGCATTACACATGTCTGTCTTGATTTAATTATGTTTACTATGCTTAAAACTGCTTTCATATTTTTGCAATGGTCAACTCTTAATTGAAAATTCTAAACCTCTTGAGGGAGGATGACGAAAACGATACTACAATCTACAGTATGCTTTTGAACAAACCCCGCTGATGAGGTACAGGCATTGTTTCAACCCCTAAACACTAGAGTTATAAGGATGATAATCCCTCGTCAACCCATCAGAGCCAAAGAAGTAGGAGTTTTTATTTTCGAAAATCAAAACCCTTAATCATAACCTGGGGCAGGGTAGTTCTCTCAGTTGATCCAAACGCACAATGAATGTCACTAAATGAGTTTTTCAAAAAAGACAAAAGACAGCGATGGTTCCGAACAATCATAAAGACGGGCAATCATTATCAAAAAAAATCATAAACGAAAAGCCCAAGAAGTCAAAACCTATAAAAAGGGACTTATAAAACTGGGGCATCCCGCTGACTGTAATTCCAAAAAAGGGAAACAGTTCAGGCAAAAAAAGAAAGGGATAACAAAAATCAAAAAGAAAGAGGTTCTACAAACCCTCAACAAAAAGGAATGACTGCCCATTCAAAATAAGTTATCAACATCCGAATCATCACTGGAAAACCAGAGCAAAGACTCAAACGAGGTCTAACGTATGATCAACTGAGTTTAGGTTTGGAGAACATCACGAAGAGCGGGTGGGTACAAATAATTTGAGCCTTTATCCTTTGTTTCTTAAACCGTGAACCAGGCCACGATATAACCCTTAAAAGTCCTAGCTGAAGCATGGGTTAGTTCGAAAGCATACTGTTACGAAGGTATCCTGACTCCTGAAGGTTTGCTGTAAAATATTGAGTTGACATCGCACTGTATTACAAAAAATGCATTTTCAAAATTCAAGACAGACATAGACTTTTGCATTCTTAAAATAACCTTGTTTGCATATGATTATTTGTTTGAACAACAGGGAATTTCGCACGATGAACACCTTGTGAACAGAAGTACCTCCAATCAAGGGGCACAGTAGGAGCATTGCCCATTACCTGGGGCATGGCAAAATATTTCCAACAGGGGCAATTCCCTACATCCTGAGAGCGTGGACATAGTCGAAAAATACTACGCGTAATCAAAAACCCGCTAGGTTGACACACCTAGGCAAAATAAGGGCTTCCCGGCGAACCAAAAGGGTTCGGGCAAAATGAAGGGATGAAATGAAAAAATATGTACACCCGGCAAGTCGAAAACCTAAAAAAGGCGGCTTGGGCAAAAATGGGTATCCCGGTGGACTGAAAACCCGAAAGGGCAGTCCAGGCAAAAGTTAGGGATCAAAGCGTACGACTATGTTCCGGTATCTCGTCACTTGCCTACCCGAAGATTTGCCAATCACCCACACAGGTATCCTCTTCCCTCACATCCGAAGCAGGGGCAATAATGAGTTATCCAGGCAATCCAATTGCTCTGTCAACCAAAGTACAAAGGACAGATCAATATAGGAATGATTACCATCTACCTTTACAAATTCCAGATCGTGGGCTAGCGTCCGAGACCAAACAGGACAATCATCCATTTAATCAAAATCATACAACCCAACACCGGTTTCTTCTCAACCTTCAGACAAAGTCATACACAGACTCTTCCTCCACAAGATGACCTAACCCCGGTTCATCAAGAAGTTTTACACAAACTTATCTCAAGGTAACCTAACCCCGGTTCCTCCTGAAGTCTCACATGGGCCTATCTCAAGATGACCTAACCCCGGTTCATCAAGAAGTTTTTACACGAACTTATCCAAATAACCTAACCTCGGTTCCTCCAAGAGTCTCACATGGACCTATCTCAAGATGACCTAACCCCGGTTCATCAAGAAGTTTTTACACAAACTTATCCAGGTAACCCAACCCCGGTTCCTCCAGAAGTCTTACATGGATTTAGCCCAAGATGACCTAACCCCGGTTCATCAAGAAGTTTTTACACAAACTTATCCAGGTAACCTAACCCCGGTTCCTCCAGAAGTCTTACATGGATTTAGCTCGAGATGACCTAACCCCGGTTCATCAAAACGTTTTTACACAAACTCGTCAAGCAACCTCACCCCGGTTCGTCAAGAAATCTCACACGGATCTATCTCAAGGTAACCTAACCCCGGTTCTCCCAGAAATCTCATATGGACTCGTCTCCAGCAACCTTACCCCGGTTCGTCAAGAAATCTCACATGGATTTACCCCAAGGCAACCTAACCCCGGTTCCTCCAGAAATCTTACATGGAGATAACCTCACCCCGGTTCATCAAGAAGTTTTACATGAACTTACCTCACCAAGCAACCCTACACCGGTTCCCCCTATTCAAGATGCAGTTTTACATGGACTCGTCACCCGGACACCCTACACAGGTTCTCCCTCTCCAAGAACGCAGTTTTACACGAACTCATCATCAAAATAACCCTACCCAGGTTCCTTCTCCATTTCAGATGCGGTTTTACACGAGCTCATCAGCAGGCCACCCTACATAGGTTCCCTCTTTCAACCTACAGCATTACAGTTCAAAACTTCCCCAGAAGTCCAATCCAGTTTCCCCAGGAAAGTTGGAATTCATATCCCCAAGCAGTAAGCTTACCCCCAGTAGATTCTGGAAGCTTACCCCTCGCAGAGCACGAACGCGTCGTCCGGCTTTATTCAAAGAGCTATTTCCTTAACAGGATATAACTGGGTTATCCTCAGCCAAAAGCCATGGAAAGAGCGCCGTCGACAAAGTCTTCTTACCTCAGCGAAGTCCGTCAACACTTCATACAACAACGGTATCCTCAGCAAGTCATTCTCAATAATTCAAGCAAAGCATCTCTATCCCCACAGAGTACCGCTTCCCAGCATAGTCGCTAGAGTATCTTTTCTCCCCGCAGACTCTTCATTTGCCAAGTTTATTCCTCAATGGAGTTATCTTCTCCTACCGGTACTCTTGCAGTTATCATCCCCAGCGGAAGCAAAATCTATTCTTCAACGTCAGCCCAGGATACAACTTCCCGGCACCCGTCAAGGATTCACTTTCCTAGACGAAAACATACATAAAACTTCACATACATCATCATAGCATGCATAACGCACTGCATCATACAAGTCTCCTTTATGTTGAGAACATCATTGCTTGATCCATATCATGCATTGTGTTGTACCCCAAAATTTGCCCTCCCATATTCATCAAGAATTATCAAAGTCAAGGTCACAAAATTCCCCAAGGGTTGTGCAACTCAACTGTCTCCTAGACAGTCAAAACTAGGGTTTGGGTTCTGGTCAAGCAAATGAACTTTTCAAAGGCCCAATCAAGTCTCATATGCCTACAAAGATGGTCAAGTATCCTCATGTCAAGTTTCAAGGCATTCAGCTCAAGATTGCACAGTCAAAACCCTAGATTGCACTACAGTCAACTGTAGGGGCAAAATGGTCATTTGGCAGTCAAAAGTTCAAATTTTTGGTCAACATATCATTTTGAAGCCACAAACATCATTTGATCAATGCTTGATCATGATTCTCAAAATTTGGCTCAGAAATCATCAAAGATGCAAAAGTTGCTATATTTGGACAGCTGAAAAAGTCAACTGAAATTGACCAGAGCATAACTTTCACATGGATTATCAGAAAAATTCCATCCAAAGCTCATTTTGAAGAGAAAGACATTTCCTACAATTCATCTTCATGTTCCAAGTCCAAGAAATGCTCTCACAAAAAGTTATCAATTTCAACATTATAGGTCATTTTCAAAAGTCAACAAAAAGTGACTTTAAGTCAAAGGCCATAACTTGAGATTGGTAAATCAAAATGACATGGGACCAAAGGCATTGGTTAAAGGACTCAAAGACCTTTCCAAAATGTCCAAGAACATGTGAAAAGCTTAAAAATTGACCAAGTTATGCCTTGTGGAAGTTGGGAAATTTTTGGAAATTTTTGAAAGTCAACAATGATGCAAAAGGCCTAAAAATGCAAATGGGCCCATTTTTCTTCCAAGTTTCTTCATGCCAAGCCTATGCACGACCACTAGGCCCAAAGGGAAGTATTCTCATATTTTTTAATTATTTATTTGAATTAATACTAATTTATATTCATTTAAATGATTTTAATATATGAAAAATATCAAACTTAACCTAAAAAAATCTTTTCATGCATGTTTATTCATAATATTTCGTGCATATCCCAATTAGGCAAATTTGGATGAGATTGGATCATGATTGAACAAAAACAACATGAAAAAAGATATGAAAAAGATTTTTCAAAATCAAATATTGAAATCCATGAATGCATAAGATTTTGTCCAATTTTTCTTAACCTAATCACTCCATATATGATCAGCATCACAACCCTAATGCTCTAAGACTAAAAGCTGCGCCCCAAAACTCCATTGCATTCTTGAATTTTCTCCTAAAAACACCAATACTGAAATCAAGGTTTTAGGGTGATTCAAGCTCCAATTTTTATTCCAATAGCATCCTGAGGCATTCTTGAACCTTTCTCAATCCTTAACATCAACAAAGACGCCTTGAACTGGTATCTGAAACTCAAACCGTACCAAGAAAATATTGAAATCATATAGCATTTTTTAAGCACTTTTTCAACATTCTATTCATTGCATCATGTTTATTTTGAGCTTCTGAAACTAACCCTTATGCTTGATTGAAGCTTTGCATGTTGTACACGATTTTGCCATATGAGAACATTAGGGTTGCAGGTTTTCTAATTTGGGGATTTTGCGTAGAGGCAAAATCAGAGCTCCAAACGACCATGGTTGGCTTCAGTATCTCAGGACGAAAATATCTGGACCATCGCGCTTAATTTATATTTGGATTGGAGCTATTCGCTATTTTTTATTAGAGGCCCTAAAACAACGTTCAAAAACCGTTCCCATAGGATGCTATGTTACAGGGGTGGTGAAGAAGAAGAGGTCGTGGCAGCCAACGATTCGTCTATTTGAAATTGCGCGCGTTTTCATTACCACGCGTTGTTTTTGCTTTTTAGTATTTTGTTTATCATAATATAACAATTGATTCCTATAGCTCAACTGGCAAGCTACCAACGCGTTAACCCTCAAGACCTGGGTTCAAGCCCCAGGTCTGGCAAAAACCTCATATTATTTTTCAATTATAAATCCTATGCAGCTTCAGGAATGCATACGCACCATACGTCCTCCTCATCCAGCGCCCACGCGTCCTAAATGATCAAACCAAAGGCGTGGATTCAAGGGATACGCTATGCCTGGTCAAGCATGTCACATGGGATTCAAAAAAGTCAACAAATGCTGAACGCTTATTGGGCCAGATTACCAGGCCATACCTCCTTATTTGGGACAACACCCCACTCTGGTTTGCTTTCTTTATTTTATTTTTTTTTATTTATTTTTATTGTCTTATTTATTTTATTGTCTTAATTCAATTAATTAATTTTTTCTACAAAATACAAAAACATTCAAAAAATCAGAAAAAGGCCAAAATTTAATAAATATTTATGTATTAATTATTTTCATAACAAATACTTATAATTATTTAGTTTAATTAGGTTTTCAATTTTAACTCCTTTTTTTAAAAATCCAAAAAAATAGAATTTAGGTTTAATATCTTTTTATTTTCTTTTAATAACAATATTATTTATTTATTATTTTATTTTCATAAATTAAAAATTGTACAAATTAATTTAGAGTTTAATTTAAGTTATAATTTAATTCTTTCATAATAAATAAAAAAATATTAGAATTAGGGTTTGCCGTTTAATTTAATCTCAATTAATTTCCTTTTTTCATTAAATCTAAAAAAACACAAAAATATCATCCTCATTTAATTTTAATTTTTAAGTCTTTAGTAATTTTAATTATTTGCAAAAAGGGTCCAACGCCCTAATTTTGTTTTAGTTTCCTTATTTCGCGCATTTATTTTATTATCGCTTATTATAATTTTGTAAATATCCCAAAGCCATGTAATTTACTTTTCGCACTTTATTTCTTCGCATTATTTATTTTTCCGCTAAATCGGGTCCGGTTTAATTTTGGCGATGTGGACCCGCGCCATTTGTAATAGTCTTAGATTTATTTCCTCGCAAAATATTTAACTGTTAATCAAGCATGAAAGAATGAATGTCTAATTAAAATCAAGCGTAGAACACGACAAACATGACAAGACAAATAACTGAAACAGGACACACAATTCGCACACACCACCCCTAGGGTACGCCTCACTGTTGCCTCGAAAGGTGATCGTCGAGTAGAGGATGTCTTAGTAAGTCCTCATGATCCGGGAACCTGGCATGAGGGTAGCTTCTAAGGTGTCTTCCCATTGCTCTGGTGATCACCATGTCCCGAACCACGAATTGACCCGAACACCTCCAACGGTGGTGCTACCTACCTCTCAATGGTGGGATGGCACTACCTTTAAGGACATCTACACAGACGAATTCCTTAGGGTAGGTAGGTTCTCAAGGATACTTGCTCTAATCTCAAAACAAATTCAAAAAGACTTTTCACACTGACACATTTTTAAAAGCTTTCAAAGCAAACTTTTCAAACACTCTGACGTATGAGTCGATCTGAAATTTTTCAAAGAAACTTTTTAAACCCACATTGAAAAGCACGCAAAACAATTTGAAAACACATTGAGCAAGTATCTAAGAGCCCATGGATAACCATGGATAGAAAGGGTGCTAACACCTTCCCTTTCTATAACCTACCTCCCGAACCGAGAGCAATCTCTATAAGGAATTTTTCTGTGCTTTTGTCCTTTCCATTTGGAGAAAATAAAAGACGGTGGCGACTCTTGCTTCCGCGACATTTCGCGAACCAGCGTTAAACAGTCAGTTCCAGATCCACCGATCACAGAACTGGCGACTCTGCTGGGGACACAAACTTAAAGTGAGGTGTACCTTAGGGCTAAGTCATAACTGTGTTTTCACTTGTATTGTTTTGCTTGCTTTACTATTGTGGGTTGCATCGGAGATACATAGATCCTAACCCGGATCTGGGGATACCCTGTTTAGGTAGCATAAGCTGTGAGGGACCTGTCCGGCGTAGACCGACACAGGTGAAGCAGTGGCTACGTTGGTGTGGCACCTTAGTCTGTACCGATATCCCTTGTGTCGCAACGAGGAGAATATGGGTCTTCTAAGGAGTCATTAAGCACCAACAACCTTAGAACCTTAATTGACACAACTTGGCCTTTAGAACAGTAGCAGTATGCTACGCCCATTGAGGCTAAACTCTCGTGATGGTTCTGGCCGCAAGAAAAGATTGCGATGCTGGAGTTATGACCGACTGAGGGTAGTCGATGATATTGGGATCCTCTAAGAACCCGGTTACTTTTGATTAGGACAGGTATGAACCAACAAACTGAAAGAGGGTAGTACCTAGACCTCATGCTGGCCTAAACTTTAGGGGCTTGCCTTGTGTGACTTGTGTGCCTTATATGTTTGCCTTTGTATCTGTATGTGGTGTGCTTTATCATAACATCATAGCATCATGAGCATTGCATGCATCCTGCATAAGAACTGACCATTTCAAAGACAAGAGGGTTTCATCTTTGCTCTGTTTTGTAGGACATTATGATGCCTGTGCGAAGGAATACTATCCGGTTCAACTTTGTTCGTTCACCTGAGTTGATTGATGAGTTGGTTAGCAGAATTCCAAACACCACTTCCTTCATTCAGAGGCATGGTTCTCTTCTCAGTTTAGTCACTGCAAAGCGGGATCAACAGTTGATGAGTGTTCTGACCCAGTTCTATGACCCTCAGTACCAGTGCTTTACCTTTCAAGACTTCCAGCTGGTCCCTACCCTGGAAGAGTTCTCTAATCTGCTTGGTATCCCTATCTTGGATCAGACTCCCTTTACTGGTTGGGAAAAGACCCTCAGGCTTGAGGACATTGCTGCAGCTCTTCCTTTGACCCATCAAGAGGTAACAGACAACTGGGTAACTAGAAGCGGAGTTAAGGGTTTCTTGGCCAAGTTTCTGATTGGTAAAGCTAACAGCTTCTGGAATGACTTGGACTTTAGGGCATATGAAGACATCTTGGCTCTCCTAATCTATGGGTTAGTCCTGTTTCCTAATCCTGACAACTTCATCAATGTCACTTCCATTAGGATCTTTATGTCTCAGAACCCTGTGCCCACTCTCTTGGGTGACATCTTGCAACAACTTCATGCCCGTACTACCCGAAGACGAGGAACCCTATGGTGTTGTATCCCTTTGTTGGTGAGGTGGTTTATTTCGCACCTCCCTAAGTTCGTACTGAAGAACCAAGAAGGAAGAGGTTGGGCCCACAGGTTAATGTCTCTCACCGATAAAGACATCATTTGGACTTGCAGAGGTTTGGATGAGATAGCTATTATTGATCGATGCGGGGAGTATCCTAATGTTCCTCTGATTGGTACTCAAGGAGGGATCTCTTACAATCCATGTCTAGCACTCCGTCAGTTTGGAAGAGCAAGAAGAGCAGGCCCCCATGAGATGTTGGTGCCTCACATCAGTTTCGAGTTTCAGGTGGATAGTGACGAGCTACGTCGTAGGTTCATCAAGGCTTGGGAGAAGGTTCATAAAGCTGACCCACAAGAGCTAGGGCCAAAGACTTCTCTACCTATGGAAGCCTACTACAAATGGGTCCGCATCCGTGCTCAGAAGTTAGGTATGCCGTATGAAGCTGTCAGACCCATCATTCTTGAGTGTCCTGATAAAGATGGTGTTCCTCCAACTGTCCTTCCTCCTCAGATACCTACTGATTATGAGACATTGAAGAGATCTTGGTCGCAACTGCAAGAAGAACGGGATTCTTACCGGGAAAAGGTCAACGAGCAGGAATCAAAGATCCAGAAGCTGACAAAGCAGTTGGAGAATGAGAGAGCTCTGAATGCCTACCTCCGTACTGAGAAGAAGAGACCATGGGATCAATGAGGAATTCAGAATGTGCCTTTACAGTTTTTATTTCCTTTCCAGTTGTTTCATTTCATGTAAACGCATAAGGGCAACTTGTTGAATAACCTCAGTTGAATCTAATGAAGTGTGTTCCTTTTTTGTTTACAAAGTTGATTCCCGATTGTCTTTGAAAACATAATTCATACGCATTTCATACATCATGTGCATAGCAGGTTTTTCCCTTTTTTCAGGTTGCTTACAGTTCTTCGCTGTTTATTTCAGCATCATGAATTCCGGATCTGAATCAACTGAGACTTCAATCAAGGCTCTCCAGGCGCAGAATGCGCAGTTTCAAGAGCTAATCCTGGGTCTAGCCAAAGGCCAAGAGGAACTGAAGACTATGCTCCTGAAGAAGGAGAAAAAGAAGAAAAGAAGAACTGTTCTATTCAACACGGGCCGAAGGTTGGGTAATACTTTGCACCAAGAAGAGGCTGTTTCTTCTATTGGCAAGAGTCCTTCTCAGGCAGAAGTAAAGCTTCCTACTCCAGAAGTCTCCGACAACGAGACAGATTTTGATGAGGAACAGTATCCTCCTGCAGATGACAGGTACAAACAACTGGAAGACAGGTTGAAGGCCATGGAAGTTCAACAGGTACCTGGGCTGGATTTTGGAGATCTGGGTTTGTCGACTGGTGTAATTATCCCGCACAAGTTCAAAGCTCCAACTTTTTCTAAGTATGACGGGGCATCCTGTCCCAAGCTGCATTTGAGGTCCTATGTTCGGAAGATTCAGCCGTACTCTGCGGACAAGAATCTATGGATCCACTTCTTCCAGGAGAGTCTTTCAGGGACTCATCTCGAATGGTTCTATCAGCTGGATGGGACCAAAGTTCGTAACTGGGAGGAGCTGGCTACTGCTTTCTATAAGCAGTATCAGTATAATGCCGACCTTGCCCCCACGCGTACCCAACTCCAGGGTATGTCGTTGGGCGTAAGCGAAGGTTTTAAAGAGTACGCGCAGAAGTGGAGAGACCTGGCTGGCAGGGTGCAGCCACCATTGACTGATCGGGAGTTGGTTGACATGTTCTTGGGGACCCTATCTGGGCCGTTTTTTAACCATCTCATTGGGAATTCTTCTGCTGGTTTCACTGATCTAATCTTGACTGGAGAGAGAATCGAAGCTGGGCTGAAATCTGGGAAAATTGCAAAGGCTGCATCATCATCTGGTTCGGACAAGAAGCCGTTTAAAAAGGAGTCTAGTGCCGTGTATGGTTCTAGAAAATCAGAGAGACCTGATCACCGCCAATCTGTCAGTGCGGTAATGATCGCTAAGCCTGCTGCCGCTCCCCGGCCCAACAATCCTCAAAGGGTTGATAGACCCCGGAGAGAGTTCACCCGGTTAAGCATGACCCTATCGCAGATTCTGCCACAGCTGCTCGCAACCAATTTGGTATCTGTCAAGGAGGCACCAAAGTTCCCTAACACTACCTCTCCTAAGTACAACCCGAATGCCCGTTGTGCTTACCATTCAGATAGCCCGGGGCATGCCACTGATGACTGTTGGGCACTAAGGAACAAGCTGCAAGACCTCATTGATGCTAAGGAGGTACAGTTTGAAGCATCTGACAAGCCTAATGTGGTGACGGCTCCCCTGCCTGCTCATGGAGTTAATGCTATTGGTGATGAAGAGGAAGTGGATGAAGCTGAGTTCGATAGCTGGATCTACCCGGCTGCTGATGGTGGACCCAACAATTGGAGCGCAAAGGACAACCTCCATGTTTCTTTGGTTACTAAGTAATAAATTTCTTTGTTTTGTTATTTTGTAATAAACAATGATAAACTCTATGGCCCGGTGTCTTACCCTAGGCACCGTGGTTCTATTTGTGAGGGCATATGAACTGTCATTTTATACATCATGAATGAAAATCTTGGACTTTTCGCATTACAAATATTGTGTTCCTTTTTTCATCTTTCATTTCCTTTACATAATTTTCAAAAACAGCTGTATTTACACACACACTCACTCATACAGGTTCCAATCCACTCTGGATCTTATTGATAACAGCTCTGCTAATGCCAATTATGACTTCGAAAATCCGATCAACTTAGCCGAAGACGAAGGTGAAGATGATTGCGAAGTGCCTGGCGAGCTTGCAAGACTGTTGCTTCAGGAAGAGCGGGCAATTCAACCACATGAAGAGCCAGTGGAAACCATAAACCTGGGTACTGAGGCAGATAGAAAAGAGGTAAAGATTGGTGCCAACCTAGAGCTCAGCGTGAAGCAACGGCTAACTAAGATGTTACATGACTATATGGAGATCTTTGCCTGGTCCTACGAAGACATGCCAGGGTTGGATACCGATATTGTTGTCCATCATTTGCCGACTAGGGAAGACTGCCCTCCAGTTAAACAAAAGGTCCGTCGGATGCGTCCAGAGATGTCAGAAAAGATTAAGGCCGAGGTCATGAAACAGTTTGATGCCGGGTTCCTTGCAGTGACTTCTTACCCTCAGTGGGTTGCTAATGTAGTGCCGGTACCTAAAAAGGACGGCAAGGTCAGAATGTGTGTTGATTACAGGGATCTGAACAGGGCCAGCCCCAAGGATGACTTCCCCTTACCTCACATTGATGTCCTTGTGGATAATACAGCCCAACATAAAGTATTCTCTTTCATGGATGGCTTTTCAGGCTACAATCAGATCAAGATGGCACCTGAAGACATGGAAAAGACTACATTTGTTACTCAGTGGGGCACCTTCTGTTACAAGGTCATGCCGTTCGGGTTAAAGAATGCTGGGGCAACCTACCAACGTGCCATGGTTGCCTTATTTCATGATATGATCCATCATGAGATCGAAGTGTATGTGGACGACATGATTGCTAGGTCCCAGACTGAGGAAGAGCACCTAGATCATCTACAGAAGTTGTTTGACCGGTTGAAACTATACAAGCTGAGATTGAATCCGAACAAGTGCACCTTCGGGGTAAGATCTGGGAAGTTGCTAGGCTTCGTGGTCAGTGATAAAGGTATTCAAGTGGACCCTGCTAAGGTCAAAGCTATTCAAGAGATGCCAGTTCCTAAGACAGAGAAGGAAGTCAGAGGCTTTTTAGGACGCCTGAATTACATCGCTCGATTCATATCTCATTTGACTGCTACCTGTGAGCCAATCTTCAAGCTGCTGAAGAAAGATCAGGTAGTACGTTGGAACGATGAATGTCAGGCTGCTTTCGACAAAATCAAAGAGTATCTCCAAGAACCACCCATCCTCATGCCACCGGTTGAAGGGAGACCTCTGATCCTATATCTGACAGTGCTAGACAACTCAATGGGGTGTGTGCTGGGGCAGCATGACGAGTCTGGCCGAAAAGAGCATGCCATTTATTACCTTAGCAAAAAGTTTACCGACTGTGAGACCCGATACTCACTGCTTGAGAAAACTTGCTGCGCTTTGGTATGGGCTGCTCGCCGGCTGAGACAGTATATGCTGACTCACACTACCTTGTTGATCTCAAAGATGGATCCGATAAAGTATATATTTGAAAAGCCTGCTCTGTCTGGGAGAATTGCAAGATGGCAAATGATCTTGACGGAATACGACATTCAGTACACCACCCAGAAAGCCATCAAAGGGAGTGTATTGGCAGACCACTTAGCTCATCAAGCTGTAGATGACTACCAATCAATGAACTTCGAGTTTCCGGACGAAAGCATCATGATAGTAACTGATTGTGAAGTACCTGGGCCGGATGAAGGACCTGAACCAGGATCCCGATGGTCTATGCACTTTGACGGGGCTTCCAATGCTTTGGGAAATGGTATTGGCGCCATCATCATGTCTCCACAAGGCACTCATACTCCACTCACTGCCCGGCTGTGTTTCAACTGTACCAACAACATGGCGGAGTATGAGGCGTGTATCATGGGTCTTCAAGCTGCGATCGACTTAAGGATCAAGTTCCTCAGTGTCTTCGGAGATTCCGCTCTTGTGATCAATCAGATCAATGGAGAGTGGGATACGAAACATCCAAACTTGATCCCTTACCGAGAATGTGTGTTGACCATGATTCCCCACTTTACAGAGATAACCTTTGAGCACTTTCCAAGAGAAGAGAATCAGTTAGCGGACGCGTTAGCTACAATGTCTTCAATGTTCAAGGTTAAATGGGATAACGAAGCTCCCCAGATCACCATCGAGAAACTGGACGAACCGGCATACTGTTGTGATCTCGAAGCTGAATTGGTAACTGAGAAACCTTGGTACCACGAAGTGAAGAGATATCTGGAAGCTCAGGAATACCCTGAAGGTGCCTCTATCAATGATAAGAAATTCCTGAGGCGGTTCGCAGCCAAGTTCTTCCTAAGCAACGGCGTCTTGTACAAGAGAAACCATGATTCAACCTTACTGCGCTGTGTGGACAAGACTGAAGCGGAGAGAATCATGGAAGAGCTACATGAAGGGACCTTTGGTACGCATTCCAGTGGGCACACTATGGCTAAAAAGATCCTACGGGCAGGATATTACTGGTCCACAATGGAAGCTGACTGCTACCAACACTCCAGGACATGCCACAAGTGCCAGATCTACGCAGATAAGGTGCATGTTCCTCCGGTTCCCCTGAATGTTCTGACTGCGCCTTGGCCGTTTGCAATGTGGGGCATAGATATGATTGGCGAGATCAGACCTACGGCATCCAACGGACATCGCTTCATCCTAGTGGCAATCGACTATTTTACGAAGTGGGTTGAAGCAGCATCCTATGCTACAGTAACCAAGACTGTTGTGGCACGGTTTATTCAGCACAATCTGATTTGTCGATACGGCGTCCCTGAGCGGATTATTACAGACAACGGTACCAATCTGAACAATAAGATGATCGCTGAGCTTTGCGAACAGTTCAAGATACAGCACCATAATTCTTCTCCTTACAGACCGAAGATGAATGGGGCTGTAGAAGCAGCTAATAAGAACATCAAGAAGATCGTGCAAAAGATGACAGTGACGTACAAGGATTGGCACGAAATGTTACCGTTCGCTCTACATGGGTACCGTACCTCAGCTAGGACGTCAACCGGGGCAACTCCTTTCTCTCTGGTTTATGGCATGGAGGCAGTCTTGCCGATCGAAGTACAAATACCCTCTCTCCGGATAATGAAGGATGCAAATCTGAACGAAGATGATTGGATCCAGACACGACTTGATCAGCTAAACCTCATTGATGAAAAGAGACTCGCTGCTATCTGTCATGGTCAGACGTATCAAAAACGGATGATCAGGACATTTAACAAAAAGGTCAGACCACAGGAGTATCAAGTCGGGGATCTGGTGATCAAGAGAATTATCCTTCCTCAGAGTGATCCAAGGGGCAAATGGACCCCTACATATGAAGGGCCATTTGTGGTTAAGCATGTGTTCTCAGGAGGAGCAATGATCTTAACCAACATGGATGGTGACGACCTCCCTCACCCCGCCAATGCAGACATAGTTAAAAAATACTACGCATGAAAAAGACCCGCTAGGCTGACATGCCTAGGCAAAAATTAGGGCTTCCCGTCGAACCAAAAGGGTTCGGGCAAAATGTAGGGATGAAAATGAAAAAAAATCTGTACACCCGGCAAGTCGAAAACCTGAAAGGGCGGCTTGGGCAAAAATGGGTATCCCGGTGGACTGAAAACCCGAGAGGGCGGTCCAGGCAAAAATTAGGGATAAAGCGTAAAACTATGTCTCATTGATCACTGTGCATCCAGAATCCGGTATCTGCATCAAGTTCAAAACGGCATCGATCAGTCAGCTTCACCTTCAACCAAGGTCATCAAGTGATGAGACGCTCGGAGTTATAAAGGCAATAGCAGAGTTGAAACCCAGTGGATCATTCATCTTTCACACAGCTGTTTTATTTTTCTTTTGTACAAAACTTGTATAAACTCTTTTGATCGGCGACGTACCTCTTACTAGGACGTCAGTCTCTTGTACACAAAACGCCTATTTTCAGGCCATTCAAAAATCAATAAAAATATATTTTCAGTTAAACGTGCCAAGTATTTTTCCTTTCTCTGTTTTGTTTTGCGAAGAACGTCCAAGGTTCAATTTGTGATGTATGCATTGACAATAATTTGCTAACTCATAAATATTTGCATACGAAACAAAGGAATTCATTGCAGGTGACGCTGGAAACAGGGGCAATAAAGAGTTGTCCGAGCAGCTAATTGTTCTATCCCCCAAGGTACCAAGGTAGGTTCAGCTAAAGAACACGGCCAAGTGTATCTTAATTCCCCAGAGAGTAGTTCAGTAAAACAATACACTCTTCTTCAAGCAAAATCATCAAATATCAAGGAGATTGAGTATCCTCCTGTAGTTCTCAATACCTCCCCAGCAGCACGCATTCTTAACAAGCATCCCCGGCAGTCTTGGTCTAAAGATTGTTCCCCGGCGGTATACCACTACTCAAAGGAATCACTTCCCTGCAATTCAAACCCCCCCCAGAAGAGTCCAATCCAGTTTCCCTAGGAAAGTTGGAATTCATATCTCCCCAAGCAGCAAGCTTATCCCCAGTAGATTCTGGAAGCTTATCCTCAGAGCACGAACGCGTCGTCCCGGCTTGATTTAAAGAGTTATTTCCGTAACAGGATATAACTGGGTTATCCTCAGCCAAAAGCCACGGAAAGAGCGTCCTCGGCAAAATATCTTCCTACCCCCAGCGAAGTCTATCAACACTTCCAGCACAACAAAGATATCCCCACATAACTCATCAACGGTATCCCCAGCGGAGTTATCTTCATCAACGCAGCAAAGCATCGCTATCCCCACAGAGTAACACTCCCCAGCATGATCGCTAGAGTATCTTTTCTCCCGCAGAATTATTTCATTTGCCGAGTTTATCCCCCAACGGAGTTATCTTCTCCTACCGGTATTCTTGCAACAATCATCCACAGCGGAAGCAAAATCTCTTCCTCAACATCAGCCCAGGATATGACTTCCCGGCACCCGTCAAGGATTTATTTTCCTAAACGAAAACATACATAAATCATCACATACATCATCATAGCATGCATAACGCACTGCATCATATCATACGAATCTCATTTATGATGAGAACATCATTGCTTGATCCATATCATGCATTGCATATAACTGACCTTTACCTTTCAGGAAAGATGCAGTTGAAATTCTCAAACATATTTCAAGGACTTCTCTAGTCCAGTTAAATCGACTCCAAACAGATTTTTCTGATAAAGACTCAGTAGAAATTCTCTTATGGTCCCCTCTCCAACGGCGTGTGAGGTGGTAATTCCTTTTTCAGATGTTCCCCTCTCCGGCATGAGCGTGAGGTGATATTCTCTTATGGTCCCCTCTCCAACGGCGTGTGAGGTGGTAATTCCTTCTTCAGATGTTCCCCTCTCCGGCATGAGCGTGAGGTGATAGTCTCTTATGGTCCCCTCTCCAACGGCGTGTGAGGTGGTAATTCCTTCTTCAGATGTTTTCCTCTCCGGCATGAGCGTGAGGTGATATTCTCTTATGGTCCCCTCTCCAACGGCGTGTGAGGTGGTAATTCCTTCTTCAGATGTTTTCCTCTCCGGCATGAGCGTGAGGTGATATTCTCTTATGGTCCCCTCTCCAACGGCGTGTGAGGTGGTAATTCCTTCTTCAGATGTTTTCCTCTCCGGCATGAGCGTGAGGTGATATTCTCTTATGGTCCCCTCTCCAACGGCGTGTGAGGTGGTAAGTCCTTCTTCAGATGTTTCCCTCTCCGGCATGAGCGTGAGGTGATATTCTCTTATGGTCCCCTCTCCAACGGCGTGTGAGGTGGTAATTCCTTCTTCAGATGTTTTCCTCTCCGGCATGAGCGTGAGGTGATATTCTCTTATGGTCCCCTCTCCAACGGCGTGTGAGGTGGTAATTCCTTCTTCAGATGTTTTCCTCTCCGGCATGAGCGTGAGGTGATATTCTCTTATGGTCCCCTCTCCAACGGCGTGTGAGGTGGTAATTCCTTCTTCAGATGTTTTCCTCTCCGGCATGAGCGTGAGGTGATATTCTCTTATGGTCCCCTCTCCAACGGCGTGTGAGGTGGTAATTCCTTCTTCAGATGTTTTCCTCTCCGGCATGAGCGTGAGGTGATATTCTCTTATGGTCCCCTCTCCAACGGCGTGTGAGGTGGTAATTCCTTCTTCAGATGTTTTCCCCTCCGGCATGAGCGTGAGGTGATATCTCCTTTCAGATTATAATGTCCTTTGGTTCTCTTCCTGACACTACGAAGATGGTAATCCTCACCAAGATTTTCTCAACGAGCGTTGTTGAAGTTAAAATCATCCAAGGTTCACTTATCATTCAGGTTAAGGCAGCAACCATCCCTGGTTCATTCATCAACGTTTGAAGCTCCAGACCCAGCTCCTGTAACCAGTCAGGACATATCTATATCAAGCATCTAAAATCAGCTCCTGCAGCGTGTCAGGTACTCATTTTTCTGTTTTGCAGGTATGCAGGTTCTCGCTAAGGAATCTCCTACGCGATCAACGTCCAGATGGCATCTATAAGCCCATCATCCTATCCAGCAACCTCTAAAATGGCATCTATAAGCCCATTCCCTCATCATCATTGCTACTATGTGAGCGCAAATTTCTGGGCACTCTAGTGTCCAATCATCTTCTACCCTCGGATTACGAAAGGCACGTCAGCCAATCTGCATCCTCAGGTCTAAGAAGATTGAACAGGGGCAACTGTTGTACCCCAAAATTTGCCCTCCCATATTCATCAAGAATTATCAAAGTCAAGGTCACAAAATTCCCCAAGGGTTGTGCAACTCAACTGTCTCCTAGACAGTCAAAACTAGGGTTTGGGTTCTGGTCAAGCAAATGAACTTTTCAAAGGCCCAATCAAGTCTCATATGCCTACAAAGATGGTCAAGTATCCTCATGTCAAGTTTCAAGGCATTCAGCTCAAGATTGCACAGTCAAAACCCTAGATTGCACTACAGTCAACTGTAGGGGCAAAATGGTCATTTGGCAGTCAAAAGTTCAAATTTTTGGTCAACATATCATTTTGAAGCCACAAACATCATTTGATCAATGCTTGATCATGATTCTCAAAATTTGGCTCAGAAATCATCAAAGATGCAAAAGTTGCTATATTTGGACAGCTGAAAAAGTCAACTGAAATTGACCAGAGCATAACTTTCACATGGATTATCAGAAAAATTCCATCCAAAGCTCATTTTGAAGAGAAAGACATTTCCTACAATTCATCTTCATGTTCCAAGTCCAAGAAATGCTCTCACAAAAAGTTATCAATTTCAACATTATAGGTCATTTTCAAAAGTCAACAAAAAGTGACTTTAAGTCAAAGGCCATAACTTGAGATTGGTAAATCAAAATGACATGGGACCAAAGGCATTGGTTAAAGGACTCAAAGACCTTTCCAAAATGTCCAAGAACATGTGAAAAGCTTAAAAATTGACCAAGTTATGCCTTGTGGAAGTTGGGAAATTTTTGGAAATTTTTGAAAGTCAACAATGATGCAAAAGGCCTAAAAATGCAAATGGGCCCATTTTTCTTCCAAGTTTCTTCATGCCAAGCCTATGCACGACCACTAGGCCCAAAGGGAATTATTCTCATATTTTTTAATTATTTATTTGAATTAATACTAATTTATATTCATTTAAATGATTTTAATATATGAAAAATATCAAACTTAACCTAAAAAAATCTTTTCATGCATGTTTATTCATAATATTTCGTGCATATCCCAATTAGGCAAATTTGGATGAGATTGGATCATGATTGAACAAAAACAACATGAAAAAAGATATGAAAAAGATTTTTCAAAATCAAATATTGAAATCCATGAATGCATAAGATTTTGTCCAATTTTTCTTAACCTAATCACTCCATATATGATCAGCATCACAACCCTAATGCTCTAAGACTAAAAGCTGCGCCCCAAAACTCCATTGCATTCTTGAATTTTCTCCTAAAAACACCAATACTGAAATCAAGGTTTTAGGGTGATTCAAGCTCCAATTTTTATTCCAATAGCATCCTGAGGCATTCTTGAACCTTTCTCAATCCTTAACATCAACAAAGACGCCTTGAACTGGTATCTGAAACTCAAACCGTACCAAGAAAATATTGAAATCATATAGCATTTTTTAAGCACTTTTTCAACATTCTATTCATTGCATCATGTTTATTTTGAGCTTCTGAAACTAACCCTTATGCTTGATTGAAGCTTTGCATGTTGTACACGATTTTGCCATATGAGAACATTAGGGTTGCAGGTTTTCTAATTTGGGGATTTTGCGTAGAGGCAAAATCAGAGCTCCAAACGACCATGGTTGGCTTCAGTATCTCAGGACGAAAATATCTGGACCATCGCGCTTAATTTATATTTGGATTGGAGCTATTCGCTATTTTTTATTAGAGGCCCTAAAACAACGTTCAAAAACCGTTCCCATAGGATGCTATGTTACAGGGGTGGTGAAGAAGAAGAGGTCGTGGCAGCCAACGATTCGTCTATTTGAAATTGCGCGCGTTTTCATTACCACGCGTTGTTTTTGCTTTTTAGTATTTTGTTTATCATAATATAACAATTGATTCCTATAGCTCAACTGGCAAGCTACCAACGCGTTAACCCTCAAGACCTGGGTTCAAGCCCCAGGTCTGGCAAAAACCTCATATTATTTTTCAATTATAAATCCTATGCAGCTTCAGGAATGCATACGCACCATACGTCCTCCTCATCCAGCGCCCACGCGTCCTAAATGATCAAACCAAAGGCGTGGATTCAAGGGATACGCTATGCCTGGTCAAGCATGTCACATGGGATTCAAAAAAGTCAACAAATGCTGAACGCTTATTGGGCCAGATTACCAGGCCATACCTCCTTATTTGGGACAACACCCCACTCTGGTTTGCTTTCTTTATTTTATTTTTTTTTATTTATTTTTATTGTCTTATTTATTTTATTGTCTTAATTCAATTAATTAATTTTTTCTACAAAATACAAAAACATTCAAAAAATCAGAAAAAGGCCAAAATTTAATAAATATTTATGTATTAATTATTTTCATAACAAATACTTATAATTATTTAGTTTAATTAGGTTTTCAATTTTAACTCCTTTTTTTAAAAATCCAAAAAAATAGAATTTAGGTTTAATATCTTTTTATTTTCTTTTAATAACAATATTATTTATTTATTATTTTATTTTCATAAATTAAAAATTGTACAAATTAATTTAGAGTTTAATTTAAGTTATAATTTAATTCTTTCATAATAAATAAAAAAATATTAGAATTAGGGTTTGCCGTTTAATTTAATCTCAATTAATTTCCTTTTTTCATTAAATCTAAAAAAACACAAAAATATCATCCTCATTTAATTTTAATTTTTAAGTCTTTAGTAATTTTAATTATTTGCAAAAAGGGTCCAACGCCCTAATTTTGTTTTAGTTTCCTTATTTCGCGCATTTATTTTATTATCGCTTATTATAATTTTGTAAATATCCCAAAGCCATGTAATTTACTTTTCGCACTTTATTTCTTCGCATTATTTATTTTTCCGCTAAATCGGGTCCGGTTTAATTTTGGCGATGTGGACCCGCGCCATTTGTAATAGTCTTAGATTTATTTCCTCGCAAAATATTTAACTGTTAATCAAGCATGAAAGAATGAATGTCTAATTAAAATCAAGCGTAGAACACGACAAACATGACAAGACAAATAACTGAAACAGGACACACAATTCGCACACACCACCCCTAGGGTACGCCTCACTGTTGCCTCGAAAGGTGATCGTCGAGTAGAGGATGTCTTAGTAAGTCCTCATGATCCGGGAACCTGGCATGAGGGTAGCTTCTAAGGTGTCTTCCCATTGCTCTGGTGATCACCATGTCCCGAACCACGAATTGACCCGAACACCTCCAACGGTGGTGCTACCTACCTCTCAATGGTGGGATGGCACTACCTTTAAGGACATCTACACAGACGAATTCCTTAGGGTAGGTAGGTTCTCAAGGATACTTGCTCTAATCTCAAAACAAATTCAAAAAGACTTTTCACACTGACACATTTTTAAAAGCTTTCAAAGCAAACTTTTCAAACACTCTGACGTATGAGTCGATCTGAAATTTTTCAAAGAAACTTTTTAAACCCACATTGAAAAGCACGCAAAACAATTTGAAAACACATTGAGCAAGTATCTAAGAGCCCATGGATAACCATGGATAGAAAGGGTGCTAACACCTTCCCTTTCTATAACCTACCTCCCGAACCGAGAGCAATCTCTATAAGGAATTTTTCTGTGCTTTTGTCCTTTCCATTTGGAGAAAATAAAAGACGGTGGCGACTCTTGCTTCCGCGACATTTCGCGAACCAGCGTTAAACAGTCAGTTCCAGATCCACCGATCACACATTGCATATGACTGACTTTTACCTTTCAGGAAAGATGCAGTTTAAAGTCTCAATCACATTCCAAGACCTTGTCCGGTTCAGTTAAATCGACCCTAAGATTTTCCTGATGCTTATCCAGTCAAAGGCCTTCCCTGGTTCAGTCAGATCGACCCTAAGATTTTCCTGATGCTTATCCAGTCAAAGGCCTTCTCTTGGTTCAGTCAGATCGACCCTAAGATCTCCCTGATGCTTATCCAGTTGAAGATATTTCAAGACCTAGACCGGTTCAGTTAAATCGACCCTAAGATTTTCCTGATGCTTATCCAGTCAAAGGCCTTCTCTTGGTTCAGTCAGATCGACCCTAAGATCTCCCTGATGCTTATCCAGTTGAAGATATTTCAAGACCTTGTCCGGTTCAGTTAAATCGACCCTAAGATTTTCCTGATTCCTACCCAGTCAAAGGCCTCTCTGGTTCAGTCAGATCGACCCTAAGATCTCCCTGATTCTTATTCCAGTAGAAGACACCCAAGATTTTTCTCAAACACGCGTTGTTGAAGTTAAAGACACCCAAGATTTTTCTCAACGAGCGTTGTTGAAGTTAAAGTCGCCCAAGGTTCTCTTACCATTCATGCTAAGGTAGTAACCATCCCTGGTTCATTCATCAGCGTTTGAAGCTCCAGATTCAGCTCCTGTAACCAGTCAGGACACATCTATACCAAGCATCTAAAATCAGCTCCTGCAACGTGTCAGGTACTCATTTTCTCTTTTGCAGGTATGCCGGTTCTCGCTAAGGAATCTCCTACGTGATCAACATCCAGATGGCATCTATAAGCCCATCGTCCTATCCAGCAATCTCCAAATGGCATCTATAAGCCCATTCCCCCATCACTGTCACTATGTGAGCGCAAATTTCTGGGCACTTTGGTGTCCAATCATCTTCTACCCTCGGATTACGAAAGGCACGTCAGCCAATCTGCATCCTCAGGTCTAAGAAGATTGAACAGGGGCAACTGTTGTACCCCAAAATTTGCCCTCCCATATTCTCCAAGATTTGTCAAGCCCAGTCACAAAATTCCCCAAGGGTTATGCAGTTCAACTGTCTCCTATACAGTCAAAACTAGGGTTTGAGTCCTGATCAAGAAAATGAAGATTTCAAAGGCCCAATCAAGTCTCATATGCCTACAAAGATGGTCAAGTATCCTCATATCAAGTTTCAAGGCATTCAGCTTAAAATTGCACAGTCAAAACCCTAGATTGCACTACAGTCAACTGTAGGGGCAAAATGGTCATTTGGCAGTCAAAAGTTCAAATTTTTGGTCAACATATCATTTTGAAGCCACAAACATCATTTGATCAATGCTTGATCATGATTCTCAAAATTTGGCTCAGAAATCATCAAAGATGCAAAAGTTACTATATTTGGACAGCTGAAAAAGTCAACTGAAATTGACCAGGGCATAACTTTCACATGGATTATCAGAAAAATTCCATCCAAAGCTCATTTTGAAGAGGAAGACATTTCCTACAATTCATCTTCATGTTCCAAGTCCAAGAAATGCTCTCACAAAAAGTTATCAATTTCAACATTATAGGTCATTTTCAAAAGTCAACAAAAAGGGACTTTAAGTCAAAGGCCATAACTTGAGATTGGTAAATCAAAATGACATGGGACCAAAGGCATTGGTTAAAGGACTCAAAGACCTTTCCAAAATGTCCAAGAACATGTGAAAAGCTTAAAAATTGAGCAAATTATGCCTTGTGGAAGTTGGGAAATTTTTGGGAATTTTGAAAAGTCAACAATGGTTCAAATGACCTAAAAATGCAAATGGGCCCATTTTTCTTCCATGATCCATCATTCCAAGCCTATGCACGACCATTTGGCCCAAAGGGAAGTATTTTCTCAATTTTTAATTATTTATTTGAATTTATATTAATATTAATTCATTTAAATTATTTAAATATGTGAAAAATATAAACTTGACCTAAAAAAATCTTTTTGTGCACATTCTACTCTCAAGATTTCGTGTACAATTAAATATGGCAAGTTTTGGTGTGATTGGAGCATGATTGAACCAAATTACATGTGAAAAAGATTCAAAAAAGATTTTACAAAATCAAATATGCAAAACATTGAATTCATGAGATTTTGTGCAATTTTGTTGACCTAGCATGCTCACTATATGATCAGGAATGCAAACCTAAAGCCAGAACACAAGAAGCTGCGCCCAAAAAAGCTATTGCACATTGAAAATTTTCCATAAAAACACAAAACTGATTTCAAGGTTAGGAGACGATTCAAGCCCTAAAACTTGGTCCAATAGCTTCCTTGTGATCTCTTGAACGTATTCCAATTCATAACCCTCATCAAAAGGCAAGGAACAAGTGTACAGAACTCAAGAAATTCCATGAAAATTCCAAAATCGTATTCTATATTCTATGCACTCTCATGACATTTCATTGATTAATTCTTATTCCTGACATGATTTCAAAGCTAACCCATAACTTTAATTTGATTATTATGCGTTGTGGGCGATTTTGCCATTGTTAAAATTTAGGGTTGCAGGTTTTCTGAATTAGGGCTTTTGCATAGAGGAAAAATTAGGACTCATGAATGCCATGGTTGTATACAGTAGGTCTGGACGAAGAAGACACAAGCCTCGCGATCAATTTATGATCACCATAGCGCTAGTCGCTATTTTCTGTAAACCTACTTTAGACCACGCGCTTAAAACTGTTGCCTTTGAGTTTATGTTTCAGGAAAATTAAAGAAGACAACGTCGTGTCAGTTGGTGATTCGGTGGTTTGAATTGCGCGCGTTTTTTCTCCACTACGCGTTGGTTTTGCTTTATGTTATTTGTATATTAATTATATAACAAACGCGTTGAACTGCTTCAGTGGCACAGGTGTTAAGCTTGCATTGTCTAAGACCTGGGTTCGAGTCCCAGGTCTGTGTAAGTTTCATATTATTTTTCAATACTAAATCCTGTGCAGTGCCAACATGGAGGATGCATCACACGCCTCAAAGTCAGATCATCCACGCGTCCAATCAAACCAATTCAAAGGCCAGGATTCAGGGAGTACAGTGGGGGGTAGTCAATATGCCACACAAAATCTGGAAAAGTCAACGAACTTCAAAGCTTATTGGGCCAAAATGCTAGGCCTATACCTCCTGAATTGGGGACTACACCCCACCCTGGTTTGCTACTTTTACTTATTTTTCTTATATCTTTTAATTATTATTTTATTTGTTTTGTTGTTTTAATTCAATAATTATTTTTTTTACAAAATATGAAAAACTCCATTAAAAAACAGAAAAGGCAAAAATATAATTTTTATTTTAATTACTTTTATAAATAAATTACATGTAATTATTTAGTTTAATTAGGTTTTTAACTTTAATTCCTTTTTAATAAAATCCAAAAATATAGAATTAGGTTAATTAATAATTTTTATACCTTTTAATTTTCCCTTTTTTTATCACAATATTATTTATTTATTTATTTTATTTTTATAATTAAATGTACATAAATAAAAATTAGGGTTTAATTTAGTTTAATATAATATTTTCACAATAAACTTAAAAAACAATAGAATTAGGGTTAGTCAATTATAATTAATTCCTTCTTTTTTTTCTTTTAAATCTAAAAAACACAAAATACCAAAAACATTTAATTTTTTTTAATTTTAATTCTCATTAACTTTTAATATTTTGCAAAAGGGTCCAACGCCCGTCGCTTTAATTATTTTATTTCGCACATTTACTTTGTCGCTTATTATAATTATGTACATGTCCCTAAGCCTTGTAACAATTTTACTTCTCGCACTTTTATTTATCGCTTTATTTATTTTCCGCTAAATCGGGTCCGGTTTAATTTTGGCGATGTGGACCCGCGCCATTTGTAATAGTTGTAGATTTATTTTCCCGCAAATATTAACTGTTAAATATGCATGCAAGAATGAATGTCTTAATTAAAATCAAGCGTAGAACACAAATAAACATGACAAGACAAATAACTGAAACATGACACACAATTCGCACACACCACCCCTAGGGTACGCCTCACTGTTGCCTTTCGAAAGGTGATCGTCGAGTAGAGGATGTCTTAGTAAGTCCTCATGATCCGGGAACCTGGCATGAGGGTAGCTTCTAAGGTGTCTTCCCATTGCTCTGGTGATCACCATGTCCCTAAAACTCGAATTGACCCGAACACCTCCAACGGTGGTGCTACCTACCTCTCAATGGTGGGATGGCACTACTTTAAAGGACACCTACCCAGACGAATTCCTTAGAGTAGGTAGGTTCTCGTAGATACTTGCTCTCTTCAAAAAACAAACAAAAATCTTTTCACACCGACACTTTTCAAAAGCTTTCAAAACAATTTTTCAAACACTCTGACGCACGAGTCGAACTGAAATTTTCAAAGAGACTTTTAAAACCCACAGTTGAAAAGCAAATAAAACATTTTGAAAACACATTGAGCAAGTATCTAAGAGCCCATGGATAACCATGGATAGAAAGGGTGCTAACACCTTCCCTTTCTATAACCTACCTCCCGAACCGAGAGCAATCTCTTAAAAGGAATTTTTCTGTGCTTTTGTCCTTTCCATTTGGAGAAAATAAAAGACGGTGGCGACTCTTGCTTCCGCGACATTTCGCGAACCAGCGTTAAACAGTCAGTTCCAAATCCACCGATCACAGCAACGTATCAGCGTGCCATGGTTGCTTTGTTTCATGACATGATCCATTATGAGATTGAGGTATACGTCGATGACATGATTGCAAGATCTCAAACTGAGGAAGAACATCTTGACCATCTGCAGAAGCTGTTTGACAGGCTGAAGTTGTACAAGTTGAGGTTAAACCCGAACAAGTGCACCTTCGGGGTGAGATCTGGTAAGCTACTAGGTTTCGTCGTAAGCGACAAAGGTATTCAAGTAGATCATGCAAAGGTGAAGGCTATACAGGAGATGCCAACTCCCAGAATAGAGAAAGAAGTTAGAGGCTTCCCGGGACGACTGAACTACATTGCCCGATTCATCTCGCACCTGACTGCTACTTGTAAGCCAATCTTCAAGCTACTAAAGAAAGATCAAGTGGTACGATGGAACGATAAATGTCAGGCCGCTTTCAAAAGGATCAAAGAGTATCTCCAAGAGCCACATATTCTGATGCCACCAGTTGAAGGGAGACCTCTGATCTTATACTTGATAGTACTCGACAACTCAATGGGGTGTGTGCTGGGTTAGCATGACGAGTCTGGCCAAAAAGAGCATGTTATTTATTACCTTAGCAAAAATTTTACCGACTGCGAGACCCGATACTCGTTGCTTGAGAAAACTTGTTGCACTTTGGTATGGGCTGCTCACCGGCTGAGACAGTATATGCTGACTCACACTACCCTATTGATTTCAAAGATGGATCCAATCAAGTATATCTTCGAAAAGCCTGCCTTGTCCGAAAGAATAGCAAGATGGCAGATGATCTTGACTGAGTATGACATCCAATATACGACCCAAAAGGCAATCAAGGGAAGTGTGTTAGCAAATCATTTGGCATATCAGGCAGTGGATGATTATCAGTCTATGAACTTTGAATTCCCGGACGAGAATATCATGTTGGTAACTGATTGTGAGACACCTGGACTGGATGAAGGACCTGAGGAAGGATCCTGATGGTCTATGTACTTTGATGGAGCTTCGAACGCTTTGGGAAATGGCATTGGCGCCGTGATCATATCTCCTAAAGGCTCACATACTCCATTTACTGCCCGACTATGTTTCAACTGCACCAACAATATGGCAGAGTATGAGGCATGCATCATGGGTCTTCGAGCAGCTATTGACCTAAGGATTAAGTTTCTAAGTGTCTTTGGAGATTCCGCTCTCGTGATCAGTCAGATTAAAGGCGAGTGGGATATGAAACACCCAAATCTTATTCCTTACAAGGAGTATGTATTGACGTTGCTTCCATATTTTGAGGAAATAACCTTTGAACACTTCCCTAGAGAGGAGAATCAGTTGGCGGACGTGCTGGCTATGATGTCTTCTATGTTCAAAGTCAGTTGGGACAATGAAGCTCCTCGGATCATCATTGAAAGATTAGACGAACCTGCACATTGTTGTGATATTGAGACTGAAGAGGTAGCAGATAAACCCTAGTTTCATGAGGTGAAGAGGTATCTTGAAGCTCAGGAATACCCCGAGGGTGCATCTGTTAATGACAAGAAGTTTCTGAGGAGGTTCACGGCGAAGTTCTTCATCAGCAATGGTATCTGTTGTACCCCAAAATTTGCCCTCCCATATTCTTCAAAGTTTTGACAAGCATCATCTCAATTTGCTCAAGTCTACTCAAGGGTTGCACAGTTCAAACACCCTCCTAAGCCAGTCAAATTAGGGTTTTGGTTCCTGCAAGGAAGTTGAGGTTTTCAAGGGCTCAATCAAATCCCATATGCCTCTATACATTGTCAAGCATCTACATGCCAAGTTTCAAGGTTCACAATGCCAGTTTGCACAGTCAAAAGCCCTAGTTGCTCCACAATCAACTGCATGGGCAAAATGGTCATTTGGCAGTCAAAAGTCAAAAATTTTGGTCAACATCTTATTTTGAAGCCACAATCATCATTTGATCAAGTCTTGATCATGATTCCACAAGCATGGCTCAAAAATCATCAAGATGCAAAAGTTTCTATTTTGGGACAGCTGAAAAGTCAACTGTAACTTGACCAAGGCATAACTTTTTCATGGTTCATCATAAAAATCCCATCCAATGCTCATTTTGAAGGGGGTGACATTTCCTACGACTCATCTTCACATTCCAAGTCCAAGAAATGCTCTCACAAAAAGTTACCAATTTCAACATTATAGGTCATTTTCAAAAGTCAACAAAAAGGCATTTTAAGTCAAAGACCATAACTTGAGATTGGTAAATCAAAATGACATGGGACCAAAGGAATTGGTTAGAGGACTTCAAGACCTTTCCAAAATGTCCAAGAACATGTTCATATGATCAAAATTGAGCAAGATATGCATTGGAGAAGTTGGGAAATTTTTGTGAAATGGCAAAAGTCAACTATCCTTGAAACTTCAATTTTTGACAAAAGGGCCCACTTTCTTCCACTTGATTCAGCCTTGTCATGCCACCCACGTGTCCCATGACTAATTTCAATACCAAACATTTATTTTTTCATTTTTATTTAATTTTTGTGGATTTAATTCATTTTAATCCATAATAATCCAAATAAAATAAAAAAAATTAAAGGAATGATATCTTGTGGTTTGAAGGGCTTTCATGTGTCATATTCCACCTACCAAATTCGTGCCAAGCTCATTTATGCATAAAAATTCAAAATTTGAACAAACTTGGAAAGTCCTTTAATGGTGGTTATGAAGAATCTCAAAACATCATTGCAAGGGATCATTAGCTCATAATGTGACCTAAAATCATTGAGACATACATAAGCAAGCCTTGCATACTTAATTCACGACCTGAACACTGCACAAACGGCCAAACCACATTCAAAAAATCCAAGCAAAAAATCAAAACTGTTTTTGATATTGCAGACCAATTCAAAGCCTTAGAGCAACTCAAACACGTTGCTAGCCTTCCCAGGAACAGATTGCAATCCAAAACAAGCCTCAAAGCTCAAGAACACGTGCTACACAGACTCACAGACCCATACAAAGCTATTAGTGTGATTGAATTGCATTATGGCGCCCAGAATTGCAAAACACCATTGTTGAATTCTAGGGTTTCAGAGCTCTCAGATTGGGGCTTTACAGCATAAGTAAAATTGGAACTTCCCATGCCCATGGTTGAAACCGGCTTGACGAGACAAACACAAAACTATCCTCGCGCTCAATTTATCTTGCATAGAGACCTATTCGCTATTTTCTGCCATTCCATGTTGTGGGGGTTAAAAACCCCCGCTAATTGTTTTCTTTTTTACAGGCAAAACGAAGAAGACAATAGGTGTATACACGTGATTGGCCATTTCAAAAATAAGCGCGTTTTTATTTTTTTCCAGGGGATTGTTTGATTTACCAATATATTATTTGTGTAGTATTATTATTTCAATTAAGTCAATCAGCTCAGCTGGCTAAGGCGTTGGTGTAGTGAGCGCTGGGACCTGGGTTCGAATCCCAGGTCCCCCCAAATAATTTGTTTCCACTTTTTCTTGTATATTCCTATGCAGGCTTCCAGATAATGAACATCATACACCTCACACGCCAGCTTGCCATGTGGCCTCAAATCAACAATCCAAAGGCCAGAAGGGGATGAACACCATGTGCTCAGGTCAAAGCCAGCGTGGATAATTCAAAAAAGTCAACAGGGCTTATTCTTAATGGGCTCAGATTGCCAACAAAAACCTCCATATCTGGCCCAAACCCCCCATGGGTTTGCATTTTATTTTTGTCTTTTTATTTTTCATTTGCTTTATTTTATTTTTTATTCTTCTTTTAATTATTAGCTAAATAATTATTTTTCCATAAAATTCAAAAAAACCAAAAAAACATTTCTATTATTTATTAACTTATTTTGTAAATAAATGTAAATTAAATTAAATTAGTTTAATTAGTTAACTTTAATACTTTTTACAATAAATAAAAACAAATTTAGACTTAGGCTTTTCTTTTGACATTTTTAATTCCTTTTTTATTTTATTTCATTAAAAACATAAAAAATACAAAAACATTTTTTTTCTTTTAATAAATAAATTAATTAATAATTAGGTTTAAATTTCATTAATTGCAAAAAAGGGACAAAATTCAATTCTTTCTAAAAAGGGTCAAAACCCTAAGACGTTCCCGATTCAATCTTCTTTCGCGCTTTAATTTCTTTTGATTATATTTATGTATCTGTACAGAGTATGTAATAGTTAATTAGGATTTTGTCGCCTTATTTAAATTCTCGCACTTTATTTTCCAAAACGGGTTTTTGTTTTTTGGCGATGTATAGACCCGCGCCTTGTAATAGCTAGATTTACATTTCTGCAATTTATTTTCCGCACCCCTAACTGTTAATTATGCCTACAAGAATGTATGACAAATAAAAATCAATCCGTAGCTCACAAATAACATGTACAAAATAAACATTAACATGAAACAACACACAAAGCACATGCCACTTCTAGGGTACGCCTCACTGGTTGCCTCGAACGTGGTCATCAAGTATAGGGTGTCTTAGAGGTCGCCCTTCTGTCTAAAGATCCAGTTGCCTCGAAATGGTTGCCTCGGATAAAAAGGATCTAGGATATTAGGGTTACTTCTAAGGCGTCCTACCATTGCTTTGGTGACCACACTGTCCCTAATAATCGAATTGACCCGAATAACTCCAACGATGGTGCTACCTACCTCTCAATGGTGGGATAGCACTATCTAAAGGACTCTTACACAGCTTAGTTCCTTAGAGTAGGTAGATTCTCCTGGGTACTTGCTCTTTTCAAAACAAACAAAACAACTTTTCGCACTCACACTTTCTAAAAGTTTTCAAACAAATTTTTCATACACTCTTGAGGACAGATACAAGAGTTACTTAGAAATTTTTCAAACGAAACTTTTTCAAAACCCACACACACTTGAAAAGCAAACATTTTTGAAAACATAAGAGCAAGTACCTAAGAGCCCGTGGATAACCACGGATAGAAAGGGTGCTAATACCTTCCCTTTCTATAAATCTACCTCCCGAACCGAGAAACATTCTCAAAGAAGGAATTTTGCTGTGCTTTTATCCTTTCCATGTTGGAGAATATAAAAGACGGTGGCGACTCTTGCTTACCGCGACATTTTGCGAAACCAGCTAAAAACAGTCAGTTCTATTTCCACCGATCACAGTATCTTTTACAAGCGAAACCATGATTTGACCTTACTGCGTTGTGTGGATAAGAATGAAGCAGAAAGGATCATGGCGGAATTACATGAAGGTACTTTCGGGACTCATTCTAGTGGACACACCATGGCAAAGAAAATCCTTCGGGCATGATACTATTGGTCCATAATGGAAGCTGACTGTTATCAGCATTCCCAAACCTGTCACAAGTGCCAAGTCTATGCTGATAAGGTGCACGTACCTCCAGTTCCTCTAAATGTCTTGACGACACCTTGGCCTTTTGCAATTTGGGGCATTGATATGATCGGCGAGATCAGACCTACGACATCCAACAGGCATCGTTTCATCCTGGTAGCAATTGATTACTTTACGAAATAGGTTGAAGCAACTTCCTTTGATACCGTAACCAAGAACGTCGTGGCACGATTCATTCGGCACAATCTGATCTATCGATATGGTGTACCGGAGAGGATCATTACGGACAATGGTACCAATCTCAACAACAAGATGATCATCGAGCTCTGCGAGCAATTCAAGATACAACATCATAACTCTTCTCCCTACCGGCCGAAGATGAATGGGGCTGTCGAAGCGGCTAATAAGAACATTAAGAAGATTGTGCAGAAGATGACAGTGACCTACAAAGACTGGCACGAGATGTTACAATTTTCTCTTCATGGGTACCGTACCTCAGCGCGAACGTCAATAGGGGCAACACCTTATTCCTTGGTATATGGCATGGAGGCAGTCTTGCCCATTGAAGTTCAGATACCCTCTATCTGAATCATGAAGGATGCAGGTTTGAGCAAAGATGACTGGATTCAGACCCGGCTTGATCAGCTGAACCTAATCGACGAAAAAAGACTTACTGCTATTTGTCATGGTCAGACGTATCAAAAACGGATGATCAAGGCATTTAACAAGAAAGTCAGAAGACAAGAGTATCAAGTTGGGGACCTGGTAATCAAGCGTGTTATCCTACCTCAAGGTGATCCCATGGGCAAATGGACCCCTACTTACGAAGGGCCATTTGTGGTTAAGAACATTTTCTCAGGAGGAGCTATGATTCTAACCACCATAGATGGTGACGACCTTCCTCACCCCGTCAATGCAGACATAGTGAAAAGATACTACGCATAATCAAAGACCCGCTAGGTTGACTGGCCTAGGCAAAAATAAGGGCTTCCCGGCGAACCAAAAGGGTTCGGGCAAAAATAAGGGATGAAAATGAAAAAATCTGTACACCCGGCAAGTCGAAAACCTGAAAAGGCGGCTTGGGCAAAAAAGGGTATCCCGGTGGACTGAAAACTCGAAAGGGCGGTCCAGGCAAAAGTTAGGGATCAAAGCGTAACACTATGTCTCATTGGATCACCTTGCATCCAGACTTCGGTATCGACTATCAAGCTCGGACGACACTAATCAATCTGATATACCTTCAACCAAGCAGCAAAGTGATGAGATGCTCGAGGACATAAAGGAAATAGAAGAGTTGGAACCCAGTGGGATTATTCACATAGCTGTTTTGTTTTCTTTTCACAAATTATGTAAATTCTATTATTTGGCGGTGTTCTCTTACTAGGACGTCAGCCTCTTGTACAAAAATGCCTATTTACAGGCCAAACTTCAAAATCAATACAAATTCATTTTCAAAGAAATTTCAAACTGTTTTTCCTTTATCTATTTTGTTTTGCAAAGAACGTCCACTGTTCATTTTTGATATATGCATTTGACATTAATTGCTGCTCATGAATATTTACATGTGAAACAAAAGATGATTACTGGTAATATCAGAAACAGGGGCAATAAGAATGGCCCGAACTGTACAGTTGCTCTATTCACCAGGTACAAAGGTATATTTAGCTGAAGAATACGGTTAAGATGCCTTCACTCCCCGCAGAGTAAGACAGTAATGATAGCTCCCCTCAGCTAAGACTTACTACTATGAACGAATCAGTAATACTCTCCCCAAGCAAAGTTGATCTACCATCAGCACTAAAAAGGGCTTGATATCCCCGGCAGTCTTAATATTCCCCAATGGAGCATAAGAATGCTCCCCGGAAGGGTACAAGATATCCCCAGTGGAGTTAAAATTCTCCCAGCGCGGTCTGAAAAAGCTTCCCCAACGGAGTTGAAGCATCACCCCCAGTAGACTCTGGAAGTTTATCCCCAGCGAAGTACAAAATAAACCTCCCCAGCCGAGTACAAAGAATCATTCCCAGCAGAATTCAGAAGATTATCCTCACAAAAGTCTAAACAGGTTTATCCCCAGCAAGTTGCAACTGAAAGATCGTCCCCAGCGGAGTTATTGCCTTTCACAAACAGGGATTCAATCCTCAAGAGATTCGGTATCACCAACAACGGTAATCTATCCTCAGTAGAGTTTATCAGTGGAATCCTCAGCAGAGCATCTCTTCCCCACAGAGTAATCTCCTCATAAGTTTATTCCCCAATGGAGTCATCCTCTTCTGCCGGTTTATTCTCTTCGTTCGTCATCCCTAGCAGAAATGAAAAATCCAGCTCTATTCTCCAGCAGCTATCCGGGATTTATTTTCCCCAGCTAAAACATTACATTTCCTTATATCATGATGCATGCATATACACATCATACCACACAATCTCATTTATGTTGAGAACATCATTGCTTGATCCATATCATGCATTGCATATAATTGACCTTTACCTTCCAGGAAAGATGCAGTTAAATACTCAGCTATATCAAAAGACCTTCTCTGGTTCAGTCAGATCGCCGATAAGATCTCCCTGATTCGTATTCTAGTTAAAGTTATTCCAAGACCTTGTATGGTCCAGTTAAATCGATTCCTAAATATTTTTCTGATGCCGATCCAGTCAAAGTTAATCCAAGACCTCCTCTGGTTCAGTCAGATCGCCGATAAGATCTCCCTGGTTCGTATTCCAGTTGAAGTTATTCCAAGACCTTGTCTGGTCCAGTTAAATTGATTCCTAAAGATTTTTCTGATGCCGATCCAGTCAAAGTTAATCCAAGACCTCCTCTGGTTCAGTTAGATCGCCGCGAAGATCTCCCTGATTCGTATTCCAGTTGAAGTTACTCCAAGACCTTGTCTGGTCCAGTTAAATCGATTCCTAAAGATTTTTCTAATGCCGATCCAGTCAAAGTTAATCCAAGACCTCCTCTGGTTCAGTCAGATCGCTGATAAGATCTCCCTGATTCGTATTCCAGTTGAAGTTATTCCAAGACCTTGTCTGGTCCAGTTAAATCGATTCCTAAAGATTTTTCTAATGTCGATCCAGTCAAAGTTAATCCAAGACCTCCTCTGGTTCAGTCAGATCGCCGATAAGATCTCTCTGATTCATATTCCAGTTGAAGTTATTCCAAGACCTTGTCTGGTCCAGTTAAATTGATTCTTAAAGATTTTTCTGATGTCGATCCAGTCATAGTTAATCCAAGACCTTGTCTGGTCCAGTTAAATCGATTCCTAAAGATTTTTCTGATGCCGATCCAGTCAAAGTTAATCCAAGACCTCCTCTGGTTCAGTTAGATCAACGATAAGATCTCCCTGATTCGTTTCCCAGTCGAAGTTCAGACCACCGATCAACAAACTCTAAATGGCATCTGTAAGCCCATTCCCGACATCACAATGCTGATATCACTTCATGCGAGTGCAAATTTCTGGGCACTCTAGTGTTCAATCATCTTCCACCTTCGGATCACGAAAGGCCCGAAATCCAATCTATATCCTCAGGTTTAAGAAAATTCAACAGGGGCAGCTGTTGTACCCCAAAATTTTCCCTCTCATATTTCTCAAGACATTGCAAGAAAAATCCTCAAGTGGCTCAAGATTGCTCAAGAGTTGGACAGTCAAGTCATCTCCTAAGGCAGTCAATCTCAAATTAGGGTTTTGTGTTTCATCAAGGTTCTTACACCCAAATAAACTCAAGTGCTCCCCAATGTCCTAATATGTTCTCAAGTTCATCCATGTCAAATTTCAAGCCTTGGAGAGGAAGTTTGGTGAGTCAATTGCTCAAAGGGTCCAAAAATCGATTGTGCTAGGGCAAAAGTCAACTATGACCTATAAATAGTCAAACTTCAAGATTTTTTGTCAACATTATCATTTTGAAGTATATTTCATCATTTGATCAAGGGTTGATCATGATTCATCAAGGATTGCTCAAAATTCATCAAGACTCAAAAGTTGCTAAATTAGGATTTTGCAGGAAAAGTCAACTCAACTTTGACCAAGCATAACTTTCTCATACTTTATGAGAAATGACCCATCAAAAGCTAATTTTGAAGAGTATGCAATTTCCTACAATCCATCTTCATACTCCAAGATCAAGAAACGCACTCACAAGAAGTTACAAATTTGGACATTATAGGTCATTTTTGAAAGTCAACAAAAACACCTTTTTTGCCAAAGCTTATAACTTGATCATGGAATATCAAAATGCGATGAGACTAAAAGGGTTAGTTAGAGGACATCTCAAGCTTTCTAAAAAGTCCAAGAACACTTCCAAAAGTTCAAAATTGAAGAAGTTATGCATTGTTGAAGTTGGTCATTTTTGCAAAATTGCCAAAAGTCAACTATCCCCAAAACTTCAAATTTTGTCAAATGGGCCCATTCTTTTTCACTTGATTTGATCTTGTCACACTACACACGTGTCCTAGATTCAGCCTTGTGTCCATTTATTAATTTTTCTATTTTATTTGATTTTTTATTGAATTAATTCATTTTAAATCAATTTAAATCAAATAAAATCCAAATATTGATCACTTAGAATCTTTTTGGTTGTTATAGGTCTTAATTAATATCATGATCAACATCAAATTCGTATCTTACCATATCATGAACAAAAAGATGGATTTTGGACAAATTTAGAAAGTTATCAATGGTGAATCAAATCATATTTCCAAGCATTGATGCACAAAGATTCAGTCCAAAATTGTTGACCTAATACACTCCTTATTACATATACAATGCAAAGGCACGAGTTTGAGAGGCTAGAGGCTGCAGAATCACAAAAAGCAAACTTGAGAAAACTTGGAAAAAGTGTGGATCTGAAATCGTGCTTAGAGGCGGTTTCAACATAAAATCTCAACACCACTCCATTGCTGGGCAATCACTGAGTGAGAAGCAATCAAAAGCAAGCTCTCTCACTCTCTCAATCGCGCTGTAAGTCTCTCAAAACACCGCCCTGTATTTGAAATCGCAACTTCATGTTCTTGCATTTTTTGACAAAATATTTGCATATTCATGACCCTTGTTCAATTTGCAAGCTTTTTGCATTAGCCAATTGTATTTATATGGTCTATAACCCCCTAGCCGAATCTAGGGTTCTTGGTTCTTGTTTTTGGGCATTTTACTTGTAGGCAAAATTGATGCCATTGATGGACATATGCATGATCAATGGAGGAAGACGTACATGTCCATGGTCTTGGATTGTGTTTTCATGGCCTAGAACCAATTTTAGGAACGAGCTACGGATTTAGCTGCGGATATAAATCCGCAGGTAAATAACCAGGTCCAACAAAGAAGACGATGACGCGTCTCCCTCCCATTCGCTGATTCAAACTTCGCGATTTATTTTTTTATATTTTCTGGCATTTATTTGATTTCCAATATTATTATTATTACCCAATATAATGACAACTGAAGCATAGTGGTGGAGTGGCAAGGGTGTCAGTGGAAAATCCAACAGGACTTGGGTTCGAATCCCAGGTCCCCCATGTATTTGCTATGTTTTTTCTACAGATTATCCAATGCCTTTCCAAGTGCGCAGTACATGATACTCCCTCATTCCAATGCTTCCCAGATGGCCCCAGGCCAGATCTGGTGGTCCAGAATGAAAGCCTACCATGGGCCAAAGTCAATGTGCACACATGGAATCAAAAAAGTCATCCAGGCCAAGGGACTATTGGGCCTTGAGCTTGCTATCCAAACCTCCCAAAATCAGGCCCATATACTCCTAAACTCTCTCTTTTCTTTTATTATTTTCTTTTATTTATTTATTATTATTATTTTTATTATTTAATTAACCAACCACAACTTTTTCTTCATTAAAATTAAAAAAAAACATTTTCTTAATTAAATTAATTTCCCAGTATTTTTTATTTTTGTTAATAAATATTAACTTAATTAATTTAGCTTAATTAGAAAATAACTTTAATATCTTTTGCAATAATTAAAATTAATTTAGATAATTAGGTTTTACTAACTTTGATCAAATTTATTTTATTTCTTTAAATATTCAAAAACCCCAAAATATTTTTATTAATTAATTAGTTTATTAATTTAATAATTAACTTAATTTAGTTTTCTTTTAAATTCAAAATAACAAAAAAATCTTTTCTTTAAATAACAAAGGGCCAAAACCCTAGAATGCGCCCGATTTAATTTCTCGCACGCGATCCAGTTTTATCATATTATTGTATCTGTTTCCCGGAATGTAATAGTTTAATAGGACCTTTAACATTTTTTATCGCTTTATTTACTTTCCGCATTTTAATTTCAAGGGTTGTTTTTGGCGATGTAAATACGAGACGCCTTGTAATAGTTAGTTTTAATTTCCGCAATTTAATTTCCGCAACTTATAAACTGTTAGATGTTTTGTAATAGGGAATGCATGACAAGATCAAATATTTAAACCTAAAATCAACATAGATCACCCTTAACATGTGCAAAGATGAAAATAACTGAAAACGATACACTCGCACATGCGCACTCTTAGGGTACACCTCGCTTGGTTGCCTTCGAACGTGGTCATTGAGTATAGGAAGTTTTAGAGGTCGCCCTCTTATCCAAAGATCATAGTTGCCTCGGAAAAATGATCTAAGACATTAGGGTTACCGCTAAGGCATTCTAACATTGCTTTAGTGACCACACGTCCCTTAATCGAATTGACCCTTAAAACTCCAACGACGATGCTACCTACTCATCAATAGTGGGATAGAATTGTCTAAAGGACATTAGCACAGATTGATTCCTTTTTCGAGTAGGTAGATGGTTCTTAAGTACTTGCTCTTTCCAAAACAAAAAAAAAACTTTTCGCACTTACACCTTTCGAAACAAAAACTCTTCATCAAACCCACAAAAATAAAGGAAAGCAATTTTTGAAAACACTTTGAGCAAGTACTTAAGAGCCCGTGGATAACCACGGATAGAAAGGGTGCTAACACCTTCCCTTTCTATAATCTACCCCCCGGACCCGAGAAACATCTCGAAAAAGGAATTTTTCTGTGCTTTTTTCCTTTCCTTGTTGGATAAAATAAAAGACAGTGGAGACTCTTGCTTACCGCGACATTTTGCGAAAACAAACGCAAAACGCGAACCAGCATTCCAAAACAGTCAGTTCTCTCCCATCGTATCACACACAAGACCAAGAAAACAAACCTCTTTCAGCCAGAATTCACACTTGGACAACTTCGCATACAACTTCTTCTCTTTCAAAACTTGCAATACTACTCTTAAATGTTCAACATGCTCTTCTTCTGACTTAGCGTAAATCAAAATATCATCGATGAACACAACTACAAACTGATCCAAATAAGTATGAAAGATATGATTCATATATTCCATGAATACTCCCGGTGCATTAGTAATACCGAATACTCGTAATGTCCATAACGTGTTCTGAAAGTCGTCTTCTGAATATCTTCATCCTTCACTTTAATCTGATGGTAACCCAACCTCAAATCAATCTTACTAAACACACAGGCATCCACCAATTGGTCCATCAAGTCATCTATTCTTGGAAGCGGATACTTGTTCTTAATCGTCACCTTGTTCAACTATCTATAATCAACACAAAGCCTCATACTTCCATCTTTCTTCTTCACTAATAACACTGGAGCTCCCCACGGTGATACACTTGGTCTTACAAACCTCTTCTCAAGTAACTCTTCCAACTGCTTCTTCAACTCCGACAACTCAGACGCAGACATCCTGTATGGTGCCATAGACACAGGTCTGGTACCAGGTACAAGATCAATTGCAAATTCAACTTCCCTCTCTGGCGGTACATCAGGAATCACGTCAGGGAAAACTTTAGGAAATTCACACACCACATGCAATTCCTCAATTATAGCTTGAGTCTCTACAGATAGCGACACCATTAATGAAAACATTTGTGCTTCCTCTTGCATCAACTTTCTCAACTGTCTAGCAGACAACAGACCATCTTCCTCTTCCTCAGGAGTAGAAAACTTCACTGACTTGTCATAACAGTTAATATGAACACAGTTATGCTCTAACCAGTTCATACCAAGAATCACATCCAAACCTCTTAACGGAAAACAAACCAAATCAACAACAAAGTCTCTGTCGAAGATCGACAAGGGACACTTAGCACATACAAAAGAAGTAGTCACCGACCCCTTGGCTAAAGTATCGACGACCATTTCTCCATCCAGAGAAGACAACACAAGACCCAATCTTTCAACACAATCAGCAGCAGTAAAACAATGTGTAGCACCATTATCAATAATAGTGATTAAAGGAGTACTATTAATGAAACATGTACCTCTAATAAGTCCGTCCTCAACAGCTGTCTGATCCTCAACCAAAGCAAAACTTTACCACTAGACTGAGCTCTCTTCAATTTCGGACACTGGCTACCAATGTGCCCTTCTTCTTTACAGTTGAAACAAACCACACTCTTGTGCTCACACTCAGATACAACATGTCCGTTCTTACCACAACGGAAACACCTCTTCAATTCAGTATTGCACACATTACTCTTGTGTCCAGGTTTCCCACACTTAAAACAAATCACACCAGCAGGAGCATCTCCCCCACTAGTCCTCTGACCATGAGCAACTCTCTGTTTACCCTTACCAGCTAGGGCATCATAGGGTTTACCACGATTCTGCGGGTGCTTACCCCTCTTCTCACTAATAATCTTGTAATGAGCATTATTATCTTCCTTATAAATTCTACAACTATCAACCAAATCAGCAAAGACACGAATCTTCTGGTATCCAACTGCCTTCTTAATCTCCGGGTGCAACCCATTCTCAAATTTAATACACTTCGAAAACTCAGCATTTTCCTCAGCGTAATGCGGATAAAACTTAGCCAACTCAGCAAACTTGGCAGCATACTCAACAACAGACAGATTTCCTTGCTTCGACTCAAGGAACTCAATTTCCTTCTTACCACGGACATCTTCAGGAAAATACTTTCTCAAAAACTCCCTACGGAACACAACCCAAGTGACATTCTCACATGCAGCTTCCAATTTCTGACAAGTCTCTAGCCACCAGTCATCAGCCTCGACTGCTAGCATATGAGTCCCATAACGAACCTTCTGCGCTGGAGTGCAGTCCATCACGCGAAAGATTCTCTCTGTGATACGGTGGATGAACTGACTATTTTTGGAATGCTGGTTTGCGTTTTGCATTTTTTTTCTGCAAAATGTCGCGGTAAGCAAGAGTCGCCACCGTCTTTTATTTTATCCAACAAGGAGAGGAAAAAAGCACATAAAAATTCCTTTTTTGAGATATTTCTGAGTACGGGGGGTAGATTATAGAAAGGGAAGGTATTAGCACCCTTTCTATCTGTAATTATCTACGAGCTCTTAGGTACTTGCTCATCATTTTCAAAATTGTTTTCTTTGTGTTTGTGCGCTTTGAAAAGTTTTTGTTTTAACTTTGATTTAACTCTTGCTTCTGTCTTCAAGAGTGTAATGATGTGTTTTTGAAAACTTTGTTTGTAAAGGAGTGTAAGTGTGAAAAAGTTTTGTTTTGGATGAGCAAGTATCTAAGAACTAATCTACCTACTCGAAAAAGGAATCGTTCTATGTTTGTTTCCTTTAGACAATGCTAGCCTACTATTAGTGAGTAGGTAGCACCATCGTTGGAGTTTGAGGGTCAATTCGAAAGAGGGACATACGGTCACTAAAGCAACGTTAGGACGTCTTAGTGGTAACCCTAATGTCTTAGATCATTTATTTGAGGCAACGATATTTGAGACAACCTTTCCGAGGCAACTTATGATCTTTTAGACAAGAGGGCGACCTCTAAAACAACCCATACTCAATGACCGTTTACAAAGGCAACTAAGTGGGGTGTACCCTAGGTAATAAATAGAATGCTCTTATCGGGTTTCGCAGTCGGTAAACTTTTTGCTAAGGTAATAAATAGCATGCTCTTTTCGGCCAGACTCGTCATGCTGCCCCAACACGCACCCCATTGAATTATCGAGTACTGTCAAGTATAAGATCAAAGGTCTCCCTTCAACTGGAGGCATCATAATAGGTGGTTCTTGGAGATATTCCTTGATCCTTTAGAAAGCAGCCTAACATTCATCGTTCCATCTTACCACTTGATCTTTCTTCAGTAGTTTGAAGATTGGCTCACAAGTAGCAGTCAGGTGTGAGATGAATCGGCCAATATAGTTCAAACGCCCTAAAAAGCCTCTGACTTCTTTTTCTGTTCGGGGAGCTGGCATTTCCTGTATAGCCTTCACCTTTGTAGGATCCACTTGAATACCTTTATCACTAACGACGAAACCCAACAGTTTACCAGATCTCACCCCGAAGGTGCACTTGTTCGGGTTTAACCTCAGCTTGTACAACTTCAACCCGTCAAATAGTTTCTGAAGATGGTCGAGATGTTTCTCTTCAGTTTGGGACCTTGTAATCATGTCGTCAACATATACCTCAATATCATGATGAATTATGTCGTGGAACAAAGCGACCATGGCGCGCTGATACGTTTCCCTAGCATTCTTCAATCCGAAAGGCATGGCTTTGTAGCAAAAGGTACCCCATTGAGTAACAAAGGTTGTCTTCTCCATATCTTCGGGAGACATTTTAATCTGATTATAACCGGATAAACCATCCATAAAGGAGAAGACCTTATGTTGTGCAGTGTTGTCAACCAGAACGTCGATATAAGGCAGAGGGAAATCATCCTTGGGGCTTGCCCTGTTCAGATCCCTATAGTCAACACACATTCGAACTTTACCATCCTTTTTCGGCACCAGAACCACGTTGGCCACCCACTGTGGGTAAGAAGTAACTGCTAGAAAACCGGCATCGAACTGTTTCATAACCTCAGCCTTGATTTTCTCAGACATCTCTGGGCGCATTCGGCGAACTTTCTATTTCACTGGAGGACAGTCTTCCTTGGTAGGCAGGCGGTGAACCACAATATTGGTATCCAACCCAGGCATATCTTCATAAGACCAGGCAAAGATCTCAACATGGTCATGCAGCATCTGAATCAACTGTTGCTTAACACTAGGTTCCAGATTTGCACCGACCTTGACCTCTTTCTTGTCTACCTCTGTACCCAGATTCACTATTTCCACTGGCTCTTCATGCGGCTGTATGACCCTTTCTTCCTGAAGTAACAGTCTAGCGAGTTCACCAGGCACTTCACAATCACCCTCACTTTCGTCCTCGGCTTGGTTGATCGGACTTTCAGAGTCATAACTGGCAGTAGCAGAGTTGTTATCAGTGGGATCCAGAGTGGATATAGACCTGTATATGTGAGTGTGTAAAATAGTTGTTTTGCAAGATAGAAAAGAAAAAGAAGGAGCGCAAAATTTGTAATGCAAGAAAACATCCAATGCTTTTATTAATGATATATGGATATGACAAATATAAAGCCCTCACAAACAAAGCCACGGTGCCTCGGGTAAGATACCGGGCTGTAAAGTTTAAAAATTATCTATTACAAACTTAAAAACAAAAGTCATCATTACTGGGTAATAAAAGAAATGGGCATAGAATCCTTTGCCGTATAATTGCTTAATCCACCGTCGGTAGTCGGGTAAATCCAACTGTCAAACTCATATTCTTCATCATCATCCTCAATTGCATTTACTCCCGAATTAGAGATGAACATGGGTGGTCTTCCAGTCCGCGCACGCCGAACAACCCTTTGAGCTTCTGCAGTGAAACCCAAACCAAACTTGTTAGTCTTATGTGCAAAGTCAGGGAGTTGGCCCCAATTTGCACACCCACCTTTCTCAACAACAGCCCGGGCATCCTTGAGGGAAGCCATCTTCATTGGAGGATCTTCAGCAACAGTCTTAGTTGATGCTAGCGTCTGGGGGACTTCTTCAAAGTGTTAACACGGGGTTTCAATGAACTCCACGTCCATCTCCATATACCGGAAAGAGTTGAGGTGGCTCACCATGTACTCCTCTTCTCCTCGTATTGTAAAAATTTTCCCCTTTACTGGGTATTTCAGCATTTGGTGGAGCGTAGAAGTTACTGCCCCAGCTTTGTGGATCCACGGGCGACCCAACAAACAAGAATAAGATGGTCGAATATCCATCACATAGAATGTAGACGCGAAAATCTGAGAACCAACCTTAACTGGAATATCCACCTCTCCATGTACCATCCTCTTGGACCCGTCAAAGGCCCTAACCACAATATTACTCGGCTTCAGCACCAACCCTTCACAGTCTAACCGGTCTAACGCCTTCTTGGGTAAAACATTCAACGAGGACCCAATATCCACCAATACGTGAACCAGAGTAGTGCCCATGCACTCGATTGAAACATGCAGAGCGTCATTGTGATTCTTTCCCTTGGCAGTCAAGTCTGCGTCGGAGAAACCTAACCCGTTGTCAGCTGTCAAACTAGCCACACAATCTTTGAACTGTTCAACAGAGGTCTCCTGCGACACATGTGCAGTTTTCAGGAAAGCAATCAGAGCCTTAGCATAGGCCTCTGAACACAACAATAAAGACAACATAAAGATATTTGACGGGGTTTGCCCCAGCTGTTCGACTATGTTGTAGTCGCTCTTTTTGATGATCTTTAAAATTTCCTCTATCTCCTGTCTAGAGGATTCAACGGTAATCTTCTTCAGTGCCTCCGTCTAGGCAGGCTCACCGGTGATCCCTTTGCCCTGAGTGTCAGATGACTCGACGACAGGGGTAAGGATTGGAACATGAACAGGTACAGTAGCAGGTGTACTGGTAGGTGTAATAACAACAGGTTTCTGAATAATTGGTGGAGAAATCTCAGGGGAGAAAAGTCTTCCGCTTCGGGTGACTTTACTAGATCCAACAATATTACTGATGTCAGTATCAGCCTCTTCACCCTTCAAATCTTGTTTAATCCCGTGATAATACACGTCAGCCCCATAGTGCCACGAGACAGCCTTATCTGACGTGTAAGGGATAGGTCCAGGAATGGTAATGATCAAAGGAGCAATTCTCAGAACAGATGTAATTCTAACAGGCTTTCTCGAGGAAGCCTTGGAAGAATTGGCAGAAATGGTGATTATAAAAACATCTTCAAAAGGAATCAATGGAACCAAAGTCTTCTCAAACAAAATTTCTTTTTTATCCATCAGGCGTTGGACACCTGACTTCAAAAGATGGCAACCAATAGGTAGGAAAGAACACAGATGGCAACCTTCGCCATAGCCCGAAAATAAACTGGCTAACAAAAGGTTCTTCTTCACAGTCATCAATAGAGTGGCAATGTCTTTTACGGAAGTCACAAATGAGTCATCATCTACAGCATTCACTCCATGCTTGGGCATAGGAGCAGTCATAACATTAGGCTTTTCCAGCGCTTCGAACTCAATCTCCTTAGCATTAATCAGATCTTGCACTTTACTCTTCAAAGCCCAGCAATTATTGGTATCATGCCCTGGGCTATCAGAGTGATAAGCACAGCGGGCATTTGGATTATACAACGGTGATATGGTGTTGGGATTCTTTGGGGCCTCCCTCGGAATCACCAAGTTGGTCTTTAGAAACTACGACAGAATTTGAGATAAAGTCATGTTGAGCCGAGTAAACTGTCTTTGTGGCCTGTCTGCTCTTGGTTGATTGTTGCGTTGAGGGGCAACAATAGGTCTTGATATAACCACCGCATTAACCGCTTGGTGGCGCTCAGATTGACTTTGGTTCCTAGAGTTGTAAACTGCATTAGACTCCTTCTTAAAGGGCTTCTTCTTGGTACTTGACGAAGTACCTTTCTGTATTTTGCTGCTCTTAATACCGGCTTCAACTCTCTCCCCAGTCATTATTAATTCGGTGAACCCAGACGATGAGCTACCAATCAGATGATTAAAATACGGACCAGACAAAGTCCCCATAAACATATCCACTAACTCCCTACCAGCCAGAGGTGGTTGCACTCTTCCCGCAAGATCCCTCCATTTCTGAGCGTAGTCCTTAAAACCTTCGCTCGCACCCATAGACATACCCTGAAGTTGAGTACACGTGGGAGCGAGGTCGGCATTGTACTGGTACTGCTTGTAGAAAGTAGAGGTAAGGTCCTCCCAGTTACGGATGTTAGCTCCTTCCAGTTGGTAGAACCATTCAAGTTAAGTCCCTGAAAGACTATCTTGAAAGAAATGGATCCAAAGGTTCTTGTCAGCAGTATATGGTTAAATCTTTCTAACATACGAGCGGAGGTGTAACTTTGGGCAGGAGACCCCGTCGTATTTAGCAAAGACTGGTGCTTTAAATTTGTGGGGAATCACCACCCCAGATGCCAAACCCAAATCTCCGAAGTCCAGACCAGGAACTTTCTGAACCTCCATTGCGATCAACCGGTCTTCAAGTTGCTTATACCTGTCCTCAGCCGGAGGATACTGGTCTTCATCAAAGTCAGTCTCATTGTCAGAAACCACAGGGCTAGGAGCCCTCCTTTATTCTTGGTTCTCTCCCCCTCCAGATGAGTGGGACAAATCAACTTCTTCCCGTAGCCTGTTCCCAAACCTGTGACCCATGTTCAGGAGGACTGTCTTCTTCTTCTTCTTCTTCTTCTTCTTCTTCTTCTTATCCTTCAAGATAAGAGTCTTCAGATCTTGTTGACCCTTGGCCAAGTTCATGAACATTTCCTAGAACTGAGCATTTTGAGCTTGTAGGGCCTTGATGGCTTGATCCATAGATGTTTCAGCAGACATGATTACTGAAATAAACAACGAAGAAGATGAGAAACCTGTAAGGGTACCTGTAATGAGGTGCATGGGAATGGAATGCGTATGATATGATTTCAAAGACTTTAGGGATTCAAATTCGTAAACCAAAATGAAACACATTTTATTAGATAAAAAAAACTTGAAACAATGTTTGACAAATGCCTTTAAGGCGTTACAAATAGAAAAAATGAAAAGTAAATCAAAACTAGAAATAGCAAAAGACATCAGTGCTCCCATGGCCGTTTTCCGTTGGTGCTGACATAATCGTTGAGGACCTTCTCATTCTCCAGTTGCCTTGTAAGCTTCAGGATCTTCCATTCTTGTTCATGATACTTCTCTCTGTAAGTATCCCATTCTTCTCTCAACTGTATCCAAGACCTCTTTAATGCCCCAATGTCAGTAGGCATGTATGGATGGAGGACGGTAGGAGGGACCCCTTCTTCGTCAGTACTCTCAACAATTACCGGCAAGACAGCTTCGTACAGCATCCCCAGTTTTTGAGCACGGGCTCGAACCCACCGGAGATACGGTTCCATTGGAAGAGAGGTCTTCATTCCTAACTCATGTGGATCAGACCTGTGCACCCTGTTCCAAGATCGTATGAACATGTGGCGATGTTCCTCAACATCCCCTTGGAAGTCAAAGACAATGCTTGGAATCAACAACTCATGAGGTCCGTCCTTTCGAGCTCGCCCAAACTGTCGTAAGGCCAGACAAGGATTATAGGTTATTCCTCCCCTAATTCCAAGCAAAGGAACATTGGGGTATTCTTCACACCGGTCAATAACAGCTACTTCTTCCATGTCTTTAGTACTCAAAATGATGTTCGTATGAGTAAGGGACATAATTCTATTGGCCCAACCCGTACCTTCCTTGTTCTTCAAAACAAATTTGGGGAGGTGAGAAATAAACCACCTCGCCAGCAATGGTGCACAACACATAAGGGTTCCCCGTTTCCGAGCAGTACGGGCATAAAGAGCATGCAGAATGTCACCTAAGAGAGTGGGCACCGGATTACGGGACATGAAGATCTTTATTGCGTTCACGTCGACAAAAGAATCTCAATTAGGGAACAAAACCAGGCCATAGATGAGAAGTGCCAGGATATCTTCAAATTCTTGAAAGTCCAAACTGTCCCAAAACTGTTGAGCCTGATCAAACAAGAACTTAGCCAGGAAGCCTTTTACCCCACTCCGAGTCTCCCAGTTAGACATTACATCAACCTTTGTCAGATGTAGGGTTGTAGCAACATCCTCTGGCCTAAGAGCTATCTCCTAACCTGTAAATGGCGTCTGCTCTAGAATAGAAATGCTGAGTAGATCAGAGAACTCCTCCAAAGTAGGGACCAACTGATAGTCTGAAAAGGTGAAGCAGTGGTACAATGGGTCAAAGAACTGGAACAAGACACTAATCATTTGTTCATCCATATTAGAAGTGACTAAACTGAGGAGGTGACCATGTCTTCTGTCAAAAGAGGAAGTGTCAGGAACCTTGGAAACCAAATCTCTAAGCTGAGTAGGAATCTGTACAAAGCTGATCTGAATAGTGTTTTTACGCATAGATGCCATGATCTGCAAAACAGAACAAAGATGAATCCCCTCGGTCTTTGAAATGGGTTAGTCTAATGAAATATGCATGCAATGTCATGATGCATGATGTCGTGATAGAAACACACCACAAGTATTCACAGATAGCAAACATGGTAAGGGCACACAAGTCACACAATAGCCCTTAGATTTCAGGATGGCATGGAGTCTAGGTATTACCCTCTTTCAGTTTAGTTGGTTCAACCTGTCCTAGTAATATTAACCGGGTTCTAGAGGATCTCAATATCACTGACCATCCTGAATCGGTCATAATTCCAGTTTAGCAACCTTTTCTTGCAGCCGGAATCATCGTGAGAGTATGGTCTCAATGAGTGTAGCATACTGCTACTTTTCTATGACCAAGTTGGTCAATTATAGGTTCTAAGGTCAGTTGATGCTTAATGACCCCTTAGCAGCCCTATACTCTCCTTGTTCCTCCATAAGGGATATCGGTACCAACTAAAGTGTCACACCAACGTAGCTACTACTTCAACAGTATCGGTCCATGTCATACAGTTCCCTCACAGTCTATTGCTACTTACCTAAAAGGTATCCCCAGATCCGGGTTAGGATCTATAGTAACTCCGATACAAAGCCCACAAAGATAAAGCAATCAAATCAAACAATAGAAAACAATATGATGAACTATTCCTAAGGTACACCCCACTTATTAGCTCCCCAGCAGAGTCACCAGTTATGTGATACGGTGGATGAACTGACTGTTTTTAGAATGCTGGTTTGCATTTTGCGTTTGTTTTTTGCAAAATGTCGCGGTAAGCAAGAGTCGCCAGCGTCTTTTATTTTATCCAATAAGGAAAGGAAAAAAGCACAGAAAAATTCCTTTTTTGAGATATTTCTGAGTACGGGGGTAGATTATAGAAAGGGAAGGTATTAGCACACTTTCTATCCGTAGTTATCTATGGGCTCTTAGGTACTTGCTCGTCATTTTCAAAATTGTTTTCTTTGTGTTTATACGCTTTGAAAAGTTTTTGTTTTAACTTTGATTTAACTCTTGCTTCTGTCTTCAAGAGTGTAATGAAGTGTTTTTGAAAACTTTGTTTGTAAAGGAGTGTAAGTGTGAAAAAGTTTTGTTTTGGATGAGCAAGTATCTAAGAACTAATCTACCTACTCGAAAAAGGAATCGTTCTATGTTTGTTTCCTTTAGACAATGCTAGCCTACTATTAGTGAGTAGGTAGTACCGTCGTTAGAGTTTGAGGGTCAATTCGAAAGAGGGACATACGGTCACTAAATCAACGTTAGGACGTCTTAGTGGTAACCCTAATGTCTTAGATAATTTATTTGAGGCAACAATATCCGAGGCAACCTTTCCGAGACAACTTATGATCTTTTAGACAAGAGGGCGACCTCTAAAACAACCTATACTCAATGACCGTTTACGAAGGCAACCAAGTGGGGTGTACCCTAGGAGTGCGCATGTGCGAGTGTGTTGATTTCAGATTATTTATCTTTGCACATGTTTAGGGTGATCTATCTGTTTTACGATTAAACATTCATTCTTGTCATGCAAGACCTATTATCAAACATCTAACAGTTGAATATTTTCAGAATTTAAAGGTGCGGAAATTAAACTACGCTATTACAAGGCGTCAGGTATTTACATCGCCAAAACAACCCTTTGAAAATAAAAGCGGTAAAAGTAAATGTCCTAATTTAATTATTACAAGCCGGGAGCAGATACAATAATTGGATAAAATAATAATAAAGCGCGCGATGCGAAATTAAATCGAATGCGAAATTAGGATTTTGACCCTCCTAATTAAAAAAAATGTTTTTGTTGTTTTTAATATTTTTTAAGAAAAGAAATTAAGTCCTAAAATTAAATGCTAAATCAATAGGTAATTAAATTAATTAATGAAAAATAATTACATGACATATTTTTGGATTTTTGTTATTTTAGGAAAGAAATAAAATAATTAAGTTAATAGAACAAACCTATTTATTCTAATTGATTTTAATTATTTACAAAAGGAAATTAAAATTGTCTAATTAATCAAACCTAATTAAATTAATTAATATTTATTGATTAAAAATAAAATTCTGATTTTAATTGGATAAAAAAATGTTTTTGGTGATTTTTTGATAAAAAGAAAATTGTTTTTGGTTAAGTAATTAAATAAATAAATAATTAAATGAAATAAACTAAATATAAAAAAAAAAAGAGATGGGCCTGAAATTCGGGGTGTAGAAAGCAGATTTCCTGGGCCCATTGAGATGGCCTGTTTTGACTTTTTGGATCCAGTATGCAGGCGTTTGATTGGGCCTTTGGTGCATCCTCAGTGGTAGCCACCAGATCTGGCCATCTGGCGTGTTGATGAGGAAGGTCCATGGTGGGTGCCTGGCTTATGCATACATTGGATTACATGAAATAACAAGGAAAAATAACAAATGCTGGAGGCAGGGATCGAACCCCTGACCTCCAGCCTCTAATGCCTTGAAAACCTGCGTGGCCACCACTGGGGCATTTGGTTCTTATTGTTAACATATTACAAAATAATAATAATATAAAAAAATAAATGCTAGTGGACAATTCAGAAAAAAATGCGCGCCAATGTTTGAACGGGCCAGTAGGGGAGTGACACGCCTGCTTCTTCTTCCCTGCACCGTGGCTAAAAATTCAAGGACCTATACCCACGGGCAGTGTCCGTCGCTACAAGTCGTGCTCGTTCCAAAATTTTCTACAGGGCATATAAATGGAATCTAACACCATGGTTAGACTCGTCTCGTTCTCCTGATCACAACCATACCCATCATGAAGGCTAATTGTCCCTGAAACTAAAAGCCCTAAAACCAAGCTTGAAAACCTAACAATGGTGAGTTACAGCACAAGCCATATAAATGAAATTGGCTAATGTCAAAAGCTTGCAAACATCATGGTGATCATGATTATGCCATTATTTTACACTATGGATGCAAGAATAAAGCTTTTCGAATTCAAGAAAAGGGTGATACCGTTACGAACTTACAGCACGTGGGAAGGATTGAAAACGCTTGGTTTTGATTGCTTTAGGTTCCTGAGATTGCCAGGAAGCGATTGGGAGAGATACCAAGCCTTGAGGATGCCTCGAAGCACCAATTCAATCTCACACTTTTTGCTTCTTTTTTCAAATTATGTTCTTGCTTTGCGCCTGATTTCTAACCCCTCTTTTGATCTGCCTCGCCTCCTTATGTATTAGTGAAGGGATTAGGTTTGAATATTGCATCCAAATCCCTCTCCATCAATGCTTTGGATATTGATTTGATTTGCTTTGAAGATCTTTCCAAACATGGCTTATTTTGAATCTTTTTGTGTACTCTAAGGCTTGGCACGAATTTGAATGACGCTAGCTGTAATTGGAACCTGAAACAAGCACAAAATCCCCTGTTATCAATGCTTTGGATTTTTATTTAATTTATTTTGATTTAAATCAAATTAATTCAAATAAAAATCAAAATATTTAATAAAAATATGATATGGACAAGTGGCAAAGGCTAGGACACGTGGGCTATGATGCCAACTCAAAACAAGTGAAAAAGATTGGGCCCATTTGGCAAAATTTGAAGTTTTGGGGATGGTTGACTTTTGGCAATTTTACAAAAAAGGTCAACTTCAACAATGCATAACTTCCTCAATTTTGACTCTTTAGAGGTGTTCTTGGACTTTTTAGAAAGCTTAAGATGTCCTTTAATCAACCTGTTTGGTCTCATATCAATTTGATATTCCATGCTCATGTATGAAGCTTTGACAAAGAAGGTGTTTTTGTTGACTTTTCAAAATGACCTATAATGTCCAAATTCATAACTTCTTGTGAGTGCATATTTTGAACTTGGGAGCTGAAGATGGATTGTAGGGAATTGAATCCTCTTCAAAATGAGTTTTGTATGGATCATTTCTCATAAAGTATGAGAAAGTTATGCTTGGTCAAAGTTGGGTTGACTTTTCCTGCAAAACCCTAATTTAGCAACTTTTGAGTTTTGATGAATTATGAGCAATCCTTGATGAATCATGATCAACCCTTGATCAAATAATGAAATATACTTCAAAATGATTATGTTGACCAAAAATCTTGAAGTTTGATTGTATGTGGGTCACAGTTGACTTTTGCCCTAGCACAGTCGATTTTTGGACCTTTGAGCAATTTGGGGATGTTTCTTGAAATATTTTGAGAAATATGAGAGGGAAATTTTTGGGGTACAACACTCTCAATCTCTTTCAAACATTCCAATGCTCCGTCAGGATCATACTTTCCCTTGAACGTAGGTGGATTCTCTCTCTAGAAAGTCGCCAAGCTACGAGATCCAGCATTCCCGTCAGTATTCGGCTGATTTTCCATCGCACGAGCCATTACTTCTAAAGCAGCAGCAAGAGCAGCATCATTCCTTCCAGCCATCTCAACTTCTTACTACAATATAGACAACGATTAGAACTCAAATAACAATACTCGATTGTTAGACAACTACGACTCGACAACAAGGTCCGACCAACCTTTTGCTCTGATACCAACTTTGTAACACCCCAATTCTACCCCAAGCAATTATGCAAAATAAATCAGAGTTATAAAATTTCAATCATACAAACGAATTGGGACGTCACAAATTCTTCTAACAAATTCATTGCATTCATCATGGATATATAACACTTTTTCAAAACATCGGATGAACCACCAACATGACATCTTCCATTAAATAATTTAACAACTACGCAGCGAAATTCTTCAATAACATCTTTAAATAAAACAACAACTTCGAAACATCTCATATTTAGTAAGTAAACAATTTAAAGTCCAACAACTAAAAATCAGCAATCAAAAATCAGCAAGCGTTCATCCCCCCGAGTGTTACATATCAAAGCAATGACACCGACTCGATCTATTGAAGGTATACGGCCTTCACTCTCGATTACCTGCACGTTACCAACATAAGGGCAACATTCAAACAGAAGGGGTGAGATATCTAACAATATAATAAAACGTATGATAATTAATATATTAAATTAGATCAACAACATCACCACTTCTCATCTCATAATCAACGGTAATCTCAACAATAATAATACATTCATCAACATCAAAATACACTAATTTGTGAAATCATATAATGCGACTCAATACTATGCAAATGCACGTGGTACCATTGGAGCAGAACTCCCATCTCAAAAATCTGCCAATTAATATAGGCATCAACAAGGCATAACCTTCATCTCAAAATTTGCCAATCCAGGCCATCTCAACGAGCATAAGCTCCATCTCAAAAATGCAATGTATGCGACTTATCATGAATGTAATGTCAACACTCAATCAACCACATCTCAATTATCTCAAAACAACAACATCTCATAAACATCTCAGAACAACATCTCATAAACATCTCAGAACAACAACATCTCATAAACATCTCAAAACAACAACATCTCAATCCTCTCAAAACATCTCAATTACAGCATCTCATAAACATCTCAAAATAATTTATTAAACATCATTTATTTATCAAACGTCATTAGTTCATCATAATTATCAAACACAACTTTAATGACCACATCTCACTATTAACTCAATTGTATATCAATACTACAGTAATCCCTACTGTTATTCTACTACTGTACATCATTATTGTCACAAATCCTACTGTCATATTTCTAACAGCAGTCTTTAACATCTCAAAATTCACCGTTCTGTCCAAAATCGAGCATAACTGTCAATCACGGAAATTAATTCTAAATCTTAGATTGGTTACTAGGATTACACTTCTTCATCATCATTCAAATCATCTAGAATAAAGTTCATCGCGTTAACTCATCAACGCTTCGAACGATATCTCGAACAACATCTTAAAACTCAAGTTACAGCAATTTAAAACTAATTCTGTCAAAAATTAGTCAGTATGGGTCGACACAAAACCCTTGGGGTCGACGCGTAATGCTTCTCCTGCACAACATGAGTCGACACATCCTCCTCATGGATCGACTCATCCTGGTCCTAATCACAACATGTATCGATGTATGCTCCTCTCCGATCAACTCATCCTGAGTCTTATACTCGTCATGCATCGACGTAAACCCTCCATGGATCGACTCATCCTGAGTCTAACAATGCCTATGTATCGACTCATCCAGCTTGAGGTCGACACATCTTGGTTCCTCCTGCATAATTATGCGATTTCCTCTGTATTTTCACTACGGAAATTCATATTACAGCCCTACAAACCTTATTATAAACATGATAATTCATCACTTAACATTATACTCTATTACTACATCGATTACACAACATCATAACGTCATTATTCATCAAGAATTCATCAATATTCATCATACATCATCCAATTCAAGAACAAAAACAACAATCCTCTAACCCCACATATCAAACATCATGAACCCAATTATAAAGCAAGAACCCCACCCTTACCTTGGATTGAAGGTCGCTCTATAATTTCCGGGTTGAATCTTTGTTCTTGCCTTTTCCTTCTAATTCCAGCAGCTTCACGTTCTCCTCAAATCCTTATTTTCTTCTTACTTCTTCCTTCTTATATTCTTTCTCACAGATAATAAAATAACCTAATATTATTATATTATTCTTATTGGGCTCCAAACCTACACCCCCTTATTACTTCCACTCACACAATATAGGCCCATATTAAATAATATTATCTTCTAACATTATTTCACCACATAATAATATAATGCCTCTAATATATTATTATTTCTCCACTTAATAAAATAAATCCAATTTAATAACATTTCTTCACAAATATTCTAAAAATAATTTAATTAAATAATTTATTAAATTACGGGCGTTACAACTCTCCCCCACTTAGAATATTCTCGTCCTCGAAAATTTATCTCAATTAAACAATTCAGGATATGAGTCTCGCATCTTGCTCTCCAATTCCCAAGTCATGCTTTCACCAACAGCTCCTAGCCAAACCACTTTAACCAAGGCAATCTCTTTGCCCCTCAGAGTCTTCACTTCACGATCTGCGATTCGTACAGGCATTGTCTCCACCGTAAGATTATCCTGTACTTGCACATCGTCCATATGAATCACATGAGATGGATCTGAAATATACTTTTGAAGTTGCGACACATGAAACACATCATGCAAATTCGAAAGATTAGGCGGTAAAGCCACTATATAAGCAACATTCCCCACTCTCTCTAAAATCTGATACGGTCCAATAAAACGAGAAGTGAGCTTCTTAGACTTCAACGCTCGCCCAACACCAGTCACAGATGTAACTCTCAAAAACACATGATCACCGGCTTAAAACTCTAAATCCTTCCTCCGCTTGTCATGATAACTCTTATGTCTACTCTGTGAAGCTTTCGTCTTTTCTCGAATCAACTTCACCTTCTCGGTAGTCTCACGAACAAGTTCAGGTCCAAGTACCACACTTTCTCCAGATTCATGCCAACATAACGGAGTTCTACATCTTCGACCATACAACGCCTCAAAAGGTGTCATCCCAATACTAGAATGGTAATTGTTATTATACGTGAACTCTAACAACGGAAGATAAGTATCCCACAAACCTCTCTGCTCAAGAACACATGCCCTCAACAAGTCTTCCAACAATTGAATCGTCCATTCAGTCTGACCATCTGTCTGAGGATGATACGCTGAACTCAACCTCAACTTAGAACCCAACGCTTCTTGCAAACTCTTCCAAAAATCAAAAGTAAATCTTGGATCTCTATCTGACACAATGCACAAAGGAACACCATGCAGCTTCACAATCGCACTAACATAAATCTCAGCCAACTACAACACTAGAAAACTGATGTTAATAGGAATAAAATGAGCTGACTTCGTAAGCCTATCAACAATCACCCAAATTGAATCATGTCCTCTTGAAGTAATAGGCAACCATGTCACAAAGTCCATCGAAATGCTATCCCATTTCCATTCAGGAACTTCCAACGGTTGCATCAATCCTGCAGGCTTCTGATGTTCAACTTTCGACTTCTGACAAGTCAAACATGCATACACAAACCTAGCCACATCACTCTTCATCCCAGGCCACCAAAACAAACCTTTCAAATCTTGATACATCTTTGTAGCTCCTGGATGAATACTCAACTTACTTCTATGACTCTCTTCAAGTATCACTTTCTTCATCTCAACATCATCAGGAATACAAATCCGGTTACGAAATCTCAACACACCTTGCTCATCTAGCTTAAAATCACTACTCTCAGATTGATCAATCCAAACCATCAAATCTACCAGTTTCACATCCAACTTCTGAGCTTCTCTGATACTGTCTAGGAATTCATTATTAATCTTCAACATACCCAACATAACACTCTGCAGAGTAACCTCGCAAACTAAGCTCATATCTCTGAACTGCTCAATCAATTCCAACTCTTTAATCATCATTGCTGACATATGTAAAGTCTTTCGACTCAACGCATCAGCTACCACATTCGCCTTTCCCGGATGATAATTCAAACTGAAATCATAATCCTTTAGCAATTCTAACCATCTTCGCTGCCTCATATTCAGCTCTTTCTAATCAAACAAATACTTCAAGCTCTTATGGTCACTAAACACTTCAAATCTAGAACCATAAAGATAATGCCTCCAAATCTTCAACACAAAAACAACTGCAGCAAGCTCTAAATCATGCATAGGATAGTTCTTCTCATGAGTCCTCAACTGCCTCGATGCATAAGCAACTACCTTACCATTCTGCATAAGCACACCTCCTAAACCCATCTTAGAAGCATCATAATACACCACAAAAGGCTCTCCTGGATTAGGCAACGTCAAAATCGGAGCCGACGTCAACCTCTTCAATTCTGTAAAACTTTCTTCGCACTGAACATCCCAAACAAAAGCTCTACTTTACAAGTCAACTTAGTCAACAGAAGTGACAACTTAGAAAACCCTTCAATAAACCTTCTATAATAACCAGCTAATCCCAAAAGCTTCTAATCTCAGTAGCTGACTTTGGAGTTTCCCATTGCAACACAGCATCAACCTTCGATGAATCTACAACAATGCCACTACCTGAAATCACGTGACCAAGAAAACTAACCTCTTTCAGCCAGAATTCACACTTGGACAGACTTGCATACAACTTCTTCTCTTTCAAAACTTGCAATACTACTCTTAAATGTTCAACATGCTCTTCTTCTGACTTAGAGTAAATCAAAATATCATCGATGAACACAACTACAAACCGGTCCAAATAAGTATGAAAGATACGATTCATATATTCCATAAATACTCCCGGTGCATTAGTAACACCGAATGACATCACCTAATACTCGTAATGTCCATAACGTGTTCTGAAAGTCGTCTTCTGAATATCTTCATCCTTCACTTTAATTTGATGGTAACCCGACCTTAAATCAATCTTACTAAACACACGGGCATCCACCAATTGGTCCATAAACTCATCTATTCTTGGAAGCAGATACTTGTTCTTAATCGTCACCTTGTTCAACTGTCTATAATCAACACAAAGCCTCACACTTACATCTTTCTTCTTCACTAACAACACTGGAGCTCCCCACGGCGATACACTTGGTCTTACAAGCCTCTTCTCAAGTAACTCTTCCAACTGCTTCTTCAACTCCGACAACTCAGACACATACATCATGTATGATGCCATAGACACAGGTCTGATACCAGGTACAAGATCAATTGCAAATTCAACTTCCCTCTCTGGCGGTACATCAGGAATCTCGTCAGGGAAAACTTTAGGAAATTCACACACCACCTGCAATTCCTCAATTATAGCTTGAGTCTCTACAGATAGTGATGCCATCAATGAAAACATTTGTGCTTCCTCTTGCATCAACTTTCTCAACTGTCTAGCAAACAACAGACCATCTTCCTCTTCCTCAGGAGTAGAAAACTTCACCGACTTGTCATAACAGTTAATATGAACACAGTTATGCTCTAACTAGTTCATACCAAGAATCACATCCAAACCTCTTAACGGCTAACAAACCAAATCAACAACAAAGTATCTGTAGGAGATCGACAAGGGACACTTAGCACACACAAAAGAAGTAGTCACTGACCCCTTAGCTGGAGTATCGACGACCATTTCTCCATCCAAAGAAGACAACACAAGACCCAATCTTTCAACACAATCAGCAGCAATAAAACAATGTGTAGCACCAGTATCAATAATAGTGACTAAAGGAGTACTATTAATGAAACATGTACCTCTAATAAGTCTGTCCTCAGCAGTTGTCTGATCCTCAACCAAAGCAAACACTTTACCCCTAGACTGAGCTCTCTTCGGTTTCAGACACTGGCTACCAATGTGTCCTTCTTCTTTACAGTTGAAACAAACCACACTCTTGTGCTCACACTCAGATACAACATGTCCGTTCTTACCACAACGGAAACACCTATTCACTTCAGTAGTGCACACATTACTCTTGTGTCCAGGTTTCCCACACTTAAAACAAATCACACCAGCAAGAGCATCTCCTCCACTAGTCCTCTGACCATGAGCAACTCTCTGTTTACCCTTACCAGCTGGGGCATCATAGGGTTTACCACGACTCTGCGGGTGCTTACCCCTCTTCTCACTAATAATCTTGTAATGGGCATTATTATCTTCCTCATAAATTCTACAACTATCAACCAAATCAGCGAAGACACGAATCTTCTGGTATCCAACTGCCTTCTTAATCTCCGAGCGTAACCCATTCTCAAATTTAATACACTTCGAAAACTCAGCATTTTCCTCAGCGTAATACGGATAAAACTTAGCCAACTCAGCAAACTTGGAAGCATACTCAACAACAAACAGATTTCCTTGCTTCAACTCAAGGAACTCAATTTCCTTCTTACCACAGACATCTTCAGGAAAATACTTTCTCAAAAACTCCCTACGGAATACAGCCCAAGTGACATTCTCACCTGCAGCTTCCAACTTCTGACAAGTCTCTAGCCACCAGTCATCAGCCTAAACTGCTAGCATATGAGTCGCATAACGAACCTTCTGCGATGGAGTGCAGTCCATCACGCGAAAGATTCTCTTAATCTCTTTCAACCATTCCAATGCTCCATCAGGATCATACTTTCCCTGGAACGTAGGTGGATTCTCTCTCTAGAAAGTCGCCAAGCTACGAGATCCAGCATTCCCGTCAACATTCGACTGATTTTCCATCGCATGAGCCATTGCTTCTAAAGCAGCAGCAAGAGTAGCATCGTTCCTTCCAGCCATCTCAACTTCTTACTACAATATAGACAACGATTAGAACTCAAATAACAATACTCGATTGTTAGACAACTACGACTCGACGACAAGGTCGGACCAACCTTTTGCTCTGATACCAACTTTGTAACACCCCAATTCTACCCCAAGCAATTATGCAAAATAAACCAGAGTTATAAAATTTCAATCATACAAACGAATCGGGACGTCACAAATTCTTCTAACAAATTCATTGCATTCATCATGGATATATAACACTTTTTCAAAACATCGAATGAACCACCAACATGACATCTTTCATTAAATAATTCAACAACTACGCAGCAGAATTCTTCAATAACATCTTTAAATAAAACAGCAACTCCGAAACATCTCATATTTAGTAAGTAAACAATTTAAAGTCCAACAACTAAAAATCAGCAATAAAAAATCAGCAAGCGTTCATCCCCCCGAGTGTTACATATCAGAGCAATGACACCGACTCGATCTATTGAAGGTATACGGCCTTCACTCTCGATTACCTGCACGTTACCAACATAAGGGCAACATTCAAACAGAAGGGGTGAGATATCTAACAATATAATAAAGCGCATGATAATTAATATATTAAATTAGATCAACAACATCACCACTTCTCATCTCATAATCAATGACAATCTCAACAATAATAATACATTCATCAACATCAAAATACACTTCTTTATAAAATCATATAATGCGACTCAATACTATGAAAATGCATGTGGTACCATTGGAGCAGAACTCTCATCTCAAAAATCTTCCAATTAATAGAGGCATCAACAAGGCATAACCTTTATCTCAAAATTTGCCAATCCAGGCCATCTCAACGAGCATAAGCTCCATCTCAAAAATGCAATGTATGCGACTCATCGTGAATGTAATGTCAACACTCAATCAACCACATCTCAATTATCTCAAAACAACAACATCTCATAAACATCTCAGAACAACATCTCATAAACATCTCAGAACAACAACATCTCATAAGCATCTCAAAACAACAACATCTCAATCATCTCAAAACATCTCAATTACAGCATCTCATAAACATCTCAAAATAATTTATTAAACATCATTTATTTATCAAACGTCATTGGTTCATCATAATCATCAAACACAACTTTAATGACCACATCTCACTATTAACTCAGTTGTATATCAATACTACAGTAATCCCTACTGTTATTCTGCTACTGTACATCATTATTGTCACTAATCTTACTGTCATATTTCTAATAGCAGTCTCTAACATCTCAAAATTCATCGTTCTGTCCAAAATCCAGCATAACTGTCAATCACGGGAATTAATTCTAAATCTTATATTGGTTACTAGGATTACACTTCTTCATCATCATTCAAATCATCTAGAATAAAGTTCATCGCGTTAACTCATCGACGTTCGAACGGCATCTCGAACAACATCTTAAAACTCAAGTTACAACAATTTAAAACTGATTCTGTCAAAAATTAGTCAGTATGGGTCGACACAAAACCCTTGGGCTCAACGCGTAATGCTTCTCCTGCATAACATGAGTCGACACATCCTCCTCATGGATCGACTCATCCTGGTCCTAATCACAACATGTATTGATGCATGCTCCTCTCCGATCGACTCATCCTGAGTCTTGTACTCGTCATGCATCGACGCAAACCCTCCATGGATCGACTCATCCTGAGTCTAACAATGCCTATGTATCGACTCATCCAGCTTGAGGTCGACACATCCTGGTTCCTCCTGCATAATTCTGCGATTTCCTCTGTATTTTCACTATGAAAATTCATATTACAGCCCTACAAACCTTATTATAAACATGATAATTCATCACTTAACATTATACTCTATTACTACATCGATTACACAGCATCATAACGTCATTATTCATCAAGAATTCATCAATATTCATCATACATCATCCAATTCAAGAACAAAAACAGTAATCCTCTAACCCCTTATATCAAACATCATGAACCCAATTATAAAGCCAGAACCCCACCCTTACCTTGGATTGAAGGTCACTCTACAATTTCCGGGTTGAATCTTTGTTCTTGCCGTTTCCTTCTAATTCCAGCAGCTTCACATTCTCCTCAAATCCTTATTTTCTTCATACTTCTTCCTCATTCTATTCTTTCTCACAAATAATAAAATAACCTAATATTATTATATTATTCATATTGGGCTCCAAACCTACACCCCCTTATTACTTCCACTCACACAATATAGATCCACATTAGATAATATTAGCTTATAACATTATTTCACCACATAATAATATAATGCCTCTAATATATTATTATTTCTCCACTTAATAAAATAAATCCAATTTAATAACACTTCTTCACAAATATTCTAAAAATAATTTAATTAAATAGTTAATTAAATTACGTGCGTTACAGCCTCAAAATCAAAAGAATAATATGGGGCACGCAAGCTCTAAAACAACAAAGGGTGTTGTACCCCAAAATTTGCCCTCCAATATTCCTCGAGATTTGTCAAGAATGATCTTCAAATTGCTCAAGATTGCTCAAGGGTTGTACAGTCAAACCATCTCCTAAGGCAGTCAGTTCAAAATTAGGGTTTTGGTTCTTTCAAGGAATTTAGGGTTTTCAATGGTTCAATCAAGTCTCATAGTCCCATATACATCCTCAAGCACCTACATGCCAAGTTTCAAGACTCACAGTGCCAATTTGCACAGTCAAAAGCTCCATTTGATCCACAGTCAACTACAAGGGCAAAATGGTCATTTTGCAGTCAAAAGTCAGAATTCTTGGTCAACATATTATTTTGAATTCACAATCATCATTTGATCAAGTCTTGATCATGATTCCACAAGAATAGCTCAAAAATCATCAAGGTGCAAAAGTTACTATTTTTGGACAGCAGAAAAGTCAACTGTACTTTGACAAGGGCATAACTCTTTCATGGTTTGTTAGAAAAATCCCATTCAAAGCTCATTTTGAAGAGGATGCAATTTTCTACAATCCATCTTCACACTCCAAGATCAAGAAATGCTCTCACACAAAGTTACCAATTTTCACATTATAGGTCAATTTCAAAAGTCAACAAAAGTACACTTTGAGTCAAAGGCCATAACTTGAGATTGGTAAATCCAAATTACATGGGACCAAAGGCATTGGTTAGAGGACTTCAAGGGCTTTCCAAAATGTCCAAGAACATGGTCATATGATCAAAATTGAGCAAGTTGTGCATTGGAGAAGTTGGGAAATTTTCATGAATTTGCAAAAGTCAACTTTGCTCAAAACACCTTCTTTTTGCTAATGGGCCTCAAATCTCTTCTTGAAACTTCACCCATGACTTATGCACGACCCACCAAGATGAATTGGATTTATTTTCTTATTTTTATTGATTAATTGGATTTTTAATACATATTAATTCATTTAATTAATTTAAATTATAAGAAAATAGAAGATTTGATTTTTAAATCAATTTGTGAACCAAATATGATCAAGATATGCTGACCAATTCGTGCACAATCAAAAAGATACAAAAAAAATCCAAATTTGGCAACTTGTTCAATCATGAAAAATCAAGAATATTTGATTTATCAATCAAGGATTTAATCTTCAATGCACATGGGTTGGATCCAAAATTTTGACCTAATTTGATTGCCTTATACATAAGCAAGCCAACCATACCCTAATACACGATTGAAAGGCTGCAGAAACGACCATACAATTTCAAGAAATTTCAAGAAAAGTCAAAACTAGTTCTTGCATTCCAGGCCAATTCAAAGCGTTTTGTTCATCCACACACATTGCAGGAGGCACTAGGGTTGATTTACAATCAAATTCATGCACCTAAGCTCAAGGAATCACGAAATACAGTTTCACGGTTTGCAATTCTTATTCAGAATTGTATCTCTTAATTCATGCGCATTTAACATGTTTTTGTGACTGATTTGCATTGCTAGAGATCATACAAAGCTAATGGAATGATTGAATTGCACTATAGTTCCCTGAATCGAGAGATGCCATGATTGAATTTCTAGGGTTTTCAAGTTTTCAAATGGGGCTTTTCAATCCAGGAAAAATTGGGACTAATGAGATACATGTTTGAAATCGTGAGGCCAAGACGATCAAAACCCATACCTCGCGAAATATTTATGTTTACTGTATTTCTATTCGCTATTTTTCCTTGCAGGAGTTAGTGGAGGTTAAAAACCCCCGCTATTTAATTCTGTTTACACAGAACAAAGGTTGAAGATGATGATGTGTTGATATCTGGTTGGCCTATTTGAAAAGCGCGCGTTTTGTTTTTTATTTACAGCGTTTTAATTGTTTTCATATACAATAGTTTCATCTTATTATGATAACAAAGAAACGCGCTAGTTGAGTTGGCAAGCAGGTGGATGGAAAAGCTATTGGGACCTGGGTTCGAATTCCAGGTCCCCCCAAAATCTTGTTATTTTTATTTTTCAGGTATTCATGTGCAGATTTCAAAAGGTGGTCCACCATACACCTCCAATTCGCAAGCGCCAGATGTCTTCAAACTCAAATCCAATGGCCAAAGATGAAGGACCATCATAATCCCCAGTCAATCAGCGCGTGGGTAATCAGAAAAGTCAAACAGGCTGGAAGCATAATGGGCCAAGAATTGCTGACTCTACCTCCTCTTGGGCCCAACACCCCCTGGGTTTATTTCTTTTTCTTCTTTTATATTTTTTATTTAAATTGTTTGTTTTTACTATTATTAATTATTATTATTATTACTTAATTAACCAAATAATTTATTTTTCCTAATAAAAATCAGAAAACATAAAAAATATAATATTTATATTTATTAAACTTAATTAGTTATTTTTGTAAATAAATAAGTAATTAATTAATTTAGTTTTAATTAAGTTAACATTAATATTTTCACAATAAATTAAAATAGAATTAGGGTTCTTGACAATTTTAATCCTCTTTTTTTTATTTCCTTGAAACATTCAAAAAAACCAAAAAATATTTCTTTTTATTAATTAATTAGTTTAGGTTTAATTTAATTCATAAATAATAAAAATCTCCTTCTTTCTCAAAAAAGGGTCAAAACCCTAAGAAACTCCCGATTCAATTTTTCTCGCGCGTGTGATTATTATTTTATTCATGTTTTGATCCATATAATTGTAATTGCTCAGAGGATGTAATAGCTTTAATTAGGACCTTTTTTATCGCTTTCATTTATTTTTCCGCATTTTACTTTTTCAAGGGTTTGTTTTTGGCGATGTAAATACCTGATGCCTTGTAATAGCTTAGTTTTATTTTCCGCAACCATTAACTGCTAGATGTATGCTAACTAGGCTATGCATGTCAAGATTTCTCTCAAATTAAAATCAATCGTAGCTCACCATAATATGTACAAAGATAACATAACTGAAACCTGACACACTCGCACATGCCACTCCTAGGGTACGTCTCACTTGGTTGCCTCAACGTGGTCATTGAGTATAGGGTGTTTTAGAGGTTGCCCTCCTGTCTAAAGATCAAAGTTGCCTCGAAACGGTTGCCTCGGATAAAAATGATCTAGGACATTAGGGTTACCGCTAAGGCGTCCTACCATTGCTTTAGTGACCACATGTCCCTAAAATCAAATTGACCCGAAAACTCCAACGACGTTGCTACCTACTCCTCAATAGTGGGATAGTATTGTCTAAAGGACATTTACACAACTTAATTTCTTTTGAGTAGGTAGAGGTTCTCAGGTACTTGCTTTTTCAAAACAAAAATACTTTTCGCACCTACACTTTTCTGACAAAAGTTTTCAAACAACACTTCATACACTCTTGAGGACAGATACAAGAGTTAAATCGAAGTTTTCAAACAAAACTTTTTTCAAAACCCACAAACACAAGAAAAGCAAAACCTTTTGAAAACATAGTGAGCAAGTACCTAAGAGCCCGTGGATAACCACAGATAGAAAGGGTGCTGTTGTACCCCAAAATTTTCCCTCCCATATTCTCCAAGAAATTGCCAAGCCAAGCTTCAAAAGTTCCCCAAGGGTTGCACAGTGCAAAGGTCTCCTATACAGTCAAGATTAGGGTTTGTGTTCTGATCAAGAATATGAAGTTTGCAAAGGTCCAATCAAGTCTCACATGCCTACAAACATGGTCAAGTATCCTCATATCAAGTTTCAAGACTTTCAGTTCAAAATTGCACAGTCAAAACCCTAAATTGCACTACAGTCAACTGCAGGGGCAAAATGGTCATTTGACAGTCAAAAGTTCAAATTTTTGGTCAACATATCATTTTGAAGCCACAAACATCATTTGATCAATGCTTGATCATGATTCTCAAAATTTGGCTCAGAAATCATCAAAATGCAAAAGTTTCCTTATTTGGACAGCTGAAAAAGTCAACTGAAATTGACCAGGGCATAACTTTCACATGGATTATCATAAAAATTCAATCCAAAGCTCATTTTTAATAGAAAGACATTTCCTACAACTCATCTTCATACTTCAAGTCCAAGAAATGCTCTCACAAAAAGTTATCAATTTCAACATTATAGGTCATTTTCAAAAGTCAACAAAAAGGGACTTTAAGTAAAAAGCCATAACTTGAGATTGGTAAATCAAAATGACATGGGACCAAAGACATTGGTTAGAGGACTCAAAGACCTTTCCAAAATGTCCAAGAACATGAGAAAATCTTAAAAATTGAGCAAGTTATGCCTTGTGGAAGTTGGGAAATTTTTGGATATTTTGAAAAGTCAACATTACTTCAAATGACCTAAAATTGCTAATGGGCCCATTTTTCTTCCATGATTCATCATCCATGACATATGCACGACCACTTGGCCCAAATGGAAGTTTTTATTCATTTTTTATTTATTTATTTGAATTTTTATTTATATTAATTCAATTAAATCAATTAAATATGTGAAAAATACTTAACTTAGCCTAACAAATCTTTTTGTACATGTTTTAGTCTCAATAATTCGTGCACATTCAAATATGGGAATATTTGGTTTGATTGGATCCTAATTGATACAAAATTGTATGGAAAAGATTGAAAAAAAAAAGCTTGAAAATCAAATCTTCAAAACCATGATTGCAAGAGATTTGGAGCAAGTTTTTTGACCTAATGCACTCAGTACATAAGCCTAAAGGAAACCCTAATGTTCATACACGCACAGCTGCTCAAAAAGCCATTATCAAACTTGAGAAAATTTGCAAGAAACTCAAAACTGAAAGTTCACTTCCAAGGCGATTCAAGGCAGAATTTCTATTCCAATAGCTTCCTTGGAGATTACTGAACATATTCCAATCAAAAACATTCACTCAAACTCCAAGAATCGGTATACAGGGTTCAAACTGTTTCAAAAAAATTTCATAATCGTGCATCATGATTTACGCATCCTTTGCAATTTTTAATACTTGATTCATGTTCATTATGAAGTTCTGAAGCTAACCAATACATTTAATTGTATTTTTATTTGCTATACGCGATTATGCCATGTTTGAGTTTTAGGGTTTGCAGGATGTGAAATTAGGGCTTTTGCAATAAGGCAAAATTAGAGGCTGAGACCAAGACCATTGGATTCAACGCATTGGGACGAACAAGAACCAGCCCTCGCGCTCAATTTATGAGCGTCATAGGGCTAATCGCTATTTTCTAATAGCATGCCTAAGAGAACATATAAGAAACCGTTGCTTAATGTTTTGTATTTCAGGGACGATGGAGAAGATGGTGTGGTGGCAAGACGTGATAGGCCAGTTCAAAAATTCGCGCGCTGAAGGCATTAAGGGATTGTTTTCTTTTATTATATTTGTTTGTTTATTATATATCAAAACGCGTGGAATGGCTTAGTGGTGAGCAAGGCTATTGGTAACATTCCTGACCTGGGTTCGAGCCCCAGGTCTTCAATAATTTCTATGTTATTTTTCATTTAACGTTCACATGCAGCGCTTACGTTATAGTCCATGATACACCATCAGAATCCAGCGTACATGCGTCTAACAGATTCAAATCAAAGGCTGAGTGTTGGAGAGCACCATAAACCCTGGTCCACGCTTCAGCATGCTACTCAAAAAAGTCAAACGGGCCCAGGTTTTTGGGCCAGAATTCTTGGATTCATACCTCCACTTTGGGGGACTACCACCCCCCTAGGTTTGTATATTTTTCACCCTTCTTTATTTTCTTTATTTATTTAAATCTATTTCTTTTAATTATTATTTGTTTAAATTAATTAATTATTTCTACAAAATATAAAAAAATGTATAAAAATCAGAAAAGATAAAAAAATATAATAAATATTTTTATTTTAATGTTTCTTGTAAATAAATGCATGTAAATTAATTAGTTTAAATTAGGGTTTTAATTTTAATTCCTTTCATAACAAAAATCTAAAAAATATATAGAACTAGGTTTAATTAATGTTTTTATTCCCTTTTAATTTTTCTTTTTTCACAATAATATTATTTATTTTATTTATTTTCATAATTAAAATTGTATATAAAAATTAGGTTTAATTTAGGTTAAATTTTAATGTCTTCTTAATAAATTAAAATAAAATAGAATTAGGGTTAGCGTTTAATTGCAATTAATTTTTTCTATTAAATCCTAAAATATTAAAAATACCAGAAACATCTTTTTTTAATTAATTAATTCATATAATTTTAATATTTTGCAAAAAGGGTCCAACGCCCTCGTTTCGACTTAATTGTTTATTCGCACATTTATTTTATCTCGCTTAAATACTTATGTACCTCTCCCGAAGCCATGTAAATTACTTCTCGCACTTTTCAATTCTTTATTTACTTTGTTTATTTATTTTCTGTCAAATCGGGTCCTGGTTAATTTTGGCGATGTGGACCCGCGCTATTTGTAATAGCTTAGAATTTACTTTTCCGCAAATATTTTAATTGTTAATCAAAAGCATGAAAGAATGTATGAACAAAATAAAAACAAGCGTAGAACACCAATAACATGACAAGATAAATGCAAACGAAAACGACACACGAATCGCACACACCACCCCTAGGGTACGCCTCACTGTTGCCTTGCCTCGAAAGGTGATCGTCGAGTAGAGGATGTCTTAGTAAGTCCTCATGATACGGGAACCTGGCATGAGGGTAGCTTCTAAGGTGTCTTCCCATTGCTCTGGTGATCACCATGTCCCGAACCTCGAATTGACCCGAACACCTCCAACGGTGGTGCTACCTACCTCTCAATGGTGGGATGGCACTACTTTAAAGGATATTTACACAGACGAATTCCTTAGGGTAGGTAGGTTCTCGTAGATACTTGCTCTAATTTCAAAACAAATCAAAAATACTTTTCACACCAACACATTTTCAAAAAGCTTTCGAAAGCAAGTTTTCAAACACTCTTGAGGACAGATACAAGAGTCGAACTGGAATTTTCAAAGAAACTTTTTAAAACACACAGTTGAAAAGCAAACAAACAATTTTGAAAACACAAATGAGCAAGTATCTAAGAGCCCATGGATAACCATGGATAGAAAGGGTGCTAACACCTTCCCTTTCTATAATCTACCTCCCGAACCGAGAGCAATCTCTATAAGGAATTTTTCTGTGCTTTTGTCCTTTCCATTTGGAGAAAATAAAAGACGGTGGCGACTCTTGCTTCCGCGACATTTCGCGAACCAGCGTTAAACAGTCAGTTCCAGATCCACCGATCACAGAACTGGCGACTCTGCTGGGGACCAAACTTAAAATGAGGTGTACCTTAGGGCTAGTTCATAACTGTGTTTTCACTTGTATTGATTTGCTTGCTTTACTATTGTGGGTTGCATCGGAGTTACATAGATCCTAACCCGGATCTGGGGATACCCTGTTTAGGTAGCATAAGCTGTGAGGGACCTGTCCGGCGTAGACCGACACGGGTGAAACAGTGGCTACGTTGGTGTGGCACCTTGGTCTGTACCGATATCCCTTGTGTTGCAACGAGGAGAATATGGGTCTTCTAAGGAGTCATTAAGCACCAACAACCTTAGAACCTTAATTGACACAACTTGGCCTTTAGAATTGTAGCAATATGCTACGCCCATTGAGGCTAAACTCTCGTGATGGTTCTGGCCGCAAGAAAAGATTGCGATGCTGGAGTTATGACCGATTGAGGGTAGTCAATGATATTGGGATTCCCTAAGAACCCGGTTACTTTTGATTAGGACAGGTATGAACCAACAAACTGAAAGAGGGTAGTACCTAGACCTCATGCTGGCCTAAACTTTAGGGGCTTGCCTTGTGTGACTTGTGTGCCTTACCATGTTTGCCTTTGTATCTATTTGTGGTGTGCTTTATCATAACATCATAGCATCATGAGCATTGCATGCATCCTGCATAAGGACTGACCATTTCAAAGACAAGAGGGTTTCACCTTTGCTCTGTTTTGTAGGACATTATGATGCCTGTGCGAAGGAATACTATCCGATTCAACTTTGTTCGTTCACCTGAGTTGCTTGATGAGTTGGTTAGCAGAATTCCAAATACCACTTCCTTCATTCAGAGGCATGGTTCCCTTCTCAGTTTAGTCACTGCAAAGCGGGATCAACAGTTGATGAGTGTTCTGACCCAGTTCTATGACCCTCTGTACCAGTGCTTCACCTTTCAAGACTTCCAGCTGGTCCCTACCCTAGAAGAGTTCTCTGATTTGCTTGGTATCCCTATCTTGGATCAGACCCCCTTTACTGGTTGGGAAAAGACCCTCAGGCTTGAGGATGTTGTTGCAGCTCTTCCTTTGACCCATCAAGAGGTAACAGACAACTGGGTGACTAGAAGCGGAGTTAAGGGTTTCTTGGCCAAGTTTCTGATTGGCAAGGCTAACAGTTTCTGGAATGACCTGGACTTTAGGGCATATGAAGACATCTTGGCTCTCCTAATCTATGGGTTGGTCCTGTTTCCTAATCCTGACAACTTCATCACTGTCACTGCCATAAGGATCTTTATGTCTCAGAATCCCGTGCCCACTCTCTTGGGTGACATCTTGCAACAACTTCATGCCCGTACTACTCGAAGACGAGGAACCCTATGGTGTTGTATCCCTTTGTTGGTGAGGTGGTTTATTTCGCACCTCCCTAAGTTCGTACTGAAGAATCAAGAAGGAAGAGGTTGGGCTCACAGGTTGATGTCTCTCACTGATAAAGACATCATTTGGACTTGCAGAGGTTTGGATGAGATAGCTATTATTGATCGATGCGGGGAATACCCTAATGTCCCTCTGATTGGTACCCAATGAGGGATCTCTTACAATCCATGTCTAGCACTCCGTCAGTTTGGAAGAGCAAGAAGAGCAGGTCCCCATGAGATGTTGGTGCCTCATATTAGTTTTGAATTTCAGGTGGATAGTGACGAGCTACGTCGTAGGTTCATCAAGGCTTGGGACAAGGTTCATAAAGCTGACCCACAAGAGTTAGGGCCAAAGACTTCTTTACCTATGGAAGCCTACTACAAATGGGTTTGCATCCGCGCTCAGAAGTTAGGTATGCCGTATGAAGCTGTCAGACCCGTCATTCTTGAGTGTCCTGACAAAGATGGTGTTACTCCAACTGTCCTCCCTCCTCAGATACCTACTGATTATGAGACATTGAAGAGATCTTGGTCGCAACTGCGAGAAGAACGGGATTCTTACCGGGAAAAGTTCAACGAGCAGGAATCAAAGATCCAGAAGCTGACCAAGCAGTTGGAGAATGAGAGAGCTCTGAATGCCTACATCCGTACCGAGAAGAGGAGACCATGGGATCAATAAGGAGCCCCAGATGTGCTTTTACAGTTTTATTTTCCTTTTCAGTATTTCTTTTCATGTAACGCCTAAGGGCAACCTGTTGAATAATTTCAGTTTCAAAGTTAAATCTAATGAAGTGTGTTCCTTTTTGTTTACAAAGTTGACTCCCGATTGTCTTTGAAAACATAAATCATACGCATTTCATACATCATGTGCATAGCAGGTTTTTCCCTTTTCAGGTTGCTTACAGTTCTTCGCTGTTTATTTCAGCATCATGAATCCCGACTCTGCATCAACTGAGACATCAATCAAGGCTCTTCAGGTGCAGAATGCACAATTCCAGGAATTAATCAAGGGTTTGGCTCAGGTCCAAGAAGAACTGAAGGCTATGCTCCTGAAGAAGGAGAAGAAGAAGAAGAGAAGAACTATTTTGTTCAACTCGGGCCGAAGGTTTGGCAATACTCTGCAACAGGAAGAGGCTGGTTCTTCTGTTGGCAAGAGTAGTCCTCAGGCAGAAGCAAGGGTTCCTAGTCTGGTAGTCTCCGACAACGAGACTGATTTTGATGAAGAGCAGTACCCTCCTGCAGAAGACAAATACAAACAACTGGAGGATAGGTTGAAGGCTATGGAGATTCAACAGGTACCGGGGCTGGATTTCGGAGATCTGGGTTTGTCAACTGGTGTGATCATCCCTCACAAGTTCAAAGCACCATCCTTCTCTAAGTATGACGGGGCGTCTTGTCCCAAGCTGCATCTAAGGTCCTATGTTCGGAAGATCCAACCGTACTCTGCGGATAAGAATTTGTGGATCCACTTCTTCCAGGAGAGTCTTTCAGGGACTCATCTCGAATGGTTCTATCAGCTGGATGGGACCAAGGTTCGTAACTGGGAGGAGCTGGCTACTGCTTTCTATAAGCAGTATCAATATAATGCCGACCTTGCCCCTACACGTACTCAACTCCAGGGTATGTCGTTAGGTGCAAGCGAAGGTTTTAAGGAGTACGCTCAGAAGTGGAGAGACCTGGCTGGTAGGGTGCAGCCACCATTGACTGAGCGGGAGTTGGTAGACATGTTCTTGGGGACCCTATCTGGGCCATTTTTCAACCATCTCATTGGGAATTCTTCTGCTGGGTTCACTGATTTGATTCTGACTGGAGAGAGAATTGAAGCTGGGTTGAAGTCTGGAAAGATTGCGAAGGGTGCATCGTCTAGTTCGGAAAAGAAACCATTCAAGAAGGAGTCTAGTGCCGTATATGGTTCCAAGAGATCAGAGAGACCTGAGCGCCGCCAATCTGTCAGTGCGGTAATGATTGCTAAGCCTGCTGCCGCTCCTCGGCCGACCAATCCTCAAAGGGCTGAAAGACCCCGGAGGGAGTTTACCCGGTTAAGCATGACCCTATCGCAGATCCTGCCACAGTTGCTATCCACCAATTTGGTGACCGTCAGGGAGGCTTCGAAGTTCCCCAATACTGCATCTCCTAAGTACAACCCGAATGCTCGTTGTGCTTACCATTCAGATAGCCCGGGGCATGCCACTGATGACTGTTGGGCATTAAGGAACAAGCTGCAGGACCTTATTGACGCCAAGGAGGTACAGTTTGAGGCATCTGAGAAGCCTAATGTGGTGACGGCTCCCCTACCTGCTCATGGAGTAAATGCTATTGGGGACGAAGACGAAGTGGATGATGCTGAGTTTGATAGCTGGATCTACCCGGCAACCAACAGTGGATCTAACAATTGGAGTGCAGAGGACAATCTCCCTGTTTCCCTTGTTACTGAGTAATGAATTCCTATGTTTTGTTATTTTGTAATAAATAATAAATAAACTCTTTGACCCGGTGTCTTACCCGAGGCATCGTGGTTCTATTTGTGAGGGCATATAAATTGTCATTTCATATATCATGAATGAAAATCTTGGACGTTTTCCCGCATTGCAAATATTGTGCTCCTTTTCTGTCTTTCTTTCCTTTACATATATTTCAAAGCAGCTGTATTTACACACACACTCACTCATACAGGTTTCAATCCACTCGGGATCTTACTGGTAACAACTCTGCTACTGCCAGTTATGACTTCGAAAATCCGATCAACTTAGCCGAAGACGAAGGTGAAGATGATTGCGAAGTGCCTGGCGAGCTTGCAAGACTGTTACTTCAGGAAGAGAGGGCAATTCAACCCCATGAAGAGCCAGTGGAAACAATAAACTTGGGTACCGAGGCAGACAGGAAAGAGGTAAAGATTGGTGCCAACCTAGAGCTCAGCGTGAAACAACGGTTAACCAAGATGCTGCATGATTATATGGAGATCTTTGCCTGGTCCTACGAAGACATGCCTGGGTTAGATACCGATATTGTGGCCCATCACTTGCCAACTAAGGAAGACTGCCCTCCAGTTAAGCAAAAGGTCCGTCGGATGCGTCCAGAAATGTCTGAGAAGATTAAAGCCGAGGTCATGAAACAGTTTGATGCTGGGTTCCTTGCAGTGACTTCTTACCCTCAGTGGGTTGCTAACGTGGTGCCGGTACCTAAGAAGGACGGTAAGGTCAGAATGTGTGTCGACTATAGGGATCTGAACAGGGCCAGCCCCAAAGATGACTTCCCTTTACCTCACATTGACGTCCTTGTTGACAATACAGCTCAGCACAAGGTGTTCTCTTTCATGGATGGTTTCTCAGGTTACAATCAGATCAAGATGGCACCTGAAGACATGGAGAAGACTACATTTGTTACTCAGTGGGGCACCTTCTGTTACAAGGTCATGCCATTCGGGTTAAAGAACGCTGGGGCAACCTACCAACGTGCCATGGTTGCTTTATTTCATGACATGATCCATCATGAGATAGAAGTGTATGTTGACGACATGATCGCAAGGTCCCAGACTGAGGAAGAGCACCTAAATCATCTGCAGAAATTGTTTGACCGGTTGAAACTGTACAAGCTGAGATTGAACCCGAACAAGTGCACCTTCGGGGTAAGATCTGGGAAGTTGCTAGGCTTCGTAGTCAGTGATAAGGGCATTCAAGTGGACCCTGCTAAGGTCAAAGCTATTCAAGAGATGCCGGTTCCTAAGACAGAGAAGGAAGTCAGAGGCTTTTTAGGACGTCTGAATTACATCGCTCGGTTCATCTCGCATCTAACTGCTACTTGTGAGCCAATCTTCAAGCTGCTGAAGAAAGATCAGGTAGTACGTTGGAATGATGAATGTCAGGCTGCTTTTGACAAAATCAAAGAGTATCTCCAAGAACCACCCATCCTTATGCCACCGGTTGAAGGGAGACCTCTGATACTATATCTAACAGTGCTGGACAACTCAATGGGGTGTGTGCTGGGGCAGCATGACGAGTCTGGCCGAAAAGAGCATGCCATTTATTACCTTAGCAAAAAGTTTACCGACTGTGAGACCCGATACTCATTGCTCGAGAAAACTTGTTGCGCTTTGGTATGGGCTGCTCGCCGGCTGAGACAGTATATGCTGACTCACACTACCTTATTGATCTCAAAGATGGATCCTATAAAGTATATATTCGAAAAGCCTGCTCTGTCTGGGAGAATTGCAAGATGGCAAATGATCTTGACGGAATACGACATTCAGTACACAACCCAGAAAGCCATCAAGGGAAGTGTATTGGCAGACCACTTGGCACATCAAGCTGTAGAGGACTATCAATCAATGAACTTCGAGTTTCCGGATGAAAGCATTATGATAGTGACTGATTGTGAAGTACCTGGACCGGATGAAGGACCTGAACCAGGATCCCGATGGTCTATGCACTTTGACGGAGCCTCCAATGCTTTGGGAAACGATATCGGCGCCATAATCATATCTCCACAAGGTACTCATACTCCACTCACTGCCCGGCTATGTTTCAACTGTACCAACAACATGGCGGAGTATGAGGCGTGCATCATGGGTCTCCAAGCTGCGATCGACTTAAGGATCAAATTTCTAAGTGTCTTCGGAGATTCCGCCCTCGTGATCAATCAGATCAAAGGAGAGTGGGATACGAAACATCCAAACCTGATTCCTTACAGAGAATGTGTATTGACCATGATCCCCCACTTCATAGAGATAACCTTTGAACACTTTCCAAGAGAAGAGAATCAGTTGGCGGACGCGTTAGCTACAATGTCTTCTATGTTTAAGGTTAAATGGGATAATGAGGCTCCCCGGATCATCATCTGGAAACTGGACGAACCGGCATACTATTGCGATCTCGAGGCTGAATTGGTGACTGAGAAGCCTTGGTACCATGAGGTGAAGAGATATCTAGAAGCTCAGGAATACCCTGAAGGGGCATCTGTCAATGATAAGAAGTTCCTGAGAAGGTTCGCAACAAAGTTCTTCCTTAGCAATGGCATCTTGTACAAGCGAAACCATGATTCAACCTTACTGCGTTGTGTGGATAAAACTGAAGCAGAAAGAATCATGGAAGAGCTACATGAAGGGACCTTTGGTACACATTCCAGTGGGCACACTATGGCTAAGAAAATCCTACGGGCAGGATATTACTGGTCCACAATGGAAGCTGACTGCTATCAACATTCCAGGACATGCCACAAGTGCCAGATTTATGCAGACAAGGTGCATGTTCCTCCAGTTCCCCTGAATGTTCTAACTGCGCCTTGGCCGTTTGCAATGTGGGGCATAGACATGATCGGCGAGATTAAACCTACGGCATCCAATGGACATCGCTTCATCCTAGTGGCGATTGATTATTTTACAAAGTGGGTTGAGGCAGCATCCTATGCTACGGTAACCAAGATTGTTGTGGCACGGTTTATTCGACATAACCTGATCTGTCGGTACGGTGTCCCTGAACGAATAATTACAGACAACGGTACCAATTTGAACAACAAGATGATCGCTGAGCTCTGCGAACAGTTCAAGATACAGCACCACAATTCTTCTCCTTACAGACCGAAGATGAATGGGGCTGTAGAAGCAGCAAATAAGAACATCAAGAAAATCGTGCAGAAGATGACAGTGACTTACAAAGATTGGCACGAGATGTTACCGTTCGCTCTACATGGGTACCGTACCTCAGCTAGGACGTCAACCGGGGAAACTCCTTTCTCTCTGGTTTATGGTATGGAGGCAGTCTTGCCGATTGAAGTGCAAATACCCTCTCTCCGGATAATGAAGGATGCAAATCTGAACGAAGATGATTGGATCCAGACACGACTTGATCAGCTCAACCTCATTGATGAAAAGAGACTTGCTGCTATCTGTCATGGTCAGACGTATCAGAAACGGATGATCAGGGCATTTAACAAAAAGGTCAGACCATAGGAATATCAAGTCGGGGATCTGGTGATCAAGAGAATCATCCTTCCTCAGAGTGATCCAAGGGGCAAATGGACCCCTACGTACGAAGGGCCATTTGTGGTTAAACATGTGTTCTCAGGAGGAGCAATGATATTAACCAATATGGATGGTGACGACCTTCCTCACCCCGCCAATGCAGACATAGTAAAAAAATACTACGCATGAAAAAAAGACCCGCTAGGCTGACATGCCTAGGCAAAAATTAGGGCTTCCCGTCGAACCAAAAGGGTTCGGGCAAAATGAAGGGATGAAATGAAAAATCTGTACACCCGGCAAGTCGAAAACCTGAAAAGGCGGCTTGGGCAAAAATGGGTATCCCGGTGGACCGAAAACCCGAAAGGGCGGTCCAGGCAAAAATTAGGGATAAAGCGTAATACTATGTCTCATTGATCACTTTGCATCCAGAATCCGGTATCTACATCAAGTTCAGACGGCATCGATCGGTCAACTTCACCTTCAACCAAGGTCGTCAAGTGATGAGACGCTCAGAGTTATAAAGGCAATAGCAGAGTTGAAACCCAGTGGGATCATTCACTTCACACAGCTGTTTTATTTTCTTTTGTACAAAATTTGTATAAACTCTTTTGTTCGGCGGCGTTCTCTTACTAGGACGTCAGCCTCTTGTACACAAAACGCCTATTTTCAGGCCATTCAAAAATCAATACAAATATACTTTTCAGTTAAACGTGCCAATTGTTTCCTTTTTCTGTTTTGTTTTGTGAAGAACGTCCAAGGTTCAATTTGTGATATATGCATTGACAATAGTTTGCTAACTCATAAATATGTGCATACGAAACAAAGGATTTTATTACAGGTGACACTAGAAACAGGGGCAATAAAGAGTTGTCTAAGCAATCTAATTGTTCTGTCCTCCAAGGTCCCAAGGTAGGTTCAGCTAAAGAATATGACCAGTACGTCTTAATTCCCCAGAGAGTAAGTCAGCAGCCAGTGCATTCTTCTCCAGGCAGAGTTATCAAATCTCAAGGAAGTTGGGTATCCTCTAGCAGATATCAACATTCCCCAGCAGCAATACATATACTCATAACAAGCATCCCCGACAGTCTTGGTCTAAAGATTGTTCCCCGGCGGCATATCAACATTCAAAGGGATCACTTCCCCGACATAGTTCAAGAATTCCCCAAGAGAGTCCAGTCCAGTTCCCCAGGAAAGTTGGAACTTATCTCCCCAAGCAGTAAGCTTATCCCCAGTATATTCTGGAAGCTTATTCCCTCGCAGAGCACGAACTCGTCGTCCGGCTTGATTTAAAGAGTTATTTCCTTAACAGGATATAACTGGGTTATCCTCAGCCAAAAGCCATGGAAAGAGCGTCCCCGACGAAGTTCTCTTACCCCCAGCGAAGTCCATCAACACTTCCAACACAACAAGGGTATCCCCAGCGAAGTCCATCAACACTTCCAACAACAAGGGTATCCCCAGCAAATTATTATCAACACTCAGCAAGGCATCCCTCTCCCCACAGAGTATTGCTTCCCAGCATGGTCGCTAGAGTATATTTTCTCCCCGCAGAATCTTCCATTTGCCAAGTTTATTCCGCAACGGAGTCATCTTCTCCTACCGGTATTCTTGCAGTTATCATCCCCAGCGGAAGCAAAATCTATTCTCCAACAGAAGCCCAGGAGTGACTTCCCGGCATCCGTCAAGGATTTACTTTCCTAGACGAAAACATACATTCATAAAACATCACATATATCATTATAGCATGCATAGACACATCATATCATACAAATCTCATTTATGTTGAGAACATCATTGCTTGATCCATATCATGCATTGCATATGACTGACCTTTACCTTTCAGGAAGGATGCAGTTGAAATTCTCAATCATATTTCACGACCTAGACCGGTTCAGTTAATCGACCCCAAAGATTTCTTATCCAGTCCCAGGCCTTCTCTAGTCCAGCTAAATCGACTCCCAACAGATTTTTCTGATAAAGACTCAGTAGAAGTTATTTCAGATGTTTCCCTCTCCGACGGTGAGTGAGGTGATAATCTCCTATGGTTCCCTCTCCGACGGTGAGTGAGGTAATAATTCCTTTTCAAGATGTTTCCCTCTCCGACGGCGAGTGAGGTGATAATCTCCTATGGTTCCCTCTCCGACGGTGAGTGAGGTGGTAATTCCTTTCCTTATGGTTCCCTCTCCGACGGTGAGTGAGGTGATAATTCCTTTTCAGATGTTTCCCTCTCCGACGGTGAGTGAGGTGATAATCTCCTATGGTTCCCTCTCCGATGGTGAGTGAGGTGATAATTCCTTTTCCAGATGTTTCCCTCTCCGACGGTGAGTGAGGTGATAATCTCCTATGGTTCCCTCTCCGACGGTGAGTGAGGTGATAATTCCTTTTCAAGATGTTTCCCTCTCCGACGGTGAGTGAGGTGATAATCTCCTATGGTTCCCTCTCCGACGGTGAGTGAGGTGGTAATTCCTTTCCAGATAGTTCCCTCTCCGACGGTGAGTGAGGTGATAATTCCTTTCAGATTATAATTTCCTAGGATTCCCTCTCCGACGGTGAGTGAGGTGATAATTCCTTTCAGATTATAATTGCCTATTGGTTCTCTTCCTGACACTGCGAAGATGGTAATTCCCACCAAGATTTTCTCAACAAGCGTTGTTGAAGTTAAAGTCACCCAAGGTTCTCTTACCGTTCATGCTAAGGTAGTAACCATCCCTGGTTCATTCATCATCTTGTGAAGCTCCAGATCCAGTTCCCGTAACCAGTCAGGACATATCTATACCAAGCATCTGAAAACCAGCTCCTGCAACGTGTCAGGTACTCATTTTTTCTATTTTGCAGGTATACAGGTTCTCGCTAAGGAATCTCTTACGCGATCAACATCCAGATGGCATCTATAAGCCCATCATCCTATTCAGCAAACCTCTAAATGGCATCTATAAGCCCATTCCATCATCACACTGCTACTATGTGAGCGCAAATTTCTGGGCACTCTAGTGTTCAATCATCTTCCACCCTCGGATTACGAAAGGCACGTCAGCCAATCTGCATCCTCAGGTCTAAGAAGATTGAACAGGGGCAACTGTTGTACCCCAAAATTTGCCCTCCCATATTCTCCAAGAAATTGCCAAGCCAAGCTTCAAAAGTTCCCCAAGGGTTGCACAGTGCAAAGGTCTCCTATACAGTCAAGATTAGGGTTTGTGTTCTGATCAAGAAAATGAAGTTTGCAAAGGTCCAATCAAGTCTCACATGCCTACAAACATGGTCAAGTATCCTCATATCAATTTTCAAGACTTTCAGTTCAAAATTGCACAGTCAAAACCCTAAATTGCACTACAGTCAACTGCAGGGGCAAAATGGTCATTTGACAGTCAAAAGTTCAAATTTTTGGTCAACATATCATTTTGAAGCCACAAACATCATTTGATCAATGCTTGATCATGATTCTCAAAATTTGGCTCAGAAATCATCAAAATGCAAAAGTTTCCTTATTTGGACAGTTGAAAAAGTCAACTGAAATTGACCAGGGCATAACTTTCACATGGATTATCATAAAAATTCCATCCAAAGCTCATTTTGAAGAGAAAGAAATTTACTACAACTCATCTTCATACTTCAAGTCCAAGAAATGCTCTCACAAAAAGTTATCAATTTCAACATTATAGGTCATTTTCAAAAGTCAACAAAAAGGGACTTTAAGTCAAAAGCCATAACTTGAGATTGGTAAATCAAAATGACATGGGACCAAAGACATTGGTTAGAGGACTCAAAGACCTTTCCAAAATGTCCAAGAACATGAGAAAAGCTTAAAAATTGAGCAAGTTATGCCTTGTGGAAGTTGGGAAATTTTTGGATATTTTGAAAAGTCAACATTACTTCAAATGACCTAAAATTGCTAATGGGCCCATTTTTCTTCCATGATTCATCATCCATGACATATGCACGACCACTTGGCCCAAAGGGAAGTTTTTATTCATTATTTATTTATTTATTTGAATTTTTATTTATATTAATTCAATTAAATCAATTAAATATGTGAAAAATACTTAACTTAGCCTAACAAATCTTTTTGTACATGTTTTAGTCTCAATAATTCGTGCACATTCAAATATGGGAAGATTTGGTTTGATTGGATCCTAATTGATACAAAATTGTATGGAAAAGATTGAAAAAACAAAGCTTGAAAATCAAATCTTCAAAACCATGATTGCAAGAGATTTGGAGCAAGTTTTTTGACCTAATGCACTCAGTACATAAGCCTAAAGGAAACCCTAATGTTCATACACGCACAGCTGCTCAAAAAGCCATTATCAAACTTGAGAAAATTTGCAAGAAACTCAAAACTGAAAGTTCACTTCCAAGGCGATTCAAGGCAGAATTTCTATTCCAATAGCTTCCTTGGAGATTACTGAACATATTCCAATCAAAAACATTCACTCAAACTCCAAGAATCGGTATACAGGGTTCAAACTGTTTCAAAAAAATTTCATAATCGTGCATCATGATTTACGCATCCTTTGCAATTTTTAATACTTGATTCATGTTCATTATGAAGTTCTGAAGCTAACCAATACATTTAATTGTATTTTTATTTGCTATACGCGATTATGCCATGTTTGAGTTTTAGGGTTTGCAGGATGTGAAATTAGGGCTTTTGCAATAAGGCAAAATTAGAGGCTGAGACCAAGACCATTGGATTCAACGCATTGGGACGAACAAGAACCAGCCCTCGCGCTCAATTTATGAGCGTCATAGGGCTAATCGCTATTTTCTAATAGCATGCCTAAGAGAACATATAAGAAACCGTTGCTTAATGTTTTGTATTTCAGGGACGATGGAGAAGATGGTGTGGTGGCAAGACGTGATAGGCCAGTTCAAAAATTCGCGCGCTGAAGGCATTAAGGGATTGTTTTCTTTTATTATATTTGTTTGTTTATTATATATCAAAACGCGTGGAATGGCTTAGTGGTGAGCAAGGCTATTGGTAACATTCCTGACCTGGGTTCGAGCCCCAGGTCTTCAATAATTTCTATGTTATTTTTCATTTAACGTTCACATGCAGCGCTTACGTTATAGTCCATGATACACCATCAGAATCCAGCGTACACGCGTCTAACAGATTCAAATCAAAGGCTGAGTGTTGGAGAGCACCATAAACCCTGGTCCACGCTTCAGCATGCTACTCAAAAAAGTCAAACGGACCCAGGTTTTTGGGCCAGAATTCTTGGATTCATACCTCCACTTTGGGGGACTACCACCCCCCTAGGTTTGTATATTTTTCACCCTTCTTTATTTTCTTTATTTATTTAAATCTATTTCTTTTAATTATTATTTGTTTAAATTAATTAATTATTTCTACAAAATATAAAAAAATGCATAAAAATCAGAAAAGATAAAAAAATATAATAAATATTTTTATTTTAATGTTTCTTGTAAATAAATGCATGTAAATTAATTAGTTTAAATTAGGGTTTTAATTTTAATTCCTTTCATAACAAAAATCTAAAAAATATATAGAACTAGGTTTAATTAATGTTTTTATTCCCTTTTAATTTTTCTTTTTCACAATAATATTATTTATTTTATTTATTTTCATAATTAAAATTGTATATAAAAATTAGGTTTAATTTAGGTTAAATTTTAACGTCTTCTTAATAAATTAAAATAAAATAGAATTAGGGTTAGCGTTTAATTGCAATTAATTTTTTCTATTAAATCCTAAAATATTAAAAATACCAGAAACATCTTTTTTTAATTAATTAATTCATATAATTTTAATATTTTGCAAAAAGGGTCCAACGCCCTCGTTTCGACTTAATTGTTTATTCGCACATTTATTTTATCTCGCTTAAATACTTATGTACCTCTCCCGAAGCCATGTAAATTACTTCTCGCACTTTTCAATTCTTTATTTACTTTGTTTATTTATTTTCTGTCAAATCGGGTCCTGGTTAATTTTGGCGATGTGGACCCGCGCTATTTGTAATAGCTTAGAATTTACTTTTCCGCAAATATTTTAATTGTTAATCAAAAGCATGAAAGAATGTATGAACAAAATAAAAACAAGCGTAGAACACCAATAACATGACAAGATAAATGCAAACGAAAACGACACACGAATCGCACACACCACCCCTAGGGTACGCCTCACTGTTGCCTTGCCTCGAAAGGTGATCGTCGAGTAGAGGATGTCTTAGTAAGTCCTCATGATCCGGGAACCTGGCATGAGGGTAGCTTCTAAGGTGTCTTCCCATTGCTCTGGTGATCACCATGTCCCGAACCTCGAATTGACCCGAACACCTCCAACGGTGGTGCTACCTACCTCTCAATGGTGGGATGGCACTACTTTAAAGGATATTTACACAGACGAATTCCTTAGGGTAGGTAGGTTCTCGTAGATACTTGATCTAATTTCAAAACAAATCAAAAATACTTTTCACACCAACACATTTTCAAAAAGCTTTCGAAAGCAAGTTTTCAAACACTCTTGAGGACAGATACAAGAGTCGAACTGGAATTTTCAAAGAAACTTTTTAAAACACACAGTTGAAAAGCAAACAAACAATTTTGAAAACACAAATGAGCAAGTATCTAAGAGCCCATGGATAACCATGGATAGAAAGGGTGCTAACACCTTCCCTTTCTATAATCTACCTCCCGAACCGAGAGCAATCTCTATAAGGAATTTTTCTGTGCTTTTGTCCTTTCCATTTGGAGAAAATAAAAGACGGTGGCGACTCTTGCTTCCGCGACATTTCACGAACCAGCGTTAAACAGTCAGTTCCAGATCCACCGATCACAGGTGCTAACACCTTCCCTTTCTATAATCTACCTCCCGAACCCGAGAAACATCTCGAAAAGGAATTTTGCTGTGCTTTTGTCCTTTCCTTGTTAGAGAAAATAAAAGACGGTGGTGACTCTTGCTTACCGCGACATTTTACGAAACGCAAACGCGAACCAGCATTCCAAAACAGTCAGTTCTATTTCCACCGATCACAGAACTGGCGACTCTGCTGGGGAATATTATAAGTGAGGTGTACCTTAGGATTAGATCACTTGTGTTTTCAATTGTATGCTTTGTATGCTTTAAATTTTGTGGGCTTGTATCGGAGTTTTATAGATCCTAACCCGGATCTGGGGGTACCCTTTTTTTTAGGTAAGTAGCAATAAACTGTGAGGGATCTGTCCGACGTAGACCGACACGGATGAAGCAGTAGCTACGTTGGTGTGACACCTTGGTCTGTACCGATATCCCTTGTGTTGGAACGAGGAGAATATGGGTCTTCTGAGGAGTCATTAAGCACCAACTGACCTTAGAACCTTAAATTGACCAACTTGGCCATAGAACAGTAGCAGTATGCTACACTCATTGAGACTAAACTCTCGCGATGGTTCTGGCCGCAAGAAAAGATTGCCAAACTGGAATTATGACCGATTGAGGGTAGTCAATGACATTGAGATCCTCTAGAACCCGATTACTATTTTTAGGACAGGTTTTAACCAACTGAAACTGAAAGAGGGTAATGCCTAAACTTCATGCCAGCCTGAAATCTAAGGGCTCTTTGTGTGACTTGTGTGCCTTCAAACTTGAACTACTTGCACATTCTTGTTATCTGACAACACGAGTTCCTTGCAGGTTTTGTTTACAGTCCTTATCCAGTAATTTGGACTTATTGCAGGGTCTACTTGCATCACCTCACATTTGTGCTTAAACGCATAACATACACATCATAACATCATACCATAGCATTTCCTTAACCATTTCAAGGATCTCAAGGGTTTGTGATGCAGGTCATGATGAACCAAATGTCTAGCAAGGGGCAAAGGGGATTTATTTTCCTCTAGCCAAGATTGTGTGGAGATCAAGACATGATAACTTGAGTCAGGGGCTATGACCCACTCGATATGGTAAGTCTGACTCTTGAAGAAGGACTCTCAGCAACATGAAGTTCCTTCAATCAAGCTGCAAAATTCAAATTCTAACAAGTTTCTTTGTTTACCCCACGAGATCCTTGAAAACATTGCATACATATGTCATACATATCATTGCATTACAGGTACCATTACAGGTCTCTTATCTTCTTCGCTGTTTATTTCAACAATCATCATGTCTACCGAACCTTCCACTGAGCAAGCTATCAAGGCCCTCCAGGCCCATAATGCCCAGTTCCAAGAGTTGGTTATGAGCCTAGCCAAAGGTCAACAGGATTTGAAGACCCTGATTCTGAAAGAGAGGAAGAAGAAGAAGAAGAGGACTGTCCTGTTCAACACTGGACGCAGGTTCGGGAATGGACTGCAGAATGAGGTTGATCTGACCACCTCATCTGTAGGGAAAGACAGCCCACAAGAGAGGAGGGTTCCTAGCCCCGTAGTATCCGACAACGAGACGTATTATGATGAAGAACAGTATCCTCCTGCTGAGGATAGGTACAAACAGTTGGAGGACCGCTTGAGCACTATGGAGATACAGAACGTGCCCGGGCTGGACTTTGGAGACCTAGGTCTATCCTCTGGGGTGGTGATTCCCCATAAGTTTAAGGCACCTGCCTTTGCCCAGTATGACGGAGCTTCCTGTCCAAAGCTGCACCTCCGGTCGTATGTAAGGAAGATCCAACCTTATACCGCTGACAAGAATTTGTGGATCCACTTCTTTCAGGACAGTCTTTCAGGGACTCAGCTTAAGTGGTTTTATCAGCTGGATGGAGCCAGTATCCGTAACTGGGAGGATTTGGCTACTGCGTTCTATAGGCAGTACCAGTATAACTCTGACCTCGCTCCTACGCGTACCCAACTCCAGGGTATGTCAATAGGGACAGGTGAAGGATTTAAAGAGTATGCTCAGAAATGGAGAGACCTTGCCGGAAGGGTGCAGCCACCTTTAACTGATCGTGAACTCGTCGATATGTTTCTGGGGACCCTTTCTGGTCCATTCTTTAATCATCTGATTGGAAACTCTTCTGCCGGGTTTACAGACCTTATCTTGACTGGGGAGAGAATTGAAGCTGGCATCAAAAGTGGGAAGATTCAAGAAGCTACACCTGTTGATGCTCATAAAAAGCCTTACAGTGGGAAGAAAGAGTCCAATGCTGTGTACAGTCAAAAGAGTCGTCGTGACCAACACATAGGGGCAGTCTTGATCTCTGGTTCTGCGTCATACCGACAACAACAAAAGGGAAATCAACGAAGGCCGGACGAGCCTAAAAGACAGTTCACCAACATCAACATGCCATTGTCACAAGCATTGCAGCACATGTTGAAGATGAATCTGATTTCGGTGATAAACCCTCCTCCGAACCCTAAGACTTCTTCTCCCAACTACAACCCAGATGCAAGGTGTGCTTATCATTCCGGTAGTCCGGGGCACGATACTGACGATTGTTGGGCGCTGAAATACAAGATTCAGAATATGATTGACGCTAAAGAGATCGAATTCGAGCCTTCTGAGACTCCCAATGTGATCACTGCTCCCTTGCCAAAACATGGCTAGGATTGAAAGCACTTTTGTTCATTTGAATTCTAAAGTTGTATTTTTTCTTTGCTTATTCAAACAATTATCATGTCAAACTCTTTTATTTCATTAATGCATTACACGTGTCTGTTTTGAATTAATTGTTTTCACTATGCTTAAAATTGCTTCATATTTCCTTTTTGTGATGTTCAAACTCTCGATTAAAAAATTCTAAGCCTTTTGAGGGAGGATGACGAAAACGATACCACGATCTTTACAGTATGCTTTTGAACAGACCCCGCTGATGAGGTACATGCATTGTTTCAAATCCTAAATAGTGGAGTTATAAGGAAGATAATCCCTAGTCAACCCCTTTGAGCCAAAGAAGTTGGAGTTTTTCTTTTCAAAAATTAAAACCCTTAATCATAACCTGGGGCAGGGTAGTTTTCTCAGTTGATCCAGGTGCACAATGAATGGCGTCAAAGGAGTCCTTCCAAAACAAAAGACAGTGATGGTTCCCTATAATCGTCAAGACAGGCAGTCGTCATCTTTCAAAAAAACAAAAGCCCAATAGGTCAAAACCTATGAAGGAGACTTACAAAAAATTGGGGCATCCCGCTGACTGTAATTACAAAAGAAACAGTTCAGGCAAAAGACAGGGATAATAAAATCAAAAAAAGAAAGAGGTCCTGCAAACCCTCAACAAAAAAAAGACTGCCTATTCAAAGTAAACTGTCAGTATCCAAACCATCACCGGAATATCAGGGCAAAGACTCAAACAAGATCTAATGCACGATTAGCTGAGTTTAGGATCGAAGAACATCACGAAGAGCGGGTGGGTACAAATATACTTTGAGCCTTTATCCTTTGTTTCTTAAACCGTGAACCAGGCTATGTTATAACCCTTAAAAAGTCCTAGCTGAAGCATAGGTTAGTCCGAAAGCATACTGTTACAAAGGTATCCTGACTCCTGTAGGGCTTGCTGTAAAGTCCTGAGTTGACATCACATTTTACAAAAATTCACTTGTTTTATTGAAAATTGCATTTCCAAAAAACTTCAAGACAGACATAAGTTTTGCATTCTTAAAATAACATTGTTTGCATATGGCTATTTGTTCAAACAACAGAGAAATTTACGCGACGAATATCCAGTGAACAAAAAAAAACCTTCTCAATAAAAAGGATCACCTCAAGTGGAAAAACACTTCCAACCAAGGGGCACGGCATGAGCATTGTCCATCATCTGGGGCAGTCAAGTCAAGATTCAAGGAATCTCTCAATGCCAAACAGCCGGGGGCAAATCTCTGCTTGAGTCACTTGGGGCATTGGACATGAATCCCAGCGACAAATATTGCACGATCAAACATCTTCTGGTAGTATGGCAACACAATACTACCGACAGTGACAACTCCCTACATCCTGAGAGCATGGACATAGTCAAAAAAGTACTATGCGTGAATCAAAAACCCGCTAGGTTGACTGGCCTAGGAAAAAATAAGGGCTTCCCGGCGAGCCAAAAGGGTTCGGGCAAAAAATAAGGGATGAAAAAAAAAATTTGTACACCCGGCAAGTCGAAAACCTAAAAAGGCGGCTTGGGCAAAAAGGGGTATCCTGATGGACTGAAAACCCGAAAGGGCAGTCCAGGCAAAAATTAGGGATCAAAGCGTACGACTATGTCCCGTCATCTCGTCACTTGCCTACCAGAAGAAGATTTGTCAATCGGCAGTTATCAAGCACCTCATAGGCCTTCTTCTCCCGCAGAAATTGGGGCAATAAGAATTGTCCGAACTGTACAAGCTGCTCTGTCCTCCAGGTACAAAGTAGGTTCAGCTGAAGAACCTGACCAAGATACCTTCACTTCCCGCAGAGTAAGACAATAATGGTAGCTCTCCCCACTGAGATTTGCAACTATGAACAAATCAGCAATACTCTCCCCAAGCAGAGTTGGTCTACCATCAGCCCCAAAGGTTGGGTATCCCCAGTAGGTCTTAATATTCCCCAGCGGAGTATACAGATATTCCTCAGCAAGCATCCCCGGCAGTCTTAATATTCGTTAACGGAGTATAAGAATGTTCCCCAGCGGAATACAAGATACCTTCAGTGGGGCCATTTCCCAGCGCAGTCTAAAAAAAGCTTCCCCGCCAGAGTTGAATCATCTTACCCAGTAGATTCTAGAAACTTGTCCCCTGCAGAGTACAAAGGAATCTCCTCAGCCATATTCAGAGGTTATCCCCACAAGAGTCTAACTGGGTTATCCTTAGCAAGTTGCAACGAAAAGATCATCCCCAACGGAGTTCTTTCTATCCCCAGCGGAGTTCATCATCAAAATCCCCAATAAAGCTTATCAACGGAATCCCCAGCGGAGTTATCGTTAAAATCTCAGCAAAGTATCTCTTCCCGCAGAGTATTTCCCCTCAGAGTAATCTCTTCATCAAGTTTATTCCCCAACGAAGTTCTTTTCTCCTGCAGGTTTATTCTCACAATCATCTTCGTTCATCATCCCCAGCGGAAATGAAGAACTCAACTCTACTCTCCAGAAGCTCCGGGATTTATCTTCCCCAACCAAACATCACATCTCCATACATTATGACATGCATACGCATCATACAATACAAATCTCATTTATTTTGAGAACATCATGACATCATGCATTTCATACATCATGACATTGCATACAGCTAACGTTGTACCTTTTCAGGAAAAGGTCAATCCAAAGACGGCTACCATCAACCTTTCAAGTTCCAGATGAATACCTGTAACAAGCCAGGAAAATTCTGTGGACGACCGATTGTAGATCAATACCCGGAAAGTTATCTACATGAAGAGATTGAAGATCAATACATGTAACAAGCCAGGAAAACTATTTTTCTTTCTCAAGCCAGAGATCAATACCTGTAACCGGCCAGGACAACTATCTCATCGACCAACCTTTTCAAATTCCAGATTAATACCTGTAACAAGCCAGGAAAATTCTGTGGACGACTGATTGTAGGTTAATACCTGAAACCAGACAGGACAATTATCTACTTGACCATCATGAAGCAACCCTACACCGGTTACTTCTCCTTCAGATGATGTTTTACACGGACTCATCATCAGGCAACCCTACACCGGTTCTTTCTCATTTCCAAGATGAAGTTTTACACAGACTCATCATCAGGTGACCCTACACCGGTTACTTCTCCTTCAAATGAAGTTTTACACGGACTCCTCATCAGGCAACCCTACACTGGTCCCCTCTCTTCAAGATGTAGTTTTACACAGACTCGTCATCAAGAAACCCTACACAGGTTCTCTCTTTCCAAAGATGAAGTTTTACACTGACTCATCCTCAGGCAACCCTACGCCGGTTCCTTCTCATTTCCAAGATGAAGTTTTACACGGACTCATCCTCAGGCAACCCTACGCCGGTTCCTTCTCATTTCCAAGATGAAGTTTCACACAGAATCATCGTCAATCAACCCTACACAAGTTTCCTTCCTTCCAAGATGCAGTTTCACACGGACTCATCATCAGTCAACCCTGCACAGGTTTCCTTCCTTCCAAAATGCAGTTTTACATGGACTCATCATCAGGCAACTCTACACAGGTTCCTTCTTTCGACTTACAAAGTTACAATTCAGCAAACAATCTCCAGATGGCATCTATAAGCCCATCCTCCTATCCATCATCTCTCCAAATGGCATCTGTAAGCCCATTCCCGACATCACATTGCTGATACCATACCATGCGAGTGCAAATTTCTGGGCACTTTAGTGTTCAATCATCTTCCACCTTCGGATCACGAAAGGCACGCAAGCCAATCTACATCCTCAGGTTTAAGAAGATTGAACAGGGGAAACTGTTGTACCCCAAAATTTGCCCTCCCATATTCCTCAAGATTTGTCAAGAATGATCTTCAAATTGCTCAAGATTGCTCAAGGGTTGTACAGTCAAACCATCTCCTAAGGCAGTCAGTTCAAAATTAGGGTTTTGGTTCTTTCAAGGAATTTAGGGTTTTCAATGGTTCAATCAAGTCTCATAGGCCCATATACATCCTCAAGCACCTACATGCCAAGTTTCAAGACTCACAGTGCCAATTTGCACAGTCAAAAGCTCCATTTGATCCACAGTCAACTACAAGGGCAAAATGGTCATTTTGCAGTCAAAAGTCAGAATTCTTGGTCAACATATTATTTTGAGTTCACAATCATCATTTGATCAAGTCTTGATCATGATTCCACAAGAATAGCTCAAAAATCATCAAGGTGCAAAAGTTACTATTTTTGGACAGCAGAAAAGTCAACTGTACTTTGACAAGGGCATAACTCTTTCATGGTTTGTCAGAAAAATCCCATCCAAATCTCATTTTGAAGAGGATGCAATTTTATACAATCCATCTTCACACTCCAAGATCAAGAAATTCTCTCACACAAAGTTACCAATTTTCACATTATAGGTCAATTTCAAAAGTCAACAAAAGTACACTTTGAGTCAAAGGCCATAACTTGAGATTGGTAAATCCAAATGACATGGGACCAAAGGCATTGGTTATAGGACTTTAAGGGCTTTCCAAAATGTCCAAGAACATGGTCATATGATCAAAATTAAGCAAGTTGTGCATTGGAGAAGTTGGGAAATTTTCATGAATTTGCAAGAGTCAACTTTGCTCAAAACACCTTCTTTTTGCTAATGGGCCTCAAATCACTTCTTGAAACTTCACCCATGACTTATGCACGACCCACCAAGATGAATTGGATTTATTTTCTTATTTTTATTGATTAATTGGATTTTTAATACATATTAATTCATTTAATTCATTTAAATTATAAGAAAATAGAAGATTTGATTTTTAAATCAATTTGTGAACCAAATATGATCAAGATATGCTGACCAATTCGTGCACAATCAAAAAGATACAAAAAAAAATCCAAATTTGGCAACTTGTTCAATCATGAAAAATCAAGAATATTTGATTTATCAATCAAGGATTTAATCTTCAATGCACATGGGTTGGATCCAAAATTTTGACCTAATTTGATTGCCTTATACATAAGCAAGCCAACCATACCCTAATACACGATTGAAAGGCTGCAGAAACGACCATACAATTTCAAGAAATTTCAAGAAAAGTCAAAACTGGTTCTTGCATTCTAGGCCAATTCAAAGCGTTTTGTTCATCCACACACATTGCAGGAGGCACTAGGGTTGATTTACAATCAAATTCAGGCACCTAAGCTCAAGGAATCACGAAATACAGTTTCACGGTTTGCACTTCTTATTCAGAATTGTATCTCTTAATTCATGCGCATTTAACATGTTTTTGTGACTGATTTGCATTGCTAGAGATCATACAAAGCTAATGGAATGATTGAATTGCACTATAGTGCCCTGAATCGAGAGATGCCATGATTGAATTTCTAGGGTTTTCAAGTTTTCAAATGGGGCTTTTCAATCCAGGAAAAATTGGGACTAATGAGATACATGTTTGAAATCGTGAGGCCAAGACGATCAAAACCCATACCTCACGAAATATTTATGTTTACTGTATTTCTATTCGTTATTTTTCCTTGCAGGAGTTAGTGGAGGTTAAAAACCCCCGCTATTTAATTCTGTTTACACAGAATAAAGGTTGAAGATGATGATGTGTTGATATCTGGTTGGCCTATTTGAAAAGCGCGTGTTTTGTTTTTTATTTACAGCGTTTTAATTGTTTTCATATATAATAGTTTCATCTTATTATGATAACAAAGAAACGCGCTAGTTGAGTTGGCAAGCAGGTGGATGGAAAAGCTATTGGGACCTGGGTTCGAATCCCAGGTCCCCCCAAAACCTTGTTATTTTTATTTTTCAGGTATTCATGTGCAGATTTCAAAAGGTGGTCCACCATACACCTCCAATTCCCAAGCGCCAGATGTCTTCAAACTCAAATCCAATGGCCAAAGATGAAGGACCATCATAATCCCCAGTCAATCAGCGTGTGGGTAATCAGAAAAGTCAAACAGGCTGGAAGCATAATGGGCCAAGAATTGCTGACTCTACCTCCTCTTGGGCCCAACACCCCCTGGGTTTATTTCTTTTTCTTCTTTTATATTTTTTATTTAAATTGTTTGTTTTTACTATTATTAATTATTATTATTATTACTTAATTAACCAAATAATTTATTTTTCCTAATAAAAATCAGAAAACATAAAAAATATAATATTTTTATTTATTAAACTTAATTAGTTATTTTTGTAAATAAATAAGTAATTAATTAATTTAGTTTTAATTAGGTTAACATTAATATTTTCACAATAAATTAAAATAGAATTAGGGTTCTTGACAATTTTAATCCTCTTTTTTTTTTATTTCCTTGAAACATTCAAAAAAACCAAAAAAATTTCTTTTTATTAATTAATTAGTTTGGTTTAATTTAATTCATAAATAATAAAAATCTCATTCTTTCTCAAAAAAGAGTCAAAACCCTAAGAAACTCCCAATTCAATTTTTCTCGCGCGTGTGATTATTATTTTATTCATGTTTTGATCCATATAATTGTAATTGCTCCGAGGATGTAATAGCTTTAATTAGGACCTTTTTTATCGCTTTCATTTATTTTTCCGCATTTTACTTTTTCAAGGGTTTGTTTTTGGCGATGTAAATACCCGACGCCTTGTAATAGCTTAGTTTTATTTTCCGCAACCATTAACTGCTAGATGTATGCTAACTAGGCTATGCATGTCAAGATTTCTCTCAAATTAAAATCAATCGTAGCTCACCATAATATGTACAAAGATAACATAACTGAAACCTGACACACTCGCACATGCCACTCCTAGGGTACGCCTCACTTGGTTGCCTCGACGTGGTCATTGAGTATAGGGTGTTTTAGAGGTCGCCCTCCTGTCTAAAGATCAAAGTTGCCTCGAAACGGTTGCCTCGGATAAAAATTATCTAGGACATTAGGGTTACCGCTAAAGCGTCCTACCATTGCTTTAGTGACCACATGTCCCTAAAATCGAATTGACCCGAAAACTCCAACGACGGTGCTACCTACTTCTAAATAGTGGGATAGTACTGTCTAAAGGACATTTACACAGCTTAATTTCTTTTGAGTAGGTAGAGGTTCTCAGGTACTTGCTCTTTCAAAAGAAAAATACTTTTCACACCTACACTTTTCTGACAAAAGTTTTCAAGCAACACTTCATACACTCTTAAGGACAGATACAAGAGTTAAATCAAAGTTTTCAAACAAAACTTTTTCAAAACCCACAAACACAAGAAAAGCAAAACCTTTTGAAAACATAGTGAGCAAGTACCTAAGAGCCCGTGGATAACCACGGATAGAAAGGGTGCTAACACCTTTCCTTTCTATAATCTACCTCCCGAACCCGAGAAACATCTCGAAAAGGAATTTTGCTGTGCTTTTGTCCTTTCCTTGTTGGAGAAAATAAAAGACGGTGGCGATTCTTGCTTACCGCGACATTTTGCGAAATGCAAACGCGAACCAGCATTCCAAAACAGTCAGTTCTATTTCCACCGATCACAACGGGCACACAGGCCCTGAACTAAATACATTCAAACTTCGTCTTCACCGCCGCTGTCTTCCGGAGGATAGAGGATCTTCCCGTTAACAACTTGGTTGAACGACCCCGCCCCCTCAACCACTAAGTCGACCCCGGAATTCAAGATTTTCAACTGCTCGATGGCGACGTTGAAACCGTATCCAAGAGTGTCAATGACGTCCTGCTCGAGCAAGCGGATACGAGCAATCAAATCCGCCCGAGTCGCCATATTTTTCTCTGTCTCAGTCTCGTCCTCGACTGGTTCAGTCATCCCCTCCAACTCCAAATTACGAGCGGCCAGACGCTCATTTTCCCTCGTTGCCGTCTCCAACTAAGGCCTTAGCTCGTTCAAATCCTTGAGAAGCTGGACTTGGGCCTCATATTTTGACTCGTGGTTGAGGATGTCACCCTTCAGCTTCTCATTCTTGACCTTCAGCTTATGGATCTTGGCGTAGGCCGCATCGAGAGAAGATTGAGAACTCGAAGACTCATCGTTAAGTGACAGAGCCGTCTCGAGCACCCTCATCACAGCGGCCACGTCCTCGACCAAGCGCTATCGGCGAAGCTCCTTGTCTTCAGCTAAAATAGCCTCTCTCTCTTCCTCGTGCAGGCCGAGGGAGTCCCCATTGCAGAAGAGGTCGCTGTTTAGATAACACGGAGGCAACACAAAAACCCGCGCGGGTGTTTTATCACCCTCGGATTATACATCCGTAGTGCTATCCGCGTGCTTCCTCTTGGCCACGGGTTCGTTGACCGGAATCTGGGCCAGATCAGTAGAAGAGGGATTTTTTGAGGAGGAGGGGGAACCACTACCCCGACCGGTAGACTTAGCCTGCTCCTGGAGCTGGGCAACCCTGCTTCGGGGACCAGAAATGGATGCATTCTTTGGCCTCAGTTTCAGCAAACGCTCGGAAAGAGATGCCATTCGACCTGCAAATCAAAGAGGATCGTTAAGTTGAGTTAGAAAAATCAAAGTAAAGCGGACACGTCCCCGCTTATAAAAGAAGCAAATAAACAGTTACGCCTTACCCAAGAGCTTCATGGCTTCCCCATTCGAGGAGCACTCGAGAAAGGCCTTAATATTGATTAACCTATTGACCAAGAGATACTCCCCTTCCTCGTCAAACAATAGGGCGCCATTCAAGTCCACGCATTTTGCGGGGGAGAACCCTTTAACATATGCAAATAGCTTCTCGTACGAAAGCTGATCTTGGGCATCCAAATCCTCGGGTCTCGCCGTATAATATTCGGGCCTCTGCTCCTAATGTCTCCACTGCCATTCAAGCGGGAAACGGGCCATAAGTCGGGTAACTGGCCGCCCATCCTCCACCTCTTCCACTCGGGCATAGAGAGAATCTATGGCTGCGTTCGTCAAGGGTTTCACGACGAAGTACCTCTCCTTGAAATTCTGCACGGACTCCAGGTAAGGCCGAAAGAGTTTCCCAAACTGCTTAAAAGAGACCCACGCCTGTCTCTCGTGGACAAATTGTCTCTGCAAGTGAAAGATGCGGAGAAGAGGGGCAGTGTGGCGCCTATCCCCAGATATTGGAAGAGGAGCTCGAACGCCCGCATGAACGTCAACGCGTTCGAATGAAGTTGAGAAGGTGCCAGCTGAAGCCATTGGAAAACCCCGACCTGAAAATCATTAAAAGGCAGGCGCATCCCCGCCTCCTTGAAAGCAAACTCATACATTGGGAATTGTTTGCCCGGATGCAACGAGCATATCCTTTGGTACCCGTGAGGTATTTGAAGCATCCAGTTGGCCGGAGCCCCCTCTGCGTGTTCTTCCGGGCAGTTAAACGCATTCGTTGCATCCCGCGAGAAGCACAATCTTTTGTCCCAGGGCTCCGGAGCAACCCAAGCCAAAGGATCCTCCTCATCGCTATGGGGTTCATCATCGTGACGGGTGGCCGGAATATCGCTCCCACGACAGCGTGCCATTGTACCTGAAAAGTAGGGGAAGTTAGTGAATTCGGCATTATCAAATCCACCCTTCCACCGCAGATCAAGTGAAAGGGCGACGAACTCAACCCAAGCCCTCGACATACTAAAGCGAACCATTACAGTCAGAGGATATGGCGTCGGGGAATAGTTGACCAAGCACGATCTCGGATACGCACTAACCTAAGAATCCCCCGACATTATAACGCGAACGCCCATAGGTGCCCGACACATTCATGAGTGCTCGACACTAAACACATAAACCCAGATGAATATTCTTGAATAGTCATGAAGCTCATGAATATTTATAATAGGTGCCCGGCATCTTCATGAGTGTCCGACACAAAACCCATGGATCCAGATGAACATTCATCACAAAACTCATGGATATTCATCCAATCAAGATAAATTTCTGACATTTAATCCAGATAAGCCCAAGAAAGGTGGTATTAAGAGGTTATAACTTACTTGGATGAAGGACGTTGTGGAAAAAAATTGGGAATTTGAGAGGGTCGCCTCACACCTCAAGCGAAGAAAAACTGAGAGCTTTGAGAGAACCGCTTCACACCGCGAGCAAAGGAAGGATTGAAAGGCAGCTGAGAAGATGACAAATGAATCCCAAGGGCCCCTTTTCATAGGCGACCCATGCCCCAAGAGATCCCACATGAAGGGTGTGATCGGTGGATCTGGAACTGACTGTTCAACGCTGGTTCGCGAAATGTCGCGGAAGCAAGAGTCGCCACCGTCTTTTATTTTCTCCAAATGGAAAGGACAAAAGCACAGAAAAAATTCCTTAAAAGAGATTGCTCTCGGTTCGGGAGGTAGGTTATAGAAAGGGAAGGTGTTAGCACCCTTTCTATCCATGGTTATCCATGGGCTCTTAGATACTTGCTCAATGTGTTTTCAAAATTATTTGGTTGCTTTTCAATGTGGGTTTAAAAGTTTCTTTGAAAAATTTCAGATCGACTCATACGTCAGAGTGTTTGAAAGCTTTGCTTTGAAAGCTTTTGAAAAGTGTCAGTGTGAAAAGTCTTTTTGAGTTTGTTTTGAGATTAGAGCAAGTATCCTTGAGAACCTACCTACCCTAAGGAATTCGTCTGTGTAAGAGTCCTTTAAAGTAGTGCCATCCCACCATTGAGAGGTAGGTAGCACCACCGTTGGAGGTGTTCGGGTCAATTCGAGTTTCGGGACATGGTGATCATCAGAGCAATGGGAAGACACCTTAGAAGCTACCCTCATGCCAGGTTCCCGAATCATGAGGACTTACTAAGACGTCCTCTACTCGACGACCACCTTTCGAAAGGCAACAGCGAGGCGTACCCTAGGGGTGGTGTGTGCGAATTGTGTGTCATGTTTCAGTTATTTGTCTTGTCATGTTTGTTGTGTTCTACGCTTGATTTTAATTTGTCCATTCATTCTTGCATGCTTGGTTAACAATTATAAGTTTGCGGGAAAATAAATCTAAGATTATTACAAATGGCGCGGGTCCACATCGCCAAAATTAAACCGGACCCGATTTAGCGGAAAATAAATAAAGCGATAAAAGTAAAGTGCGAAAAGTAAAATTACATGGCTTAGGGACAATTACATAATTATATAAACGATAAACAGTAAATGCGCGAATTTAAATAAATTATGAACATGGGCGTTGGACCCTTTCGCAAAAGATTAAAGTTAATGAATCAATTAATTAGAATTAATGTGGAATTAAAACGTTTTTTTTGTGTTTTTTAGATTTAATGAGAAAAAGGAATTAATTCAATTAAATTAAACGGCAAACCCTAATTCTAATATTTTTTATTTATTATGAAAGAATTAAAATATAATCTAAATTAAACCCTAATTTATTTATGTACAGTTTTTAACTTATGAAAACAAAATAATAGTATTATGATAAGAGGGAAATAAAAAGAATTAACCATTAAAACCTAAATTCTACATTTTTTGATTTTTATTAAAAAGGAATTAAAATTAAAACCTGATTAAACTAACTAATTTATATTCTAATTTATTTATGAAAATAATTATAATAAAATAAATATCATATTTTTTTGTATTTTCTGGATTTTTATGATGTTTTTGATTTTGATTAAAAAATAAATTAATTAAATTAAGACAATAAAATAAATCAAACAACAAAAATAAAAAGTGAGAAGAAAAACATAAAAAATGCAAACCAGGGTGGGGTGTAGCCCCAGATTAGGAGGTATAAATTTGAAAAGCCTGGCCCAATTGAATGTGAATTTGCTGACTTTTCATGATTCCATATGATGCGTTTGACCAGGCGTAGGTGTTCTTCAGATTCCAACCTTTAGATTGATCTCCAAGCGGACGTGGCATGTTGATGATGGAGGGAATATGGTGTACCTGGAGGTTAGCGTAACATGGAATTTTATATTGAAAAATAGCATGGAATTTTGCCAGACCTGGGACTTGAACCCAGGTCTTGAGAGTCACATGCATAGCGTGTTACCAACTGCGCTGCTGCTTTTCATTTAATATATTATGACTAATAAACAACAAAAATCAAAACTAATGCATGATGGTTAAAACGCGCGAAATTTTGAACGGACGTATCACTGATTGACACGCCATCTTCTTCCTCACCACCCCTGTAACATAGAACACAGAGGCAACGGTTTTTTTTGGCGTGGTTTTAGAGGGTATTCAAGAAAATAGCGAATAGCTCCCTATGGACCATAAATTCATCGCGAGGGTTCAGACATCTTCGTCTTGAGGTGCTGAATCCAACCATGGTGTTCAGGGGTCCTGATTTTTCTTCAATGCAAAATCCCCAATTTAGAAAACCTGCAACCCTAATTTTTGATAATGGCGAAAACGCATTCATGGCACAAAAACACAATTAAACCTATTGGTTAGCATAAAAACATCATTATAAACAAGAATCCATGAAGAAAAATGCAAAAGAATGCTTGATTTATGCTATGCGATTTCAGAATTTTCTTGGTACAGTTTGACTATGGGATACCAATTCAAGGGGTTTTTGTTGATGTTAAGGATTGAGAGACGTTCCAGGATGCCTCAGGATGCTTATGGAATAAAAATTGGAGCTTGAATCGACTCCTAAGGTTGATTTCAGTGTTTGAGTTTTTTGTCAAAAATTTCAATATGCCAAAGGTGTCTTATGCGCAGCTTGCAGTCTTTTTTGCTTAGGGTTGTGATTCTGAGTATATAGCCAAGCTTTTAGGTTAAGAATATTACACAAAATCCATGGCAATAATTGTTTTCAATCTTTGATTTGTTAAGGATCTTTTACAATCTTTTTTTCATGGTTTTTGTGTTCAATCAGCTCAAATCTTATCAAAACTTGCCATAATCAATTAAGCACGAAATATTGAGATTAGAATGTGCATAAAAAGATTTTTTAGGTTAGGTTTGATATTTTTCATATATTAAAATCATTTAAATGAATATAAATTAATATTAATTCAAATAAATAATTAAAAAATATGAGAATACTTCCCTTTGGGCCTAGTGGTCGTGCATAGGCTTGGCATGAAGAAATTTGGAAGAAAAATGAGCCCATTTGCATTTTTAGGTCTTTTGCATCAATGTTGACTTTCCAAAATTCCTAAATATTTCCCAACTTCCACAAGGCATAACTTGGTCAATTTTTAAGCTTTTCACATGTTCTTGGACATTTTGGAAAGGTCTTTGAGTCCTTTAACCAATGCCTTTGGTCCCATGTCATTTTGATTCACCAATCTCAAGTTATGGCCTTTGACTTAAAGTCCCTTTTTGTTGACTTTTGAAAATGACCTATAATGTTGAAATTGATAACTTTTTGTGAGAGCATTTCTTGGACTTGGGCCATGAAGATGAATTGTAGGAAATGTCTTTCTCTTCAAAATGAGCTTTGGATGGAATTTTTCTGATAATCCATGTGAAAGTTATGCCCTGGTCAATTTCAGTTGACTTTTTCAGCTGTCCAAATATAGCAACTTTTGCATCTTTGATGATTTCTGAGCCAAATTTTGAGAATCATGATCAAGCATTGATCAAATGATGTTTATGGCTTCAAAATGATATATTGACCAGAAATTTGAACTTTTGACTGTCAAATGACCATTTTGCCCCTACAGTTGACTGTAGTGCAATTTAGGGTTTTGACTGTGCAATTTTGAGCTGAATGCCTTGAAACTTGACATGAGGATACTTGACCATCTTTGTAAGCATGTGAGACTTGATTGGGCCTTTGAAAAGTTCATTTGCTTGACCAGAACTCAAACCCTAGTTTTGACTGTGTAGGAGCCAGTTGAGCTGCACAACCCTTGGGGCATTTTGTGACCTTGACTTTGACAATTCTTGATGAATATGGGAGGGCAAATTTTGGGGTACAACAGTTGCCCCTGTTCAATCTTCTTAGGCCTGAGGATGCAGATTGGCTGACGTGCCTTTCGTAATCCGAGGGTAGAAGATGATTGGACACTAGAGTGCCCAGAAATTTGCGCTCACATAGTAGCAGTGATGATGAGGGAATGGGCTTATAGATGCCATTTGGAGATTGCTGGATGGGATGATGGGCTTATAGATGCCATCTGGATGTTGATTGCGTAAGAGATTCCTTCGCTAGAACCTGCATACCTGCAAAAGAGAAAATGAGTACCTGACACGTCGCAGGAACTGATTTTAGATGCTTGGTATGGATATGTCCTGACTGATTACAGGAGCTGAATCTGGAGCTTCAAACGCTGATGAATGAACCAGGGATGGTTACTGCCTTAGCATGGATGGTAAGAGAATCCTGAATGATTTCAACCTCAACAACGCTCGTTGAGAAAATCTTGGTGAGGATTACCATCTTCGTAGTGTCAGGAAGAGAACCAAAGGACATTATAATCTCAAAGGGAGTCACCTCACTCACCGTTGGAGAGGGAACTATAGGAAATTATAATCTGAAAGGAAATATCACCTCACTCGCCGTTGGAGAGGGGACCACAAGAGAATATCACCTCACGCTCATGCCGGAGAGGGAAACATCTGAAGAAGGAATTACCACCTCACACGCCGTTGGAGAGGGGACCATAAGAGAATATCACCTCACGCTCATGCCGGAGAGGGAAACATCTGAAGAAGGAATTACCACCTCACACGCCGTTGGAGAGGGGACCATAAGATAATATCACCTCACGCTCATGCCGGAGAGGGGAACATCTGAAGAAGGAATTACCACCTCACACGCCGTTGGAGAGGGGACCATAAGAGAATATCACCTCACGCTCATGCCGGAGAGGGAAACATCTGAAGAAGGAATTACCGCCTCACACGCCGTTGGAGAGGGGACCATAAGAGAATATCACCTCACGCTCATGCCGGAGAGGGGAACATCTGAAGAAGGAATTACCACCTCACACGCCGTTGGAGAGGGGACCGTAAGAGAATATCACCTCACGCTCATGCCGGAGAGGGGAACATCTGAAGAAGGAATTACCACCTCACACGCCGTTGGAGAGGGGACCATAGGAGAATATCACCTCACGCTCATGCCGGAGAGGGGAACATCTGAAGAAGGAATTACCGCCTCACACGCCGTTGGAGAGGGGACCATAAGAGAATATCACCTCACGCTCATGCCGGAGAGGGGAACATCTGAAGAAGGAATTACCACCTCACACGCCGTTGGAGAGGGGACCGTAAGAGAATATCACCTCACGCTCATGCCGGAGAGGGGAACATCTGAAGAAGGAATTACCACCTCACACGCCGTTGGAGAGGGGACCATAAGAGAATATCACCTCACGCTCATGCCGGAGAGGGAAATATCAAAAAGACTTCTGGAAGCAGTATCAGAACGTCACCATATCTGGTTTACCTCCGAAACTATATCTGGAAGGGAATCTGGAAGCAGTATCAGAACGTCACCATACCTGGATCATATCCGAAACTATATCGAGAAGGAAATCTGGAAGCAGTATCAGAACGTCACCATCGCTGGGTTTACATCTGAAACTATATCGAGAAGGAATTCTGGAAGCCGTATCAGAACGTCACCATCGCTGGATCATATCTGAAACTATATCTAGAAAGAATTGCGTTAGTTGATAGTAATCATTTTTGTATTGATCTTTTTCCTGAAAAGGTAGAACATAATTGTATGCAAAATCATGATGCATGAACTGTATGTTTTCAAGATCAATGAGATTCGTGTAATATGATGCATATGCATGCTATAATGATGTATGTGATGTTTTATGAATGTATGTTTTCGTCGTAGGAAAATAAATCCTTGACGGGTGCCGGGAAGTCGCATCCTGGGCTGATGTGGAAGAATAGCTTTTGCTTCCGCTGGGGATGATAGTTGCAAGTATACCGGTAGGAGAAGATAACTCGTTGGGGAATAAACTTGGCGAATGGAGGATTCTGCGGGGAGAACAAGATATTCTAGCGACCATGCTGGGAAGAAATACTCTGTGGGGGGATGATTTTGCTGAATTGATGAAGATAACTCCGCTGGGGATATCCTTGTTGTCGGAAGTGTTGATAGACTTCGCTGGGGGTAGGAAGATACTTTGCCGAGGACGCTCTTTCCGTGGCTTTTGGCTGAGGATAACCCAGTTATATCCTGTTACGGAAATAACTCTTTAAATCAAGCCGGGATGACGCGTTCGTGTTCTGCGAGGGATAAGCTTCCAGAATCTACTGGGGATAAGCTTGCTGCTTGGGGAGATGGATTCCAACTTTCCTTGGGAAACTGGATTGGACTCTCATGGGGAGTTTTGATATGCTGGAGGATGATCCCTTAGAATGTTGATATACCGCCGGGGAACAATCTTTAGACCAAGACTGCCGGGGATGCTTTATGTATACTGCTGGGGAAGTGTTGAGATCTACGGGAGGATACTCAATTTCCTTGATAATCTTGCTTGGAGAGGAATGTACTGTTTCATTGAACCACTCTCTGGGGATTTAAGATACACTTGGCCGTGTTCTTTAGCTGAACCTACCTTGGTACCTTGGAGGGCAGAACCATTAGGTTGCTTAGACAACTCTTTATTGCCCCTGTTTCTGTGGGAGGAGGCACCTGTGAAGATGTTTGATAGTTGTTGATGGACAAACTTTCTTCTGGTAGACAGGTGACAAGATGACAGGACATAGTCGTACGCTTTAATCCCTAACTTTTGCCTGGACCGCCCTTTCGGGTTTTCAGTCCACCGGGATACCCATTTTTGCCCAAGCCGCCTTTTCAGGTTTTCGACTTGCCGGGTGTACATATTTTTTCATTTCACCCCTTCATTTTGCCCGAACCCTTTTGGTTCGCCGGGAAGCCCTTACTTTTGCCTAGGTGTGTCAACCTAGCGGGTCTTTGATTATGCGTAGTATTTTTTTCGACTATGTCCGTGCTTTCAGAATGTAGGGAGTTGCCCCTGTCTGCTTGTGTTGCCATATTACCAGAAGGTGTCCGATCGTGCAAAATTTGTTGCTGGAATGCCCCAAGTGACTCAGGCGGAGACTTGCCCCAGGCTATTTGACCTTTGAGAGATTCTCCGAATCTTGATTGGACTGCCCCAGATGATGGACAATGATCATGCCCTGCCCCTTGATTGGAGATAATTTTGTTCACTAGGTATTTCTCGTGCGAATTTCCCTGCTGTTCAAACAAAAGTCATATGCAAACAAAGTTATGTCAAAAATGCAAAGCTTATGTCTGTCTTGAAGATTTTGAAAATGCATTCTTTTTTTCATAAAACAAGCGAATGTTTGTAAAACGTGATGTCAACTCTGTATTTACCGTAGGCCTTAAGGAGTCAGGATACCTTTCGTGACAGTATGCTTTTGAACTAACCCATGCTTCAGCTAGGACTTTTAAGGGTTATAACGTGGTCTGGTTCATGGTTTAAGAAACAAAGGATAAAGGCTCAAATTATTTGTACCCACCCGCTCTTCGTGATGTTCTTCAAACCTAAAACTCAGTTGATCGTGCGTTAGACCTTGTTCGAGTCTTTGCTCTGATTTTTCGGTGATGATTCAGATATTGATGATTTATTCTGAATAGGCAGTCATTCATTTTTGTTGAGGGTTTGTAGAACCTCTTTTGATTTTTGTTATCCCTTTCCTTTTTTTTTTGCCTGAACTGTTTCCCTTTTTGGAATTACAGTCAGCGGCATCCCCAGTTTGGTGAGTCTTCTTTATTGGTTTTGACTTTTTGGGCTTTTCATTTATGAATTTTGATGATGACTGCCTGTCCTTTTGATTGTTCTGAACCATCACTGTCTTTGTTCGTTTTGTAAAGATGCACTTGGATCAACTGAGAGAACTACCCTGCCCCAGGTTATGATTAAGGGTTTTGATTTTCGAAAATAAAAACTCCTACTTCTTTGGCTCTGATGGGTTGACGAGGGATTATCATCCTTATAACTCCAGTGTTTAGGGGTTGAAACAATGCCTGTACCTCATCAGCGGGGTTTGTTCAAAAGCATACTGTAAATTGCGGTATCGTTTTCGTCATCCTCCCTCAAGAGGCTTAGAATTAACGAGAGTTGACATCAGAAAAAATATGAAAACAATTTGCATATAGTGAATGCGAATATATTGATTCAAAATAGACATAAGCGATGCATTAATGGAATAACAATGTTTTAACATGAATAAATGTTTGAACGGTCAAAAGAAAAACACAACTTGAACATTCGAATGAACAAAAGTTTCTTAGTTTGAGACAACCATCTCAGATGAAGAATTCTCAGCAGAAGATTTTCATCTCGCCATCTGGCATGAACTCTATCACCCCTTCGTCAATCAAATCCTGAATTTTATTCTTCAAGGTCCAACAGTCGTCTGTAGCATGCCCCGGGCTGTCTGAATGATAAGCGCAGTGGGTGTCGGGGTTATACCTTGAAGCTGTCCTGTTGGGATTTTTGGGAGGGTCCTTTAGAGTGATCAGATTGACCTCCAGCAAGCGCTTCAGTATAAAGGATGAGGGTATATCAGTCTCCGAGAAATGTCTTCCGGGCGCATTTCGTTTACGTTGACTACCCCGTTGAGGCTGGGCTCGTGACCCTGAAGCAAGCTGAGGAGATTTTCCTTTGTCTTCTTGCCCCGCATGTGGTTGAATGATGGCTGGAGCTTCCACCTTGGCTGTTTGCCCTACTGGATTATTTTGAAGCAGCTTGGTGACGAGGACCCGGAGCTCTTCTTGTTTTTGAGCTAAGTCCTGAATGAGAGTCATTTGGCCCACCAACTGCCCCATCATTTGGATCTTCATGGTTGCCAACTCAATTTGTAGCCCTTCCAGCTGATCGTTCCTGATGCCCCCTGCATTCCCTAAGGTCAAGTTCCTGGTGAGGAGAGTCTTTATTTCTTCTTGCCCCTGGGATAGGTTCAAGAACATTTCTCGCAGTTGGGCGTTCTGAGTACGGAGATCTTGGTTGTCTGGTTGGAAGGCCATTGCTGAAATAAACAGCGAGAAAGGTAAGTGACCTGCAACAAAGATACCTGCTATGCAATGATGTGTATGATATGCATGCAATGTTTTCAAGGATCTCGCGGGGTAAACAGAGAAATTGTTAGAGTTGAGAACTAGCCACTTGATTAAAGGCACTTCCTGTTGTAGAGAGCCCTTCGTCAAGGGTCAAAGGCTCACCATACCAAGTGGGTCATAGCCCCTGACAACCTTGGCTAGAGGAAAATAAATCCTCTTTGCCCCTTGCTGGGATAGTTGTTCATCATGACCTGCATCACAAGCCCTTGAGATCCTTGAAATGGGTTAGGATGTATGCGATGGTATGATGTCATGCTATGCATGGGGGTAACGTGAGTAACCCTGTTATGAGTCCCATTTAAGGACTATAAACAACCCTGCAAGAAATTCAGTATACTTTGTTATGAGTCCCCATTAAGGACTATAAACAAAACCTGCAAGAAACTTAGTAAACCCTGTTATGAGTCCTTATTAAGGACTATAAACAACACCTGCAAGTAGCTTATATGTCAGGTAACACGCATGCAATTAGTCAAGTACGAAGGCACACAAGTCACACAAGAGAAAGCCCTTAGAGTTTAGGCCGGCATGGGGTCTGGGTATTACCCTCTTTCAGTTTGTTGGTTAAGACCTGTCCTATCAAAAGTAACCGGGTTCTAGAGGATCCCAATATCACTGACTACCCTCAATCGGTCATAACTCCAGCATCGCAATCTTTTCTTGCGGCCAGAACCATCACGAGAGTTTAGCCTCAATGGGCGTAGCATACTGCTACTGTTCTAATGGCCAAGTTGTGTCGTTTAAGGTTCTAAGGTCTGTTGGTGCTTAATGACTCCTTGGAAGACCCATATTCTCCCCGTTTCAACACGAGGGATATCGGTACAGACCAAGGCGCCACACCAACGTAGCCACTGCTTCACCCATGTCGGTATACGCCGGACAGGTCCCTCACAGCTTATGCTACCTAACAGGGTATCCCCAGATCCGAGTTAGGATCTATGCAACTCCCATGCAACCCACAAATTTAAAGCAGACAAGTCAATACAATTGAAAACACAGTTATGAACTAACCCTAAGGTACACCTCACTTTTAAGAGTATATCCCCAGCAAAGTCGCCAGTTCTGTGATCGGTGGATCTGGAACTGACTGTTCAACGCTGGTTCGCGAAATGTCGCGGAAGCAAGAGTCGCCACCGTCTTTTATTTTCTCCAAATGGAAAGGACAAAAGCACAGAAAAAATTCCTTAAAAGAGATTGCTCTCGGTTCGGGAGGTAGGTTATAGAAAGGGAAGGTGTTAGCACCCTTTCTATCCATGGTTATCCATGGGCTCTTAGATACTTGCTCAATGTGTTTTCAAAATTATTTGGTTGCTTTTCAATGTGGGTTTAAAAGTTTCTTTGAAAAATTTCAGATCGACTCATACGTCAGAGTGTTTGAAAGCTTTGCTTTGAAAGCTTTTGAAAAGTGTCAGTGTGAAAAGTCTTTTTGAGTTTGTTTTGAGATTAGAGCAAGTATCCTTGAGAACCTACCTACCCTAAGGAATTCGTCTGTGTAAGAGTCCTTTAAAGTAGTGCCATCCCACCATTGAGAGGTAGGTAGCACCACCGTTGGAGGTGTTCGGGTCAATTCGAGTTTCGGGACATGGTGATCATCAGAGCAATGGGAAGACACCTTAGAAGCTACCCTCATGCCAGGTTCCCGGATCATGAGGACTTACTAAGACGTCCTCTACTCGACGACCACCTTTCGAAAGGCAACAGCGAGGCGTACCCTAGGGGTGGTGTGTGCGAATTGTGTGTCATGTTTCAGTTATTTGTCTTGTCATGTTTGTTGTGTTCTACGCTTGATTTTAATTTGTCCATTCATTCTTGCATGCTTGGTTAACAATTATAAGTTTGCGGGAAAATAAATCTAAGATTATTACAAATGGCGCGGGTCCACATCGCCAAAATTAAACCGGACCCGATTTAGCGGAAAATAAATAAAGCGATAAAAGTAAAGTGCGAAAAGTAAAATTACATGGCTTAGGGACAATTACATAATTATATAAACGATAAACAGTAAATGCGCGAATTTAAATAAATTATGAACATGGGCGTTGGACCCTTTCGCAAAAGATTAAAGTTAATGAATCAATTAATTAGAATTAATGTGGAATTAAAACGTTTTTTTTGTGTTTTTTAGATTTAATGAGAAAAAGGAATTAATTCAATTAAATTAAACGCAAACCCTAATTCTAATATTTTTTATTTATTATGAAAGAATTAAAATATAATCTAAATTAAACCCTAATTTATTTATGTACAGTTTTTAACTTATGAAAACAAAATAATAGTATTATGATAAGAGGGAAATAAAAAGAATTAACCATTAAAACCTAAATTCTACATTTTTTGATTTTTATTAAAAAGGAATTAAAATTAAAACCTGATTAAACTAACTAATTTATATTCTAATTTATTTATGAAAATAATTATAATAAAATAAATATCATATTTTTTTGTATTTTCTGGATTTTTATGATGTTTTTGATTTTGATTAAAAAATAAATTAATTAAATTAAGACAATAAAATAAATCAAACAACAAAAATAAAAAGTGAGAAGAAAAACATAAAAAATGCAAACCAGGGTGGGGTGTAGCCCCAGATTAGGAGGTATAAATTTGAAAAGCCTGGCCCAATTGAATGTGAATTTGCTGACTTTTCATGATTCCATATGATGCGTTTGACCAGGCGTAGGTGTTCTTCAGATTCCAACCTTTAGATTGATCTCCAAGCGGACGTGGCATGTTGATGATGGAGGGAATATGGTGTACCTGGAGGTTAGCGTAACATGGAATTTTATATTGAAAAATAGCATGGAATTTTGCCAGACCTGGGACTTGAACCCAGGTCTTGAGAGTCACATGCATAGCGTGTTACCAACTGCGCTGCTGCTTTTCATTTAATATATTATGACTAATAAACAACAAAAATCAAAACTAATGCATGATGGTTAAAACGCGCGAAATTTTGAACGGACGTATCACTGATTGACACGCCATCTTCTTCCTCACCACCCCTGTAACATAGAACACAGAGGCAACGGTTTTTTTTTGGCGTGGTTTTAGAGGGTATTCAAGAAAATAGCGAATAGCTCCCTATGGACCATAAATTCATCGCGAGGGTTCAGACATCTTCGTCTTGAGGTGCTGAATCCAACCATGGTGTTCAGGGGTCCTGATTTTTCTTCAATGCAAAATCCCCAATTTAGAAAACCTGCAACCCTAATTTTTGATAATGGCGAAAACGCATTCATGGCACAAAAACACAATTAAACCTATTGGTTAGCATAAAAACATCATTATAAACAAGAATCCATGAAGAAAAATGCAAAAGAATGCTTGATTTATGCTATGCGATTTCAGAATTTTCTTGGTACAGTTTGACTATGGGATACCAATTCAAGGGGTTTTTGTTGATGTTAAGGATTGAGAGACGTTCCAGGATGCCTCAGGATGCTTATGGAATAAAAATTGGAGCTTGAATCGACTCCTAAGGTTGATTTCAGTGTTTGAGTTTTTTGTCAAAAATTTCAATATGCCAAAGGTGTCTTATGCGCAGCTTGCAGTCTTTTTTGCTTAGGGTTGTGATTCTGAGTATATAGCCAAGCTTTTAGGTTAAGAATATTACACAAAATCCATGGCAATAATTGTTTTCAATCTTTGATTTGTTAAGGATCTTTTACAATCTTTTTTTCATGGTTTTTGTGTTCAATCAGCTCAAATCTTATCAAAACTTGCCATAATCAATTAAGCACGAAATATTGAGATTAGAATGTGCATAAAAAGATTTTTTAGGTTAGGTTTGATATTTTTCATATATTAAAATCATTTAAATGAATATAAATTAATATTAATTCAAATAAATAATTAAAAAATATGAGAATACTTCCCTTTGGGCCTAGTGGTCGTGCATAGGCTTGGCATGAAGAAATTTGGAAGAAAAATGAGCCCATTTGCATTTTTAGGTCTTTTGCATCAATGTTGACTTTCCAAAATTCCTAAAAATTTCCCAACTTCCACAAGGCATAACTTGGTCAATTTTTAAGCTTTTCACATGTTCTTGGACATTTTGGAAAGGTCTTTGAGTCCTTTAACCAATGCCTTTGGTCCCATGTCATTTTGATTCACCAATCTCAAGTTATGGCCTTTGACTTAAAGTCCCTTTTTGTTGACTTTTGAAAATGACCTATAATGTTGAAATTGATAACTTTTTGTGAGAGCATTTCTTGGACTTGGGCCATGAAGATGAATTGTAGGAAATGTCTTTCTCTTCAAAATGAGCTTTGGATGGAATTTTTCTGATAATCCATGTGAAAGTTATGCCCTGGTCAATTTCAGTTGACTTTTTCAGCTGTCCAAATATAGCAACTTTTGCATCTTTGATGATTTCTGAGCCAAATTTTGAGAATCATGATCAAGCATTGATCAAATGATGTTTATGGCTTCAAAATGATATATTGACCAGAAATTTGAACTTTTGACTGTCAAATGACCATTTTGCCCCTACAGTTGACTGTAGTGCAATTTAGGGTTTTGACTGTGCAATTTTGAGCTGAATGCCTTGAAACTTGACATGAGGATACTTGACCATCTTTGTAAGCATGTGAGACTTGATTGGGCCTTTGAAAAGTTCATTTGCTTGACCAGAACTCAAACCCTAGTTTTGACTGTGTAGGAGCCAGTTGAGCTGCACAACCCTTGGGGCATTTTGTGACCTTGACTTTGACAATTCTTGATGAATATGGGAGGGCAAATTTTGGGGTACAACAGTTGCCCCTGTTCAATCTTCTTAGGCCTGAGGATGCAGATTGGCTGACGTGCCTTTCGTAATCCGAGGGTAGAAGATGATTGGACACTAGAGTGCCCAGAAATTTGCGCTCACATAGTAGCAGTGATGATGAGGGAATGGGCTTATAGATGCCATTTGGAGATTGCTGGATGGGATGATGGGCTTATAGATGCCATCTGGATGTTGATTGCGTAAGAGATTCCTTCGCTAGAACCTGCATACCTGCAAAAGAGAAAATGAGTACCTGACACGTCGCAGGAACTGATTTTAGATGCTTGGTATGGATATGTCCTGACTGATTACAGGAGCTGAATCTGGAGCTTCAAACGCTGATGAATGAACCAGGGATGGTTACTGCCTTAGCATGGATGGTAAGAGAATCCTGAATGATTTCAACCTCAACAACGCTCGTTGAGAAAATCTTGGTGAGGATTACCATCTTCGTAGTGTCAGGAAGAGAACCAAAGGACATTATAATCTCAAAGGGAGTCACCTCACTCACCGTTGGAGAGGGAACTATAGGAAATTATAATCTGAAAGGAAATATCACCTCACTCGCCGTTGGAGAGGGGACCACAAGAGAATATCACCTCACGCTCATGCCGGAGAGGGAAACATCTGAAGAAGGAATTACCACCTCACACGCCGTTGGAGAGGGGACCATAAGAGAATATCACCTCACGCTCATGCCGGAGAGGGAAACATCTGAAGAAGGAATTACCACCTCACACGCCGTTGGAGAGGGGACCATAAGATAATATCACCTCACGCTCATGCCGGAGAGGGGAACATCTGAAGAAGGAATTACCACCTCACACGCCGTTGGAGAGGGGACCATAAGAGAATATCACCTCACGCTCATGCCGGAGAGGGAAACATCTGAAGAAGGAATTACCGCCTCACACGCCGTTGGAGAGGGGACCATAAGAGAATATCACCTCACGCTCATGCCGGAGAGGGGAACATCTGAAGAAGGAATTACCACCTCACACGCCGTTGGAGAGGGGACCGTAAGAGAATATCACCTCACGCTCATGCCGGAGAGGGGAACATCTGAAGAAGGAATTACCACCTCACACGCCGTTGGAGAGGGGACCATAGGAGAATATCACCTCACGCTCATGCCGGAGAGGGGAACATCTGAAGAAGGAATTACCGCCTCACACGCCGTTGGAGAGGGGACCATAAGAGAATATCACCTCACGCTCATGCCGGAGAGGGGAACATCTGAAGAAGGAATTACCACCTCACACGCCGTTGGAGAGGGGACCGTAAGAGAATATCACCTCACGCTCATGCCGGAGAGGGGAACATCTGAAGAAGGAATTACCACCTCACACGCCGTTGGAGAGGGGACCATAAGAGAATATCACCTCACGCTCATGCCGGAGAGGGAAATATCAAAAAGACTTCTGGAAGCAGTATCAGAACGTCACCATATCTGGTTTACCTCCGAAACTATATCTGGAAGGGAATCTGGAAGCAGTATCAGAACGTCACCATACCTGGATCATATCCGAAACTATATCGAGAAGGAAATCTGGAAGCAGTATCAGAACGTCACCATCGCTGGGTTTACATCTGAAACTATATCGAGAAGGAATTCTGGAAGCCGTATCAGAACGTCACCATCGCTGGATCATATCTGAAACTATATCTAGAAAGAATTGCGTTAGTTGATAGTAATCATTTTTGTATTGATCTTTTTCCTGAAAAGGTAGAACATAATTGTATGCAAAATCATGATGCATGAACTGTATGTTTTCAAGATCAATGAGATTCGTGTAATATGATGCATATGCATGCTATAATGATGTATGTGATGTTTTATGAATGTATGTTTTCGTCGTAGGAAAATAAATCCTTGACGGGTGCCGGGAAGTCGCATCCTGGGCTGATGTGGAAGAATAGCTTTTGCTTCCGCTGGGGATGATAGTTGCAAGTATACCGGTAGGAGAAGATAACTCGTTGGGGAATAAACTTGGCGAATGGAGGATTCTGCGGGGAGAACAAGATATTCTAGCGACCATGCTGGGAAGAAATACTCTGTGGGGGGATGATTTTGCTGAATTGATGAAGATAACTCCGCTGGGGATATCCTTGTTGTCGGAAGTGTTGATAGACTTCGCTGGGGGTAGGAAGATACTTTGCCGAGGACGCTCTTTCCGTGGCTTTTGGCTGAGGATAACCCAGTTATATCCTGTTACGGAAATAACTCTTTAAATCAAGCCGGGACGACGCGTTCGTGTTCTGCGAGGGATAAGCTTCCAGAATCTACTGGGGATAAGCTTGCTGCTTGGGGAGATGGATTCCAACTTTCCTTGGGAAACTGGATTGGACTCTCATGGGGAGTTTTGATATGCTGGAGGATGATCCCTTAGAATGTTGATATACCGCCGGGGAACAATCTTTAGACCAAGACTGCCGGGGATGCTTTATGTATACTGCTGGGGAAGTGTTGAGATCTACGGGAGGATACTCAATTTCCTTGATAATCTTGCTTGGAGAGGAATGTACTGTTTCATTGAACCACTCTCTGGGGATTTAAGATACACTTGGCCGTGTTCTTTAGCTGAACCTACCTTGGTACCTTGGAGGGCAGAACCATTAGGTTGCTTAGACAACTCTTTATTGCCCCTGTTTCTGTGGGAGGAGGCACCTGTGAAGATGTTTGATAGTTGTTGATGGACAAACTTTCTTCTGGTAGACAGGTGACAAGATGACAGGACATAGTCGTACGCTTTAATCCCTAACTTTTGCCTGGACCGCCCTTTCGGGTTTTCAGTCCACCGGGATACCCATTTTTGCCCAAGCCGCCTTTTCAGGTTTTCGACTTGCCGGGTGTACATATTTTTTCATTTCACCCCTTCATTTTGCCCGAACCCTTTTGGTTCGCCGGGAAGCCCTTACTTTTGCCTAGGTGTGTCAACCTAGCGGGTCTTTGATTATGCGTAGTATTTTTTTCGACTATGTCCGTGCTTTCAGAATGTAGGGAGTTGCCCCTGTCTGCTTGTGTTGCCATATTACCAGAAGGTGTCCGATCGTGCAAAATTTGTTGCTGGAATGCCCCAAGTGACTCAGGCGGAGACTTGCCCCAGGCTATTTGACCTTTGAGAGATTCTCCGAATCTTGATTGGACTGCCCCAGATGATGGACAATGATCATGCCCTGCCCCTTGATTGGAGATAATTTTGTTCACTAGGTATTTCTCGTGCGAATTTCCCTGCTGTTCAAACAAAAGTCATATGCAAACAAAGTTATGTCAAAAATGCAAAGCTTATGTCTGTCTTGAAGATTTTGAAAATGCATTCTTTTTTTCATAAAACAAGCGAATGTTTGTAAAACGTGATGTCAACTCTGTATTTACCGTAGGCCTTAAGGAGTCAGGATACCTTTCGTGACAGTATGCTTTCGAACTAACCCATGCTTCAGCTAGGACTTTTAAGGGTTATAACGTGGTCTGGTTCATGGTTTAAGAAACAAAGGATAAAGGCTCAAATTATTTGTACCCACCCGCTCTTCGTGATGTTCTTCAAACCTAAAACTCAGTTGATCGTGCGTTAGACCTTGTTCGAGTCTTTGCTCTGATTTTTCGGTGATGATTCAGATATTGATGATTTATTCTGAATAGGCAGTCATTCATTTTTGTTGAGGGTTTGTAGAACCTCTTTTGATTTTTGTTATCCCTTTCCTTTTTTTTTTGCCTGAACTGTTTCCCTTTTTGGAATTACAGTCAGCGGCATCCCCAGTTTGGTGAGTCTTCTTTATTGGTTTTGACTTTTTGGGCTTTTCATTTATGAATTTTGATGATGACTGCCTGTCCTTTTGATTGTTCTGAACCATCACTGTCTTTGTTCGTTTTGTAAAGATGCACTTGGATCAACTGAGAGAACTACCCTGCCCCAGGTTATGATTAAGGGTTTTGATTTTCGAAAATAAAAACTCCTACTTCTTTGGCTCTGATGGGTTGACGAGGGATTATCATCCTTATAACTCCAGTGTTTAGGGGTTGAAACAATGCCTGTACCTCATCAGCGGGGTTTGTTCAAAAGCATACTGTAAATTGCGGTATCGTTTTCGTCATCCTCCCTCAAGAGGCTTAGAATTAACGAGAGTTGACATCAGAAAAAATATGAAAACAATTTGCATATAGTGAATGCGAATATATTGATTCAAAATAGACATAAGCGATGCATTAATGGAATAACAATGTTTTAACATGAATAAATGTTTGAACGGTCAAAAGAAAAACACAACTTGAACATTCGAATGAACAAAAGTTTCTTAGTTTGAGACAGCCATCTCAGATGAAGAATTCTCAGCGGAAGATTTTCATCTCGCCATCTGGCATGAACTCTATCACCCCTTCGTCAATCAAATCCTGAATTTTATTCTTCAAGGTCCAACAGTCGTCTGTAGCATGCCCCGGGCTGTCTGAATGATAAGCGCAGTGGGTGTCGGGGTTATACCTTGAAGCTGTCCTGTTGGGATTTTTGGGAGGGTCCTTTAGAGTGATCAGATTGACCTCCAGCAAGCGCTTCAGTATAAAGGATGAGGGTATATCAGTCTCCGAGAAATGTCTTCCGGGCGCATTTCGTTTACGTTGACTACCCCGTTGAGGCTGGGCTCGTGACCCTGAAGCAAGCTGAGGAGATTTTCCTTTGTCTTCTTGCCCCGCATGTGGTTGAATGATGGCTGGAGCTTCCACCTTGGCTGTTTGCCCTACTGGATTATTTTGAAGCAGCTTGGTGACGAGGACCCGGAGCTCTTCTTGTTTTTGAGCTAAGTCCTGAATGAGAGTCATTTGGCCCACCAACTGCCCCATCATTTGGATCTTCATGGTTGCCAACTCAATTTGTAGCCCTTCCAGCTGATCGTTCCTGATGCCCCCTGCATTCCCTAAGGTCAAGTTCCTGGTGAGGAGAGTCTTTATTTCTTCTTGCCCCTGGGATAGGTTCAAGAACATTTCTCGCAGTTGGGCGTTCTGAGTACGGAGATCTTGGTTGTCTGGTTGGAAGGCCATTGCTGAAATAAACAGCGAGAAAGGTAAGTGACCTGCAACAAAGATACCTGCTATGCAATGATGTGTATGATATGCATGCAATGTTTTCAAGGATCTCGTGGGGTAAACAGAGAAATTGTTAGAGTTGAGAACTAGCCACTTGATTAAAGGCACTTCCTGTTGTAGAGAGCCCTTCGTCAAGGGTCAAAGGCTCACCATACCAAGTGGGTCATAGCCCCTGACAACCTTGGCTAGAGGAAAATAAATCCTCTTTGCCCCTTGCTGGGATAGTTGTTCATCATGACCTGCATCACAAGCCCTTGAGATCCTTGAAATGGGTTAGGATGTATGCGATGGTATGATGTCATGCTATGCATGGGGGTAACGTGAGTAACCCTGTTATGAGTCCCATTTAAGGACTATAAACAACCCTGCAAGAAATTCAGTATACTTTGTTATGAGTCCCCATTAAGGACTATAAACAAAACCTGCAAGAAACTTAGTAAACCCTGTTATGAGTCCTTATTAAGGACTATAAACAACACCTGCAAGTAGCTTATATGTCAGGTAACACGCATGCAATTAGTCAAGTACGAAGGCACACAAGTCACACAAGAGAAAGCCCTTAGAGTTTAGGCCGGCATGGGGTCTGGGTATTACCCTCTTTCAGTTTGTTGGTTAAGACCTGTCCTATCAGAAGTAACCGGGTTCTAGAGGATCCCAATATCACTGACTACCCTCAATCGGTCATAACTCCAGCATCGCAATCTTTTCTTGCGGCCAGAACCATCACGAGAGTTTAGCCTCAATGGGCGTAGCATACTGCTACTGTTCTAATGGCCAAGTTGTGTCGTTTAAGGTTCTAAGGTCTGTTGGTGCTTAATGACTCCTTGGAAGACCCATATTCTCCCCGTTTCAACACGAGGGATATCGGTACAGACCAAGGCGCCACACCAACGTAGCCACTGCTTCACCCATGTCGGTATACGCCGGACAGGTCCCTCACAGCTTATGCTACCTAACAGGGTATCCCCAGATCCGAGTTAGGATCTATGCAACTCCCATGCAACCCACAAATTTAAAGCAGACAAGTCAATACAATTGAAAACACAGTTATGAACTAACCCTAAGGTACACCTCACTTTTAAGAGTATATCCCCAGCAGAGTCGCCAGTTCTGTGATCGGTGGATCTGGAACTGACTGTTCAACGCTGGTTCGCGAAATGTCGCGGAAGCAAGAGTCGCCACCGTCTTTTATTTTCTCCAAATGGAAAGGACAAAAGCACAGAAAAAATTCCTTAAAAGAGATTGCTCTCGGTTCGGGAGGTAGGTTATAGAAAGGGAAGGTGTTAGCACCCTTTCTATCCATGGTTATCCATGGGCTCTTAGATACTTGCTCAATGTGTTTTCAAAATTATTTGGTTGCTTTTCAATGTGGGTTTAAAAGTTTCTTTGAAAAATTTCAGATCGACTCATACGTCAGAGTGTTTGAAAGCTTTGCTTTGAAAGCTTTTGAAAAGTGTCAGTGTGAAAAGTCTTTTTGAGTTTGTTTTGAGATTAGAGCAAGTATCCTTGAGAACCTACCTACCCTAAGGAATTCGTCTGTGTAAGAGTCCTTTAAAGTAGTGCCATCCCACCATTGAGAGGTAGGTAGCACCACCGTTGGAGGTGTTCGGGTCAATTCGAGTTTCGGGACATGGTGATCATCAGAGCAATGGGAAGACACCTTAGAAGCTACCCTCATGCCAGGTTCCCGGATCATGAGGACTTACTAAGACGTCCTCTACTCGACGACCACCTTTCGAAAGGCAACAGCGAGGCGTACCCTAGGGGTGGTGTGTGCGAATTGTGTGTCATGTTTCAGTTATTTGTCTTGTCATGTTTGTTGTGTTCTACGCTTGATTTTAATTTGTCCATTCATTCTTGCATGCTTGGTTAACAATTATAAGTTTGCGGGAAAATAAATCTAAGATTATTACAAATGGCGCGGGTCCACATCGCCAAAATTAAACCGGACCCGATTTAGCGGAAAATAAATAAAGCGATAAAAGTAAAGTGCGAAAAGTAAAATTACATGGCTTAGGGACAATTACATAATTATATAAACGATAAACAGTAAATGCGCGAATTTAAATAAATTATGAACATGGGCGTTGGACCCTTTCGCAAAAGATTAAAGTTAATGAATCAATTAATTAGAATTAATGTGGAATTAAAACGTTTTTTTTTGTGTTTTTTAGATTTAATGAGAAAAAGGAATTAATTCAATTAAATTAAACGCAAACCCTAATTCTAATATTTTTTATTTATTATGAAAGAATTAAAATATAATCTAAATTAAACCCTAATTTATTTATGTACAGTTTTTAACTTATGAAAACAAAATAATAGTATTATGATAAGAGGGAAATAAAAAGAATTAACCATTAAAACCTAAATTCTACATTTTTTGATTTTTATTAAAAAGGAATTAAAATTAAAACCTGATTAAACTAACTAATTTATATTCTAATTTATTTATGAAAATAATTATAATAAAATAAATATCATATTTTTTTGTATTTTCTGGATTTTTATGATGTTTTTGATTTTGATTAAAAAATAAATTAATTAAATTAAGACAATAAAATAAATCAAACAACAAAAATAAAAAGTGAGAAGAAAAACATAAAAAATGCAAACCAGGGTGGGGTGTAGCCCCAGATTAGGAGGTATAAATTTGAAAAGCCTGGCCCAATTGAATGTGAATTTGCTGACTTTTCATGATTCCATATGATGCGTTTGACCAGGCGTAGGTGTTCTTCAGATTCCAACCTTTAGATTGATCTCCAAGCGGACGTGGCATGTTGATGATGGAGGGAATATGGTGTACCTGGAGGTTAGCGTAACATGGAATTTTATATTGAAAAATAGCATGGAATTTTGCCAGACCTGGGACTTGAACCCAGGTCTTGAGAGTCACATGCATAGCGTGTTACCAACTGCGCTGCTGCTTTTCATTTAATATATTATGACTAATAAACAACAAAAATCAAAACTAATGCATGATGGTTAAAACGCGCGAAATTTTGAACGGACGTATCACTGATTGACACGCCATCTTCTTCCTCACCACCCCTGTAACATAGAACACAGAGGCAACGGTTTTTTTTGGCGTGGTTTTAGAGGGTATTCAAGAAAATAGCGAATAGCTCCCTATGGACCATAAATTCATCGCGAGGGTTCAGACATCTTCGTCTTGAGGTGCTGAATCCAACCATGGTGTTCAGGGGTCCTGATTTTTCTTCAATGCAAAATCCCCAATTTAGAAAACCTGCAACCCTAATTTTTGATAATGGCGAAAACGCATTCATGGCACAAAAACACAATTAAACCTATTGGTTAGCATAAAAACATCATTATAAACAAGAATCCATGAAGAAAAATGCAAAAGAATGCTTGATTTATGCTATGCGATTTCAGAATTTTCTTGGTACAGTTTGACTATGGGATACCAATTCAAGGGGTTTTTGTTGATGTTAAGGATTGAGAGACGTTCCAGGATGCCTCAGGATGCTTATGGAATAAAAATTGGAGCTTGAATCGACTCCTAAGGTTGATTTCAGTGTTTGAGTTTTTTGTCAAAAATTTCAATATGCCAAAGGTGTCTTATGCGCAGCTTGCAGTCTTTTTTGCTTAGGGTTGTGATTCTGAGTATATAGCCAAGCTTTTAGGTTAAGAATATTACACAAAATCCATGGCAATAATTGTTTTCAATCTTTGATTTGTTAAGGATCTTTTACAATCTTTTTTTCATGGTTTTTGTGTTCAATCAGCTCAAATCTTATCAAAACTTGCCATAATCAATTAAGCACGAAATATTGAGATTAGAATGTGCATAAAAAGATTTTTTAGGTTAGGTTTGATATTTTTCATATATTAAAATCATTTAAATGAATATAAATTAATATTAATTCAAATAAATAATTAAAAAATATGAGAATACTTCCCTTTGGGCCTAGTGGTCGTGCATAGGCTTGGCATGAAGAAATTTGGAAGAAAAATGAGCCCATTTGCATTTTTAGGTCTTTTGCATCAATGTTGACTTTCCAAAATTCCTAAAAATTTCCCAACTTCCACAAGGCATAACTTGGTCAATTTTTAAGCTTTTCACATGTTCTTGGACATTTTGGAAAGGTCTTTGAGTCCTTTAACCAATGCCTTTGGTCCCATGTCATTTTGATTCACCAATCTCAAGTTATGGCCTTTGACTTAAAGTCCCTTTTTGTTGACTTTTGAAAATGACCTATAATGTTGAAATTGATAACTTTTTGTGAGAGCATTTCTTGGACTTGGGCCATGAAGATGAATTGTAGGAAATGTCTTTCTCTTCAAAATGAGCTTTGGATGGAATTTTTCTGATAATCCATGTGAAAGTTATGCCCTGGTCAATTTCAGTTGACTTTTTCAGCTGTCCAAATATAGCAACTTTTGCATCTTTGATGATTTCTGAGCCAAATTTTGAGAATCATGATCAAGCATTGATCAAATGATGTTTATGGCTTCAAAATGATATATTGACCAGAAATTTGAACTTTTGACTGTCAAATGACCATTTTGCCCCTACAGTTGACTGTAGTGCAATTTAGGGTTTTGACTGTGCAATTTTGAGCTGAATGCCTTGAAACTTGACATGAGGATACTTGACCATCTTTGTAAGCATGTGAGACTTGATTGGGCCTTTGAAAAGTTCATTTGCTTGACCAGAACTCAAACCCTAGTTTTGACTGTGTAGGAGCCAGTTGAGCTGCACAACCCTTGGGGCATTTTGTGACCTTGACTTTGACAATTCTTGATGAATATGGGAGGGCAAATTTTGGGGTACAACAAAGGGTCATCATCTCATTGGCCCCTTTTGCTTTTTTCTCAAGGGGTGGCACCCCAAAACGTTAGCCACGTGGCTCAACCATCAAACACGAAATCCTCTAGACTGACGAGCAAGCGTCCGACTCCTACGAGGACATTATGTAGGGGGTTGACACTTACGCGGGGAGGTGCTCGGCACTGGAGTGCGCAAGGGGCACATTTCCTTGACTATCTCGAAGACGAGGAAATGCTCGACAAACTAACAGTTCCTAGGAGGCGGATGAACCCTCTCGAGCACAATAACTGGGGAGGGGCTCCTCACTGCCAATATGCCCCCTCGAGCAGGCGGATGAACCTTCCGACCCTGATCCCCGTCCGTCCAGGGTATTCCCCGACACATGTGTTTGCCCCCCGCGGGAAACGATCCGCTCCCTTCGGGGACTTCGACCCTTTATCCCGTCCAAGCCCTCGATGATAAGAACTGCACTCAAGTCATTACCCTCTAACTCGAGGACAATAACTTGGAGGGCTCCTGATCTGGACTGGGTCTACGTTTGCCCTACGAAAAGAAGGCCCAAACGGCCCAAGTTAGATATTGTGGGGCACCTCCCCATCTAACCGTTGGGGGACGTGGCCCACCATTTCTCAACGGACACATCAAACTGCCCACCGGGAATTTCGGATCCAACCTTATTCTCGCAGAGCGGTTGACCAGGGGGGAGCCCACTTGCTGGACTCCATACTCACATAAACTCTGGCAGTTCTCGTTATTGGGCCTCTCCGTGACCCAATGGTGGGGACCTTGGCCCAGCGCTGAGTACTATAAATACCCTCTCTCATGCGAGGGTCAGATATTCATTCATTCACACCTATATACTCACTTGCTTGCTCATTTCGTCTCTCATTTTACCATCGGAGTGTCTTACAGGTATCCCTCCCCATCTCCTTCAAATCCAGCCCGAAACCAGCTGTGACGGTCCAACTCTGATCAATTACGATCAATTATTATTATTATTATTATTATTATTATTATTATTATAATAAAATATTTATAGAATGATTTTATTTTTTATGTATCAATTTTATAAATTAAAATTTTATCAAATCGTAACATATTATTTTGTAAAATAAACAACAAAAAAAACAGTTTTTTAAATTTTATTTTAACTATATTGTCTTATTTAATTAGCTTGACAAAATTATGTTAGCGTATCAGAAAAAATCTCTTTTTATAAATAAAAAAAGTAAAAAAGTAATATAAAATAATTGTATTAATCAATTTTGATTATTGTGGTGTTTTAAAAAATAATATATTAACTACAATTACAAACGATGTTAAAATATAATTAATATATTAAAACTTTAATCTCAATAAATTAGAGAATGGATATCTACTCAATACACACATAGATTAAATATTATCGAAATTAAATTAACTGTAGTAATTTTGACACAATCACATGGTTATATTTCTTCTTTCATTTTATAGTTGTATTATCTCATGTATTATATATTTAGTATAATATAGTTTATTTAATTTTCTTCTTCTTAATATATGAGTTATGATCGAGATATTTTTTATACAAAAATGTTATAGGGAAAAAAATTTGTTATTGATATGAATATTTTTATATTCAAAAATTTACTGTTGATCTAGATATTTTTGTAAACGATAGTTAAATAAAAATAATACTTATATACGGGATACAATTTATTATTGATCTAAATATTTTTATATACGAAAAATTGTATTTATGATCCAAATACTTTTAATTCAAAAATGATATATGAAAGAAAAAAATTATTATTGATCTAAATATTTTATATACAAAAATTTACTATTTATTCAGGTATTTTTGTAAACCATATCTAAACAAAAATAATATTTATATAGGGAAAAATCTATTATTATTCTAAATATTTTTATATACGAAAAATGATATTTATGATTCAAATATTTTTTATTAAAAAATTGTATATGGGAAAAAATTTATTAATGATCTAAATATTTTTATATATGAAAGTTTACTATTGATACAAATATTTTTGTAAACGATACATACACAAAAATAATACTTGTATATGGAAAAAACTATTATTGATCTAAATATTTTTATATACGAAAAATAGTATTTATAATCCAAAGATTTTTTATTTAAAAATGGTATACGGAAAAAAAAACCTATTATTGATCTAAATATTTTTATATACAGAAATTTACTATTGATCCAAATATTTTTGTAAACGATACCTGAACAAAAATAATATTTGTAAACGAAAAAAAAATTATTATTGATCTAAATATTTTTATATACGAAAAACAGTATTTGTGATCAAAATATTTATGATCTAAAATGATATACGGGAAAAAATCTATTATTGATCCAAATATTTCTACATACGAAAAAATCTATTATTGATCTAAATATATATTTTTTTCTTTTTTAACTTTTTATTTAAAATAAATATATTATGTAAACAAATAAGCGTACCAGAACAAAACTCGTACGTACACACGAGTTTGTTACTAGTTGGTATATATGAGGGGAGGAATGGGGACTTCGAAATTTTAGACTTAGGGTAGGTCTAGAACTATTGTTCCATGATTTGAAATTAAGTCAGACACGCCTTGTTCGTAAAGGTGTTTGTGATTCAGTTTGAATTGACTTTAAGTTAAAAACTCATTTGATTCAAAGATTGATTTTCCTTCCGTTCGATTCGATTTTGGATGATTGATTAAAATTTTTTGATCTGATCTGATCTAATTTCATGTTGTTTTAGTTTGGATATCCAATATACATATTATATTTTATTAAGATTAAAAAATATTAATATATAACATATAGTATGTAAAAAAATAAATATATAAAATAAGAGTGGTTGATTATGGTTGAAAGAAATAAAATAATAAAAATAAATAGATTAAATTAAATTAATAAGTCATAGAATAATAAATTAATACAATATATCACATTAATAAGTGAAAAAAGCAAATATGTATTAAAATATATACACGTGATTCAGTTCGGTTTGGATTGATTTTGAAAAATCAATCTTAAATTTGATTTAAATCGAGCGATTTTTACAGAATGACATCCAAGCACATCCAATAATAATCGTTTTTTTTGCAGTTTTCAATTTTTTTTATCGGTTTGCAATTTTTATTTGGATCGATTTGGATTTGAACACCCTTACTTATTTGTGGCTCTATGTTAAACAGTGGAAAAGGATCTAGGAATAACTTTTTTAAATGCATGCCCACTCATTGAAATGTTTAGCACAATACCTTACGTGTGGCTCTAGGCTCATAGGTTAATGTGTGGCGCATCGGCCTAGGACATTAGAGTGGACTTAATATACTTATGATTTATAGGTGTCATTTTAATCATTAACTATTAACCTTTCACTCCCATACGTTCTATGATGTTTATTCTTTCCATTCTTTCTTATATAAGGATCGGTCTGATACTTTAAGCAACTTTTGTTTCCTTTCGTGTTTGCCTATGTTATTTTTGTTACCTCTTTTCTTCTTCTTTTCACATTTTGATGATATTTATTTTCAGTTGCACTTTCCTCTGCTAAGGTTCTCCCATTATCGATCTTTTTCTGCTTCAACTAGTCTGTTCAGTTTCATCTTCTTTTCTAGGTATTGCTCTTACCTTGCCCTTCACATTTTATCCTTTTAATGTCTTTCATGTATTTGAGGTATTGCTCTTCATATTTTATCCTTTTAACCTATGGAGTGTGCATGTAAATGTGAATGGAGTTGGTGGAGGTGACTCTCTCATTCAACCATTTACGAGATTTTTAATATCTCTCATGACAAAATCTTGGAAGTCAATAGTGTCGCATCATGAAAAATACTCGAGTGCAACGCATGTTCAAAATACGTCAGAGTCGTCACCGAACTTTATTTATTCCAAAAGAAAAGAGAGAATATTGATAAAACCCTTAATAAACGAAATTATGATCGTCGCAACCAAATTCGAGTTTGGGAGTCGGTTATACAAAGAGAATATATTAGAACCCCTCACATTTGTTGTACTCAATTGGACTCATTTAATTGGTTTTAGGAAAGAGTGTTAGTGCGATGTTTACTTGTAATCTTCTACTTATTGCGAGAATATTTATAAGAGAAAGGAAATGGGCAATTTTTAGGCTTTGTTTGGGAGTTTGTTGGAGAGGGAAAGGGAGGGCTTTGAATTTTTTTTTTAATATAGAGAAATTGTTCATATTTCTTGAGAAAAAGATTTTATTTAGAATGATAAAATAATGTTTATGATTAATGTATTTTTTAATTTTTGAAATATTATAACAACAAAAAATATATTTGAACAATTTATTTAAGCCCTTTAAAACCCTCCTCCAATACAAATTTCAAGTTTCCCCAAATTACGAGGTTTTGGTGGTATGAAGAAAAACAAACCCTCCAAAATCCTCTCAACGAAAAGCTTTATATTCTTTTCACCCAATCTTTCCTATTTGTCAAAGCTCTCACTTCTCTTCCCCTCCAAACTCTAAAACAAAGCCTTGGGCTTTTTTATTAATATGCTTGAAAAAATTTCAAAATCTTACTTTTACGTATCCCTAGGTGCGATTGAGAACTCAAGGCTACGTAGTTCTTAGTAGAAAGAATTTTGTTTGTTGGCTGATTTTAATTGTGTAAATAAGTTTAGTCGCACTTGGATAGAAACAGACTCGTTGATTAAAAGATTTGCGCTTAGGTGAAGAAAGTTATTTAAAAAAAGGACTTGTGCTTGGGCAAAGAAGTTATTTAAAATGAAAAAGACTCGCGATTGAGCAAAAAATAAGTTTGATTGGTTGAGATTGATTTTAGGCAGGAGACGAGTGTTTGAACTGTTTCGTTTAAGGAAACAAGAAAACAATGATAAGATTGTACATAGACACATACATATTTCTCGCGAATTATTTCGCTCTTTGACTCGGGTACTCCAGTTGTGTGGAGATAATGTATAAATTTTGAGATTGTTGCACCATAAATTTTGCCCCTAAATTTTTAGTTACATTATTAAATCATATTTTTTATTTGATCACAATCATCAATAAACATCTTCACTCATCATGTTTTGCATCGTTAGTCGTATTTAAGTTGTCCAAAAGTCATTTTAAATCGACGTTTGCATCGTGTTATAGTTGAAAAATATATGTTATTTCACTCCATGTATTTTTATCTCTTTACTCACTTTTCGCATTTCTCCAAGTTGTGTATATATCAATAATATTGATATTTTGGTTTTACAGACAGATCGTTAAAAGCGATTCGACATTGTGCGGAAAATTAGCGAGAAAATATTTCAAGTTTTCACTTTTTACTGATTGTTTTGTGAATCTACATTTCGCGTAGGTCATGGAGGTATACTCGCTTTATTTTTTTGGTACAGTTTGAAGTCTCGTTCTTAACCATAAGCGTTTGTTCAGCCTGATATTTTTATTATCATTTTATTTCGATTTTGACCATTTGATTAATTTTTTATTAATCTTTGTGACCTGTAGTTTATTTTAATGTATTCATTCCATTTTTTCAGATAATTTAATATCTATTTTTTTATCATTTTTAATCATTTTTAGATCTCTATTTTTTATTCAAAAAAATTAAAATAAAGTTATTTTAAATTACATTAATTTTTATACTTTCAGATTTTTGTGTTATTTTTTATCAATAGAGACATTTTTGCCATTTGAAAAATTGAGAAAACCTAAATTAATTTGGTATAAATAGAGACCTGTTAGGGGTAGCAGCAGATCAAATTGAAAAAACAGAGACAAATCCATTCCATATTCACCACCCATCTATTATCTCACTGTGCTCAATACTCCTTCTTCTCTTCAATTCCAGCTTCTGCAATTTCAATTTCTCAAATCAATAATCACTATTCTGCCCTTCCACTCACGTTGCAGACAACGCATATACTCCTATGTACTCTTCAAAACCCATTACTTTGTTCATTATTCACCATCATCCACGAACCAATCTACTTCTATCACACTTCATTTCACCTCCATTAGCTTCTCTTACAGAAAACCCATTACACAAATATAAACTCCTTCAATTTCGGACAACCCAACAAACCACCATACCACCTTCCTTTCTGTCAATTTCCGGTCAGCAATAACCTCTCCATCGTATCCCACCATTACTACCTCACAACTATCACCACCAAACTCGCGATACAACCAACCCAGTGCCATCATCCGTTCACGAACCCAGCTGTGTACTCCCTCCATAATTTCACGATACTATAACCTCCCTTTCATTACTTGATTCTCTTTTGAGTTTCTATTATGTATTTAAAATGTGAATATAATTTGTTAGACTTTTTTTTTTTCTATTTTTTTTCCTATGTGTGAGCTATTTGTTTTACTGATCCATAGTTTTGAAAATGCATATTTCCTTTATTTTGTCTTTTATCTGATGCCACTTTTGTTTAATATTGGACAATTTTCATGTTTTTAAATGAGTCAAAATAATATGGTATCGTGTGGATCATTGACACATTAGTAAGATCCTCTACTAGTTTCCATTGATTTTATTTATTTATTTTTATTTTATAATATTTGGTTTCTTAAGAGGTTTTGGTATTATTTGGGCTTACGTTTTTTTTTCTTACTCATTACTACTAAAACATCTCTTTTTTATTCTAGTTTTTTCTAACTTTCTTTCTTTTATTTTAAGATTGAATGAAATTCTAATTTGGACATTTAATTAATTGACTTTCAATTGATGAATTAATTGGTGGTTAATTATCCAATGGGTTTAGAGTCATTAATTTACGGCTTATTAATTTTGTAGTTAATTTTGCCACTTACTTTGTTACTTCACAGTTGAAAGTTAATTGCTAATTTGATTCATGTCTTGTGTTACTAACATTTTTATAGTTTATGAAAGATATTTGTTGGATTATTTCTCTATTATCCTGGTTTTGTCAGTTTGTTTGAAATTTTATCTGATACAGGGGTTCATACTCGATATTTGGAGTTCTTATCCGATGTTTTGAGCTTTAAATGATACATTGTGCTTATCTGATACCTTGAGCTTACCTGATGCACTTTTCTGACTTGTGATTTATTTTCACTTGATGCGCTTTATTCGATGCTTTGAGTATTATCTAACAACTTGGGTTTCTTTGATGCTATCGGCTTATGATTTATTTTCACCTGAGGTTTGGTATATGTGATACGGTGGGAGAACTGACTTGAGGTTTTGCGTTTGTTTTCGCACTTGTTCGGTTTAACAAGAGTCGCCATCGACTTTTTATTTTATCCTAAGGAAAGGTCAAAAAAGCACAGGAAAGACCTTTGAGATGTTTTCGTGGGTTCGGGGGGTAGATTATGAAAAGGGAAGGTGCTAGCACCCTTTTCATCCATGGTTATCCATGGGCTCTTAGTTACTTGTTTTAGATCACTTGCCTTTGCTTTTCAATTGTTTGAAATGGTGCTTTGTGTGTGTGGTTTTGAAAAATATTTTGAAAAAGATGCCTTGTCTAGGCAACCATTGTAATGACTCTTGTTTGAGTATATACAAAGGTGTGTGTCTTTTTGAAAAGATAATTCAATGTTTTGTTTTGAAATTGTTTTTGAAGTTGTGTTGTGATGTGTGTTTGAAAGTTGGCAAGGATGTTTTGCAAGATTTTTGATCAAGTAACTAAGAGTTGTCTCCCCTATTTTACTCAAAGATTTTTCTCATGTTTTAACCCTTTTAACAATGTTGTTTCACCATTGTGTTTGGTGAACAACCTTGCGTTAGGATGTAAAACGGGACAGGCGCGGGTCATCGTATACAATCATTGAAGGCAACTTGTGAGGCGCTCTAGCAATTTTGTAAGGGACGAGATCATTTTATCGAAGGAAACATCGAGGGTCATCGAGGGACTAACGATCTTTGTTTATCGAAGGGACATTTGCTAGAGTGTCTCATACTCGAGGGACATGATTGCATTTTTCCGAGGCAACAAGCGAGGCTATCCTAGAGGTGCAAGTGTGAATTGTGTATTGATTTTCATGCATTTATCTCGTATTTGGTTATCTAGCGGTTGATTTTGAATCTTCGCATACAAACCCTAATTACTATACAGTATATGAAAAGCGATAAATTGCAGGAATTTAAAGTCTAAGCTATTACAAATAAGTATCCGGGGATGGGGGTACAAATGTTTACAAATGGGGATGAGTCTTATCAGAATAGTAGTGTCCAAGTGTTATTTACAACCAAATCGAATCGTTGCATTCTCAATGTAAAAATATAGCAAGGTATAATAATCAAAGAGAATCAAAAGTATTTGTGAAATGCATATGATTATTTACAAATGATCAAAATATTAACCTAATGCAAATTAAGTATTTTTATTATTTTTGTATTTTTGTTAGTTTTATATAAACAAAGGTTTCAAAGAAAGAATATTTTAAATTAATAAAAAAAATCTATTATTTGCATATTTTGTTAATGTTATTTAGGAATTTTTTATAAAAAGATTTATTAAACAAAAAAAAGTTTTAAAAACAAAATATATTATTTACATGCTTTTAAATGTAAAAAATAAAAAAAACTATTAAGAGTATTTTGTATAAAAGTTAATATATTTTTATTTAACAAAAATAGGTTATGTAAAGTATGGTAATATCAAAAATGTTTTCAAAACATAATAATAAAAGAAGTGGGCTTTAAAGGGTGTGTTTGGCCCAAATGAAAAAAAAAAACAAAATATCAAAAAGGGGGTGCAAGCGCCAGAATTATGGGCCTTGGGGGTTTGATGGGGCAAAAGCCCAATGTCATTTGACAAGGTTTTTGTTGTTAGGGTTTCAATTGTTTGGCTCAGAATCCAGGGTTTCACAGTTTGGAACGGCGCCGCTCCTCTCCTTTCTTCGTCCTCTTCATCCTTTCTCAAACAGGACCACTGATTAAACTCTCTCCTCGCCTCAGGATACCAGGGCGATACCTCCACCTCCTCCCCCTCATGGTTGTACCAGGAGGTGATAAAAAAAGGGTATCAATTTTCTTTTTCATGTTTTAGGGTTTTCAGATTTTTTTACTCTTGCATGTTATTAATCTTTGACACGTTTTGATCTTCTGTGTTATTTGTGTTTGTGTGAGGTGTAGGAAGAGGAGACAATACCTTTAGGTTTTTGTTTTTGGAGGAGGCGGGAGGTTGGACGACGACGCTCTCAGGTGGCCGGAGGTGGGGAGCTTGTGATGTTGCTTGCTGGCTTCCTGGTACTTCGTATATTTTACTTTGAATGGTTTTATGATGAATCTGAAAACCCTAGAATGCTGAGTTCCTCTCTTCTTCTTCTGAATGCTGGATATCTTTTGATGATGATTTTATTTCTGAGATGCCAGTACCTTCTTCTGATTTTCTGAATATTGGCTTTGGTGATGATGTTATTTCTGATGACACTGTATTATTTTACTTCTGAGTCTTCTCCTCTCTTTGGATTTTTGATGATTCTGAGTTGGTGTTTTTGCCTATGATGAACTTGGTTCTGAGGCGTTTGTTGTTTGGTTTTGGGATTAAAGGCAAGTTTGCTTTTGATTTTAGGAAGGCTTGGCTTGTTGGTATTTGCAGTTTGACAGGTTTTTAGGCAGGCTTGAAAGTTTGCTTGAAGGCAGGTTATGCTGTGCTTGCTTGAAGGCAGCTTTGAGGCAAGCTTGTGATGCTTGTTTTTCTGGTATAGGCTTACTTCTGGTTTGGTACAGATTGGAATAGGTTTTTAGCAGGTAGGCTTGAAGCAGGCTTATTATGCTTACTCGTTTGGTTTGAGTTTGTTTATGCAGACTCTGGTTTGAAACAGGTTTTTAGCAGGTAGGCTTGAAGCAGGCTTGTTATGCTTGCTCGTTTGGTTTGAGTTTGTTTATGCAGGCCCTGGTTTGAGGTGTTTAAAGTTTGAACTGGTTTGAAGTTTATGCAGGCAAGCTTTGTTGGTTAGGCAGGCTTGGATACAGGCCTCAAGGCTTGTGTTTGTGTTTGTGTTTGTAAGTTTTGAGGGCTTTGATACAAGTTTGAATGTTTTATGCAGGTCTGAAGGTTTTTTGTTACCTTTGCTTGCAGTTTTACAGTTTGTATTCTTTTTGCTCTATGTGTTCTCCCCCTTTTCTGAACTGAACTCTTGTTATATTTATCTATTCTTTCTTCCTGCTCTGCATAGCCTGCCAAACTGTAAAGCCCACTTCTCTCTCTTTCTCTCTCCATTTAAAAAGCATATTTTATTGCTTAATATATCTTTTTTCTGAAAAGGTGTTGGCCTGGAAAATGATGAAGAGGTGCTTTTACAAGCTTGCTTGCAATTTGGTTTTCCTCTGCATATTTTCTTATCTTCCAGATTTTCTGCATTGCCTTTTGTGTACTTGTATGCAGCTTTTCTGTTTGATAGCTTAGTTGACAATTTGGTTGACAGTTTGGTTTGCCTAGTTTACACTTGTGACTTGGTTTGTTTTATTTGCAATTTGGTTTGGCATTTCAGTTTGCTACTGTACAGCTTGGTGAACTTTTTATGCAGCCTTGTGCCTTCTTTGTGTTTGATTGTATGCTTGCTAAGAATAATTTTACTTTCCTCTTTGTGAACCAAGAAGAGAAATCTTCTTGTGATTTGCAAAGAGGACGAGTAAAACATGATGAAAAACCAAAATAATCTGATTCCGCCCAACAACCTTTAATGATGAACTTTTATTTATCTGTCTGAGAATGCCTTTTTTAATTCATCTATACTGATTTCTTTTTCTGTCTTTGCAGGTAAATACCAGTTGGGGCAAGGGAAGCAGCAGTAGAAGATGAAGACTTCAAGAGGCTTAGAAGATAGTTTTATTTTATTTTTAATCATTGTAATAAACATTATTGTAAATACTGTAAATAAATTTACTGTATTCAAATAACACTTGTAACAACAATTGAAAATGAATAAAAAATCTTTTGTCAGATAATTCTTTATTTCTTCTGCATTTGTTTATTTAATTATTTAAATTTCTTGAATTATAATAATTGGAAATGCATCCCAATAATTGTAACTCAGATAATATAAATAATCAACAAATGTCGCAGTCTTACAGCCTCGCATTAACCAACAATACGCCCGGCATTCCAAATAACCAAAAGCATTGCACAGTTAAACAAATAAACGTCCACACGCCTTTTACCTCACTGATCAAACTAAAGCTTCAAACTTTCAATCAGAAGCCTCAGCTTATATCCCAGATGTTTAGACTTTGAGAAACAAACAGAAATATTGAACAAGCGTCAAAGCAGTGTGACAGTCAATTGAAATACCGTGGATTCAAATTCTTCTGAGAATGCGCGTGCAAACCCTAATTTTGGATTTACTATCAAAGAAACGTCTGTTTGCTCAAACCCTGAGCCAAACTCAACCAAATCGATAGAAACCCTAATAATCTGTTTGGACTGATTCAAAATCAATGGAAACCCTAATTTCGGGTAGACTGATAAGAAAAAGACTGTTTGACCGATTCTTGAGCCAATATGAAAAATCAGAAAAAACCCGGAAGCTGTGATTTCTTGTGAAAAAGAAGAGGGCAAATTTTGGGGTACAACAGTTGCCCCTGTTCAATCTTCTTGAACCTGAAGAGTTAGACTAGCAGGTTTTCCGTTCGCGACTCGAAGGTAAAAGATGATTGGACACTAGAGTGCCCAAAAAATTTGCACTCGTCAAAGCGTAGTCGAGGGAATGGGCTTAAAGATGCCATTTGGAAATATGACAAAATCTTGTCGGAGATGGGCTTAACGATGCCATCTGGAGGTGTGAAAGAAGTCTTACTGGAGATGGGCTTAAAGATGCCATCCAAGAATGATTGTTGAATTGTTATTTGTAAGTTGAAAGAAGGAACCTGTGTAGGGTTTCCTGATGATGAGTCCGTGTAAAACTGCATCTGAATTCGAGAAGGAACCGGTGTAGGGTTGCTTCATGACGAGTCCGCGTAAAACTACATCTGGAATTGAGAAGGAACCGGTGTAGGGTTGCCTGATGATGAGTCTGTGTAAAACTACATCTGGAATTGAGAAGGAACTGGTGTAGGGTTGCCTGATGATGAGTCCGTGTAAAACTACATCTGAATTTGAGAAGGAACCGGTGTAGGGTTGCTTCATGATGAGTCAGTGTAAAACTGCATCTGAATTTGAGAAGGAACCGGTGTAGGGTTGCTTCATGATGAGTCCGTGTAAAACTGCATCTGAATTTGAGATCTGTATGAGTAGCAGAATGACTTCCGTGTCTGGAGTGTATCTGAAACTGTAACTGGGGTCTGAATAAGTGACAGAACGACAACCGTGTCTGGAGCGTATCTGGAACTGTATCTGAATAATTGTTAATGATAGCCTTTTATTCTTATCCTGAAAAGGATAAAATGTTAGCTAAACACAAAGTTATGCTGCATAATATGTATGATGCAATGAATTGTACTTCATCAATGTTTATGATATGAATGTAATGGGTGCGCATGTAAGCTGAATAGCTGTCTTGCTGAGGAAGACGAATCCTGGATAATGAAATCTTTGACTGCTGCCGGGGAAAGTGAATCCTTGACTGCTGCAGGGGATTGAAAATCCTTTGATCATTGAAAATGAGAAGTCCTAGGACCGCTATTGGGGAATCAGGAGCTTGGGTTGTATGCCAATCTACTGGGGATTCCTATCTTGAGGAGATCTTCATTGGGGAATATCTGAATATTCTGTGAGGAACTGAGAATGAGAGTCTTCATTCTACTTGGGGAATAAGAATTCTGTGGGGAATAGCCATATTGTTGAAAAGTAGCTATCCTGTCGGAGAGTAAAACTCGGGATTCTGGATAAAGCTTATTCCTGTTTGGAAAAAGTTCAGGAGTTTAAGTTGTTTGCCACTTTGAGAATGAGAATCTTCATTCTGTCGGGAATATCAGGAACTCGGGTTATATGCCACTTTGAGAATGAGAATATTCATTCTGTCGGGAATATCAGGAATTCAGGTTATATGCCACTTTGAGAATGAGAATTTCCATTCTGTCGGGAATATCAGGTGTGATCGGTGGGAATAGAACTGATTGTTTTGGAATGCTGGTTCGCGTTTGCGTTTGTTTTCACAAAATGTCGTGGTAAGCAAGAGTCGCCACCGTCTTTTATTTTCTCCAACAAGGAAAGGACAAAAGCACAGCAAAATTCCTTTTCGAGATGTTTCTCGGTTCGGGAGGTAAATTATAGAAAGGGAAGGTGTTAGCACCCTTTCTATCCGTGGTTATCCACGGGCTCTTAGGTACTTGCTCACTATGTTTTCAAAATGTTTTTCTTTTCTTGTGTTTGTGGGTTTTGAAAAAAGTTTGTTTGAAAAACTTCGATTTAACTCTTGTGTCTGTCCTCAAGAGTGTATGAAGTGTTGTTTGAAAACTTTTGTCAGAAAAGTGTATGTGCGAAAAGTATTTTTGTTTTGAAAGAGCAAGTACCTGAGAACCTCTACCTACTCAAAAGAAATTAAGTTATGTAAATGTCCTTTAGACAGTACTGTCCCACTATTGAGAAGTAGGAAGCACCGTCGTTGGAGTTATTCGGGTCAATTCGATTATAGGGACATGTGGTCACCAAAGCAATAGTAGGACGCCTTAGCGGTAACCCTAATGTCCTAGATCATTTTTTTTATCGAGGCAACCGTTTCGAGGCAACTTTGATCTTTAGACAGGAGGGCGACCTCTAAAACACCCTATACTCAATGACCACGTCGAGGTAACCAAGTGAGGCGTACCCTAGGAGTGGCATGTGCGAGTGTGTCGGGTTTCAGTTTATGTTATCTTTGTACATGTTATAGTGAGCTACGATTGATTTTATTTTAAGAGAAGTCTTGTCATGCATAGCCTAGTTAGCATACATCTAGCAGTTAATAGTTGTGGAAAATAAAGCTAAACTATTACAAGGCGTCGGGTATTTACATCGCCAAAAACAAACCCTTGAAAAAGTAAATTGCGGGAAATTAAAGAAAGCGATAAAAAGTCCTAATTAAAGCTATTACATCCTCGGAGCAATTACAATTATATGATCAAAAATATGAATAAAATAATCATGCGCGAGAAGAATTGAATCGGAATATTTTTAGGGTCTTGACTCTTTTTTGAGAAAGAAAGAAATTTTTGCTATTTTGCATTTAATTAAATTAAACCTAAGCTAATTAATTAATTAAAAGAAAGAAATATTTTTGAGTTTTTTATGTTTTAAGGAAATAAAAATAAAGATGATATGATTAAAAGTCATCAAAAACCCTAATTCTATATTAATTTTATTTATTGTGAAAATATTGAAATTAACCTAATTAAAAAAAACTAAATTAATCATGTTAGTATTTATTTACAAAAATAAAGTGAAATTAATTTTAATTAAGAAAAAATATTATTTTTTAGTTTTCTGATTTTTATTAGAAAAATATTAATTATTTAGTTAGTAGTTATTTAAGAATAAAAAGAAATCAAGCAAATAAAATGAAAGAAAATAAAAAAAAGTGCAAACTCAAGGAGGTGTTTGGGCCAACTTTGGAGATGTATTTGGAAATCCTTGGCCCATTAATCACTCCAGCCTTGTTTGACCTTTTGGTTCGTCCATACGCCTGTTGACTAGGGAATATGGTGGTCTTTCAATCCTGACCATCAGATTTGCTTTGCAAGCCACTTGGCGTGTTGATAGTTGAGGTGTATGGTGGATACCCTTTGGGCAAACTGCACAAGAACGCCTGAAAAATAAAAGTAACAAGGTTTTGGGGGGACCTGGGATTCGAACCCAGGTCCCAATGATCATATGCACGCGTCCCTGCCACTCAGCCAAGTTGTTCCAATTGTTATTATGACAAGAATCAATTATTATATTAGTAAATAAACAAATATGCTGGAAACAAAACAAAACGCGCGCTGATTCAAATTAACCAATCATATGTTAACACCTCATCATCTTCTTCGTTGTACCTGCAAAAACATAAACAGATAGCGGGGTTTTTAACCTCCACTATGCGCTTGCACGAAAAATAGCGATTAGAAATCTAGCAAGCATAAATATTTCGCGAGGTATGGATTTGGTTCGTCTTGGCCTCACGATTTCAGTCATATGCCTCATGAGTCCCAATTTTTCCTGGTTCAGAAAGCCCCAATTTAAAGTTCAAGAACCCTAGAATTTTGTTCATGGCATCTTTCGATTCAGTGCGTTTCAGTTCAATTAAACCATTCCATTAGCTTCATATGGCCTTTAGCAATGAAAAACAATCATGAAAACAGGTTAAATGCACATGAATCAAGAAATACGATTTGGAATAAAAAAGGCAAACTGTGGAACTGTAATGAACGATTCCTTGAGCTTTGGTACTGGAATTTGATTGCAACACATTCCTGGAACCTCCTACAATGTGTTTGAATGATAAAAAACCCTTGAATCAACCTAGAATGCCAAAATCAGTTTTCAATTTTCTTGGAATTTCTTCAATTGGCTATGGTTGTTTCTGCAGCTTTTTCACGTCCATTTGATCAGGGTTTGCTTGCTTATGTATAAGAGAATGAAATTAGGTCAAAAACTTGGGCCAATATCCATTGCATTGATGTTCAAATCCTTGATTGGAAATCAAATATTTTTTATTCTTCTGATTGAATAATGTTGCCAAATATGGATTTTTTGATATCTTTGACTTGTGCACGAATTTTCCAGCATGATTAGGTCCTATTTGCTTCACAAAAAGATTGAAAAAATCAAATCTTCTATTTTCCTACAATTTAAATTAATTAAATGAATTAATATTAATTAAAAATCCAATTAATCAATAAAAATAAGAAAATAAATTCCATTAAGCTTGATGGGTCGTGCATAGGTCATGGATGAAGTTTTAAGAAGAGATTTGAGGCCCATTAGCAAAAATAAGGTATTTTGAGCAAAGTTGACTTTTGCAAATTCATGAAAATTTCCCAACTTCTCCAATGCACAACTTGCTCAATTTTGATCATATGACCATGTTCTTGGACATTTGGGAAAGCTCTTGAAGTCCTCTAACCAATGCCTTTGGTCCCATGTCATTTGGATTTACCAATCTCAAGTTATGGCCTTTGACTCAAAGTGCATTTTTGTTGACTTTTGAAATTAACCTATAATGTAAAAATTGGTAACTTCTTGTGAGTGCATTTCTTGAACTTGGAGTGCAAAGATGGATTATAGGAAATTACATCCCCTTCAAAATGAGCCTTGGATGAAATTTTTCTGACAAACCATGAAAAAGTTATGCCCTGGTCAAGATACAGTTGACTTTTCTACTGTCCAAAAATAATAACTTTTTTCATCTTGATGATTTTTAAGCTATCCTTGTGGAATCATGATCAAGACTCGATCAAATGATGATTGTGACCTCAAAATAAGATGTTGACCAAAAATTCTGACTTTTGACTGCAAAATAACCATTTTGCCCTTGTAGTTGACTGTAGATCAAATGGAGCTTTTGACTGTGCAAATTGGCACTGTGAGTCTTGAAACTTGGCATGTAGATACTGTAGGATGTATATAGGCCCTTGAGACTTGATTGAACCATTGGAAACCCCAAATTCCTTGAAAGAACCAAAACCCTAATTTCAGCTGTCTTAGGAGATGGTTTGACTGTCTAATCCTTGAGCAATTTTGAGCAATTTGAGGATCATTCTTGACAAATCTTGAGAAATATGGGAGGGCAAATTTTGGGGTACAACAGTTGCCCCTGTTCAACCTTCTTAAACCTGAGGATGTAGATTGGCTTGTGTGCCTTTCGTGATCCGAAGGTGGAAGATGATTGAACACTAAAGTGCCCAGAAATTTGCACTCGCATGGTGTAGTATCAGCAATGTGATGTCGGGAATGGGATTACAGATGTCATTTGGAGATTGTTGGTAGGAGGATAGGCTTACAGATGCCATCTGGAGATTGTTTGTTGATTTGTAGCTTAGTAGGTTGAAAGAAGGAACCTGTGTAGGGTTGCCTGATGATGAGTCAGTGTAAAACTGCATCTGAAAGAGAAGGAACCGGTGTAGGGTTTCCTGATGATGAGTCCGTGTAAAACTGCATCTTGGAAGAGAAGGAACCGGTGTAGGGTTGCTTCATGATGGTCAAGTAGATAGTTGTCCTGTCTGGTTTCAGGTATTAATCTATAATCCGTCGTCCACAGATTTTTCCTGGCCTGTTACAGGTATTGATCTGGAACTTGAAAAAGGTTGGCCGATGAGATAGTTGTCCTGGCTGGTTTCAGGTATTAATCTCTGACCTGAGAAAGAAATATAGTCTTCCTAGCTTGTTACAGGTATAGATCTGGAACTTAAGAAAGATTGGCCGATGAGATAGTTGTCCTGGCTGGTTTCAGGTGTTAATCTCTGACCTGAGAAAGAAAGATAGTCTTCCTGGCTTGTTACAGGTATTGATCTTCAATCTCTTCATGTAGATAACTTTCCTGGCTTGTTACATGTATAGATCTACAATCAGTCGTCCACAGATATTTCCTGGCTAGTTACAGGTGTTGATCTGGAACTTAAGAAAGGTTGATGGTAATCATCTTCTGATTGACCTTTTCCTGAAAAGGAAAAACATTAGTTGCATGCAATGTCATGATGTATGAAATGCATGATGTTCTCAAAATGAGATCGTGTCGTATGCACTTTGTCATGCATGAAATGTTTTATGAATGTATTTTCGTCTGGGAAAATAAATCCTTGACAAATGCCGGGGAGTTTGTTAAATCCTGGGCTGATGTTGAAGAGTAGAGTTTTTTTGTTTCCGCTGGGGAAGATGAACGAAGATGATTGCAGGAATAAACCTGTAGGAGAAGATGACTCCGTTGGGGAATAAACCTGGCGAAGAGATTACTCTGTGGGGAATTACTCTGTGGGGAAGAGGTACTTCGCTGAGATTTTAACGATAAACTCCGCTGGGGACTCCGTTGATAAGCTCTGTTGGGATTTTGATGATGAACTCCGCTGGGGGATAGAAAGAACTTCGCTGGGGATGATCTTTCCGTTGCAACTTGCTGAGGATAACCCAGTTAGACTCTGGTGGGGATAACCTCTGAATATGGCTGGGGAGATGCATTTGTACTTTGCAGGGGACAAGCTTCTAGAATCTACTGGGGAAGACGATTCAACTCTGGCGGGGAAGCTTTTTTCAGACTGTGCTAGGAAAATAGCTCCACTGGGGGTATCTTGTATTCCGCCGGGGAACATTCTTATACTCTGTTGAGGAATATTAAGAACGTCAGGGATGCTTGCTGGGGAATATCTTTATACTCCGCTGGAGAATATTAAGATCTACTGGGGATACCCAACCTTTTTAGCGCTGATGGTAGATGAACTCTGCTTGGGGGAGAGTATTGCTGATTCATCCGTAGTTGCAAGTCTCAGTGGGGGATAGCTACCATTAATGTCTTACTCTTGGGGAGTGAAGGTATCTTGGTCATATTCTTCAGCCGAACCTACCTTGGTACCTTGGTGGACAGAGTAACTAGATCGCTTAGACAATTCTTATTGCCCCTACTTCCGATGTCACCCGTAATTAGTCCTTTGTTTCGCATGCAAATATTTATGAACAACAATTAATGTCAAATGCATATATAAAAAATGAATATTGGACGTTCTTTGCAAAACAAAACAGATAAAGGAAAAAACAATTTGCAATTTGTCTGAAAATGAGCTTGTATTGATTTTGAAGTTTGCCTGTAAATAGGCGTTTTTTGTACAAGAGGCTGACGTCCTAGTAAGAGAACTCCGCCGAACAAAATAGAGTTTATACAATTTGTGAAAAGAAAACAAAACAGCTATGTGAAAAATCCCACTGGGTTCCAACTCTGCTATCGCCTTTATGTCTTCGAGCATCTCATCACTTTGCTGCTTAGTTGAAGAGGAATCTGATTGATTGGTGCCGTCTGAGCCTAATGATCGATACCGAAGTCTGGATGCAGGGTGATCCAATGAGCCATAGTATTACGCTTATTCCTAACTTTTTCCTGGACTGCCCTTTCAGGTTTTCAGTCCACCGGGATACCCATTTTTGACCAAGCCGCCTTTTTAGGTTTTCGACTTGCCGGATGTACAAATTTTTTTATTATTTTCATCCCTTATTTTTGCCTAGGCCAGTCGACCTAGCGGGTCTTTAATCATGCGTAGTATCTTTTTACTATGTCTGCATTGGCGGGGTGAGGAAGGTCGTCACCATCCATGGTGGTTAGAATCATAGCTCCTCCTGAGAAGATGTTCTTAACCACAAATAGCCCTTCGTAAGTAGGGGTCCATTTTCCCCTGGGATCACCTTGAGGTAGAATGATGCGCTTGATTACCAGGTCTCCGACTTGATACTCTTGTCGTCTGACTTTCTTGTTAAATGCCTTGATCATCCGTTTTTGGTACGTCTGACCATGACAAATAGCAGTGAGTCTCTTTTCGTCGATTAGGTTTAGTTGATCAAGCCGGGCCTGAATCCAGTCATCTTCGCTCAAACCTGCATCCTTCATGATCCGGAGAGAGGGTATCTGGACTTCAATGGGCAAGACTGCCTCCATTCCGTATACCAAGGAATAGGGTGTTGCCCCTGTTGACGTCCGTGCTGAGGTACGGTACCCATGAAGAGCGAAAGGTAACATTTCTTGCCAATCTTTGTAGGTCACTGTCATCTTCTGCACAATCTTCTTAATGTTCTTATTAGCCGCTTCTACAGCCCCATTCATCTTCGGCCGGTAAGGAGAAGAGTTGTGGTGCTGTATCTTGAATTGCTCGCAGAGCGCAGTGATCATCTTGTTGTTAAGATTGGTACCATTATCCTTAATGATCCTCTCTGGTACACCGTATCGACAGATCAGGTTGTGCCGAATGAACTGTGCCACGACGTTCTTGGTTACGGTAGCAAAGGAAGCTGCTTCAACCCACTTCGTAAAGTAATCAATTGCTACCAGGATGAAGCGATGCCCATTGGATGCCGTAGGTCTGATCTCGCCGATCATATCAATGCCCCACATTGCAAAAGGCCAAGGTGCTGTCAAGACGTTCAAAGGAACTGGAGGAATGTGCACCTTATCAGCATAGATCTGGCACTTGTGACATGTCCGAGAATGCTGATAACAGTCGGCTTCCATTGTTGACTAGTAATATCCTGCCCGAAGGATTTTCTTTGCCATGGTATGTCCACTTGAGTGAGTTCCGAAGGTACCTTCATGCAGCTCTGCCATAATCCTTTCTGCTTCGATCTTATCTACACAGCGCAATAAGGTTGAATCATGGTTTCGTTTGTAAAGAATGTCATTACTGAGGAAGATCTTTGCCGCGAACCTTCTCAGAAACTTCTTGTCATTAATAGACGCACCCTCGGGGTATTCTTGAGCTTCAAGGTACCTTTTTACTTCATGGTACCAAGGATTTTATGTTACCTCTTCGGCCTCAAGATCACAGCAATGTGCAGGTTCATCCAATTTCCAAATAATGATCCGGGGAGCCTCGTTGTCCCATTTGACTTTGAACATAGAAGACATCGTAGCTAACGCGTCCGCCAACTGATTCTCCTCTCTTGGGAAATGTTCAAATGTTATCTCCTCGAAATGGGGAAGCAATGTCAACACATACTCCTTGTAAGGAATAAGATTTGGGTGTTTCGTATCCCACTCGCCTTTGATCTGACTGATCACGAGAGCGGAATCTACGAAGACACTCAGAAACTTGATCCTTAGGTCAATTGCAGCTCGAAGACCCATGATGCATGCTTCATACTCCGCCATATTGTTGGTGCAGTTGAAACATAGTCGGGCGGTAAGTGGAGTATGAGAGCCTTTAGGAGATATGATCACAACGCCAATACCGTTACCCAAAGCGTTTGAGGCTCCGTCAAAGTGCATAGACCATCGGGATCCTTCCTCAGGTCCTTCATCCGGTCCAGGTATTTCACAATCAGTCACTACCATGATATTCTCGTCTGGAAATTCAAAGTTCATAGACTGGTAGTCATCCACTGCCTGATGTGCCAAATGGTCTGCCAACACACTTCCCTTGATTGCTTTTTGAGTCGTGTACTGGATGTCATATTCAGTCAAGATCATCTGCCATCTTGCTATTCTTCCGGATAAGGCAGGCTTTTCGAAGATATACTTGATTGGATCCGTTTTTGAAATCAAGAGAGTAGTGTGAGTAAACATATACTGTCTTAGCCGGCGAGCAGCCCATACCAAAGCGCAGCAAGTTTTCTCGAGCAGTGAGTATCGGGTCTCACAGTCGGTAAACTTTTTACTAAGGTAATAAATAGCATGCTCTTTTCGGCCAGACTCGTCATGCTGACCCAACACACATTCCATTGAGTTGTCCAGTACTGTCAAGTATAAGATTAAAGGTCTTCCTTCAACTGGTGGCATAAGAATGGGTGGCTCTTGGAGATACTCTTTGATTCTTTTGAAAGCGGCCTGACATTCATCGTTCCAACGTACTACTTGATCTTTCTTCAGTAGCTTGAAGATTGGTTCACAAGTAGCTGTTAGGTGTGAGATGAATCGGGCAATGTAGTTTAGCCGTCCTAGGAAGCCTCTGACATCTTTCTCTGTCTTAGGAACTGGCATCTCTTGTATGGCTTTCACTTTGGCAGGGTCCACTTGAATACCTTTGTCTCTTACGACGAAGCCTAGCAGTTTTCCAGATCTCACTCCGAAGGTGCACTTGTTCAGGTTTAATCTCAGCTTGTACAACTTCAACCGGTCAAACAACTTCTGTAGATGGTCAAGGTGTTCCTCCTTAGTTTGGGACCTTGCAATCATATCATCGACATATACTTCAATCTCGTGATGGATCATATCATGAAACAGAGCAACCATGGCACGCTGATACGTTGCACCAACATTTTTCAACCCGAAAGGCATGACCTTGTAACAAAAGGTGCCCCACTGAGTAACAAAGGTGGTCTTCTCCATGTCTTCGGGAGCCATCTTGATCTGATTATAACCGGAGAAACCATCCATGAAGGAGAATACCTTATGCTGAGCAGTGTTGTCGACCAGAACGTCGACGTGAGGCAGAGGGAAGTCATCCTTAGGGCTCGCCCTGTTCAAATCCCTGCAGTCAACACACATTCGGACCTTACCATCTTTCTTCGGCACTGGAACCACATTGGCGACCCACCGAGGGTACGAAGTCACTGCTAGAAAACCGGCGTCAAATTGTTTCATAACCTCAACTTTGATTTTCTCGGACATCTCTGGACGCATACGGCGGACCTTCTATTTTATCGGAGGGCATTCTTCCTTGGTAGGCAGGTGATGAACCACAATGTCAGTATCTAACCCAGGCATATCTTCGTAGGACTAGGCAAAGATTTCCACGTAGTCGTGCAGCATCTGAATCAACCGTTGTTTCACACTAAGCTCGAGATTGGAACCAATCTTGACTTCCTTTTTGTCTATCTCAGTACCCAGATTTACCGTTTCCACTGGCTCTTCATGTGGCTGAATGGCCCTCTCTTCCTGGAGTAACAGTCTTGCAAGCTCACCAGGCACTTCACAATCATCTTCACCTTCGTCTTCGGCTAAGTTGATCGGATTTTCGAAGTCATAACTGGCAGTAGCAGAGTCGTTACCAGTGAGATCTAGAGTGGATTGGGACCTATATATGTGAGTGTGTATAAATAGTTGTTTTGCAATATATAATAAAGAAAGACAAAGAGCGTAAAATTTGAAATGCAAAAAACGTCCAATGCTTTTATTAATGAAAATGACACACAAAAGCCCTCACAAATGAAGCCACGGTGCCCCGGGTAAGACACCGGGCCATAAAGTTTCACAATATTGTCTGTTACAAATTCAAAACAAAGGAGTTCATTACTGAGTCATAAAAGTAATAGGGATGAAGTCTTTCGTTGTCCAGTTGTTCGGTCCACCGTTGGTTGTAGGGTAGATCCAGCTGTCGAATTCAGATTCCTCTACGTCACCTTCAATGGCATTTACTCCCGAGTTGCTGATGAACACAGGAGGTCTTCCAATCTTTGCACTACGAACAACCCTCTGAGCTTCTGCAGTGAAACCCAAACCAAACTTGTCAGTCTTCTGAGTGAAATCAGGAAGTCGGCCCCAGTTCGCATACTCACCCTTCTCAATAACAGCCCGGGCATCTCTTAAGGAAGCCATCTTCAATGGAGAATCTTCAGTCACAGTCTCAGCTGATGCCAGTGTCCGAGGAACCTCTTCAAAGTGCTGGAATGGAGTCTCAATGAACTCCCCATCCATCTCTATGTACCGGAACGAGTTGAGGTGGCTGACCATGTATTCCTCCTCCCCTTGAACTGTCACAATCTTCCCTTTGACCGGGTACTTCAGCTTTTGATGGAGTGTTGAAGTCACTGCCCCAGCTTTGTGGATCCATGAACGACCCAACAAACAAGAATAGGATGGCCGAATGTCCATCACATAGAATATGGAATCGAATACCTGAGAACTAACTCTGATTGGGATATCAACCTCACCATGCACCATCCTTTTAGACCCGTCAAAGGCCCGGACAACAATGTTACTTGGCTTGAGTTCTAAACCTTCGCAATCCAACCTGTCTAGAGCTTTCTTGGGCCAGACGTTCAATGAGGAACCAGTGTCAACCAACACATGTGTAAGAGTAGTGCCCCTGCATTCAATGGAGACATGCAGGGCATCATTATGGTTCTTCCCTTTAGCAGTCAGATCGGCGTCGAAGAAACCCAAACCATTATCAGCTGTTAAATTGGCCACACAATCGGTAAACTGATCAGCTGATGTCTCTTGTGGTACGTGAGCCGTCTTCAGGAAGGTAATCAGAGCCTTGGCATGGGCCTCTGAACACAACAACAGTGATAGCATAGAAATTTTAGATGGGGTGTGCCCCAGTTGCTCAACTACGTTAAAATCACTCTTCTTAATGATCTTCAGAATCTCTTTCATTTCCTGTTTGGAAGCTTCCACATTGATGGTCTTTGGTGCCTCCGTCTGGGCCGGCATATCAGTGGCTATCCCTTTGCCCCGAGCGTCAGATGACTCGGCAGCAGGGGTAGAAATAGGAACTTGATCAGGAAGGGAAGTAGGCACACTTGCAGGTGTGATGACAATAGGTCTCTGGATAGTTGGTGGCGCAATATCGGGTGAGAAAAGTCTGCCACTGCGGGTGACTTTGGCAGGCCTGGTGATGTTGCTGACGCCGGTACTAGTATCAAACTCTTGTTTAACTCCAAGCACATAAACATCTTCCCCATAGTGCCAAGGGACAACTTTGTCGGATGTATAGGGGATGGGCCCCGGAACAGTGATGATTATAGGTGCAATCTTCTGAGCAGGTATGATTTTGAAAGGCTTCCTTGAGGGAGCCTTGGGAGAATTATTGAAAATAGTAACAATGGACACTTCTTCAGTAGGGGTAGCAGGAACATCAATCTTTTCAAACATGATTTCTTTATTATCCATTAGGTTTTGGATACCCGACTTCAAAGATGGGCAACCAGTAGGTGAAACAGAACACAGATGGCAACCTTCACTACATCCCGGAAATAAACCGGCTAACAACATGTTCCTCTTGACAGTCAACAGCGGAGTAACAATATCATCCACAGAGGCTACAAACAGGTCCTCTTCTACAGCATTCACTCCATGCTTGGGCATGGGAGCAGTCACAACATTGGGCCTTTCGGGCGCCCTGAACTCTATCTCTTTAGCATCAATTAGGTCCTGAACCTTATTCTTCAGAGCCCAACAATCATCTGTAGTATGCCCCGGGCTGTCAGAGTGATAAGCTCAGCGGGCGTTGGGATTGTACTTTGGGGATGTTGTGTTTACGACCTTCGGAGCTTCTTTTATAGTCACCAGATTGGTTGTTAATAACTGCGGCAATATCTGGGACAAGGTCATGCTGAGGCGAGTGAACTGCCTTCGGGGTCTCTCACTCCTTTGTTGGTTATGATGCTGAGGAGTAGCAGCAGGTTTTGAAATAACCACCGCGTTGACAACTTGGCGGCGTTCAGATCTGTTTGGTCTCCTTGAACCATAGACATCACTAGGTTCCTTCTTGAACGGTTTCTTCTCGGTGCTCGAGGAGGCACCCTTCTGTATTTTCCCAGACTTGATACCAGCTTCAATTCTCTCACCAGTCAAGATAAGGCCTGTAAACCCGACTGAAGAATTTCCAATCAAATGGTTGAAGAATGGACCAGACAGTGTCCCCAAGAACATATCCACAAGTTCACGATCAGTTAAAGGTGGTTGCACCCTGCCAGCAAGGTCTCTCCATTTTTGGGCGTACTCTTTAAATCCTTCACCCATCCCTAGTGACATACCCTGGAGTTGGGTACGCGTAGGAGCGAGGTCGGAATTATATTGATACTGCTTATAGAACGCAGTAGCCAAATCCTCCCAGTTACGGATACTGGCCCCATCCAGCTGATAGAACCATTCGAGTTGAGTCCCTGAAAGACTATCCTGGAAGAAATGGATCCACAAATTCTTGTCAGCAGTGTAAGGTTGGATCTTCCTTACATACGACCGGAGGTGCAGCTTTGGGCAGGAAGCTCCGTCATATTTGGCAAAAGCAGGTGCTTTGAACTTATGGGGAATCACCACCCCATAGGATAAGCCTAGGTCTCCAAAGTCCAACCCGGGCACATTCTGTATCTCCATGGCGCTCAAGCGGTCCTCCAACTATTTATACCTAACCTCGGCAGGAGGATACTGTTCCTCATCATAATTTGTCTCGTTGTCGGAGACCACGGGACTAGGAACCCTTCTCTCTTGTGGGTTGTCTTTCCCTACAGATGAGGTAGTCAGCTCAACCTCATTTTGCAGTCCATTCCCAAATCTGCGTCCAGTGTTGAACAAGACGGTCCTCTTCTTCTTCTTCTTCTTCAGAATCAGGGTCTTCAACTCCTATTGACCCTTGGCTAGACTCATAACCAACTCTTGGAACTGGGCATTCTGGGTCTGGAGGGCCTTGATAGCTTGTTCAGTGGAAGGTTCGGTAGACATGATGATTGCTGAAATAAACAGCGAAGAAGATAAGTGACCTGTAAAAGGGGTACCTGTTATGCATATGATGAAATGAAATGCGTATGATTTATGTTTTCAAAGACAATCGGGATTCAACTTTGTAGAAAAAAGGAAACACACTTTATTAGATTCAACTTTGGAATTTAAATTGTTCAACAAATTGCCCTTAGGCGTTACAAGAATGAAAATACTGAAAAGTAAAAAGAAAACATCAAAGGCCCATCAATGCTCCCATGGCCTCTTCTTCTCAGTACGGATATTGTCATTCAGGATCCGCTCGTTCTCCAATTGCTTGGTCAGCTTCTGGATCTTCTGTTCCTGCTCATTGAACCTTTCCCGATAAGAATCCCGTTCTTCCTGCAGTTGCGCCCAAGACCTCTTTAGTGTACCAATATCAGTGGGTATCTGAGGATGGAGAACAGTTGGAGGAACCCCGTCTTTATCAGCAACTTCAAGGGTAACAGGCCTGACAGCTTCGTACGGCATACCTAACTTCTGGGCACAGATGCGGACCCATTTGAAATATGACTCCATGGGCAGAGAGGTTTTTGGTCCCAACTCATGTGGGTCAGATTTGTGAATTCTATCCCAAGCCCTGATGAATCTACGACGCATCTCGTTGCTATCTACCTGAAACTCAAAGCTGATATGAGGTATCAACATCTCATGAGGCCCTTCTCTCCTGGCTCTTCCAAACTGACGGAGAGCTAAACATGGGTTATAAGAGATCCTCCCTGGGTTCCGATCAATGGAACATTAGGATACTCTCCACAACGATCAATAACGGCCACCTCATCTAAACCTCTGAGAGTCCAGACGATGTCATTATCAGTAAGAGACATTATCCTATGAGCCCAGACCCTTCCTTCTTTGTTCTTAAGTACAAACTTAGGGAGGTGCGAAATAAACCACCTCACCAATAAAGGAGCACAACACCACAAAGTTCCTCATCTTCGGGCAGTACGAGCATAAAGCTGTTGCAGGATATCACCCAAGAGAGTGGGTACATGGTTCCGAGAGATGAAGATCCTTATGGCGTTGACATTAATAAAGGTATCAGGATTTAGAAACAATACTAGACCATAGATTAAGAGAGCCAGAATGTCTTCGTACGCCCTGAAGTCTAAGTCATTCCAGAAACTATTAGCATTGTCAACCAGAAACTTAGCCAAAAAGCCCTTAACTCCACTTCTAGTCTCCCAGATAGCCATTACCTCTTCTTTGGTCAAGGGAAGGGCTGCAACAATCTCTTCAGGCCTAAGAGTCTTCTCCCAACCAGTGAATGGAGTCTGCTCCAAAACAAGGATACCAAGTAACTCAAAGAATTCTTCCAGGGTAGGGACCAGCTGGAAGTCTTGAAAAGTGAAGCAATGGTATATGGGATCATAAAACTGGACCAGGACACTCATCAGTTGTTGGTCCCACTTTGAAGTGACTAAACCGAGAAGAGAACCATGCCTCTTGATGAAGGAAGTAGTGTTTGGAATCCTATCAACCAATTCCTTGAGCAAAGTAGGTGGTTGAATAAAGTTGAGCCGGATAGTATTCCTACGCATGGGCATCATGATGTCCTACAAAACAGAGCAAAGATGAAACCCTCTTGTCTTTGAAATGGGTTAGTCCTTATGCAGGATGCATGCAATGGTATGATGTTATGATGTCATGATAAAGGTACACCACAAGTATTCACAAAAGGCAAACATGGCAAAGGCACACAAGTCACACAAAAGAGCCCTTAGATTTCAGGCTGGCATAAAGTTTAGGTACTACCCTCTTTCAGTTTCAGTTGGTTTAAACCTGTCCTAAAAATAGTAACCAGGTTCTAGAGGATCTCAATATCACTGACTACCCTCGATCGGTCATAATTCCAGTTTGGCAACCTTTTCTTGCAGCCGGAACCATCGCGAGAGTTTAGCCTCAATGAGTGTAGCATACTGCTACTGTTATATGGCCAAGTTGGTCAATTTAAGGTTCTAAGGTCAGTTGGTGCTTAATGACTCCTCAGAAGACCCATATTCTCCTCGTTCCAACACAAGGGATATCGGTACAGACCAAGGTGTCACACCAATGTAGCTACTGCTTCACCCGTGTCGGTCTACGCCGGACAGGTCCCTCACAGTTTATTGCTACTTACCTAAAAAACGGGTACCCCAGATCCGGGTTAGGATCTATGAAACTCCGATACAAGCCCACAAAATTTAAAGCGTACAGAGCAATACAATTGAAAACATGGTGATCTAATCCTAAGGTACACATCGCTTATTAAAGTTTCCCCAGCAGAGTCGCCAGTTCTGTGATCGGTGGGAATAGAACTGACTGTTTTGGAATGCTGGTTCGCGTTTGCGTTTGTTTTTACAAAATGTCGTGGTAAGCAAGAGTCACCACCGTCTTTTATTTTCTCCAACAAGGAAAGGACAAAAGCACAGCAAAATTCCTTTTCGAGATGTTTCTCGGTTCGGGAGGTAGATTATAGAAAGGGAAGGTGTTAACACCCTTTCTATCCGTGGTTATCCACGGGCTCTTAGGTACTTGCTCACTATGTTTTCAAAATGTTTTGCTTTTCTTGTGTTTGTGGGTTTTGAAAAAAGTTTGTTTGAAAAACTTCGATTTAACTCTTGTGTCTGTCCTCAAGAGTGTATGAAGTGTTGTTTGAAAACTTTTGTCAGAAAAGTGTATATGCGAAAAGTATTTTTGTTTTGAAAGAGAAAGTACCTGAGAACCTCTACCTACTCAAAAGAAATTAAGCTGTGTAAATGTCCTTTAGACAGTACTGTCCCACTATTGAGAAGTAGGAAGCACCATCGTTGGAGTTATTCGGGACGCCTTAGTGGTAACCCTAATGTCCTAGATCATTTTTTTTATCGAGGCAACCGTTTCGAGGCAACTTTGATCTTTAGACAGGAGGGCGACCTCTAAAACACCCTATACTCAATGACCACGTCGAGGCAACCAAGTGAGGCGTACCCTAGGAGTGGCATGTGCGAGTGTGTCGGGTTTCAGTTTATGTTATCTTTGTACATGTTATAGTGAGCTACGATTGATTTTATTTTAAGAGAAGTCTTGTCATGCATAGCCTAGTTAGCATACATCTAGCAGTTAATAGTTGCGGAAAATAAAGCTAAACTATTACAAGGCGTCGGGTATTTACATCGCCAAAAACAAACCCTTGAAAAAGTAAATTGCGGGAAATTAAAGAAAGCGATAAAAAGTCTTAATTAAAGCTATTACATCCTCGGAGAAATTACAATTATATGATCAAAAATATGAATAAAATAATCACGCGCGAGAAGAATTGAATCAGAATGTTTTTAGGGTCTTGACCCTTTTTTGAGAAAGAAAGAAATTTTTGCTATTTTGCATTTAATTAAATTAAACCTAAGCTAATTAATTAATTAAAAGAAAGAAATATTTTTGAGTTTTTTATGTTTTAAGGAAATAAAAATAAAGATGATATGATTAAAAGTCATCAAAAACCCTAATTCTATATTAATTTTATTTATTGTGAAAATATTGAAATTAACCTAATTAAAAAAAACTAAATTAATCATGTTAGTATTTATTTACAAAAATAAAGTGAAATTAATTTTAATTAAGAAAAAATATTATTTTTTAGTTTTCTGATTTTTATTAGAAAAATATTAATTATTTAGTTAGTAGTTATTTAAGAATAAAAAGAAATCAAGCAAATAAAATGAAAGAAAATAAAAAAAGTGCAAACTCAAGGAGGTGTTTGGGCCAACTTTGGAGATGTATTTGGAAATCCTTGGCCCATTAATCACTCCAGCCTTGTTTGACCTTTTGGTTCGTCCATATGCCTGTTGACTGGGGAATATGGTGGTCTTTCAATCCTGACCATCAGATTTGCTTTGCAAGCCACTTGGCGTGTTGATAGTTGAGGTGTATGGTGGATACCCTTTGGGCAAACTGCACAAGAACGCCTGAAAAATAAAAGTAACAAGGTTTTGGGGGGACCTGGGATACGAACCCAGGTCCCAATGATCATATGCACGCGTCCCTGCCACTCAGCCAAGTTGTTCCAATTGTTATTATGACAAGAATCAATTATTATATTAGTAAATAAACAAATATGCTGGAAACAAAACAAAACGCACGCTGATTCAAATTAACCAATCATATGTTAACACCTCATCATCTTCTTCGTTGTACCTGCAAAAACATAAACAGATAGCGGGGGTTTTTAACCTCCACTATGCGCTTGCACGAAAAATAGCGATTAGAAATCTAGCAAGCATAAATATTTCGCGAGGTATGGATTTGGTTCGTCTTGGCCTCACGATTTCAGTCATATGCCTCATGAGTCCCAATTTTTCCTGGTTCAGAAAGCCCCAATTTAAAGTTCAAGAACCCTAGAATTTTGTTCATGGCATCTTTCGATTCAGTGCGTTTCAGTTCAATTAAACCATTCCATTAGCTTCATATGGCCTCTAGCAATGCAAAACAATCATGAAAACAGGTTAAATGCACATGAATCAAGAAATACGATTTGGAATAAAAAAGGTAAACTGTGGAACTGTAATGAACGATTCCTTGAGCTTTGGTACTGGAATTTGATTGCAACACGTTCCTGGAACCTCCTACAATGTGTTTGAATGATAAAAAACCCTTGAATCAACCTAGAATGCCAAAATCAGTTTTCAATTTTCTTGGAATTTCTTCAATTGGCTATGGTTGTTTCTGCAGCTTTTTCACGTCCATTTGATCAGGGTTTGCTTGCTTATGTATAAGAGAATGAAATTAGGTCAAAAACTTGGGCCAATATCCATTGCATTGATGTTCAAATCCTTGATTGGAAATCAAATATTTTTGATTCTTCATGATTGAATAATGTTGTCAAATATGGATTTTTTGATATCTTTGACTTGTGCACGAATTTGCCAGCATGATTAGGTCCTATTTGCTTCACAAAAAGATTGAAAAAATCAAATCTTCTATTTTCCTACAATTTAAATTAATTAAATGAATTAATATTAATTAAAAATCCAATTAATCAATAAAAATAAGAAAATAAATTCCATAAAGCTTTATGGGTCGTGCATAGGTCATGGATGAAGTTTCAAGAAGAGATTTGAGGCCCATTAGCAAAAATAAGGTATTTTGAGCAAAGTTGACTTTTGCAAATTCATGAAAATTTCCCAACTTCTCCAATGCACAACTTGCTCAATTTTGATCATATGACCATGTTATTGGACATTTGGGAAAGCTCTTGAAGTCCTATAACCAATGCCTTTGGTCCCATGTCATTTGGATTTACCAATCTCAAGTTATGGCCTTTGACTCAGTGCATTTTTGTTGACTTTTGAAATTGACCTATAATGTAAAAATTGGTAACTTCTTGTGAATGCATTTCTTGAACTTGGAGTGTGAAGATGGATTATAGGAAATTACATCCCCTTCAAAATGAGCCTTGGATGAAATTTTTCTGACAAACCATGAAAAAGTTATGCCCTGGTCAAGATACAGTTGACTTTTCTACTGTCCAAAAATAGTAACTTTTTACATCTTGATGATTTTTGAGCTATCCTTGTGGAATCATGATCAAGACTCGATCAAATGATGATTGTGACCTAAAAATAATATGTTGACCAAAAATTCTGACTTTTGACTGCAAAATGACCATTTTGCCCTTGTAGTTGACTGTAGATCAAATGGAGCTTTTGACTGTGCAAATTGGCACTGTGAGTCTTGAAACTTGGCATGTAGATACTTGAGGATGTATATAGGCCCTTGAGACTTGATTGAACCATTGGAAACCCCAAATTCCTTGAAGGAACCAAAACCCTAATTTCAGCTGTCTTAGGAGATGGTTTGACTATCTAATCCTTGAGCAATTTTGAGCAATTTGAGGATCATTCTTGACAAATCTTGAGAAATATGGGAGGGCAAATTTTGGGGTACAACATCAGGAATTCAGGTTATACGCCACTTTGAGAATGAGATTTTCCATTCTGTCGGGAATATCAGGAATTCAGGTTATACGCCACTTTGAGAATGAGAATTTCCATTCTGTCGGGAATATCAGGAATTCAGATGTTATACCACTTTGAGAATGAGAATTTTCATTCTGTCGGGAATATCGGGAATTCAGGTTATACGCCACTTTGAGAATGAGAATTTCCATTCTGTCGGGAATATCAGGAATTCAGATTATGCGCCACTTTGAGAATGAGAATTTTCATTCTGTCGGGAATATCAGGAGGTTGGGTTATACGCCACTTTGAGAATGAGAATTTCCATTCTGTCGGGAATATCAGGAATTCAGGTTATATGCCACTTTGAGAATGAGAATTTCCATTCTGTCAGGAATATCAGGAATTCAGGTTATACGCCACTTTGAGAATGAGAATTTCCATTCTGTCGGGAATATCAGGAATTCAGATGTTATACCACTTTGAGAATGAGAATTTTCATTCTATCGGGAATATTAGGAGGTTGGGTTATACGCCACTTTGAGAATGAGAATTTCCATTCTGTCGGGAATATCAGGAATTCAGGTTATATGCCACTTTGAGAATGAGAATTTCCATTCTGTCGGGAATATCAGGAATTCAGGTTATGCGCCACTTTGAGAATGAGAATTTTCATTCTGTCGGGAATATCAGGAGGTTGGGTTATACGCCACTTTGAGAATGAGAATTTCCATTCTGTCGGGAATATCAGGAGGTTGGGTGTATGCCAATCTACTGGGGAAGTCAAAATGAGAATCTTCATTCAGGTCTTGGGTCATAAGATTGGGTGTATACCAACCTTCCAAGGTTTCAAGGATGAGAGTCTTCATTCTGTTAAGGGTCAGAAATTGGGAGTATACCAATCTTCTGAGGTTTCAAGGATGAGAGTCTTCATTCTGTTAAGGGTCAGAAATTGGGAGTATACCAATCTTCTGAGGTTTCAAGGATGAAAGTCTTCATTCTATTAAGGGTCAGAAATTGGGAGTATACCAATCTTCTCAGGTTTCAAGGATGAGAGTCTTCATTCTTGAGAAAGACAGACTTTTAGGAGCTTCAGTTGTCCATTATTCTGTTGGTGGTTGTAACTTCCAGCAGGTGATGAAGGAAATTTTGAACGACCTTGAATTCCAGCAGGTGATGGAGGAATTTTTGATGACGATCGTAACTTCCAGCAGGTGATGAAGGAAATTTTGAACGACCTTTCATCTTGAAATGTAATTTTGCTTTGGAGAATAAATCCTTGACAAATGTTGGGGAAATAAACCCATGACCGTTGGTCTACTAGAGAGGTGATGAACTTCTTGAGGACGCTTGAATTTCTTTTCAGAAAGATTTCGGAGAGGTTTCATCACTGCCTCTAGTATCAGATGCTTGTGATATTGCCAGGACACTTGGACTGTACGTAACCCTCCAATGAGATTGACTTTTAAATGCCCCACGTGATGGTGAGGGAGACTTGCCCCAGATTATCCTGCAATTGAGAGATTTCTTGAAATCTTGACTGGACTGCCCCAGGTTAACTGAACTTTGAAAGATTTGCTGAAATCTTGACTGGACTGCCCCAGGTTAACTGAGCTTTGAAAGATTTGTTGAAATCTTGACTGGACTGCCCCAGATTAACTGGACAATACCAAATAAAATCCCCTTTTATTGATAGGAGATTTTTGTAACGGAAGTGTCATCCCACTTGAAGTGATTTCATTCACTGAGAGAGCTTTCGTTCCTCTGATCATTCATTGTATGAAATTCTTTTGCTTTTTAAACAAGTAAACCATGTGCAACTAACGATATTCAAATAATGCAAAGTTTATGCTTGTCTCGAAGTTTTGAAAAATGCGTTTTTTAGCAGAAAACTTTTTATAAGACAAATTCAACACAAGATTTAGGGCAAAGCCTTACAGGAGTCAGGATACCTTTTGAAACAGTATGCTTTCGAACTAACCCATGCTTCAATTAGGACTTTTGAAGGGTTGTAACGTGGCTTGGTTCACGGTTTAAGAAACAAAGGATAAAGGCTCAAAGTATATTTGTTCCCACCCGCTCTTCGTGATGTCCTTCAGTCCTAAACTCAGTTATTTGTGCGTCGAACTCTATTCGAGTTTGGAACGATGTTTTGGTGATGGTTCACACAAGTTGGATTTTGGAAGGCAGTCATCATCTCTTTTTTTTGCAACATTTTTCATGTTGTTGAGGATTTGTAATGACCTCGTTCTTTTGATTTATTATCCCTAACTTTTGCCTGACTGTTCCTGTTTTCGAGATTACAGTCAGCGGGATGCCCTAGCTTTCTTAAGCCTTCTTTGTATGTTTTGGCTCAGTGGGCTTTTTTATTTTAAGAGATTGACTGCCTATGAGGTAAGGAACCATCGCTGTCTTTCGATTCCAGAGGAATGCTTCTTTTTTTTTGATGTCGTTCGTTGTATTACGAACTGAGAGTTTGCGACTTTAATGTGCATCTTTTTTTGGATTAACTGAGAGACTACCCTGCCCCAGGTTTAAATCAAAGGTTTCAATTTGTGTTTAAAACAGAAAACTCCTACTTCTTTGGCTCGAAGGGGTTGACTAGGGATTATCTTCCTTATAACTCCAGTGTTTAGGATTTGAAAGAAACGCATGTACATCGTCAGCAAGGTCTGTTCAAAAGTATACTGTATGAGATTACAGTATTATTTCGTCATCCTCCCTCTAAAGGCTTGTAGCTTTTACAAGAGTTAAATGTCATAAGAAAGCACAAGAATAGTGAAAACGAATGGATGAATTCAAGACAAACATATGCAATGCATTAATGAAACAGAGTTTGACATCAATAGATAATTGTTTAAATAACAAAATAAATTACAACTTGAAAATTCAAATGGAACAAAAGTCTCTCAGTTCGAGCTTTGTCATTTCAAATGGAGAACCCTTGGCGGAAGATTTTCATCTCGCCATCCGGCATGAATTCTAATACTCCCTCATCGATCAAGTCTTGGATCTTGTTCTTCAAAGCCCAACAGTCATCGGTGTCATGTCCCGGACTATGAGAGTGGTATACACAAAATGCGTCGGGGTGATAGCTAGGAGTAGAGGTATTGGGTTTCCGAATAGGATCCCTTAAAGCAAGCAGGTTGACCTCCAACAAGCGTTTCAGTATCAGAGATGATGGTATGTCAGTCTCAGAGAAATGTCTTCCAGACGTATTTTTCTTACGCTGATTACCCTATTGACACTGACGAGGTTGTTGCTGGGCTTGTGACCCTGAAGCAGGTTGAGGAGCTTTTCCCTTGTCTTCTTGTCTCAAAGGGGGTTGAATGATGACTTGATCTTCAACCTTAGGTGTTTGCCCCACTTGGTTGTCCCGAAGCAGCTTGTTGACGAGGACCCTGAGCTCTTCTTGTCTTTGAGCTAAGTCTTGAATGAGAGCCATCTGGCCCACCAGCTGTCCCATCATCTGGATCCTCATTGTTGCCAGCTTAATTTGTAGTCCTTCCAACTGATCATTCCTGATGCCTCCTGGATTCCCTAGGACCAAGCCCCTTGTGAGGAGAGCTTTTATCTCATCTTGCCCCTGGGACAGGTTCAAGAACATTTCTCGGAGTTGAGCATTTTGAGCCTGAACGTCCTTGATGGTCTGCTCTAGAGCCATCTCTACTGAAATAAACAGTAGGAGAAATAAGGAAACCTGAAAAGGAAAACCTGTTACGATGTAATGCATGATATGTGGATGCATGTTTTTCAAGGATCTCGTGGGGTAAACACAAGAAAATGTTAGAGGTTGAACTTCGACCAACATCTTTGATTGGAGAACCTTGTAATGGTGGATGTCTTTCCACGAGAATCAAGCTCACCATGTCAAGTGGGTCATAGCCCCTGATTCAAGTTGTTGCACTTGATTTTTGATGGCGTTTGTTTAGAGGAGAATGAAACCTCTTTCCCTTTGGTAGACGTCTGGTTCAACGTGACCCTGCATCAAAAGACCCTCGAGATCCTTGAAATGGTTATTGAAAATGCTATGGTATGATGTACATGTATGCAAAAGCAAGTAAGTGTATATACAGGTAATCATATTCACACAAAACAAACAAGTCCTTAGGTTTAGGCTTGCATGGGGTTTGTAGGTAAGTACCCTCTTGAAGTTAGTTGGCTCATCCTGTCCTAAAATAGAAACCGGGTTCTAAGGAGCTCAATATCACTGGATTATTTTCTGTATTCATTGTTTTGGTTTAGCCACTTAACTGGCGACCAAAATATTCCAAGAAAACAATCCTCAATGAGTGTAGTATCGAGTATCTACCAACTTCGGACTGCACCAAAGTCGGTCATCTCACTACCCCTAAAAAGGCCAAGATGGTCAAGTAAGGTTCTAAGAGTTCGTTAGTGCTTCATGACATTGCTCAGCGGCCCCACATTCTCCTTGAATACTCAAGGGCTACCGGTACTCACAAATATGTCACACTAACATAGCTACTGCTTCAACCATGTCGGTATACCCCACACAGTTTCCTCACAGTTGATTGCTATTTACCTAAAAAGGTGCCCCCAAATTCGGGTGTAGGATTTACAACAAACCCAAACAAGGAACCCAAAAAAGTAAAGCAATCAAAGCAATCAAAGCAAACATGTATAGGTGATCTAAAACCCTAAGGTAACCCCAATTTAGAAAAATCCCCAGCAGAGTCGCCAGTTCTGTGATACGGTGGGAGAACTGACTTGAGGTTTTGCGTTTGTTTTCGCACTTGTTTGGTTTAGCAAGAGTCGCCACCGACTTTTTATTTTATCCTAAGGAAAGGTCAAAAAGCACAGGAAAGACCTTTGAGATGTTTTCGTGGGTTCGGGGGGTAGATTATGAAAAGGGAAGGTGCTAGCACCCTTTTCATCCATGGTTATCCATGGGCTCTTAGTTACTTGTTTTAGATCACTTGCCTTTGCTTTTCAATTATTTGAAATGGTGCTTTGTGTGTGTGGTTTTGAAAAATGTTTTGAAAAAGATGCCTTGTCTAGGCAACCATTGTAATGACTCTTGTTTGAGTATATACAAAGGTGTGTGTCTTTTTGAAAAGATAATTCAATGTTCTGTTTTGAAATTGTTTTTGAACTTGTGTTGTGATGTGTGTTTGAAAGTTGGCAAGGATGTTTTGCAAGATTTTTGATCATGTAACTAAGAGTTGTCTACCCTATTTTACTCAAAGATTTTTCTCATGTTTTAACCCTTTTAACAGTGTTGTTTCACCATTGTGTTTGGTGAACAATCTTGCGTTAGGATGTTAAACGGGATAGGCGCGGGTTATCGTATACAATCATTGAACGCAACTTGTGAGGCGCTCTAGCAATTTTGTAAGGGACAAGATCGTTTTATCGAAGGCAACATCGAGGGTCATCGAGGGACTAACGATCTTTGTTTATCGAAGGGACATTTGCTAGAGTGTCTCATACTCGAGGGACATGATTGCATTTTTCCGAGGCAACAAGTGAGGTTACCCTAGAGGTGCAAGTGTGAATTGTGTATTGATTTTCATGCATTTATCTTCGTATACAAACCCTAATTACTATACAGTATATGAAAAGCGATAAATTGCGCGAATTTAAATTCTAAGCTATTACAAATAAGTATCCGGGGATGGGGGTACAAATATTTACAAATGGGGATGAGTCTTATCAGAATAGTAGTGTCCAAGTGTTATTTACAACCAAATCGAATCGTTGCATTCTCAATGTAAAAATATAGCAAGGTATAAGAATCAAAGAGAATCAAAAGTATTTGTGAAATGCATATGATTATTTACAAATGATCAAAATGTTAACCTAATGCAAATTAAGTATTTTTATTATTTTTGTATTTTTGTTAGTTTTATATAAACAAAGGTTTCAAATAAAGAATATTTTAACTTAATAAAAAAAATCTATTATTTGCATATTTTGTTAATGTTATTTAGGAATTTTTTATAAAAAGATTTATTAAACACAAAAAAGTTTTAAAAACAAAATATATTATTTACATGCTTTTAAATGTAAAAAATAAAAAAAGCTATTAAGAGTATTTTGTATAAAAGTTAATACATTTTTACTTAACTAAAATAGGTTATGTAAAGTATGGTAATATCAAAAATGTTTTCAAAACATGATAATAAAAGAAGTGAGCTTTAAAGGGTGTGTTTGGCCCAAATGAAAAAAAAAACAAAATATCAAAAAGGGGGTGCAGGCGCCAGAATTATGGGCCTTGGGGGTTTGATGGGGCGAAAGCCCAATGTCATTTGACATGGTTTTTGTTGTTAGGGTTTCAATTGTTTGGCTCAGAATCCAGGGTTTCACAGTTTGGAATGGTGCCGCTCCTCTCCTTTCTTCGTCCTCTTCATCCTTTCTCAAACAGGACCACTGATTAAACTCTCTCCTCGCCTCAGGCTACCAGGGAGATGCCTCCACCTCCTCCCCCTCATGGTTGTACCAGGCGGTGATAAAAAAAAGGGTATCGATTTTCTTCTTCAAGTTTTAGGGTTTTCATATTTTTTTACTCTTGCATGTTATTAATCTTTGACACGTTTTGATCTTCTGTGTTATTTGTGTTTGTGTGAGGTGTAGGAAGTGGAGACAATACCTTTAGGTTTTTGTTTCTGGAGGAGGCGGGAGGTTGGACGGCGGCGCTCTCAGGTGGCCGGAGGTGGGGAGCTTGTGATGTTGCTTGCTGGCTTCCTCGTACTTCGTATCTTTTACTTTGAATGGTTTTATGATGAAGCTGAAAACCCTAGAATGCTGAGTTCCTCTCTTCTTCTTCTGAATGCTGGATATCTTTTGATGATGATTTTATTTTTGAGATGCCAGTACCTTCTTCTGATTTTCTGAATATTGGCTTTGGTGATGATGTTATTTCTGATGACACTGTATTATTTTACTTCTGAGTCTTCTCCTCTCTTTGGATTTTTGATGATTCTGAGTTGGTGTTTTTGCCTATGATGAACTTGGTTCTGAGGCGTTTGTTGTTTGATTTTGGGATTAAAGGCAAGTTTGCTTTTGATTTTAGGAAGGCTTGGCTTGTTGGTATTTGCAGTTTGACAGGTTTTTAGGCAGGCTTGAAAGTTTGCTTGAAGGCAGGTTATGCTGTGCTTGCTTGAAGGCAGCTTTGAGGCAAGCTTGTGATGCTTGTTTTTCTGGTATAGGCTTGCTTCTGGTTTGGTACAGATTGGAATAGGTTTTTAGCAGGTAGGCTTGAAGCAGGCTTATTATGCTTGCTCGTTTGGTTTGAGTTTGTTTATGCAGGCTCTGGTTTGAAACAGGTTTTTAGCAGGTATGCTTGAAGCAGGCTTGTTATGCTTGCTCGTTTGGTTTGAGTTTGTTTATGCAGGCCCTGGTTTGAGGTGTTTACAGTTTGAACTGGTTTGAAGTTTATGCAGGCAAGCTTTGTTGGTTAGGCAGGCTTGGATACAGGCCTCAAGGCTTGTGTTTGTGTTTGTGTTTGTAAGTTTTGATGGCTTTGATACAGGTTTGAATGTTTTATGCAGGTCTGAAGGTTTTTTGTTACCTTTGCTTGCAGTTTTACAGTTTGTATTCTTTTTGCTCTATGTGTTCTCCCCCTTTTCTGAACTTAACTCTTGTTATATTTATCTATTCTTTCTTCCTGCTCTGCATAGCCTGCCAAACTGTAAAGCCTACTTCTCTCTCTCTCTCTCTCTCCATTTAAAAAGCATATTTTCTTTCTTAATATATCTTTTTTCTGAAAAGGTGTTGGCCTGGAAAATGATGAAGAGGTGCTTTTACAAGCTTGCTTGCAATTTGGTTTTCCTCCGCATATTTTCTTATCTTCCAGATTTTCTGCATTGCCTTTTATGTACTTGTATGCAGCTTTTCTGTTTGATAGCTTAGTTGACAATTTGGTTGACAGTTTGGTTTGCCTAGTTTACACTTGTGACTTGGTTTGCTTTATTTGCAATTTGGTTTGGCATTTCAGTTTGCTACTGTACAGCTTGGTGAACTTTTTATGCATCCTTGTGCCTTCTTTATGTTTGATTGTATGCTTGCTAAGAATAATTTTACTTTCTCTTTGTGAACCAAGAAGAGAAATCTTCTTGTGATTTTCAAAGAGGACGAGTAAAACATGATGAAAAACCAAAATAATCCTATTCCGGCCAACAACCTTTAATGATGAACTTTTATTTATCTGTCTGAGAATGCCTTTTTTAATTCATCTATACTGATTTCTTTTTCTGTCTTTGCAGGTAAATACCAGTTGGGGCAAGGGAAGCAGCAGTAGAAGATGAAGACTTCAAGAGGCTTAGAAGATAGTTTTATTTTATTTTTAATCATTGTAATAAACATTATTGTAAATACTGTAAATAAATTTACTGTATTCAAATAACACTTGTAACAACAATTGAAAATGAATAAAAAATCTTTTGTTAGATAATTCTTTATTTCTTCTGCATTTGTTTATTTAATTATTTAAATTTCTTGAATTATAATAATTGGAAATGCATCCCAATAATTGTAACTCAGATAATATAAATAATCAACAAACGTCGCAGTCTCACAGCCTCGCATTAACCAACAATACGCCCGGCATTCCAAATAACCAAAAGCATTGCACAGTTAAACAAATAAACGTCCACACGCCTTTTACCTCACTGATCAAACTAAAGCTTCAAACTTTCAATCAGAAGCCTCAGCTTATATCCCAGATGTTTAGACTTTGAGAAACAAACAGAAATCTTGAACAAGCGTCAAAGCAGTGTGACAGTCAATTAAAATACTGTGGATTCAAATTCTTCTGAGAATGCGCGTGCAAACCCTAATTTTGGATTTACTGTCAAAGAAACGTCTGTTTGCTCAAACCCTGAGCCAAACTCAACCAAATCGATAGAAACCCTAATAATCTGTTTGGACTGATTCAAAATTAATGGAAACCCTAATTCCGGGTAGACTGATAAGAAAAAGTCGGTTTGACCGATTCTTGAGCCAATATGAAAAATCAGAAAAAACCCGGAAGCTGTGATTTCTTGTGAAAAAGAAGAGGGCAAATTTTGGGGTTCAACAGTATACTCTTGGCTTATTCATCTGTCTGTGACTTTAAAACAAAAGGGACGGGAACATTTACCAGTTTCTTATTTGGTCAGATCCTATTTACCTTATCTTTTACCCTCTTGTACATAAGATACTCTCTTCATCTCCTCTCCCATTCTTTAATTTTCAAAACCTTCTCATATTTTTCAAAACCTTCTTTGTTTATAAACTCGAACCACTTTCATAATAAACCTCGACTTTGTCGAGTGCCTTTTCTTTTAAAACTTCTTTTCTTTAAACAAACTTTAATTCATTTAATCATACTTTGACATCTTTCGAAAAGACTAAAAAGCATTCAACTTTATTCAAACCTTTTTGTACGCTCGAGCACCTTTTACCTTTTTAAAACTTTTTTCCGAGATTAGACATTGTTATACCCCAAAATTTTCCCTCTTTATTCTCAAGACATTTCTCATTAAATATCTCAAATGCTCAAGAAGTCTCAAGGGTTTGATCAGACAAGCTCACCTACTAAGCATTGAGCCTCCAAATTAGGGTTTTGGTTTTCTAAAGGACAATTGGACTTTTGATGCCTCAAATGACTTTCATGGTTCATTATAGGTCTCCAAGATTGCTCATACCAAGTTTCAAGTCTTGCATCACAAATTTTCCCAATCAATTGCTCAGATGACTGAAAATCAACTGTATTGGATAAAAAGTCAATTGTGGTCAATATATAGTCAAACTTCATGATTTTTGGCCAACATCAACATTTTGAAGTCATATTCATCAATTGATCAAATATTGATCACAATTCCTCAAGAAAAGCATTCAAATCATCAAAGGGGAAAATTGTCAAAATTAGGGTTTTGACTGAAAACGACTGGTCATTGACTTTTGACCTAGTACGTGACCTAATAGATTGAAGCATGATTTCAAGGACTCAAACACAACATCTTAACCTAATCTCATGGCTCAAATCATTTCTCAAGATCAATCAATTGACAGTTGAAATTTGATCAACTGATGAAAAGTCAACTATTACACAAAAGGTCAAACTTTGACTTTTTGGTCAACATTAAATTTCAAAGATCAAACTTCATCAAGACATTCAAAAATATCAAACTTGATCTTCAAGAATCAAGAAAGTCCAAAAAAGTCAAAATTTTAAGACTTAGAAAAATTTCTAAGTGTTTTTAACCTTGATAATTTCATTACTTCATGACAATTTTTCACTAAGATGCAAGACGATTCAAGGAAAACTTTCAACATGAAACTTTTATATCTTGATGAATTCTAAATCTTTGTCCCTTAGGGTTGATGTCCAAAAAATGCTTAGATTTAAAGATATAGGCTCATGAAGTCATGACATTTTTCATAAAATACTTAGTGAAAATTTTAGCAAGTTTAGACAGATTTTTAACCTAACTTCTTGACTAATTTTCACTTAGTTCCAAGATTATTTAGCCAAAATGGTCAACATGAAGGTTGTAGATAGTGTTTCAAGCTTTCCAAAATGTCCAAGAACTTGAAGAGATCATTTTTGAGCTAGGAGATTCGAAGAGATGAAGTTGAGCTTTCATTCTTGAATTACAAGGCATCTTCATGAAGAACACATAACCAAATCCCACAACTATGCTGCATAATCTTGCTTAGCAGGGCTCTTGACTTACAAATTTATCCATAATCATAGGTTTATACAACTAATTGAGCCATGATCTAAGAGCTTGAGCCATTGTCCAAGTGATCATTCCATTAATGGAACAAAGTTCAAACTTCCATTTTGGAAAAGTGACTTTAATCATAATGGCAACTCTCCTTGAGCCCATACATTGTTGCTTCTGACTCCAAAACATTTCAAAGTAAGAAGCAACATATCTACAACCTGTTAACCACCATACAAGCTCTTGTATTTCACATTGAAACCATGAATTTCAACTTTGCTTCAAAAATAAGTCTCAATACCTTAACATGTGATCTCTTATTTCTGATCCCTTCAAGCTTCCAAACCTCTTGCCTATAAATAGAGCAGTTATATGCAACCTAAGACACGAATTCACAAGCCTGGAAACTCCTTCAAACTCCCTGAAATAAAAAATTGCACCAAAACCTCCATAGCTTGTCATTTCTGACCTTGAACTTCCATCTCACAACCCACTCATGTGTTTCCTCTCCAAATCAATCACAAAGCTTCCATACATCATACAAAACTCATCCTCATCCTTGTTTCACAATTATAACTCCATCTTCATCATCTTCCAAACTCAAAAACTCAACTCAGCAACTTAACTTCTCCATCACGATTTAGCCACTTTCAGCATAAAATAAGAGTTGCAATAGCTTCCTAGGAGTCCAGTGAAGCTACTCAGATCATCATAAAACTTTCAGAACTGCTCAAACTCCATACACGATTTCCAGTTTTGAGGTAAGCTTTCTCAACTTTGAACTCTCTCTACAAGCATCATTAATGGTTACTTTGTGAATAAAAAATGTAGACATCATAACCCTGAAACTAACCATGCCCTTAGTTTTCATTTATGTTGCCTGAGTGATATGAATTTTGAGTTTGAACTTTCTGAAAAAATTAGGTTTTATTTGGTACCAACATAAATTCTCATTCATCTTTGATTTATAGCTCATGAAATTCACATGGTTGAATTCGTATTGAAAAATGGAGCAAGTTTCATGTTTACATTTTCTAATTTGGTTGAGAAATGAGGAAGTTACAAAATTCAAAAATGGTGTTGGAAATGCTAGCGCGAGTGTTGTACCCCAAAATTTGCCCTCCCATTTTACTCAACACATGCCCATTGAGATCCTCAACTTGCTCAAGGATGCCCAAGAATTGACCAAACAAACTCTCTTCTAAGGCAATGTATCTCAAACTAGGGTTTCCATTTTCATCAAGGTGGGTGAACTCCAAAGACCTCTTATGCTCTCCGTGGTCCTAATATGTCCTCAAGACCCTCCATGTCAAATTTCAAGCCTTGCACAAGAAGTTTACTCAGTCAACTGCTTAAATGCTTGAGAATCGATTGTATTAGGTCAAAAGTCAATTGTGGCTGACATATAGTCAAACTTCAATATTTTTGGTCAACATCAATATTTTGAAGTTATATCCATCATTTTATGAAGGGTTGATCATGATTCCTCAAGGAATGCCCTAAATTCATCAAAACCCAAAAGTTGCTAAATTAGGGTTTCTCAGGAAAAGTCAACCAAACTTTGGCCAAGCATAACTTCTTTATACTTTATCAGAAATTTTCCATCCAAGGCTCATTTTGAAGAGAATTTAATTCCATACAATTCATCTTCAGCCCTAAAGTTCAAAATATGCACTCACAAAAAGATATGGATTTCCACATTATAGGTCCTTTTGAAAAGTCAACAAAAACACTTTTTGGGTCAAAGCTTCTTACATGAAAATGGAAGATTCAATTGAGATGATACCAAAAGTATTGCTTAGGGGAAATCCTAAGATTTCTAAAAAGTCTAAGAACACCTCTCTAGGGTTAAAATTGGAAGAGATATGCCTTGTCAAAGTTGACCTTTTTTACAAAATTGCCAAAAGTCAAATGTGCTCAAAAATGCATTTTTTGCCAAATGGGCCTAACTTTTTATGCTTGCACCTCACTTATAACATGGTCCACGACCCAAATATTCACTCACATATTATTTGCTTCATTATTTATTTTATTAATTAAAAATTAAATTAAATCAAATTAGTGGTAAATAATAGCAAATATTTGTTTTGATTGGATTTTTAGACAAAATCACAAGCTCATTATGCTGGCATATTAGAATCAAATCGAATCAAAGCTAATTGGCACAAGAATGGCATGATTAGACCAAATTTGGAAGGATATCATACCACATGAAAACCAAATCAAATCTTCAAAAATTGCAAAGATACTGGTGGTTTTTACAACCCTAATTCGTTCAAGGATATATAATGAACAAAGCCAGGCACAAAGACAAGAGGTTGCAGTCGTGAAGAACCCTAGAACAAACTCAAAATTTTGGCAAAAAGTGGTGATCTGATCTCTACCCTAGAGGACAATTCAAGGCCTTCCAATGTTCCCAAACGATTCCTGGACTTTCCCAGAAGCTAACCCAATCGATTGCAGGTCCTTTCACGCTCAAAAATGCTTGCTACATCTCATACGGTTTGCCTACTTTTTTCAAATCGATTATAATCATTCTCGCATCATTAGCATGATTTGATGATATATTTGTGATCATTGATGTATTTTTAACATGCCTGAATTGTTTAATTGGATTTTTGATGCACATATTGATGTTTTCCACTGTTAGGGTTTACTTGATTGTTTTAGGGTTTTTCCGTACAGGTAAAATTGGCCACAAAAAAGGATACTAGGATGCTCGTGGCATCAAGATGGTTTGATCCATGTAACTAGAATTTATTTATCATGCGTTGTGTTGATTTTTGAAGGTTACAGGTTTTTAGCTATGGAGTCTGTATGTGGGTATAAGTCCTACCCCTAAGACGACGGTCTCAACGAAGGAGACGATGATTTGACACCACACCATTGGCCATTTTGAATTCTGTGTGCATTTGTGATTCAGTTGCCATATTTTATATATTATATATTGTTGCTATTATATTGACAAGCAAAACAGGTAGCGCAGCTGGCAAGCGTGTACGTTGGAAAGGGTGAAGGACCTGGGTTCGATCCCAGGTCCCAACAAGTTTCTTATTTTATTTTCCTTTAACAGATCTTGTACATCACCCACTCAAGCGCTCATCATGTACCTCCATCATCCAACCACAAGATCTCATCACGTTCATGATCAACCAAATCCAACGCCTCTACTTTCTAGAGACCATGGTGCACCATCAGAAGGGAGTACCACTGGATCAGGCACTGATTGGGCTTCAGCATGGTGGGCCTGAAATATTTTTAGCAACACCCCCCCTCCAATTGCTTAAGCAGGCCCATTCTTGTTCTTTTATTTATTATTTTATTTCTTTCTAATTATATTTCTTTTTAAAAAAATAACATCAAAATTATTTCTTTTTAATCAAGATCATAAAAAACACCCCAAAATCATTTCTTCCATAAAATATTTATTTTTATTAATTAACTAATTTAATACTAATTAGGTTAATTTAACTCCTTTTCATAATTAAAATCAACTAGAAATTAGGGTTTTGTAAATAATTAATTTTTCCTTCAAAAATAACTTAAATATTCTTTTCTCAAATTAGATTTTTTAGGATATTTTAATCGTCTTCGCATTTAATTCGTCGCGCATATTTTTAATTTTCTTTTTAACTATTATTGTAACTGTTTCGAGGTTGTAACAGATTAATTAGGGTTTTAAATTTCCGCATTTTATTTACTGTCTAAATAATTATGTATTTGCGAAAGCCATGTAATAGTTAGGACTTCTATTTCTGCACTTTAAATTTCCGCAATTATTAACTGTTAGATGTATGTTAATAGGATTGTATGGCAATAATATTTGAAAATTAAAACGGTAGATAACCTAAATGTGCAAAGACAAATTAACTGGAAAAAATTCACTCGCACATGCTCACTCATAGGGTTTACTCCACTTCGGTTGCCTTCGGTTAAACGATCATGAAGTATAAGGTTTGTTAATGGTCGTCCTTTAGCCCCGAAAGATCTCAAATAACCCACTCGGATGTTGCCTCAAAAAAAGATCTTTAAGGCTTTAGGATGATTACTAACACCTCCTAACATTGCTTTTGTGACCGTATCTGTCCCTTCGAATGTCCCTAAAAAATCCAACGGCGGTGCTACCTATTCCTTAATAATGGGATAACACGGTCTAAAGGAAAACGAACAAACTTTTTTCGAATAGGTAGATTAACTCTTAAGTACTTGCTCAAACAAACAAATTTCACACAAACACTTTTCAAAACAATTTTCAAAACAACTTCGTCACACCCTTGAGGACTGATACAAGGGTTATCACGAAGTAAACTTTTTTTCAAAACAAGCACACACACACACAAGCAATTTTAAAATGAGCAAGTACTTAAGAACCCATGGAAAACCATGGATAGAACGGGTGCTAACACCTTCCCTTTCTATAATATACCCCGTACTCAAATATTCTCAGAAAAAGGTTTTTTCTGTTCTTTTTCCTTTTCCTTAGTTGGATGAAATAAAAGTCGGTGGCGACTCTTTCTTACCGCGACATTTTGAGAACAAAAAAAATGTAAAACACAAACTAGTATTAACAGTCGGTTCTGCCACCGTATCACAAAACTGGTGACTCTGCTGGGGACAAAATAAAGTGGGGTTTACCTTAGGATCTAGGTCATTTCAAAATTGCTTTCTTGTTTGTTTTCTTTATTCTTAAAGTGTTTTGCTTGGGTTACTATAGATCCTACACCCGAATCTGGGGGAACTTTTTAGGTAAACAACAATAGATTGTGGAGACTGTACGACATAGACCGATATGGTTTAAGCGATGGCTATGTTGGTGTGGCACTTTGGTTGGTACCAGTATCCTTCATGGGGAAACAAGGAGAATACAGGGCCGCCGCGTGGTGTCTTGAAGCACTAACGGACCTTAGAACCTTAGTTGAACAAACTTGGCCATTAGAAAGTAGTGAGATAGCCGACATCGGTATGGAGCTGAGGATTGGCTGATACTCAATGCTACACTCATTGAGATCAGACTTTCGGGATATTTCGGCCGCAAGAAAAGATTGTGTGATCTGAAACAATGCCCGATAAAGGATGGTCAGTGATATTGAGAATCTTTAGAACCCGGTTACTTTTTAAGACAGGTTTGAAACCAACTAAACTTCAAGAGGGTATGACCTTTAACCTCATGCAGGCCTTAAACCTAAGAACTTGGTGTGATTTGTCTGTGTTTGCTATACTTGTGATTTATCATGACATTATGCATCATAACATAGCATCCATTCTTATTGCACTAACCATTTGAAAGACCAAGGGAATTTATTTTTGTTCTATTTTGCAGATCATGGCTTTCGTTCATAGAAACACTATCCGAATTATCTTTGTGAAGATACCTTCCCAACTCAAAGACCTAGTATCAAAGGTTTCTGAAACTTCTGCGTTCACTAAGAGACATGGTCGACTTCTCAACCTGGTTACTTCAAACTTTGCTGAAAATATGATGAGTGTACTCTTTAAGTTCTTTGATCCCAAGCACCACTGCTTCACCTTTTCAGACTATCAGTTAGTGCCTACCATGGAAGAATTCTCTCAACTATTGGATATACCCATCCTTGAACAGTTGCCCTTCACAGGTCTGGAAGAAGTTCCTAAGCCAAAAGTCATTGCCTCATCTTTGCATCTGAAACAGGCCGATGTGGTATCCAATTGGGAAACAAGAAGCGGAGTCAAGGGTTTTCTAGCCAAGTTCCTGATAGACAAGGCCCAACTGTTTTGGGATGATATGGATTTTCAGGCTTTTGAGGAGGTCTCGGCTCTTCTAATCTATGGGTTAGTTCTATTCCCTAATCCAGACTCATTCATAGATGTGAATGCTATCAAGATCTTCCTCTCTCGCAACCCTGTGCCTACCTTGCTCGGAGATATTCTGCACACTCTCCATACTCGTACCATGAAGAGAAGAGGGGTTCTTATGTGTTGCATGCCATTGCTGTCGAGGTGGTTTATTTATCACCTTCCTAAGTCCATACTGAAGAATGAAATTGGTTTGGGTTGGTCTCAAAGGATAATGTCACTCGCTCACATGGATATTCTCTGGTGTTCCCGAGCTATGGAAGACATTGCTATTATTGACCGCTGTGGGGAGTACCCTAATGTCCTGTTACTTGGAATCAGAGGGGGTATAACCTACAATCCTTGTTTAGCTCTGTGATAATTTGGTTACGCTCGAAGAGATGGTCTCCACGAGTTACTTATTGAGGGCATTGTATTCAATTATGAGGATGATGTTCACGAGTATCGTCAGAGGTTCATACGAGCTTGGGGCATGGTAAACTGATCTGGCGCCAGGGCTTTGGGACCAAAGGCTTCCATTCCTATGGAACCTTACCTCCAATGGGTACGAGCTTGCGCCCATAAGCTTATGATGCCCTATGTGGCCATTTTACCAGTGACTGTGGTACCCACTACTGAAGGGGGGTATTTCTTACACGGTTCTCTATCCTTATATGCCCACTGATCTTGGAGAATTACAGAGGTCTTGGATTCAGTTGAAGAAGGAGTGGGATACTTACAGGGACCAATTCTATGCTCAAGAGAGGAAGGTTTTAGAGCTCACAAAACAGCTCCATGAGGAAAGAGGACTCAATGCTTATCTCGGCACGAAGAGGAAGCATCCATGGAAATTTTGATTTCTTTTCTAGTTTTAGATTTATTTTTAATTGTAACGCCGAAAAAGGCATTTGAACCTTGAATTCAGCTAATAAAATTTTTGTTTTATTTTGGTTCGCAAATTTAAATTTCCCAAAGTCTTTGAAATCATTGCATGTGCATCCCATTCATAGCATTGCATGTACATGTACCATTACAGGTTTCTCATCTTCTTTGCTGTTTATTTCAGCAGAAATGTCTTCCGAACAAAGGATAAAGGACCTTCAGGCACAAAATGTCCAGTTCGAACAAATGTTCATAAGTCTGGCAAAAGGGCAAGAGGATCTGAAATCCCTCATCTTGAAAGAGAAAAAGAAAAAGAAGAAGGTTGCTGGTATTCTGAATATGGGCATAAGGTTTAAAGAGTAGTTGAAGCGACAAGTCGATTTGACCTCTTCATCCAAGGAAAGGGAGAATCAAGAAGAAGAGACAAGGGAGAAGGATCCCAATCCTGTAGTTTCTAACAATGATACCGACTACAATGATGAGCAGTATCCTCCTGCTGAGGATAAATACAAGCAGTTGGAAGATCGTTTGAGTGCCATGGAAGTTCAGAGGATACCTGGGCTGGATTTCAAAGAATTTGGATTGGTGTCGGGAGTGGTCATCCCGCAGAAGTTCAAAGCTCCAATTTTTGCAAAATATGATGGGGTGTCCTGCCCAAAACTCCATCTCCTCTTTTATGTCAGAAATATCCAGCCCCACACTGCTGATAGAAATTTGTGGGTTCATTTCTTTCAAGATAGTCTGTCAGGGACTCAGCTTGAATGGTTCTACCAACTGGAGGGAGCCAATATCCGAAATTGGGAAGATTTGGTTGCTGCTTTCTATAAGAAGTATCAATATAACGCCGACCTTGCTCCTACTCGTACTCAACTCCAGAGTATGTCCATGGGTGCAAGTGAAGGTTTTAAAGACTATGCACAGAAATGGAGAGACTTGGCTGGAAGAGTTCAACCCCCATTATCTGATAGGGAGTTGGTTGATATGTTCTGGGGACGCTATCTGGTCCATTCTTTAATCATTTGATCGACAACTCGTCAGCTGGTTTCACCGAGCTGATTCTAACTGGAGAAATAGTAGAAGTTGGGATTCAGAGCAGCAAGATACAGAAGGATGCCTCTTCGAGCTCAGTAAAGAAGCTTTTTGCTGGTAAGAAGGAAGCCAGTGCCATCTATAGCCCGAGGGGTCAAAATAGGGCTGAACATCGTCAGATAGTAAGTGCCATAATGATACCTAGGCCTGCAGTTGCTCCACAATGCAACAATCAATAAAGGGTGGAAAGACCACAACGGCAGTTTACCTGAATCAATATGATATTGGTGGAAGTGCTACCTCATCTGCTGAGATCCAACTTGGAAACCTTGAAAGAGGCTCCCAAGAATCCAAATACCACATCTCCCCGATATAGTCTAAATGCTCGGTGTGCCTATCATTCTGAGAGTCATGGCCATGATACCAATGACTGTTGGGCTCTAAGAAATAAAGTACAAGATCTTATCAAAGCCAAGGAAATTGAGTTTGATGCTCTGGAGAAGCCCAATGTCATAACTGCTCCCATGCCTAAGCACGATCGTGGGGTTAATGCCATTGAAGACAGCGAGGAAGACTCAGACATTAACAGCTGGATCTACCCAACTACCAACGATGGACCGAGTAACTGGACGGCTAGGGACTTTATACCCGTTTCTTTTATTCCGCGGTAATTATCTTACTTGTTTTGAGATTTGTAATAAACAATTTAAAACTTTATGGCCCCGTGCCTTGCCCGAGGCACATTGGCTTTACTTGTGGGCTATTATTTGTCATTTCATATATCATTAATAAAGCATTGTAAGTTTCTTGTATACAAATTTTGCGCTATCTGTTTTTTATTTTCTGTTTTCACTTTATCAAAACAGCTATTCTCTTACACACACTCACGTATCATAATGCAGATCCATATCCACTATGGATCTCATTGATAATAGCTCTGCTATTTCCAGTTATGACTTCAAAAATCCAATCAACTAAGCCAAAGACGAAGGTGAGTGTGATGCGGTGGGAGAACTGACTTGAGGTTTTGCGTTTGTGTTCGCAAATGTTTCGGTTTAGCAAGAGTCGCCATCGACTTTTTATTTATCCAAAGGAAAGGTCAAAAAGCACAGGAAAGACCTTTGATATGTTTTCTTGGGTTCGTGGTGTAGATTATGAAAAAGGAAGGTGCTATCACCCTTTTCATCCATGGTTTTCCATGGGCTCTTAGTTACTTGTTTTAGATCACTTGCTTTGCTTTGACAATTGTTTGAAATGGTGCTTTGTGTGGTTTTGAAAGTATTTTGAAAAGAGGCCATCGTTTAGGCAATCTTTGTAATGATTCTTGTTTGTAAGAATGTATACAAATATGTTTGTCTTTTTAAAAATGTTTTAATGTTTTAAAAGTTGTTTGGAAATTGTTTTGAAATGTGTGTGTATGTTTTTGAAAATAACAAGGATTGTTTGCAAATTGATCAAGTAACTAGGAGTTGTCTACCCTACTCAAAGATCTTTCCTACATATTTTTAACCCTTTGACATTGTTGTTTTACCATTGCATTTGGTAAACAACCTTGTGTTTGGATGTTAAACGAGACAGGCGCGGGTCATCGTATTGACCATGATAGCAATCGTGCCAAGTATCTTTAGCAAGGTTTTATTTGAGGGATTAGATCATTTTTATATAGGCAACCAAGATAGCGTCATTGAGGGACTATGATCTTTTTGTTTTGATTTTATTTTGCCAAGATACCTAGCATGCATACCATGGCCATTTTAAGGCAACAAGTGAATGAAACCCTAGGGGTGCTTGTGTATATTGTGTTGTCATTTTCATGCATTTTGTCTTGTATTAGGTCTAGCTATTTGTTTGATTTTGGATTTTTTGCATACAAATCCTAATCTTTCTATCATGCATATTTGAAAGCAATAAAGTGCGTAAAAGTAAATCTATGTCTATTACAACATTGATATGGGGAGGGGGATACAATTTTGAATAAGGGGATATTTGCAAGAAAATAAAACCCTAATTTCAACTTATTACTACCATATTGAATTCAATGTGCAAATAAATAAATAGACAATTATTTAAATATGCAATATATTATGAATATGCAAAAAAAATATTTTTGTATTATTTTTATGTATGTAAAAATAAATTATTTAATGTCCAAAAAATATTAAAATAAAAGATTATTTTTGGAAAGGGTAAAAAACCCTAATTTTGTTTTAAGAAAAAAAAATATATCATAATTATTTATTTATGTATAAGAAAAAATAAAATAAAATATATACAAAATGTTAAAAAATTAAATGTGTGAGAAAATATTATTTAAGTATATAAATAATAAAAATAAAAATATATAATATTTTTGTATTATTTATGAATTTATTTTAAGAAAATAAAAGTATATATTATTTAATAACTATTTCTATGTCCAAAAAATAATAAAATAATAATAAACTAAAATGTGAAAATTTAAGAAAATGTTTTTGATGATTTTTTATATTTAGAAAAATAAATAAAAGTCAGAAATGGAAATAGAAATAAAAAAAATAAAAAATAAAAGAGAAATGGGCCAGGGGGTGCAGAAAGCAAGAAAGGAGGTGCAAATAGCCAAAAGGACCAGGCCCAACCCAACTCAACTTCATCTCTAACCTCTGATCAAACAAAAATGCGCGCCCTGTTCAAACTTGGAAATCCTGCATACGTGCTAAAAAACAAAAACTTGCAACATGAAAGTTATAGAGCATGATCATACGATTCTAACCATATAAAAAACTTAATTTAACTCTCAAAGACCAAAGAGAATTTCTTTGGCCCTAATTTCTAACCTAGTTTTGTCAGAAAGTTCATCATTCAAATTCTCCCAGCTCAGTTAACTTAAATGAATTCTATGCATATGTACAGCTCAAGGGCAATGAGGACTACATTTTTTATTCACAAACCTAAGCCTAATGATTCCTAAATAGAGAGATAGAAGTTTGAACTTTACCTGTTTCAGTCAAGCTCGAGTATGGCAATGTAGAGCTTTTCAGTGAGGCCTGAGATACTTGTGAGTTTGCTTGAAGTTCCTTTGAGCTTCCCCAATGCCTAGCTTGCTTTGAACTAGCTTGGATATGCTTGTAGAACTCAACCTGCAAAGTCAGAATTTGAAAATGGTGAAGTGTGTAAATGGAGTTACAGTGACTTAGGGATGGTTGGGATAACTTAGTTAGGTTGTATGGAGTGTGTTGGAACTGGTTGCAAGCAAAACGCACGAGTGGATGTGAAGATGGAAGTGATTCTACAGGGCCTGCCCTGTTTTGCAAGAAAATGTGATTTTTGTGTTTTGGAAGGTTTGAGAGGTGGTGAGTTAGTGTTTATGACCTTAGGCAATATGCAAAACTTGTTTGAAATGTTTACAAACTTTGGTTTTAACAGATACAAGAGTTGTGGTGATTTTGCAAGTTGACTCGCTTTTGAAGAAAAGGTGATTTTGACAATGCTATGGCCTGTACAAGCTAGCTCCAAGCATGCTGATAGTTGGTGTACCTTTGCCTAAGTTTGTGGAGTTGGTTTGCTGCAAATGATTGGGTTTACAACTCAAGAGAAACAAAATTGCATAAAGCAACCTTTATCAAAATGGCATTGTTATCTTTTTGCCAAAAATGGATTAATTCAATGTGTAATCTTCTAAAGCTCAGAACAAAGCCTTAATCCATTGTGTTTGCATTCAATTTTTGAGTGTGGAAGGGTTTAAGGACCTGTAAACAAGTACAAGCAAGGTTGGGCAGAATTTGCAACTTGTAGCAACATGAAAAATGCCATGGACCAAAGTGACATTTTGCCAAATTCAAACCTTCGATTCTCTCTAACCACAAATGATTTTGGAGAGTTCTTGGACATTTTAGAAATCTTGTAACATGTTATACAATCCATCTTTGAAATGAATTTTGAGATTCCACTTGGAACTAGGTGAAAAATTACCATGAAGATAGGTCAAAATCTTGCCTAAACTAGGGCAAAATTTCACTAAGTTAGAAAGTTTTTGGACCCTTATTCAAAATCATAACTTGAGATAAAAGCATCTTTTAGGAAAACTTTGTGAATCAAAGTTGTAAATTTTGTGGAGGACTACAACTTTAATGTTGGAAGTTTTCTTTGAATCCCATTTCATCATGGTGAAAAAGTTGGTCAAAGTTGGGAAAAAATAAGAAATTTTCATAACTTAGAACATTTCCAAGTTATGAAAATTTTCCATTTTAAACCCTAATTTGCAAAATTAGGTTTCTTGGTGAACAAGTTTCATGTTTTGACACATCTTGATGAAAAATGACCCTTGGCACTTGATTTGACCAAAAAGTCAAAGTTTGACTTTTCAGTGTACAATTGATTTTTAATCAGTTGACTGGAAAAATCATCTGTCAATCCAATGCTTTTGAGATATTTTGAACCTTGTGCTTAGGTAAAGATGATTCCATTGAGTCCTTGAATCCATACTTGAACCCAATTTGCCATTGGCTAGGTGAAAAATCAGAAATTGCCCTTCTACAGTCAAAACCCTAAAAATGACCATCTTGCCCTTTTGAAGATCTAATCAAATTTCTTGAGGAGTTATGGTCCAAAATTGATCAAATGGTTCATATGAGTCTATAATGTTGATGTGGATAAAAAATTACGAGGTTTGACTGTAAATTGGCCACAGTTGACTTTTTCCCCAATACAACTGATTTCTAGGTCAACTGTCCAATTGACTGGGCAAAAATTTGATTCAAGGCTTGCAACTTGGTATGGGCAATCTTATAAGTCCAACATGAAGTATGAAAGTCACTTTGAGCATTGAAAGTCCAAAAATCCATGTGCAAACTCAAACCCTAATTTCAGGTTATCAGTGCAAGGAGATGTCTTGAGCAGAGCAAACCCTAATCCTGTCTGGGGTCCAAAGAGTCTTGTGAGGGGAAATATTGGTAAAATAAGAGGGAAAATTTTGGGGTACAACAGCTGCCCCTATTCAATCTTCTTGAACCTGAAGAGTTAGATTGGCGAGCTTGCCTTTCATGACTCGAAGGTAAAAGATGATTGGACACTAGAGTGCCCATAAATTTGCACTCGTAAAATGTTGTTGAGGGAATGGGCTTAAAGATGCCATTTGGAGATGGTAGAATCTTGCTGGATATGGGCTTAAAGATGCCATCCAAGACTGTTTGTTGAAAATTAGGAGAATGAACATTAGAATGGTATCCGTATCGGGAGCGTATCTGAGTTGTATCTGGAGATTGGATCTGTATGAGCAAAGGAATAACGTCCATGTCTGGAGCGTATCCAAGCTGTAACTGTATTTGATTCTTGAATGAATAACATAATGACTGCCGTGTCTGGAGTGTATCTGTATTGTATCTGAATCTGAAGTCTGAATAAACGACAAAATGACATCCGTGTCTGGAGCATCTATGGACTGGGGAAACATTTGAAGGAGTGATAGAATGGAAAATGTGTCTGGTGCGTATCTGGACTGTATCTATAGTTGAGATCTGTATGAGTAGCAGAATGACTTTCGTGTCTAGAGTGTATCTGAATTGTAACTGGGATCTGAATAAGTGACAGAATGACTTCCGTGTCTGGAGTGTATCTGAACTTGAAATTGATAGTTGAATCTGAATGAGAAATAGAATGGCTTCCGTGTCTGGAGCGTATCTAGTCTGTATCTTATTGTTGAAGTCTGAATGAGCGACAGAATGGCATCCGTGTCTGGAGCGTATCCGTAATGTATATGAAATCTTTGAACATTTGTTAAAGATAGCTTTTAATCTTATCCTGAAAAGGGTAAAATGTTAGCTAAAACACAAAGTTAAGTTGCATGACATGTATGATGCAATAAAATGTGTTTTTATCAATGTTTATGATATATGAATGTAGTGTATGCGCATGTAAGTTGATTAGCTGTCTTGCTGAGGAAAATAGATCCTTGATAGTTGGAGATAATGAAATCTTTGACTGCTGCCGAGGAAAATAAATCCATGACCGCTGTTGGAGATTAAAAAATCTTTGATTGCTGAGGATGAGAAATCCTTGAACCACTGTTGGGGATAGAAAATCCTCGGTGACTTATGGGGATTAACAAGAACTTTGACAACTTCTGTGGGGACGTGAGAATCCTTCCTGACTTTCCTGGGGATAGGGACCCCTCAAGTCTGCTTGAAAAACCTGCTTGGGGAATCCGGAGAACTTTGATGACTATGGCTGAAGATTACACCATGGGAATCCTTGCTCGGCTGGGGAATAAGGAAACTCTGATGGTCTCTACTGGGGATTAGATGAAAGAAAACCTTGATCTGCTGGAGAATAAGGAAGACTTTTATGGCTTATGTGGAGAATTAAGAATGAGAAACTTCGATCTCCTGGGGAAATTGATGCCTTGGGGGCTTCACTGGAGAAGTGAGAATGAGAATCTTCGATCTGCGGGGATTAAAAATTCTGACAAACTCACACTGGGGAGTTATGAATACTCAGGTAACTTCACTGGGGAATCCAGACTGAGAATCTTCAATCTGCTAGGGGAATTTGAATCCTTGGGGACTTCAAACCGGGGAGTTAAGAATAAGAATCTTCATTTTGTTGGGGAGTAAAAACTCTGTGGGGAATAACTATACTGTTGGAGAGTAAGCTATCCTGCTGAAGGGTAAGTTCAAGACTCTGGGGGAAAAACTTATTCCTGTTTGGAAAAAGTTCAGGAGTTTGGGTTGTATACCAATCTACTGGGGAATTATCCGAAGGTTGGGGATAAAAGTTAACTGTTATCTGGTTGATTCTCAGACTTTAAGACAACTTGTTGGGGAATCTGGGAAAGCTGAATGGTTTCCACTGTGGATTGATAGTTGGAAACTTGACTTCGCTGAGGAAGAAGGTTTCACCTTTGCTGTGGATTTATGACCCAAAGTTTTGCTCCGCTGTGGATTGGGAGTTTGAAGTTTCAACTCTGGCAAGGATTTTGAAATTTAATTCCGCTGGGGATATGTATTTCAAGGTTTTAGCTCCGCTTGGGATCCAAATGATGTACTGCAGGGGATTTCTCTTGGAATAGCCTAAAGACGTTTTCCTATCCTTTCAACCTATCAGTAATTGATCTTTCACACTTCGTTTATTTGTAAACAGTGATTATATTCAAATGCATATGCTTATTTAATAAACCATTGGACGTTTTCAAATAAAACACGAGTGTAAAAAGAAGGAAAGGCAAATAGTTTTCTGCACTTTGAAGTATCTTTGTATTAACTTTGTGTAAGTATTTTGTACAAAGGAGACAAAAATCCTAGTAAGAGAATGTTGTCGTAAAAATTAAGAAAAATTTATACAAAGAAAGATGGCTATGTGTAAAAATTCCACGGGGTTCCCATTCTGCTATAGCCTTCGTAACTCTGGATATCTTGTCCATTCGCTGCTTCGTCCGGAAATGATTGGATTGATCAGAAGCCAGGAGCTTGTCTGTGAAGATATTATCCTTAAAGTGATCCGACGAGACATAGTCATACGCTTTTATTTCCCTAACTTTTGCCTGGACCGCCCTTTCGGGTTTTCGATCCACCGGGAAGCCCTTTTTTGCCCAAGTCGCCCTTTCGGGTTTTCAACTTGCCGGGTGTACAGGTTTTTTTGTTTATCCCTAATTTTTGCCTGAACCGCCCTTTCGGGTTTTCGATTCACCGGGATGCCCATTTTTGCCCAAGTCGCCCTTTCGGGTTTTCAACTTTTCGGGTCATTTATGCGTAGTATCTTTTGACTATGTCTACGTTCGCAGGGTGCGGCAGGTCGTCACCGTCCATGGTGGTCAGGATCATTGCCCCACCAAAAAAGATGTTTTTGATCACAAATGGTCCTTCGTAGGTAGGAGTCCATTTTCCCCTGGGATCACTTTGCGGCAAGATGATCCGCTTGATTACAAGATCCCCGACTTGATATACCTGTCGTCTAACTTTCTTGTTGAAAGCCTTGACCATGAGCTTCTGATACGCCTGACCATGGCAAACATCTGTAAGTTGCTTCTCGTCAATCAAGTTAAGTTGATCAAGCCGGGTCTGAATCCAATCGTATTCACTCAAACCAGCATCCTTCATGACTCACAAGGAGGGAATCTGAACCTCGATAGGTAAAACAGCTTCCATGCCGTATACCAAAGAATAGGGTGTTTCCCCAATTGACGTGCGTGCCGTGGTACGGTACCCATGCAGAGCAAACAGTAACATCTCATGCCAGTCCTTGTAGGTGACTGTCATCTTTTGTATGATCTTCTTGATATTTTTGTTCGCAACTTCGACAACACCGTTCATCTTTGGCCGATAGGGAGATGAATTATGATGTTGAATCTGGAACTGCTCACACAGAGTGGTGATCATAATGTTGTTCAGGTTTGTACCATTGTCGGTGATGATCCTGTCAGGGATGGCGTATCGACAAATGAGGTTCTGCTTGATAAAGCGGGAAACAACATTCTCTGTGACGGATGCGAAGGAAGCTGCTTCGACCCATTTGGTGAAGTAATCAATGGCTACCAAGATGAAGCGGTGTCCATTGGATGCTGTAGGCTTGATCTCTCCAATCATGTCGATTCCCCACATAGCGAATGGCCAAGGAGCTGTTAAGACATTGAGATGAACTGGAGGTATGTGTACCTTATCTGCATAGATTTGACATTTGTGACAAGTACGAGAATGTTGATGGCAGTCAGCTTCCATGGTAGACCAGTAATAGCCTGCCTGTAGAATCTTCTTAGCCATCGTATGTCTGCTTGAGTGAGTGCCAAAGGTACCATTATGTAGTTCAACCATGATCTGTTCAGCTTCAACCTTGTCCACACAATGGAGCAGAATGCAATCATGATTGCGCTTGTATAGGATACCATTGCTCAGGAAGAACTTAGCTGAGAACCTCCTTAAGAACTTTTTGTCGTTGACTGAAGCTCCTTCAGGGTATTCTTGTGCTTCGAGATACCTTTTGACGTCATGAAACCACGGTCGGTCCACTACTTCTTTGGTATTAATCTCGTGACAATGTGTAGGTTCGTCCATCCGTTCAAAGGTGATTTGGGGAGCCTCATTATCCTAGTTAAGTTTAAACATGGATGACATTGTAGCTAGAGCATCTGCTAGCTGATTCTCTTCTCGCGGGAAGTGCTCGAAGGTAATCTGCTTGAAATGAGGTAACAATGTCAGGACACGTTCTTTGTAAGGGATGAGGTTTGGATGTTTAGTATCCCACTCTCCTTTGATTTGACTGATAACCAAAGCTGAGTCCCCAAACACAATCAAAGATTTGATTCCCAAGTCTATAGTGTTGTACCCCAAAATTTGCCCTCCCATATTCTTCAAGATTTGTCAAGATCAATCTTCAAATGCTTCAAGATTCCTCAAGGGTTGCACAGTCCTAACATCCCCTAAGCCAGTCAAAAACTAGGGTTTGGTTCTTGCAAAGAATTTGAGGCTTTCAATGGCTCAATCAAGTCTCATGTGCCCATATACATTGTCGAGCATCTACATGTCAAGTCTCAAGACTCATAGAGGCCAATTGCACAGTCAAAAAGCCCATTTGCTTCACAATCAACTGTAGGGGTAAAATGGTCATTTTGCAGTCAAAAGTCAGAATTTTTGGCCAACATCTTATTTTGAGCACACAATCATCATTTGATCAAGTCTTGATCATGATTCCACAAGAATGGCTCAAAAATCATCAAGGATGCAAACGTTTCTATTTTTGGACAGTTGAAAAGTCAACTGTAACTTGACCAGGGCATAACTTTTTTATGGTTCATCAGAAAAATCCCATCCAATGCTCATTTTGAAGGGGATGACATTTCCTACAACTCATCTTCACATTCCAAGTCCAAGAAATACTCTCACAAAAAGTTATCAATTTCTACATTATAGGTCATTTTCAAAAGTCAACAAAAAGGCACTTTAAGTCAAAGACCATAACTTGAGATTGGTAAATCAAAATGACATGGGACCAAAGGCATTGGTTAGAGGACTTCCATACCTTTCTAAAATGTCCAAGAACATGTTCATAGGATCAAAATTGAGCAAGATATGCATTGGAGAAGTTGGGAAATTTTTGGGAATTTGCAAAAGTCAACTTTGCCCAAAACACTTCATTTTTGCTAATGGGCCTCAAATTCTTTCTTGAAACTTTACCCAAAGCATATGCACGACCCATTGAGATTAAATTGAGTTATTTTCTTATTTTTATTAATTATTTGGATTTTTAATTGATTATTAATTCATTTAATTCATTTAAATGTAGGAAAATACCAAGATATGTTTTTTCAAATCTTTTGTGAAGCAAATACACTCAGGGCAAGCTGGCAATTTCGTGCATCAGTAAAAGAGACAAGAATCACCCAATTTGGCAAGGTTTTTCAATCAAAAAGATTGAAAAATATTTGATTGAAAATCAAATATTGAAAACTTTATTCCATGGATTTTTGGATCAAGACTTGACCTAAAACCTTTCTACTATAAGTGCATAACTCAACCCTAATGTTGTGAACGTGCAAGCTGCTGCAAAAACACCATTACCATATTGAAAAAAAGCCAAGAAAATTCGAAACTGAATTCCACCTTCCAGGCCCTTTCAAAGCCTTAGAACGATTCAAACACATTGCTAACATTCCCAGGAACGGATTGGAATAAAAAACAAGCCTTAACACTCCAAGAACACGCAAGAACAAGTCACACGGTTTGGTTTTTTTCCCATAATCGCATATCATTATTCATGCATATTTAACCTCTTTTTTGGATTGTTTTGTATTAATAGGACTGATACGAAGCTGTTGGTATGATTCAATTGGATTATGGTGCCCTGAAACGTAAACCACCATTGTTGAATCCTAGGGTTTTCAAGCTCTCGAATTAGGGCTTTACAGCATAAGCAAAATTAGACCTCAAGACGCACATGGTTGAAACCGTCTGAATGAGACGAAGACATTGAGACCCTCGCGATGAATTTATATGAACCATACGCCTATTCGCTATTATTTGACATTCCATATTGTGGGGGTTAAAAACCCCCGCTATTTGTTTTGTTTTCTGCAGGGTTGATGAAGAAGATGACTACGTGTTAGTAAGTGATTGGAACATTTGAAATAAACGCGCGTTTTCTTTTGATGAAGTATATTGCCTGACTTTCTAATATAATGATTAGTTTGTATTATAATATCAAATGCGTTCAAGTGGCCTAGTGGTTGGTGATCTGTCCAAGAATCATTGGGACCTGGGTTCGATTTCCAGGTCCCCCAAAATTTCCATATTGTTTTTCTTTACCTAATCATGTGCAGGCTCTCAAGTGATATCCATCATGCGCCTCACGCTGCAGCTTGCCAAGTGTCCACAATCCTCAATCCAAGGGTCAAAGGATGAAGATCCTGGTGTTCATGAGTCAACGCAGGCGTGGACAACCAGGAAGGTCAAACAGGCTTGCTTCTTAATGGGCCTAAATTTCCAGAACTAAACCTCCATTGGGTCCATCAACACCCCCCCTGGTTTTACTATTTTTTTTATTTTTATTTTATTTTCTTTTTCCTTTTAATTCTTTTAATTATAATCATTATTATTATTAACCAACAAACTAATTTTTATAATAAATTCAGAGATCAAAAAATTGTAAATATTTTTATTACTTATTATTTTTACTATTAACTATTATTTTTGTAAATAAAATGTAAATTAATTAATTTAGTTAAATCAGGTTAACTTTAATCTTTTTTTTCTTCATAATAAATAAAATAAACTTAGACTTAGGGTTTTCTTGACTTTTAATTTCCTTTTATTTTTATTTTCGTTAAAAACTTAAAAACACAAAAAACATTTTTTTCTTTTAATTAAATAATTAAATAGTAAATTAGGGTTAATATTTAATTAAATTGCAAAAAACGACAAAACTTAAATTCTTTTCTCCAAAAAAAGGGTCAAAACCCTAAGGACGTCCCGATTTAATTTCTTTCGCGCTTTAATTCTTATTTTGATTATTTATGTATCTATTTCCAAGGATGTAATAGTTAATTAGGATTTTATTGCTTTCTTTTACTTTCCGCATTTATTTTCCAAAACGGGTTATGTTTTTGGTGATGTATAGACCCGCATCTTGTAATAGTGTAGATTTATCTTTCCGCAATTTATTTTCCGCACTCTTAACTGTTAATACGCATGCAAGACTTGGATGAAAATTAAAAACAACTCGTAGATCACCATGATACATGTACAAGATAATATAACATGAAAACAACACACAAGCACATGCCACTCCTAGGATACGCCTCACTGGTTGCCTCGACGTGGTCGTCAAGTATAGGGTGTTTTAGAGGTCGCCCTCCTGTCTAAAGATCCAGTTGCCTCGAAACGGTTGCCTCGGATAAAAAGGATCTAGGACATTAGGGTTATCACTAAGGTGTCCTACTATTGCTTCGGTGACCACACATGTCCCTAATAACCGAATTGACCCGAACAACTCCAACGACGGTGCTACCTACTTCTCAATAGTGGGATAGCACCATCTAAAGGACTCTTACACAGTCTAATTCCTTAGAGTAGGTAGATTCTCGTGGGTACTTGCTCTCTCAAAAACAAACAAAATACTTTTCACACCTACACTTTCTAAAAGTTTTCAAACAAATTTTTCATACACTCTTGAGGACAGATACAAGAGTTACTTAGAAATTTTTCAAACAAAACTTTTTCAAAACCCACACACACTTGAAAAGCAAACAAAATTTTGAAAACATAAGAGCAAGTACCTAAGAGCCCGTGGATAACCACGGATAGAAAGGGTGCTAACACCTTCCCTTTCTATAAATCTACCTCCCGAACTGAGAAACATTCTCGAATAAGGAATTTTGCTGTGCTTTTGTCCTTTCCATGTTGGAGAACATAAAAGACGGTGGCGACTCTTGCTTACCGCGACATTTCGCGAACCAGCTTAAAAAACAGTCAGTTCTATTTCTACCGATCACATATAGCAACCTTGAGACCAAAGATACAATCTTCATACTCGGCCATGTTATTGGTGCAGCTGAAGCAGAGTCTGGAAGTGAAAGGTGTATGACAACCTTCTAGAGAGATAAGTACCACACTGATACCGTTGCCAAGTGAGTTGGAGGCACCATAAAAGTACAGGGTCCATCAGGATCCTTGTTCAGGTATGTCATACGGTCTATTTTCTTCAATGTTGCTCAAAGTCATGATATCCTCGTCAGGGAAGTCGAACCTCATGGATTGGTAATCTTTGACAGCTTGATGGGCCAGATGATCGGCTAGTACACTCCCCTTTATAGTTTTTTGGGTCGTGTACTATGTATCATACTCTGTGAGGATCATCTGCCATCTAGCGATTCTTCCGGATAGAGCAGGCTTTTCAAAGATGTACTTGATCAGATCCATCTTAGAGATCAACAAAGTGGTATGAGTCAACATATACTGCCTTAGCCGACGAGCAGCCCATACCAAAGCGCATCAAGTTTTCTCGAGCAGTGAGTATCGTGTATCACAGTCGGTAAACTTTTTGCTAAGGTAATAAATGGCATGCTCTTTTCGGCCAGACTCGTCATGTTGGCCCAGTACGCACCCCATTGAATTCTCCCGGACGGTCAGATACATAATTAGCGGCCTTCCTTCGACGGGTGGCATCAAGATAGGAGGTTCTAGTAAATACTCCTTAATTTTATCGAAAGCAACTTGACAGTCATCATTCCATTTAACCACCTGATCTTTCTTCAACAGCTTGAAGATTGGTTCACAGGTAGATGTTAGGTGAGAAATGAACCTTGCAATGTAGTTTAGGCGTCCCAAGAAACCTCTGGCCTCCTTCTCAGCGCGAGGGGCATGCATTTCTTGTATAGCTTTGACTTTGGCAGGATCAACCTCGATGCCTTTGTTAGTGACAATGAAACCCAAGAGTTTACCGGACCTGACTCCGAAACTGCACTTGTTAGGGTTCAGTCTGAGCTTGTACTCTTTCAACCTGACAAACAGCTTTTGCAGATGGTCGAGGTGTTCTTCTTCAGTTTGTGAACGGGCTATCATGTCGTCTACGTAGACCTCTATCTCATGATGTATCATATCATGAAACAAAGCCACCATGGCACGCTGATAGGTTGCCCTAACATTCTTTAGTCCGAATGCAATCACTTTATAACAGAACATACCCCACTGTGTAACAAAAGTAGTTTTCTCCATATCTTCAGGGGCCATTTTGATCTGGTTGTACCCTGAAAATCCGTCCATGAAAGAAAATACCTTGTGCTGAGCTGTATTGTCAACCAAGATGTCAATGTGCGGTAGTGGAAAGTCATCTTAAGGGCTGGCCCTGTTTAAGTCTCTGTAATCCACGCACATTCTCACTTTGTCGTCCTTCTTAAGCACGAGCACAATGTTAGCAACCCATTATGGATAGGAAGTAACAGCGAGAAATCCAGCATTGAACTGCTTCATCACTTCAGCTTTGATCTTTTCAGACATGTCGGGCCTCATGCGGCAAACTTTCTGTTTAATTGGTGGACAATCTTCTCTTGTAGGGAGATGGTGAACCACAATATCTGTATCAAGCCCTAGCATGTCTTCGTAGGACCAGGCGAAGATCTCAACATATTCATTCAACAGCTGAACTAAGCGCTCCTTGACACTTGGCTCTAGGTTGGCACTCACTTTAACTTCTTTTCTGTCTTCCTCTGTTCCCAAGTTGATTGTCTCTAACAACTCCTCATGAGGTAGAATAGCTCTTTCTTCCTGTTGTAGTAGTCTAGCCAATTCTCCAGGCACTTCACAGTCTTCATCACCTTCGTACTGGGCATGGTAGACCAGATCTTCAGAGTCACTGAAGGCCATAGTAGAATTGTTACCCATGGAATCCGGAATGGATGGGTACCTGCATTGGTGAGTGTGGGTGTGTGTAAGGGATAGCCACCTTTAAACAAATAAAATGTAAAAAGAAATAAAATGAACACAAAAGTTTATATGTGAAAACGTCCATGATTCATTAAAATGGCATATGAAGATGAAAAATCAAACCCTTACAAATGGACCTATATGCCTCGGGTAAGGCACAAGGTTAAAAGTGTACGAATTGTTTAGGAGTTATTACAAACCAACAAAAATGTTTGAAAGGTAAATTACTGATTGATGAAAGTAATGGGAATAAAGTCCTTTGCCTCTCAATTGCACAATCCTCCTTCAACGGTAGGGAAAATACAGTCTTCTAGGTTGCTCTCCTTTTTACCATCCTCCAAAGTACTGACTCCATGATGGGTGATCTTCATCGGTGGCCCTCCAGCCTGGGAGCGGCGCACAACCTTTTGACTAGCAGCAGTGAAACCCAAGCCGAATTTATCAGACTTGAAAGGAAAATCAGGAAGCTGCCCCCAGATTGTGCTTCCTCCTTCTTCAATCACAGCCTTTGCATCTTTGAGTGACGACATCCGAGGCGGAGGTCAGGTAATCATGGGTACAGAAGGCACTGCCACAATCTCTCGAGCTATCTCTTCAAAATGCTGAAAGGGGGTTTCGATGAATTCACCATCCAATTCCATATAGTGGAAATAATTAAGATGGCTTATCATGTATTCCTCTTCACCGTGAACTGTCACAATTTTCCCCTGGACAGGGTACTCGAGCTTTTGATGCAGAGTTGAAGTGACGGCTCCAACACGATGAATCCAGGGTCTTCCCAACAAGCAAGAATAGGAGGGACGAATGTCCATGACATAGAATGTGGAATTGAAGGTTTCAGTACCCACTTTAATCGGGATGTCCACCTCCCCGTGGACCATCCGTTTAGAACCATCAAAGGCTCTGAAAATGATGTTGCTGGGCTTCAAAGTTAGACCTTCACAATCTAGCCTGTCCAATGCTTTCTTTGGTAAGACGTTCAACGATGAACCAGTGTCCACCAGAACATGTGCTAGAGTAGTCCCTCTGCATTCCACCGAGACATGCAAAGCGTCATTATGTTTCCTCCCTTTGACTGTTAGGTCAGCTTCGGAGAATCCTAAATTGTTGTCTGCTGTTAGGCTAGCTACACATTCTTGAAACTGATCCGCGGAGGATTCTTGGGGCACATGGGCCGTCTTCAAGAACTTGATCAGGGCTTTGCATGAGTCTCTGAACAAAGAAGCAAAGCCAACATAGAGATTTTTGAGGGGGTTTGCCCCAGTTGCTCAACAACATTATAATCGCTTTTCTTGATTATTTTCAAAATCTCTTCCATTTCTTTTTGAGAGGTTTCAGGGATTATCAACGGCTGAGCCCTCGTCTTTACAGGCTCTTCTTGGATCCCTTTCCCTCTATCATCAGTAGCAGCAGAGGGGACAACTTCAGGAGTCATAACTTCTTCAATAACTGGAGTTCTTGCAGATATGTTGACCGGTACAGGGGTAACTTCAGGAGCAGCCGAGGGTCCGAAGATTGCCTTTGGAGGCGCAATCTCCAGAGATAAAATTCTTCCACTGCGGGTGATTTTACTCGTTCCGGCAATGTTTCCATTGTCGGAAGTCTCTTCATCAGAACTCTCTTCAGTTGATTCAATTTGTTTAATACCGTGGTAAAAGATCTCTCCCCTATAATTCCACGATATTGATTTGTTGGACTTGTACATGATAGGCCCCGACATAGTGATCTTTAAAGGTACAATCTTCGAATTGGATGTAATCTTAACAGGTCTTTTGGAGACCTTGGAAATATTGGCGGATATGGTAATTATCGAAACATCATTGACATGAGTCGGTATAACAGGAGTCTTTTCAAAAAGTATTTCTTGATTATCCATTAGGCGTTGGATGCCTAACTTCAACAATGGACAGTCGGTTGGTAAGGAGGAACAAAGGTAGCAATCTTCTTCACAACCTGGGAAAATCCCAACCTTCAGCAAATTCAACTTGATTATCGGTAGCGGAGTCATGAAATCATCAACAACAACCACAAAAAGATCTTCTTCAACAGCATGGACATTGTGACCATGTTTTGGCATTGGAGCAGAGATCACATTAGGCTTTTCAGGGGCGTCGAATTCCACTTCTTTAGCATATATGAAGTCCTGAATCTTATTTTTGAGGGCCCAACAATTGTTGGTGTCATGCCCCAGGCTGTCTGAATGATAAGCACACTTGGCATTTGAATGGTAGTAAGGAGAAGATGTATTCGTATTCTTCGGCGCCTCTTTCAAACTTGCAAGGTTTAACTTTAAAATATGAGGGAGAACCTGAGAAGGTGTCATGTTGATCCGAGTGAATTGCCGTGCAGGCCTTTCCACCCTTGCTTGGTTGGTTCTGGGTTGATTGTTTCTAGGCTGATCAGCTGCAGATTTCTGAATCATTACAGCCTCCACCGCTGGCCAGCGCTCAACTCTTCCTTAACTTATCTGAGAGTAGACAGTTGATACCTCTTTCTTTGCTGGAAAGGTCTTTTTGATGGCAGCGGAAGCAGATGCATCCTTTTGAATTTTTCCGCTCTTGATTCCTGCTTCAACTCTCTCACCAGTTAGAATTAACTCGGTGAACCACGCAGACGAACTTCTAATCAGGTGATTGAAAAAGGGGCCTAACAGTGTACCCAAGAACATATCTACCAGCTCCCTCTCAGATAGATGTGGTTGTACTCGTCCCGCCAAGTCTCTCCATTTCTGGTCTTACTCTTTGAAACCTTCATTTAAGACCATGCCCATACTCTGTAATAGAGTACAGGTTGATGCTAAATCCGCATTATATTGATATTGTCTATAGAAGGCAGCTGCCAAATCCTCCCAATTGTGCATATCAGACCTCTCTAGCTGGTAGAACCAATCTAATTGCGTCCCCGAAAGGCTGTCCTGGAAGAAATGAACCCACAGATCCTTATCAGAAGAATGAGGTTGGATTTTTCTGACGTAAGATCACAGATGCATCTTTGGACAAGACAAACCATCGTATTTAGCAAAAAGAGGCACCTTGAACTTATGGGGAATGACAATCCCAGCAACCAACCCTAGCTCCTCAAAGTCCAACCCAGGCATTCTCTGCACCTCCATGGCAGCCAGACGCTCTTCCAGATTCTTATATTTGTCATCTGCAGGAGGGTACTGCTGCTCAGAATAGTCTTCATCCTCTTCATCTTCTTCTTCCTCAGACTCAGATTGCACCGTAGTTCCTTTACCCTTTCCTACCCCTTCATCAGATGTCGAGGGGAAATCCAGAACCCTTCTAGCTTGACCTTTAAATCTCCTACCCATGGTAGCCACACCAACCCTCTTCTTTTTCTTCTTCTCCTTTTCCTTTTCCAGTAGACCTTTGAGCTCCTCCTGACCCTTTGCCAAGGTCATGAGTAGCCGTTGGAATTGTGAATTCTACGCTTGTAAGTCTTTGACCGCCTGCTTTATATCCATCTTGCTGAAATAAACAGCTGAGAGATAAGGAAACCTGGTGTGAAGACCTGCTTATGCATATGATGAATCATGTGTTATTCATGTAATGCATTCAAGGATTCAGAAATTCAAATTTGTTGCAAACAAAAAGAACACACGTCATATTAATAAGAAGAATTTGTTAGTACATAAATGCCCCACGGGCAAAATAATACAAAATTCTAATGTAAAAAGACACTGCGCATCCTCTTTGGTGCGATGTAGGTGTTGAGAGTCTGCTCTTCGTGAAGTTAGCGAGTAAGTTCCAAAACCTTCTTCTCACTGGCGTAGAATTGGGCTTCAAAAGTATCGCGTTCTCCCTTGAGCTGTATCCAACTCCTTTGTAAATCTTAAAGTGATGTTGGCATGTCAGGATGTAGGAGGGTGTATGGAACCTCTCCTTCCATAACAGGCTCTTTGATCACAGGAAGCATGTAAGGGTAAGGCATCATAAGACTTTGGACCCAGATTCATACCCACTTGAGGTAAGGCTTAAGGGGGATGGTATTCTTGTGTCCCAAGGTCTTACTGTCCACCTTGTTGGGCATCCTCCAAGCTCGGATAAACCTTTGTCGAAGTCCTTGATCGTCGTTGTCGAAGTCAAAAACCAAGTCTGGAATCAGCATGTCATGTGGGCCATCCCTTCAGGCATACCCAAACTTTCTCAGAGCCAAGCAGGGGTTGTAGGTAATGCCTCCCCTAATGCCAAGTAGAGGGACATTAGGGAATTCCCCACAGCGATCAATGATAATAACATTTTCTCGGGATCGAGAACACCAATGAACATCTGAATGTGTAAGAGTCATCAATCGTTGTGACCACCTCAAACCCTGCTCATTCTTCAAAACTGATTGGGGAAGGTGAGAAATAAACCACCTTGATAGAAGAGGAGTACAACACATGGGAACACCTCTTTTCCTCATTGTTCGTGTGTGAAATGAGTAGAGGATATCCCCAAGCAATATAGGCACCGGGTTGCGAGCCATGAAAATTTTGACAGCATTGACATCTATAAGCTGGTCAGGGTTTGAGAACAAGACCAAACCATAGATGAGAAGAGCCACAATCTCCTCAAAAGCTTGTAAGTCCAATGAATTCCAGCAGCTTTGGGCCTTCTCAAACAAGAACTTTGACAAGAAACCCTTGATACCACTTCTAGTTTCCTAATGGCCTATGATATCAGATGGTTGCAAGTGTAAGGCTTGAGCAACATCTTCAGGCTTTGGATTTCTTTCTGTACCGTTGTAGGGTAGTTGATGGAGAATAGGAATCCTCAGGAGTTGAGAAAATTCCTCCAAAGTAGGCACAAGCTGGTAATCAGGAAATGTGAAGCAGTGGTGTAGGGGGTCAAAGAATTGGAAGAGAACTTTCACCATGTCTTCCTTAGTGTTGGTGTTGACTAAGTATAGAAGACGACCATGCCTCTCGGTGAACGGATAATTCTTAGGAATCCTTGAAGCTAGCTTCTTTAGTTGAGGAGGAATTCTTACAAGGTTGACTTAAATTGTTTTCCTGCAAAGTGATTCCATTACCTACAAAACAGGAACAAAGATGAAGATCCAAATCCTTGAAATGGTTAGTGGATGCATATGATGCTTCATGATGTTATGATGTTATGCACAAGTATATATGTACAAACAAATCACACAAGTTCCTAGTTTCAGGCTTGCATGGGGTTTCATAGGTAAGTACCCTCTTGAAGTTTAGTTGGCTTAACCTGTCCTATAAATAGTAACCGGGTTCTAAGGAGCTCAATATCACTGGATTATTTTGTGTTCATTGTTCAGTTTAGCCACTTTACTGGCGACCGAAATATTCCAAGAAAACAACCCTCAATGAGTGTAGTATCGAGTATCTACCAACTTCGGACTGCACCAAAGCCGGTCATCTCACTACCCCTAAAAAGGCCAAGATGGTCAAGTAAAGGTTCTAAAAGTCCATTAGTGCTTCATGACATCACTCAAAGGCTACCGGTACCCACAAATATGTCACACTAATATAGCTATTGCTTCAACCATGTCGGTATACCCCGCACAGTTTCCACAATGTATTGCTATTTACCTATGAATGTTTCCCAAATCCGGGTAGAGGATTCAAACCCAAATAATAGAACCAAATGTAAAGCAATCAAGTCAAGCAAGATAAGCATGTAAAGGTGATCTAAACCCTAAGGTAACCCCACTTTTAGATTATTCCCCAGCAGAGTCGCCAGTTCTGTGATGCGGTGGGAGAACTGACTTGAGGTTTTGCGTTTGTGTTCGCAAATGTTTCGGTTTAGCAAGAGCTGCCACCGACTTTTTATTTATCCAAAGGAAAGGTCAAAAAGCACAGGAAAGACCTTTGAGATGTTTTCTTGGGTTTGGGGGGTAGATTATGAAAAGGGAAGGTGCTAGCACCCTTTTCATCCATGGTTTTCCATGGGCTCTTAGTTACTTGTTTTAGATCACTTGCTTTGCTTTGACAATTGTTTGAAATGGTGCTTTGTGTGGTTTTGAAAGTATTTTGAAAAGAGGCCATCGTTTAGGCAATCTTTGTAATGATTCTTGTTTGTAAGAATGTATACAAAGATGTTTGTCTTTTGAAAAATGTTTTAATGTTTTGAAAGTTGTTTGGAAATTGTTTTGAAATGTGTGTGTATGTTTTTGAAAATAGCAAGGATTGTTTGCAAATTGATCAAGTAACTAGGAGTTGTCTACCCTACTCAAAGATCTTTCCTACATATTTTTAACCCTTTGACATTGTTGTTTTACCATTGCATTTGGTAAACAACCCTGTGTTTGGTTGTTAAACGGGACAGGCGTGGGCCATCGTATTGACCATGATAGCAATCGTGCCAAGTATCTTTAGCAAGTTTTTGTTTGAGGGACTAGATCATTTTTGTATAGGCAACCAAGATAGCGTCATCAAGGGACTATGATCTTTTTGTTTTGATTTTGTTTTGCCAAGATACCTAGCATGCATACCATGGCCATTTTTAAGGCAACCAGTGGATGAAACCCTAGGGGTGCTTGTGTGTATTGTGTTGTCATTTTCATGCATTTTGTCTTGTATTAGGTCTAACTATTTGTTTGATTTTGGATTTTTTGCATACAAATCCTAATCTTTCTATCATGCATATTTGAAAGCAATAAAGTGCGTAAAAGTAAATCTACGACTATTACAACATTGATATGGGGAGGGGGATACAATTTTGAATAAGGGGATATTTGAAAGAAAATAAAACCATAATTTCAACTTATTACAACCATATTGAATTCAATGTTCAAATAAATAAATAGACAATTATTTAAATATGCAATATATTATGAATATGCAAAAAAATGTTTTTGTATTATTTTTATGTATGTAAAAATAAATTATTTAATGTCCAAAAAATATTAAAATAAAAGATTATTTTTGGAAAGGGTAAAAAACCCTAATTTTGTTTTAAGAAAAAAAAATCATAATTATTTATTTATGTACAAGAAAAAATAAAATAAAATATATACAAAATGTTAAAAAAATTAAATGTGTGAGAAAATATTATTTAAGTAAATAAATAATAAAAATAAAAATAAATAATATTTTTGTATTATTTATGAATTTATTTTAAGAAAATAAAAGTATATATTATTTAATAACTATTTCTATGTCCAAAAAATAATAAAAATAATAATAAAATAAAATGTGAAAATTTAAGAAAATGTTTTTGATAATTTTTTATATTTAGAAAAATAAATAAAAGTTATAAATGGAAATAGAAATAAAAAAAATATAAAATAAAAGAGAAATGGGCCAGGGGGTGCAGAAATCAAGCAAGGAGGTACAAATAGCCAAAAGGACCAGGCCCAACACAACTCAACTTCATCTCTAACCTCTGATCAAACAAAAACACGCGCCCTGTTCAAACTTGGAAATCCTGCATACGTGCTCAAAAACAAAAACTTGCAACATGAAAGTTATAGAGCATGATCATACGATTCTAACCATATAAAAAACTTAATCTAACTCTCAAAGACCAGAGAGAATTTCTCTGGCCCTAATTTCTAACCTAGTTTTTTCAGAAAGTTCATCATTCAAATTCTCCCAGCTTAGTTAACTTAAATGAATTCTATGCATATGTACATCTCAAGAGCAATGAGGACTACATTTTTTATTCACAAACCTAAGCCTAATGATTCCTAAATAGAGAGATAGAAGTTTGAACTTTACCTGTTTCAGTCAAGCTCGAGTATGGCAATGTAGGGGTTTTTAGTGAGGCCTGAGATACTTGTGAGTTTGCTTGAATTTCCTTTGAGCTTCCCCAATGCCTAGCTTGCTTTGAACTAGCTTGAATATACTTGTAGAACTCAACCTGCAAAGTCAGAATTTGAAAATGGTGAAGTGTGTAAATGGAGTTACAATGACTTGGGGATGGTTGGGATAACTTAGGTAGGTTGTATGGAGTGTGTTGGAACTGGTTGCAAGCAAAATGCAGGAGTGGATGTGAAGATGGAAGTGATTCTGCAGGGCCTGCCCTGTTTTACAAGAAAATGTGATTTTTGTGTTTTGGAAGGTTTGAGAGGTGGTGAGTTCGTGTTTATGACCTTAGGCAATATGCAAAACTTGTTTGAAATGTTTACAAACTTTGGTTTTAACAGATACAAGAGTTGTGGTGATTTTGCAAGTTGACTTGCTTTTGAAGAAAATGTGATTTTGACAATGCTATGGCCTGTACAAGCTAGCTCCAAGCATGCTGATAGTTGGTGTACCTTTGCCTAAGTTTGTGGATTTGGTTTGCTGCAAAGGATTGGGTTCACAGCTCAAGAGAAACAAAATTGCATAAAGCAACCTTTATCAAAATGGCATTGTTATCTTTTTGCCAAAAATGGATTAATTCAATGTGTAATCTTCTAAAGCTCAGAACAAAGCCTTAATCCATTGTGTTTGCATTCAATTTTTGAGTGTGGAAGGGTTTAAGGACCTGTAAACAAGTACAAGCAAGGTTGGGCAGAATTTGCAACTTGTAGCAACATGAAAAATGCCATGGACCAAAGTGACATTTTGCCAAATTCAAACCTTCGATTCTCCCTAAATACAAATGATTTTGGAGAGTTATTGGACATTTTGGAAAGCTTGTAACATGCTATATAATCCATCTTTGAAATTAATTTTGATATTACACTTGGAACTTGGTGAAAATTTTCCATGAAGATAGGTCAAAATCCTGCCTAAACTAGGGCAAAATTTCACTAAGTTAGAAAGTTTTTGGACCCTTATTCATAAAATCATAACTTGAGATCCAAGCATATTTTGTGGAAAACATTGTGAAAAAGTTGGGCAAAATTGGGAAAAAATAAGAAATTTTCATAACTTAGAAAATTTCTAAGTTATGAAAATTTTCCATTTTAAACCCTAATTTGCAAAATTAGGTTTCTTGGTGAAAAAGTTTCATGTTTTGACACATCTTGATGAAAAATGACCCTTGGCACTTGATTTTGACCAAAAAGTCAAAGTTTGACTTTTCAGTGTACAATTGATTTTTGATCAGTTGACTGGAAAATTCATCTGTCAATCCAATGCTTTTGAGATCTTTTGAACCTTGTGCTTAGGTAAAGATGATGCCATTGAGTCCTTGAATCCATGCTTGAACCCAATTTTCCATTGGCTAGGTGAAAAATCAGAAATTGCCCTTCTACAGTCAAAACCCTAAAAATGACCATTTTGCCCTTTTGAAGACCTGATCAAATTTCTTGAGGTGTTATGGTCCAAACTTGATCAAATGGTTCATATGAGTCTATAATGTTGATGTGGATAAAAAATTATGAGGTTTGACTGTAAATTGGCCACAATTGACTTTTTCCCCAATACAATTGATTTCTAGGTCAACTGTCCAATTGACTGGGCAAAAATTTGATTCAAGGCTTGAAACTTGGTATGGGGAATCTTATAAGTCCAACATGAAGTATGAAAGTCACTTTGAGCATTGAATGTCCAAAAATCCTTGTGCAAACTCAAACCCTAATTTCAGGTCATCAATGCAAGGAGATGTCTTGAGCAGAGCAAACCCTAATCCTGTCTGGGGTCCAAAGAGTCTTGTGAGGGTAAATCTTGGTAAAATGAGAGTGCAAATTTTGGGGTACAACAGCGAGGATGATTCTGAGGTGCCTGGAGAACTTGCTAGACTATTACAGCAGGAAGAAAGGGCCATACAACCTCATGAAGTGTCGATTGAGGCAGTGAATTTGGGTACTGAGGAAGACAGAAAAGAGGTTAAAATAGGTGTAAATCTGGAGCTTAGCATCAAACAAAGGCTGATACAGATGCTACACGACTATGTTGAGATCTTCACTTGGTCCTATGAAGACATGCCTGGTTTGGACACTGATATTGTGGTACATCGCTTGCCGACTAAAGAAGATTGTCCTCCGATTAAACAGAAGGTCCGCCGTATGCGTCTCGAAATGTCAGAGAAGATCAAGGCAAAGGTCATGAAACAGTTCAATGCAGGATTCTTAGATGTCACTTCTTATCCATAGTGGGTTGCCAAAATCGTTCTGGTACCTAAGAAGGACGATAAGGTACGAATGTGTGTAGATTACATAGATCTGAACAGGGCAAGCCCCAAGGATGACTTCCCACTTCCTCACATTGATGTTCTGTTCAATAATATCGCGCAACACAAAATCTTCTCCTTCATGGATGGTTTCTCTGGCTACAACCAGATCAAGATGGCACCTGAGGACATGGAGAAGACGACCTTCGTTACACAGTGGGGCACCTTCTGCTACAAGGTGATGCCTTTTGTGTTGAAGAATGTTGGGGCAACCTATCAGCGCGCCATGGTCGCTTTGTTCCACGATATGATTCACCATGAGATCGAAGTTTATGTTGATGATAGGATATCCAGGTCTCAGATTGAGGAAGAACACCTTGATCATCTCCAAAAGTTGTTCGACAGCTTAAAGATGTATAAGCTGAGTGTTGTACCCCAAAATTTTCCCTCCCATTTCCTCAATATTTTCTCACCACAAGACCCTTGGAGCTCAAGATCCAGTTAGGGTTTCCTCTACTCAAGACTTCTCCTTGCACTGTTGACTCAAATTAGGGTTTGTGTTTGCACAAAGATGTTTTGACCTAAAATGCCTAAAGTGACTTTCATGCTTCATGTTGGACTCCCAAGTTTATCCATACCAAGTTTCAAGTCTTGATTCCAAACTTTGCCCAGTCAATTGGACAGTTGACCTAGAAATCAGCTGTATTGGGGAAAAAGTCAACCGTGGTCAATTGACAGTCAAACCTCATGATTTTTGACCCACATCAACATTATGAACTCATATAAACCATTTGGTCAAGTTTGGATCACAATTCCACAAGAAATTTGATCAGATCACCAAAAGGGCAAAATTGTCATTTTTAGGGTTTTGACTGCACAAAGGCAATTTTTGACTGTTTGACCTAGCCAATGGCAAACCAAGCTCACATATGGACTCAAGGACCACATGGAATTGTCTTGACATGTTCAACAAGTTCAAAAAATCCCAAATGCACAAGATTGACAGATGAATTTTCCAGTCAACTGAGCCAAATTTGACTGTATACTGAAAAGTCAAACTTTGACTTTTTGGTCAAAATCAAGTGTCAAGATTCATTTTTCATCAAAACATGCCAAATTATGAAACTTTTTCATCAAGAAATCAAAAATTGCAAATTAGGGTTTAAAATGAAGAATTTTCATAACTTAGAATTTTTCTAAGTTATGAAAATCCCTAATTTTTTCCTAACTTTGTCCCACTTTTTCATCAAGATACATTTGGATTCAAGCAAAAGTCAAAACATGAAAGTTGTAGTACATTGCAAAATCTACAAATTTTATTCACAAAGTTTCCTCAAAAGAAGCTTGTAGCTCAAGTTATGATTTTTGGAACAAGGGTGCAAAACATTCTTAACTTAGAAAATTTTTGACCTATTCTAGGCAGGATTTTTGCCTAACTTCATGGCCACTTTTCACATGCTTCCACTTGGAATTTCAAATTGAATTACAAATATGGATTGTAGTACACATTCCAAGATTTCCAAAATGTCCAAGAACTCATCAAACAACCTTGTGGTTAGGGAGAATCGAATTTGGCAATATGGGCAAAACTCACTTTGTTCATGAGCTATTTCCATGTCCATAACTTTGGATTTTTGAACTCAGCATGCTCTAAGCTAGATTACAGGCCTTTTATATCATCCACACTCAATAATTTAATGCAAACCCCTTGTGTTCAAGCCTTATCTTATGTGTTTAAACATTGCATACAAGATTGAGCCATAATTAGAAAAAGCAATATATCCATTTTTGAAAAGTTGAACTTTATGTGAAATTTGCAAATCAAGAAGTACAAGGCAAATATCTTTGGCACAAGTTCAGAAGCATATCACACTGATCAAGAGGGATGGTTGCAGCACATTTGAGGGGCCTGTACAAGTCTAGAAACCAAGTTGACATTTTGTTGCTTAAGTTAGAAGAAACTTGGCATAACACACGACAACTCTCACTTCTGCCAACACAAGTTAAGACAAACTTGCTGTACACCTTCCAAACATCAAACCTAAGCTAAGGCACGACCAAAACACCTTCCAAACCTCATTAAACCTCAAAACACCATCCTACTGCAGAAAACAGAGTCACCTCTGCAGTTGGACTTCCATAACTCAATCCACTCGTGCATTCTTACTAAAACCAGTTCATACACACTCTATACCACATATACAAGCTATCCCAAGCATTGGACACGACCTGTAACACCTCTAACCAACTTCACCATTTTCACTTTTTCTATTTTGCAGGTTGATTTCCATAGCTTGATTCACTTGGTTTCAAAGCAAGCTAAAGGTTGGAATAGCATCCCTGAACTTCAAGCAAGCTGTACCAATCCTCACCTTGCCTTGAAAGTGCCTCCATTGCCAGACACGATCCAAGCTGAACAGGTAAGTTCATGGACTTCTATCTCTCAATCTAGGAAGAGTTAGCTTTAAGTTTATGAATGAAAAATGTTCTATTCATGTCCCTGAAGCTATACATATCCTCACTTTCCATTTATATTGCATGTGCTGAGAGAATTTAAGACCTGAACATTGACAAAAACTTAGGTTAAGAATTAGGGATGGAGAAATTCTCTCTCATTTCTGAGAGTTAAGTTAAGTTTTTTATATGTATAGAATCGTGGCTTGATGCTTGACATCTTTCATGTTATAAGTTTGTGCTAAAAGTCCAGGAATCAGGAGTTGTGCTTGAAGCAAGAAAGGCGCGTGTTTTTCAAACGTTTGTCTGAAGGTTGAAGACAACCTTTCTTGGGCTGGGCCTGAGATTTCTTTTCCTTTTTGCACCACTGCATTTCACATGCACCCCCTGGCCCATTTTGAGTTTTATTTGTCATTTTCAATTTTTTCATTTTGATTCTGATTTGTTATTTTTTTATTAGAGCCTAAAAAATATTAAAAACTTTTTTCCCACATTTTTTGCATTTTATTTGATATTTATTTGCTTTATTTAGTTATATATGTAAATAAATACATAATACTTTTTTGTTTAGAATATTAAAAAATAATACAAAATACATTTATTTTCTAATTTTATTTTATTTTATCCTTTGAAATTTTTTTATAAAAAATAAACTTTTTTTTTATAAATATTAAAATATTTTATTTTTGTATATATTTAATATATTTAATAAATAGTGTAAATACTTATATATTTATTAGTATATTTAGGTTAAAAACACAAAAATAATACATTTTTATTTTATTAATATTTAACTTAAAAAAATCACTTTTTTGACAATATACTTTCTTTTTTTTTTTTTTACACATGATTAATAAATATTGCATATATTATATAATAAATACCTTTTATCTATAAAATTAGGGTTTTGCCCTAAATACATAAAAATACCAAAAATTGATTCATTTTATTTTTGTTTGCTTGACACATGAAAAATACTTTTTTACATACATATGAAAATCATTTTTGCATCTTGCATATTTATTTTATTTTATTATTGTGCAATTAAATACCTTGTAAAATTCAATTTGGATGTAATAGTTAGATTTTAATTTCTTGCTAAAAAATCCCCATTTGAACATTTGTACCCCCATCCCATATTTGTGTTGTAATAACTTATGACCCTTTATTTTTCGCACTTTAAAAGCTTTCTAATTATGCCATGTTAGAATTAGGGTTTTGTATGCAAATCAAAAACAACAAATAGTTTGACCTAAATTCAAGATAAACAAGCATGAAAATGGACAACACTAATCACACTTGCACCCCTAGGGTACTCCACTTGTTGCCTTCAATAATGGGCCATATGTTGTACCCCAAAATTTGCCCTCCCATATTCTCCAAGATTTGTCAAGTCAAGGTCACAAAATTCCCCAAGGGTTATGCAGTTCAACTGTCTCCTATACAGTCAAAACTAGGGTTTGTGTTCTGATCAAAGAAAGGAAGTTTTCAAGGACCCAATCAAGTCTCATATGCCTACAAAGATGGTCAAGTATCTTCATATCAAGTTTCAAGGCATTCAGCTCAAAATTGCACAGTCAAAACCCTAGATTGCACTACAGTCAACTGTAGGGGCAAAATGGTCATTTGACAGTCAAAAGTTCAAATTTTTGGTCAACATATCATTTTGAAGCCACAAACATCATTTGATCAATGCTTGATCATGATTCTCAAAATTTGGCTCAGAAATCATCAAAGATACAAAAGTTACTATATTTGGACAGCTGAAAAAGTCAACTGAAATTGACCAGGGCATAACTTTCACATGGATTATCAGAAAAATTCCATCCAAAGCTCATTTTGAGGAGAAAGACATTTCCTACAATTCATCTTCATATTCCAAGTCCAAGAAATGCTCTCACAAAAAGTTATCAATTTCAACATTATAGGTCATTTTCAAAAGTCAACAAAAAGGGACTTTAAGTCAAAGGCCATAACTTGAGATTGGTGAATCAAAATGACATGGGACCAAAGGCATTGGTTAGAGGACTCAAAGACCTTTCCAAAATGTCCAAGAACATGTGAAAAGCTTAAAAATTGAGCAAGTTATGCCTTGTGGAAGTTGGGAAATTTTTGGAAATTTTGAAAAGTCAACTTTGATCCAAATGACCTAAAAATGCAAATGGGCCCATTTTTCTTCCAAGTTTCTTCATGCCAAGCCTATGCACGACCATTAAGCCCAAGGGGAAGTATTTTCTCATTTTTTAATTATTTATTTGAATTTATATCAATATTAATTCATTTAAATTATTTAAATATGTAGAAAATATAAACTTGACCTAAAAAAATCTTTTTATGCACATTCTAGACTCAAGATTTCGTGCACATGCTAATTGGGAAAGAATTGGACTAATTGAGCTTAATTGATACAAAATACATGAGAAAAAGATTGAAAAAAGATCCTTAACAAATCAAATCTCCAATTCATAAAAGCAATGGATTTTGATCCAATTTTCTTAACCTAATTACTCACTACATATGCAGGATGAGAAACCTAATGGCAAGGGAGCTGAAGCTGCGCATAAGATCAATATACAAACTTGAAAATTTTGTCAAAAAAAGCAATTCTGAAAACGTGGTTAGAGATTCATTCAGGTCCTAATTCTTGTTTCAAAAGCTTCCTCAAGGCTCCCTGAAGCGATTCCAATCGTTAGCATCCATTCAGACTCCAAGGCTTGGTAGAATGAACATGAACTGCATAGCAAAATATTGATCATCGTGTTCATATTTTAAGCATTTTTTTTGACATTTAATTCATGGATTCTTGTTCCTCATAATGTTCTAATGCTAACCATGCCAATTAATTTCGCTTTTGTGCTGTGTATGTGATTTGGCCATTGATGCCGCCTAGGGTTTGCAGGTTTTAGAATTGGGGTTTCCCAAACCAAGTGAAATTAGGACTCAGGGCTATAACCATTGCAATCAGCATACTCCAACGAACAAGAAGCATTAGTCGCGCCTAATTTATGTTTAGAATCGAGCCATTCGCTATTTTCTGTAAACCCATCTAACGCCACGCTTAAAAACCGTTGCCTCATATTTGTGTTTTTCAGGAAAATCGAAGAAGACAACGTCGTGTCAGTTGGTGATTCGGTGGTTTGAATTGCGCGCGTTTTTCTCCACTACGCGTTGGTTTTGCTTTTTGTTATTTATTTACTATTATATATCAAATTGGCTAAGTGGCTCAGCTGGCAAGCTATCAACGCATTGATGTCCAAAGACCTGGGTTCGAATCCCAGGTCTGTATATTGTTCATATTATTTTTCAATTCATCTTCCTGTGCAGGCATAACCTTGAGACGCATCATGTTGCTTCAAAGATCAACCAGCCACGCGTCTAGTTGCTTCTGATCAAAGGTTGAGATTGAAGGTCCACTATAAGCCCAGGTCAACGCGCTGGCACACCAGTTGGAAAAGTCAAATGGATTTCAACGTTAATGGGCCAGAATGCTAGGCCTATACCTCCTAATTTGGGGCTACCCCCCCTGGTTTGCTTCTTTTTTATTTTATCTTTTAATTGTTATTTTGTTTTCTAATTTAATTAATTATCTTTTTTTACAAAATATGAAAACATCAAAAAATACAGAAAAATCAGAAAAAGACCAAAAAAGAATAAATATTTTTATTATAATTATTTTCCTGTAAATAAATTAATATACAATGAATTTAGTTTTAATTAGGATGTTTGCAATTTTAATTCTTTTCATATTAAATAAAATAATTAGAATTAGGTTAATTAACAATTTCCACTCCTTTTAATTTTCCCTTTTTATCATAATATTATTATTTATTTATTTTCATAATTAAATTGTATATAAATAATTTAGGTTTAAATTAGGTTAAAAATTCAATCTTTTTCTTAATAACTTAAAAATAGTTAGAATTAGGTTTAATATTTCATTTTAATTTTAACTAATTCCCTTTTTTCATTAAATCTTAAAAAATACAAAAGTACCAAAAACATTTAATTTTTAATTTTAATTTCCTATCAACTTTAATTTTACAAAAGGGTCCAACGCCCATGTTCATAATGTATTTGATTTCGCGCATTTATTTTATGTCGTTTATTATAATTATGTAATTCTCCCAAAGCATTGTAATTTAAATTTCTTGCACTTTTATTTTATCCGCTTTATTTATTTTTCCGTCAAATCGGGTCCGGTTTAATTTTGGCGATGTGGACCCGCGCCATTTGTAATAGTTGTAGATTTATTTTCCCGCAACTTTATAACTGTTAAAAAGCATGCAAGAATGAATGTCTTAATTAAAATCAAGCGTAGAACACCAATGAACATGACAAGACAAATAACTGAAACATGGCACACGAATTCGCACACACCACCCCTAGGGTACGCCTCACTGTTGCCTCGAAAGGTGATCGTCGAGTAGAGGACGTCTTAGTAAGTCCTCATGATCCGGGAACCTGGCATGAGGGTAGCTTCTAAGGTGTCTTCCTATTGCTCTGGTGATCACTATGTCCCGAACCTCGAATTGACCCGAACACCTCCAACGGTGGTGCTACCTACCTCTCAATGGTGGGATGGCATTACTTTAAAGGACATTTACACAGACGAATTTCTTAGGGTAGGTAGGTTCTCAAGGATACTTGCTCAAATTTCAAACAAACTGAAATCTTTTCACACCAACACATTTTCAAAAGCTTTCAAAGCAAATTTTTCAAACACTCTGACGTACGAGTCGAACTGGAATTTTCAAAGAAACTTTTTAAAACCCACATTGAAAAGCAAACAAACCTTTTTGAAAACACAATGAGCAAGTATCTAAGAGCCCATGGATAACCATGGATAGAAAGGGTGCTAACACCTTCCCTTTCTATAACCTACCTCCCGAACCGAGAGCAATCTCTTTAAAGGAATTTTTCTGTGCTTTTGTCCTTTCCAATTGGAGAAAATAAAAGACGGTGGCGACTCTTGCTTCCGCGACATTTCGTGAACCAGCGTTAAACAGTCAGTTCCAGATCCACCGATCACAGAACTGGCGACTCTGCTGGGGAATAAACTTAAAGTGAGGTGTACCTTAGGGCTAGGTCATAACCATGTTTTCAATTGTATTGCTTTGTTTGCTTTAAATTGTGGGACTGTCTTGGGAGTTCTATAGATCCTAACCCGGATCTGGGGGATACCTTTCTTAGAAAGTAGCAACAAGGCTGTGAGGGAACTGTGCGGGGTATACCGACATGGTTGAAACAGTCTGCTACGTTGATGTGGCACTTTGGTGTGTACCGGTAACCCTTGAGTTCAGTCAAGGAGAGTACGGGGCCTCCGCGTGGTGTCGTGAAGCATCAACAGGCCTTAGGAACCTTAATTGAACTATCTTGGCCTCTTTAGGGTAGTGAGATAACTGACTTTGGTGCAGTCTGAGGTTGGTTAATACTCGATACTACACTCAATTGAGGGTTGCTTTCCTGGAATATTTCGGTCGCCAGTTCAGTGGCTAAATTGAAACGATGAACAATGAAAGCAATCCCGTGATATTGGGAACCTTAGAACCCGGTTACTTTGATTAGGACAGGTTGAACCCACCAACTTCAAGAGGGTACTACCCAGACCCCATGCTGGCCTTAAACCTTAAGGGCTCTTTTGTGTGACTTGTGTGCCTTTGTACTTGCCTACTTGCATGCTTGTTAGCTGACACATGAACTATTTGCAGGTCTTGTTTATAGTCCTTAACTGGGACTCATAACAGGGTTTACCAAATTTCTTGCAGGGTTTGTTTATAGTCCTTAACCGGGACTCATAACAGGGTTTACTGGATTCTCTTGCAGGTTTTGTTTATAGCCCTTAATTGGGACTCATAACAAAGTATACTGAATTTCTTGCAGGGTCTGTTTATAGTCCTTAATGGGGACTCATAACAGGGTTTACCTACATATCCCCATGCATAGCATGACATCATACCATTGCATACATCCTAACCCATTTCAAGGATCTCAAGGGCTTGTGATGCAGGTCATGGTGAATCAACTATCCCAGCAAGGGGCAAAGAGGATTTATTTTCCTCTAGCCAAGGTTGTCAGAGGCTATGACCCACTTGATATGGTGAGCTTTGACACCTGAAGAATGATCCCCTAGCTAAGGTTATCAGGGGCTATGACCCACTGGATATGGTGAGCCTTTGACCCTTGACGAAGGACTCTCAACAACATGAAGTTCCTTCAATCAAGTTACCGGTTTCCAACTCTAACAAGTTTCTCTGTTTACCCTGCGAGGTCCTTGAAAACATTACATGCATGTCATACATCTCATTGCATTGCAGGTATCCCTTTGACAGGTTGCTTACCCTTCTCCGCTGTTTATTTCAGCCGATCGTCATGAATCCTGAATCATCAGCCGAGCAGACTATCAAGGACCTCCAGGCTCAGAACGCCCAGTTCCAAGAGCTGATCATGAATTTGACTCAGGGGCAACAAGATCTGAAGGCTCTGCTCTTGAAGAAGGACAAGAAGAAGAAGAGGACTGTTTTGTTCAGCCCTAGACGCAGATCTGGGAATACACCGCAGACTGAAACTGAGAGGACTACCCCATCTGTGAGGGAAAGCAGTCACCATGAGAGAGAGGTTCCCAGTCCAGTGGTCTCTGACAACGAGACAGATTTTGATGAAGAGAAATACCCTCCTGCTGATGACAGATATAAGCAACTGGAGGACAGATTGAAAGCTATGGAGGTTCAACAGGTACCTGGGCTGGATTTCGGAGATCTGGGCTTGTCAACTGGGGTGATAATCCCCCACAAGTTCAAAGTACCATCCTTCTCTAAGTATGACGGGGCGTCTTGTCCCAAGCTGCATCTAAGGTCCTATGTTCGGAAGATTCAGCCGTACACGGTGGACAAGAATTTGTGGATCCACTTCTTCCAGGAGAGTCTTTCAGGGACTCATCTCGAATGGTTCTATCAGCTGGATGGGACCAAAGTTCGTAACTGGGAGGAGCTGGCTACTGCTTTCTATAAGCAGTATCAATATAATGCCGACCTTGCCCCTACGCGTACCCAACTCCAGGGTATGTCGTTAGGATCAAGTGAAGGTTTTAAAGAATATGCGCAGAAATGGAGGGATCTTGCTGGAAGGGTACAACCACCTCTGACTGATCGGGAACTTGTCGATATGTTCTTGGGGACCCTGTCTGGTCCATTCTATAACCACCTAATTGGGAATTCGTCTGCTGGATTCACAGATCTTATCTTGACTGGGGAGAGAATTGAAGTCGGCATCCGGTCTGGGAAAATTCAAGAGGCTGCACCTTCTGATAAAAAGCCTCATCATGGAAAGAAAGAATCCAATGCTGTGCACGGTAAAAAGAGCCGTCATGAGGCAGGGGCAATCCAAATCTCCAATCCCGGACCTGCTCAACAAGGATAGGGGCAGCAGCGCAAGGAGAAACGACAGTACACCAAACTCAACATGTCGTTGGATCAAGCACTGCAACAAATGTTGAAGGCGGGGCTGATCACCTTAAGGGCTCCTCTCCGGAATCCGAACACTTCTGCACCCAACTATCATCCCAACGATAGGTGTGCATATCATTCTGATAGCCCGGGGCATACTACGGACAACTGCTGGCCGCTCAAGAACAAAATTCAAGACATGATCGACGCCGGGGAGATTCAGTTTGAAGTGCCTGAGACTCCGAACATAATCACTGCTCCGTTATCCAATCGTTGAAGACCTTTTGTTTATTTGAATTTTTGAGCTGTGTTTTTCTTTGCTTATATAAACAATTAATGTCATAACAAACTCTTTTATTCTATTAATGCATCGCATATGTCTGTTTTGGGAATTAATACAATCGTTTTCATTATGTTCAAAATTCTTTTCATATTTTTTCTGATGATCAACTCTTGGTTAATGATTCTGAGCCTCTTGAGGGAGGATGACGAAAATGATACCATGATCGCTACGGTATGCTTTTGAACAAATCCCGCTGATGAGGTACAGGCATTGTTTCAATCCCTAAACACTGGAGTTATAAGGATGATAATCCCTCGTCAACCCATCTGGGCCAAAGAAGTAGGAGTTTTTCTTTTCGAAATTTAAAACCCTTAATCATAACCTGGGGCAGGGTAGTCCCTCAGTTGATCCAAGTGCATGACGAATGGTACCGAAGAGATCTTTACAAAACGAACAAAGACAGTGATGATTCAGAACAATCAAAAGAATAGGCAGTCATCATCAAAATTCATAAGTGAAAAGCCCAAAAAAGTCTAAACCTACAAAGGGGGCTTACAAAACTGGGGCATCCCGCTGACTGTAATTCCAAAAAAGGAAACAGTTCAGGCAAAAAATAGGGATAACAAAATCAAAAAGAAAGAGGTCCCACAAACCCTCGACAAAAAAATGATGACTGCCTATTCAGAATAAATCATCAATATCCGAACCATCACTGGAAAATCAGAACAAAGACTCAAACCAAGGTCTAACGTATGATCAACTGAGTTTAGGTTTGGAGAACATCACGAAGAGCGGGTGGGTACAAATAATTTGAGCCTTTATCCTTTGTTTCTTAAACCGTGAACCAGACCACGTTATAACCCTCAAAAGTCCTAGCTGAAGCATGGGTTAGTTCGAAAGCATACTGTTACGAAAGGTATCCTGACTCCTTAAGGCCTACGGTAAATACGGAGTTGACATCACGTTTTACAAACAATCACTTGTTTTATGAAAAAAGAATGCATTTTCAAAATCTTCAAGACAGACATAAGCTTGGCATTTTTAACATAACTTTGTTTGCATATGACTTTTTGTTTGAACAGTAGGGAACTTCGCACGATGAATGCATAATGAACAAAAGTACTTCCAATCAAGGGGCAGGACATGGCTGCTGTCCATTATATGGGGCAATCCAATCAAGATTCGGAGAATCTCTCAAAAGGCCAAATAGCCTGGGGCAAGTCTCCGCCTGAGTTACTTGGGGCATTCCAACAACAAATCTTGCCCGATCAGACATCTTCTGGTAACATGGCAACACAAACAGCCAGGGGCACCCCCCTGCATTCTAAGAGCGTGGGCATAGTCGGAAAATACTACGCAAAATCAAAGACCTGCTAGGTTGACACACCTAGGCAAAATAAGGGCTTCCCGGCGAACCAAAAGGGTTCGGGCAAAATAAGGGATGAAATGAAAAAATCTGTACACCCGGCAAGTCGAAAACCTGAAAAGGCGGCTTGGGCAAAAATGGGTATCCTGGTGGACTGAAAACCCGAAAGGGCGGTCCAGGCAAAAGTTAGGGATTAAAGCGTACGACTATGTCCCGTCTTCTTGTCATCTGTCTACCAGAAGAAGGTTTGTCCGCCAACAACTATCAGCACCCCACAAGAAACAGGGGCAATAAAGGTTGGTCTGAGCAGTCTGATCGTTCTATCCTCCAAAGTATCAGGGTAGGTCCTGTTGAAGAACGTAACCAATACAGTTCAATACCTCCCCAGGAGAGTCCAACCCAGCTTCCCCAGGAAAGTTGGAATCCATCTCCCCAAGCAGTAAGCGTATCCCCAGTTGATTCTGGAAGCTTATCACCGCGCAGAGCACGAACGCGTCGTACGACTTGATTTAAAGAGTTATTTCCTTAACAGGATATAACTGGGTTATCCTCAGCCAAAAGCCACGGAAAGAGCGTCCTCGATACAATCTCCTTACCCCAGCGAAGTCCATCAATACAACAAGGGTATCCTCAGCAAGTTACTATCAACATTCAGCAAGGCATCCCTCTTCCCACAGAGTATTACTTCCCAGCATGGCCGCTAGAGTATCTTTTCTCCCCGCAGAAGCCTCCATTCGCCAAGTTTATTCCCCAACGGAGTTATCTTCGCCCATTGGAATTCTTGCAACTATTCTTCAACATCAGCCCAGGATACAACTTCCCGGCACCCGTCAAGGATTTATTTTCTTAGACAAACATACATTCATAAAACGTCACATACATCATTATAGCATGCATATGCATCACATTACGCGGATCTCATTGATTTTGAAGACATACAGTTCATGCATCATAATTTGGCATACAATTATGTTCTACCTTTTCAGGAAAAAGATCAATACAGAAATGACTACTATCAAACTATCACAATTCATTCTTGATATAGTTTCAGATGTAAACCAGATATGGTGACGTTCTGATACTGCTTCCAGATTTCCTTCTAGATATAGTTTCAGATATGATCCAGAGATGGTGACGTTCTGATGCTGCTTCCAGATTCCCTTCTTGATATAGTTTCAGATATGATCCAGATATGGTGACGTTCTGATACTGCTTCCAGATTCCCTTCTAGATATAGTTTCAGATATGATCCAGAGATGGTGACGTTCTGATGCTGCTTCCAGATTTCCTTCTAGATATAGTTTCAGATATGATCCAGACATGGTGACGTTCTGATGCTGCTTCCAGATTTCCTTCTCGATATAGTTTCAGATATGATCCAGACATGGTGACGTTCTGATGCTGCTTCCAGAATTCCTTCTAGATATAGTTTCGGATATGATCCAGAGATGGTGACGTTCTGATGCTGCTTCCAGATTTCCTTCTAGATATAGTTTCAGATATGATCCAGATATGGTGACGTTCTGATGCTGCTTCCAGATTTCCTTCCAGATATAGTTTCAGATGTAAACCAGATATGGTGACGTTCTGATACTGCTTCCAGAAGTCCTTTTTAGATGTTTCCCTCTCCGACGATGAGTGTGAGGTGATAATCTCCTATGGTTCCCTCTCCAACGGTGTGTGAGGTAGTAATCCCTTTTCTAGATGTTTCCCTCTCCGACGATGAGTGTGAGGTGATATTCTCCTATGGTTCCCTCTCCAACGGTGTGTGAGGTGGTAAGCCCTTTTCAGATGGTTCCCTCTCCAATGGTGTGTGAGGTGGTAAGCCCTTTTCAGATGTTTCCCTCTCCGACGATGAGTGTGAGGTGATCATTCCTTTCAAATTATAATTGGCTATGGTTCTCTGCCCAATACTGCGAAGATAATAATTCCCATCAAGATTTTTCTCAACGAGCGTTGTTGAGATTAAAGTCACCCAAGGTTCTCTTATCATTCATGCTAAGGCAGTAACCATTCCTGGTTCATTCATCAGCGTTTGAAGCTCCAGACTCAGCTCCTGTAACCAGTCAGGACATATCTATACCAAGCATCTAAAATCAGCCCCTGCAACGTGTCAGGTATTCATTTGTTCTTTTGCAGGTATGCAGGTTCTAGCTAAAGAATCTCCTACGCGATCAACATCCAGATGGCATCTATAAGCCCATCACCCTATCCAGCAATCTCTAAATGGCATCTGTAAGCCCATTCCCCCATCACTGTTACTATGTGAGCGCAAATTTCTGGGCACTTTAGTGTCCAATCATCTTCTACCCTCGGATTACGAAAGGCACGCCAGCCATTCTGCATCCTCAGGTCTAAGAAGATTGAACAGGGGCAACTGTTGTACCCCAAAATTTTCCCTCCCATATTCTCCAAGATTTGTCAAGTCAAGGTCACAAAATTCCCCAAGGGTTATGCAGTTCAACTGTCTCCTATACAGTCAAAACTAGGGTTTGTGTTCTGATCAAAGAAAGGAAGTTTTCAAGGACCCAATCAAGTCTCATATGCCTACAAAGATGGTCAAGTATCTTCATATCAAGTTTCAAGGCATTCAACTCAAAATTGCACAGTCAAAACCCTAGATTGCACTACAGTCAACTGTAGGGGCAAAATGGTCATTTGACAGTCAAAAGTTCAAATTTTTGGTCAACATATCATTTTGAAGCCACAAACATCATTTGATCAATGCTTGATCATGATTCTCAAAATTTGGCTCAGAAATCATCAAAGATACAAAAGTTACTATATTTGGACAGCTGAAAAAGTCAACTGAAATTGACCAGGGCATAACTTTCACATGGATTATCAGAAAAATTCCATCCAAAGCTCATTTTGAGGAGAAAGACATTTCCTACAATTCATCTTCATATTCCAAGTCCAAGAAATGCTCTCACAAAAAGTTATCAATTTCAACATTATAGGTCATTTTCAAAAGTCAACAAAAAGGGACTTTAAGTCAAAGGCCATAACTTGAGATTGGTGAATCAAAATGACATGGGACCAAAGGTATTGGTTAGAGGACTCAAAGACCTTTCCAAAATGTCCAAGAACATGTGAAAAGCTTAAAAATTGAGCAAGTTATGCCTTGTGGAAGTTGGGAAATATTTGGAAATTTTGAAAAGTCAACTTTGATCCAAATGACCTAAAAATGCAAATGGGCCCATTTTTCTTCCAAGTTTCTTCATGCCAAGCCTATGCACGACCATTAAGCCCAAGGGGAAGTATTTTCTCATTTTTTAATTATTTATTTGAATTTATATCAATATTAATTCATTTAAATTATTTAAATATGTAGAAAATATAAACTTGACCTAAAAAAATCTTTTTATGCACATTCCAGACTCAAGATTTCGTGCACATGCTAATTGGGAAAGAATTGGACTAATTGAGCTTAATTGATACAAAATACATGAGAAAAAGATTGAAAAAAGATCCTTAACAAATCAAATCTCCAATTCATAAAAGCAATGGATTTTGATCCAATTTTCTTAACCTAATTACTCACTACATATGCAGGATGAGAAACCTAATGGCAAGGGAGCTGAAGCTGCGCATAAGATCAATATACAAACTTGAAAATTTTGTCAAAAAAAGCAATTCTGAAAACGTGGTTAGAGATTCATTCAGGTCCTAATTCTTGTTTCAAAAGCTTCCTCAAGGCTCCCTGAAGCGATTCCAATCGTTAGCATCCATTCAGACTCCAAGGCTTGGTAGAATGAACATGAACTGCATAGCAAAATATTGATCATCGTGTTCATATTTTAAGCATTTTTTTTGACATTTAATTCATGGATTCTTGTTCCTCATAATGTTCTAATGCTAACCATGCCAATTAATTTCGCTTTTGTGCTGTGTATGTGATTTGGCCATTGATGCCGCCTAGGGTTTGCAGGTTTTAGAATTGGGGTTTCCCAAACCAAGTGAAATTAGGACTCAGGGCTATAACCATTGCAATCAGCATACTCCAACGAACAAGAAGCATTAGTCGCGCCTAATTTATGTTTAGAATCGAGCCATTCGCTATTTTCTGTAAACCCATCTAACGCCACGCTTAAAAACCGTTGCCTCATATTTGTGTTTTTCAGGAAAATCGAAGAAGACAACGTCGTGTCAGTTGGTGATTCGGTGGTTTGAATTGCGCGCGTTTTTCTCCACTACGCGTTGGTTTTGCTTTTTGTTATTTATTTACTATTATATATCAAATTGGCTAAGTGGCTCAGCTGGCAAGCTATCAACGCATTGATGTCCAAAGACCTGGGTTCGAATCCCAGGTCTGTATATTGTTCATATTATTTTTCAATTCATCTTCCTGTGCAGGCATAACCTTGAGACGCATCATGTTGCTTCAAAGATCAACCAGCCACGCGTCTAGTTGCTTCTGATCAAAGGTAGAGATTGAAGGTCCACTATAAGCCCAGGTCAACGCGCTGGCACACCAGTTGGAAAAGTCAAATGGATTTCAACGTTAATGGGCCAGAATGCTAGGCCTATACCTCCTAATTTGGGGCTACCCCCCCCCCTGGTTTGCTTCTTTTTTATTTTATCTTTTAATTGTTATTTTGTTTTCTAATTTAATTAATTATCTTTTTTTACAAAATATGAAAACATCAAAAAATACAGAAAAATCAGAAAAAGACCAAAAAAGAATAAATATTTTTATTATAATTATTTTCCTGTAAATAAATTAATATACAATGAATTTAGTTTTAATTAGGATGTTTGCAATTTTAATTCTTTTCATATTAAATAAAATAATTAGAATTAGGTTAATTAACAATTTCCACTCCTTTTAATTTTCCCTTTTTATCATAATATTATTATTTATTTATTTTCATAATTAAATTGTATATAAATAATTTAGGTTTAAATTAGGTTAAAAATTCAATCTTTTTCTTAATAACTTAAAAATAGTTAGAATTAGGTTTAATATTTCATTTTAATTTTAACTAATTCCCTTTTTTCATTAAATCTTAAAAAATACAAAAGTACCAAAAACATTTAATTTTTAATTTTAATTTCCTATCAACTTTAATTTTGCAAAAGGGTCCAACGCCCATGTTCATAATGTATTTGATTTCGCGCATTTATTTTATGTCGTTTATTATAATTATGTAATTCTCCCAAAGCATTGTAATTTAAATTTCTTGCACTTTTATTTTATTCGCTTTATTTATTTTTCCGTCAAATCGGGTCCGGTTTAATTTTGGCGATGTGGACCCGCGCCATTTGTAATAGTTGTAGATTTATTTTCCCGCAACTTTATAACTGTTAAAAAGCATGCAAGAATGAATGTCTTAATTAAAATCAAGCGTAGAACACCAATGAACATGACAAGACAAATAACTGAAACATGGCACACGAATTCGCACACACCACCCCTAGGGTACGCCTCACTGTTGCCTCGAAAGGTGATCGTCGAGTAGAGGACGTCTTAGTAAGTCCTCATGATCCGGGAACCTGGCATGAGGGTAGCTTCTAAGGTGTCTTCCTATTGCTCTGGTGATCACTATGTCCCGAACCTCGAATTGACCCGAACACCTCCAACGGTGGTGCTACCTACCTCTCAATGGTGGGATGGCATTACTTTAAAGGACATTTACACAGACGAATTTCTTAGGGTAGGTAGGTTCTCAAGGATACTTGCTCAAATTTCAAACAAACTGAAATCTTTTCACACCAACACATTTTCAAAAGCTTTCAAAGCAAATTTTTCAAACACTCTGACGTACGAGTCGAACTGGAATTTTCAAAGAAACTTTTTAAAACCCACATTGAAAAGCAAACAAACCTTTTTGAAAACACAATGAGCAAGTATCTAAGAGCCCATGGATAACCATGGAGAGAAAGGGTGCTAACACCTTCCCTTTCTATAACCTACCTCCCGAACCGAGAGCAATCTCTTTAAAGGAATTTTTCTGTGCTTTTGTCCTTTCCAATTGGAAAAAATAAAAGACGGTGGCGACTCTTGCTTCCGCGACATTTCGCGAACCAGTGTTAAACAGTCAGTTCCAGATCCACCGATCACACCATACTTGCACGTCGAGTTTCTTTGGGCAAAACATTTCAAATGATCATAGTCCCTCGATGACGCTTTCAAAAGTTGCCTAAAAATGATCAAGTCCCTTAAAGAGAAAAAATTGCCCAAAGATACTTGGCACCATTGCAATCATGGTCTAAACGATGACCCGCGCCCGTCCCGTTCACATCCTAACACAAGATTGTCCACCAAATACAATGGTGGAACAAAATTGTTAAAAGGGTTAAAACATAACAATGATCTTTGAGAAATTTAGGGTAGATAGCTCTTAATTACTTGCCAACTTGCAAAACAAAAACACTTGCCTATTTTTCAAAACACACTTCACAACACACTTTCAAAAAAACTTTCAAAAAAATTGAAAACTTTTCAAAAGACATACACCTTTGTATACATCCCAACATGGATCATTACAAAGGTTGCCACCACATTGGCCTCTTTTTCAAAACATTTTCAAAACCCACACACAAAGCACCATTTCAAACAATTGAAAATCAAGGCAAGTTGATCTAAGCAAAGTAACTAAGAGCCCATGGATAACCATGGATAGAAAGGGTGCTAATACCTTCCCTTTCTTTAATCTACTCCCCGAACCCAAGAAAACATCTCAAAGGTTTTTGCTGTGCTTTTTAACCTTTCCTTAGGATAAAATAAAAAGTCGGTGGCGACTGTTGCTCAACCGAAACATTTGCGAAAACAAAACGCAAAACCTCAAGTCAGTTCTCCCACCGTATCACAGTGAGGTTGAATCCAAACAAGTGTACCTTCGGGGTAGGGTCTGGTAAGCTTCTGGGTTTCATTGTCAGTGACAAAGGCATCCAAGTAGATCTCGTAAAGGTAAAGGCTATACAAGAAATTCCAGCTCCCCGTACAGAGAAGGAAGTTAGAGGTTTCTTGGGACGCCTGAATTATATCGCCAGGTTTATTTCACATCTGACTGCTACTTGTGAGCCAATCTTCAAGCTTCTGAAGAAAGATCAAATGGTAAAGTGGAATGATGAATGTCAGACCACTTTCGAAAGAATCAAAGAATACCTACAAGAATCGCCAATTCTGATGCCTCCAGTTGAAGGAAGACCGTTGATATTATATTTGACAGTGTTAGACAATTCAATGGGGTGTGTGCTGGGGCAGCATGACGAGTCTGGTTGAAAAGAGCATGCAATATACTACCTTAGCAAAAAGTTTACCGACTGTGAGACAAGATACTCGCTGCTCGAGAAAACTTGTTACGCTTTGGCATGGGCTACTCGCCGACTGAGACAATATATGCTGACTCACACTACCTTGTTAATATTGAAGATGGATCCGATCAAGTACATTTTTTAGAAGCCTGCACTCTCAAGAAGAATAGCAGGGTGGAAAATGATCTTAACTGAGTACGACATACAATATACAACCTAAAAAGAAATCAAGGGAAGTGTGTTGGCTGATCATTTGGCTCATCAGGCCGTGGATGACTACCAGTCCACGAATTTTGAGTTCCCGAATGAGAATATCATGTTAATAACCGACTGTGAAGAACCTGGACCAGATGAAGGACCTGAGGAAGGATCCCGATGGTCTATGTATTTTGATGGAGCCTCAAACGCACTGGGTAACGACATTGGCGCTGTAATTATATCTCCCGAGGGTTGTCATACTCCATTAACTGCCCGATTATGTTTCAACTACACCAACAACATGGCGGAGTATGAAGCATGTATTATGGGTCTTCGAGATGCTATCGACCTAAGGATCAAGTTCTTGAGTGTATTCGGGGATTCCGCTTTGGTGATAAGTCAGATCAAAGACGAGTGGGATACGAAGCACCCGAATCTCATTCCTTATAAAGAGTATGTACTGACATTGCTCCCACACTTTGAGGAGGTAACCTTTGAACATTTCCCATGAGAGGAGAACCAGTTAGTGGACGCGCTAGCTACCATGTCTTCTATGTTCAAGGTTAGGTGGGACAATGAAGCTCCCCAAATCACCATTGAGAGGTTGGATGAACCAGCACACTGCTGTGAAATCGATACCAAAGAAGTGGCAGACAAACCATGGTTTCATGAGGTGAAAAGGTATCTCGAGGCTCAAGAGTATCTCGAAGGAGCATCTGTCAATGATAAGAAGTTTCTAAGAAGGTTCGCTGCAAAGTTCTTCCTCAGTAATGGAATCCGCTATAAACACAACCATGACTCCACACTACTACAATGTGTAGACAAGAGCGAAGCAGAGAGGATCATGACAGATTTACATGAAGGCACCTTCGGAACCCATTCTAGTGGACATACCATGGCTAAGAAGATCCTACAGGCAGGATATTACTGGTCCACTATGGAAGCCGATTGTTATCAGCACTCTCGAACTTGTCATAAGTTCGAAATCTACGCTGATAAGGTGCATGTGCCTCCGGTCCCCTTGAACGTCTTGACAACTCCGTGGCCCTTTATAATGGGGGCATCGACATGATCAGAGAAATCAGGCCCACCGCCTCTAATGGGCATCACTTCATCCTAGTAGCCATTGATTACTTCACGAAGTGGGTTGAGGCGGCTTCCTTTGCTACAGTAACCAAGAACGTCGTGGCGCGGTTTATCCGACATAATTTGATCTGTCGATATGGTGTGCTAGAGAGAATTATTAATGACAATGGTGCGAATCTCAACAACACAATGATCACCAAGCTCTATAAACAGTTCAAGATACAACATCATAATTCTTCTCCCTACCGGTCGAAGATGAATGGCGTTGTTGAAGCAGCTAACAAGAACATCAAGAAGATTGTACAGAAGATGACGGTAACATATAAAGACTGGCATGAGATGTTACCATTTTCTCTTCATGGGTACCGTACCTCTACCCGGACGTCGACAGGGGCAACACCCTACTCTCTGGTATATGGCATGGAGGCAATCCTACCCATCGAAGTCCAGATACATTCTCTCAGGATTATGAAGGATGCGGGTTTGAACGAAGACGACTGGATCCGAACCCGACTTGATCAGTTAAATCTAATCGACGAAAAGAGACTTACCGCTATCTGCCATGGTCAGACGTATCAAAAGCGAATGATCAAGGCTTTTAACAAGAAAGCCAGACTCCAAGAACATTAAGTCGGGGATCTAGTGATCAAACGCATCATACTGCCGCAAGATGATCCTAGGGGCAAATGGATCCCCATGTACGAAGGGCCATTTGTGGTTAAGAACATTTTCTCGGAAGGAGCTATGATTCTAACCACCATGGATGGTGACGACCTTCCTCACCCTGTCAATGCAGACATAGTGAAAAGATACCACGCTTAATCAAAGACCCGCTAGGTTGACTGGCCTAGGCAAAAATAAGGGCTTCCCGGTGAACTAAAAGGGTTCAGGCAAAAGTAAGGGATGAAAATGAAAAAATATGTACACCCGGCAAGTCAAAAACCCAAAAGGGCGGCTTGGGCAAAAAGGGTATCCCGGTGGACTAAAAACCCGAAAGGGCGGTCCAGGAAAAAGTTAGGGATATAAAGCGTACCACTATGTCTCATTGGATCATCTTGCGACCATACTTCAGTATCGGCTATCAAGTTTGGACGACACCAATCAATCTGATCAACTTTCGACCAAGAAGCAAAGTGATGAGATGCTTAAAGATATAAAGGAAATAGCAGAGTTGGAACCTAATGGGGTTGTTTCACATAGCTGTTTTTTCTTTTACACAAATTGTATAATTTCTATCTTTCAGCGGCGTTCTCTTACTAGAACGTCAACCTCCTTGTACAAAAACGCCTATTACAGGCCAATTTCAAAGATCAATACAAATCATTTTCACAAGAGGCTTCGATCTGTTTTTCTTTTTCTATTTTGTTTTGCAAAAACTTCCACTGACTTATTTTTGATATATGCATTTGAAAATGATTGCTGCTCATAAATATTTACATAAGAAACAAAAGAAAATTACTCGTAATTCCAGAAACAGGAAAAAGATAAGAAGTACCAAACCCGACGGTTACTCCGCCCAATAAGTATTGGGATAGAGTCAGCTTTGGAACATAATCACGGGTACATACACTCCCCACAAAGTAAAAGTATTCAAAAGCATTGATGTCAGCTTTCCTGAAAAGGGACGTAACCACCCCGACTGAAGTTCATAATCGCGGGCGAGTCAGTAAAATTCATCCCTAAGTAGAGTTTATTTCTCTAGATACAGAGGCTCAATCCCCGACAGAGCTCGTCACTTCAGCTACAGAAATTCACTTCCTAAGTTTATTCTCCATAGAGTTATTCTCAAGCAGATTCTCTTCATGACAGAACATTTACAAATCTCTAACAACCGTCAGGGATTTATTTTCACAGACACGGGCATACCCCGATAGAATTTTGTGAACATACATCATGACATACGCATAAATATCATGTAACATAATCTCATTTATTTTGAGAACATCATCTCATCATGCATTTCATGCATCGCATATAACTAACCCTGATATCTTTTCAGGAAAAGACGTTTAGCTGCAACAAATCCAGCAGTTATGCAGGTCACATCTATAGACGACTAATGGAAATTCAGTTCCCTAAACCAAACGAGTTAACTAATCTACACTATCGCTTTGAAGTAACCCTACTATCCAGGTTCCTTCTCACATCCCTATTATCCAGGCTTTCATTTCGAAGTAACCATACTATCTAGGTTCCTTCTCACAGCCCTACTATCCAGGCTTTTAGTTCGAAGTAACGCTACTATCCCGGTTCCTTCTCACAGCCCTACTATCCAGGGTTTCATTTTGAAGTAACCCTACTATCCAGGTTCCTTCTCACAACCCTACTATTCAAGATAAACAAGCATGAAAATGGACAACACTAATCACACTTGCACCCCTAGGGTACTCCACTTGTTGCCTTCAATAATGGGCCATGCTTGCACGTCGAGTTTCTTTGGGCAAAACAATTTAAATGATCATAGTCCCTCGATGACGCTTTCAAAAGTTGCCTAAAAATGATCAAGTCCCTTAAAGAGAAAAAATTGCCCAAAGATACTTGGCACCATTGCAATCATGGTCTAAACGATGACCCGCGCTCGTCCCGTTCACATCCTAACACAAGATTGTTCACCAAATACAATGGTGGAACAAAATTGTTAAAAGGGTTAAAACATAACAATGATCTTTGAGAAATTTAGGGTAGATAGCTCTTAATTACTTGCCAACTTGCAAAACAAAAACACTTGCCTATTTTTCAAAACACACTTCACAACACACTTTCAAAACAACTTTCAAAAAAACATTGAAAACTTTTCAAAAGACATACACCTTTGTATACATCCCAACATGGATCATTACAAAGGTTGCCACCACATTGGCCTCTTTTTCAAAACATTTTCAAAACCCACACACAAAGCATCATTTCAAAAAATTGAAAATCAAGGCAAGTTGATCTAAGCAAAGTAACTAAGAGCCCATGGATAACCATGGATAGAAAGGGTGCTAATACCTTCCCTTTCTATAATCTACTCCCCGAACCCAAGAAAACATCTCAAAGGTTTTTGCTGTGCTTTTTAACCTTTCCTTAGGATAAAATAAAAAGTCGGTGGCGACTCTTGCTCAACCGAAACATTTGCGAAAACAAAATGCAAAACCTCAAGTTAGTTCTCCCACCGTATCACAGAACTGGCGGCTCTGCTGGGGAAATAACTTTTAAAGTGGAGTAACCTTAGGGCTTAGATCACCCTCTTGCATGACTAATTGTTTGTTTTGATTGCTTTATATCTTGGCTCTCTTGTTTGGGTTTGCAATCCTACACCCGGATTTGGGGAAACATTCATAGATAGCAATACGTTATGGAAACTGTGCGGGGTATACCGACATGGTTGAAGCAATAGCTATGTTAGTGCGACATATTTGTGAGTACCGGTAACCCTTGAGTTCAATAAAGGAGAGTACGGGGCCGCTGAGTGATGTCACTAAAGCACTAATGACCTAAAACCTTACTTGACCATCTTGGCCTTTCATTAGGGGTAGTGAGATGACCGGATTTGGTGCAGTCCGAAGTTGGTAGATACTCGATACTACACTCATTGAGGGTTGTTTTCTTGGAATATTTTGGTCGCTAGTTAAGTGGCTAAACCAAAACAATGAACAATGAAAACAATCCGGTGATATTGAGCTCCTTAGAACCCGGTTACTATTTTTAGGACAGGTTTTTAAGCCAACTACACTCAAGAGGGTACTTACCTATGAAACCCCATGCAAGCCTGAAACTAGGGTTTGGTGTGAATTGCTTGTACATATGTTTTGTGCATACATCATGAACATCATAAAGAATCATATGGATTCACTAACCATTTCAAGGGTTTAGATTTTCATCTTTGTTCTTGTTTTTGTAGGTCATGGAAATTCTTCGAAGAAAAACCATCCAAGTCAACCTTATGAGAATCCCTCCTCAACTCAAGGAGCTCACATCAAGAATTCCGGAAAGCTCTCCCTTCAGTGAAAGACATGGTAGACTTCTCAGCCTAGTCAACACCAACATTGAAGAAGACATGATGAAGGTGCTGTTCCAGTTCTTTGACCCTCTTCACCACTGTTTCACTTTCCCCGACTACCAGTTGGTGCCCACTTTGGAGGAATTTTCTCAACTCTTGAGAATTCCTATCCTTAATCAACTACCTTTCAACGGTACGGAAAAGGAACCAAAATCTGAAGATGTTGCTCAAGCACTACATCTACAGCCATCTGACATCAAGGGGCATTGGGAAACTAGAAGCGGTGTCAAAGGCTTCTTAGCAAAATTCTTGTTTGAGAAGGCACAAGAGTGTTGGAATTCATTGGACCTACAAGCCTTTGAAGAAATTATGGCCCTCCTCATCTATGGGTTGGTCTTGTTCCCAAATCCTGACCAGCTTGTAGATGTCAACGCCGTCAAAATCTTCTTATCCCGGAATCCAATACCAACATTGCTTGGGGACATTCTTCACTCATTTTACACACGAACAATGAGAAAGAGGGGTGTTCTCATGTGCTGTACTCCTCTCCTTGCAAGGTGGTTTATTTCGCACCTTCCACAATCTATTTTAAAGAATGACCAAGGATTAAGGTGGTCACAACGGTTGATGACCCTTACTCACTCTGATGTACATTGGTGTTCTCGGTCCAGAGAAAATGTCATCATCGTCGATCGTTGTGGAGAGTTCCCTAATGTTCCATTACTTGGCATTAGGGGAGGCATTACCTACAACCCTTGTCTAGCCTTGAGACAATTTGGATATGCACGAAGAGATGGCCCTCACGACATGCTGATTCCTGACTTAGTTTTTGACTTTGACAACGATGCGCAAGGACTTCGCCAAAGATTCACCAGAGCTTGGAGGATGCCTAACAAGGTAGACAGCAAGACACTGGGGCACAAGAACTCCACCCCTCTTGAGCCTTATCTCAAGTGGGTGCGAACCCGAGCCCAGAGTCTAATGATGCCTTACCCTCATGTTCTCCCTGTGATTAAAGAGCCCGTTATGGAAGGAGAGGTTCCCTACACCATCCTATATCCTGACATGCCTACATCGTGGGAGGAGATGCAAAAGAGTTGGATCCAACTCAAGGAGGAACGGAACACTTTTGAAGCCAACTTCTACGCCAGTGAGAAGAAGGTTCTAGAGCTTACCCGCCGACTCCATGAGGAAGAGACCCTCAACACCTACATCGCACCAAAGAGGATGCGCAATGTCTTTTTACCTTGAGAAGTTTTTGTAATATTTGGCCCATGGGGCATTTATGTACTGACAAATTTCTTCTTATTAATATGACGTGCGTTCTTTTTTGTTTGCAACAATTTTGAATGTTCTAAATCCTTGAATGCATTGCATACATAAGCATACCATTCATCATGTGCATAAGCAGGTCTCCACACCAGGTTTCCTTATCTTTCTGCTGTTTATTTCAGTAAGATGGATCTCGAATAGACGGTCAAGGACTTGCAGTCTCAAAACGCACAGTTTCAACAACTCCTGATGACCTTGGCTAAGGGTCAGGAAGATCTGAAAGCCCTGCTGAGGAACAAAGACCAAGTGAAAAAGAAGAAGAAGAGAATCGGGGTGGCTACCCTAGGAAGAAGGTTTGAGGGTGAAGCCAGAAGAGTCCTTGAATTTGCCCCTACATCTGAAGAGGGAACCAGTAAAGGGAATGCGGCTGCGGTACCTTCCGAATCCGAAGTTGAAGAAGAGGAGGCTGAAGAGGACGAAGACTACTCTGATCAACAATACCCGCCCGCCGATGATAAGTACAAGGGTTTGGAAGACAGGTTGGCAGCTATGGAGCTGCAGAGAGTTTCCGGTTTAGATTTTGAAGACTTGGGATTAGTTGCTGGAATTGTGATCCCCCCGAAGTTCAAAGTTCCAGTTTTTGTAAGGTATGACGGGCTGTCCTGCCCGAAAATGCATCTCAGATCATATGTAAGGAAGATCCAACCTTACACTGCAGACAAGAATCTTTGGATCCATTTCTTTCAAGATAGCCTTTCTGGGGCTCAACTCGAGTGGTTCTACAGCTGGATGGAGCCAGTATCCGAAACTGGGAAGACTTGGCCACCGCATTTTATAAACAATATCAGTACAATTCTGACCTCGCTCCTATGCGTACCCAACTTCAGGGTATGTCACTAGGGACGGGCGAAGGATTCAAGGAGTATGCACAAAAGTGGAGAGACCTGGCTGGCAGGGTGCAGCCACCGCTGACTGACTGTGAACTTGTTGACATGTTTCCAGGGACCCTGTCCGAACCATTCTTCAATCATCTGATTGAGAATTCTTCTGCTGGGTTTACAGATTTGATCTTGACTGGTGAGAGGATAGAAGCTGGTATCAAGTCAGGGAAGATACAGAAAGGTGCCGCTGCGAGTATTGAGAAGAAGCCTTTCAAGAAGGAAGCTAGTGCTGTTTATGGTCCTAGAAGACAAGTTAAGCCAGAACGCCGCCAAGCTGTCAATGCGTTGGTAATTTCAAAGCCTGTTGCTGCTCCTCAGCAGTATAATCAACAAAGGGGTGAGAGACCCAAGAGGCAGTACACTCGGCTCAGCATGACCCTGTCTCAGATTTTTCCGCAACTACTATCAACCAATCTGGTAACTGTCAAAGAAGCTCTGAAGGTAGTGAACACAGCTTCTCCAAAGTACAACCCCAAAGCCCGTTGCGCTTATCACTCTGATAGCCCCGGGCATACTACGGACAATTGCTGGGCTCTGAGGAATAAGGTTCAAGACCTTATTGATGCTAAGGAAATACAATTTGAGGTGCCCGAAAGACCCAATGTTGTGACTGCCCCTATGCCCCAGCATGGAGTGAGTGCCGTGGAAGAAGACCGATATGTAGCCTCCGTGGAAGAGATTGTTACTCTGTTATCGACTGTTAAAAGGAATCTGTTGCTAGCCGGTTTATTTCCGGGATGTGGTGAAGATTGCCTTCTATGTGCTGTTTCACCTTTTGGTTGTCCTTTGCTGAAATCAGGTATCCAAAGCCTGATGGATAGCAAAGAAATCTTGTTCGAGAAGATTGATGTTCCTGCTGTCCCTGCCGAAGAAGTTTCTATTGTTACTATTTTCAACAAACCTCCTAAGGCTCCTTCAAAGAAGCCTGTCAGAATCATGTCCACTCAGAAGATTGCTCCCATCATCATTACTGTTCCGGGGCCCCTCCCTTACACATCCGACAAAGTTGTCCCATGGCACTATGGGGCAGATGTTTATGTTCTTGGAGTGAAGCAAGAGTTTGATACAAGTACCGGTGTCAGTAACATCACCGGGCCTGCCAAAATTACTCGCAGTGGTAGGCTGTTTTCACCAGATATTTCGCCACCAGCTATTCAGAAACCCCTTGTCATCACACCCGCAAGTGTGCATGTTCCACTTCCTAATCAAGTTCCTGTTTCTACCCCTGCTGCCGAGTCATCTGACGCTTGGGGCAAGGGGATTCCTACTGATTTTCCTGCCCTGACGGAGGCGCCGAAGACAACCACTATTGAAGCCTCCCGGCAAGAGATGGAGGAGATCCTCAAGATTATCAAGAAAAGTGATTTCAATGTTGTTGAGCATTTGGGGCACACCCCCTCTAAAATTTCTATGCTATCACTGTTATTGTGTTCAGAGGCTCATGCAAAGGCTCTGATATCCTTCCTGAAGACGGCCCATGTGCCACAAGAAACATCTGCTGATCAATTTACTTATTGTGTTGCCAACTTGACTGTCGATAATGGTTTGGGTTTCTCTGACGCTGATCTGACCGCCAAAGGAAAGAACCATAATGATGCCCTGCATGTCTCTATTGAATGCAGGGGCACTACTCTTGCCCATGTGTTGGTGGACACCGGTTCTTCATTGAATGTATTGCCCAAGAAAGCCTTAGACAGGTTAGATTGTGAGGGTTTGGAGCTCAAGCCTAGTAACATTGTTGTCCGAGCCTTTGACGGTTCGAAAAGGATGGTACATGGTGAAGTTGACATTCCAATCAGGGTTGGTTCTCAAGTATTTGATTCAACTTTCTATGTGATGGACATCCGTCCATCCTACTCTTGTTTGCTGGGTCGTCCATGGATCCACAAGGCTGGAGCGGTGACCTCCACACTACATCAGAAGCTTAAATACCTGGTTAGAGGAAAGATTGTTACAGTCCAAGGGGAAGAAGAGTATATGGTCAGCCACCTTAATTCGTTCCGGTACATAGAAATGGATGGGGAATTCATTGAAACCCCCTTTCAACACTTTGAAGAGGTGCCTCAGACATTGGCATCAGCTGAAACTGTGATTGAAAACCCTCCTTTGAAGATGGCTTCCTTAAAGGATACCCGGGCTGTGATTGAGAAGGGTGAGTGCGCAAACTGGGGTCGACTTCCTGACTTCACTCCAAAGACCAACAAGTTTGGCTTAGGCTTCACTGCAGAGGCTCAGAAGGAAGTTCGCAAAGCAAGGACTGGAAGACCTCCTGTGTTCATCACCAACCCAGGAGTAAATGCTATTGAGGACGACGCAGAGGAATCGGAATTTGACAGCTGGATCTACCCAACAACCGACAGTGGACCGAGCAACTGGACTGCCAAAGACTTCACACCTATTACTTTTATCACTCAGTAATGAACTCTTTTGTTTTCAATTTGTAACAAACAATATGTTGAAACTTTTATGGCTCGGTGTCCTACCCGGGGCCCCGTGGTTCCATTTGTGAGGGCTTTTGTATGACATTTTCATATATCATTAATCAAAACATTGGACGTTTGTTGCATTTCAAATCTTGTGCTCCTTTTCTTTCTTTATAATATATTGCAAAACAGCTATATTTACACACACTCACTTATACAGGTTCCAATCCACTCTGGATCTCACTGGTAACGACTCTGCTACTGCCAGTTATGACTTCGAAAATCCGATCAACTTAGCCGAAGACGAAGGTGAAGATGATTGCGAAGTGCCTGGTGAACTTGCAAGACTGCTACTCCAGGAAGAGAGGGCCATTCAGCCACATGAAGAGCCAGTGGAAACGGTAAATCTGGGTACTGAGACAGACAGGAAGGAAGTCAAGATCGGTGCCAATCTAGAGCTCAGTGTGAAACAACGGTTGATTCAGATGCTGCATGACTACATGGAAATCTTTGCTTGGTCTTACGAAGACATGCCTGGTTTGGATGCCGACATTGTGGTTCATCACCTGCCTACCAAGGAAGACTGCCCTCCGGTAAAACAAAAGGTCCGCCGTATGCGTCCAGAAATGTCTGAGAAAATCAAAGCTGAGGTTATGAAACAATTTGATGCCGGGTTTCTAGCAGTGACTTCTTACCCTCAGTGGGTTGCCAACGTGGTTCCAGTGCCAAAGAAAGATGGTAAGGTCCGAATGTGTGTTGATTACAGGGATTTGAATAGGGCCAGCCCCAAGGATAATTTCCCTCTGCCTCATATCGACGTCCTGATTGACAACACTGCTCAGCATAAAGTTTTCTCCTTCATGGGCGGCTTCTCCGGTTATAATCAGATCAAGATGGCTCCTGAATACATGGAGAAAACCACTTTTGTTACTCAGTGGGGCACCTTTTGCTACAAGCTCATGCCTTTTGGGTTGAAAAATGCTGGGGCAACCTACCAACGTGCCATGGTTGCTTTATTTCATGATATGATCCATCATGAGATAGAAGTATACGTCGAAGATATGATTGCAAGGTCCCAAACTGAGGAGGAACACCTTGACCATCTACGGAAGCTGTTTGACCGGCTGAAGTTGTACAAGCTAAGGTTGAACCCAAACAAATGCACCTTTGGGGTGAGATCTGGAAAATTGCTAGGCTTCATTATGAGTGACAAAGGTATTCAAGTGGATCCTGCCAAAGTGAAAGCCATACAAGAGATGCCAACTCCCAAGACAGAGAAAGAAGTCAGAGGCTTTCTAGGACGTTTGAATTACATTGCCCGATTCATCTCACATCTAACTGCTACCTGTGAACCAATCTTCAAACTACTGAAGAAAGATCAAGTAGTACGTTGGAATGATGAATGTCAGGCCGCTTTCGAAAAGATCAAAGAGTATCTCCAAGAACCACCCATTCTTATGCCGCCGGTTGAAGGGAGACCTCTAATCTTATACTTGACAGTACTTGACAACTCAATGGGGTGTGTGCTGGGGCAGCATGACGAGTCTGGCCGAAAAGAGCACGCCATTTATTACCTAAGTAAAAGGTTTACCGACTGTGAGACCCGGTACTCACTGCTCGAGAAAAATTGTTGCGCTCTGGTATGGGCTGCTCGCCGGCTGAGACAGTATATGTTGACTCACACTACTCTGTTGATTTCAAAAATGGATCCAATCAAGTACATATTCGAAAAGCCTGCTCTGTCCGGAAGAATAGCAAGATGGCAAATGATCTTGACGGAATATGACATCCAGTACACGACTCAAAAAGAAATCAAAGGAAGTGTATTGGCAGACCATTTGGCACACCAACCTATGGATGATTACCAGTCGTTGAACTTTGAATTTCCAGACGAAGATATCATGGTAGTAACTGATTGTGAAGTACCTGGACCGGATGAAGGACCTGAGGAAGGAACCCGATGGTCTATGCATTTTGATGGAGCCTCAAACGCTTTGGGTAATGGTATCGGCGCTGTGATCATATCCCCCAAAGGCACTCATACTCCACTCACCGCTCGGTTATGTTTCAACTGCACCAACAACATGGCGGAGTACGAGGCATGTATCATGGGTATTCAAGCTGCAATTGACCTAAGGATCAAGTTCTTGAGTGTCTTTGGAGATTCCGCTCTCGTGATCAATCAGGTCAAAGGCGAGTGGGATACGAAACACCCAAATCTTATTCCTTACAAGGAGTATGTGCTGACATTGCTTCCCCACTTCGAAGAGATAACTTTTGAACACTTCCCAAGAGAGGAGAATCAGTTGGCGGACGCGTTAGCTACGATGTCTTCAATGTTCAAAGTCAAATGGGACAACGAGGCTCCCTGGATCATCATCTGGAAATTGGACGAACCTGCACATTGCTGTGATCTCGAGGCTGAAGAGGTAACAGAAAAACCCTGGTATCATGAGGTGAAAAGGTACTTGGAAGCTCAACAATACCCCGAGGGTGCATCTGTTAATGACAAGAAATTCCTGAGAAAGTTTGCGGCAAAGTTTTTCCTCAGCAATGGCATTCTCTACAAACGAAACCATGATTCAACCTTACTGCGTTGTGTGGATAAAACTGAAGCAGAAAAGATCATGGCAGAGCTACATGAAGGTACCTTCGGAACACATTCTAGCGGACATACCATGGCAAAGAAAATCCTTCGGGCAGGATATTTCTGGTCCACAATGGAAGCCGACTGTTACCAACATTCGCGAACTTGTCATAAATGCCAAATTTATGCTGATAAGGTGCACATTCCTCCGGTTCCTCTGAATGTCTTAACAGCACCTTGGCCTTTTGCAATGTGGGGCATTGATATGATCGGCGAGATCCGACCGACGGTATCCAACGGGCACCGCTTCATCTTGGTAGCAATTGATTACTTCACAAAATGGGTTGAAGCAGCTTCTTATGCTACGCTAACCAAGAGCGTCGTGGCACGGTTCATTCGGCACAACCTGATCTGTCGATACGGTGTACCTGAGAGGATCATTACGGACAATGGTACCAATCTTAACAACAAGATAATCACTGAGCTCTGCGAGCAATTCAAGATAAAGCACCACAACTCTTCTCCTTACCGGCCGAAGATGAATGGGGCTGTAGAAGCAGCGAATAAGAACATCAAGAAGATTTTGCAAAAGATGACAGTGACCTACAAAGATTGGCACGAAATGTTACCGTTTGCTCTTCATGGGTACCGTACCTCAGCACAGACGTCAACAGGGGCAACTCCCTTTTCCTTGGTCTATGGCATGGAGGCGGTCTTGCCTATTAAAGTCCAAATACCCTCTCTCCGGATAATGAAGGATGCAGACTTGAGCGAAGATGACTGGATCCAGACTCGACTTGATCAATTAAACCTAATTGACGAAAAGAGACTCACTGCTATTTGTCATGGTCAGACGTATCAAAAACGGATGATCAGGGCATTTAACAAGAAGGTCAAACGACAAGACTATCAAGTAGGAGACCTGGTAATCAAGCGCATCATTCTTCCTCAAAGCGATCCCAGGGGCAAATGGACCCCTACGTACGAAGGGCCATTTGTGGTTAAACATATCTTCTCAGGAGGAGCTGTGATTCAAACCACCATGGATGGTGACGACCTTCCTCACCCCGCCAATGCAGACATAGTAAAAAGATACTACGCATGATTAAAGACCCGCTAGGTTGACACACCTAGGCAAAAATAAGGGCTTCCCGGCGAACCAAAAGGGTTCGGGCAAAAATAAGGGATGAAAATAAAAAAATCTGTACACCCGGCAAGTCGAAAACCTGAAAAGGCGGCTTGGGCAAAAATGGGTATCCCGGTGGACTGAAAACCCGAAAGGGCGGTCCAGGCAAAAGTTAGGGATAAAGCGTAATACTATGTTTCATTGGATCACCTTGCATCCAGAATTCGGCATCAATCAATCAACTTCATCTTCAACTAAGCAACAAAGTGATGAGACGCTTGAAGACATAAAGGCGATAGCAGAGTTGGAACCCAGTGGGATTATTTTTCACATAGCTATTTTGTTTCTTTTCACAAAATTGTATAAACTCTATATTGCTCGGCGGCGTTCTCTTACTAGGACGTCAGCCTCTTGTACAAAAACGCCTATTTTCAGGCAAATTTCAAAATCAATACAAGTTCAATTTTTCAGACAGATTATCCATTGTTTTTCCTTTTTCTGTTTTGTTTTGTGAAGAACGTCCAATGTTCATTTTTGATATATGCATTTGCCGTTAATTGCTAACCATGAATATTTGCATACGAGAGAAAGGATTAATTACAGGTGACATCAGAAACAGGGGCAATGTAGAATTGTCCAAGCAGTCTAGTTGCTATGTCCACCAAGGTACCAAGGTAGGTTCGGCTGAAGAACGTAACCAAGTTACCTCAACTCCCCACAGAGTAAGACCAGATTTCAGCAATACTCTCCCCAGGCAGAGTTTGTTTTCCCATCAGCCCTAAAAAGGCACAATATTCCCCTAGCAAGTCAATGATACTCTCCTCAAGCAGAGTTAGTCTACTATCAGCCCTAAGGGAGTTGGGTATCCCTAGAAGATCTAAACATTCCCCAGCGGAGTATAGACATTCCTCAGCAAGCATCCCCGACAGTCTTAATATGAGATTGTTCCCCGGTGGAATACCAACACCCCAGTACAGTCTGAAAAGTTTCCCCAAGAGAGTGGAATCCATATCCCCAGCAGGTCTTGGAGCTTATCCCCAGTAGATTCTGGAAGCTTACCCCCTGCAGAGTACGGACGTCCCTCCCGGACTTCATTTAAATTTATTCCTCACAAGAGCTTATAACTAGGTTATCCTCAGCTAATTAACATGGAAAGATCGTCCTCGGCAAAGTTCTTCCTATCCCCAACAGAGTTCATCAAGTTCCCCAACATAACTTATCATTGGAATCCCCAGCGGAGTTTATCATTGAAATCCCCAGATGAGTTTATCATTGGAATCCCCAGTGGAGTTTATCATTGAAATCCCCAGCGGAGTTTATCATTGAAATCCCCGGCGGAGTCTACCGTTGAAATCCCCAACGGAGTTCTCATTAAAACCTCAGCAAGGTATCTCTTCCCACAGAGTAATTCCTTGTGGAGTAATCTCTCCAGCAAGTTTATTCCCCAACGTAGTCATCTTCTCCTACCGGTTTATTCTTACAACCATTATCCCCAGCGGAAACAAAGAACTCTACTCTTCAACATCAGCCCAGGATTTGATTCCCCGGCCAGTCGTCAAGGATTTATATTCCTAGGAGAAAATACATTCATAAACATTTCACATTTCATACATCCAACTTGCATACATGATAAAGTGCATACAACACTACCTCATTTTGAGCATCATGACATCATGCATCTCATACATCATGACTTCGCATACAACTGATGTTTTGCCTTTTTAGGAAAAAGGACACTCCAAAAGTTGATCACTATCAACTATCACAGTTCCAGATTCGATTCCTGTATCTAGCCAGGGCACATCTGTGAGTGATTGATTGTAGATTCGATACCTGTATCTAGCCAGGGCATATCTGCATGAAGAGTTTGAAGAACAACCCCTGTAACAGGCCAGGAAATTATCTTATTCTCAGGACGGAGGCTTACACCTATATCCGGCCAGGAAAGCTATCTCTACCAACCTTTTGCAATTCCAGATTCGATTACTGTATCTAGCCAGGGAATATCTGTAGACGACAATTCCAGATTCGATACCTGTATCTAGCCAGCGCATATCTGCATGAAGATACTGAAGATCAACACCTGTAACAAGCCAGGAAAACATCTTCCTTTCTCAAAGTACGCAAGTTCTCGCTAAGGAATCTCTTACGCGATCAACACTTCCAAATGGCATCTATAAGCCCATTCCCGACAAGGTTCTGTTACGTCTCCAGATGGCATCTATAAGCCCATCCCCCTATCCATCCTATCTCCAAATGGCATCTATAAGCCCATTCCCACTATCACATTGCTGATACTCTACCATGCGAGTGCAAATTTCCGGGCACTCTAGTGTCCAATCTCCTTCCACCCTCGAGTCGCGAAAGGCAAACTTGCCAATCTAACTCTTCAGGTTCAAGAAGATTGAACAGGGGAAATTGTTGTACCCCAAAAATTTCCCTCCCATTTCCTCAATATTTTCTCACCACAAGACCCTTGGAGCTCAAGATCCAGTTAGGGTTTCCTCTGCTCAAGACTTCTCCTTGCACTGTTGACTCAAATTAGGGTTTGTGTTTGCACAAAGATGTTTTGACCTAAAATGCCTAAAGTGAGTTTCATGCTTCATGTTGGACTCCCAAGTTTATCCATACCAAGTTTCAAGTCTTGATTCCAAACTTTGCCCAGTCAATTGGACAGTTGACCTAGAAATCAGCTGTATTGGATAAAAGTCAACTGTGGTCAATTGACAGTCAAAACTCATGATTTTTGACCCACATCAACATTATGAACTCATATAAACCATTTGGTCAAGTTTGGATCACAATTCCACAAGAAATTTGATCAGATCACCAAAAGGGCAAAATGATCATTTTTAGGGTTTTGACTGCACAAAGGCAATTTTTGACTGTTTGACCTAGCCAATGGCAAACCAAGTTCACATATGGACTCAAGGACCCCATGGAATTGTCTTGACATGTTCAACAAGTTCAAAAAATGCCAAATGCACAAGATTGACAGATGAATTTTCCAGTCAACTGAGCCAAATTTGACTGTATACTGAAAAGTCAAACTTTGACTTTTTGGTCAAAATCAAGTGTCAAGATTCATTTTTCATCAAAACATGCCAAATTATGAAACTTGTTCATCAAGAAATCAAAAATTGCAAATTAGGGTTTAAAATGAAGAATTTTCATAACTTAGAATTTTTCTAAGTTATGAAAATCCCTAATTTTTTCCTAACTTTGTCACACTTTTTCATCAAGATACATTTGGATTCAAGCAAAAGTCAAAACATGAAAGTTGTAGTCCGTTGCAAAATCTACAACTTTGATACACAAAGTTTACTCAAAAGAAGCTTGTAGCTGAAGTTATGATTTTTGGAACAAGGGTGCAAAACATTCTTAACTTAGAAAATTTTTGACCTATTCTAGGCAGGATTTTTGCCTAACTTCATGGCCACTTTTCACATGCTTCCACTTGGAATTTCAAATTGCATTACAAAGATGGATTTTAGTACACATTCCAAGCTTTCCAAAATGTCCAAGAACTCATCAAACAACCTTGTGGTTAGGGAGAATCGAATTTGGCAATATGGGCAAAACTCACTTTGTTCATGAGCTATTTCCATGTCCATAACTTTGGATTTTTGAACTCAACATGCTCTAAGCTAGATTACAGGCCTTTTATCTCATCCACACTCAATAATTTAATGCAAACCCCTTGTGTTCAAGCCTTATCTTATGTGTTTAAACATTGCATACAAGATTGAGCCATAATTAGAAAAAGCAATATATCCATTTTTGAAAAGTTGAACTTTATGTCAAATTTGCAAATCAAGAAGTACAAGGAAAATCTCTTTGGCACAAGTTCAGAAGCATATCACACTGATCAAGAGGGATGGTTGCAGCACATTTGAGGGGCCTGCACAAGTCTAGAAACCAAGTTGACATTTTGTTGCTTAAGTTAGAAGAAACTTGGCATAACACACGACAACTCTCACTTCTACCAACACAAGCTAAGACAAACTTGTTGTACACCTTCCAAACATCAAACCTAAGCTAAGGCACGACCAAAACACCTTCCAAACCTCATCAAACCTTAAAACACCATCCTACTGCAGAAAACAGAGTCACCTCTGCAATTGGACTTCCATAACTCAATCCACTCGTGCATTCTTGCTAAAACCAGTTCATACACACTCTATACCACATATACAAGCTATCCCAAGCATTGGACACGACCTGTAACACCTCTAACCAACTTCACCATTTTCACTTTTTCTGTTTTGCAGGTTGATTGCCATAGCTTGATTCACTTGGTTTCAAAGAAAGCTAAAGGTTGGAATAGCATCCCTGAACTTCAAGCAAGTTGTACCAATCCTCACCTTGCCTTGAAAGTGCCTCCATTGCCAGACACGATCCAAGCTGAACAGGTAAGTTCATGGACTTCTATCTCTCAATCTAGGAAGAGTTAGCTTTAAGTTTATAAATGAAAAATGTTCTATTCATGTCCCTTAAGCTATACATATCCTCACTTTCCATTTATATTGCATGTGCTGAGAGAATTTAAGACCTGAACATTGACAAAAACTTAGGTTAAGAATTAGGGATGGAGAAATTCTCTCTCATTTCTGAGAGTTAAGTTAAGTTTTTTATATGTATGGAATCGTGGCTTGATGCTTGACATCTTTCATGTTATAAGTTTGTGCTAAAAGTCCAGGAATCAGGAGTTGTGTTTGAAGCAAGAAAGGCGCGCGTTTTTCAAACGTTTGTCTGAAGGTTAAAGACAACCTTTCTTGGGCTGGGCCTGAGATTTCTTTTCCTTTTTGCACCACTGCATTTCACATGCACCCCCTGGCCCATTTTGAGTTTTATTTGTCATTTTCAATTTTTTCTTTTTGATTTTGATTTGTTATTTTTTTATTAGAGCCTAAAAAATATTAAAAACTTTTTTCCCACATTTTTTGCATTTTATTTGATATTTATTTGCTTTATTTAGTTATATATGTAAATAAATACATAATACTTTTTTGTTTAGAATATTAAAAAATAATACAAAATACATTTATTTTCTAATTTTATTTTATTTTATCCTTTGAAAATATTTTATAAAAAAGAAACTCTTTTTTATAAATATTAAATATTTTATTTTTGTATATATTTAATATATTTAATAAATAGTGTAAATACTTATATATTTATTAGTATATTTAGGTTAAAAACACAAAAATAATACATTTTTATTTTATTAATATTTAACTTAAAAAAATCACTTTTTTGACAATATACTTTCTTTTATTTATTTTTTTACACATGATTAATAAATATTGCATATATTATATAATAAATACCTTTTATCTATAAAATTAGGGTTTTGCCCTAAATACATAAAAATACCAAAAATTGATTCATCTTATTTTTGTTTGCTTGACACATGAAAAATACTTTTTTACATACATATGAAAATCATTTTTGCATCTTGCATATTTATTTTATTTTATTATTGTGCAATTAAATACCTTGTAAAATTCAATTTGGATGTAAAAGTTAGATTTTAATTTCTTGCTAAAAAATCTCCATTTGAACATTTGTACCCCGCATCCCATATTTGTGTTGTAATAACTTAGGACCCTTTATTTTTCGCAGTTTAAAAGCTTTCTAATTATGCCATGTTAGAATTAGGGTTTTGTATGCAAATCAAAAACAACAAATAGTTTGACCTAAATTCAAGATAAACAAGCATGAAAATGGACAACACTAATCACACTTGCACCCCTAGGGTACTCCACTTGTTGCCTTCAATAATGGGCCATGCTTGCACGTCGAGTTTCTTTGGGCAAAATAATTCAAATGATCATAGTCCCTCGATGACGCTTTCAAAAGTTGCCTAAAAATGATCAAGTCCCTTAAAGAGAAAAAATTGCCCAAAGATACTTGGCACCATTACAATCATGGTCTAAACGATGACCCGCGCCCGTCCCGTTCACATCCTAACACAAGATTGTCCACCAAATACAATGGTGGAACAAAATTGTTAAAAGGGTTAAAACATAACAATGATCTTTGAGAAATTTAGGGTAGATAGCTCTTAATTACTTGCCAACTTGCAAAACAAAAACACTTGCCTATTTTTCAAAACACACTTCACAACACACTTTCAAAACAACTTTCAAAAAAACATTGAAAACTTTTCAAAAGACATACACCTTTGTATACATCCCAACATGGATCATTACAAAGGTTGCCACCACATTGGCCTCTTTTTCAAAACATTTTCAAAACCCACACACAAAGCACCATTTCAAACAATTTAAAATCAAGGAAAGTTGATCTAAGCAAAGTAACTAAGAGCCCATGGATAACCATGGATAGAAGGGGTGCTAATACCTCCTCTTTCTTTAATCTACTCCCCTAACCCAAGAAAACATCTCAAAGGTTTTTGCTGTGCTTTTTAACCTTTCCTTAGGATAAAATAAAAAGTCGGTGGCGACTCTTGCTCAACCGAAACATTTGCGAAAACAAAACGCAAAACCTCAAGTCAGTTCTCCCACCGTATCATACTGAGGTTGAATCCAAACAAGTGTACCTTCGGGGTAGGGTCTGGTAAGCTTCTGGGTTTCATTGTCAGCGACAAAGGCATCCAAGTAGATCTCATAAAGGTAAAGGCTATACAAGAAATGCCAGCTCCCCGTACAGAGAAGGAAGTTAGAGGTTTCTTGGGATGCCTAACTTATATCGCCAGGTTTATTTCACATCTGACTGCTACTTGTGAGCCAATCTTCAAGCTTTTGAAGAAAGATCAAATGGTAAAGTGGAATGATGAATGTCAGACCACTTTCGAAAGAATCAAAGAATACCTACAAGAATCGCCATTTCTGATGCCTCCAGTTGAAGGAAGACCGTTGATATTATATTTGACAGTGTTAGACAATTCAATGGGGTGTGTGCTGGGGCAGCATGACGAGTCTGGTTGAAAAGAGCACGCAATATACTACCTTAGCAAAAAGTTTACCGACTGTGAGACAAGATACTCGCTGCTCGAGAAAACTTGTTACGCTTTGGCATGGGCTACTCGCCGACTGAGACAGTATATGCTGACTCACACTACCTTGTTAATATTGAAGATGGATCCGATCAAGTACATTTTTTAGAAGCCTGCACTCTCAAGAAGAATAGCAGGGTGGAAAGTGATCTTAACTGAGTACGACATACAATATACAACCTAAAAAGAAATCAAGGGAAGTGTGTTGGCTGATCATTTGGCTCATCAGGCCGTGGATGACTACCAGTCCATGAATTTTGAGTTCCCGAATGAGAATATCATGTTAATAACCGACTATGAAGAACCTGGACCAGATGAAGGACCTGAGGAAGGATCCCGATGGTCTATGTATTTTGATGGAGCCTCAAACGCACTGGGTAACAACATTGGCGCTGTAATTATATCTCCCGAGGGTTGTCATACTCCATTAACTGCCCGATTATGTTTCAACTGCACCAACAACATGGCGGAGTATGAAGCATGTATTATGGGTCTTCGAGATGCTATCGACCTAAGGATCAAGTTCTTGAGTGTATTCGGGGATCCCGCTTTGGTGATAAGTCAGATCAAAGGCGAGTGGGATACGAAGCACCCGAATCTCATTCCTTATAAAGAGTATGTACTGACATTGCTCCCACACTTTGAGGAGGTAACCTTTGAACATTTCCCATGAGAGGAGAACCAGTTAGTGGACGCGCTAGCTACCATGTGTTCTATGTTCAAGGTTAGGTGGGACAATGAAGCTCCCCAAATCACCATTGAGAGGTTGGATGAACCAGCACACTGCTGTGAAATCGATACCAAAGAAGTGGCAGACAAACCATGGTTTCATGAGGTGAAAAGGTATCTCGAGGCTCAAGAGTATCCCGAAGGAGCATCTGTCAATGATAAGAAGTTTCTAAGAAGGTTCGCTGCAAAGTTCTTCCTCAGTAATGGAATCCGCTATAAACACAACCATGACTCCACACTACTACGGTGTGTAGACAAGAGCGAAGCAGAGAGGATCATGACAGATTTACATGAAGGCACCTTCGGAACCCATTCTAGTGGATATACCATGGCTAAGAAGATCCTACAGGCAGGATATTACTGGTCCACTATGGAAGCCGATTGTTATCAGCACTCTCGAACTTGTCATAAGTTCGAAATCTACGCTGATAAGGTGCATGTGCCTCCGGTCCCCTTGAACGTCTTGACAACTCTGTGGCCCTTTGTAATGGGGGCATCGACATGATCAGAGAAATCAGGCCCACCGCCTCTAATGGGCATCACTTCATCCTAGTAGCCATTGATTACTTCACGAAGTGGGTTGAGGCGGCTTCCTTTGCTACAGTAACCAAGAACGTCGTGGCGCGGTTTATCCGACATAATTTGATCTGTCGATATGGTGTGCTAGAGAGAATTATTAATGACAATGGTGCGAATCTCAACAACACAATGATCACCAAGCTCTGTAAACAGTTCAAGATACAACATCATAATTCTTCTCCCTACCGGTCGAAGATGAATGGCGTTGTTGAAGCAGCTAACAAGAACATCAAGAAGATTGTACAGAAGATGACGGTAACATATAAAGACTGGCATGAGATGTTACCATTTGCTCTTCATGGGTACCGTACCTCAACCCGGACGTCGACAGGGGCAACACCCTACTCTCTGGTATATGGCATGGAGGCAATCCTACCCATCGAAGTCCAGATGCCTTATCTCAGGATTATGAAGGATGCGGATTTGAACGAAGACGACTGGATCCAAACCCGACTTGATCAGTTAAATCTAATCGACGAAAAGAGACTTACCGCTATCTGCCATGGTCAGACGTATCAAAAGCGAATGATCAAGGCTTTTAACAAGAAAGCCAGACTCCAAGAACATTAAGTCGGGGATCTAGTGATCAAACGCATCATACTGCCGCAAGGTGATCCTAGGGGCAAATGGATCCCCACATACGAAGGGCCATTTGTGGTTAAGAACATTTTCTCGGGAGGAGCTATGATTCTAACCACCATGGATGGTGACGACCTTCCTCACCCTGTCAATGCAGACATAGTGAAAAGATACCACGCTTAATCAAAGACTCGCTAGGTTGACTGGCCTAGGCAAAAATAAGGGCTTCCCGGTGAACTAAAAGGGTTCAGGCAAAAGTAAGGGATGAAAATGAAAAAATATGTACACCCGGCAAGTCAAAAACCCAAAAGGGCGGCTTGGGCAAAAAGGGTATCCCGGTGGACTAAAAACCCGAAAGGGCGGTCCAGGAAAAAGTTAGGGATATAAAGCGTACCACTATGTCTCATTGGATCATCTTGCGACCATACTTCAGTATCGGCTATCAAGTTTGGACGACACCAATCAATCTGATCAACTTTCAACCAAGAAGCAAAGTGATGAGATGCTTAAAGATATAAAGGAAATAACAGAGTTGGAACCTAACGGGGTTGTTTGACATAGCTGTTTTTTCTTTTACACAAATTGTATAATTTCTATCTTTCAACGGCGTTCTCTTACTAGAACGTCAACCTCCTTGTACAAAAACGCCTATTACAGGCCAATTTCAAATATCAATACAAAAACGCCTGTTACAGGCCAATTTGAAAATGATTGCTGCTCATAAATATTTACATAAGAAACAAAAGAAAATTACTCGTAATTCCAGAAACAGGAAAAAGATAAGAAGTACCAAACCCGACGGTTACTCCGCCCAGTAAGTATTGGGATAGAGTCAGCTTTGGAACACAATCACGGGTACATACACTCCCCACAAAGTAAAAGTATTCAAAAGCATTGATGTCAGCTTTCCTGAAAAGGGACGTAACCACCCCGACTGAAGTTCATAATCGCGGGCGAGTCAGTAAAATTCATCCCTAAGTACAGTTTATTTCTCTAGATACAGAGGCTCAATCCCCGACAGAGCTCGTCACTTCAGCTACAGAAATTCACTTCCTAAGTTTATTCTCCATAGAGTTATTCTCAAGCAGATTCTCTTCATGACAGAACATTTACAAATCTCTAACAACCGTCAGGGATTTATTTTCACAGACACGGGCATACCCCGATAGAATTTCGTGAACATACATCATGACATACGCATAAATATCATGTAACATAATCTCATTTATTTTGAGAACATCATCTCATCATGCATTTCATGCATCGCATATAACTAACCCTGATATCTTTTCAGGAAAAGACGTTTAACTGCAACAAATCCAGCAGTTATGCAGGTCACATCTATAGACGACTAATGGAAATTCAGTTCCCTAAACCAAACGAGTTAACTAATCTACACTATCACTTTGAAGTAACCCTACTATCCAGGTTCCTTCTCACATCCCTATTATCCAGGCTTTCATTTCGAAGTAACCATACTATCCAGGTTCCTTCTCACAGCCCTACTATCCAGGCTTTTAGTTCGAAGTAACCCTACTATCCCAGTTCCTTCTCACAGCCCTACTATCCAGGGTTTCATTTTGAAGTAACCCTACTATCCAGGTTCCTTCTCACAGCCCTACTATCCGGGCTTTCAGTTCGAAGTAACCCTGCTATCCAGGTTCCTTCTTACAGCCCTATTATCCAGGATTTCATTTAAAAGTAACCCTACTATCCAGGTTCCTTCTCACAGTCATATTATCCAGGCTTTCATTTCGAAGTAACCCCTACTATCTGGGTTCCTTCTCACAACCCTACTATCCAGGCTTTCAGTTCGAAGTAACCCTACTATTCAGGTTCCTTCCCACAAACCTACTATCTAGGCTTTCATTTCGAAGTAACCCTACGACCCAGGTTCCTTCTCACAACCCTATTATCCAGGCTTTCATTTCGATGTATCCCTACTATCCAGGTTCCTTCCCATAGCCCTATTATCCAGACTTTCATTTCGAAGTAACCCTACTATCCAGGTTCCTTCTCACAGCCCTACTATCCAGGCTTTCAGTTTGAAGTAACCCCACTATCCAGGTTCCTTCTCATAACCTTACCATCCAGGTTTCTTTTCTCTTATCTCCATACAGTAGTCCATAACACTATAAGACCTGGACCTGATCAAACACGATCAGTTTCGCATTTCCCCAATAAGTCGCGGTACAGCCTGTACCCTGACCCGATATGCAGTTCACTTCCGCTGCCTCAAGCAGGAGTTATTTCCCCAGTAGAGTAACAGACAACTGAAGCTCCTAAAATTCTATTTCTCCCAAGACAGATACCAACATTCCTCAGTAGATTCCTCCTCAACAACAGGAACAGGAATTCTCATCAAAGGAATATCTCGGGAAATCAACACCCTCTAGATGGCATCTTTAAGCAAATCCCCGACGATCCTCCGTCAACTTCCAAATGGCATCTATAAGCCCATTCCTGATACCACCGATTGACACTCACTTCATACGAGTGCAAATTTCTGGGCACTCTAGTGTTCAATCATCTTCCACCTTCAGATCACGAAAGGCAGGCGAGCCAATCTACATCCTCAGGTTTAAGAAGATTGAACAGGGGCAGTTATTGTACCCCAAAATTTCCCCTCTCATCTTACTCAACACATGCCCATTGAGATCCTCAACTTGCTCAAGGATGCCCAAGAATTGACCAGACAAACTCTCTCCTAAGGATATGTATCTCAAACTAAGGTTTCCATTTTCATCAAGGTGAGTGAACTACAAAGATCTCCTATGCTCTCCATGGTCCTAATATGTCCTCAAGACCCTCCATGTCAAATTTCAAGCCTTGCACAAGAAGTTTACTCAGCCAACTGCTCAGATGCTTGAGAATCGACTATATTAGGTCAAAAGTCAACCGTGGCCCACATACAGTCAAACTTCAAGATTTTTGGTCAACATCAACATTTTGAATTTATATCCATCATTTGATCAAGGGTTGATCATGATTCCTTAAGGAATGCCCTAAATTCATCAAAACCCAAAAGTTGCTAAATTAGGGTTTCTCAGGAAAAGTCAACCAAACTTTGACCAAGCATAACTTCTCCATACTTTATCAGAAATTTTCCATATAAGTCTCATTTTGAAGATAATTCAATTCCCTAAAATTCATCTTCAGCCCTCAAGTTCAAAATATGCACTCACAAAAAGATATGGATTTCCACATTATAGGTCCTTTTGAAAAGTCAACAAAAACACTTTTTGGGTCAAAGCTTCTTACATGAAAATGGAAGATTCAATTGAGATGAGACCAAAAGGGTTGCTTAGGGGAAATCCTAAGCTTTCTAAAAAGTCCAAGAACACCTCTCTAGGGTTAAAATTGGAAGATATATTCCTTGTCAAAGTTGACATTTTTTACAAAATTGCCAAAAGTCAAATGTGCTAAAAAATGCATTTTTTGCCAAATAGGCCTAACTTTTTATGCTTGCACCTCACTTATAACATGGTCCATGACCCAAATATTTACTCACGTATTATTTGCTTCATTATTTATTTTATTTTTATTTTTTATTAATTAAAGATTAAATTAAATCAAATAAATGGTAAATAATAGCAAATATTTGTTTTGATTGGATTTTTGGACAGAATCACAAGCTCATTATGCTGGCATATTAGAATCAAATTGAATCAAAGCTAATTGGCACAAGAATGGAATGATTAGAACAAATTTGGAAGGATATCATACCACATGAAAACCAAATCAAATCTTCAAAAATTGCAAAGATACTAGTGGTTTTTACAACCCTAATTTGTTCAAGGATATATAATGAACAAAGCCAGGCACAAAGACAAAAGGTTGCAGTCGTGAAGAACCCTAGAACAAACTCAAAATTTTGGCAAAAAGTGGTGATCTATTCTCTACCCTAGAGAATAAATCAAGGCCTTCCAACGTTCCCAAATGATGCATGGACCTTCCCAGAAGCTAACCCAATCGATTGCAGGTCCTTTCACGCTCAGAAACGCTTGCTACATCTCATACAGTTTGCCTACTTTTTTCAAATCGATTACAATCATTCTCGCATCATTAACATGATTTAATGATATATTTGTGATCATTGATGTCTTTCTAACATGTCTGGATTGTTTAATTGGATTTTTGATGCACATATTGATGTTTGCCTTTGTTAGGGTTTACTTGGTCATCTTAGGGTTTTTCCATACAGGTAAAATTGGCCACAGAAAAGGGTACTAGGATGCTCGTGGCATCAAGACGGTTTGATCCATGTAACTAGAATTTATTTATCATGTGTTGTGTTGATTTTTGAAGGTTACATATTTTTAGATATGGAGTCTGTCTGTGGGTATAAGTCATACCCCTAAGACGACGGTCTCAACCAAGGAGACGATGATTTGTCACCACACCATTGGCCATTTTGAATTACGCGCGTATTTGTGATTCAGTTTCCATATTTTATATATTATATATTGTTGCTATTATATTGACAAGCAAAATAGGTAGCGTAGCTGGCAAATGTGTATGTTGGAAAGGGTAGAGGACCTGGGTTCGATCCCAGGTCCCAGCAAGTTTCTTATTTTATTTTCCTTTAACAGATCCTATACATCACCCACTTAAGCGCTCATCATGCACCTCCATCATCCAACCACAGGATCTCATCACGTTCATGATCAACCAAATCCAACGCCTCTACTTGCCAAAGACCATGTTGCACCATCAGGAGGGAGTACCACTGGATCAGGCGCTGATTGGGCTTCAACTTGGTGGGCCTGGAATATTTTCAGCAACACACCCCCTCAAATTGCTTAAGCAGACCCGTTCTTGTTCTTTTATTTATTATTTTATTTCTTTCTAATTATTTTCTAATTATATTTCTTTTTTAAAAAATAACATCAAAATTATTTCTTTTTAATCAAGATCATAAAAAACACCCAAAAATAATTTTCTCCATAAAATATTTATTTTCGTTAATTAATTAATTTAATTCTAATTAGGTTAATTTAACTCCTTTTCATAATTAAAATCAACTAGAAATTAGGATTTTGTAAATAATTAATTTTTCCTTCAAAAATAACTTAAATATTCTTTTCTCAAATTAGATTTTTTAGGTTTTTTTAATCGTCTTCGCATTTAATTCGTCGCGCGTATTTTTAGTTACCTTTTTAACTATTATTGTAACTGTTTCGAGGTTGTAACAGATTAATTAGGGTTTTAAATTTCCGCATTTTATTTACTGTCTAAATAATTCTGTATATACGAAAGCCATGTAATAGTTAGGATTTCTATTTCCGCACTTTAAATTTCCGCAATTATTAACTGTTAGATGTATGTTAATAGGATTGTATGGCAAGAATATTTGAAAATTAAAATGGTAGATAACCTAAATGTGCAAAGACAAATTAACTGAAAAAAATTCACTCGCACATGCTCACTCATAGGGTTTACTCCACTTCGGTTGCCTTCGGTTAAATGCTCATGAAGTATAGGGTTTGTTAGTGGTCGTCCTTTAACCCCGAAAGATCTCAAATGACCCACTCGGATGTTGCCTCGAAAAAAGATCTTTAAGGATTTAGGATGATTACTAACACCTTCTAACATTGCTTTTGTGACCGTATTTATCCCTTCGAATGTCCCTAAAAACTCCAACGGTGGTGCTACCTATTCCTTAATAATGGGATAGCGCGGTCTAAAGGAAAATGAATAAATTTTTTTGAATAGGTAGATTAACTCTTAAGTACTTGCTCAAACAAACAAATTTCACACAAACACTTTTCAAAACAATTTTCAAAACAACTTCGTCACACCCTTGAGGACTGATACAAGGGTTATCACGAAGTAAACTTTTTTTTTAAAACAAGCACACACACAAGAAATTTTAAAATGAGCAAGTACCTAAGATCCCATGGAAAACCATGGATAGAAAGGGTGCTAACACCTTCCCTTTCTATAATCTACCCCCCGTACTCAGAAATATTCTCAGAAAAGGTTTTTTCTGTTCTTTTTCCTTTTCCTTAGTTGGATGAAATAAAAGTCGGTGGCGACTCTTGCTTATCGCGACATTTTGCGAACAAAAAAACACAAAACACAAACCAGTATTAACAGTCGGTTCTGCCACCATATCACAGCAAGGTTAGGAATGAAGTACCATTAGGATTGAGTTTATTTTATATTTATTACAAGTTGTATTACTCACGGATGAAACAGCCACCCTAGTGGCAGGAGAAGTGTGCGTAAGGCATTGAACTATAGGGACCTGAGTTTGAGCCTCAGCGGTACCCTTTTATTTATTTCATATTTCTTTGTATTAGATTATATGCATGCCAAGCTAGCGCGTGCACCATGTGCCTCCCTTCATCACCATCTGATCATTGCAAGGCTGAATCCAACGCACCACGCGTGCAGCCCATGATACACTCTCATAAGTCAGCAACATGGAATCTATTAGGCGCAAGACTTTTCATTCTGGGCCTTGACTGATTTACTTGCATATACCCCCCTTTTTTCACTAAAAACCATGCATGGCTCATTTTCTCCCTGGATTGAAGCCTCCCATTTTCTCCCTGGATCGAAGGATGCCCCTTTGTATTTTTACTTTTGTTTTCGTTACTTCTTTATTGACTTTATCATTTGAATCAACTTTAAATTAAAAAAAATCACAAAAAACATTAGGTTAGTGTTTTATTAATCAAATTAATTTTGTAAAAAAATTAATTAATTATTTTAACCTTTTCTTGAAATTAAAATTAAATAGACTTAAGTTTTATTTTCTTTTATAAACAAAAATAACTAAAGAGATTTTCTTGTTTACTTAGAAATTTTTAGGGTTTTAGAGTAATTTTTCCCAATTCGGGCGCGTTCTATATTTCCTTTCTATTTTTATTTTTTCATATTTTAGTATATGCTAATGGGATGTAATAGATTAAAATAGGACTTTATCGCTTTCTTTATTTTCCCCCAATTTGAACATGTAAATACCCCCTCCCTGAAGCACTGTAATAGCGTAGGATTTAACTTTCCGCACTTTAAATTTTTGAAAAATATTAATTGTTAGTAATTAGGCTTGTATGGAAAGACTAAAAGTAAAACGTCAGCAAACCTAATAACAAAGATAAATAAACTGAATTGAATCATTTGCACATGTGCACCTCTAGGATACCCCACTTTGGTTGCCTTCGGAAATAAAACAGTCATGTCCCTCGAAACGGGGTCGCTTTAGCAAAGACCGTAAAATAAAAGATCATAGTCCCTCGATGACCCTACAGTTGCCTTTCGGTAAATGATTCAATCCCTAAACAAAATTGCTAAAGCGTCTCCGCATATTGTCTTTATGACTGTACGTCCCTTCGAATGTCCCTTAAACATTCAACGATAGGGCTACCTACTCACTAATAGTAGGATAGCATTGTCTAAAGGATAGGAGGAAAAGAACGAACTTTTTCGAGTATAAGTAGATAGCTGTTAGATGCTTGCTCAAATAAAAGAAACTTTTTGCACTTACACAAAACATTTCAAAGCACTTTCAAAAAAACATTTGCTTTGTCAACACTCTTGAGGACTGATACAAGAGTTATCATAAAGCAAATCGCCGCACTAAGGCATTTTCAAAAAAAATTTTCAAAAAATATAAAAGCACAAGGTATTTCAAATGAGATAAGCATCTAAAAGCCCATAGAAAACTATGGATGAAAAGGGTGCTAACACCTTCCCTTTCCATAATCTACCCCCCTTACTCAGAAAACTATTGCGACTCTTACTTACCGCAATATTTGCAAACACAAACACAAAACCAGTATAACAGTCGGTTCTGCCACCGTATCCCAAAACTGGCGACTTTGCTGGGGATACTTATAAAGTGGGGTTACCTTAGAGTTCAGTTTATCACTTTAAAATTACTTGTATGCTTTGCTTGATTTATTTTTAAAGGATTTCTTGGGTTATTGTTAAAGATCCTACACCCGGATCTGGGGCACCTTATTAGGTAAGTAGCAATAAATCATGGAAGTTGTACAGTATAGATCGATATGGACAAAGTGATAGCTACGTTAGTGTGATACTCTGGTTAGTACTAATGTTCCTTGAGTCAGTCAAGAATAACATTAGGCTTCCTTAGTGTCATTAAGCGCTAACTGGCCTTTAGAAACTTTAAATGACTCATCCTAAGCCATTAGAAAGTAGTGAGATGGACGGCTTTGGTTCCGACCGAAGATTGGTTGATACTCGATGCTACACTCATTGAGATTGGACTTTTGGGATATTCTTGCCGCAATACTTCAGTGCTTGAGCTAGAACAATTCCCAAAAGGAAGGTCAGTGATATGAGACTCCTTAGAACCTGGTTACTATTAATAGGATAGGTTGAGCCAACTAAACTTCAAGAGGGTACTTACCTATTGAATACATACAAGCCTGGATCTAAGGCTACTTGTGTGATTTGTTTGCTATCATTATTTAACGACTTGAACTATTTGTAAGGTTTTGTTTATTATCTGATAATATGAGTCATTGCCTAATAAATTGGATTTCCTGCAAGACATACTTGTCTTCATCACCCTATATTTTTTGTTTGATGCATAACATACACATCATAACATCATATCATAGCATTTCCTTAATCATTTCAAGGATCTCAAGGGCATGTGATGCAGGTTATGATGAGCCAGACGTCTAGCAAGAGGCAAGGGGATTTATTTTCCTCTAGCCAACGCTGTCAAAAGACTAAAGCAAGACAACTTGAGTCAGGGGCCATGACCCACTCGATAGGGTGAGCTTGATTCTTGTAGAAGGATATTCAACAATACGAAGTTCTTCCATCAAAGCTGTATTCAACTCCTAACATCTCCTTGTGTTTACCCCATGAAATCCTTGAAAACATTTACACATCATGCATGTCATTACATAACAGGTCTTATAGTACAAGTTTCTCATTTTCCCGCTGTTTATTTCAGCAAAGAAAATGGCTCTCAAACAGAATGAAAGAAATTTCCAAGCTTAAGAGGTTCAGTTCATGGAAATGTTCCTCAACCTATCCAAGGGGAAGGAAGATTTGAAAGCACTCCTCAATAGGAATCTGACCAAGAAACATCCTGACAACAACAGGGATGACTAGTTGGAACAACTACAAGCTAAAATGGAAAGGATGAGAATCCAGATGAGTAATCAAAGGGCTCTTATCCAAAGTTTAGCTCGGGAACAAAAAGAGTTGAGGTTTCTCATCAATAAGCTTCATCAAGAAGGATACAACTGTATGAAGCAAACAGTCGAGACTGGGGATCAAGTCATTAATCATCCTCTGATGAGACAAGAAGTTGGCTGGGTGGAGAGTAGACCTTTCCAAATTGCTTCTATGTTAGAAACCCAATCACAACCTCGCCAACAACGACAGGGTAATCAGCGTAAGCGGAATACATCTAAAAGACGCTTTACCAAAATCAACATGTCATTGGCTCAAGCATTGAAACGCATGTTGGATCCTCCTTAGAATCCACTTTCAATCCATTCCAAGCATCAAGCAAGCTTCATGAAGTTCCCAGAAGTCCATTCCAACCATCCTTGAAGCTCGTAGAACGCTAGAAGTCACTCACACAAGCACACCGGTTTGGGTAATTTTCTTGAAATCGAATCTTGTAATACATTCATATTTAATTAATTTAATGCATACATTCATGTTCATATTGATGTTTGGAATGATTTTGACGCATCATTTGCAAGCTTTGACGGAGGAATGACAAAATTCCATTGTTAGGGAAGTTTGGAATATTTCATTGTATCTCGTGTTACAATCGTATTCAGGACAAACTAACACCACCATTCGATTCAGGGGGTCCAAATTAGGGGGACACGACCCCTCTTAATCTTTAAATCTTGCTATTTTTTAAGGTTGAAAAATCATCCTACCGGAGAAGACGACAAGAGTTAGGGCTCTGACGCTTCTCTAATTCATTTGTTTTATTATAGAAGCGCCGGAGCCCTAACTCTTGTCGTCTTCTCCGGTAGGATGATTTTTCAACCTTCAAAAATAACAAGATTTAAAGATTAAGAGGGGTCGTGTCCCCCTAATTTGGACCCCCTGAATCGAATGGTGGTGTTAGTTTATCCTGAATACAATTGTAACACGAGATACAATGAAATATTCCAAACTTCCCTAACAATGGAATTTTGTCATTCCTGCGTCAAAGCTTGCAAATGATGCGTAAAAATCATTCCAAACATCAATATGAACATGAATGTGTGCATCAAGTTAATTAAATATGCATGGATTACAAGATTCGATTTTAAGAAAATTACCCAAACCGGTGTGCTTGTGTGAGCAACTTCTAGCATTCTACCAGCTTCAAGGATGGTTGGGATGGACTTCTGGGAACTTCAGGAAGCTTGCTTGATGCTTGGAGTGGATTGAAAGTGCTTGTAAAGGATGTTTGGAATGTTTGGAATGGATTGCATAAAGGATCCTCCTCAGAATCCCAACACTGCTTCCCCAATGTACAATCCAAATGCAAGGTGTGCGTACCACTTTAATAGTCCTGGACATGACACTAATAATTGTTGGACATTGAGAAATAAAATTCAAGACCTGATCGATGAAGGAGCACTGGAATTCACACAAGATGGTCAACTGGAATTCTTCTGCCATTCCTCAAAGGCACACCATATGAAGTGACAAATTTAGACAAAAAAGAGGCTTTTCATTCATTTGAATTCTCAATTTGTAATTTTCTTTTGATTGTTCGAACATTTGTTTCATATCAAACTTTGTTATTTCTTCAATGCATTGCATATGTTTGTCTTGAATTAATTCATTCGCATTCACTATATTCAAATTACATTTTTACTTCCTTTTTGTGATATTCAACTCTCGATTAAAAGCTCTAAGCCTTTAAAGGGAGGATGACGAAAATGATACCACAATCTCATACAGTGTGCTTTTGAATAGACCCCACTGATGATGTACATGCGTTGTTTCAAGTCCCCTAAATAGTGGAGTTATAAGGAAGATAACCCCTAGTCAACCCCTTTGAGCCTAAGAAGTAGGAGTTTTTATTTTCACACAAATTAAAACCCTTAATCATAACCTGGGGCAAGGTAGTTTTCTCAATTAATTCAGATATGCATTTAGTCGCAAGCTCTACCTTCATACACGACAAATAGTGTAGAAGGTGCCCTCCAAAAGATGATGATGGTTCCACATAATCGTCAAGACAGGCAGTCATTATCTCTCAAAATAAAAGCCCGTTAAGTCAAAAACCTATGAAGGAGACTTAAGAAAAATCGGGGCATCTCGCTGACTGTAATCGCAAAGGAAACAGTTCAGGCAAAAGATAGGGATAACTAAATTAAAAAAGAGGTCCTACAAATCCACAACAAAAAAGAAAAGGTTACCAAAATGATTTCCTTCTCAAACGAACGTTCAATTCCTGAACCATCACCAAGTATCATAACAAAGACCCCAAACTCAATTGGGATCTAAATGCATAATTAGCTGAGCATAGGGTTGAAGAACATCACGAAGAACGGGTTGGGTCAAATAAAATTTGAGCCTTTATCCTTTATTTCTTGAACCGTGAACAAGGCCATATTATAACCCTTAAAAGTCCTAGCTGAAGCATGGGTTAGTTCGAAAGCATACTGTTACAAAAGGTATTTTGACTCTTGTAGGGTTCGCTATAAATCCTGAGCTGATATCACACTCTTACAAAATTTGCTTGTTTTACTAAAAAATAAACTTTCAAACTTCAAGACAAACATAAGCTTTGTATTTTTAAAATACCATTGTTTGCATATGACTATTTGTTCAACAACAAAGAAATTTGCACGACAAATATTCGATGAACAGAAATCCTCTCAATGGACAGAATCACCTCAGATGAAAAGACATTCTAGTGATAGGCCTTTCATAATCAAGGGGGCATAGCATGGTGTCCAGCTGATCTGGGGCAGTCAAGTCAAGGTTCAAGGAATCTCTCAAAAATTCCAAATAGCTAAGGGCAGATCTCCATGTGAATCACTTGGGGCATTGGACATGAATTTCAGCAATGCATCCTATATGATCAAACAAACATCTTCTGGAAGTGTGGCAACACTTACTACTATGGATAATGATAATTCTCTGTACCCGGTGAACATGGACATAGTCGGAAAATACTACGCATGAACAAAGACCCGCTAGGTTGACTGGCCTAGGCAAAAATAAGGGCATCCCGGCGAACCAAAAGGGTTTAGGCAAAAATTAGGGATATACATATGAAAAAATATGTACACCCGGCATTTTGAAAACCTGAAAAGGCGGCTTGGGCAAAAAAGGGTATCCTGATGGACTGGAAATCTGAAAGGACAGTTCAGGAAAAAGTTAGGGATCAAAGCGTACGACCATGTCTCATCATCTCGTCACTTATCTATCAGTAGAGTGCTGACCACCCTGATCCGTATTCACCAAGGATTCCAGGAGTTGGGACAATATCTAAGGGCCATCCATAAAATCCCTGCAAATGTTTTCCCCAGCAGATACCTTCTCCAACAGGTACAGAGGCAGGGACATACTGCTACAAGGTCACCGCCATATTCTTAGCATGCGACCTAATGGTGTCAGGTTATCATATCCCCGTCCGAGCAGGAATCTCCAATTACTGCTCCAACACCTAAAGATCCTCCAGTGAAGTCGCCAAGCTTCTCAAGATTCCCCAACAGGATTTCAACAAAATCCCCAAACAGTTCATGGAGTTTACCTTCCCCAACAAAGTTTATTTCTCTAACAATGAAAGTTCATCTCCCAGCATTTCAACTTCAACAAATTTGAAGACCTAAATTCTACCCCCCAGCAGTAATTAGGGATCTATTTTCCCTAGTTCAACAATACAGCAATGGAACAACTGACATGTTCATATATTGCACTCATGCATCATTTTACAAACATCATAGCATATGCAATACAAATGCATATATCACAATCTCATTTATTTTGAGAGCATCATGCAATTCATACATCATGACATTGCATGAAACTGACTTTACCTTTCGAGGTTGAATTTGCAGATAGACAAACACTATCAACTTATACAACAGGTCAAAGATTAATGCTTGAAACCAGATAGGGAAACTATCTACACGACCAAGTTGTATGAACTCCCGAAACAAGACGAGTTTACCAACAAATACGACAAGCCACATATTAATGCTCGAAACCAGACAAGGAAACTATCTATGTGACTAATGTTGCCAAGTCCCAGATTAATACCTATAACAAGCCAAGAGACTATCTATGGACGACCGAATATGGATTAATACTTGTAACAAGCCAAGAGAGATATCTACATGAAGAGATCGAAGATTAATACCTGTAACAAGCCAGGAAAACTATCTCCCTTTCTCAGTTCAGAGATTAGTACCTGTAATAAACCAGGACAACTATCTCGACGACAAACAAAAACAAGTTTCGGATTAATACCTGTAACAAGACAGGAGAACTATCTGTGGACGATTGATTATAGATGAATACCTGTAACAAGCCAGGAGAGCTATCTACATGAAGAGATCAAAGATTAATACCTGTAACAAGCCAGGAAAACTATCTCTCTTTCTCAAGTCAGAGATTAATACATGTAACAAACCAGGACAACTATCTCGACAACTAACAAAAACAAGTTCCAGATTAATACCTATAACAAGCCAGGAGAACTATCTGTGGACGATCAATTATAGATTAATACCTGTAACAAGCCAGGAGAACTATCTACATGAAGAAATTGAAGATTAATACCTGTAACAATCCAGGAAAACTGTCTTTCTTTCTCAAGTCAGAGATTAATACCTGAAACCATCCAAGATAACTATCTCAACGACTGACAAAAACAAGTTCCAAATTAATACCTGTAACAAGCCAGGAGAATTATCTGTGGACGATCGATTGTAGATTAATACCTGTAACAAGCCAGGAAAACTATCTACATGAGGAGATTGAAGATTAATACTTGTAACAAGCCAGGAAAACTATCTTTCTTTCTCAGGTAAGATATTAATACCTGAAACAAGCCAGGACAACTATCTCAACGACTGACAATTTTCAAGTTCTAGATTAATGCCTGAACAAGACAGGACAACTATCTGTGAACAACTGATTTGTAGATTAACACCTGAAACTAGACAGGAAAACTATCTACATGACTAGATGAAGCAATCTTACAAGGGTTTCTTCTCATGATCTCCAGATGCAGTCTAACACGGACTCATCCTGAAGCAGCCCCACACAAGCTCTTTTTCATATATCTCCAGATGCAGTCTAACACAGACTCATCCTAAAGTAGCCCCACACAGGCTCTTTCTCATATATCTCCGGATGCAGACTAACACAGACTCATCCTAAAGCAGCCATACACAAGTTCTTTTATTACATTTTCAAATAACGGTTAATTCCATTATCCCCAGTGTGATCGGTGGATTTAGAACTGACTGTTTAACGCTGGTTCGCGAAATGTCGCAGAAGCAAGAGTCGCCACCGTCTTTTATTTTCTCCAACATGGACAGGACAAAAGCACAGCAAAATTCCTTATGAGATTATCTCTCGGTTCGGGAGGTAGATTTATAGAAAGGGAAGGTGTTATCACCCTTTCTATCCATGGTTATCCATGGGCTCTTAGATACTTGCTCATTGTGTTTTCAAAATGTTTGTTTGCTTTTCAAGTGTGAGTGGGTTTGAAAAAGTTTTGTTTAAAGATTTCAGAATGACTCTTGTATCATTCCTCAAGAGTGTTTGAAAAATTGTTTTGAAAGCTTTTTGAAAGTGTCGGTGTGAAAAAAGTTTTGATTGTTTTTTAATAGAGCAAGTATCTAATGAGTCATCTACCTACCCTAAGGAATTAAGCTGTGTAAAAGTCCTTAAGGTAGTGCCATCCCACAATTGAGAGGTAGGTAACACCACCGTTGGAGGTGTTCGGGTCAATTCGAGTTTAGGGACAGTGTGGTCACTGAAGCAACAGTTAAGACACCTTAGAAGATACCCTTATGTCCTTGATCCTTTTTTAATCCGAGGCAACCGTTTCGAGGCAACTATTCTGAGGCAACCGTTTCGAGGCAACTTTTCCGAGGCAACCGGATCATGGACATAAGGACTTACTAAGACGTCCTATACTTGACGACCACGTTTCGAAGGCAACAGGTGAGGCGTACCCTAAGAGTGGTGTGTGAATTGGTGTGTTGTTTTCATGTTATGCTTTATCTTTGATCATGACATGGTGAGCTACGCATTGTTTTTAATTAACCATTCATTCTTCCATGCAAATTAGAATTTAAAAGTGCAGAAATTTAAATGCGGAAAGATAAATCCTACGCTATTACAAGGCGCGGGTCTATACATCGCCAAAATACAAAGACCCGTTTGATAAAAAATACGGAAAGTAAAAGACCTAATTACTATTACAAGCCTTGAGCAGTTACATAATAATCGAAAGAAAATAAATGCGCGAAAAGAAATTGAAATTGAATGTCCGAGGGTTTTGACCCTTTTGAAATTAAATTGAATTAAAAAGTTAATTAGTTATTTAATTAAAGAAAAGAAGGAAAAGAAAATGTTTTTATGTTTTGGTATTTAATGAAAATAAAGAATTTACAAGGAAACCCTAATTCTAGATTGTTTTTAATTATTTAAGAAAATATTCAAGTTAATCTAATTTACACTAATTAATTAAATTATATGTTTATTTACAAAGATAATAATTAATAAGAATAATAAATAATGAGAAAAATGATTTAATTAAGAAAAAGAATAAAATGTCAAAACCTAATTCTATGTATTTTATTTATTAAGAAAAGTGTCAAAATTAAAACCTAAATTAATCTAATTAATTGTTAGAGTTTATTTACAAAAAAAAAACATCTTAATGGTGAATTTAATATTAATAAAAAAATAAACATTTTTTTTAGTTTCTGATTTATTATTGTGAAAATTATTTTATGGTAAAAAGAAATAATTAAAACATTAAAAAGAATTAGAAAAGAAAATCAAATAAAAATTAAAAAAATGATGCAAACCATGGGGGGTATCAGGCCCAAAGGGAGGTTTGTTTGAAGTATTTTTGGCCCAAAAGACAAGGCCTGGCTTGACTTTTCTGATCATGCGTGTGAGGCTTGACTGAGGTCCACCCTGGAATTCACGTTATGGCCATTTGATGGGTGAGCATGAGCGCGTGGCAGGCCAACGTGTGAGGATGTATGGTGGAGCGTTGAAGGGATGCTGCATAGGAACGTGTTAAAACAAAAATTATCAAGCATATGGGGGGACCTGGGAATCGAACCCAGGTCCCAATGCTTACCAGCCACGTCTTCTACCAACTGAACCATTGCGTTCGTTTGTTAATATAATAGATGGAAAACATAATATACAAAAAAATTAGTTAATGGTATAAACAAAAAATTACGCGCCAGATATTTGAATGCCCCTATCATATGAAGACACACATGCTTTCTTCTTCGTTTTCCTGAAATAAAATAGAATGAATAGCGGGGGTTTTAAACCCCCACAACCTGAAAACGTGAAAATAGCGATTAGGCATATACTTAATATAAAAAAGGCGCGATGGTCTTAATAACTTCGTCTTGATGCCACGAATTCAGCTGTATAAGTCCAGTGGTCTAATTTTTCCATATATGAGAACCCCTAATTTGGAGCTTCTGAAACCCTAGGTTTCATCCATGGCAGATTTGGATACAAGCATCGTTAGTTCAATTAAATGTTACCAATTGCTTCAGAAAGATGTTATTAGTGTAAATCAACAATCAAAGCACATGAATAATGCGTGAAAATTCAAAAACGATTATGGAAATGTTTGTGACAAACGCGATGCTGTTCTACCGTTTCTTTGAGTGTGGAAGCGTGTTCTTGATTGCAATCAATTCCTGGAAGGTTCAGCAACATATTGGAATGCTTGTTATGCTTTGAAACACCCTGTAACTATGATTTCAGTTTTCAAGTCTTGGTGGAAATTTTGCAAAGTGGTTCTCTTTTCCTGAGCAGTTTTTCGTGTATGCTTGCATTAGGTTAGGTCTTGCATATGTACATGAATGAAATTAGGTCAAGAAACCAGCCCAAAGATCCATGAATTGATGATTTCAATATTTGATTTTTTCATATCTTTTTCAACCTTTTTTCCATGCAAATCTTGCCAAATATGGATGATCTTGTCCCCTTGAGATGATGCACGTAATCTTTTGGATATAATGAACATATTTGCTGCACAAAAAAGATTTAAAACCATTATTTGATATTTTTCTCATAATTAAATCTAATTAAATGAATTAATAAGAATAAAAATTCAATTAATTAATTAAAAATAAGAAAATAAATCCATTTGAGCTTAATGGGTCGTGCATATGCTTTGGGTAATGATTCAAGGAAGAATTTGAGGCCCATTAGCATTTTTGAAGCTTTTGAAGCAAAGTTTACTTTTCAAAATTCCCAAAAATTTCCCAACTTCTCCAAGGCATATCTTGCTCAATTTTGAAGCAATGATCATGTTCTTTGACATTTTGGAAAGGTCTTGAATTCCTCTAACCAATGCCTTTAGTCCCATGTCATTTTGGTTTACCAATCTCAAGTTATGGTCTTTGACTTAAAGTGCCTTTTTGTTGACTTTTGAAAATGACCTATAATGTTGAAATTGATAACTTTTTGTGAGAGCATTTCTTGGACTTGAAGTGTGAATATGAGTTGTAGGAAATGTCATCCTCTTCAAAATGAGCTTTGGATGGGATTTTTCTGATAAACCATGAAGAAGTTATGCCCTGGTCAATTTGTAGTTGACTTTTCAACTGTCCAAAAATAGAAACTTTTGCATCTTGAGACTTTTTTAGCCATGCTTTGAGAATCATGATCAAGAATTGATCAAATGATGTTTGTGGCTTCAAAATAAGATGTTGACCAAAAATTTGGACTTTTGACTGTCAAATGACCATTTTGCCCCTGCAGTTGACTGTGGAGCAATTAGGGTTTTTGACTGTGCAATTTGATGCTGTGAGTCTTGAAACTTGACATATGGATGCTTGAAAATGTATGTAGGCATATGGGACTTGATTGGACCCCTTGGAAACCTCAATTTGTTTGCCAGAACCAAAACCCTAATTTTGACTGTATTATGAGGCAATTGGACTGTGCAACCCTTGAGAGATTTTGAAGCTTGATCTTGGCAAATCTTGAAGAATATGGGAGGGAAAATTTTGGGGTACAACAGTTTCCCCTGTTCAATCTTCTTAGACCTGAGGATGTAGATTGGCTGGCGTGGCTTTCGTAATCCGAAGGTGGAAGATGATTGAACACTAGAGTGCCCAGAAATTTGCACTCACATAGTTGCGTATCAGCAGTATGATGGCGGGAATGGGTTTACAGATGCCATTTGGAGACGGATGGATAGGGGGATGGGCTTATAGATGCCATCTGAAAGTGTGACAGTACTTTGTCGGGAATGGGCTTACAGATGCCATTTGGAGACTGTTGGTATGTGGATGGGCTTATTGATGCCATCTAGGTGTCGATCGCGTAAGAGATTCCTTCGCGAGAACTTGCGTACCTGAAAAAGAAAAATAATCACCTGGCCTGTTACAGGGGTTGATCTTCAAACTCTTTATGTGGATATGCCCTGGCTGGATACAGGTATCGAATCCGGAAAATAGTCGTCAATAAATACTCCCTGGTAAGATACATGAATCAGATCTTCAAACTCTTCAGACGTGCCCTGGCAGGATACAGGAATCGAGTTTGGAATTAGTCGTCAACAGATACACCCTGGCAAGATACAAGAATCGGATCTTCAAACTCTTCAGACATGCCCTGGCAGGATACAGGAATCAAGTCTGGAATTAGTCGTCAACAGATACACCCTGGCAAGATACAGGAATCGGATCTTCAAACTCTTCAGACGTGCCCTAGCAGGATACAAGAATCGAGTCTGGAATTAGTCGTCAACAGATACACCCTGGCAAGATACAGGAACCAGATCTTCAAACTCTTCAGACGTGCCCTGGCAGGATACAGGAATCGAGTCTGGAATTAGTCGTCAACAGATACACCCTGGCAAGATACAGGAATCGAATCTTCAACCTCTTCAGACGTGCCCTGGCAGGATACAGGAATCGAGTCTGGAATTAGTCGTCAACAGATACACCCTGGCAAGATACAGGAATCGGATCTTCAAACTCTTCAGACGTGCCCTGGCAGGATACATGAATCGAGTCTGGAAATAGTCGTCAACAGATACACCCTGGCAAGATACAGGAATCAGATCTTCGAACTCTTCAGACGTGCCCTGGCAGGATACAGGAATCGAGTCTGGAATTAGTCGTTAATAGATACACCCTGGCAAGATACAGGAATCAGATCTTCGAACTCTTCAGACGTGCCCTGGCAGGATATAGGAATCGGGTCTGGAATATAGTCGTCAACAGATACACCCTGGCAAGATACAGGAATCGGATCTTCGAACTCTTCAGACGTGCCCTGGCAGGATACAGGAATCGAGTATGGAATTAGTCGTCAAGAGATACACCCTGGCAAGATACAGGAATCAGATCTTCGAACTCTTCAGACGTGCCCTGGCAGGATACAGGAATCGAGTCTGGAATATAGTCGTCAACAGATACACCCTGGCAAGATACAGGAATCGGATCTTCGAACTCTTCAGACGTGCCCTGGAAGGATACAGGAATCGAGTCTGGAATATAGTCGTCAACAGATACACCCTGGCAAGATACAGGAATCGGATCTTCGAACTCTTCAGACGTGCCCTGGTAGGATACAGGAATCGAGTCTGGAATATAGTCGTTAATAGATACACCCTGGCAAGATACAGGAATCGGATCTTCGAACTCTTCAGACGTGCCCTGGCAGGATACAGGAATCGAGTCTGGAATATAGTCGTCAACAGATACACCCTGGCAAGATACAGGAATCGGATCTTCGAACTCTTCAGACGTGCCCTGGAAGGATACAAGAATCGAGTCTGGAATATAGTCGCCAACAGATACACCCTGGAAAGATACAGGAATCGGATCTTCGAACTCTTCAGACGTGCCCTGGCAGGATACAGGAATCGAGTCTGGAATATAGTCGTCAACAGATACACCCTGGCAAGATACAGGAATTGGATCTGGAATTATGACAATTGATAGTAATCATCTTTGTATTAGTCTTTTGTCCTGAAAAGACAAAACGTTAGTCGTATGCGATGTCATGTTGTATGGCATGCGTGATGTTCTCAGAATAAATGAGATTGTATGTTCATGATGCGTATGTGCATTCTATAATGTATGAAGATGCGATGTTTATGAATGTATGTTTGTCTAGGGACGTAAATCCTTGACGGGTGCCGGGAAGTTAACTCCTGGGCTGATGTTGAAGAGTAGATCTTCGTTTCCGCTGGGGGTGATGGTTGCAAGAATACCGGTAGGAGAAGATGACTCCGTTGGGGAATAAACTTGGCGAATAGATTACTCTGCGGGGAGTGAACTCTTTGGGGAGAGAGAGATACTTTGCTGAGGTTGATGATAACTCCGCTGGGGATACCATTGATGTGTTATGTTGAAGGAATTGATGAACTCCGCTGGGGGATAGGCTTTGTCGGGGACGATCCTTCCGTGGCAAATGGCTGAGGATAACCCAGTTATATCCTAGTGGGGAAATAACCTTTGAATAAAAAAGTCTGGGGGACGCGTTCGTGCTCTGCAGGGGTAAGCTTCCAGAATCTACTGGGGATAAGCTTCCTGCTGGGGAGATTGATTTAACTTTCCTGGGGAAACTTTTCAGACTGGACTGGGGAAATGGCTCCACTGGGATGTCTGGTATACCGCCGGGGACCAATCTTAGATTAAGACTACCAGGGATGCTTGTTAGGAATATCTTTATACTCCGCTGAGGAATATTGAGATCTTTTGGGGGTACCCAACTTCCTTAAGGCTGACAGTAGACTAACTCTGCTTGGGGAGAGTATCACTGACTTGCTAGGGATGTTGTGCCTTTTCGGGGCTGATGGGAGACCAACTCTGCTTGGAGAGATCCTTGCTGACTCTTGTCCTACTCTGCGGGGAGTGAAGGTAACCTGGTCGTTCTTCAGCTGAATCTACCTTGTACCTGGAGGACATAGCAGCTTGTACCGTTCGGATAATTCTTATTACCCCAGCTTCTGCGGGAGAAGAAGGCCTATGAGGTGCTTGATACCTGCCGATTGACAAATCTTCTTCTGGTAGGCAAGTGACGAGATGACATGACATAGTCGTACGCTTTAATCCCTAACTTTTGCCTGGACTGCCCTTTCGGGTTTTCAGTCCACCGGGATACCCATTTTTGCCCAAGCCTCCTTTTCAGGTTTTCGGCTTGCCGGGTGTACATATTTTTTCATATTCATCCCTTATTTTTGCCCGAACCCTTTTGGTTCGCCGGGAAGCCCTTATTTTTGCCTAGGTGTGTCAACCTAGCGGGTCTTTGATTTTGCGTAGTATTTTTTCGACTATGTCCACGCTCTCAGGATGTAGGGAGGTGCCCCTGTCAGTAGTGTAGTGTTGCCGTACTACCAGAAGATCTTTGTTTGATCGTCCAATGCTCCAAGTGATCCAGATGGAGATTTGCCCCAGGCTGGTTGGCCTTTTGAGAGATTCTCCGAATCTTGACTTAACTGCCCCAGATGATGGACAATGATCATGCCATGCCCCTTAATTGGAAGTTCTTTTGTTCACTAGATATTCTTCGTGCGAATTTCTCTGCTGTTCGAACAAATAGTCATACGCAAACAGTATTATATTAAGAATGCAAAGCTTATGTCTGTCTTGAAGTTTTTTGAAAATGCATTTTTTCATAAAAACAAGTGAATTTTTTGTAAACTGTGATGTCAACTCAGTATTTTACAGCAAGCCTTAAGGAGTCAGGATACCTTTGTAACAGTATGCTTTCGAACTAACCCATGCTTCAGCTAGGACTTTTAAGGGTTATAAGGTGGCTAGGTTCACGGTTTAAGAAACAAAGGGTAAAGGCTCAAATTTTATTTCTACCCACCCGCTCTTCGTAATGTTCTTCAAACCTAAACTCAGCTGATCGTGCGTTTGACCTTGTTTGGGTCTTTGTCCTGATATTCCAATGATGGTTCGGATGTTGACAATTCATTTGAATAGGCAGTACTTTCCTTTTGTTGAGGATTTGTTGGACCTCTTTCTTTTTGATTTCATTATCCCTGTTTTTTTGCCTGAACTGTTTCTTTTGGAATTACAGTCAGCGGGATGCCCCAGTTTTGTAAGTCTCCTTCATAGGTTTTGACTTATTGGGCTTTAGTTTTTTTTTTTGGTAATGACTGCCTGTCTTTATGATTATTCGGAACCATCATTGTCTTTTGTTTTGTAAGGACCTCTTTGGTGCCATTCGTTATGCACTTGGATCAACTGAGAGAACTACCCAGCCCCAGGTTATGATTAAGGGTTTTAATTTTCGAAAAGAAAAACTCCAACTTCTTTGGCTCAAAGGGGTTGACGAGGGATTATCTTCCTTATAACTCTAGTGTTTAGGAATTGAAACAATGCCTGTACCTCATCAGCGGGGTCTGTTCAAAAGCATACTGTAAAGATCGTGGTATCATTTTCGTCATCCTCCCTCAAGAGGCTCAGAATTATTAATTGAGAGTTGACATAAAAAAATGGAAGCAGTTTGAATATAGCGAATGCGAATATATTGATTCAAAACAGACATATGCGATGCATTAATGCAATAACAACGTTTGACATGATAATCGTTTGAACAATCAAAAGAAAATTACAACTTGAAAATTCTAATGGACAAAAAGTCTTCTCATCTCAGAACTTATTACTTCAAATGGTGAATCCTGTAGGGATGGTAGAAGCACTCAGCCTGACCCACTTGGGTGAAATCCACTGCTCCTTCATTAATCAGGTCCTGGACCTTGTTCTTCAGAGCCCAGTAGTCGGCAGTGTCATGTCCAGGACTATCAGAGTGGTATGCACATTTTTTGTTGGGATGATAGTTAGGAGCAGAGATGTTGGGATTCTGGGGAGGAGCCCTTAGTGTAATCAGATTCAAACTCAATAGGTGTTGTAAAGCTTGAAACAGCGACATGTTGAGCTGGGTGAATTGCCTCCTGGACCTGCTAGGCTTACTCTGATCAACCTGTTGCTCTGGGCGGGGTTGTGGTTGGACCTGTGAAGTAGTAGCAGCTTGGAGAGGTCTATTCATTGAACCGAACCTTTGACTTCTTGGAGGCTGATTAATGACTTAGTCCCTGACTTGGACTGGTTGCTTCATGTCTTGATGAAGATGACTGATCATGGTCCTCAACTCTTCTTGCTCCCGAGCTAAGCCTTGGAGGAGAGCCATTTGCCCCAGCATTTGGGTTCTCATTGCATCCACCTCAGCTTGTAGATGTTTCAGCCGTTCGTCCTTGTCATCTTCGGGACTTTTCTTGGCCAAATTCCCCACGAGGAGTGCCCTCAGCTCTTCCTGCCCCTTGGATAGGCTTAGGAAGATCTCCCTGAACTGAGTCTCTTGAGCATGAAGACCCTGGTTATCTTGTTGGGAAGCCATTGCTGAAATAAACAGCGAAGAAGGTAAGTGACCTGTCAAAAGGGTACCTATTATGCAATGATATGTATGATATGCATGCAATGTTTTCAAGGACCTCACGGGATAAACAAGAAAATTTGTTAGAATATGCATTTTGTAGCTTGATGAAAGGCACTGCGTATTGTTGAGAGGCCTTCTTCAAGAGTCAAGGCTCACCATATCGAGTGGGTCATAGCCCCTGACAACCTTGTCTAGAGGAAAATAAATCCCCTTTGCCCCTTGCTGGACAGTTGGTTCATCATGACCTGCATCACAAGCCCTTGAGATCCTTGAAATTGGTTAGTCCTTATGTAGGATGCATGCAATGGTATGATGTTATGCTATGCATGGAGTAATGTAGGTAAACCCTGTTATGAGTCCAGATTAAGGACTGTAAACAAAACCTGCAAGAAACTCAAGTGTCAGATAACAAGTATGCAAGTAGTCAAGTTTGAAAGCACACAAGTCACACAAAGAGCCCTTAGAGTTTAGGCCAGCATGAAGTTTGGGGTACTACCCTCTTGAAGTTGGTGGGCTCAAAACCTGTCCTATCAGAAGTAACCGGGTTCTAAGGGTCTCAATATCATTGAATTGCTTTCTGTGTTCATCGTTTCGATTTAGCCACTGAATTGGCGATCAAAATATTCCAATAAAACAACCCTCAACTGAGTGTAGTATCGAGTATCAACCAACTTCGGACTGCACCAAAGTCAGTTATCTCACTACTCTAAAGAGGCCAAGATGGTTCAATTAAGGTTCCTAAGGTCAGTTGATGCTTCACGACACCACGCGGTGGCCCCGTACTCTCCTTGACTTGACTCAAGGGTTACCGGTACTCACCAAAGTGCCACATCAATGTAGCAGACTGCTTCAACCGTTTCGGTATACCCCACACAGTTCCCTCACAGTCTTGTTGCTACTTTCTAAGAAGGTATCCCCCAGATCCGGGTTAGGATCTATAGAACTCCCAAGACAGTCCACAATAATAAAGCAAACAAAACACAGCAATTGAAAACACAAGTATGAGTTATCCTAAGGTACACCTCACTTTAAGTATCCCCAGCAGAGTCGCCAGTTCTGTGATCGGTGGATTTAGAACTGACTGTTTAACGCTGGTTCGCGAAATGTCGCGGAAGCAAGAGTCGCCACCGTCTTTTATTTTCTCCAACATGGACAGGACAAAAGCACATAAAAATTCCTTATGAGATTATCTCTCGGTTCGGGAGGTAGATTTATAGAAAGGGAAGGTGTTAGCACCCTTTCTATCCATGGTTATCCATGGGCTCTTAGATACTTGCTCATTGTGTTTTCAAAATGTTTGTTTGCTTTTCAAGTGTGAGTGGGTTTGAAAAAGTTTCGTTTAAAGATTTCAGAATGACTCTTGTATCAGTCCTCAAGAGTGTTTGAAAAATTGTTTTGAAAGCTTTTTGAAAGTGTCGGTGTGAAAAACGTTTTGATTGTTTTTAAATAGAGCAAGTATCTAATGAGTCATCTACCTACCCTAAGGAATTAAGTTGTGTAAAAGTCCTTAAGGTAGTGCCATCCCACCATTGAGAGGTAGGTAGCACCACCGTTGGAGGTGTTCGGGTCAATTCGAGTTTAGGGACAGTGTGGTCACCGAAGCAATAGTTAGGACACCTTAGAAGCTACCCTTATGTCCTTGATCCTTTTTTAATCCGAGGCAACCGTTTCGAGGCAACTATTCCGAGGCAACCGTTTCGAGGCAACTTTTCCGAGGCAACCGGATCATGGACATAAGGACTTACTAAGACGTCCTATACTTGACGACCACGTTTCGAAGGCAACAGGTGAGGCGTACCCTAAGAGTGGTGTGTGAATTGGTGTGTTGTTTTCATGTTATGCTTTATCTTTGATCATGACATGGTGAGCTACGCATTGTTTTTAATTAACCATTCATTCTTCCATGCAAATTAGAATTTAAAAGTGCGGAAATTTAAATACAGAAAGATAAATCCTACGCTATTACAAGGCGCGGGTCTATACATCGCCAAAATACAAAGACCCGTTTGATAAAAAATACGGAAAGTAAAAGACCTAATTACTATTACAAGCCTTGAGCAGTTACATAATATTCGAAAGAAAAAAAATGCGCGAAAAGAAATTGAAATTGAATGTCCGAGGGTTTTGACCCTTTTGAAATTAAATTGAATTAAAAAGTTAATTAGTTATTTAATTAAAGAAAAGAAGGAAAAGAAAATGTTTTTATGTTTTGGTATTTAATGAAAATAAAGAATTTACAAGGAAACCCTAATTCTAGATTGTTTTTAATTATTTAAGAAAATATTCAAGTTAATCTAATTTACACTAATTAATTAAATTATATGTTTATTTACAAAGATAATAATTAATAAGAATAATAAATAATGAGAAAAATGATTTAATTAAGAAAAAGAATAAAATGTCAAAACCTAATTCTATGTATTTTTTTATTAAGAAAAGTGTCAAAATTAAAACCTAAATTAATCTAATTAATTGTTAGAGTTTATTTACAAAAAAAAACATCTTAATGGTGAATTTAATATTAATAAAAAAATAAACATTTTTTTAGTTTCTGATTTATTATTGTGAAAATTATTTTATGGTAAAAAGAAATAATTAAAACATTAAAAAGAATTAGAAAATCAAATCAAATAAAAATTAAAAAAATGATGCAAACCATGAGGGGTATCAGGCCCAAAGGGAGGTTTGTTTAAAGTTTTTTTGGCCCAAAAGACAAGGCCTGGCTTGACTTTTCTGATCATGCGTGTGAGGCTTGACTGAGGTCCACCCTGGAATTCACGTTATGGCCATTGGATGGGTGAGCATGAGCGCGTGGCAGGCCAACGTGTGAGGATGTATGGTGGAGCGTTGAAGGGATGCTGCATAGGAACGTGTTAAAACAAAAATTATCAAGCATATGGGGGGACCTGGGAATCGAACCCAGGTCCCAATGCTTACCAGCCACGTCTTCTACCAACTGAACCATTGCGTTCGTTTGTTAATATAATAGATGGAAAACATAATATACAAAAAAATTAGTTAATGGTATAAACAAAAAATTACGCGCCAGATATTTGAATGCCCCTATCATATGAAGACACGCATGCTTTCTTCTTCGTTTGCCTGAAACAAAAAGAAATGAATAGCGGGGGTTTTAAACCCCCACAACCTGAAAACGTGAAAATAGCGATTAGGCATATACTTAATATAAAAAAGGCGCGATGGTCTTAATAACTTCGTCTTGATGCCACGAATTCAGCTGTATAAGTCCAGTGGTCTAATTTTTCCATATATGAGAACCCCTAATTTGGAGCTTCTGAAACCCTAGGTTTCATCCATGGCAGATTTGGATACAAGCATCGTTAGTTCAATTAAATGTTACCAATCGCTTCAGAAAGATGTTATTAGTGTAAATCAACAATCAAAGCACATGAATGATGCGTGAAAATTCAAAAACGATTATGGAAATGTTTGTGACAAACGCGATGCTGTTCTACCGTTTCTTTGAGTGTGGAAGCGTGTTCTTGATTGCAATCAATTCCTGGAAGGTTCAGCAACGTATTGGAATGCTTGTTATGCTTTGAAACGCCCTGTAACTATGATTTCAGTTTTCAAGTCTTGGTGGAAATTTTGCAAAGTGGTTCTCTTTTCCTGAGCAGTTTTTCGTGTATGCTTGCATTAGGTTAGGTCTTGCATATGTACATGAATGAAATTAGGTCAAGAAACCAGCCCAAAGATCCATGAATTGATGATTTCAATATTTGATTTTTTCATATCTTTTTCAACCTTTTTTCCATGCAAATCTTGCCAAATATGGATGATCTTGTCCCCTTGAGATGATGCACGAAATCTTTTGGATATAATGAACATATTTGCTGCACAAAAAAGATTTAAAACCATTATTTGATATTTTTCTCATAATTAAATCTGATTAAATGAATTAATAAGAATAAAAATTCAATTAATTAATTAAAAATAAGAAAATAAATCCCTTTGAGCTTAATGGGTCTTGCATATGATTTGGGTAATGATTCAAGGAAGAATTTGAGGCCCATTAGCATTTTTGAAGCTTTTGAAGCAAAGTTGACTTTTCAAAATTCCCAAAACTTTCCCAACTTCTCCAAGGCATATCTTGCTCAATTTTGAAGCTATGATCATGTTCTTGGACATTTTGGAAAGGTCTTGAAGTCCTCTAACCAATGCCTTTGGTCCCATGTCATTTTGGTTTACCAATCTCAAGTTATGGTCTTTGACTTAAAGTGCCTTTTTGTTGACTTTTGAAAATGACCTATAATGTTGAAATTGATAACTTTTTGTGAGAGCATTTCTTGGACTTGAAGTGTGAAGATGAGTTGTAGTAAATGTCATCCTCTTAAAAATGAGCTTTGGATGGGATTTTTCTGATAAACCATGAAGAAGTTATGCCCTGGTCAATTTGCAGTTGACTTTTCAGCTGTCCAAAAATAGAAACTTTTGCATCTTGAGACTTTTTGAGCCATGCTTTGAGAATCATGATCAAGAATTGATCAAATTATGTTTGTGACTTCAAAATAAGATGTTGGCCAAAAATTTGGACTTTTGACTGTCAAATGACCATTTTGCCCCTGCAGTTGACTGTGGAGCAATTAGGGTTTTTGACTGTGCAATTTGATGCTATGAGTCTTGAAACTTGACATATGGATGCTTGACAATGTATGTAGGCATATGGGACTTGATTGGACCCCTTGGAAACCTCAATTTCTTTGCCAGAACCAAAACCCTAATTTTGACTGTATCAGGAGGCAATTGGACTGTGCAACCCTTGAGAGATTTTGAAGCTTGATCTTGGCAAATCTTGAAGAATATGGGAGGGAAAATTTTGGGGTACAACACCCAGCAAGTTACTGTGAAGCCTGGATTTCAACTAGAAAACAACAAACTTTCATCTCTCTAGAGATAACTCTTTATCAAAGCTTTGGACAACTGAAGTTCCTAGACTCTATTCCCCATAGAGTTTTCCTCAAGCAGGAGAACTATAGAAAACCATATTCCCAAGTGGACTCCTCCTTAGACAGCAGGAACAGGAACCCCCAAAGGGACCATTTATGAAATCAGCATCTACTTTGGATGGCATCTTTAAGCCCATCTTCGTCGACTCTCAGTCATCTTCTCTAAATGGCATCTGTAAGCCTATTCCCGACATCATCAACCAACAATGTTACTTCAACGAGTGTAAATTTCTGAGCACTCTTGTTTTCAATCCTCTTCCACCTTCAGATTATGAAAGGCAGACAAGCCAATCTAAATCCTCAAGTTTAAGAAGATTGAACAGGGGCAGCTGTTGTACCCTAAAATTTTCCCTCTCATGGTTTCCAAGATTTTTTCTTACATGGTTGGTTACAAACACTTGCCTAAAGAAAAATGAATTTTTTTGAAGATAATCAAGTGTCTTTTGATTGGCATCTTGACAAGCTTCGACTGGGCATCTAAATCCTTCGAGCAAGCTTTATTTCAAAGTATTCGATTAGGCATTTGGCACTCTTCGATGCAGGTCTGATTCACAAGCTTTGAGTGGGTGTTGGGTCCCCCTTTGATCACGTTCAAATCACAAGGCTTCGACTGTCCATTGGCTACTTCAGGCTTGCCTTCAATTCACAAGTCTAACAACCTCTACAAATTCCTTTCAATTCACAAGGCTAAAGGCCTCTTCAAGTTCCCTTCGATTCACTAGGCCAAAAGCCCATTCATGCTTGCTTTGGATTCACAAGGGCAAAGGTTTCTTCTATGATTGCATTCAATGCATAAGGAAAATACTTCCTCTGTGCTTGCTTTCAAGGCTAAGACCCCTTAATACAGTTTCTGCACTATGACACACAATATGACCCATTTGAAAGAGCACTCCAAAAGTCCACTCGAAAGACACATATTGTTGGCCATTCGAAAGAGACACATAATTAATGAATGCAAGTTTGTCTTATGATAGGTCTTGGCCCTACATGTAGCCAGACCCAAGCCTCTTGTGCAAAGGCATTCGAAAGAAGTGATAAAGGAGGCTTCAATTGACAGAATAAAGTTCTCACTTGGGGGTATTTGAATCAAACAGCTAAGGCAAATAGATGGGTCCAATCTAAAGCCATTCGAAGGACATGTAAATGATCCATTCGAAGAAAAAATTCAAAGGCTCATTCGAAGGACACTTAGTGTTGTCTGAAAGAAAGGGGTTTGGTCAAAGATTAGATCTAGTTGGCCAAAACGAAAGAGAAATATGCAAAAATGCTGACTGGCCCAAAATCCTACATATTGCCATACTCAAGCTTCCTACACAAGAATTCATGCCAAATGAAGCTTCAATTAGCCTGGAAAGAGTTTTTGTTTGGGCTAGCTGAGTAAGGGCTCAATCGAAAAGGCCCTAATGATGAGAATTTGAGCTATTCGAAAGAAGTAGCTCAGAGCCAATTGAAGGGTAAGGCTTGAGCCATTCGAAGGAAACAACCTATAGCCAATCGAAGGGCAGGGAGTGAAGGCATTCGAAGAATCCCAATGTGTCCAGGTTCATCCTAAGGCTCAAAGAGGCATGACTGTTTCAAAAATGGAAGTGCTTTAATGTGTCTAATTTTGGTCTCATGGCCTTCAAAGCTTGGGTAATGGTTGTCTCTTACCATTTTCATGCACCCCCGTCTCCTATAAATACAAGCCACTTCCACAAGCCAATGAGATATACACAAGAACGAGATACACACACGCATTGGAGACACGCTGCCCCATAAACCACCCAAAGCTATCAAAATCCTCATAAGTGGTCCCAATAGAAGGAGTCTTCAACAATGCTCTATTCACTCCCTAAAGTCTGCAGGAAGTGTTCCCAAGCACTAGCCAAAAGCCACGCATCAAGCCCACCAGTCCTTGGTAAAATTCTGGGTCACAGTCTTTCGATTACTATTTGAATTGTTTTTATATGCATGTTTGTGTTCTTATTGATCATTCATACAAATATAAGTGTGGAAGTATAGGGTGCCATTTTAAGGCTTCGAAGTAGCCAGGCTTTAAACTAGGTGGTACAAAGATCTTGTGCTAGTTTTAACCCCAGATTTGGGTTTAGGAAATGATCATACATAGGGTAGGATCTTTGGATTTGTTTCGATCCAACATTTGATCAAACTTGTAGATGTGTGTGCAGGAGAAGAACCTGGGTTCGACACCCGGGTTTGTATTTGTTTCTTTTTCCAACGCTTGTATTGCAGATCAAGCCTGAGCAGACTAGCGCACACATGATCGAAGGGCCTGGGTTAGACACCCAGGTCCTGTATCTTTATTATTCTAATGCTTGTCTTATAGATATGGATCGAAAAGCAGTTTTCCCTCCTGGATCGAAGAAGACAACTCCTTCTCTGGATCGAAGGAGACATTTCCTTCTCTGGATCGAAGCCTCCCATTTTTCCCCTGGATTAAAAAACACCTTCTCTGGATCGAAGCCTCCCATTTTCTCCATGTATCGAAGGATTCCCCTTTGTATTTTTATTTTTGTTTTAGTTACTTCTTTATTGACTTTATCATTTGAATCAACTTTAAATCAAAAAAATCACAAAAAATTAGGTTAGTGTTCTATTAATCAAATTAATTTTGTAACCAAATTAATTAATTATTTTAACCTTTTCTTGAAATTAAAATTAAATAGACTTAAGTTTTATTTTCTTTTATAAACAAAAACAACTAAAGAGATTTTCTTGTTTACTTAGAAATTTTTAGGGTTTTAGACGTATTTTTCCCAATTCGCGCGCGTTCTATATTTCCTTTCTATTTTTCTTTTTTCATATTTTTGTATCTGCTGATGGGATATAATAGATTAAAATAGGACTTTATCGCTTTCTTTATTTTCCCCCAATTTGAACATGTAAATACCCCCTCCCCGAAGCACTGCAATAGCATAGGATTTAACTTTCCGCACTTTAAATTTCTACAAAATATTAATTGTTAGTAATTAGGCTTGTATGGAAAGACTAAAAGTAAAACGTAAGCAAACCTAATAACAAAGATAAATAACCTGAATTGAATCATTTTCACATGTGCACCTCTAGGATACCCCACTTTGGTTGCCTTCGAAAATAAAACAGTCATGTCCCTTGAAACAGGGACGCTTTAGTAAATACCCGTAAAACAAAAGATCATAGTCCCTCGATGACCCTACAGTTGCCTTTCGGTAAATGATCCAGTCCCTAAACAAAATTTCTAAAGCGTCTCCGCATGTTGCTTTTATGACTGTATGTCCCTTTTGAATGCCCCTCAAACATCCAACGATAGGGCTACCTACTCACAAATAGTAGGATAGCACTGTCTAAAGGATAGGAGGAAAAGAACGAACCTTTTAGAGCACAAGTAGATAGTTGTTAGATGCTTACTCAAAACAATCTTTTGCATTTACACAAAAACATTTCAAAAGAATTTTCAAAAAAACATTCGCTTTGTCAACACTCTTGAGGACTGATACAAGAGTTATCATAAAGCGAATCGCCGCACTAAGGCATTTTCAAATACTTTTCAAAAACACAAAGCAAAAGGTATTTCAAAAAAATGAGCTAAGCGTCTAAGAGCCCATAGAAAACTATGGATAGAAAGGGTGCTAACACCTTCCCTTTCCATAATCTACCCCCCTTACTCAAAAAATTCTCGAAAAGGTCTTTTTCTGTTCTTTTCACCCTTTCTTTAATTTAGATAAAAGAAAAGTCGGTGGTGACTCTTGCTTACCGCAACATTTGCAAATACAAAATGCAAAACCAGTATAAACAGTCGGTTCTGCCACCGTATCTCAGTTTGTAATAGTAATTAGGGCTTTATTGCTTTCTCCCCTATTCACAAACTTGTACCCCCATTCCTAAAGCATTGTAATATCGTAGGACATTTAAATTCTACAATTTATCGCTTCCTTATTATTGCTAGTAATTAGGGTTTGCATGACAAGACTTGAAATCAAACTTAGTAAAACCCTAATTCAAAGATAAATACTTGTAAACAAAACACTTTGCACACATGCACATCTTGGGTTAAACCTCACTTGTTGCCTCAGATATAAACAATTATGTCCCTCGAATGTGATATGTTTTAGCAAAGACCATCGATTAAAAGATCATAGTCCCTCGATGACTCTTCAATGCCGCCTTCGGTAAATGATCTTAGTCCCTTATGACAATTTCTAAAACATCTTACAAGTTGCCTTCTATGACTGTACGATGACCCACACTCGTCCCTCATATTCAATGATAAGGCTCTTTGCCAATCAATGGTAAAATAGCACTATCTAAAGTAGGAAGAAAAGAAGAAAGACTTTCTTGAGTAGGTAGATTTCTCGTAATTGCTTGCTTACAAACTAAAATCATTTTCACACCTCACACTTTCAAAACATTTGTCAAAATAAACATTTTGTATAAATTATCAATGATGCGAGAATCATTACAAAATGGCCTTATATTGGCACCTTCAAAACATCTTTCCAAATCACTCCTTTCAACAAATATTTTCAAAACCAACACTTTGTATACATTCTCAATGATGCGAGAATCATTGCAAAGCTTGCCAAACTTAGGAGTTTTAAAAATATTTTGAAACTTACACAAACACAAAGCATTTCAAAGTGATCAAGCAATTAAAAGCCCGTAGATAACTACGGATGAAAATGGTGCTAACACCTTCTCTTTTCATAACCTACCCCCCGAACTCAAGAAAATTCTCAAAAGTTCTTTCATGTTCTTTTCACCCTTTCCTTTATTGGATAAAATAAAAGTCAGTGGTGACTCTTGCTATCCGCAACATTTGTGATAAAATGCAAAAAAACCAAGTCAGTTCTCCTACCGTAACAAATAAAAAGCCTTATCATTTGGCATTGGGAATTGGGCGACTTTGCTTGAGCTAAAACAATTCCCAATGAAGAAAGATTAGTGATATTGAGATTCCTTAGATCCTTGTTACTTTTGTTAGGATAGGTTGAACTAACTAAACTTCAAGAGGGTACTTACCTATAAACCCCATGCAATCCTAAACCTAAGGTTTTGTGTGCTTTGTTTGTGTGTGATTATTTGTTCATAAACATCATGACATCATGCCATAGCATTTTCACTAACCATTTCAAGGACCTAGGGATTTATCTTTGTTCTGTTTTGTAGGATATGGCTTCCACTCACAGAAATACCATCTGAATCAACTTTGTAAGGGTGCCTCCTAAACTTAAAGAGTTAGAATCAAGGGTTCCTGAAAATTCTCCATTCACCAAAAGATATGGTCGACTTCTCAATCTGGTTACCTCAAGCTTTGAAGAAGACATGATGAGGGTGATATTTTAGTTCTTTGACCATGTACATCATTGTTTCACCTTTCCCGACTATCAACTAGTGCCCACAATGGAAGAATTCTATTAACTATTTGGGGTACCAGTCTTTGATCAAGTGTCACTCATCGGTTTAGAGGAAACTCCAAAGCCTAAAGTTATTGCCAAGGCCTTACATGTGAAAAGTTCTGACATTATAGCTAATTGGGAGACAAGAAGTGGGGTCAAAGGCTTTTTGTCTAAATTCCTGATGGAGAAGGCTCAACTATTTTAGAATGCTATGGATTTACAAGATTTTGAGGAGATATTGGCTCTTCTAATCTATGGGTTGGTGCTTTTTCCTAACCTTGACCAACTCATAGATGTAAATGCTGTCAAAATTGTCCTTACTCGTAACCTCGTGCCTACTTTGCTTGGAGACATTCTACATTGTCTTCACACTCGTACCATAAGGAAGAGAGGGGCTACTATGTGTTGCATTCCGTTGCTTTCTAGGTGGTTTATTTTGCACCTTCCTTGATCAGTATTGAAGAATGATCAAGGCTTGAGATGGTCTCAAAGGATGATGTCACTCTCTCATTCGGATATCCATTAGTGCTCTCGATCTCAAGAGGATATTACTATCATTGACCATTGTGGGGAGTTCCCTAATGTTCCACTCTTGGGAATTAGGGGAGGTATTACTTATAACCTGTCTTTGGCTCTACGACAATTTAGCTATGCTCGAAGAGATGGTCCCCACGATGCACTCATTCAAGGTATTATTTTTGACTATGAGAATGATGTTCAAGGTTATCATCGAAGGTTTGTACATGCTTATGGCATGGTAAGCAAGGTTGATAGCAAGACTTTGGGGCATAAGAACTCCATCCCTTTGGAGCCTTATCTCAAATGGGTGCGAGCTCATGCTCAGAATCTCATAATGTTATATCCTGCTATTCTACCAATAATTGTGGAGCCTGTTACCGAGGGGGATGTTCCTTATACCATTCTCCATCCTGACATGCCTACCGACATCGAAGAATTGCAGAGATCGTGGATTCAACTCAAGAGGGAACGAGATACCTTTGAAGCTCGATTCTATGTAAGCAAGAAGAAAGTGTTGGAGCTCACAAGACAACTTCTCGAGGAGCAAAGCCAGAATGCCTACATTGCACCAAAGAGGAAGTGTCCGTGGGAGACTTAAGTCTTTTGTTTTAGAAGTCTATTTTGTTATATTTTGATACCCCTTTTTCTCTTTCATTGTAAGCCCAAGGGGCAGTTGTAACTTTCTGAACTTATTAATGCAATTGTTGTTTTTGTTTCCTTTTTGGCTATCAAATTTAAATCTCTTGAGGTCCTTGAAAACATTGCATCCACATAGCATGCATCATATCATAAGCAGGTGTTTCGATAAAGGTTTCCTCATCTTTTTACTATTTATTTCAGTATAAGATGGCTCTAGAGAAAACCGTCAGAGATCTGAAAACTCAACACGCACAGTTCCAAGTGACTCTCCTCAACTTAGCCAAAGGTCAGCAAGAAATGATGGCACTCCTTGCCACCAAAAAGAAGACTAAGAAACGGGTTGTTATTCTCAACATGGGAAGGAGGTTCAAAGGTCCCCCCCAACTGGCTCAAATAGAAGAGGCTTCTTCTGAGGAAGAAGACAATTAAGAAGAGGAAGTTAGAAGAACCAGAGCTGGGGGTGGAAATAACCAGATCACTGAGGACAAAGACTACTCCAAAGAGAAGTATTCCCCAGTCGATGAGAATAAAAACAACTAGAAGACTGATTTAAGGTTGTAGAGATCCAAACAATACATGGTTTGGACTTTGGAGACTTAGGTCTGGTCCCCGAGGTGGTCATTCCCCATAAATTCAAGATCCTTGTCTTCGCCAAATACAATGGGGTTTCCTGTCCCAAGATGTATCTGAGGTATTATGTCCGCAAGATTCAACCACACACCGCTGATAGGAAGTCATGGGTGCACTTCTTCCAGGAAAGCTTATCCAGAACACAATTGGAATGGTTCTATCAACTAGAAGGGACTAATATCCACACCTGGGAGGATCTGGCTACTACTTTCTACAGACAATACCAGTACAATGTTGACCTATCACCAACTCGCATGCAGTTACAGAATATATGCGTTCAAATGAAGGTTTTAAAGAGTATGCTCAAAAGTGGAGGGACCTGGCTGGAAGGGTGCAACCCCCTTTAACTGACAGAGAATTAATGGACATGTTCACGGGCACCTTGACTGGCCCATTCTTTAATTTGCTGATCGAGAGTTCTTTTTCATGGTTTAATGAATTGATTTTGACTGGCGAGCAAGTTGAAAGTGGAATCAAAAGCGGGAAGATCCCAATGGCCTCAACCTCTAATGCTGTAAAGAAACCATTCATTGGTAAGAAGGAAACTAATGTTGTTTATGGACAAAGGAGCCGTATAAAAAATGATCGTCATCAGTTAGTAGGAGCAATATTGATTTCAAACCCGACCCCAGTTCAACATCCACAATAATCAAACAATCAACAAAGGTCTGATGCCCCGAGGAGGCAATTCACTAGAATCAACATGCCACACTCTCAAGCTTTACAACATATGTTAAAGGCAGATTTGGTAACACTGAGGGGTTCTCCTCAAAACCCCAATACTTCATCTCCAAAATACAACCCAAATGCAAAATGTACCTATCATCCCAATAGCTCTGGGCATGATACCAATGATTGTTGGGATTTAAAGAGCAAGATTCAAGATTTGATTGATAACAAAGTGATTGAGTTTGACCCTCCACAAACCCCTAATGTCATTACTGCTCTCATGCCCAGTCATGGTAAAGATGTCAATGCCATTGGCGATGTCTCCTTTGTCTCCACCATCAGTGATTTAACTACTCCCTTATTGACTGTTAAGAAGAATCTGTTAAGAGTCAGTTTATTTCCTGGATACCTTGAAAATTATTACCATTGTGCTTTCCAAACCAATGGTTATATGTGGCTGAAGAAAGGTATTCAACGCCTGATTGACAGCCATGAAATTCTGTTCGATAAAACTCCGTCCAAAAAGAGTATACCTGAAAGTATACCTCAAGATGTTTCTATAATCATAATTTCCAATACTCCTATTAGGATCACCTATAAAGGCCCTATAAGGATTCCTACCGAGACAAGAGTGGCTCCCATGATCATTACTACACCGGGGCCAATCCCTTATTCCTCTGACAAAGTTGTGCCTTGGAACTATGGGGCAGAAGTTTATTATCATGGTGTCAAGAAAGAGCCATGGATTACTGAAAATGAAGATGTTGAAATTACAAACATTGTAGGAACTAGTAAGGTCACTAAGACATGAAGGATCTTCTCTCCTGAGGTCTTCCCTCTAACAACTACACCTGTTCGCATTCCTACTGCTAGACCAACTATTGATACCCGAGGTAAAGAGAAAGTTACTGATCCTGCCCTTACGGAGGCGCCCACAAAAGATGTTACAATTGAAGACCCATCTAGTCAAGAGATGGAAGAAATTCTAAAGATCATCCTAAAAAGTGACTACAAAATAGTCGAACAACTGGGGCAGACACCCTCAAATATATCCATGTTGTCCTTGTTGTTAAGCTCTGAAGCACATGCCCAAGCTTTGTTGAAATTCCTGAAGAATGCCCATGTACCACAAGAGACCACTGTTGATCAATTTGAGAATTGTATTGCAAGCCTAACTGCTGATAATGGCTTGGGATTTTCTGATGTAGATTTAACTCCGACAGGGAAGAATCATAACAAAGCTCTGCACATTTATATTGAATACAAAGGCACCACTCTGGCACATATGTTAGTAGATATTGGATCCTCCCTCAATGTTTTACCCAAAGGTGCTTTGGACGGATTAGACTGTGAAAGGATGGTGCTGAAACCCAACGATATTATGGTGAGAGCCTTCAATGGTTCAAAAAGAATGGTCCATGGAGAAGTTGATCTCCCGATAAAGGTGGAATCTCAAGTTTTCAATTCAACTTTTTAGGTAATGGATATTCCCCCGGGCTATTCATGTTTTCTCAAACGCCCATGGATTCATGGGGTAGGTGTAGTTACCTCTACATTACATCAAATACTAAAGTACCCAGTGAAAGGGAAGGTTCTCACAGTCTGTGGAGAGGAAGAATACATGGTCAGTCATTTGAATTCTTTCAAATATGTTGAAATGGATAGCAAATTCATTGAAACCCTCTTCCAGACATTTGAGGTAATCCCTCCAATGGTTGTTGTCGCTACTCCGTATACTTCTGAAATCTCTAAGGGCACACCAAGAATAGCCTCGTTGAAGGATGATAGGGCTGTTGTAGAAGATGAAGGCTGCACTATCCGGGGATAACTTCCTAACATCCCCTACAAATCTGACAAATTTGGGTTGGGTTTCATTTCAAAGGCTAGGAGAGAGTGTCAACATGCTCGTGCTGGTGGACCACCTCTCCGTATTAGCAACAATGAAGTCAATGATCTGGAGGACACTTATGATACGGTGGGAGAACTGACTTGAGGTTTTGTGTTTGTATTCGCACTTGTTCGGTTTAGCAAGAGTCGCCACCGACTTTTTATTTATCCTAAAGAAAGGTTAAAAAGCACAGGAAAAACCTTTGAGATGTTTTCGTGGGTTCGGGGGGTAGATTATGAAAAGGGAAGGTATTAGCACCCTTTTCATCCATGGTTATCCATGGGCTCTTAGTTACTTGTTTTAGATCACTTGCCTTGATTTTCAATTGTGTGAAATGGTGCTTTGTGTGTGTGGGTTTGAAAATGTTTTGAAAAAGATGCCTTGTCTAGGCAACCATTGTAACAATTCTTTACTCGAATGTTTTACAAAGGTGTTTGTCTTTTTGAAAAGATGTTTCAATGTTTTTGAAAGTTGTTTTAAAAGTTGTGTTGTGGAGTGTGTTTTGAAAGTAGGCAAGTGTGTTTTGCAAGTTTGATCAAGTAACTAAGAGTTGTCTACCCTATTTTACTCAAAGATCTTTCTTATGCTTTTTAACCCTTTTAACAGTGTTGTTTCACCATTGTATTTGGTGAACAACCTTGCGTTAGGATGTTAACGGGACAGGCGCGGGTCATCGTATAGACAATGAGTGCAATAATGTCAAGTGTCTTTGGCAATTTTTCTTGAGGGACTATGATCATTTTTCTTAGGCAACAAGATAGCATCATCGAGGGACTATGATCATTTTGTTTGTTTTTTGTCATTTTGCCAAAGTACTTGACATGCAAACATGGCCCATTTTGGAAGACAACAAGCGGAATTACCCTAGGGGTGCAAGTGTGAATGGTGTATTGATTGTCATGCATTTATCTTTGTATTAGGTTATCTAGCGGTTGATTTTGAATCTTCGCATACAAACCCTAATTACTGTACAATATATAGAAAGCGATAAATTGCGGGAATTTAAAGTCTAAGCTATTACAAATAAGTATCCGGGGATGGGGGTACAAATGTTTACAAATGGGGATGAGTCTTATCAGGATAGCAGTGTCCAAATAATATTTACAACCAAATCGAATCACATTCTCAATGTAAAATATAGCAATGTATAAGAATAAAAGAGAATCAAAAGGATTGTAAAGTGTATGTGATTATTTACAAATGATGCAAATATTAACCTAATGCAATATTAAGTAATATTATTATTTTTTTGTATTTTTGTTAATTATATAAACAAAGGTTTTTTTAAAAAAAGAAAAGAAAATTGTTTAAATTTAAGTATTCTATTATCTATGTATTTAGTTAATGTTTTTATGTACAAGAAGTTCTTAAAAGAAAAATATTTTAACTTAATAAAAGAAATCTGTTATTTACATATATTGTTAATGTTATTTAGGAATTTTTTGTAAAAAAGTAATTTTTATAAACAAAAAGTTTTAAAGCCAAAAATATATTATTTTTATTTAAAAGGAAATAGGAAATAGTTTTAAAAAAGAAATAAAAATAAGAGTATTAGTTTGTATATACATAAAAAAGGTTAAATGGGCCTTAAGAAAATGCTTGGCCCAAAAAGATCAAAATGAACAGATTTGCAAAAGGGGGGTGTATGCGCTAAAAGAGGGGTAAGGCGCTAGAATTGAAATGGGCTTAGGCAGTTTACGCAAAGGACAGGCCCATATGCTGTTTGACAAATTTGTTTAGGGTTTGAGTTGTTTTGTCTCAGAACAAGGGTTTGTGTTGAACAGCGCCGCTTCCATCTTCTTCTTCGTTGTCCTCTTCTTCTTTCTCAACGTTCTCTCCGTTCTCAACCAAATGTGAGCTTCTGACTAACTCCTCCCATGCCTGGCTACTGGACGCCATCTCCGCTTCCTCCTCCTCATGGTTGCTCAAGGCGGTGATTTCAAAGAGGGTAACGATTTCTCTTTTTAGGTTTTTTGTTCTTATCTTGCATATCTTATCTTTTTCATGTCCTTACCTTTTGTATTATTTATGTTTGTGCACGGTGCAAAGAAAAGGAAGGAGTTACTACCTTTAGGGTTTTTGGAGAAGAGGCGGAGAAGTGGACAGGAGGCGTCTCCGGTGGCCAAGGCGAGGGAGTACGTGATGCTGAGCTTGCTGGCCTCCCTGGTACTTTGTATCTTGCTTATTTTTTGATGAAGATGCTTGCTTGTTCCTCTTCTTCTTGCTTTTCTGAATGCTTGCTGTTGTACCCCAAAATTTGCCCTCCCATATTCTTCAAGATTTGTCAAGGTCAATCTCCAGATGGCTCAAAATCTCTCAAGGGTTGCACAGTCTAATTGCCTCCTAACACAGTCAAAATTAGGGTTTTGGTTCTTGCAAAGAAATTGAGGTTTTCAAGGGTCCAATCAAGTCCCATATGCCTATATACATTGTCAAGCATCCATATGTCAAGTTTCAAGACTCACAGCATCAAGTTGCACAGTCAAAAGCCCTAATTGCTTCACAGTCAACTGCAGGGGTAAAATGGTCATTTGACAGTCAAAAGTCAAAATTTTTGGTCAACATCTCATTTTGAAGCCACAATCATCATTTGATCAAGTCTTGATCATGATTCCACAAGCATGGCTCAAAAATCATCAAGATGCAAAAGTTTCTATTTTTGGACAATTGAAAAGTCAACTTTAACTTGACCAAGGCATAACTTTTTCATGGTTCATCAGAAAAATCCCATCCAATGCTCATTTTTAAGGGGATGACATTCCCTACAACTCATCTTCACATTCCAAATCCAAGAAATGCTCTCACAAAAAGTTATCAATTTCTACATTATAGGTCATTTTCAAAAGTCAACAAAAAGGCACTTTAAGTCAAAGACCATAACTTGAGATTGGTGAATCAAAATGACATGGGACCAGAGGCATTGGTTAAAGGACTTCAATACCTTTCCAAAATGTCCAAGAACATGTTCATAGCTTCAAAATTGAGCAAGATATGCATTGGAGAAGTTAGGAAATTTTTGGGAACTTTCAAAAGTCAACTTTGCCTAAAACATTTCATTTTTGCTAATGGGCCTCAAATTCCTTCTTGAATCTTTACCCAAAGCTTATGCAAGACACATTAATATTAATTGGAATTATTTTCTTATTTTTATTAATTATTTGGATTTTTGATTGATTATTAATCTATTTAATTAATTTAATTATAGGAAAATATCAAAACATGGTTGTCAAATCTTTTCATGAAGCAAATACACTCCACACATGCTGAAGATCTCGTGCATCACTCAAGGGGACAAGATCTCCCAATTTGGCAAGGTTTTCATTCAAAAAAGATTGGAAATTATATGATTGAAATTCAAAGATTGAAAACATTATTTCATGGACTTTTGGGCCAAGGTTTTAACCTAATTCTCCTCACATACATATGCTGAAGCAAACCTTATTCTTGGACACGTGAAAGCTGCCATAAAACTCCATAACCAAATTGCAAAAAATTGAAGAAAAGTGTGAAACTGATTTCTTATTTGCAGCGCAATTCAAAGCTTCTTTTTGATTCAAACATATTTCCTGAGTCTCCAGGAAGCCATTGCCATCAAGAACCAGTCCTAACACGTGAAGAATCAAAGAACACGAGTCCCACGGTTTGAATATATTTCCAAAATTGCATAACATGATTCGTGCGTTTTTAATCCATTTTCTTGGTTGATTTATGTTAATAGGGACCTTCTGAAGCGATTGGTATAATCCAATTGAGTTATGGCCTTCTGAATCGAAAATCACCATGGAAGAACATTAGGGTTCTGAAGCTGTTAAATTAGGGCTTTATGCATAAGGAAAAATTGGACCACATCATGACTATGGTTGAATTCGTCAAGGCCAGACGAATTCAACCCAATCCTCGCGCTCAATTTATGTGATGCCTGCTGCTAATCGCTATTATTGACACTTTTGGTTTGTGGGGGTTTAAAACCCCCGCTATCTTATTTATGTTTGCAGGTGAAACGAAGAAGGAGAAGGCGTGGCAACGTGTGACTGGGTGATTCAAATGAGTGGCGCGTTTTTTGTGTTCCCAGCATAATTAGTACTTTTCATATATTATGTTTATTAGTTATTATGTTTACAAACAATTGCAGATGGCGTAGTGGTGGAGAACGTGTCTTGCAAACACTGGGACCTGGGTTCGATTCCCAGGTCCCCCATATAATTCTTGATATTTTTCTTAACCCATTCCAGTGCAGCGTATGATTCAATGGTCCACCATAAGCCTCATGCATCCGTTTGCCAAATGGCCTTAATCAACAATATGAAGGCCAGGAGATGATGAACACTCTATGCCCCAGTCAAACAGCACGCACGTGATCATGAAAAGTCAAACATGGCTTGGTCTTCTTGGGCCAGAATTGCTTCAGTTTTACCTCCACTCTGGGCCATCACACCCCCTTTGGTTTGCATATTTTCTTTTCTTTTCTTTTCTTTAATTTCTTTTAATTGTTTTAATTATTATTATTAATTCACCACAAATTAACTTTTCTTAACAAAAATCAGAAAATCAAAATTGTAAATATATTTTAATTATTTATTATTTTCACCATTAACTTATTTTTGTAAATAAATACTAACAATTAACTTAGTTTAATTTAGGTTTTAATTTTAATCCTTTTTCTTAATAAATAAAAATTGCATAGAATTAGGTTTTGACTTTTTTTAATCATATTTTATTAATCATCATTATTACTATTTATTAATTATTATTTTTGTACATATAAATGTAAATTAATTGATTAGCTTAAATTAGGTTAACTTTAACATTTTCTTAATAAGTAAAATAAACTTAGAATTAGGGTTTTCTTTTGATTTATATTTTCTTTATTTCATTAAATACAAAAACATAAAAAATATCTTTCTTGTAAATAATTGAATAATTAATAATTAGGTTTAATTTTACTTTAATGCAAAAGGACCAAAAAGCTCTTAATTTCTCAAAAGGGTCAAAAACCCTAGGACGTCTTGATTTTAATTCTTTCGCATGTTATTTTTATATTTTGATTATTATGTAACTGTTTCCGGAATGTAATAGTAATTAGGTTTATTGCTTTTTTTTACCTTTCCGCATCTTTATCAAAAATGGGTCTTTGTTTTTTGGTGATGTATAGACCCGCGCCTTGTAATAGCGTAGCTTTTACCTTTCCGTATTTTATTTTCCACACTCCTAACTGCTAAATTGTGTGAAAGAATGTATGGTAATTAAAAACAACTCGTAGCTCACAATTGCATGATCAAAGATAAATGTTAACCTGAAAACAATACACAATGCACTTGCCACTTCTAGGTTACGCCTCACTCGTTGCCTTCGAACGTGGTCGTCAAGTATAGGGTGTTTTAGCAGTCGCCCTTATGTCTAAGATCCAGTTGCCTCGAAATGGTTGCCTCAGATTAAAAAGGATCTAGGACATTAGGGTTGCTTCTAAGGTGTCCTACTATTGCTTCGGTGACCACACATTGTCCCTTAATTGAATTGACCCGAAAAAACTCCAACGATGGTGCTACCTACCTCTCAATGGTGGGATGGTACTGTTTAAAGGACTCTTACACGGCCTAATTCCTTAGAGTAGGTAGATCTCATGGGTACTTGCTCTTTTCAAAAACAAACAAAATAAACTTTTCACACTGACACTTTCAAAAGTTTTCAAACAAAATTTTCATACACTCTTGAGGACAGATACAAGAGTTACTTAGAAATTTTTCAAACGAAACTTTTTTTCAAAACCCACACACACTTGAAAAGCAAACAATTTTTGAAAACATAAGAGCAAGTACCTAAGAGCACGTGGATAACCACGGATAGAAAGGGTGCTAACACCTTCCCTTTCTATAAATCTACCTCCCGAACCGAGAAACATTCTCAAAGAAGGAATTTTGATGTGCTTTTGTACTTTCCATGTTGGAGAACATAAAAGACGGTGGCGACTCTTGCTTACCGCGACATTTCGCGAACCAGCATTCCAAAACAGTCAGTTATATTTCCACCGATCACAGAACTGGCGACTCTGCTGGGGAGAATATAAAGTGAGGTGTACCTTAGGATAGATCATACTTATGTTTTCAATTGGATGTTTGTTTGATTTATTATTATGGGCATTGTCTTGGAGTTTCATAGATCCTAACCCGGATCTGGGGATACCCTTTTAGGTAGCATAAGCTGTGAGGGACCTGTCCGGCGTAGACCGACACGGGTGAAGCAGTGGCTACGTTGGTGTGGCACCTTGGTCTGTACCGATATCCCTTGTGTTGCAACGAGGAGAATATGGGTCTTCTGAGGAGTCATTAAGCACCAACCGACCTTAGAACCCTAATTTGACCCAACTTAGCCATAGAACAGTAGCAGTATGCTACACCCATTGAGGCAAAACTCTTGTGATGGTTCTGGCTGCAAGAAAAGATTGTGACGCTAGAGTTATGACCGATTGAGGGTAGTCAGTGATATTGGGATCCTCTAGAACCCGGTTACTTTTGATAGGACAGGTCTTAACCAACAAACTGAAAGAGGGTAGTACCTGAACTTCATGCTGGCCTAAACTCTAAGGGCTGTCTTGTGTGACTTGTGTGCCTTATCATGTTTGCCTTTGTGAATATTTGTGGTGTGCTTTATCATGACATCATACCATCATAGACATTGCATGCATCCTGCATAAGGACTGACCCATTTCAAAGACAAGAGGGTTTCATCTTTGCTCTATTTTGTAGGACATCATGATGCCTGTGCGAAGGAATACTATCCGGTTTAATTTTGTTCACCCACCTGAGTTGCTTGAAGAATTGGTTAGCAGTATTCCAAACACCACTTCTTTCATCCAGAGGCATGGTTCTCTTCTCGGTTTAGTCACTGCAAAGTGGGACCAACAACTGATGAGTGTCTTGACCCAGTTTTATGATCCCTTGTATAATTGCTTCACTTTTCAAGACTTCCAGCTGGTCCCTACCCGGGAAGAATTCTCTGATTTGCTTGGTATCCCTATCTTGGATTAGACTCCCTTCACTGGTTGGGAAAAGACTCTTAGGCTTGAAGAGATTGCTGCAGCCTTCCCTTGACCAACAAGGAGGTAATGGACAACTGGGTGACTAGAAGCAGAGTTAAGGGCTTCTTGGCCAAGTTTCTGATTGGTAAAGCTAACAGTTTCTGGAATGACTTAGACTTCAGGGCGTATGAAGACATTCTGGCTCTCTTAATCTATGGTCTAGTTTTGTTTCCTAATCCTGATAACTTCATCAACATCATTGCCATAAGGATCTTCATGTCTCGGAACCCTGTGCCCACTCTCTTAGGTGATATCCTGCAACAACTCTATGCTCGTACTGCCCGAAGACGAGGAACTCTGTGGTGTTGTACTCCTTTGTTAGTGAGGTGGTTTATTCCTCACCTCCCTAAGTTCGTGCTGAAGAACAAAGAAGGAAGAGGCTGGGCTCATAGGTTAATGTCTCTCACTGATAATGACATCATTTGGACTCTCAGGGGTTTGGATGAGGTAGCTGTTATTGATTATTGCGGAGAATATCCTAATGTTCCTTTGATTGGTACCCAAGGAGGAATCTCTTATAATCCATGTCTAGCTCTCCGTCAGTTTGGAAGAGCCAGAGGAGCAGGGCCTCATGAGATGTTGGTGCCTCACATCAGTTTTGAGTTTCAGGTAGATAGTGACGAGTTGCGTCGCAGATTTATCAAGGCTTGGGACAGAATTCACAAAGCTGACCCACATGAGTTGGGACCTAAGACTTCTCTACCTATGGAACCCTACTATAGATGGGTCCGCATCCGTGCTCAGAAGTTAGGTATGCCATACGAAGCTGTCAGACCCATCATTCTTGAATTTCCTGATAGAGACGAGGCTCCTCCAACTGTTCTCCCTCCTCAGATACCTAATGATGTTGATACACTAAAGAGGTCTTGGGAGCAACTACAAGAAGAACAGGATTCTTATCGGGAAAAGTTCAACAAGCAGGAATTGAAAATCTAGAAGCTGACAAAGCAGTTGGAGAATGAGCGTGCCTTGAATGACTACATCCGTACTGAGAAGAAGAGACCCTGGGATCACTGATGAGCTTCGGATGTTCTTTTACAGTTTTTATTTCCCTTTTCAGTATTTCCATTTTTTATGTAACGCCTAAGGGCAATCTGTTGAACAATTTAAATTTCAAAGTTGAATCTAATAAAGTGCGCTTCCTTTTTGTTTACAAAGTTGAATCCCGATTGTCTTTGAAAACATAAATCATACGCATTCCATTCATCATGTTCATCACAGGTACTCTTCTTTTCAGGTTGCTTAATGTTCTTCGCTGTTTATTTCAGTAATCATCATGAATCCTAAATCATCTACTGAGCAATCCATCAAGGCCCTCTAGGCCCAAAACGCCCAGTTCCAAGAGTTGATCATGAGTTTAGCACAAGGTCAAGAGGAATTGAAGGCTCTGCTGGTGAAGAAGAAGAAAAAGAGAACTTTACTATTCAACACTGGACGGAGGTTTGGCAATACACTGCAAAATGAGGCTGACCAAGCTGCTTCCTCTGTAGGCAAAGGCAGTCCCCAAGGGGGAAGGGTTCCTAGTCCTGTGGTCTCTGACAACGAGACAGATTTCAATGAAGAGCAGTACCCTCCCGCTGAAGACAGGTACAAGCAGTTAGAGGATCGTCTGAGTGACATGGAAATTCAACAAGTGCCTGGGTGGGATTTTGGAGATCTGGGTTTATCTTCTGGGGTGGTGATCCCACACAAGTTCAAGGCACCATCTTTTGCGAAGTTTGACGGGGCTTCCTGCCCTAAGCTGCATCTCAGATCTTATGATCCAACCGTATACTGAGGACAAGAACTTATGGATCCATTTCTTCCAGGATAGCCTTTCAGGGGCTCAACTCGAGTGGTTCTATCAGCTGGATGGAGCCAGTATTCGAAACTGGGAGGACTTGGCTACTGCTTTTTATAAGCAGTATCAGTACAATGCCGACCTCGCTCCTACACGTACCCAACTCCAGGGTATGTCGCTAGGATCGGGAGAAGGTTTTAAAGAGTACGCGCAAAAGTGGAGGGACCTGGCTGGCAGGGTGCAGCCACCGTTGACTGACCGTGAACTCGTGGACATGTTCTTGGGGACCCTGTCTGGGCCGTTCTTCAACCATCTGATTGGGAATTCTTCTGCAGGGTTTACAGACCTCATTCTGACTGGTGAGAGGATAGAAGCTAGTATGAAATCGGGGAAGATACAGAAAGGTACATCCTCAAGTTCTGAGAAGAAGCCTTTCAAGAAGGAAGCCAGTGCTGTGTATGGTCCCAGAAGACAAAATAAACCAGAACGCCGCCAATCTGCCAACGCGGTGGTGATTTCAAAGCCTGCTGCCGCTCCTCGGCAACCTAACCAACCAAGGGGTGAGAGACCCAGAAGAGAATACACTCGGCTTAGTATAACCTTGTCGCAGATCTTGCCGCAGCTGCTATCAACCAACTTGGTAACTGTCAGAGAAGCTCCGAAGGTGGTAAACACAACCTCTCCTAAGTACAATCCCAACGCCCGCTGTGCTTATCACTCTGATAGCCCGGGGCATTCTACTGATGATTGCTGGGCCCTGAGGAATAAGGTTCAGGACCTTATCGATGCTAAGGAAATACAGTTTGAGGCGCCCGAAAGGCCCAACGTTGTGACTGCTCCTATGCCCCAGCATGGAGTAAATGCTATTGAGGAAGACCTGTATGTAGTCTATGTGGATGAGATTGTTACTCCATTGTTGACCGTCAAAAGGAACCTGTTGCTAGCCAGTTTATTTCCGGGATGTAGCAAGGGTTGCCTTCTATGTGCTGTTTCACCTGCTGGTTGTCCGTTGCTGAAGTCAGGCGTCCAAAACCTGATGGATAGCAAAGAGATCTTGTTCAAGAAGACCGTTGTTCCTATTGTTCCTACTGAAGAAGTATCCGTTGTCACCATTTTCAACAATCCTACCAAGGCTTCCCCGAGGAAGCCCGTCAAAATCATGTCTGTTGCACCTATCATCATTACTGTTCCGGGGCCCCTCCCCTATAAATCTGACAAGGCTGTCCCGTGGCACTACGGGGCAGATGTGTATGTGCTCGGAGTAAAGCAAGAGTTCAATACTAGTACCGGCATTAGTAACATCACCGGTCCTGCTAAAGTTACTCGCAGTGGCAGGCTCTTCTCGCCTGATATTGCACCTCCTGCTATTCAGAGGCCCCTTGTTATCACACCTACCAGTGTGCCTGTTTCCCCTCCTGATCAAGTTTCTACCCCTGCTGCTGAGTCATCTGACACTCGGGGCAAAGGGATTACTGTTGTGCCTGCCCAGATGGAGGCACCGAAGACTGTTAATGTTGAAGCTTCACAGCAAGAGATGGAAGAAATCCTTAAGATTATCAAGAAGAGTGATTTCAACATCGTTGAATAGCTGGGGCATACCCCCTCTAAGATCTCTATGCTATCACTGCTGTTATGTTCAGAGGCCCATGCCAAGGCCCTGGTTTCCTTCCTGAAGACGGCCCATGTGCCACAAGAAACGTCTGCTGATCAATTTACTGATTGTATGGCCAACTTAACCGCTGATAATGGTCTGGGTTTCTCTGACGCTGATCTGACCGCCAAGGGAAAAAACCATAACGACGCCCTGCATGTCTCCATTGAATGCAGGGGCACTACTCTCGCCCATGTGTTGGTAGACACCGGTTCTTCACTGAACGTATTGCCCAAGAAGGCCTTAGACAGATTGGATTGTGAGGGTTTGGAGTTGAATCCTAGTAACATTATTGTCCGGGCCTTTGACGGGTCGAAGAGGATGGTACATGGTGAGGTGGACATTCCAATCTGGGTGGGTTCTTAAGTCTTTGACTCAACATTCTATGTGATGGACATCCGACCATCCTATTCCTGTTTACTGGGTCGTCCTTGGATCTACAAGGCTGGGGCTGTGACCTCCATTCTACATCAGAAACTCAAGTACCCGGTCAGAGGGAAAATTGTTACAGTGCAAGGGGAGGAAGAATATATGGTCAGCCATCTTAACTCATTCCGGTATATAGAGATGGACGGGGAGTTCATTGAGACCCCCTTTCAACACTTTGAAGAGGTGCCTCCTACATTGGCATCAGCAGAGACAGTGATTGAAGAGGACCCTCCTTTGAAGATGGCTTCCTTGAAGGACGCCCGGGCTGTGATGGAGAAAGGTGAATGTGCAAACTGGGGCAGACTTCCTGATTTTACTCCAAAGACTGACAAGTTTGGGCTGGGTTTCACTGCAGAGGCTCAGAGGGCTGTACGTAAAGCAAGGATTGGAAGAACTCCCGTATTCATCACCAACCCGAGAGTGAATGCTATTGAAGGCGATGCGGAGGAATCTGAATTTGATAGCTGGATCTACCCAACGACTGACGGTGGACTAAACAATTGGACTGCCAAAGACTACATACCTGTTACTTTTGTTACTCAGTAATGAATTCCTTTGTTTTTGAATTTGTAACGAACAATAATTTGAAACTTTATGGCCCGGTGTCTTACCCGGGGCACCGTTGGCTTCATTTGTGAGGGCTTATTACATGTCATTTCCATATATCATGAATAAAAACATTGGACGTTTTTCGCATTTCGAATCTTGTGCTCCCTTTCTTTCTTTATATATTGCAAAACAGCTATATTTACACACACTCACCTATACAGGTTTCAATCCACTCTGGATCTCACTGGTAACGACTCTGCTACTGCCTGTTATGACTTCGAAAATCCGATCAACTTAGCTGAAGATGAAGGTGAAGATGATTGCGAAGTTCCTGGTGAGCTTGCAAGACTGTTACTCCAGGAAGAGAGGGCCATTCAGCCACATGAAGAGCCAGTGGAAACGGTAAATCTGGGTACTGAGACAGAAAGAAAGGAAGTCAAGATTGGTGCCAATCTGGAGCTCAGCGTGAAACAACGGTTGATTAAGATGTTGCATGATTATGTGGAAATCTTTGCCTGGTCTTATGAAGACATGCCTGGGTTGGATACCGACATTGTGGTTCATCACCTGCCTACCAAGGAAGACTGCCCTCCGGTTAAAAAAAAGGTTCGCCGTATGCGTCCAGAGATGTCCGAGAAGATCAAAGCTGAGGTTATGAAGCAATTTGATGCCGGGTTTCTAGCAGTGACTTCTTACCCTCAGTGGGTTGCCAACGTGGTTCCAGTGCCGAAGAAAGATGGTAAGGTCAGAATGTGTGTTGATTACAGGGAGTTTGAATAGGGCGAGCCCCAAGGATGATTTCCCTCTACCTCACATCGACGTTCTGGTTGACAATACTGCTCAGCACAAGGTGTTCTCCTTCATGGATGGTTTTTCAGGTTATAATCAAATCAAAATGGCTCCTGAAGATATGGAACAGACTACCTTTGTTACTCAGTGGGGCACCTTCTGCTACAAGGTCATGCCTTTTGGGTTGAAAAATGCTGGGGCAACCTACCAACGTGCCATGGTTGCTTTATTTCATGACATGATCCACCATGAGATTGAAGTATACGTCGATGATATGATTGCAAGGTCCCAAACGGAGGAGGAACACCTTGACCATCTACATAAGCTGTTTGACCGTCTGAAGTTATACAAGCTGAGGTTGAACCCAAACAAATGCACCTTTGGGGTAAGATCTAGAAAATTGCTAGGCTTCTTCGTGAGCGAAAAAGGTATTCAAGTGGACCCTGCCAAAGTTAAAGCCATACAAGAGATGCCAGTTCCCAAGATAGAGAAAGAAGTCAGAGGCTTTCTAGGACGACTGAATTATATTGCCCGATTCATCTCGCACCTAACTGCTACCTGTGAACCAATCTTCAAGCTGCTGAAGAAAGATCAAGTAGTACGTTGGAATGATGAATGTCAGGCCGCTTTCAATAGAATCAAAGAGTATCTCCAAGAACCACCCATTCTTATGCCATCGGTTGAAGGGAGACCTCTAATATTGTACTTGACAGCTCAATGGGGTGTGTGCTGGGGCAGCATGACGAGTCTGGCCGAAAAGAGCATGCCATTTATTACCTTAGCAAAAAGTTTACCGACTGTGAGACCCGATACTCACTGCTCGAGAAAACTTGCTGCGCTTTGGTATGGGTTGCTCGCCGGCTGAGACAGTATATGCTGACTCACACTACTCTGTTGATTTCAAAAATGGATCCAATAAAGTACATATTCGAAAAGCCTGCTCTGTCTGGAAGAATAGCGAGATCGCAAATGATCTTGACAGAATACGACATCCAGTACACGACTCAGAAAGCAATTAAAGGAAGTGTATTGGCAGACCATTTGGCACACCAGGCAGTAGACGACTACCAGTCAATGAACTTTGAATTTCCTGACGAGAACATCATGGTAGTAACTGATTGTGAAGTACCTGGACCGGATGAAGGACCTGAGGAAGGATCCCGATGGTCTATGCACTTTGACGGAGCCTCCAACGCTTTGGGTAACAGTATCGGCGCTGTGGTCATATCCCCAAAAGGCACTCATACTCCACTTACTGCCCGGCTATGTTTCAACTGCACCAACAACATGGCAGAGTATGAGGCGTGTATCATGGGTCTTCAAGCTGCAATTGATCTAAGGATCAAGTTTTTGAGTGTCTTCGGAGATTCCGCTCTCGTAATCAATCAGATCAAAGGCGAGTGGGATACGAAACACCCAAACCTTATTCCTTAAAAAGAATGTGTGTTGACGTTGATCCCCCACTTCACAGAGATAACTTTTGAACACTTCCCAAGAGAGGAGAATCAGTTGGCGGACGCGCTGGCTACGATGTCTTCTATGTTCAAAGTCAAATGGGACAACGAAGCTCCCCGGATCGTTATCTGGAAATTGGACGAACCTGCATATTGCTGTGATCTTGAGAGGAAGAGGTAACTGAAAAACCCTGGTATCATGAGGTGAAGAGGTACTTGGAAGCTCAAGAATACCCCGAGGGTGCATCTGTCAATGACAAGAAGTTTCTAAGAAGGTTCGCAACAAAGTTCTTCCTCAGCAACGGCATTCTCTACAAGCGAAACCATGATTCAACCTTACTGCGTTGTGTGGATAAGACTGAAGCAGAAAGAATCATGGCAGAGCTGCATGAAGGTACCTTCGGAACGCATTCCAGTGGACATACCATGGCAAAGAAAATCCTTCGGGCAGGATATTTCTGGTCCACAATGGAAGCCGACTGTTAGCAACATTCTCGGACATGTCACAAGTGCCAGATCTACGCTGATAAGGTGCACGTTCCTCCAGTCCCTCTGAATGTCTTGACTGCACCCTGGCCTTTTGCAATGTGGGGCATTGATATGATCGGCGAGATCAAACCTACGGCATCCAACGGGCATCGCTTCATCCTGGTAGCGATTGATTACTTTACAAAATGGGTTGAAGCAGCTTCCTACGCTACTGTAACCAAGAACGTCGTGGCACGGTTCATTCGACACAACCTGATCTGTCGATACGGTGTCCCAGAAAGGATCATTACGGACAATGGTACCAATCTTAATAACAAGATGATCACTGAGCTCTGCGAGCAATTCAAGATACAGCACCACAACTCTTCTCCTTATCGGCCGAAGATGAATGGGGCTGTAGAAGCAGCTAATAAGAATATCAAGAAGATTGTGCAGAAGATGACAGTGACCTATAAAGATTGGCACGAGATGTTACCGTTTGCTCTTCATGGGTACCGTACCTCAACAAGAACGTCAATCGGGGCAACTCCCTTTTCCTTGGTCTATGGCATGGAGGCAGTCTTGCCGATTGAAGTCCAGATACCCTCTCTCCGGATAATGAAGGATGCAGGCTTGAGCGAAGATGACTGGATCTAGACTCGACTTGATCAATTAAACCTAATTGATGAAAAGAGACTCACTGCTATTTGTCATGGTCAGACATACAAAAAACGGATGATCAGGGCATTTAACAAGAAAGTCAGACCACAAGAGTATCAAGTTAGGGACCTGGTAATAAAGCGCATCATTCTTCCTCAAAGTGATCCCAGGGGAAAATGGACCCCCACATACGAAGGGCCATTTGTGGTTAAACATATCTTCTCAGGAGGAGCTATGATTCTAACCACCATGGATGGTGACGACCTTCCTCACCCCGCCAATGCAGACATAGTAAAAAGATACTACGCATGAATTAAAGACCCGCTAGGTTGACACACCTAGGCAAAAATAAGGGCTTCCCGGCGAACCAAAAGGGTTCGGGCAAAAATAAGGGATGAAATGAAAAAATCTGTACACCCGGCAAGTCGAAAACCTGAAAAGGCGGCTTGGGCAAAAATGGGTATCCCGATGGACTGAAAACCCGAAAGGGCGGTCCAGGAAAACGTTAGGGATTAAAGCGTAATACTATGTCTCATTGAATCACCTTGCATCCAGAATCCGGTATCAAACATCAGGTTCAGACGGCATCGATCAGTCAGTTTCATCTTCAACTAAGCAGCCAAGTGATGAGATGCTCGAAGACATAAAGGCGATAGAAGAGTTGGAACCCAGTGGGATTATTCCTTTCACATAGCTGTTTTGTTTTCCTTTTCACAAAATTGTATAAACTCTGTTGTTTGGCGGCGTTCTCTTACTAGGACGTCAGCCTCTTGTACATAAATGCCTATTTACAGGCAAATTCCAAAATCAATACAAATTCACTATTCAGATAAATTGCCAATTATTTTTCCTTTTTTCTGCTTTGTTTTGCAAAGAACGTCCAATGTTCATTTTTGATATATGCATTTGACACTAATTTCTAACTCATAAATATTTGCAAACGAAACAAAGGACTAATTACATGTGACATTAGAAACAGGGGCAATAACGAGTTGTCTAAGCGATCTAGTTGCTCTGTCCACCAAGGTACCAAGGTAAGTTCGGCTGAAGAATGTAACCAGGATACCTTCACTCCCCGCAGAGTAAGACAAGATTCAACAATTCTCCCCAATCAGTTGGTCTCCAATCAACTCTAACAAGGCACAGTATCCCTAGCAAGTTAGCGACACTCTCCCCGAGCAGAGTTAGTCTACTATCAGCCCTAAGGAAGTTGGATTATCCCCCGAAGATCTCAATATTCCCCAGCGGAGTATACAGATATTCCTCAGCAAGCATCCCCGGCAATCTTGATCTAAGATTGTTCCCCGGCAGAATACCAGACACCCTAGTGGAGCTACTTCCCCAGTACAATCTCAAAAGTCTCCCCAGGAGAGTTGAACCATCTCCCCAGTAGATTCTGGAAGCTTATCCCCTACAGAGTACGAACGCTCTCCCCGAATTCATTCAAAGGTTATTTCCCCACCAGGATATAACTGGGTTATCCTCAGCTAATTGCCACGAAAAGATCGGCCTCGGCGAAGTTCTTCCTATCCCCCAGCGGAGCTCATCAATTCCAACAGAGCTTATCAACGGAATCCACAGCGGAGTTATCATTCAAACCTCAGCGAACTATCTCTCCCCACAGAGTAATTCCCCACAGAGTATCTCTTCAACAAAGTTTATCCCTCAACAGGGTCATCTTCTCCTACAGGTGTATTCTCACAACCATCATCCCCAGCGGAAATGAAGAACTCTACTCGTCAGCATCAGCCCAGGATTCAACAAGCTCCCGACATTCGTCAAAGGATTTATTTTCCTAGATGAAAATACATTCATAAACATCACATCTTCATACATTATAGCATGCACATACGCATCATGAACATACAATCTCATTTATTTTGAGAACATCACGCATTTCATACATCATGACATTGCATACAACTAACGTTTTGTCTTTTCAGGACAAAGGTCAATACAAAGATGATTACTATCAACTGTTGCAATTCCAGATTCGATACCTGTATCCAGCCAGGGCATATCTGTGAGCGATTACTTGTGGATTCGACGCCTGTATCTAGCCAGGGCATATCTGCATGAAGAAATTCCAGATTCGATTCCTGTATCCAGCCAGGGCACGTCTGAAGAGTTTGAAGATTCGATTCCTGTATCTAGCCAGGGCATATCTGTTGATGACTAATTCTGGACTCGATTCTTGTATCCAGCCAGGGCACGTCTGAAGAGTTTGAAGATTCGATTCCTGTATCCAGCCAGGGCATATCTGTTGACGACTAATTCCGGACTCGATTCCTGTATCCAGCCAGGGCACGTCTGAAGAGTTTGAAGATTCGATTCCTGTATCCAGCCAAGGTATATCTGTTGACGACTAATTCCGGACTTGAATCCTGTATCCAGCCAGGGAACGTCTGAAGAGTTTGAAGATTCGATTCCTGTATCCAGCCATGGCATATCTGTTGACGACTAATTCCGGACTCGATTCCTGTATCCAGCCAGGGCACGTTTGAAGAGTTTGAAGATTCGATTCCTGTATCCAGCCAGGGCATATCTGTTGACGACTAATTCCATATTCGATTCCTGTATCTAGCCAGGGCACATCTGTGAGTAACTGATTGTAGACTCGATACCTGTATCCAGCCAGGGCATATCTACATGAAGAGTTTAGAGATTCGATACCTGTATCCAGCCAGGGCATATCTACATAAAGAGTTTGAAGATCAACCCCTGTAACAGGCCAGGTAATTATCTTTCTTTCTCAGGTACGCATGTTCTCGCTAAGGAATCTCTTACGCGATCGACACCTAGATGGCATCTATAAGCCCATCCACATACCAACAGTCTCCAAATGGCATCCATAAGCCCATTACTGACAAGATTTTGTTACAGTCTCCAGATGGCATCTATAATCCCATCCTCCTATCCACCATCTTTCCAAATGGCATCTGTAAGCCCATTCCCGCCATCACACTGCTAACATTCTACTATGTGAGTGCAAATTTCTGGGCACTCTAGTGTTCAATCATCTTCCACCTTCGGATCACGAAAGGCACGCAAGCCAATCTACATCCTAAGGTCTAAGAAGATTGAACAGGGGCAACTGTTGTACCCCAAAATTTGCCCTCCCATATTCTTCAAGATTTGTCAAGGTCAATCTCCAGATTGCTCAAAATCTCTCAAGGGTTGCACAGTCCAATTGCCTCCTAACACAGTCAATATTAGGGTTTTGGTTCTTGCAAAGAAATTGAGGTTTTCAAGGGTCCAATCAAGTCCTATATGCCTATATACATTGTCAAGCATCCATATGTCAAGTTTCAAGACTCACAGCATCAAGTTGCACAGTCAAAAGCCCTAATTGCTTCACAGTCAACTGCAGGGGTAAAATGGTCATTTGACAATCAAAAGTCAAAATGTTTGGTCAACATCTCATTTTGAAGCCACAATCATCATTTGATCAAGTCTTGATCATGATTCCACAAGCATGGCTCAAAAATCATCAAGATGCAAAAGTTTCTATTTTTGGACAGCTGAAAAGTCAACTGTAACTTGACCAAGGCATAACGTTTTCATGGTTCATCAGAAAAATCCCATCCAATGCTCATTTTTAAGGGGATGACATTTCCTACAACTCATCTTCACATTCCAAATCCTAGAAATGCTCTCACAAAAAGTTATCAATTTCTACATTATAGGTCATTTTCAAAAGTCAACAAAAAGGCACTTTAAGTCAAAGACCATAACTTGAGATTGGTGAATAAAAATGACATAGGACCAAAGGAATTGGTTAAAGGACTTCAAGACCTTTCCAAAATGTCCAAGGACATGTTCATATCTTCAAAATTGAGCAAGATATGCACTGGAGAAGTTGGGAAATATTTGGGAACTTTCAAAAGTCAACTTTGCCTAAAACATTTCATTTTTGCTAATGGGCCTCAAATTCCTTCTTGAATCTTTACCCAAAGCTTATGCACGACCCATTAAGATTAATTGGAATTATTTTCTTATTTTTATTAATTATTTGGATTTTTAATCGATTATTAATCTATTTAATTAATTTAATTATAGGAAAATATCAAAACATGGTTGTCAAATCTTTTTATGAAGCAAATACACTCCACACATGCTGAAGATCTCGTGCATCACTCAAGGGGACAAGATCTCCCAATTTGGCAAGGTTTTCATTCAAAAAAGATTGGAAATTATATGATTGAAAATCAAAGAATGAAAACATTATTTCATGGACTTTTGGGCCAAGGTTTTAACCTAATTCTCCTCACATGCATATGCTGAAGCAAACCTTATTCTTGGACACGTGAAAGCTGCCATAAAACTCCATAACCAAATTGCAAAAAATTGAAGAAAAGTGTGAAACTAATTTCTTATTTGCAGCGCAATTCAAAGCTTCTTTTTGATTCAAACATATTGCCTGAGTCTCCAGGAAGCCATTGCCATCAAGAACCAGTCCTAACACGCGAAGAATCAAAGAACACGAGTCCCACGGTTTGAATATATTTCCAAAATTGCATAACATGATTCATGCGTTTTTAATCCATTTTCTTGGTTGATTTATGTTAATAGGGACCTTCTGAAGCGATTGGTATAATCCAATTGAGTTATGGCCTTCTGAATCGAAAATCACCATGGAAGAACATTAGGGTTCCGAAGCTGTTAAATTAGGGCTTTATGCATAAGGAAAAATTGGACCACGTCATGACTATGGTTGAATTCGTCAAGGCCAGACGAATTCAACCCAATCCTCGCGCTTAATTTATGTGATGCCTGCTGCTAATCGCTATTATTGACACTTTTGGTTTGTGGGGGTTTAAAACCCCCACTATCTTGTTTATGTTTGCAGGTGAAACGAAGAAGGAGAAGGCGTGGCAACGTGTGACTGGGTGATTCAAATGAGTGGCGCGCTTTTTGTGTTCCCAGCATAATTAGTACTTTTCATATATTATGTTTATTAGTTATTATGTTTACAAACAATTGCAGATGGCGTAGTGGTGGAGAACGTGTCTTGCAAACACTGGGACCTGGGTTCGATTCCCAGGTCCCCCATATAATTCTTGATATTTTTCTTAACACATTCCAGTGCAGCGTATGATTCAATGGTCCACCATAAGCCTCATGCATCCGTTTGCCAAATGGCCTTAATCAACAATCTGAAGGCCAGGAGATGATGAACACTCCATGCCCCAGTCAAACAACACGCACGTGATCATGAAAAGTCAAACGTGGCTTGGTCTTCTTGGGCCAGAATTGCTTTAGTTTTACCTCCACTCTGGGCCATCACACCCCCTTTGGTTTGCATATTTAATTTTCTTTTCTTTTCTTTAATTTCTTTTAATTGTTTTAATTATTATTATTAATTCACCACAAATTAATTTTTCTTAACAAAAATCAGAAAATCAAAATTGTAAATATATTTTAATTATTTATTATTTTCACCATTAACTTATTTTTGTAAATAAATACTAACAATTAACTTAGTTTAATTTAGGTTTTAATTTTAATCCTTTTTCTTAATAAATAAAAATTGCATAGAATTAGGTTTTGACTTTTTTTAATTATATTTTATTAATCATCATTATTACTATTTATTAATTATTATTTTTGTACATATAAATGTAAATTAATTGATTAGCTTAAATTAGGTTAACTTTAACATTTTCTTAATAAGTAAAATAAACTTAGAATTAGGGTTTTCTCTAGATTTTTATTTTCTTTATTTCATTAAATACAAAAACATAAAAAATATCTTTCTTGTAAATAATTGAATAATTAATAATTAGGTTTAATTTTACTTTAATGCAAAAGGACCAAAAAGCTCTTAATTTCTCAAAAGGGTCAAAAACCCTAGGACGTCTTGATTTTAATTCTTTCGCATGTTATTTTTATATTTTGATTATTATGTAACTGTTTCCGGAATGTAATAGTAATTAGGTTTATTGCTTTTTTTTTACCTTTCCGCATCTTTATCAAAAACGGGTCTTTGTTTTTTGGCGATGTATAGACCCGCGCCTTGTAATAGCGTAGCTTTTACCTTTTCGTATTTTATTTTCCGCACTCCTAACTGCTAAATTGTATGAAAGAATGTATGGTAATTAAAAACAACTCGTAGCTCACAATTGCATGATCAAAGATAAATGTTAACCTGAAAACAATACACAATGCACATGCCACTTCTAGGGTACGCCTCACTCGTTGCCTTCGAACGTGGTCGTCAAGTATAGGGTGTTTTAGCAGTCGCCCTTATGTCTAAGATCCAGTTGCCTCGAAATGGTTGCCTCGGATTAAAAAGGATCTAGGAAATTAGGGTTGCTTCTAAGGTGTCCTACTATTGCTTCGGTGACCACACATTGTCCCTTAATCGAATTGACCCGAAAAAACTCCAACGATGGTGCTACCTACCTCTCAATGGTGGGATGGTACTGTTTAAAGGACTCTTACACAGCCTAATTCCTTAGAGTTGGTAGATCTCATGGGTACTTGCTCTTTTCAAAAACAAACAAAATAAACTTTTCACACTGACACTTTCAAAAGTTTTCAAACAAATTTTTCATACACTCTTGAGGACAGATACAAGAGTTACTTAGAAATTTTTCAAACGAAACTTTTTTTCAAAACTCACACACACTTGAAAAGCAAACAATTTTTGAAAACATAAGAGCAAGTACCTAAGAGCCCGTGGATAACCATGGATAGAAAGGGTGCTAACACCTTCCCTTTATATAAATCTACCTCCCGAACTGAGAAACATTCTCAAAAAAGGAATTTTGCTGTGCTTTTGTCCTTTCCATGTTGGAGAACATAAAAGACGGTGGCGACTCTTGCTTACCGCGACATTTCACGAACCAACATTCCAAAACAGTCAGTTCTATTTCCACCGATCACACTTGCCTCTGAATATTTGTATGCTTAGATTCTGAGATGCTTATTAGGCTTGTTGGTATTCATATGTTGATGTTGGCCCTATGATGAATTCGTTCTGAGGGCTTTTTGGCTTCTTAATGTTTGTCAGATATGGAACTTGCTTGTTGTTCTGACTTTGAAATGATTAAGTTGATGATGAATACTTTCTGAGATTATGTTTCAGTTGTGGCCTATGATGAACCTTAGTTCTGAGGCGTTCATTTCTGTTGTTTGGATATTTGGATGGATTTGCTTGAGTTTGGATTTGAGTTGGTTCAGGTTTATGGGCTATATGGTTACAGAAAGGCTTATTGTGCAGTTTGTTCAGGTTTGAGGCAGGCTTGAATGCTGTAACAGTTTTTTTAGGCTTGCTTCTACCAGTTTTGCTTTGGCTTCAAGGCAATTTGAAGCTTGTTCTTATTCAGGTTTCAGGGCTTTGACTTGGAGGAAAACAGGCCTGTTGATATTTTGGTTGTTTTGGAATTTTGATGCAGGTTGAATGTTTTATGCAGGCTGATATGTTTGAAGCTTAACAGGTTTGTATGGCTTTGTGTAGTTTTTGCTATGTGTTTTAGACAAGATGCAAGGCTTGAGGGCTTATGCAGTCTTGGTCCTTAGGCTATGCAGGGCTTGCTGTTTGAACTGGTTTTTTGACCGTTTGCAAGGCTTGAGGCAAGCTTTGGTTATCTTTCTATATGTATTCTGCCTCTTTGAACTGTTCTGATGCTCTTTGTTTTATATCTCTTTATCTTAAGCCTGCCCACTGTAAGCCTCTCTACTTCTCTCTCTCTTTCTCTCTCCATAGAAAAAAGCATTTTTTATTGCTTTAAACTGTACTTATTTTCTGAAAAAGTGTTTGGCCTGGAAAATGATGATAATTTGAAATATATGCTTACAATGTTAGCTTTCCTCTGCATATCTCCTTACCTCCAGATTTCCTGCATATCTTTTGTGTACTTGTTGACAGTTTTTTTTGATAGCTTTGTTGACATCTCTTTTGGACAGTTTGACAACTTTGCACTTTTGACAATTTGGTTTGCCTAGTTTGATAGTGTAATTCAGTTTAGTTTGTCCCTTGTGACTTGGTTTGGCATTTTGAACTGTGCAACTTGTTTTGGAATTATGCAGCCTTGTACATTTTGTTTAATATGCTGCCTTGTATTAATTCATATGCTTGCAAACATATTTTCTTTCCCTCTTTGTGAACCAAGAGTCTTCTTGTGATTTGCAGAGAGGGCGAACAAACTGATTCCGGCCAACACTTTTAATGATGAGTTTTAATTATCCGTCTGCCTTTTTAATTCATCTGTGTTTGACTTCTTTCTTTTTTGTCTTTGCAGATAAAAATCAGTTGAGCAATAGGAGCAGCGGTAGAAGATGAAGATTTAGGATAGATTTAATTTATTTTTAATCATTGTAATAATATTATTGTAAACAACTGTAAATAAATTCACAGTGTTCAAATAATATTTGTAACAAACAATTAAAAATGAATAAAAATCTTTCTTTGTCAGTTAATCTCTTTTAAATCACTGTCTATTTAATTATTTAAGTTTCTTGAATTAAAATAACTGGAAGTAAATCCCAATTATTCTAACTTAGATAAAATAAATAATTAATAAACACCGCAGTCTTGCAACTTCGCATTAATCAATAATAAACCCGACGTCCCAATTAACCATATGTATTGCACAGTCAATCAAAACAAATGTCCATACGCCTTTCATTTAACTGATTAGACCAATACTTCAAACTCTCAATCAGAAGCCTCAACCCATGTCCCAGAGTCAATTGAAAAGAACTGCAAAATCAATTCCTTCTGAGAATGCGCGTGCAAACCCTAATTCTTGATTTATTGTCAAAGAAACGTCTTCCTGATCAAACCCTGAGCCAAACTCAAACAAATTAATAAAAACCCTGATAATCTGCTTGGACTGAATCAAAAGTTAATGGAAACCCTAATTTTGTGTGACTGATAAGAAAAGTCTTTTTGACCGATTCTTGAGCCAATCTGAAAAATCAGGAAAAGCCCGAAGCTGTGATTTCTTGTGAAAAAGAGGAGGGCAAATTTTGGGGTACAATAACACTGATAGTGATGGTGACTTGGACGACTGGATATTCCCAACTACTGACGGCAGACTCAGCAACTGGAAGGCCAAAGACTTTATCTCAATATCCTTCAGCCAGGAGTAATTGCTATTTCCTGTTTTTTTATTACTTTAAGAAGTTTGTCTGTATAATTTCTATCAAAACAATGACTTTAAACCATGTGCCTTGCCCGGGGCACAATGGTCCATTTGTTAAGGGTTTGTCATTTCATCTATCATATGCTCATTTAATGAAAACATTGGACGATTTTGCATTCAAATTTGCGCTCTTTGTCTTTCTTTTACTTTACTACATTTTCAAATAGCCATGTGACCTTACATGCACACACACATTTGGAGATCCACATCCACTCCATATCTCAATGACAACAACTCTGCTATTACCGTCTATAACTTCGAAAATCCAATCTATCAAGCCGAAGACGAAGGTGAAGAAGATTGTGAGATACGCGGAGAACTCACCAGACTCTTGATACAAGAGGAAAAGGCTATCCAACCGCATGAAGAACCGGTCGAAGTGATAAACTAAGGTACTGAGGTAGATAGGAAAGAAGTTAAGATCGACGTTAACTTGGAAGACAACGTCAAGAGCAGATTAATTTAGATGTTGCATGAGTATGTTGAGGTATTCGCTTGGCCATATGAAGACATGTCAGGGCTCGATACTGATAACGTGGTACATCGAATGCCAATGAAAGAAGGTTATTCTCCGATCAAACAAAGGGTTTGCCACATGCATCCTGATATGTATGAGAAGATCAAGGGTGAGGTAATGAAACAATTCAATGCAGGTTTCTTGGCAGTGACGTCGTATCCCTAATGGGTTGAAAATGTGGTTCCAGTGCCGAAGAAAGACAATAAGGTCTCCATGTGTGTAGACTACATGTATTTAAGTAGCACAAGCCCCAAAGAAGACTTCCCATTACTGCATATTGATGTCTTAGTTGACAACACTTCTGAACACAAGGTGTTCTCCTTCATGGATGGCTTCTTCGGGTACAACCAAATCAAAATGGCGCTTGAGGACGTGGAAAAAACTACTTTTGTCACACATCGGGGGACCTTCTGTTATAAGGTCATGCCATTAAGGCTGAAGAACACATACACAACTTACCAATGGGATATGGTGGCTTTACTTCATGACATGATTCATCATGAGATAGAAGTCTATGTTGATGACATGATAACAAGATCCCAAACTGAAGAAGAGCACCTTGATCACCTGCACAAGCTCTTTGAGAGACTGAAGAAATATAAGTTGAGATTGAATCCTAACAAATACACCTTCAGGGTAAGATCTGTTAAGCTCCTAGGCTTTGTCGTCAGTGGCAAAGGTATTGAAGTTGATCCTGCAAAGGTAAAAGCTATCCAAGAAATGTCAGCTCCTCATACTGAGAAGGAGGTCAGAGGTTTTATAGGACGACTAAACTACATTGAATAATTCATTTCTCACCTGACAGCTACTTGTGAACCACTCTTCAAGCTGCTAAAGAAAGACCAAGTGGTAAAATGGAATGATGACTGTCAAATAGATTTCGACAAAATCAAGGAGTACTTGCAAAAATCTCCAATCCTGATGCCACCAGTTGAAGAAAGACCTATAATCATGTACTTAACCGTGTTAGAGAATTCAATGGGGTATGTGCTGGGGAAACATGGCGAGTCTGGTCGAAAAGAGCAGGCAATATACCACCTTAGCAAAAAGCTTACCGACTATGAAACAAAATATTCACTGCTCAAGAAAAGTTGTTGTGCTTTGGCATGGGCTGCTCGTCGATTAAGACAATATATGTTGACCCATACCACTTTATTGATCTTTAGGATGGATCCCATGAAGTACATCTTTGAGAAGCCATCTCTCTCCGGAAGAATAGCCTGATGGCAAATTGTTGTACCCCAAAATTTTCCCTCTCATGTTTTCCAAGATTTTTCTTATATGGGTGGACACAAACATTTGATTAAAGAAAAAAATAATTTTTTTGGGCATAAACAAGGAGTCTTTGATTTCCATCTTAACAAAGTCTTTCGATTGGCATGTTAAAGGGCCTTTTCGATTGGTATTTAGACAGGATTCAATTGAGTGCCTAACCTCTTCCAAGATTACCTCAAATTTCCATGCTTTGATTGAAGCCTTGGTCTTTTGCTTGTTTGCTGCGCACCAGCTTCGACTGGGCACGTTTTCCCTTTGAAACAGCCTCCTTCGATCCAAAGGGGAATGGCTTCTTGTTAGTGCTCCTTCGATTGCACTATTGTCTTTGCATGCTTGCTTAACTCACAAATGCAATGGCTACCTGCATGCAAGCTGGATCCCTGCTTCGATTGGGCATTTGTTTTCCTTGGAGCAAGCTTGTTTCCTGCTTCTACTAGGAAAATTATCCCTCTAGGCGTGTGTTGTACCCCAAAATTTTCCCTCCCATAATCTTCAAAGTTATGACAAGCAAATGGTTCAAAGTCTACTCAAGGGCTGCACAGTCAACCACTCTCCCAGGCCAGTCAAATTAGGGTTTTGGTTCTTGCAAGGAAGTTGAGGTTTCCAAGGGCTCAATCAAGTCACATATGCTCATATACATTGTCAAGCACCGACATGTCAAGTTTCAAGGCTCACAAGGTCAAGTTGCACAGTCAAAAGTCCCATTTGCTCAACAGTCAACTGTAGGGGCAAAATGGTCATTTGGCAGTCAAAAGTCAAAATTTTTGGTCAACATCTTATTTTGAAGCCACAATCATCATTTGATCAAGTCTTGATCATGATTTCACAAGAATGGCTCAAAAATCATCAAGGTGTCAAAAGTTTCTATTTTTGGACAGCTGAAAAGTCAACTGTAACTTGACCAAGGCATAACTTTTTCGTGGTTCATCAAAAAAATCCCATCCAATGCTCATCTTGAAGGGGAGGACATTTCCTACAACTCATCTTCACATTCCAAGTCCAAGAAATTCTCTCACAAAAAGTTATCAATTTCAACATTATAGGTCATTTTCAAAAGTCAACAAAAGGGACTTTAAGTCAAAGACCATAACTTGAGATTGGTAAATCAAAATGACATGGGACCAAATACATTGGTTAGAGGACTTCAAGACCTTTCCAAAATGTCCAAGAACATGTTCATAGCTTCAAAATTGAGCAAGATATGCATTGGAGAAGTTGGGAAATTTTTATGAAATGGCCAAAGTCAATTATCCTTGAAACTTCATTTTTGACAAAAGGGGCCCACTTTTCCACTTGATTCAGCTTGGCCATGCCTCCCACGTGTCCCACAATTTATTTCAAGATTTAAAATTAATTTTTTCATTTTTATTTAATTTTATTTGATTTAATTCATTTTAAATCTTTAAAATTCAAATAAAAATCCAAGAAATTAATGGAGGGATATATTTTGTGTTGATTAGCTTTGATACACCTTAAAACACATTCCAAATTCGTGCATGGCCTATTATGGGCATACAAATTCAAAATTTCACAAATATGGAAAATGGTTCAAAGTTGGTTATGGAGGAAATCTCAAACATGAATGCAAGGCTTCAATGACCATAATATTGTTTGATACACATTACACACTATATATACAAGCCTTCCCAACCTCATTCAAAAAAATAGTGTGTGCAGAAACGGCCAAGAGCAAAACCAAAAATTATTCAAAAAGTGAGAGTTCTAAAACATAGTTGCGAGCATCTTCAGAGCAAAACCAGCACGTGGTTCTATTCCTTGCCACACCCTGAAGCTAAAGCAACCTTTGACAAGTCCTGAGGCTCATACCGCACTGTAAGTTCTTCCCAGGTCCCCTATAATTTCCATATCATTTTTTTCATTGCTTTCATGTGCAGATTCTCAAAGGAGGAACACCATAAACCTAATATCCCAGCGCTCCAAGTGTTCACCAGCATAGATCCAAAGGTCCAAAAGGCTAGCACACCATACTCTGGAGTCAAGCGTGCTACAGGCAATCAGGAAAGTCAAACGTGGCTTATATTTCAGTGGGCCTGAATTGCTTTAATACACCCTCCATTTCAGCCCACACCCCTTGGGTTTTTGCTCTTCTTTTTACTTTGTTTTGACATTTTTTTTATTTACTTGCTTTATTTTATTTATTTATTATTAACAATTAATTAACCAACTAACATTTTCATAAAAAATCCAAAAAAGAATTAACAACATTATTATTATTATTATTTTATTTTGTAAATAAACATTAACTAAAATAGTTTAATTAGGCAATTTTAATTCCTTTTCTTAAATAATTAAAATAGATCTAGAATTAGGTAAAGTTAACTTTTAATTTTATTTCATTTCTTTTATTTCATAAAAACATAAAAAACAAAAAAATATTTTCTTTTAATTAAATTAATTAATTAGCCGTTAGTTAGTTTTAATTTCACTTTAATTATAAAAAAGCAAAAAAAAAATCAACTTCTTTTCTTAAAAGGGTCAACACCCTTAGACATTCCCGATTAATTTATTCGCGCACATTTACTTTATTTGATTATTATGTAACTGCCTTCAAGAATGTAATAGTTAAATAGGTTTATCGCTTTATTTAAATTCCGTACTTATTTACTAAAAAAACGGGTCTTTGTAATTTTTGGCGATGTATAGACCCGCGCCTTGTAATAGCGTAGGATTTATGTTTCCGCAATTTACTTTCCGCACCCCTTAACTTCTAAACTTGCATGAAAGAATGTATGCAAATAAAAACAACTCGTAGCTCACTAATTACAAAGACAAACATTAACTGAACAACACACAATGCACACACCACTTCTAGGGTACGCCTCACTCGTTGCCTTCGAAACGTGGTTGTCAAGTATAGGACGTCTTAGCGGTCCTTATGTCCATGATCCAGTTGCCTCGAAACAGTTGCCTCGGAACAGTTGCCTCGAAACAGTTGCCTCGGAACAATTTCCTCGAAACGGTTGCCTCAGATTAAAAAAGGATCAAGGACATAAAGGTAGTTTCTAAGGTGTCCTACTGTTGCTTCGATGACCACACTGTCCCTAAAATCGAATTGACCCGAACACCTCCAACGATGGTGCTACCTACCTCTCAATGGTGGGATAGCACTATCTAAAGGACTCTTACACAGCTTAATTCCTTAGAGTAGGTAGATTTTCTTAAGTACTTGCTCTTCTCAAAAACAAACAAAACAACTTTTCACACCTTACACTTTCAAAAAGTTTTCAAACAAAACACTTCATACACTCTTGAGGACTGATACAAGAGTTACTTAGAAATTTTTCAAACGAACTTTTTCAAAACCCACACACATTTGAAAAGCAAACAAATTTTGAAAACATAAGAGCAAGTACCTAAGAGCCCGTGGATAACCACGGATAGAAAGGGTGCTAACACCTTCCCTTTCTATAAATCTACCTCCCGAACCGAGAAACATTCTCGAATAAGGAATTTTGCTGTGCTTTTGTCCTTTCCATGTTGGAGAACATAAAAGACGGTGGTGACTCTTGCTTACCGCGACATTTTGCGAAACCAGCTTAAAAAACAGTCAGTTCTATTTCCACCGATCACAGAACTGGCGACTCTGCTGGGGAGTGATTAAAAGTGAGGTGTACCTTAGGATTAGATCATACTTATGTTTTCAATTGCTTTGCTTTGATTGCTTTATATTTGTGGGCTTTGCATCGGAGTTTCATAGATCCTAATCCGGATCTGGGGATACCCTTTTAGGTAGCATAAGCTGTGAGGGACCTGTCCGGCGTAGACCGACACGGGTGAAGCAGTGGCTACGTTGGTGTGGCACCTTGGTCTGTACCGATATCCCTTGTGTTGCAACGAGGAGAATATGGGTCTTCCGAGGAGTCATTAAGCACCAACCTACCTTAGAACCCTAATTTGACCCAACTTGGCTATAGAACAGTAGCAGTATGCTACACCCATTGAGGCTAAACTCTCGCGATGGTTCTGGCCGCAAGAAAAGATTGCGACGCTGGAGTTATGACCGATTGAGGGTAGTCAGTGATATTGGGATCCTCTAGAACCCGGTTACTTTTGATAGGACATGTCTTAACCAACGAAACTTCAAGAGGGTAATACCCAAACTTCATGCTGGCCTAAACTCTAAGGGCTGTGGTGTGACTTGTATGCTTTCAAACTTGACTACTTGCACACTTGTTATCTAACAACACGAGTTTCTTGCAGGTTTTGTTTATAGTCCTTGACTGGGACTCATTACAGGGCCTACTTACATCACTCCACGCATAGCATAACATCATACCATCATACCATTGCATACATCCTACATAAGGACTAATCCATTTCAAGGATCTCAAGGGCTTGTGATGCAGGTCATGATGAATCAAATGTCTAGCAAGGGGCAAAGGGGATTTATTTTCCTCTAGCCAAGGTTAATGACTTGATTCAGGGGCTATGACCCACTCGATATGGTGAGCCTTGACTCTTGAAGAAGGAATCTCAACAGCATGAAGTTCCTTCAATCAAGCTACAAATCCAAATGCTGACAATTTTCTTGTTTACCCCGCGAGATCCTTGAAAACATTGCATGCATATCATACATATCATTGCATTACAGGTACCCTTGTTACAGGTCACTTACCTTCTTCGCTGTTTATTTCAGCAATGGCTTCCCAACAAGATAACCAGGGTCTTCATGCTCAAGAGGCTCAGTTCAGGGAGATCTTCCTAAGCCTATCCAAGGGGCAGGAAGAGGTGAGGACACTCCTCATGGGGACTTTGGTCAGGAATAGTTTCGAGGACAGTAAGGATGAACGACTGAAACATCTGCAAGCTGAGGTAGATGCAATAAGGACTCAGATGCTGGGGCAGATGGCCCTTATCCAAGGCTTGGCTCGGGAGCAAGAAGAGTTGAAAGCCATGGTCAACCAGCTTCACCAAGGGAGATACAACATGAAGCAAACAGTCCAAGTCAGGGACCAGGTCATTGATCAGCTTCCAAGAGGACAAGGGTCTGGTATGGTGAAGAATAGACCTCTCCAAATTGCTACCACTTCACAGGTCCAACCACAACCTCTCCCAGAGCAACAGGTTGATCAGCGTAAGCCAGACAAGCCTAGGAGGCAATTCACCCAGCTCAACACGTCGCTGTCCCAAGCTTTGCAACACCTGTTGAAGTTGAATCTGGTGACGTTGATAGGACCTCACCCTAATCCTAAGACTTCTTCACCCCAACTATCATCCTGGGGCCAGGTGCGCATACCATTCTAATAGCCCGGGGCATGGTACTGACGACTGTTGGAAGTTAAGGTACAAAATCCAAAGCCTGATTGATGAAGGAGCTGTGGAATTCACCCCAGATGGTCAGGTCGAGTTCTTCTACTATCCCTGCAAGATTCACCATTTGAAGTGACAAGTCCTGAGATGAGAAGACTCTTTGTCCATTAGAATTTTCAAGTTGTAATTTTCTTTTGATTGTTCAAACAATTATCATGTCAAACGTTGTTATTTCATTAATGCATTACACATGTCTGTTTTGAAGTAATTGTTTCGTATTTACTATATGCAAACTATTTTCATATTTTTGTGATGATCAACTCTCAATTAATAATGCTAAGCCTCTTGAGGGAGGATGACGAAAACGATACCACAATCTACAGTATGCTTTTGAACAGACCCCGCTGATGAGGTACAGGCATTGTTTCAATTCCTAAACACTGGAGTTATAAGGAAGATAATCCCTCGTCAACCCCTTCGAGCCAAAGAAGTAGGAGTTTTTATTTTCGAAAATTAAAACCCTTAATCATAACCCGGGGCAGGGTAGTCTTCTCAGTTGATCCAGGTGCACAATGAACGGCACCAAAGGATTCCTTCCAAGACAAAAGACAGTGATGGTTCTCTATAATCATAAGGACAGGCAGTCATTATCTCTCAAAACTAAAGCCCAACAAGTCAAAACCTATGAAGGAGACTTACAAAAACTGGGGCATCCCGCTGACTGTAATCACAAAAGAAACAGTTCAGGCTGAAAACAGGGATAACGAAATCAAAAAAAAAAAGAGGTCTCACAAACCCTCAACAAAAAGAAATGACTGCCTATTCAAAATAAATTGTCAACATTCAAACCATCACCGGAACATCATAGCAAAGACTCAAACAAGGTCTAACGCATGATCAGCTGAGTTTAGGTTTGAAGAACATCACGAAGAGCGGGTGGGTACAAATATAATTTGAGCCTTTATCCTTTGTTTCTTAAACCGTGAACCAGGCCACGTTATAACCCTCAAAAGTCCTAGCTGAAGCATGGGTTAATTCGAAAGCATACTGTTACAAAGGTATCCTGACTCCTTAAGGCTCACTGTAAAATCTTGAGTTGACATCACATGTTAGATAATTTGCTTGTTTTACTGGAAAAAAATGCATTTTCAAAAACTTCGAAACAGACATAAGCTTTGCATTCTAAATAACATTGTTTGCATATGATTATTTGTTTGAACAGCAGAGAAATTCGCACGACGAATATCCGGTGAACAAAAATCTTCTCAACAAAAGCTCAAATAGAGGAAACACTTCCAACCAAGGGGCATGGCATGATCATTGTCCATCATCTGGGGCAGTTAGGTCAAGATTCGAAGAACCTCTCAAAAGGCCAACCAGCTTGAGGCAAATCTCCATCACTTGGGGCATTGGACGATCAAACGAAGATCTTCTGGTGGCATGGTAACACTGCACTACTGACAGTGACAACTCCCTGCATCCCGAGAGCATGGACATAGTCGAAAAAACACTACGCATAAGCAAAGACCCGCTAGGTTGACACACCTAGGCAAAAATAAGGGCTTCCCGGCAAACCAAAAGGGTTCGGGAAAAAATAAGGGATGAAAATGAAAATTTGTACACCCGGCAAGTCGAAAACCTGAAAAGGCGGCTTGGGCGAAAATGGGTATCCCGGTGGACTGAAAACCCGAAAGGGCGGTCCAGGCAAAAGTTAGGGATTAAAGCGTACGACTATGTCCCGGCATCTTGTCACTTGCCTACCAGAAGAAGATTTGTCAAATCGGCAGTCCTCCAGCACCTCTACAGGTACCTTCTCCCACAGAAGCTGGGGCAATAAGAGTTGCCCAAACTGTACAGTTGCTTTCCTCTAGGTACAAGTTAGATTCAGTTGAAGAATTTGACCAAGATACCTCCACTCCCTGGGAGTAAGACAAGGTTCAACAATACTCTCCCCAAGCAGAGTTGGTCTCCCATTAGCCCTAACAAGGCACTGTATCTCCAGTAAATCAGCAATACTCTCCCCAAGCAGAGTTAATCTACAGTCAGTCTTAAGGAGGTTGGGTACCCCCAGCAAATCTCAGCATTCCCCAGCGGAGTATACAGATGTTCCTAAGCAAACATCCCCGACAGTCTTAAGATAAGATTGTTCCCCGGCGGAATACAAGACACCCCAGTGGAGCTATTCCCCAGTACAGTTCAAAAGTTTCCCCAGGAGAGTTGAATCAATCCCCCCCAGTAGGAAGCTTATCCCCAGTAGATTCTGGAAGCTTATCCCCTGCAGAGCACGAACGCGTCTCCCCGGCTTTATCCAAAGGTTATTCCATACCAGGGCTTATAACTGGGTTATCCTCAACTAGTGACCACTGAAAGATCGTCCTCCGTGAAGTTTCTTCCTACCCCCCAGCGGAGTCCATCAATTCCCTCAACAGAGCTCAACAATGGTATCCCCAGCGGAGTTATCATCAACCCCAGCAAAGTACCTCTCTTTCCCCACAGAGTTCACTCCCCGCAGAGTAATCTATTCACCAATTTTATTCCCCAACGGAGTCATCTTCTCCTACCGGTATTCTTGCAACCATCATCCCCAGCGGAAACGAAGAACTCTGTTCTTCAACATCAGCCCAGGATTCAACTTCCCGGCATTCGTCAAGGATTTATTTTCCTAGACGAAAATACATTCATAAACATATAACCTTTCATACATCTTACTTACATACACAATGCATGCACATACGCATCATATCACGCAATCTCATTTCTCCCTGAGAGCATCATGACATCATGCATTGCACAACTGATGTTTTGCCTTTTTCAGGAAAAAGGTCAATCCAAAGACGATTACTATCAACTGTTGCAATTCCAGATTCGATACCTGCATCTAGCCAGGGCATATCTGTGAGCGATTGATTATGGATTTGATACCTGTATCTAGCCAGGGCATATCTACATTAAAGAGATTGAAGAGATAGCTGGGAAATGCTCCATATATGGATGCTGTTCTTTTGCTTATTCAGATTTTCTCTTTAGAGATGGCTTAGAAATGCTCCAGAGCTGGACGCTATTCTGTTGCTTATTGAGAGTTACTTGTTCAGAAATAGTTCAGAGATGCTCCAGATGGCGATGTTCTGATACTTATTCCAGATTTCCTTTCAGAGATAGCTTGGAAATGCTCCAGATATGGATGCTGTTCTTTTGCTTATTCAAGACTCCTTCTAGATATAGTTCAGATGTGACCCAGGCATGGCGACGTTCTGATACTTATTCCAGATTTCCTTTCAGAGATAGCTTGGAAATGCTCCAGATATGGATGCTGTTCTTTTGCTTATTCAAGACTCCTTCTAGATATAGTTCAGATATGACCCAGGCATGGCGACGTTCTGATACTTATTCCAGATTTCCTTTCAGAGATAGCTTGGAAATGCTCCGGATATGGATGTTGTTCTTTTGCTTATTCAAGACTCCTTCTAGATATAGTTCAGATGTGACCCAGGCATGGCGATGTTCTGATACTTATTCCAGATTTCCTTTCAGAGATAGCTTGGAAATGCTCCAGATATGGATGCTGTTCTTTTGCTTATTCAAGACTCCTTCTAGATATAGTTCAGATGTGACCCAGGCATGGCGATGTTCTGATACTTATTCCAGATTTCCTTTTAGAGATAGCTTGGAAATGCTCCAGATATGGATGTTGTTCTTTTGCTTATTCAAGACTCCTTCTAGATATAATTCAGATGTGACCCAGGCATGGCGATGTTCTGATACTTATTCCAGATTTCCTTTCAGAGATAGCTTGGAAATGCTCCAGATATGGATGCTGTTCTTTTGCTTATTCAAGACTCCTTCTAAATATAGTTCAGATGTGACCCAGGCATGGCGATGTTCTGATACTTATTCCAGATTTCCTTTCAGAGATAGCTTGGAAATGCTCCAGATATGGATGTTGTTCTTTTGCTTATTCAAGACTCCTTCTAGATATAGTTCAGATGTGACCCAGGCATGGCGACGTTCTGATACTTATTCCAGATTTCCTTTCAGAGATAGCTTGGAAATGCTCCAGATATGGATGTTGTTCTTTTGCTTATTCAAGACTCCTTCTAGATATAGTTCAGATGTGACCCAGGCATGGCGATGTTCTGATACTTATTCCAGATTTCCTTTCAGAGATAGCTTGGAAATGCTCCAGATATGGATGCTGTTCTTTTGCTTATTCAAGACTCCTTCTAGATATAGTTCAGATGTGACCCAGGCATGGCGACGTTCTGATACTTATTCCAGATTTCCTTTCAGAGATAGCTTGGAAATGCTCCCGATATGGATGCTGTTCTTTTGCTTATTCAAGACTCCTTCTAGATATAGTTCAGATGTGACCCAGGCATGGCGATGTTCTGATACTTATTCCAGATTTCCTTTCAGAGATAGCTTGGAAATGCTCCAGATATGGATGTTGTTCCTTTGCTTATTCAAGACTCCTTCTATAGATAGTTCAGATGTGACCCAGGCATGGTGACATTCTGATACTTATTCAGATTCCCTTTCAGATATAGCCTAGAGATGCTCCAGATCCGGACTCCGTTCTATTGCTTATTCAGATTCAAACTTCTAAAAGACAACTTAGAGATGCTCCATCCCGGATGCTCTTCTATTGTTCAGTCCAGATACGATCCAGATTCGGATGACATTCTGTTACTCATGCAGTATGGATATACCCCAGACACGGCGGTCATTCTCCTATTTATTCAGACGTCAGCAATTAGACACAGACTAGATATGCTCCAGACACGAAAGCTATTCTATTTCTTATTCAGATTCACCTATCCACCATCTTTCCAAATGGCATCTATAAGCCCATTCCCGACAAGGTTCTGTCACACTTTCAGATGGCATCTTTAAGCCCATCCTCCCATCCATCATCTCTCCAAATGGCATCTGTAAGCCCATTCCCGACATCACACTGCTGATATTCTACTATGTGAGTGCAAATTTCTGGGCACTCTAGTGTTCAATCATCTTCCACCCTCGGATCACGAAAGGCACACAAGCCAATCTACATCCTCAGGTCTAAGAAGATTGAACGGGGGCAACTGTTGTACCCCAAAATTTTCCCTCCCATAATCTTCAAAGTTATGACAAGCAAATGGTTCAAAGTCTAATCAAGGGCTGCACAGTCAACCACTCTCCCAGGCCAGTCAAATTAGGGTTTTGGTTCTTGCAAGGAAGTTGAGGTTTCCAAGGGCTCAATCAAGTCACATATGCTCATATACATTGTCAAGCACCTACATGTCAAGTTTCAAGGCTCACAAGGTCAAGTTGCACAGTCAAAAGTCCCATTTGCTCAACAGTCAACTGTAGGGGCAAAATGGTCATTTGGCAGTCAAAAGTCAAAATTTTTGGTCAACATCTTATTTTGAAGCCACAATCATCATTTGATCAAGTCTTGATCATGATTTCACAAGAATGGCTCAAAAATCATCAAGGTGTCAAAAGTTTCTATTTTTGGACAGTTGAAAAGTCAACTGTAACTTGACCAAGGCATAACTTTTTCATGGTTCATCAGAAAAATCCCATCCAATGCTCATCTTGAAGGGGAGGACATTTCCTACAACTCATCTTCACATTCCAAGTCCAAGAAATGCTCTCACAAAAAGTTATCAATTTCAACATTATAGGTCATTTTCAAAAGTCAACAAAAGGGACTTTAAGTCAAAGACCATAACTTGAGATTGGTAAATCAAAATGACATGGGACCAAAGACATTGGTTAGAGGACTTCAAGACCTTTCCAAAATGTCCAAGAACATGTTCATAGCTTCAAAATTGAGCAAGATATGCATTGGAGAAGTTGGGAAAGTTTTGTGAAATGGCCAAAGTCAATTATCCTTGAAACTTCATTTTTGACAAAAGGGGCCCACTTTTTCCACTTGATTCAGCTTGGCCATGCCTCCCACGTGTCCCACAATTTATTTCAAGATTTAAAATTAATTTTTTCATTTTTATTTAATTTTATTTGATTTAATTCATTTTAAATCTTTAAAATTCAAATAAAAATCCAAGAAATTAATGGAGGGATATATTTTGTGTTGATTAGCTTTGATACACCTTAAAACACATTCCAAATTCGTGCATGGCCTATTATGGGCATAAAAATTCAAAATTTCACAAATATGGAAAATGGTTCAAAGTTGGTTATGGAGGAAATCTCAAACATGAATGCAAGGCTTCAATGACCATAATATTGTTTGATACACATTACACACTATATATACAAGCCTTCTCAACCTCATTCAAAAAAATAGTGTGTGCAGAAACGGCCAAGAGCAAAACCAAAAATTATTCAAAAAGTAAGAGTTCTAAAACATAGTTGCGAGTGTTGTACCCCAAAATTTGCCCTCCCATATTCTTCAAAATTTGCCAAGTCAATGCTTCAAAATTCCCCAAGGGTTGCACAGTTCAAGGGCCTCCTAACAGTCAAAAACTAGGGTTTTGGTTCTGACAAAGAAAATGAAGTTTCCAAGGGTCTAAGCAAGTCCCACATGCCTACAAACATGTTCAAGCATCATCATACCAAGTTTCAAGACTTACAGTATAAAATTGCACAGTCAAAAAACCTAATTGCACTACAGTTAACTGTAGGGGCAAAATGGTCATTTGACAGTCAAAAGTTCAAATTTTTGGTCAACATCTCATTTTGAAGCCACAAACATCATTCGAGCAATGCTTGATCATGATTCTCAAAGCTTGGCTCAAAAAGTCTCAAGATGCAAAAGTTTCCATATTTGGACAGTTGAAAAAGTCAACTGTAACTTGACCAAGGCATAACTTCCACATGGATTATCAGAAAAATTCCATCCAAAGCTCATTTTGAAGAAAAATACATTTCCTACAACTCCTCTTCACACTTCAAGTCCAAGAAATGCTCTCACAAAAAGTTATCAATTTCAACATTATAGGTCATTTTCAAAAGTCAACAAAAAGGGACTTTAAGTCAAAGGCCATAACTTGAGATTGGTAAATAAAAATGACATGGGACCAAAGGCATTGGTTAGAGGACTCAAAGACCTTTCCAAAATGTCAAATAACATGAGCAAAGCTTAAAAATTGAGCAAGATATACCTTGTGGAAGTTGGGAAATTTTTGGATATTTTGAAAAGTCAACATTGCTTCAAATGTCTTAAAAATGCTAATGGGCCTCTTTTTCTTCCAAGAATCATTATCCAAGGCATGTGCACGACCATTTGGCCCAAAGGGAAGTTTTTCATCATTTTTATTTATTTATTTGAATTTTTAAATGCTAATAATTCATTTAATTAAAATAAATATGTGGAAAATACTAAACCTAAGTTTTTAAATCTTTTTATGCATGGAATACACTCAATATTTCGTGCATGATCAGATTTGGAAAGAATCTTGGTAATTGGACATGATTTGAAGCAAATTTGCATGAAAAAGATTGGAAAATTATGGCATGGAAAATCAAATATTCTCTTCATCAATTCATTGATTTTTTGATCCAATTTCTAACCCTAATCATTCCAGTACATATATACATGAAAACCCTAGCGTCCATGACCTCCAGGCTGCGCCATACATCAAAAACCAAAGTTGAGTTTTTTGTCAAAAATTTGAAAACTGAAAGTGGCCTTAGAGGACGATTCAGAGGCCAAGATTAATCCCAATAGCTTGCAAAAGTGTTACTGAAGCTAACTGGATAGTTTTCCAACCCTTACACGCTCAGAATTGGTGAATGGAACTCAAACTTTTTCACTTTTTCGCATAAATCGTATTTCATCATTCATGTCATGTTTTTGAATTTTAATACTTGTTTTGTGTTACTCTCATCATTCTGAAGCTAACTGTGTGCTTTAATTGAGTTTTCACGCGCTATATGAAGAACCACCATTAAAAGACGTTAGGGTTCTTCAAGTTTTAAATTAGGCGTTTCTAAATACTGTAAAATTAGAGAACCTCAATGCCATGGTTGAAATCAGGGAGCTTGAACGATTTGAAAGCACCCATCGCGCCTAATTTATGTGGCTATATGGCCTATTCGCTATTATTGAAAACTGCACATTTTGGGGGGGTTTAAAACCCCCGCTAACCTTTTGTATATTTCAGGAAAAACAAAAGCCATGGAGAAGATGATGAAGTGTCAAGGCATGGTTGGGTTATTTGAATTGCGCGCTAAAATTTCCCACTAACCATTGTTTTATCTTATATTATTTGTTTGTTATTATATAACCAAAACGCGCAGTTGGAGCAGTTGGCAAGGCATAGTATTGGTAATCCCTGGGACCTGGGTTCGAACCCCAGGTCCCCATCCCTTTCCATATTATTTTGCTAATCACGCTTGTGTGTAGTTCGCCTCCTGGGTTCCACCATACAACTCACAACCTCAACGCGCCACATGGCCTGTAACCACTATCCAAGGGACCAGATGTGAAGAACATGATAGGCATCAGTCAGTATACGCACATGCTTCCCAGGAAAGGTCAACTGAGGCCTTAAACAAGTGGGCCTAATTACTACAATTACACCTCCAATTGGGGACAGAACCCCCCAAGGTTTGCTATTCTTTTATATTTTCTATTTTTATTTGATTTAATTAATTTCCTTTAAATTCTTCAATTAATTTATTTTCATAAAATATAAAATAACAAAAAAATCAGAAAAGATAAAAATTCAAAATATATTTTATTTAATTAGTATTTTTGTAAATAAATCTCACTAATTAATTAGATTTAAATTTAGGGTTAATTTTAATATCTTTTCAATAAACCTAAAAATTGGTAGAATTAGGGTTTCAAGTATTTTTTATCCTTTTTTTTTTTCCTTTTTTTCACCATATTAATTATTAATTCTTAATTATTTATTTTTATAAATCAAATTGCATTAATTGAATTAGGTTTAATTTTAGGTAATTTTCATATTTTTTTAACAAATAAAAAACTAGAATTAGGGTTAATTAATATTTCATTCTCATAAAAAAAAACATAAATACCAAAAAAGACCAAAAATAATTTCTTTTTTTATTTTAATTTCATTAATTCAATAATAATTTAATTTCATTAAAAAAGGGTCCAACGCCCTCACTTTCAATTTTAATTCCAATTCGCGCATTTTATTTTATTTCTTATAATATTAATGTAATTCTTCCAAAGCCTTGTAAACTCGGACATTTTATTTCTTGCACTTTATTTACTTTCTGTCAAATCAGGTCCTGGATTTTAATTTTGGCGATGTGGACCCGCGCCTTTGTAATAGTTTAGGAATTTTATCTTTCCGCACTTTTTTTTAACTGCTAATAAAATGCATGCAAGAATGAATGACAAAATAAAAACAAATGCGTAGATCACCCATGACAAAAGACAAAAATATCTGAAAACGATACACAAATCACACACCACCCCTAGGGTACGCCTCACTGTTGCCTTGCCTCGAAAGGTGATCGTCGAGTAGAGGATGTCTTAGTAAGTCCTCATGATCCGGGAACCTGGCATGAGGGTAGCTTCTAAGGTATCTTCCTATTGCTCTGGTGATCACCATGTCCCGAACCTCGAATTGACCCAAACACCTCCAATGGTGGTGCTACCTACCTCTCAATGGTGGGATGGCACTACTTTAAAGGACATTTACACAGACGAATTCCTTAGGGTAGGTAGACGACTCTAGATACTTGCTCTAATTTCAAAACAAATCAAAAATACTTTTCACACCGACACCTTTTCAAAAAGCTTTCGAAAGCAATTTTTCAAACACTCTTGAGGACCGATACAAGAGTCGAACTGGAATTTTCAAAGAAACTTTTTAAAACCCACAGTTGAAAAGCAAACAAACCATTTTTTTGAAAACACAAGTGAGCAAGTATCCAAGAGCCCATGGATAACCATGGATAGAAAGGGTGCTAACACCTTCCCTTTCTATAATCTACCTCCCGAACCGAGAGCAATCTCTTTAAGGAATTTTTCTGTGCTTTTGTCCTTTCCATTTGGAGAAAATAAAAGACGGTGGCGACTCTTGCTTCCGTGACATTTCGTGAACCAGCTTTAAACAGTCAGTTCCAGATCCACCGATCACAGAACTGGCGACTCTGCTGGGGAATACTTAAAGTGAGGTGTACCTTAGGGTTAGTTCATAACTGTGTTTTTAATTGTATTGATTTGCTTGCTTTAAATTGTGGGACTGTCTTGGGAGTTCTATAGATCCTAACCCGGATCTGGGGGATACCTTCTTAGAAAGTAGCAACAAGGCTGTGAGGGAACTGTGCGGGGTATACCGACATGGTTGAAACAGTCTGCTACGTTGATGTGGCACTTTGGTGTGTACCGGTAACCCTTGAGTTCAGTCAAGGAGAGTACGGGGCCTCCGCGTGGTGTCGTGAAGCATCAACAGACCTTAGGAACCTTAATTGAACTATCTTGGCCTCTTTAGGGTAGTGAGATAATTGACTTTGGTGCAGTCCGAGGTTGGTTGATACTCGATACTACACTCAATTAAGGGTTGCTTTCCTGGAATATTTCGGTCGCCAGTTCAGTGGCTAAATCGAAACAATGAACAATGAAAGCAATCCCGTGATATTGGGACTCTTAGAACCCGGTTACTTCTAATAGGACAGGTTAAACCCACCAACTTCAAGAGGGTACTACCCAGACCCCATGCTGGCCTTAAACCCTAAGGGCTTGTCTTGTGTGCCTTGTGTGCCTTACATGTTTGTCTTTGTAAATATCTGTGGTGTGTTTAATCATAGCATCATGACATCATCCAGCATCATATGCATTGACTAACCATTTCAGGGGTTCGAATCTTCATCTTTGTTTTGTTTTGTAGGACATGGAAACTGTTCGCAGAAAGACAATTCAAATCAGTCTTGTAAGGATCCCTACTCAGCTTAAGGAACTTATATCCAGGATTCCCGAGAGCTCTTCATTCAGTGAAAGACATGGAAGACTCATCAGCTTGGTCAATACCAACATTGAGGAAGATATGATAAAGGTCATGTTCCAGTTCTTTGACCCTCTGCATCACTGTTTCACCTTCTTGGATTATCAGCTGGTACCTACATTAGAGGAGTTCTCCCGGCTCCTGAATATCCCTATCCTTGATCAACTACCCTACAACGGTACGGAAAAGGAGCCCAAGCTTGAAGAGATTGCTAAAGCCTTACACCTACAATCATCTGACCTCAAGGGACATTGGGAAGTTAGAAGTGGTATCAAAGGGTTCTTAGCCAGGTTTCTGTTTGAAAAGGCCCATGAATGTTGGAACTCCCTTGACTTACAAGCTTTTGAAGAAGTTGTGGCCCTCCTTGTCTATGGTTTGGTGTTGTTCCCTAACCCAGATCAGCTTATAGATATCAGTGCTGTCCAGATCTTCATGTCCAGGAATCCTATACCTACGTTGCTGGGGGACATCCTTCACTCATGTTACACTCGAACCATGAGAAAAAGAGGTGTCCTTATGTGTTGCACTCCTCTCTTGGGAAGGTGGTTTATTTCGCACCTTCCACAATCAGTTTTGAAGAACGAGCGGGGTTTGAGATGGTCACAACGGTTGATGACTCTTACACATGCAGATATACATTGGTGCCCTCGATCCAGAGAAGATGTCACTATCATTGATCGTTGCGGGGAGTGCCCTAATGTTCCTTTACTTGGAATCAGAGGAGGTATTACTTACAGCCCATGCCTGGCTTGGAGACAGTTTGGTTATGCTCGGAGGGATGGTCCTCATGACATGTTAATTCCTGACATAGTTTTTGACTTCGACAACGATGCACAAGGACTTCGCCAGAGATTTATCAGAGCTTGGAGGATGCCAAGTAGGATAGACAGTAAGACACTGGGGCACATGAACTCCATCCCGTTGGAACCTTATATCAAGTGGGTACGGGCCCGCTCCCAGAAGTTAGTGATGCCATATCCTCATATGCTCCCAGTAACCAAAGAGCCAGTCTTGGAAGGAGAAGTGTCCTACACCATTCAACATCCTGACATGCCCACGTCCTGGGAAGAGATGCAGAAGAGCTGGATCCAGCTTAAGGAAGAACGGAATTCTCTTGAGACCAGTCTACATGCTAGTGAAAAGAAAGTCCTGGAGCTCACCCGCCTGTTGCATGAGGAGAGGAATCTCAACACCTACATAGCTCCAAAGAGGATGCGTAGTGTCCTTTGGGATTGATTTGTTTTGTAATTTGTGCCCATGAGGCTTTGATGTACTGAACAATTATTTCCTTAATGATAACGTGTGTTCCTTTTTGTCTACAACAAATTTGAACTTTCGAACTCTTGAATGCATTGCATAAACACATATCATTCATCATGTGCATAGCAGGTTTTCTTCTTTTCAGGTTGCTTACCGTTCTTCGCTGTTTATTTCAGCATCATGAATCCTGACTCATCATCAACCGAGATGTCCATTAAAGCTCTTCAGGCGCAGAATGCGCAATTTCAGGAACTAATCATGGGTTTGGCTTAGGGCCAAGAAGAGCTGAAGGCTCTGCTTCTGAAGAAGGAAAAGAAGAAGAAGAGGAGAACTGTTCTTTTCAACTCGGGCCGAAGGTTTGGAAATACTCTGCAGAATGAAGAGGCTGGTTCTTCTATAGGCAAGGGTACCCCAAGGGGAAAAAGGTCCTAGTCCGGTAGTCTCCGACAACGAGACTGATTTTGATGAGGAACAGTATCCTCCCGCAGAAGAAAGATACAAGCAGTTGGAGGACAGACTGAATGCTATGGAGATCCAACAGGTGCCTGGGCTGGATTTTGGAGATTTGGGTTTGTCTACTGGTGTGATCATTCCTCATAAGTTCAAAGCACCATCCTTTACCAAGTATGACGGGGCGTCTTGTCCCAAGCTACACCTCAGGTCTTATGTGCGGAAGATTCAACCGTACTCGGTGGATAAGAACTTGTGGATCCACTTCTTCCAGGAGAGTCTTTCAGGGACTCATCTCGAAGGGTTCTATCAGCTGGATGGGACCAAGGTTCGTAACTGGGAGGAGTTGGCTACTGCTTTCTATAAGCAGTATCAATATAATGCCGACCTTGCCCCTACACGTACCCAACTCCAGGGTATGTCGTTAGGGTCAAGCGAAGGTTTTAAAGAGTACGCTCAGAAGTGGAGGGATCTGGCTGGCAGGGTGCAGCCTCCGTTGACTGATCGGGAGTTGGTAGACATGTTCTTGGGGACCCCATCTGGGCCATTTTTCAACCATCTTATTGGTAACTCGTCTGCAGGGTTTATTGATCTTATTATGACTGGAGAGAGAATTGAGGCTGGGTTGAAGTCTGGTAAGATTCCGAAGGGTGCATCTATAAGTTCTGAGAAGAAACCCTTCAAGAAGGAGGCCAGTGTTGTATATGGCTCTAGACGACAAGAGAAACCTGAGCGCCGCCAATCTGTCAGTGCGGTAATGATTGCTAAGCCTGCTGCCGCTCCTCGGCAAACCAATCCACCAAGGGCTGAAAGACCCCGGAGAGAGTTTACCCGTTTGAGCATGACCCTATCCCAGATCTTGCCACAGTTGCTGTCCACCAACCTAGTGACTGTCAGAGAGGCCCCAAAGGTTGTGAACACTGCCTCCCCCAAATACAACCCAAATGCCCGTTGTGCTTATCACTCCGATAGCCCGGGGCATTCCACTGATGACTGTTGGGCATTAAGGAATAAGGTGCAAGACCTTATCGACGCAAAAGAGATACAGTTTGAAGCGCCTGAGAGGCCGAATGTGGTTACTGCTCCTATGCCTCAGCATGGAGTAAACGCCGTTGATGAAGATGTATACGCTGTTTCTGTGGATGATGTAGCTACTCCTTTGAAGACTGTCAAAAGGAACCTACTGCTGGCCGGTTTATTTCCGGGTTGCAGTGAGGGTTGCCTGTTCTGTGTTGTTTCCCTATCTGGTTGTCCTTTGCTGAAGTTGGGCATCCAAAGCCTAATGGACAGTAAAGAGATTCTATTCAAGAAGTCCGATGTTCAGTTGGTTCCGGTAGAAGAAGTTTCTGTGGTCACAATCTTCAATAATCCAATCAAGGCTCTCCCAAGGAAGCCTGTTCAAATCATGACTGTCGCACCTGTTGTTATTACTGTTCCGGGGCCTCTCCCCTACGAATCTGACAAAGCTGTCCCCTGGCACTATGGGGCAAACGTATATGTGAATGGAATCAAACAAGAGTTCAACACTGGCGCCAGTATCTGCGATATCACTGGTCCAGCCAAGGTTACCCGCAGTGGCAGGCTCTTCTCGCCTGACATTGCACCACCCGCTGCTCGAAGACCCCTTACTATAACACCTACAAGTGTACCTGTCCCTGTTTCTGATCAAGTGGTTTCCCCTGCTGCCGAGTCATCTAATGCTCGGGGCAAAGGGATTGAAGATGAGCCTGCCCGGATGGAGGCACCAATACCTATAAATGCTGAGGCCTCCCAACAAGAGATGGAGGAGATTCTAAAAATAATCAAGAAGAGTGACTTTAATGTTGTCGAGCAGCTGGGGCATACGCCCTCCAAGATCTCAATGCTCTCCTTGCTACTGTGCTCCGAGGCCCATGCTAAGGCCTTGATCTCATTTCTCAAGACGGCCCATGTGCCACAGGAGACATCTGCCATCCAGTTCACTGATTGCGTAGCAAATCTGACAGTAGACAATGGTTTGGGTTTCTCAGATGCTGACCTTACTGCTAAGGGAAGAGACCACAATGACGCCCTGCATGTCTCTATCGAATGCAGGGGCACTACTCTGGCGCACGTATTGGTGGACACTGGTTCTTCCCTAAATGTGCTACCCAAGAAAGCCTTAGACCGTTTGGATTGTGAAGGCCTGGAACTGAAACCTAGCAATATTATCGTCAGAGCCTTTGATGGTTCCAGGAGGATGGTCCATGGAGAGGTGGACATTCCTATCCGTGTGGGTTCTCAAGTATTCGACTCCACTTTCTATGTGATGGATATCCTTCCATCGTATTCTTGTCTACTGGGTCGACCTTGGATCCACAAAGCTGGGGCAGTGACTTCTACCTTGCACCAGAAGCTAAAGTACCCTGTCAGAGGGAAGATTGTCACTGTGCAGGGAGAGGAGGAGTATATGGTGAGCCATTTGAATTCCTTCAGATATATTGAGATGGACGGGGAGTTTATTGAAACCCCCTTTCAGCATTTCGAAGAGGTACTTCCAATTTCAGCAGCAGCAGAAACAGCGGTCGCAGAAGATGTCCCTTTGAAGATGGCTTCCCTAAAGGATGCCCGGGCTGTGATTCAGAAAGGTGAATGTGCTAACTGGGGCAGGCTCCCTGATTTTAAACAGAAAACTGACAAGTTCGGACTGGGTTTTACTGCAGAGGGACAGAAAGCTATGCGGAAGGCGAAGACCAGAAGACCTCCTGTGCTCATTACCAATCCAGGAGTGAACGCTGTGGGGGAGGATAATGAAGTGGGTGAAGCTGAGTTCAATAGCTGGATCTACCCGACAACTGATGGCGGATTGACCAATTGGATTGCTAAGGACCATACTCCTGTTACTTTTGTTACGCAGTAATAAACTTCTTTGTTTTGTTATTTGTAATAAACAATTAAAACTCTATGGCCCGGTGTCTTACCCGGGGCACCGTGGCTTCATTTGTGAGGGCATATAAATTGTCATTTCATATATCATAAATAAAGATCTTGGACGTTTTCTCGCATTTCAAACCTTATGCTCCTTTTCTGTCTTTCTTTCCTTTATATATTTCAAAACAGCTGTATTTACACACACTCACTCATACAGGTTTCAATCCACTCTGGATCTCACTGGTAACGACTCTGCTACTGCCAGTTATGACTTCGAAAATCCGATCAACTTAGCCGAAGACGAAGGTGAAGATGATTGCGAAGTGCCTGGCGAGCTTGCAAGACTGTTACTTCAGGAAGAGAGGGCGATTCAACCACACGAAGAGCCAGTGGAGATAATAAACTTGGGTACTGAGGCAGATAGAAAGGAGGTAAAGATTGGTGCCAACCTAGAGCTCAGCGTGAAGCAACGGTTGACTCAGATGCTACATGATTATATGGAGATCTTTGCCTGGTCCTACGAAGACATGCCCAGGTTGGATACCGATATTGTGGTCCATCATTTGCCTACTAAGGAAGACTGCCCTCCGGTTAAGCAAAAGGTCCGTCGTATGCGTCCAGAGATGTCTGAAAAGATTAAAGCCGAGGTTATGAAGCAGTTTGATGCCGGGTTCCTTGCAGTGACTTCTTACCCGCAGTGGGTTGCTAATGTGGTGCCGATACCTAAGAAGGACGGTAAGGTCAGAATGTGTGTCGACTACAGGGATCTGAACAGGGACAGCCCAAAAGATGACTTCCCCTACCTCACATTGATGTCCTTGTTGACAATACAGCTCAGCATAAGGTGTTCTCTTTCATGGATGGTTTTTCAGGCTACAATCAGATCAAGATAGCACCTGAAGACATGGAGAAGACTACCTTTGTTACTCAGTGGGGCACCTTCTGCTGCAAGGTCATGCCTTTTGGACTGAAGAACGCTGGGGAAACCTACCAACGTGCCATGGTTGCTTTATTTCATGACATGATCCATCACGAGATAGAAGTGTATGTTGAGGACATGATCGCAAGGTCCCAGACTGAGGAAGAGCATCTAGATCACCTGCAGAAGTTGTTTGACTGGTTGAAATTATACAAGCTAAGGTTGAACCCGAACAAGTGCACCTTCGGGGTAAGATCTGGAAAGTTGCTAGGCTTCGTTGTAAGTGATAAGGGTATTCAAGTAGACCCTGCCAAGGTCAAAGCCATTCAAGAGATGCCAGTTCCTAGGACAGAGAAAGAGGTCAGAGGCTTTTTAGGACGCCTAAATTACATTGCTAGGTTCATTTCACACCTGACTGCTACCTGTGAGCCAATCTTCAAGCTGCTGAAGAAAGATCAGGCAGTACGTTGGAACGATGAATGTCAGGCTGCTTTAGACAGAATCAAGGAGTATCTCCAAGAACCACCCATCCTTATGCCACCGGTTGAAGGGAGACCTCTGATACTATACCTGACAGTACTTGACAACTCAATGGGGTGTGTGCTGGGGCAACATGACGAGTCTGGCCGAAAAGAGCATGCCATTTATTACCTTAGCAAAAAGTTTACCGACTGTGAGACCCGATACTCACTGCTTGAGAAAACTTGCTGCGCTTTGGTATGGGCTGCTCGCCGGCTGAGACAGTATATGCTGACTCACACTACCTTGTTGATCTCAAAGATGGATCCTATAAAGTACATATTTGAAAAGCCTGCTCTGTCTGGGAGAATAGCAAGATGGCAAATGATCTTGACAGAATACGAAATTCAATACACGACTCAGAAAGCCATCAAGGGAAGTGTATTGGCAGACCACTTGGCACATCAGGCAGTAGACGACTATCAGTCAACGAATTTCGAGTTTCTAGACGAGAGCATCATGATAGTGACTGATTGTGAAGTACCTGGACCGGATGAAGGACCTGAGGAAGGATCCCGATGGTCTATGCACTTTGATGGAGCCTCCAATGCTTTGGGTAACGGTATCGGCGCCATAATCATATCCCCTCAAGGCACTCATACTCCACTCACTGCCCGGCTATGTTTCAACTGTACCAACAACATGGCAGAGTATGAGGCATGCATCATGGGTCTTCAAGCTGCGATCGACCTAAGGATCAAGTTTCTGAGTGTCTTCGGAGATTCCGCTCTCGTGATTAATCAGATCAAAGGAGAGTGGGATACGAAACATCCGAATCTTATTCCTTATAGAGAATGTGTGTTGACATTGATCCCTCACTTCACGAAGATAACCTTTGAACACTTCCCAAGAGAGGAGAATCAGTTAGCGGACGCGTTAGCTACAATGTCTTCTATGTTCAAGGTCAAATGGGATAATGAGGCTCCCCGGATCATCATCTGGAAACTGGACGAACCGGCATACTGTTGTGATCTCGAGACTGAATTGGTGACTGAGAAGCCTTGGTACCATGAGGTGAAGAGATATCTGGAAGCTCAGGAATATCCTGAAGGTGCCTCTGTCAATGATAAGAAGTTTCTGAGAAGGTTCGCAGCGAAGTTCTTCCTTAGCAACGGCATCTTGTACAAGCGAAACCATGATTCGACCGTACTGTGTTGTGTGGATAAGACTGAAGCAGAAAGGATCATGGAAGAGTTACATGAAGGGACCTTTGGTACACATTCCAGTGGACACACTATGGCAAAGAAAATCCTTCGGGCAGGGTATTTCTGGTCCACCATGGAAGCTGACTGTTACCAACATTCTCGGACATGCCATAAGTGCCAGATATATGCAGACAAGGTGCATGTTCCTCCAGTCCCTCTGAATGTTCTGACTGCGCCTTGGCCGTTTGCAATGTGGGGCATATATATGATCGGTGAAATTAAACCTACGGCATCTAACGGGCATCGCTTCATCCTGGTAGCGATTGACTATTTCACGAAGTGGGTTGAAGCAGCTTCCTATGCTACGGTAACCAAGACCGTTGTGGCACGGTTCATTCGGCACAATCTGATCTGTCGATACGGCGTCCCAGAAAGAATCATTACAGACAACGGTACCAATCTCAATAACAAGATGATCACTGAGCTCTGCGAGCAGTTTAAGAAACAGCACCACAACTCTTCTCCTTATCGACCGAAGATGAATGGGGCTGTAGAAGCAGCGAATAAGAACATTAAGAAAATCGTGCAGAAGATGACAGTGACTTATAAAGATTGGCACGAGATGTTACCGTTCACTCTACATGGGTACCGTACCTCAACAAGGACGTCAACCGGGGCAACTCCTTTCTCCTTGGTCTACGGTATGGAGGCAGTCTTACCGAACGAAGTGCAAATACCCTCTCTCCGGATAATGAAGGATGCAGATCTGAGCGAAGATGATTGGATTCAGACACGACTTGATCAATTAAACCTTATTGACGAAAAGAGACTTGCTGCTATTTGTCATGGTCAGACATACCAAAAACGGATGATCAGGGCATTTAACAAAAAGGTCAGACCACAAGAATATCAAGTTGGGGATCTGGTAATCAAGCGTATCATCCTTCCTCAGAGTGATCCAAGGTGCAAATGGACCCCTACGTACGAAGGGCCATTTGTGGTTAAACATGTGTTCTCAGGAGGAGCCATGATTCTAACCAACATGGATGGTGACGACCTTCCTCACCCCGCCAATGCATACATAGTAAAAGGATACTAAGCATGAAAAAGACTCGCTAGGCTGACATGCCTAGGCAAAAATTAGGGCTTCCCGGCGAACCAAAAGGGTTCGGGAAAAATGAAGGGATGAAATGAAAAATCTGTACACCCGGCAAGTCGAAAACCTGAAAAGGCGGCTTGGGCAAAAATGGGTATCCCGGTGGACTGAAAACCCGAAAGGGCGGTCCAGGCAAAAGTTAGGGATAAAGCGTAATACTATGTCTCATTGGATCACTTTGCATCCAGAATCCGGTATCTACATCAAGTTCAGACGGCAGCGATCAGTTAGCTTCATCTTCAACTAAGGTCATCAAGTGATGAGACGCTCGGAGTTATAAAGGCAATAGTAGAGTTGAAACCCAATGGGATCATTCATTTTCACACAACTGTTTTATTTTTTCTTGTACAAATTTGTATAAATTCCTTTGTTCGGCGGCGTTCTCTTACTAGGACGCCAGCCTCTTGTACATAAACGCCTATTAACAGGCAAATTCAAAATCAATACAAAAATAACTTTTCAGTTAAAATTGCCAATTGTTTTTCTTTTCTGTTTTGTTTTGCGAAGAACGTCCAAGGTTCAATTTGTGATATATGCATTGACAATAATTTTCTAACTTATGAATATTTGCATACGAAACAAAGGATTAATTACAGGTAACATTAGAAACAGGGGCAATAAAGAGTTGTCCAAGCCATCTAATTGTTCTATCCACTAAGGTACCAAGGTAGGTTCGGCTGAAGAACATAACCAGATATCTTAATTCCCCAGAGAGTGAGCCAGCAAGCGGTATACTCTCCTCAAGCCAAGCAAAGTTATCAAATCTTAAAGAAGTTGGGTATCCTCCAGCAGGTCTCAACATTCCCCAGTAGCATATATACATTCTCAACAAGCATCCCCGGCAATCTTGGTCTAAAGATTGTTCCCCGGCGGTATACCAGACATTCAGTGGAATCACTTCCCCGATACAATTCGAAACTTCCCCAAGAGAGTCCAATCTAGTTCCCCAGGAAAGTTGGAATCCATATCCCCCAAGCAGTAAGCTTATCCCCAGTAGATTCTGGAAGCTTCTCCTCGCGGAGCACGAACACGTCGCCCGGCTTTATTCAAAGAGTTATTTCCCAACCAGGATATAACTGGGTTATCCTCAGCCAAAAGCCACGGAAATAGCGTCCTCGACGAAGTCTTCTTATCCCCAGCGAAGTCTATTAACACTTCTAACACAACAAGGGTATCCCCAGCAAGTTATTATCAACAACTCAACAAAGTACCTCTCTCCCCACAGAGTATTGCTCCCCAGCAAGATCGTTAGAGTACTTTTTCCCCGCAGAGTTATCCATTCGCCAAGTTTATTCCCCAATGGAGTTATCTTCTCCTACCGGTATTCTTGCAACTATCATCCCCAGCGGAAGCAAAGATCTATTCTGCAACATCAGCCCAGGAGTTAACTTCCCGGCACCCGTCAAGGATTTACTTTCCTGGGCGAAAACATACATTCATAAACATCGCACTTCCATATATTATAGCATGCATATATGCATCATATCTTACAAATCTCATTTATGTTGAGAACATCATTGCTTGATCCATATCATGCATTGCATATGACTGACCTTTACCTTTCAGGAAAGATCCAGTTAAGTTCTCAGCTATATTTCAAGACCTAGACTGGTTCAGTTAAATCGACCCTAAGATTTCTCTGTTTCTTATCCAGTCAAAGGCCTTCTCTGGTTCAGTCAGATCGACCCTAAGATCTCCCTGTTTCTTATCCAGTTGAAGATATTCCAAGACCTAGACCGGTTCAGTTAAATCGACCCTAAGATTTTTCTGTTTCTTATCCCGTCCAAGGCCTTCTCTGGTTCAGTCAGATCGACCCTAAGATCTCCCTGTTTCTTATCCAGTTGAAGATTTCAAGACCTAGACCGGTTCAGTTAAATCAACCCTAAGATTTTTCTGTTTCTTATCCAGTCCAAGGCCTTCTCTAGTCCAGTTAAATCGACCCCTAACAGATTTTCCTGATAAAGACTCAGTAGAAGATATCCAAGATTCTCTCAATGATTACTGTTGAGGTAGAAGTCGCCTATGGTTCTCTCCCCGTTACTGCAGAGGTAGTAATCATCCCCAGATTCTCTCAGCGTTACCGTTGAGGTTGAAGTCGCCCAAGATTCTCTCAATGATTACTGTTAAGGTTGAAGTCGCCCAAGATTCTCTCAATGATTACTGTTGAGGTTGAAGTCGCCCAAGATTCTCTCAATGATTACTGTTGAGGTTGAAGTCGCCCAAGATTCTCTCAATGATTACTGTTGAGGTTGAAGTCGCCTATAGTTCTCTCCCCGTTACTGCGGAGGCGCTAATCGTCCAAGATTCTCTCAGCGTTACTGTTGAGGTAGTAATCGTCCAAGGTTCTCTCTCCGTCCCTGTTGAGGTAGTAACCATCCCTGGTTCATTCATCTCCGTTTGAAGCTCCAGATCCAGCTCCTGTAACCAGTCAGGACACATCCACACAAAGAATTTGAAGACCAGCTCCTGTAACAGGCCAGGTAATCATTTTTCTTTTTCAGGTACGCAAGTTCTCGCTAAGGAATCTCTTACGCGATCAACACCCAGATGGCATCTATAAGCCCATCCACCTTCCATCATATCTTAGCATGGCATCTATAAGCCCATCATCCCATCCATCCATCTCCAAATGTCATCTATAAGCCCATTCCCATCATCACACTACTACTATGTGAGCGCAAATTTCTGGGCACTCTAGTGTTCAATCATCTTCCACCTTCGGATTACGAAAGGCACGTCAGCCAATCTGCATCCTCAGGTTTAAGAAGATTGAACAGGGGCAACTGTTGTACCCCAAAATTTTCCCTCCCATATTCTTCAAAATTTGCCAAGTCAATGCTTCAAAATTCCCCAAAGGTTGCACAGTTCAAGGGCCTCCTAACAGTCAAAAACTAGGGTTTTGGTTCTGACAAAGAAAATGAAGTTTCCAAGGGTCTAAGCAAGTCCCACATGCCTACAAACATGGTCAAGCATCATCATACCAAGTTTCAAGACTTACAGCATAAAATTGCACAGTCAAAAAACCTAATTGCACTACAGTCAACTGTAGGGGCAAAATGGTCATTTGACAGTCAAAAGTTCAAATTTTTGGTCAACATCTCATTTTGAAGCCACAAACATCATTTGATCAATGCTTGATCATGATTCTCAAAGCTTGGCTCAAAAAGTCTCAAGATGCAAAAGTTTCCATATTTGGACAGTTGAAAAAGTCAACTGTAACTTGACCAAGGCATAACTTCCACATGGATTATCAGAAAAATTCCATCCAAAGCTCATTTTGAATAGAAAGACATTTCCTACAAGTCCTCTTCACACTTCAAGTCCAAGAAATGCTCTCACAAAAAGTTATCAATTTCAACATTATAGGTCATTTTCAAAAGTCAACAAAAAGGGACTTTAAGTCAAAGGCCATAACTTGAGATTGGTAAATCAAAATGACATGGGACCAAAGGCATTGGTTAGATGACTCAAAGACCTTTCCAAAATGTCCAAGAACATGAGCAAAGCTTTAAAAATTGATCAAGATATGCCTTGTGGAAGTTGGGAAATTTTTGGATATTTTGAAAAGTCAACATTGCTTCAAATGTCTTAAAAATGCTAATGGGCCTCTTTTTCTTCCAAGAATCATTATCCAAGGCATGTGCACGACCATTTGGACCAAAGGGAAGTTTTTCATCATTTTTATTTATTTATTTGAATTTTTAAATGCTAATAATTCATTTAATTAAAATAAATATGTGGAAAATACTAAACCTAAGTTTTTAAATCTTTTTATGCATGGAATACACTCAATATTTCGTGCATGATCAGATTTGGAAAGAATCTTGGTAATTGGACATGATTTGAAGCAAATTTGCATGAAAAAGATTGGAAAATTATGGCATGGAAAATCAAATATTCTCTTCATCAATTCATTGATTTTTTGATCCAATTTCTAACCCTAATCATTCCAGTACATATATACATGAAAACCCTAGCGTCCATGACCTCCAGGCTGCGCCATACATCAAAAACCAAAGTTGAGTTTTTTGTCAAAAATTTGAAAACTGAAAGTGGCCTTAGAGGACGATTCAGAGGCCAAGATTAATCCCAATAGCTTGCAAAAGTGTTACTGAAGCTAACTGAATAGTTTTCCAACCCTTACACGCCCAGAATTGGTGAATGGAACTCAAACTTTTTCACTTTTTTGCATAAATCGTATTTCATCATTCATGTCATGTTTTTGAATTTTAATACTTGTTTTGTGTTACTCTCATCATTTTGAAGCTAACTGTGTGCTTTAATTGAGTTTTCACGTGCTATATGAAGAACCACCATTAAAGGACGTTAGGGTTCTTCAAGTTTTAAATTAGGCGTTTCTAAATACTGTAAAATTAGAGAACCTCAATGCCATGGTTGAAATCAGGGAGCTTGAACGATTTGAAAGCACCCATCGCGCCTAATTTATGTGGCTATATGGCCTATTCGCTATTATTGAAAACTACACATTTTGGGGGGGTTTAAAACCCCCGCTAACCTTTTGTATATTTCAGGAAAAACAAAAGCCATGGAGAAGATGATGAAGTGTCAAGGCATGGTTGGGTTATTTGAATTGCGCGCTAAAATTTACCACTAACCATTGTTTTATCTTATATTATTTGTTTGTTATTATATAACCAAAACGCGCAGTTGGCAAGGCATAGTATTGATAATCCCTGGGACCTGGGTTCGAACCCCAGGTCCCCATCCCTTTCCATATTATTTTGCTAATCACGCTTGTTTGTAGTTCGCCTCCTGGGTTCCACCATACAACTCACAACCTCAACGCGCCACATGGCCTGTAACCACTATCCAAGGGACCAGATGTGAAGAACATGATAGGCATCAGTCAGTATACGCACATGCTTCCCAGGAAAGGTCAACTGAGGCCTTAAACAAGTGGGCCTAATTACTACAATTACACCTCCAATTGGGGACAGAACCCCCCAAGGTTTGCTATTCTTTTATATTTTCTATTTTTATTTGATTTAATTAATTTCCTTTAAATTCTTCAATTAATTTATTTTCATAAAATATAAAATAACAAAAAAATCAGAAAAGATAAAAATTCAAAATATATTTTATTTAATTAGTATTTTTGTAAATAAATCTCACTAATTAATTAGATTTAAATTTAGGGTTAATTTTAATATCTTTTCAATAAACCTAAAAATTGGTAGAATTAGGGTTTCAAGTATTTTTTATCCTTTTTTTTTTCCTTTTTTTCACCATATTAATTATTAATTTTTAATTATTTATTTTTATAAATCAAATTGCATTAATTGAATTAGGTTTAATTTTAGGTAATTTTCATATTTTTTTAACAAATAAAAAACTAGAATTAGGGTTAATTAATATTTCATTCTCATAAAAAAAACATAAATACCAAAAAAAACCAAAAATAATTTCTATTTTTATTTTAATTTCATTAATTCAATAATAATTTAATTTCATTAAAAAAGGGTCCAACGCCCTCACTTTCAATTTTAATTCCAATTCGCGCATTTTATTTTATTTCTTATAATATTAATGTAATTCTTCCAAAGCCTTGTAAACTCGGACATTTTATTTCTCGCACTTTATTTACTTTCTGTCAAATCGGGTCCTGGATTTTAATTTTGGCGATGTTGACCCGCGCCTTTGTAATAGTTTAGGAATTTTATCTTTCCGCACTTTTTTTTAACTGCTAATAAAATGCATGCAAGAATGAATGACAAAATAAAAACAAATGCGTAGATCACCCATGACAAAAGACAAAAATATCTGAAAACGATACACAAATCACACACCACCCCTAGGGTACGCCTCACTGTTGCCTTGCCTCGAAAGGTGATCGTCGAGTAGAGGATGTCTTAGTAAGTCCTCATGATCCGGGAACCTGGCATGAGGGTAGCTTCTAAGGTATCTTCCTATTGCTCTGGTGATCACCATGTCCCGAACCTCGAATTGACCCAAACACCTCCAATGGTGGTGCTACCTACCTCTCAATGGTGGGATGGCACTACTTTAAAGGACATTTACACAGACGAATTCCTTAGGGTAGGTAGACGACTCTAGATACTTGCTCTAATTTCAAAACAAATCAAAAATACTTTTCACACCGACACCTTTTCAAAAAGCTTTCGACAGCAATTTTTCAAACACTCTTGAGGACCGATACAAGAGTCGAACTGGAATTTTCAAAGAAACTTTTTAAAACCCACAGTTGAAAAGCAAACAAACCATTTTTTTGAAAACACAAGTGAGCAAGTATCCAAGAGCCCATGGATAACCATGGATAGAAAGGGTGCTAACACCTTCCCTTTCTATAATCTACCTCCCGAACCGAGAGCAATCTCTTTAAGGAATTTTTCTGTGCTTTTGTCCTTTCCATTTGGAGAAAATAAAAGACGGTGGCGATTCTTGCTTCCGCGACATTTCGCGAACCAGCTTTAAACAGTCAGTTCCAGATCCACCGATCACAGCGAGCATCTTCAGAGCAAAACCAGCATGTGGTTCTATTCCTTGCCACACCCTGAAGCTAAAGCAACCTTTGCCAAGTCCTGAGGCTCATACCGCGCTGTAAGTTCTTCCCAGGTCCCCTATAATTTCCATATCATTTTTTTCATTGCTTTCATGTGCAGATTCTCAAAGGAGGAACACCATAAACCTCATATCCCAGCGCTCACCAGCATAGATCCAAAGGTCCAAAAGGCTAGCACACCATACTCTGGAGTCAAGCGTGCTGCAGGCAATCAGGAAAGTCAAACGTGACTTAGATTTCAGTGGGCCTGAATTGCTTCAATACACCCTCCATTTCAGCCCACACCCCTTGGGTTTTTGCTCTTCTTTTTACTTTGTTTTGACATTTTTTTTTATTTACTTGCTTTATTTTATTTATTTATTATTAACAATTAATTAACCAACTAACATTTTCATAAAAAATCCAAAAAAGAATTAACAACATTATTATTATTATTATTTTATTTTGTAAAGAAACATTAACTAAAATAGTTTAATTAGGCAATTTTAATTCCTTTTCTTAAATAATTAAAATAGATCTAGAATTAGGTAAAGTTAACTTTTAATTTTATTTCATTTCTTTTATTTCATAAAAACATAAAAAACAAAAAAATATTTTCTTTTAATTAAATTAATTAATTAGCCGTTAGTTAGTTTTAATTTCACTTTAATTATAAAAAAGCAAAAAAAAATCAACTTCTTTTCTTAAAAGGATCAACACCCTTAGACATTCCCGATTAATTTATTTGCGCGCATTTACTTTATTTGATTATTATGTAACTGCCTTCAAGAATGTAATAGTTAAATAGGTTTATCGCTTTATTTAAATTCCGTACTTATTTACTAAAAAAACGGGTCTTTGTAATTTTTGGCGATGTATAGACCCGCACCTTGTAATAGCGTAGGATTTATGTTTCCGCAATTTACTTTCTGCACCCCTTAACTGCTAAACTTGCATGAAAGAATGTATGTAAATAAAAACAACTCGTAGCTCACTAATTACAAAGACAAACATTAACTGAACAACACACAATGCACACACCACTTCTAGGGTACGCCTCACTCGTTGCCTTCGAAACGTGGTTGTCAAGTATAGGACTTCTTAGCGGTCCTTATGTCCATGATCCAGTTGCCTCGAAACAGTTTCCTCAGAACAGTTGCCTCGAAACAGTTGCCTCGGAACAGTTGCCTCGAAACAGTTGCCTCGGATTAAAAAAGGATCAAGGACATAAGGGTAGTTTCTAAGGTGTCCTACTGTTGCTTCGATGACCACACTGTCCCTAAAATCGAATTGACCCGAACACCTCCAACGATGGTGCTACCTACCTCTCAATGGTGGGATAGCACTATCTAAAGGACTCTTACACAGCTTAATTCCTTAGAGTAGGTAGATTTTCTTAAGTACTTGCTCTTCTCAAAAACAAACAAAACAACTTTTCACACCTTACACATTCAAAAAGTTTTCAAACAAAACACTTCATACACTCTTGAGGACTGATACAAGAGTTACTTAGAAATTTTTCAAATGAACTTTTTCAAAACTCACACACATTTGAAAAGCAAACAAATTTTGAAAACATAAGAGCAAGTACCTAAGAGCCCGTGGATAACCACAGATAGAAAGGGTGCTAACACCTTCCCTTTCTATAAATCTACCTCCCGAACCGAGAAACATTCTCGAATAAGGAATTTTGCTGTGCTTTTGTCCTTTCCATGTTGGAGAACATAAAAGACGGTGGCGAATCTTGCTTACCGCGACATTTTGCGAAACCAGCTTAAAAAACAGTCAGTTCTATTTCCACCGATCACAGTGTGCCTTCAACGCGCAAAGCAATAACTTCCTCAAACTGGCCTTCGATCAACAAAGCTCCCACTGGGAAAAATAACCCTCAGCGTGTCACCAGCGCACATATGCCTCTTCAAGTTGCCTTCGACCACAAGGAACTGACCACCTTTGTGCCAGCTTCGCCTAGGCAATGGCCTCCTTTATGCCTGTCTTGACTTGCTTCATGCTAGCATCCACAAGGCATAGTCTGCCTTTGTGCCAGTTTCGACTGGGCACTGACCCCCCCTTTGAAAAAATTCTACACACTACAACACGCATGATAGCCCATGCGAAGGACACACCAAAGTCCTATTTGAAGGGTACACCAAAAGGACCATCTAAAGACCCATTCGAAGGAAGTAATACTAGAGCCATCGAAGGGTACACAAGAAGTACATTTGAAGAAGCATGCAGAAGGCCTAGTCGAAGGCTACAAAGAGGTCCAGTCAAAAGAGGCAATTTGAGGCTAGTCGAAGAGAAACACTAGAGGGCATTCGAAGGAGCCAAAGCATATCCAGGTTCATTCAAATTCAAAAAGGGACAAGTTTCCATGACTTTTGCAACGTTACAAAACATCATTCATGGCTTTGAAAACATTTGTTTATGGTTGTTTAGGTCTTTGTTCTCTTGTCTCCTCCATCCCCTCTATATAAAGAAGACACTAGGAAACTCCAAATGGGGCTGAACATAACCAGGGAAGGAGTCATACGAAATTGCAAACACATTTTTGGAGGTCTCCAAAAGCTGTTCCAATCATCACCAGCCTCTAAGCAAGCACACATCCAGAAGTGCCAAATCGAAGCAACCTTTAAACAAAGGTACTCACGTCCAGAATCCAAATCGAAGCAATCCTCAAACAAGGGTACCCACACCCATCATCACAGATTCATCCATCAACCATTGGTAAGAACTGGTAAAAAGATCAATCTCTACATTTACATGACACGTCAACATTTGTAGTTTCATTCGATTTGTTATTTAAGACTAAAGACCTGGGTTCGATCCCAAGTCTGCCTTTGTTTTGCTTCTAACACTTGTTGCAGATTCAGTATAAATAAGGCCAGTGCGCACAAAATCAAAGGACTTGGGCTTGGCACCCAGGTCATGCTTTTCATTTTTGCTAGCATACCTTTGCAGATTCAGTGCCCTCATATCATCCACCCCTGGATCGAAAGACAATTATCTCTCCCTGGGTCGAAGGACAAACATCCCTCCTTGGATCGAAGGCTACCCCTTTTCCCCTGGACCGAAAGCCACCTTCCTCTGAATCGAAGCCATGAGTCTCCCTAGATCGAAGGATCGCCTCACTCCTTCATATGTTATTTTTGTTCTTTTTTGTTATTTCTTTATTGATCATTTTTATTTAAATTAATCTTAAATCAAAATCACAAAAAATATTAGGATAGTTTTTATTAATAAAATTAATTTATAAATATATTAATTAATTATTTTAACCTCTTCCTTGAACTTAAAACTAAATAGACTTAGGTTATATTTTCTTAAAATGAAAATAAAACAAAAATATTTTTCACCTTAGGATTTTTCAGACATCTTTTCTACTTCGCGCGCATTTATTTATTTTCATATTTTTCCATATTATTGTATCTGCCTACTGGATGTAATAGATTAAAACTTGGACATTTACTGCTTTATCCCCCTCATTTTTTTGTACAGTGTAAATTCCCCTCCCTAAAGCCATGTAATAATCTAGGCTTTTATCTTTCGCACTTCACTTTCTGTACAATATTACTGCTAGTAACTAAGATTGTATGGCAAGACTGAAATTAAAGCATCAGCAAACCTAACACAAGAAAAATACTTGAACTAAACAAACTTGCACATATATACCTCTAGGGTACCCTACTTTGGTTGCCTTCAAAAATAAAACAATCACGAGGCAGGAACACTTTAGCAAAGACCCGTAAATAAAAAAGATCATAGTCCCTCGATGACCCTACAACTGCCTTCTCGGTAAATGACCTAGTCCCTAAACAAAATTGCTAAAGCGTACCCACAAGTTGCCTTCGTGACTGTAACGTCTCTTTTGAATGTCCCTAATACATCCAACGATAGGGCTATCTACTCACTAATAGTAGGATAGCGCTGTCTAAAGGATATGAGGAAAAGAATGACCCTTTTTGAGTATAAAAGTAGATAGCTGTTAGAAGTTTGCTCAAAAACATTTTGCACTTACACAAATACTACTTTTCAAAAGCAATTTTCAAAACATTTGCTTTGTTAACACTCTTGAGGACTGATACAAGAGTTAAACGCAAAGCAAATCACCACACTAAGGCATTTTCCAAACATCTTCAAAACACACAAAGCACAAAGGTATTTTAAAATGATCAAACCTCTAAGAGCCCGTAGATAACTACAAATGGAAAGGGTGCTAACACCTTACCTTTCCATAATCTACCCCCTTACTCAGAAAAATCTCGAAAAGGTCTTTTTATGTACTTTTCACCCTTTCCTTAATTTGGATAAAAGAAAATTCGATGGCGACTCTTGCTTACCGCAACATTTGCGAACACAAATGCAAAACCAGTATTAAATAGTCGGTTATGCCACTGTATCACACAAATGATCTTAATTGAATATGATATCCAGTACACTACCCAAAAATCAATAAAATTTTGGCAGGAACTCAATTGGAATGGTTCTATCAACTAGAAAGAACCAATATGCATAATTGGGAAGACCTGGTTGTTGCTTTCTACAAGCAGTACCAATATAATGCTGACCTCGCCCCAACTCGTACACAGTTGTAAAGAATTTCTATGGGTTCCGGCGAGGGATTTAAGGACTATGCCTAAAAATGGAGAGACCTTGCGGGAAGAGTCCAACCTCCATTGTCTGATAGGGAACTTGTGGACATGTTCTTGGGCACATTATCCAGGCCATTCTTTAATCACCTAATTAGAAGTTCTTCTGCTGGGTTTATGAAATTGATCTTGACGGGTGAATGAGTAGAGGCTAGTGTTGTACCCCAAAATTTCCCCTCTCATGTTTTTCCAAGATTTCCTCTTGTATAGGTGGTTACAAACCTTTGCCTAAAGAAAAGGAAAAATTTCAAATGATGGTTAAGTATCCTTCGAATGGCATCTGCAAAAGGTCCTTCAGTTAGCATATGTAAAAGGTCCTTTGATTGGCATCTGTAAAAGGTCCTTCAATTGGCATCTACAAAAGGTCCTTCGATTGGCATATGCAAAAGGTCCTTCGATTAACATCTGCAAAAGGTCATTCGATTGGCATAGGGCCTTTTGATGGGCATTTCCAACAAGGAAGCTTCGACGGGCATCTTAAATAAGGTTGTGTTTCGTTAGAGCGTACAAAGTACATTTCAAAAGGCATGTTAACCAAGTGATGTTTCGATTGGCATATCAATAGGGAGATATTCTGATTGTCCAAGTTAGAGAAAATGAGATTAAAAAAGCAAGAACTGAGAGGGTTCCAGAAGCTCTGATGACGGGCGTTCGAATTCATGCAGATTAGAGAGGATAACTCTGAGCCTTTATGCATACTATGGTTCAAACATAGAAGCTCTGATGCTGAGAATATGAGTAATTTGAATCAAGATGCAAAGCCATCGAAGGGAGAAAGGCTTAAGATTTAATCAAAGGAGCCGTGATAACTAAGTTGGTGCAATTCGAATTCAGAGCCTTTGAAGGAAAACAAATGTTCTGATGAGGGAAGTTCTGGGCAATTCGAATCAGGACTTAGAGCCATCAAGGAGTGTAGAACAACACTTCGATTAGTCAATAAGATAATGCTTCGAATGGTCCAAGTTCAAAGCCATCTAAGAGAGCAAAACTTGAGACTTAATCGAAGGAACCATGATGAAAGCCTTAAGCCAAATTCGAACAAAACACCTATCATAACCTGTCCAGGTTCACCCAAAGTTCAAAATGGCATGTTTTCCTTGAAAATATGGCAAGAATTCAATATCGTGGATTCAATTCCAGAGTTAAAGGCCAGATTCTTGCCTTGTTTGTTCCCAACTACACAAAGAGCTGATTCGACCAGGGTGATTCTCTTCAAATCAAGCAATCGAAGCAGAGGGTGGCTCAATCAAAGGAGCCATAACATCGAAGCTGGTGAAATTCGAATTAGAGTTTAGAGCCTTCAAAGAGAATAAATTCGAAGGGAAATGTCAGCTTTCGGTTTCCATCATATTGAAGGCCCAAACAACTCATAACAGGTTGGCAATAATGCATGAAAATAGATTGGCACCTGATTGAATCAAATATAACAAGTTTTTATGAAGAAATCAAATCAAATATCTTCATCATAATGGACCAAGATCTGGTACACAAATGTTGACCTAAAATCCCTTGTCTATATAAACCTCATGATCTCAGAGAAAAAACACACGGAGACACACATATATTGCCTCGCAAAAAATGCAGCCTGCCCCACAAAGGTCCAGAAAGTAGCATCAAATTCCAAAGTTGTCAAAACTCAATACCATTGCAGGCACCTTCCATCCAGATTAACACTCTGACCGTGTTCTTGGAGTTCACACAGACGTACACTCGCTCGTGCCCCAACCATCTCACACCCAGGACTGAAGATCCAGGCGCCTCCAGTGGTAAAAATATTCAATCCCACTTAATCTTAAATTAGACTCATGATTGCATGTTATTAGTTTTTGTTGTTATTTGTGAGCGATTTAACCAAATGTATGCAAGTTGCAGTGTCCATACGTTCGAACACCATGGATAGAGTTTTTTGAAGTTGGTTACCTTTGAAACCCATGATACCGACTGTGGCAAACTGAAACAAACCCAGATCTGGTTTCAGGGATTGATTTCGAATGGGATGTTTTCTATTTTGTTTAGCTTCCAACTAACTAATTTGCAGGACCAAAAGCAGGTGTCATATCTTTCGAATGAGCAAGCAGCTCAGATGGTGAAAGGGAATTCGTGCAATCGAAGGGACCAGGGTTCGAATCCCAGGCCTTGAATTTTCAATTTCTAACAAATTTCCTTGCAAGTTCAGTATCCCAGATCGAAGGATGACACATCCAGATCGAATTCCCCCAGACGTGCAGTCTCTCAGGCACCTTCGGTCAAGATTCCTCATTGGATCGAAGGGCAACCCAAGCCTCTTCGATCCAGGCCTTACTTCCAAGAATGCACTCTTTTTCATTTACTATTTTGTCTTTCGATTTTATGCTTTCTTTTGGTTGTTTGTCCTTACTTCTTCTAAGCTTTAATTAACATTAAAAAACCACAAAAACATTAGGCTTAGCTTTTTATAATAAATTAATTTTGGTAATTAACTAATTAATTATTTTAATATTTTCTTTAAAAAATTAAAATTGAATAAACTTAGGATTTTTTAATTTAATTTCTTTTCATAACAAAAACAAACAAAAATAATTCCTTTTACTTAGGGTTTTAGACGTATTTTCAATTCATGCGCACGTTTATTTACTTTTGCATTTTTTTAATTATTGTAACTGCCTACTGGTTTGTAATAGTCTAATTAGGGTTTTAATTTCCGCATTTTACATTTTCAGTCAGATATAATTGTAATTGCCCTAAAGCTTTGTAATAACCATAGGTTTTTACTTTTCGCACTATATTATATGCGTGTATATAAACTGTTAGTAAATTAGGCGTGTATGGCAAGAACTAAATAATCAGTCTTAGATCACTAACATCAAGATAAAAATATCTGAAAAAAATCACACTATTGCACACTTGCACCCCTAGGGTATTTCCCACTTTGGTTGCCTTAGGAAATGGTCATGTCCCTCGAACATAGGGATACTCTTAGAAAAGACCCTCAATTTAAAGTCATCAAATAGATCATAGTCCCTAAATGTCCTCGAGTTGCCTACAAGAAATGATCTTTTCCCTCGATGTTGCCTACGAATATATGATGACAGTCCCTTCGAAATGCTAAGGTATCTCTACATTTTGCCTTCAATGACCATAAACGTCCCTTACGATAGTCCCTCAACATCCAACGACAGGGATACCTACTCATTAATAGTAGGATAGCGTTGTCTGAAGGAAAGGAGGAAAATAGTGCCCTTTTTTCGAGTAGGTAGACAGATCTTAAGTACTTGCTCAAATTTTATTCATTTTTACACCACACTTTCAAAACTCTTTTCAAAAAATGCTTTATCACACTCTTGAGGATTGATACAAGAGTTGTCATAAAGAAAACAAAAACCTTTTCAAAACATACAAACACAAAAGCAATTTTCAAAAATGAGCAAGTACCTAAGAGCCCGTGGAAAACCATGGATGGAAAGGGTGCTAACACCTTCCCTTTCCATAATTTACCCCCTTACTTAGAAAATCTCGAAAAAGGTCTTTTTCTGTTCTTTTCACCCTTTCCTTTGTTGGATAAAAGAAAATTCGATGGCGACTCTTGCTTACTGCAACATTTGTGAATACAAATGCAAAACCAGTATCAAACAGTCGGTTCTGCCACCGTATCACAGAACTGGCGACTCTGCTGGGGAAATAAATTATAAAGTGGGGCTTTACCTTAGGGTCTAGATCATTTTAAATTTGTTTTCTTTGTTTTCCTTGACTGCTTTATCTTTGAGGGTTTGTTGGGGTACTTTTGTATAGATCCTATACCCGGATCTGGGGACGTTTTTAGGTAAACAACAATAGATCGTGGAGACTGTACGGTGTAGACCAATATGGTTGAAGTGATAGCTGTATTGGTGTGACATTTTGGTTGGTACCGATATCCTTTGTGTCGAATCGAGGAGAATACGGGGCCTCCGCATGGTGTCGTGAAGCACTAACGAACCTTAGAACCTTAGTTGAACAAAGTTTGCCATTAGAAAGTAGTGAGATAGTCGGTCTCTGTGTAAAGCTGGGAATTGGTTGATACTCGATACTACACTCATTGAGATTGGACTTTCGGGATGTTTCAGCCGCAAGAAAAGATTGCTAAGCTGAGATAATACCGATAAAAAAAGGTCAGTGATATTGAGACTCCTTAGAACCCGATTAGTATTAATAGGACATGTTGAGCCAACTGAAACTTCAAGAGGGTACTTACCTACAAACCCCATGCAAGCCTAAACCTAAAGCTGCTTGTGTGACTTGTTTACCTTCATTATCTAACAACTTGAACTCATTGCAGGGCTTTTGTTTATATTCCTGCAGGACCTTGTTTATATAAATCTAATAAATTGGTTTCTTACCCTGCATTTTTGCTTGATGCATAATATACACATCATAGCATCACACCATATCATTTCCTTAACCATTTCAAGGATCTCAAGGGCCTGTGATGCAGGTCATGATGAACCAGACGTCTAGCAAGGGGCAAGGGGGTTTATTTTCCTCTAGCCAACACTGTCAAAAGACCAAAGTAACAACTTGAGTCAGGGGCTATGACCCACTTGATATGGTGATCTTGATTATCGTAGAAGGATGTTCAACAATACGAATTTCTTCAATCAAAGCTGCAAGTTTCAACTTCTGACATCTTCTTGTTTACCCCGCGAGTCCTTGAAAACATTGCATACGCATATCATATATGTCATTGCATAAACAGGTTTTATAGCGAGTTCTCATCTTCTTCGTTGTTTATTTCAGCAAGTAAAGAAATGGCTCTTGAACAAACAATCAAATACCTTCAAGCTCAAAACGCTCAATTCCAACAAATATTCCTGACTCTGACCCAGGGGCAGGAAGACCTGAAAGCTCTGATCGTCAAAGAGAAGAAGAAGAAGAAGGCAAAGAAACCGACTGGCATCCTGAATATGGGAAGAAGACTCAGAGGACCGGTTAAAGGAGCTCTCGATCTTTGAACTCTATCAAATAAGGGGGACAATCATGAAGAAGATAGCAACTCGGGGACTGATGAAGATGAAGCTGATTATTCTGAGGAGTAATATCCTCATGCTAATGATAAATACAAACAGCTGGAGGATCGTCTCAATGCTATGGAGATTCATCAGATACCTGACTTGGACTTTGAAGAATTAGGGCTGGTTTCTGGCGTGATCATCCCACCAAAATTCAAGGTTCCCACGTTCGCCAAATATGACGGTGTCTCCTTCCCTAAGTTGCACTTAAGGTCCTATGTCAGAAAGATCCAACCTCACACTGCTGACCGGAAGTTATGGGTCCATTTCTTCCAAGAAAGTTTAGCTGGCACACATTTGGAACGGTTCTATCAGCTAGAAAGAACAGACATTCATACCTAGGAAGACTTGGCTGCTACTTTCTACAAGCAGTACCAATATAATGCTGACCTCGCTCCGACTCGTACGCAACTTCAAAGCATGTCTCTGGGTTCTAGCAAAGGCTTCAAGGAATATGCCCAGAAATAAAGGGATCTAGCTGGAAGGGTATAACCTCCTCTGAATGATCGGGAAATAGTAGACATGTTCGTGAGCACTCTGACAGGCCCATTCTTTAATCTGCTGATTAGGAGTTCCTCATACGGGTTCACATAAATGGTTCTGACTGGAGAAAGGATCGAAAGTGGTATCAAGAGTGGGAAGATCCCAATGGCTACCTCTTCTAATACTGAGAAGAAGCCATTTGATGGTAAGAGGGAAGCTAATGTTGTGTATGGCCGGAAGGGTCGTAATAAGACAAACGACCATAATCAATCTATAGGGGAAATAATTGTATCTGATCCTATGCATATGCCACGACACCAACAGGGGAACCAGCATAAAGAGGTCACGCCTAAGAGACAATTCACCAGAACCAACATGTCACTAGCCCAAGCGTTACAACACATGTTGAAAGCAGGATTGATTACGTTAAAGGCTCCTCTGCAAAATCCCAATACTTCTGCTCCTTGTTACCAACCCTACAAAAGGTGTGCATACCATTTTGATAGTCCTGGACATGATACAAATGACTGCTGGGCTCTAAAGAACAAAATTCAGGATATGATTGACGCTAAAGAGATTGAATTCGACCCTCCAGAAACTCACAAAGTGATCACTTCTCCCAGGCCAAATCATTGAGAACGTCCAGTTCATTTTTTATTTTTTATTTGTAATTTCATTTTTTGTTCAAACACTTATTGTCATGCCGAACTTTGGTATTCCCATTAATACACCGCATATGTTTGTCTTGAAGGATTTTATTGTCATTTTATTTAAACTATTTTCTTACTTCCCTTTTGTGATATTCAACTCTTGGTTAAAAGCTCTAAGCCTTTAGAGGGGGGATGACAAGAACGATACCACAATCTCTACAATATGCTTTTGAACAGACCCCACTGACGATGTACAGGCGTTGTTTCAAATCCTAAATAATGGAGTTATAAGGAAGATAATCCCTAGTCAACCCCTTTGAGCCTAAGAAGTAGGATTTTTCTTTTCACACAAATTAAAACCCTTAATCATAACCTGGGGCAAGGTAATTTTCTCAGTTAATTCAGATGTGCATTCAGTCGCAATCTTTTCCTTCATACACGACAAATAGTGTAGAAGATGCTCTCCAAAAGATAGTGATGGTTCCACATAATCATTAAGAACAGACAATCATTATCTCTCAAAATAAAAGCCCATTAAGTCAAAACTTATGAAGGAGACTTAAGAAAAATTGGGGCATCTTGCTGACTGTAATCACAAAAGAAATAGTTCAGGCAAAAGACAGGGATAGCAAAATTAAAAAAGAAAGAGGTCCTACAAATCCTCAACAAAAAATAAAGGTCACAAAATGACTGCCTTCTCAGACAAACATTCGAATTTCTAAACCATCATCAGAACATCAAGGACATTCCAGAACTCAACTGGGATTCGAAATGCACAACTAACTGAGCATAGGGCTGAAGAACATCACGATGAACAAGTGGGTACAAATGAACTTTGAGCCCTTATCCTTTGTTTCTTAAACCGTGAACCAGGCCACGTTACAACCCTTAAAAGTCCTAACTGAAGCATGGGTTAGTTCGGAAGCATACTGTTACAAAAGGTATCCTGACTCCTGTAGGACTTGCTATAAATCCTGAGTTGATATCACCCTCTTGCAAAATTTTGTTTTACTAAAAAATGAATTTTCAAACTCCAAGACAAGCATAAACTTTGCATTATTTGAATACTATTGTTTGCATATAGTTATCTGTTCGACAACATAGAAATTCACATGACGAATATCTAGTGAACAAAAACTTTATAAATAAAAAGTTTCACCTTAAGTGGAAAAACACTTCCAACCAAGGGGCACAACATGATCACTGTCCATCATCTGGGGCAGTCAAGTCAAGATTCAAGGAATCTCTCAAAAATGCCAAATAGCCAGGGGCAGATCTCCATCCGAATCACTTGGGGCATTGGACATGAATTCTAACAACGAATCACATACAATCAAGCAAAATCAATGTTCCTCAACGAATTTCTTCTCAAAACAACAAAACAAGAATTCCCTGCGAAAACATTCTAAATGAAGTAGACTTTATTCTAGAAACGGTTCAGCTACGATCTAGAAACGGATGTCATCCTGACACCTACTCCAGATTCTCTCTAGAAACGATGCAGATACGATCCAGAGACGGATGTCATTCTAACACTTATTTCAACACATCATCTAGAAATAGTTCAGGTACGATCTAGAGACGGATGTCATCCTGACACTTACTCCAGATTCTCATCTAGAAACGGTTCAGGTACGATCTAGAAATGGATGTCATCCTGACACCTACTCCAGATTCTCTCTAGAAATGGTGAAGATATGATTCAGAGACGGATGTCATTCTGACACTCATTCAACACATGTTTCAAGTACAGTGCAGATACGGTCCAGAGACGAATGTCATTCTGACACTCATTCAACACATGTTTTAAGTATAATGCAGATACAATCCAGAGACGGATGTCATTCTGACACTCATTCAACATATGTTTCAAGTATAGTTCATGTACGATCCAAAGACGGATGTCATCCTGACACTTACTCCAGATTCTCATCTAGAAACAGTTCAGGTTCGATCCAAAAATGGATGTCATCCCGATACTTACTCCAAACTATCTTCTAGCAACAGTTAGGGTACGATCCAAAGACGAATGTCATCTCGATACTTATTCAGACCATCTTCTAGAAATGGTTCAGGTACGATCCAAAGACGTATGTCATCCTAATACTTATTCCAGACTATCTTCTAGCAACAATTCAGTTCAGAGTTTTCCTTCCCCAACAGAGTTTATTTCTCTAACGACGGAAGATTATCCCCTAACAAAGTTTATTTCTATACATCGACAAAATCTTCCAACAGGGCATCCTCCCCCCACAGAGTTATTCTCAAGTAGGAGTTAAAAATCCCCGGAAGAATATACTCAAATGGAAAGAGGAAATCTCCGGTAAATCATCTCCATTCATCATCCCCAATGGAAATAAAGGATTCAGCTTCCCAACACTCTTCAATAGCAGTCAAGTATTTACTTTCCCAGACTAAGAAATATCGCAACAGCATCCCATATTCATACATCATGGCATGCACATACACATCACATACATCATAATCTCATTTATTGTAAGAACATTATCACAATGCATTTCATACATCATGACATTACATACGACTAACTCTTTACCATTTTCAGGAAATATCAAATCAACAAACATCGTTGACTACTTATGTGACCTGGTAGTCTTCTCAAAAGCTACGTCTGATGAAGGGCTATTTCAGCATTTTCCTCAAATATGTTCTCAAAAAACCTTCTCTGGTTCAGTTAGATCGATACTAAGATCTCTTTGATTTCTATTCTAGTCGAAGATGATCCAAGACTTTTGTCAGGTTCAGTTAAATCGATACTAAGATTTTTCTGATTTCCATTCTAGTCAAAGTTAATTCAAGACCTTCTCTGGTTCAGTTAGATCGATACTAAGATCTCTCTGATTTCTATTCCAGTTGAAGATGATCCAAGACTTTTATTTAGTTCAGTTAAATCGATACTAAGATTTTTTTAATTTCCATTCCAGTTAAAGTTAATTCAAGACCTTCTCTGATTCAGTTAGATCGATACTAAGATCTCTATGATTTCTATTCCAGTTGAAGATAATTCAAGACTTTTGTCTGGTTCAGTTAAATCGATACTAAGATTTTTCTGATTTCCATTCTAGTCAAAGTTAATTCAAGACCTTCTCTGGTTTAGTTAAATCGATACTAAGATTTTCTTGATTTCTATTCCAGTTGAAGACAACTCAAGACCTTTCTCTGGTTCAGTTAAATCGACACTAAGATTTTTCTTATTTCTATTCCAGTTAAAGAAACTACAAAGCCTAGAGTCCGACCAGATAGAAGTTAATTTCATGTCCCCCAGTAAATCACTAAGAAGTCTGGAATATGACCAGATGGCAGTCAACCTTATCATCCTCAGCAAGTCACTGTGAAGCCTGGATCCTGACCAGATAGCAGTTCACTTCCGCCTCTTCAATCAAGAGATACTCCACAATAGAGTGATGGACAATTGAAGCTCCTAAACTCTACTTCCCGAACAAAGACCAACATTCCCCAGCAGAATCCTCCTTAACAACAGGAATAGGGATCCCCACAAAGGAAAATATCATGAAGTCAACATTATTCTGGATGGCATCTTTAAGCCCATCTCCGACGATCTTCCGTCATCTTTCCCAAATGGAATCTATAAGCCCATTCCCGATACTATCTACACAATCAAGAATCATCTCAGACGAGTGTAAATTTCTGGGCACTTTAGTGTTCAATCATCTTCCACCTTCAGACCATGAAAGGTAGACAAGCCAATCTACATCCTCAGGTTTAAGAAGATTGAATAAGGGCAGCTGTTGTACCCCAAAATTTTCCCTCTCATGTTTTTCCAAGATTTCCTCTTGCATAGGTGGTTACAAACCTTTGCCTAAAGAAAAGGAAAATTTTCAAATGATGGTTAAGTATCCTTCGATTGGCATCTGTAATAGGTATTTCGATTGGAATTTGCAAAAGGTCCTTCGATTGTAATCTATAAAAGGTCCTTCGATTGTCATCTGCAAAAGGTCCTTCGATTGGCATATGCAAAAGGTCCTTCGATTAGCATCTGCTAAAGGTCCTTCGATTGTCATAGGGCCTTTTGATGGGCATTTCCAACAAGGCAACTTTGACATGCATCTTAAATAAGGTTGTGTTTCATTAGAGTGTACAAAGTTCCTTTCGACATGCATGTTAACCAAGTGATGTTTCGATTGGCATATCAACAGGGTGATATTATGATTGTCCAAGTTAGAGAAAATGAGATAAAAAAAGCAAGAACTGATAGGGTTCTAGAAGCTCTGATGACGGGCATTCAAATTCATGCAGATTGGAGAGGATAACTCTGAGCCTTTCTGCGCATTATGGTTCAAATGTAGAAGCTCTGATGCTGAGAATATGAGCAATTCGAATCAAGATGCAGATCCATCAAAGGGAGCAAGGCTTAAGATTTAATCGAAGGAGTCATGATAACAAAGTTGGTGCAATTCGAATTCAGAGCCTTTGAAGGAAAACAAATGTTCTGATGAAGGAAGTTCTGGGCAATTCGAATCAGGACTTAGAGCCATTAAGGAGTGTAGAACAACACTTCGATTAGTCAATAAGATAACACTTCAATTGGACCAAGTTCAAAGCCATCGAAGAGAACAAATCTTGAGACTTAATCGAAGGAACAATGATGAAAGCCTTAAGCCAAATTCGAACAAAACACCTGTCCTAACCTGTCCAGGTTCACCCAAAGTTCAAAATGGAATATTTTCCTTGCAAATATGGCAAGAATTCAATGTTGATTGTGGATTCAATTCCTGAGTTAAAGGTCAAATTCTTGCCTTGTTTGTTCCCAACTCCACAAAGAGCTGATTTGACTAAGGTGATTCTCTTCAAATCAAGCAATTGAAGCAAAGGGTGGCTCAATCGAAGGAGCCATGATACTGAAGCTGGTGCAATTCGAATTAGAGTTCAGAGCCTTCGAAGAGAACAAATTCGAAGGGAAATGGATCTGCAGGGGCATGTCAGCTTTCAATTTCCATCATATTGGAGGCCCAAACAACTCATAATAGGCTGGCAGTAACACATGAAAATAGATTGGCACCTGATTGAATCAAAAATAGCAAGTTTTTATGAAGAAATCAAATCAAATATCTTCATCATAATGGACCAAGATCTGGTACACAAATGTTGACCTAAAATCCCTTGTCTATATAAACCTCATGATCTCATATAAAAAACACATGGAGACACACATATATTGCCTCGTAAAAAATGCAGCCTGCCCCACAAAGGTCCAGAAAGTAGCATCAAATTCCAAAGTTGTCAAAACTCCATACCATTGCAGGCACCTTCCGTCCAGATTAACACTATGATCATGTTCTTGGAGTTCACACAGACGTACACTCGCTCGTGCCCCAACCATCTCACACCTAAGACTGCAAATCCAGGCGCCTGCAATGGTAAAAATATTCAATCCCACTTAATCTTAAATTAGACTCATGATTGCATGTTCTTAGCTTTTGTTGTTATTTGTGAGCGATTTAACCAAATGTATGCAAGTTGCAGTGTCTATACGTTCGAACACCATGGATAGAGTTTTTTGAAGCTGGTTACCTTTGAAACCCATGATACAGACTGTGGCAAACCAAAACAAACCCAGATCTGGTTTCAGGGATTGATTTCGAATGGGATGTTTTTTGTTTTGTTTAGCTTCGAACTAACTAATTTGCAGGACCAAAAGCAGGTGTCATGTATTTCGAAGGAGCAAGCAGCTCAGGTGGTGAAAGGGAATTTGTGCAATCGAAGGGACTAGGGTTCGAATCCTAGGCCTTGCATTTTCAATTTCTAACAAATTTCCTTGCAGGTCCAATATCCCAGATCGAAGGATGACACATCCAGATCAAATGCCCCCAGACGTGCAGTCTCTCAGGCACCTTCGATCAAGATTCCTCATTGGATCGAAGGGCAACCCAAGCCTCTTCGATCCAGGTCTTACTTCCAAGAATGCACTCTTTTCATTTACTGTTTTATGTTTTGATTTTATCCTTTCTTTTGGTTGTTTGTCCTTACTTCTTCTAAGCTTTAATTAACATTAAAAAACCACAAAAACATTAGGCTTAGCTTTTTATAATAAATTAATTTTTGCAATTAATTAATTAATTAATTATTTTAATATTTTATTTAAAAAACTAAAATTGAATATACTTAGGATTTTTTAATTCAATTTCTTTTCATAACAAAAACAAACAAAAAGAATTCTTTCACTTAGGATTTTAGACGTATTTTCAATTCATGTGCGCGTTTATTTACTTTTGCATTTTTTTTAATATTGTAACTGCCTACTGGTTTGTAATAGTCTAATTAGGATTTTAATTTCTGCATTTTACATTTTCAGTCAGATATAATTGTGATTGCCCTAAAGCTTTGTAATAGCCGTAGGTTTTTACTTTTCGCACTATATTATATGGCTGTATATAAAATGTTAGTAAATTAGGCGTGTATGGCAAGAACTAAATAATCAGTCTTAGATCACTAACATCAAGATAAAAATATCTGGAAAAAATCACATTATTGCACACTTGCACTAGGGTATTTCCCACTTTGGTTGCCTTCAGAAATGGTCATGTCCCTCGAACATAGGGATACTCTTAGTAAAGACCCTCAATTTAAAGTCATCATAAAGATCATAGTCCCTTAATGTCCCTCGAGTTGCCTACGAGAAATGATATTGTCCCTCGATGTTGCCTATGAATATATGACGACAGTCCCTTCGAAATGCTAAGGTATCTCTACATTTTTCCTTCAATGATCATAAACGTCCCTTACGATAGTCCCTCAACATCCAACGACAGGGCTACCTACTCATTAATAGTAGGATAGTGATGTCTAAAGGAAAGGAGGAAAAGAACACCCTTTTTTCGAGTAGGTAGATAGTTCTTAAGTACTTGCTCAAATTTAATTCATTTTTACACAACACTTTCAAAACTCTTTTCAAAAAATGCTTTATCACACTCTTGAGGATTGATACAAGAGTTATCATAAAGCAAACAAAAACCTTTTCAAAACACACAAACACGAAAGCAATTTAAAATAAATGAGCAAGTACCTAAGAGCCCGTGGAAAACCACAGATGGAAAGGGTGCTAACACCTTCCCTTTCCATAATCTACCCCCTTACTCAGAAAATCTTGAAAAAGGTCTTTTTTCTGTTCTTTTCACCCTTTCCTTTGTTGGATAAAAGAAAAGTCGGTGGCGACTCTTGCTTACCGTAACATTTGTGAATACAAATTCAAAACCAGTATTAAACAGTCGGTTCTGCCACCATATCACAACTGGAATTAAAAGTGGTAAGTGTTGTACCCCAAAATTTGCCCTCCCATATTCTTCAAGAAATTGCCAAGTCAAGCTGCAAAATTCCCCAAGGGTTGCACAGTGCAAAGGTCTCCCATACAGTCAAAATTAGGGTTTGTGTTCTGGTCAAGAAAATGAAATTTACAAAGGCCCAATCAAGTCTCACATGCCTACAAATATGGTCAATCATCCTCATATCAAGTTTCAAGGCATTCAGCTCAAAGTTGCACAGTCAAAAACCCTAATTGCACTACAGTCAACTGTAGGGGCAAAATGGTCATTTGACAGTCAAAAGTTCAAATTTTTGATCAACATATCATTTTGAAGCCACAAACATCATTTGATCAATGCTTGATCATGATTCTCAAAATTTGGCTAAAAAATCATCAAGATGCAAAAGTTTCCTTATTTGGACAGCTAAAAAAGTCAACTGAAATTGACCAGGGCATAACTTTTACATGGATTATCAGAAAAATTCCATCCAAAGCTCATTTTGAAGAGAAAGACATTTCCTACAACTCATCTTCATACTTCAAGTCCAAGAAATGCTCCCACAAAAAGTTATCAATTTCAACATTATAGGTCATTTTCAAAAGTCAACAAAAAGGGACTTTAAGTCAAAGGCCATAACTTGAGATTGGTAAATCAAAATGACATGGGACCAAAGGCATTGGTTAGAGGACTCAAAGACCTTTCCAAAATGTCCAAGAACATGAGAAAAGCTTAAAAATGGAGCAAGTTATGCCTTGTAGAAGTTGGGAAATTTTTGGATATTTTGAAAAGTCAACATTGATCCAAATGACCTAAAATCGCTAATGGGCCCATTTTTCTTCCATAATTCATCATCCATGACATGTGCACGACCACTTGGCCCAAAGGGAAGTATTTTCTCATTTTTTATTTATTTATTTGAATTTTTATTTATAATAATTCACTTAAATCAATTAAATATGTGAAAAATATTTAACTTAACCTAACCAATCTTTTTATACATGTTTTAGCCTCAAGATTTCGTGCTTGTACCAATATGGAAAGATTTGGGTTGATTGGCTTGACTTTGAACCAAAAACACATGGAAAAAGATATGAAAAAATCCTAGAAAATCAAATTTCCAAAATCAATGAATGCAATGGATTTGATTGGTTTTTCTTGACCTAATTGACTCAATACAAAAGCCTGATCACAACCCTAATGTTAAGACACACGCAGCTGCTGAGAAAGTTGGAAGAAAAACTTGAAAATTTTGCAAAGCAACTCAATTCTGAAAACTGACTTATAGGTGGTTCCAAGACACGAAACCTATTCCATTAGCTTCCTTGGAGATTACTGAACGTATTCCAGTCACAAACATCCATCCAAACCTCAGGAATCGGTATACAGAATTCAAGATGTTTCATGAAAAATTCATAATCATACTTTGAAATCTATGCATTTTTATGGCATTTCAACTATTGATTCTTATTCCTTGAATGATTATGAAGTTAACCAACATATTTAATTGTATTTTTATGCACCCTACGTGAATCCACCATTATCGTTTTTTAGGGTTTGAAGAACTTGGAATTGGGGTTTCCCAGTTCAAGAAAAATTAGAGCCCCATGGTACCATAACTGAATTCAGCATGTTGGGACGGTTCAAAGTCAACCATCGCGCTTAATTTATGTGGCCTTATGGCCTATTCGTTATTTTTTCTAATGGTACATTACAGAACGGTACAAAAACCGTTGTCTATTGTCTTTGTATTTTCAGGAAAATATAGCACAATGAAGAAGAAGGGTACGTGGCCAACCATGACTGGAGGCTTTGAATCTTGGCGCGCGTTTTTTCTGATCAGGCCACTAGCGATTGTTTTGCTTTATAGTAATTCTCATGCGTATAATATACAAAGTAAACGATTTGGTTCAGTGGTACACATGTTGATTGGTAATCTTAATGACCTGGGTTCGATCCCAGGTCTTCTTCCTTTCCATTTATTTTTTCTCAATTAATGTTCATGTGTAGCGCCTATGTTGAAGACTCCCATGCATCCTCAAGAATCAATATCCACGCGTCCAACCTCATCCATCCAAGGGCCAGGAATCAGGGAGCATGGTAGGCTGCAGTCAACGTGCTACATGCTAGTGAAAAAGTCCAACAAGGCCATGCTAAATGGGCCTGAATTGCTAGAGACTCACCTCCATATTGGGGACTGATACCCCAAAGGTTTGCCAAATTTTGTTATTTTTATCTTTTTTTATTATTTTTATCTTCTTTTAATTATTATTCTTTTAATCAATTTAATATTTTTCATAAATATAAAAAATACTTAAAAAATCAGAAAAGATAAAAAAATATAATAAATATTTTACTTTAATATTTCTTGTAAATAAATGCATGTAAATTAATTAGTTTAAATTAGGGTTTCAATTTTAATTCTTTTAATAACAAAAATACAAAAAATATAGAACTAGGTTTAATTAACGTTTTTATTCTTTTTAATTTTTCTTTTTCACAATAATATTATTTATTTTATTTATTTTCATAATTAAAATTGCATATAAAAATTAGGTTTAATTTAGGTTTAATTCTAATGTTTTCTTAATAAATTAAAATAAAATAGAATTAGGGTTAGTAGTTAATTTTAATTAATTATTTTTTTTATTAAATCTTAAAATACACAAAAATACCAAAAAAACAAAAAAAAAAAATTTCTTAATTAATTAATTCATGTAATTTTAATATTTTGCAAAAGGGTCCAACGCCCTCGTTTCGTTCTTAATTTCTTATTAATTCGCGTATTTATTTTATTTTCATTATAATAATTATGTACTTCTCCCGAAGCCTTGTAATTACTTCTCGCACTTTTCAATTCTTTATTTACTTTGTTCATTTATTTTCTGTCAAATCGGGTCCTGGTTAATTTTGGCGATGTGGACCCGCGCCGTTTGTAATAGCTTAGAATTTACTTTTCCGCAAATATCTTAACTATTAAACAAAGCATGCAAGAATGAATGTCAAAATAAAAACAAGCGTAGATCACCAATAACATGACAAGATAAATGCAAATGAAAACGACACACAAATCGCACACACCACCCCTAGGGTACGCCTCACTGTTGCCTTGTTTCGAAAGGTGATCGTCGAGTAGAGGATGTCTTAGTAAGTCCTCATGATCCGGGAACCTGGCATGAGGGTAGCTTCTAAGGTGTCTTCCCATTGCTCTGGTGATCACCATGTCCCGAACCTCGAATTGACCCGAACACCTCCAACGGTGGTGCTACCTACCTCTCAATGGTGGGATGGCACTACTTTAAAGGACATTTACACAGACGAATTCCTTAGGGTAGGTAGACGACTCTAGATACTTGCTCTAATTTCAAAACAAATCAAAAAATACTTTTCACACCGACACCTTTTCAAAAAGCTTTCGAAAGCAACTTTTCAAACACTCTTGAGGACTGATACAAGAGTCGAACTGAAATTTTCAAAGAAACTTTTTAAAACCCACAGTTGAAAAGAAAACAAACCATTTTTGAAAACACAATGAGCAAGTATCTAAGAGCCCATGGATAACCATGGATAGAAAGGGTGCTAACACCTTCCCTTTCTATAACCTACCTCCCGAACCGAGAGCAATCTCTATAAGGAATTTTTCTGTGCTTTTGTCCTTTCCATTTGGAGAAAATAAAAGACGGTGGCGACTCTTGCTTACCGCGACATTTCGCGAACCAGCGTTAAACAGTCAGTTCCAGATCCACCGATCACAGAACTGGCGACTCTGCTGGGGATACCTTTATAAAGTGAGGTGTACCTTAGAGCTAAGATCACTGTGTTTTCAATTGCTTTGACTTGTGTGCTTTAAATTGTGGGTTGCATGGGAGTTGCATAGATCCTAACCCGGATCTGGGGGATACCTTCTTAGAAAGTAGTAACAAGGCTGTGAGGGAACTGTGCGGGGTATACCGACATGGTTGAAACAGTCTGCTACGTTGATGTGGCACTTTGGTGTGTACCGGTAACCCTTGAGTTCAGTCAAGGAGAGTACAGGGCCTCCGCGTGGTGTCGTGAAGCATCAACAGACCTTAGGAACCTTAATTGAACTATCTTGGCCTCTTTAGGGTAGTGAGATAACTGACTTTGGTGCAGTCCGAGGTTGGTTGATACTCGATACTACACTCAATTGAGGGTTGCTTTCCTGGAATATTTCGGTCGCCAGTTCAGTGGCTAAATCGAAACGATGAACAACGAAAGCAATCCCGTGATATTGGGAACCTTAGAACCCGGTTACTTTGATTAGGACAGGTTGAGCCCACCAACTTCAAGAGGGTACTACCCAGACCCCATGCTGGCCTAAACCCTAAGGGTTTCTCTTGTGTGACTTGTGTGCCTTCGTACTTGACTACTTGCATGCTTTTTTTTGTCTGACACTTGAGCTTCTTGCAGGTTTTGTTGGTAGTCCTTAATTAGGACTCATAACAGGGTATCCTAAGTTTCTTGCAGGTTTTGGTTTGCAGTCCTTAATCGGGACTCGTAACAGGGTTACGTACACTACCCCATGCATGCCATAACATCATACCATTGCATACATCCTAACCCATTTAGAGGGTCTCGAGGGCTTGTGATGCAGGTCATGATGAACCAACTGTCCAGCAAAGGGCAAAGGGGATTTATTTTCCTCTAGACAAGGTTGTCAGGGGCTATGACCCACTGGATATGGTGAGCCTTTGACCCTTGACGAAGGACTCTCAACAACATGAAGTACCTTCAATCAAGTTACCAGTTCTCAACTCTAACAAGTTTCTCTGTTTACCCCGCGAGGTCCTTGAAATCATTGCATGCATATCATACATATCATTGCATAACAGGTACCCTTTCTCTGCAGGTTACTTACCTTCTTCGCTGTTTATTTCAGCAGTCTCGTCATGAATCCTGAATCTTCAACCGAGCACACTATCAAGGCCCTCCAGGCTCAGAACGCCCAGTTCCAAGGGCTGATCATGAATTTGACCCAGGGGCAACAAGATCTGAAAGCTCTGCTCTTGAAGAAGGAAAAGAAGAAGAAGAGGACTGTTTTGTTCAGCCCTAGACGCAGATCTAGGAACACACTGCAGACTGAAACTGAGAGGACTACTCCATCTGTGGGGAAAGGCAGTCATCAAGAGGAAAGGGTTCCCAGTCCAGTGGTCTCCGACAACGAGACAAATTTCAACGACGAACAGTACCCTCCGGCTGAGGATAGGTACAAACAGTTGGAAGACCGGCTAAGTGCTATGGAGATACAAAAAGTGCCTGGCCTGGACTTCGAGGATCTAGGTCTGTCTTCTGGGGTAGTGATCCCGCACAAGTTTAAGGCACCTGCCTTTGCTAAATACGACGGGGCATCCTGTCCTAAATTGCATCTCAGGGCTTACACAAGGAGGATCCAGCCCTATACAGCTGACAAAAACTTATGGATCCATTTCTTCCAAGAGAGTCTTTCAGGCACTCAGCTCGAGTGGTTCTATCAATTGAATGGAGCCAACATCCATACCTGGGAAGACCTAGCCACTGCTTTCTACAAGCATTACCAGTACAATGCCGACCTTACTCCTACACGTACCCAACTCCAGGGTATGTCGCTAGGGTCAAGTGAAGGTTTCAAGGAATACGCGCAGAGATGGAGAGACCTTGCTGGAAGAGTGCAGCCTCCATTAACTGACCGGGAACTCGTTGATATGTTCTTAGGGACTCTATCCGGGCCGTTCTTCAATCACCTCATTGGTAATTCATCTGCTGGATTTACCGACCTCATCCTGACTGGCGAAAGAATTGAAGCTGGTATCAAGAGTGGGAAAATCCAAGAGGCCACACCTTCTGACACTCACAAAAAGCCTTACATGGGAAAGAAAGAATCTAATGCTGCATACAGCCAAAAGAGTCGTCGTGACCAACATGCAGGGGCAGTCATGATCTCTGGTTCTGCACCACGCCGCCAACCACAAAAGGGAAATCAGCGAAGGCCGGACGAGTCTAGAAGACAATTCACCAACATTAACATGCCATGGTCACAAGCATTGCAGCACATGTTGAAAATGAACTTGATTGCGGTGATCAACCCTCCTGCAAATCCCAAGACCTCCTCTCCAAGCTACAACCCAGAAGCGAGGTGTGCTTATCATTCTGATAGCCCGGGGCACGATACTGAGGACTGTTGGGCACTGAAGTACAAGATTCAGAACATGATCAATGCCAAAGAGATCGAGTTCGAGCCTGCCGAGACTCCCAACGTGATCACTGCTCCATTGCCAAAACATGGCTAGGGTCGAGAGATTTTTGTTCATTGGAATTCAAGTTGTATTTTTCTTTTCTTGTTCAGATAAACAATTATCATGTTAAACTCTTTATTTCATGAATGCATTACACATGTCTGTCTTGATTTAATTATGTTTACTATGCTTAAAACTGCTTTCATATTTTTGTGATGGTCAACTCTTAATTGAAAATTCTAAACCTCTTGAGGGAGGATGACGAAAACGATACCATGATCTTTACAGTATGCTTTTGAACAGACCCCGCTGATGAGGTGCAGGCATTGTTTCAATTCCTAAACACTGGAGTTATAAGGTAGATAATCCCTCGTCAACCCATCTGAGCCAAAGAAGTAGGAGTTTTTTTTCTTTTCGAAATTTAAAACCCTTAATCATAACCTGGGGCAGGGTAGTTTCTCAGTTGATCCAAGTGCATAACGAATGGCACCAAAGAGATCCTTACAAAAAAGAAAGACAGTGATGGTTCAGAACAATCAAAAGGACAGGCAGTCATTATCAAAAAAAAAATCATAAACGAAAATCCCAAGAAGTCAAAACCTATAAAAAGGGACTTATGAAACTGGGGCATCCCGCTGACTGTAATTCCGAAAGGGAAACAGTTCAGGCAAAAAATAAGGATGACAAAATCAAAGAAGAAAGAGGTTCTACAAACCCTCAACAAAAAGGAATGACTGCCTATTCAAAATAAATCATCAACACCCGAATCATCACCAGAAAATCAGAGCAAAGACTCAAACAAGGTCTAATGCACGATCAACTGAGTTTAGGTTTGGAGAACATCACGAAGAGCGGGTGGGTACAAATAATTTGAGCCTTTATCCTTTGTTTCTTAAACCGTGAACCAGGCCACGTTATAACCCTTAAAAGTCCTAGCTGAAGCATGGGTTAGTTCGAAAGCATACTGTTACGAAGGTATCCTGACTCCTGAAGGTTTGCTGTAAAATCTTGAGTTGATACCGCACTGTATTACAAAAAATGCATTTTCAAAATTCAAGACAGACATAGGCTTTTGCATTCTTAAAATAACCTTGTTTACATATGACTATTTGTTTGAACAGCAGGGAAATTCGCACGATGAACGCCTTGCAAACAGAAGTACCTCCAATCAAGGGGCACAGTAGGAGCATTGCCCATTATCTGGGGCATGGCAAAATACTTCCAACAGGGGCAACCCCCCTACATTCTGAAAGCGTGGACATAGTCGAAAGAATACTACGCGAAATCAAAGACCCGCTAGGTCGACGTACCTAGGCAAAAATAAGGGCTTCCCAGCGAACCAAAAGGGTTCAGGCAAAAATAAGGGATGAAAATGGAAAAATATGTACACCCGGCAAGTCGAAAACCTGAAAAGGCGGCTTGGGAAAAAATGGGTATCCCGGTGGACTGAAAACCCGAAAGGGCGGTCCAGGCAAAAGTTAGGGATCAAAGCGTACGACTATGTTCCAGTATCTCATCACTTGTCTACCCGAAGATTTGTCAAACACCCACACAGGTATCCTCTCCCTTCACCTCAGAAACAGGGGCAATAATGAGCCGTCCAGGCGATCTAGTTACTCTGTCAACCAAAACATTAAGGTCAATTACCATTTACCTTTACAAATCCCAGATCAACATTAAAAATCAGGTAGCCTTACCCCGGTTCCTCCAGAAGTCTTACACGAATTTATCTCAAGTTTTACATGAACTTATCCCAAAGCGACCTTACCCCGGTTCCTCCTAGAAATCTTACATGGGTTTATCCTGCCGTAACCTAACCCCAGTTCATCAAGAAGTTTTTACACAAACTCATCCAAGTAACCTAACCCCGGTTCCTCCAGAGTCTCACATGGACCTATCTCAAGATGACCTAACCCTGGTTCATCAAGAAGTTTTACACGAACTTATCCTGCGGCAACCTAACCCCGGTTCCCCCCAGAAGTCTTACAGGGATTTAGCTCAAGATAACCTCACCCCGGTTCATCAAGAAGTTTTACATGAACTTACCTCATCAAGCAACCCTACACCGGTTCCCTCTCTTCAAGATGCAGTTTTACATGGACTCGTCACCCAGAAACCCTACACAGGTTCTCCCTTTCCAAGAACGAAGTTTTATACGAACTCACCATCCAAGTAACCCTACACAGGCTCCTTCTCCATTTCAGATGCGGTTTTACATGAGCTCATCAGCAAGAAACCCTACATAGGTTCCCTCTTTCAACTTACAAAAATTACAGTTCAAAATCTCCCCAGGAGAGTCCAATCTAGTCCCCCAGGAAAGTTGGAATCCATATATCCCCAAGCAGTAAGCTTATCCCCAGTAGATTCTGGAAGCTTACCCCACGCAAGAGTACGAACGCGTCGTCCAGCTTGATTTAAAGGGTTATTTCCTTAACAGGATATAACTGGGTTATCCTCAGCCAAAAGCCACGGAAAGAGCGTCGTCGACGAAGCCTTCTTATCCCCAGCGAAGTCTATCAACACTTCCAACAACAAGGGTATCCCCAGCAAATTATCATCAACACTCAGCAAGGCATCCCTCTTCCCACAGGGTATTGCTTCCCAGCATGATCGCTAGAGTATCTTTTCTCCCTGCAGAATCTTCCATTTGCCAAGTTTATTCCGCAACGGAGTCATCTTCTCCTACCGGTATTCTTGCAGTCATCATCCCCAGCGGAAGCAAAATCTATTCTTCAACATCAGCCCAGGATACGACTTCCCGGCTCCCGTCAAGAATTTACTTTCCTAGACGAAAACATACATTCATAAAACATTACGTACATCATTATAGCATGCATAGACGCATTATGTCATACAAATCTCATTTATGTTGAGAACATCATCGCTTGATCCATATCATACATTGCGTATGACTGACCTTTACCTTTCAGGAAAGATGCAGTTGAAATTCTCAATCATATTTCAAGACCTAGACCGGTTCAGTTAATCGACTTCGAAGATTTCTTATCCAGTCCCAGGCCTTCTCTAGTCCAGCTAAATCGACTCCCAACAGATTTTTCTGATAAAGACTCAGTAGAAGTTATCCCAGATGGTTCCCTCTCCGACGGTGAGTGAGGCGATCATTCCTTTTCAGCTGGTTCCCTCTCCGACAGTGAGTGAGGTGGTAAGTCCTTTTCAGATGGTTCCCTCTCCAACGGTGAGTGAGGTGACAATCTCCTATGGTTCCCTCTCCGGCGGTGAGTGAGGTGGTAAGTCCTTTTCAGATGTTTCCCTCTCCGACGGTGAGTGAGGTGATAGTCTCCTATGGTTCCCTCTCCGACGTTGAGTGAGGTGGTAAGTCCTTTTAAGATGTTTCCCTCTCCGACGGTGAGTGAGGTGATAGTCTCCTATGGTTCCCTCTCCGACGGTGAGTGAGGTGATAATTCCTTTTCAGATGGTTCCCTCTCCGATGGTGAGTGAGGTGATAATTCCTTTCAGATTATAATTTCCTAGGGTTCCCTCTCCGACGGTGAGTGAGGTGATAATTCCTTTCAGATTATAATTGTCTATGGTTCTCTTCCCGATACTGCGAAGACGGTAATTCCCGCTAAGATTTTTCTCAACGAGCGTTGTTGAAGTTAAAGTCGTCCAAGGTTCTCTTACCATTCATACTAAGGTAGTAACCATCCCTGGTTCATTCATCATCTTGTGAAGCTCCAGACTCAGCTCCCGTAACCAGTCAGGACGTATCTATGCCAAGCATCTGAAATCAACTCCTGCAACGTGTCAGGTACTCATGTTTCTTTTGCAGGTATGCAGGTTCTCGCTAAGGAATCTCTTACGCGATCAACATCCAGATGGCATCTATAAGCCCATCATCCTATTCATCGACCTCTAAATGGCATCTATAAGCCCATTCCATCATCACCGCTACTATGTGAGCGCAAATTTCTGGGCACTCTAGTGTTCAATCATCTTCCACCTTCGGATTACGAAAGGCACGTCAGCCAATCTGCATCCTCAGGTCTAAGAAGATTGAACAGGGGCAACTGTTGTACCCCAAAATTTGCCCTCCCATATTCTTCAAGAAATTGCCAAGTCAAGCTGCAAAATTCCCCAAGGGTTGCACAGTGCAAAGGTCTCCCATACAGTCAAAATTAGGGTTTGTGTTCTGGTCAAGAAAATGAAATTTCCAAAGGCCCAATCAAGTCTCACATGCCTACAAATATGGTCAAGCATCCTCATATCAAGTTTCAAGGCATTCAGCTCAAAGTTGCACAGTCAAAAACCCTAATTGCACTACAGTCAACTGTAGGGGCAAAATGGTCATTTGACAGTCAAAAGTTCAAATTTCTGATCAACATATCATTTTGAAGCCACAAACATCATTTGATCAATGCTTGATCATGATTCTCAAAATTTGGCTAAAAAATCATCAAGATGCAAAAGTTTCCTTATTTGGACAGCTAAAAAAGTCAACTGAAATTGACCAGGGCATAACTTTCACATGGATTATCAGAAAAATTCCATTCAAAGCTCATTTTGAAGAGAAAGACATTTCCTACAACTCATCTTCATACTTCAAGTCCAAGAAATGCTCCCACAAAAAGTTATCAATTTCAACATTATAGGTCATTTTCAAAAGTCAACAAAAAGGGACTTTAAGTCAAAGGCCATAACTTGAGATTGGTAAATCAAAATGACATGGGACCAAAGGCATTGGTTAGAGGACTCAAAGACCTTTCCAAAATGTCCAAGAACATGAGAAAAGCTTAAAAATTGAGCAAGTTATGCCTTGTAGAAGTTGGGAAATTTTTGGATATTTTGAAAAGTCAACATTGATCCAAATGACCTAAAATCGCTAATGGGCCCATTTTTCTTCCATAATTCATCATCCATGACATGTGCACGACCACTTGGCCCAAAGGGAAGTATTTTCTCATTTTTTATTTATTTATTTGAATTTTTATTTATAATAATTCACTTAAATCAATTAAATATGTGAAAAATATTTAACTTAACCTAACCAATCTTTTTATACATGTTTTAGCCTCAAGATTTCGTGCTTGTACCAATATGGAAAGATTTGGGTTGATTGGCTTGACTTTGAACCAAAAACACATGGAAAAAGATATGAAAAAATCCTAGAAAATCAAATTTCCAAAATCAATGAATGCAATGGATTTGATTGGTTTTTCTTGACCTAATTGACTCAATACAAAAGCCTGATCACAACCCTAATGTTAAGACACACGCAGCTGCTGAGAAAGTTGGAAGAAAAACTTGAAAATTTTGCAAAGCAACTCAATTCTGAAAACTGACTTATAGGTGGTTCCAAGACACGAAACCTATTCCATTAGCTTCCTTGGAGATTACTGAATGTATTCCAGTCACAAACATCCATCCAAACCTCAGGAATCGGTATACAGAATTCAAGATGTTTCATGAAAAATTCATAATCATACTTTGAAATCTATGCATTTTTATGGCATTTCAACTATTGATTCTTATTCCTTGAATGATTATGAAGCTAACCAACATATTTAATTGTATTTTTATGCACCCTACGTGAATCCGCCATTATCGTTTTTTAGGGTTTGAAGAACTTGGAATTGGGGTTTCCCAGTTCAAGAAAAATTAGAGCCCCATGGTACCATAACTGAATTCAGCATGTTGGGACGGTTCAAAGTCAACCATCGCGCTTAATTTATGTGGCCTTATGGCCTATTCGTTATTTTTTCTAATGGTACATTACAGAACGGTACAAAAACCGTTGTCTATTGTCTTTGTATTTTCAGGAAAATATAGCACAATGAAGAAGAAGGGTACGTGGCCAACCATGACTGGAGGCTTTGAATCTTGGCGCGCGTTTTTTCTGATCAGGCCACTAGCGATTGTTTTGCTTTATAGTAATTCTCATGCGTATAATATACAAAGTAAACGATTTGGTTCAGTGGTACACGTGTTGATTGGTAATCTTAATGACCTGGGTTCGATCCCAGGTCTTCTTCCTTTCCATTTATTTTTTCTCAATTAATGTTCATGTGTAGCGCCTATGTTGAAGACTCCCATGCATCCTCAAGAATCAATATCCACGCGTCCAACCTCATCCATCCAAGGGCCAGGAATCAGGGAGCATGGTAGGCTGCAGTCAACGTGCTACATGCTAGTGAAAAAGTCCAACAAGGCCATGCTAAATGGGCCTGAATTGCTAGAGACTCACCTCCATATTGGGGACTGATACCCCCAAGGTTTGCCAAATTTTGTTATTTTTATCTTTTTTTATTATTTTTATCTTCTTTTAATTATTATTCTTTTAATCAATTTAATATTTTTCATAAATATAAAAAATACTTAAAAAATCAGAAAAGATAAAAAAATATAATAAATATTTTACTTTAATATTTCTTGTAAATAAATGCATGTAAATTAATTAGTTTAAATTAGGGTTTCAATTTTAATTCTTTTAATAACAAAAATACAAAAAATATAGAACTAGGTTTAATTAACGTTTTTATTCTTTTTAATTTTTCTTTTTCACAATAATATTATTTATTTTATTTATTTTCATAATTAAAATTGCATATAAAAATTAGGTTTAATTTAGGTTTAATTCTAATGTTTTCTTAATAAATTAAAATAAAATAGAATTAGGGTTAGTAGTTAATTTTAATTAATTCTTTTTTTATTAAATCTTAAAATACACAAAAATACCAAAAAAACAAAAAAAAAAATTTCTTAATTAATTAATTCATGTAATTTTAATATTTTGCAAAAGGGTCCAACGCCCTCGTTTCGTTCTTAATTTCTTATTAATTCGCGTATTTATTTTATTTTCATTATAATAATTATGTACTTCTCCCGAAGCCTTGTAATTACTTCTCGCACTTTTCAATTCTTTATTTACTTTGTTCATTTATTTTCTGTCAAATCGGGTCCTGGTTAATTTTGGCGATGTGGACCCGCGCCGTTTGTAATAGCTTAGAATTTACTTTTCCGCAAATATCTTAACTATTAAACAAAGCATGCAAGAATGAATGTCAAAATAAAAACAAGCGTAGATCACCAATAACATGACAAGATAAATGCAAATGAAAACGACACACAAATCGCACACACCACCCCTAGGGTACGCCTCACTGTTGCCTTGTCTCGAAAGGTGATCGTCGAGTAGAGGATGTCTTAGCAAGTCCTCATGATCCGGGAACCTGGCATGAGGGTAGCTTCTAAGGTGTCTTCCCATTTCTCTGGTGATCACCATGTCCCGAACCTCGAATTGACCCGAACACCTCCAACGGTGGTGCTACCTACCTCTCAATGGTGGGATGGCACTACTTTAAAGGACATTTACACAGACGAATTCCTTAGGGTAGGTAGATGACTCTAGATACTTGCTCTAATTTCAAAACAAATCAAAAAATACTTTTCACACCGACACCTTTTCAAAAAGCTTTCGAAAGCAACTTTTCAAACACTCTTGAGGACTGATACAAGAGTCGAACTGAAATTTTCAAAGAAAATTTTTAAAACCCACAGTTGAAAAGCAAACAAACCATTTTTGAAAACACAATGAGCAAGTATCTAAGAGCCCATGGATAACCATGGATAGAAAGGGTGCTAACACCTTCCCTTTCTATAACCTACCTCCCGAACCGAGAGCAATCTCTATAATGAATTTTTCTGTGCTTTTGTCCTTTCCATTTGGAGAAAATAAAAGACGGTGGCGACTCTTGCTTACCGCGACATTTCGCGAACCAGCGTTAAACAGTCAGTTCCAGATCCACCGATCACAGTAAGATACAAAGGGACACATGCTCCAGCACTGCAAATAAACCATTCATAGGGAAGAAGGAGGTCATTGCTGCTTATGGATAAAGTAATCTTAACAAAACTGAGCTTCGTCCGACGATAGAGGCTGTTATGATTTCCAATTCTGCATCAAACCGACAATAGAATAATCAGTCCAGAACAGATAAGCCAAGGAGACAGTTTACCAGGATCAATATGACCATATCTCAGGTTTTACCACACCTGCTGAAGTCCAATTTAGTTACCCTAAAAGAGGCACCCAATAATCCCAACACTACATCTCCTCACTACAATGCAAATGCTCGGTGTGCTTACCATTCTAAAAGTCCAAGCCATGATACCAATGACTGTTGGGCTTTTAAGAAAAAAGTGAAGGATTTGATTGAAGCAAAGGAGATTAAATTTGACACTCCTAAGACTCCTAATGTTATTACTGACCCTATGCCCAAGCACGACCGTAGTGTCAACGCTATTGATGATGACATGTTTGTTACTTCTGTGGATGAACCGCTAATCCACTCCTGAATATTAAGAAGAATCTCTTGTAGGCCGGTTTATTTCCGGGTTGTGGCGAAGGTTTCCATTTGTGTTTATCCTTACCTAATGGTTGTCATTTGTTAAAGGAAGGCGTTCAGTGCCTGATGGATGATAAAGAAATCCTGTTTGAGAAGACTCCAGTTACAAGTACTCCATGTGAAGATATTTCAATCATTACCATTTCCGCCAATCCTCCCAAGGTCTCCTTCAAAAGACCTGTTAGGATTACATTTGTTCCAAAAGTTGCTCCATTGATAATTACTTTCCTTGGACCTATACCATATTCCTCGGATAAAGCTGTTCCTTGGAACTATGGGGCTGTGTCTAGTACCATGGCGTCAAGCAAGATTCACTGATTATTAAAGATGAAGATGTCAAAGACTCTGATCCTGAAATTAGTAATATCGCCGGGACCAGTAAGATAATAAGAAGCGAACAAGTTTTCTCCCCCAAGATCTCTCCACCTAAAATTGTTTCTACTCCTGTGATCATCCCTGCTTCTACTCCTGTCAGTATTCCTATGACTACTCCTACTGTTAATCCCACTGTTATCCCTGCTACCGAGTCGGCTGAGACTCGGGCCAAAGAGATATTGGTTGAGCTTGTCCAGACGAAGGCACACCCATAAGCCATCCATGAGGCTTCTAAGAAGGAAATGGAAGAAATCTTAAAAATAATAAAGAAGAGTGACTACAATATGGTTGAATAATTGGGGCAGATCCCTTCCAAGATCTCAATGTTGGCCCTGTTACTGTGCTCTAAAGCCCATTCCAAGGTGTTGTACCCCAAAATTTTCCCTCTCATTTCACTCAAAGACATGCCTCTAGAGGTCCTCAATTACTCAAGGTTGATTAAGGGTTAACTAGACAAATCCCCCTTCTAAGGTAACAAGGCTCAAACTAGGGTTTCAATTTCAAGCAAGATGGTTGAGTTCAAAGGGTCCCAAATGGTCTCCATTGCCCTAATATGTCCCCAAGATCATCTATGCCAAGTTTCATGCCTTGCACTACAAGTTTGCTCAGTCAACTGCTCAGATGCCTGGAAATCAACTATGGTAGGTCAAAAGTCAACTGTGACCCACATACAGTCAAACTTCAAGATTTTTGGTCAACATCACCATTTTGAAGTAACATCCATCATTTGATCAGGGTTGATCATGATTCCTCAAGAGATGCTCCTAACTCATCAAAAGTAAAAAAAAGGCAATTTAGGGTTTCTATAGGAAAAGTCAACAAAATTTTGACCAAGCATAACTTTCTCATACTTTATTAGAAATTTTCCAACCAAGACTCATTTTAAAGAGAATCTAATTCCTTACAACTTCTCTTCAGTCCTCAAGGTCAATAAATTCCTCAATCAAAAGATACAAGTTCCTACATTATAGGCCATTTCAAAAAGTCAACAAAAACACCTTTTGGGTCAAAGCTCCTTACATGAACATGGAAGATCCAATTGAGATGAAACCAAAAGGGTTGTTTAGAGGACATACTAATCTTTCTAAAAGTCCAATAACACCTTCTTTGGGTTAAAAAATGAGAGAGATGTACATTACTAAAGTTGACCAATTTTTGGAAATGTGCATGAAGTCAACATTGATCAAAATGACTTTTTTTCCAAATGGGCACATGTTTTCTTGTTTGAAACTTGTTCCTAAGATGGCCCATGACCCATGGGCTCATCCACCTATTATTTCACTATTTTTATTATTTATTTTGATTTTTTATTCATTTAAATCAAAATAAATCAATTTAAATTGTAGAATAATCAAATAAAATCAAAGATTTGATTTTGTGAGCACATTATGAGTCCATGAACAGCTAGCAAATCAGGCAAATTCGTGCAAGGGCTAATTGATTGGGAAAGATCATGATTTGGTGTGTTTTAGAAACAAATTATACAAGGCAAAAAATCAAATCTTTTTCAACAATTTGCAAATACTGAATACAGTTTTGTTAACCTAATTGCTTCTATTATATATAGACAACATTTCCAAAGCATGAAAACAGGGATTGGTCGTGAGAATTGGAAGAACAAAAACTCAAATTTTGGACAAAAAGTGAGAATCATATTTCTTTCTACAAGGAGATTCAAGGTGTTTCAAGGCCATCAATTCATTCCTGGAAGTCTTTGGGAGCTCTCTGGTCCCTTACCATGCTTCAACACCCTTACTATTGGATCATTCACTATGCAAATCCAACGCCTCAAGCATGCAGGCGCATGGTGGACTCTATTGGCAAGCTTCTCACTGAATCCAACGCTAGTGATGGGCCAACCTGACTGGGCCGGGAACAAAATTCAGCAACATCACCTCCAATTTGGGCCTACACCCCCTCAGGCTTAATTTCTCATCTTTTCTAGTTTTTTTTATTTTTATTTTTATTTTGTTTAATTATCTCTGTTAATCAATTTTTTTTTATATAAAATCATAAAATCAAAATCACAAAAAAATAGGTTAGTTTTTTTTTTTTTATATAAATTGATTTTTGTTAATATATTAATTTCTTTAACTTTAATTTATTTTTCATTAATTAAAATCAATTAGAAATTAGGTTAAATTCAAATCTTTTTTCACAAAAAAATCCAAAAATATTTTAATGATCAAATTAGGTTTTTTTAGGGTTTTAAACTTTTTCCAGTTTTTAATTCTTGCGCGTAATTATTTTAGTCGTACGATTATTTTTTCACTATTGATGTAACTGCGCCCAGTTTGTAATAGATTAATTAGGGTTTAATTTCTGCAAATTTACTTTCAGTCAATTCTTTATGTATCTGTCCAAAAGCCTTATAATAGCGTATGACTCTTTTTACTTTCTCGCTTTTATATCTCATGCTTGTATATAATTATTAGCAACCTAGGCTTGTATGCTTAATGAATCCGTCGGTAGATCACTTAACTTCAAGATAAATATCTGAAAACAAACACTGCTGCTCATTTGCACCCCTAGGGTATTCCTCACTTGGTTGCCTCAGAAACAATGGTCATGTCCCTTGAACGTAGGGATATCTTAGCAAATACCCTCAATTCACATGTCGTCATAAAGATCATAGTCCCTTACTGTCCCTCAAATTGCCTACGAGAAATAATCTTATGATGATAGTCCCTTCGAAATGCTAAGGTATCGTTACATGTTGCCTTCAATGACCATTACATCCCTTTCGATAGTCTCTCAACATTCAACGACTAGGGTTACCTACTCACTAATAGTAGGATAACATTGTCTCAAGGATAGGAGGAAAAGAACAGTCTTTTTTTGAGTTGGTATATAACTGTTAGGTACTTGCTCTAACAAACTTTCTACACCCTACACTTTCAAAACACTTTTCAAACAAAAGTTTTCAAAACACTTTTCAAACAAAAGTTTTCAAAACACTTTATCACACTCTTGAGGACTGATACAAGAGTTACCATAAAGTGAATCGCTGCACTAAGGCATTTTCAAAACTTTTCAAAAGCACATAAACACACCAAGCAAATTTTTAAAGATGAGCAAGTATCTAAGAGCCCATGGAAAACCATGGATGGAAAGGGTGTTAACACCTTCCCTTTCCATAATCTACCCCCCGTACTCAGAAACATCTCGAAAAAGGTTTTTCTGTTCTTTTTCCCTTTTCCTTTGTTGGATAAAATAAAATACGGTGGTGACTCTTGCTTACCGTGATATTTGCGAACAAAAAACGCAAACCAGTATTAACAGTCGGTTCTGTCACCGTATCACAGAACTGGCGAATCTGCTGGGGAGTAATAAAAAGTTGGGTTTACCTTAGGATCTAGGTCATATTAATTGCTTCTTTGGCTTGTCTTGTTTGATTTACTTTTAAGGGTATCTGTTTGGGTTGTTTGGATCCTAAACCCGAACTGAGGAATTGCTTTTAGGTAAGTAGCAATAAACTGTTAGGGAGCTGTGTGAGATATACCGACACGGTTGAAATAGTAGCTACGTTGATGCGATAGTTTGGTGTGTACCGGTAGCCCTTGAGTAATCAAGGAGAATATGGGGCGGCTACGTGGCATCATAAAGCATCAACTGACCTTAGCACCTTAATTGACCAACTTGGCTTTTTAGGACGTAGTGAGATAGCCATCTTTGATGTAAACCCAAAGTCGGTTGATACTCGATGCTACACTCATTGAGGTTTGACTCTTGAGTTTTGTTTGGTGGCAAGTCAATTGTCTATCGGAACAAAATTTGGGGGAAAGACCGGTGATATTGAGATCCCTTAGAACCCGATTACTATATTTAGGACAGGTTGAACCAACCCAACTTCAAGAGGGTACTTACCTACAAACCCCATGCAAGCCTAAACCTAAGGCTGCTTGTGTGACTTATTTTCCTTTATTGTCTAACAACTTGAATTCTTTGCAGGGTTGTATTTGTCACCTTACATTTTTGCTTAACGCATAGCATACACATCATAACATCATGCCATAACATAACATCTCCTTAACCATTTCAAGGATCTCAAGGGTTTGTGATGCAGGTTATGATGAACAAGACATCTAGCAAGGGGCAGGGGGATTTATTTTCCTCTAGCCAATGTCGTCAAAAGATCAAAACATGATAACTTTAGTCAGGGGCTATAACCCACTTGATATGGTGAGCTTGACTCTTGTAGAAGGCTCTCAACGATACAAAGTTCTTCAATCAAAGCTGCAAAATTTCAACTTCTGACATTTCTTGTTTACCTCGTAAGATACTTGAAAACATTGCATACATATATCATACACATCATTGCATAACAGGTCTTCCAGTACAAGTTTCTCATTTCTTCGCTGTTTATTTCGGCAAAAGAAATGGCTCTTGAACAAACAATCAAAGACCTTCAGGCTCAAAATGCCCAGTTTCAACAAATGTTCCTGACTCTGATCCAGGGGCAAGAAGACCTGAAAGCTCTGATTGTTAAAAAGAAGGCTAAGAGGGCAAAGAAACCAGTTCATGTTTTGAATGTGGGAAGAAGAAGGCCAACTAACCGAGCTCTAGATTTTGCAACCCTATCAAAGGGAGAAGGTGGTCAAGAGGAAGAAGATGAGGAATTAGATGAAGGAGACAAAAATACAACGTCTAAAGAAGATGGAACTGACTATGATGAGGAGCAGTATCCTCCTACCGATGAAAAATACAAACAACTAGAGGATCAACTCAATGCCATGGAGATCCAAAGGGTGCCCGGTTTGGATTTCGAAGAGTTAGGTTTGGTTCTAGGGGTGGTCATCCCACCAAAGTTCAAGGTTCCCACATTTGCTAAGTATGATGGTGTTTCCTGTCCCAAGCTTCACTGGAGGTCATATGTTAGAAAGATCCAGCCTCACACTACCGACCAGAGGTTATAGGTCCATTTCTTCCAAGAAAGTTTGGTTGGCATTTAACTGGATTAGTTTTATCAGCTAGAAGGAATGGACATCCATATCTGGGAATACCTGGCTAATGCTTTCTACAAGCAGTACCAATACAATGCTAACCTGGCACCAACTCGAGTGCAACTGCAGAATATGTCCATGGGCCCGAGAGAAGGGTTCAAGGAATATGCACAAAAATGGAGGGATCTAGCTGGCAGGGTTCAACCTCCTTTGACTGATTGGGAAATGGTGGACAGGTTCATGGGTACTCTGACAAGCCCTTTCTTCAATTTGCTGATCGGGAGTTCCTCATCCGGGTTCACAGATATGGTTCTGATTGGAGAGAAGATCGAAAGTGGCATCAGGAGCAGGAAGATCCCGATGGATGCATCTTCTAATGCTGAGAAGAGGTCATTTGGTGGTAAGAGGGAAGCTAATGCTGTGCATGGCCAGAAGGGTCGTAATAAGGCAGACTACCACCAATCTGTGGGGGCAGTGCTGGTCTCTAATTCGGCACGCGTGCAACGACCATAATAACTGGGTAATCAGCGAAGGCAAGACGATCCTAAGAGACAGTTTACCCAAATCAACATGCCATTGTCAAAAGAATTGCAACACATGTTAAAGATGAATCTGATTACGGTGATAGGCCCTCATCCAAACCCCAAGACTTCCTCTCTTAATTACAATCCTGATGCAAGGTGTACCTATCATTCTGGAAGTCTAGGGCACGATACTAACGATTGTTGGGCGCTGAAATACAAGATTCAGAATATGATTGACGCCAAGGATATTGAGTTCGACCCTCCTGAGACTCCCAATGTAATCACTGCTCCCATGCCAAATCATGGCTAGGATTGAAAGCGTTTTTGTTCATTTGAATGCTCAAGTTGTATTTTTCTTTGTTTATTCAAACAATTATTATCATGTTAAAACTTTGTTATTTCATTAATGCATTACACATGTTTGTCTTGAATTAATTTATTTTCATTATGCTTAAACTGATTTATACTTCCTTTTCGTGATATTCAACTCTCGATTAAAAGCTCTAAGCCTTTAGAGGGAGGATGACAAAAATGATACCACAATCCATACAGTGTGCTTTTAAACAGACCTTGCTGACGATGTACAAGCGTTGTTTCAAATCCCAAACAGTGGAGTTATAAGGAAGATAATCCCTAGTCAACCCCTTTGAGCCTAAGAAGTAGGAGTTTTTCTTTTCACACAAATTAAAACCCTTAATCATAACCTGGGGCAGGGTAGTTTCCTCAGTTAATTCAGATGTGTATTCAATCGCCAACTTTCCCTTCATACACGACAAATAGTGTAGAAGATGCTCTCCAAAAGATGGTGATGGTTCCACATAATCATTAAGAACAGGCAGTCATTATATCTCAAAATAAAAGCCCATTAAGACAAAACCTATGAAGGAGACTTAAGAAAAAAACTAGGGCATCCCACTGACTGTAATCATAAAAGAAACAGTTCAGGCAAAAGCGAAGGATAGCAAAATTAAAAAAAGAGGTTACTATAAATCCTCGAAAAAAAAGAAAAGGTTACAAAAATGACTGTCTCCTTCAAACAAACATTCAATTGCTGAACTATCACCAAAATATTAAGGACAAGAAGCCAAACTCAATTGGGATTCAAAATGCACAATTAACTGAGCATAGGACTGAAGAACATCACGAAGAACAGGTGGGTACAAATAAATTTTGAGCCTTTATCCTTTGTTTCTTAAACCATGAACCAGGCCACGTTACAACCCTTAAAAGTTCTAGTTGAAGCATGGGTTAGTTTGAGAGCATACTGTTACAAAGGTATCCTGACTCCTGTAAGACTTGCTACGAATCCTGGGTTGATATCATATCCTTGCAAATTTTGTTTTACTACACAAAACACATTTTCAATTTTTTTCAAGACTGACATGAGTTTTGAATTCTTTAAATAACATTGTATACACATGGTTAATTGTTCAAATGGCAGAGAAATTCACACAATGAATATTCAGTGAACAAAAACCTTCTCAATGAAAAGGATCACCTCAAGTGGAAAAACACTTTCAACCAAAGGGGCACGACATGATCATTGTCCATCATCTGGGGCAGTAAAGTCAAGATTCAAGGAATCTCTCAAAGATTCCAAATAGCCAGGGGTAGGTCTCCATCTGAATCACTTGGTGCATTGGGTATGAATCCCAGCAATGAATCCTGTATGATCAAACAAACATCTTCTAGAAATATGGAAACACTTACCACTATGGACAGTGACAATTCTCTATATCCGGTGAACATGGACATAGTCGGGAAACACTACGCATGAACAAGGACACGCTAGGTTGACTGGCCTAGGAAAAAATAAGGGCATCCCGGTGAACCAAAAGGGTTTGATAAAAAATTAGGGATAAAAACAAAAAAGAAGTACAATCGGCAAGTCGAAAACCTGAAAAGGCGGCTTAGGAAAAAAAAGGAGTATCCCGGTGGACTGAAAATCTGAAAAGACAGTCCAGGCAAAAGTTAGGGATTAAAGCGTATGACTATGTTCTGTCATCTCGTCACTTGTTTAGTCAGTAGAAGGTTTATCATCCTAATCATCATTTATCAAGCACCTCAGAAGTTGGGATTCCACTCAACTATCCACAAAGTCTCCGCATGTACTTTCTCCAGCAGGTACAGAGGCAGGGGCATCTTACACAAGGTCGCCGCTATATCCTCAGTTTACAGCCTAGTGGTGTCAGGTGTTCTTGTATCCACGGCAAAACATGAATTTCCAACTACTTCTCTGGCACCAGGTTTTCCCCAGTGAAGTCGTCAAACTTCTCAGGATTCCCTAATAGGATTTCACAAAATCCTCAGGCAGTGCACAAAGCTTTTCTTCAGCAACAAAGTTTATTCCTCTAGCAGCGGAAGCTCATCTCCCAGCAGTTCAGCTTTAACAAAATCCAAAGACCCACATTCTTCATTGCCAACAACAATCAGAGATTTATTTTCCCTGGTTCAACAATACTGTAATAGAACAGCTGATACGTTCATACATTGCATTCATACATCATTCTACAAACGTCATAGCATCTGCAGTACAAATACATACATCCTAATCTCATTTATTTTGAGAACACCATTACACAATGCATTTTATACATCATGACATTGCATACAGCTAACGCTTTACCTTTTTAGGAAAGATCAATCAACAGATATTTATCATCAACAATTTTCAACAGGTCCAGGATTAGCTCATGAAACAAAATAGAGTAATTATCTGTGCGAGCAAATACAGCTTTACACGGGTTCATTATGAAGTAATCTTACGCGAGTTTCTTCTGACTTCCAAGTACAACTTATACGGGCTATTCATGACACAATCTTACACTTGTTCCTTCTCCTTCCTTCTGAAGTTTTACATAGACTCATCACGAAATAACTCTACCCAGGTTCCTTCTCGGTTCAGATGCAGTTTTACTCGAACTTGTCATGAAGCAACCATACCCAGGTTCCTTCTTGGTTCATATGCAGTTTTACCCGGACTCATCCTGAAGCAACCCTACTACCCAGGCTTTATTTCGAAGTAACCCTACTACCCAAGTTTCTTCTCACAGCCCTACCACCCAGGCTTTATTCTGAAGCAGCCCTACTACCTAGACTTTATTTCGAAGTAACCCTACTACCCAGATTCCTTCTCACAGCCCTACCACCCAGGCTTTATTCCGAAGCAGCCCTACTAACCAGGCTTTATTTCGAAGTAACCCTACTACCCAGGTTCCTTCTCACAACCCTACCACCCAGGCTTTATTCTGAAGTAGCCATACTACCCAGGCTTTATTTTAAAGTAACCCTACTACTCAGGTTCCTTCTCACCGCCCTACTATCCAGGCTCCCTTTTCATGAATTACCTGACGCAATTTTGCATGGATTTGTCCCGAGAAAGCCCTATACAGTAAGTTTCCGTGAAACCTGGAATACGACCAGATAGCAGTCAACCTTATTATCGTCAACCAGTCACTGTGAAGCCTGGATCCTAACCAGATAAGCAATTCACTTTTGTCTCCTCAATCAAGAGATGACTCCCCAATAGAATAACTGACAACTGAAGCTCCTAGAATCTATTCCCTAAGATAAAGACCAACATTCCTCAACGAAGTCCTCCCTAACAACAGGAGCAAGAATTCCCACAAAGGAATATCTCACGAAATCATCATTATTCTGGATGGCATCTTTAAGCCCATCTCCGAAGACTCTCTGTCACATTCTCAGGATGACGTCTTTAAGCCCATCTCCGATGACTTTCAGTCATCTACTCCAAATGGCATCTGTAAGCCCATACCCGATACTACCTATCAAATCAAGCATCATTTCAGACAAGTGCAAATTTCTGGGCACTCTAGTGTTCAATCATCTTCCACCTTCAGATCACGAAAGGCAGACCAACCAATCTACATCCTCGGGTTTAAGAAGATTTAACAGGGGAAACTGTTGTACCCCAAAAATTTCGCTCTCATTTCACTTAAAGACATGCCTCCAGAGGTCCTCAATTGCTCAAGGTTGACTAAGGGTTGACTAGACAAATCCTCCTCCTAAGGCAACAAGGCTCAAACTAGGGTTTCAATTTCAAGAAAGATGGTTGAGTTCCAAGGGTCCCAAATGGTATCCATTTCCATAATATGTACCCAAGATCATCCATGCCATGTTTCATTCCTTGCACTACAAGTTTTCTCGGTCAACTGCTCAGATGCCTAGAAATCAACTATGCTAGGTCAAAAGTCAACTGTGACCCACATACAATCAAACTTCAATATTTTTGGTTAACATCACCATTTTAAGTAACATCCATAATTTGATAAAGGGTTAATCATGATTCCTCAAGATATGCTCCTAACTCATCAAAAGTAAAAAATGGCAATTTAGGGTTTATATAGGGAAAGTCAACCAAACTTTGACCAAGCATAACTTTCTCATACTTTATTAGGAATTTTACAAACAATGCTCATTTTGAAGAGAATCAAATTCTTTACAACTTCTCTTCAGCCCTCAAGGTCAATAAATGCCTCAATCAAAAGATACAAGTTCCTACATTATAGGTCATTTCAAAAAGTCAACAAAAACACCTTTTGGGTCAAAGCTCCTTACATGAACAAGGAAGATCCAATTGAAATGAAACCAAAAAGGTTGTTTAGAGGACATCATAAGCTTTCTAAAAAGTCCCAGAACACCTTCTCAGGGTTAAAAAATGAGAGAGATGTGCATTTCTAAAGTTGACCAATTTTTGGAAATGTGCATGAAGTCAACATTGATCAAAATGACTTTTTTTCCAAATGGGCCCATGTTTTCTTGTTTGAAACTTGTTGCTAAGATGGGCCACGACCCCTGAGCTTATCCACCTATTATTTCATTATTTTTATTATTTATTTTGATTTTTTATTCATTTAAATAAAAATAAATCAATTTAAATAGTGGAATAATCAAATAAAATCAAAGATTTGATTTTGTGAGCACATTATGAGTCCATGAACAACTAGCAAATCAGGAAAATTCGTGCAAGGGATAATTGATTGAAAAAGATCATGATTTGGTTTGTTTTAGAAACAAATTATACAAGGCAGAAAAATCAAATCTTTTTCAACAATTTGCAAAGATTGAATACAATTTTGTTAACCTAATTGCTTATATTATATATAGACAACATTTCCAAAGCATGAAAACAGGGATTGGTCGTGAGAATTGGAAGAACAAAAACTCAAATTTTGACGAAGATTGAGAATCAGATTTCTTTCTACAAGGAGATTCAAGGTTTTTCAAGGCTAGCAATTCATTCCTGGAAGTCTTTGGGAGCTCTATGGACCCTTACCACGCATCAACACCTTCATAAATCGCACGTACCAGTACCACGGCTTGTTCATCTTCTTGAAATTAGTTTTTGGAATTTACGCCTGATAAACTATTTCTAAGTATACATTCATGCTTGTACAATCATTTAGAACGTGTTTTCATAATCAATTATGTGTTTTGATGCTTGTTTAATGGAATGCCATTGTTAGGGTTTATAACTTCGTTTTAGGGCTTTCAGATACAGGTACAATTGGGTCTAATGAAGGGCACCATCATGCTCAGAGGATCAAACCCAATTGATCCATGGTCTTGAATTTAATTTATGTTGCCTGATCATGATTTTTGAGATGCACAGGTTATAGCTATCGCAAACGTCCGTAGGTAAAAGTCTTTACCTAAGACAACAGTCTCAGTGAAGAAGATGAAGACGCGGAAGATCCTGAATGGTCCATTTGAATTTTTGCACGTTTTTTTATAAAATTGACTTTGCATATTATATAATATATGTTATGCGTGTGTATTAAGGAATGAAGTAAATGGTTCAGTGGCAAGAGGTAAGGCTTTGCAAGGCGCGCGTGTAGGAGGTCAGGGGTTCGATCCCTGCCTCCTACATGTTATTTTTCTTAATAACTATTTGTAGATTCAGTGGTTTCTTCACATGTACGTGCACCATACGCCTCTGTATCATCATCATTGGATCATTCACTATCCAGATCTAACGCCTCAAGCATGTAGGCGCATGGTGGACTCTCTTGGAAAGCTTATCATTGAATCCAACGTTGGTGATGGGCCAACCTGACTGGGCCTGGAACATAATTCATCAACATCATCTCCAATTTGGGCCTACACCCCCTCAGGCTTAATTTCTCATCTTTTTTAGTTTTTTTTTTATATTTTTATTATTTTGTTTAATTATCTTTGTTAATCAATTTTTTTAATAAAATCATAAAATCAAAATCATAAAAAAAATAGGTTAGTTTTTTTTATATAAATTAATTTTTGTAAATAAATTAATTTCTTCAACTTTAATTTATTTTTCATTAATTAAAATCAATTAGAAATTATGTTAAATTCAAATCTTTTTTCACAAAAAAATACAAAAATATTTTAATGATCAAATTAGGTTTTTTTAGGGTTTTAAACTTTTTCCAGTTTTTTATTCTCGCGTGTAATTATTTTTGCCGTACAATTATTTTTTCACTATTGATGTAACTGCGCCCAGTTTGTAATGGATTTATTAGGGTTTAGTTTCCGCAAATTTACTTTCAGTCAATTCTTTATGTATCTGTCCAAAAGCCTTGTAATAGCGTAGGACTCTTTTTACTCTCTCGCTTTTATATCTTATGCTTGTATATAATTGTTAGCAACCTAGGCTTGTATGCTTAATGAATCAATCGGTAGATCACTTAAATTTAAGATAAATATCTGAAAACAAACACTGCTGCACATTTGCACCCCTAGGGTATTCCACACTTGGTTGCCTTAGAAACAATGGTCATGTCCCTTGAATGTAGGGATATCTTAGCAAAGACCCTCAATTCACATGTCGTCATAAAGATCATAGTCCCTTACTGTCCCTCGAGTTGCCTACGAGAAATGATCTTATGATGATAGTCCCTTCGAAATGCTAAGGTATCCTTACATGTTGCCTTCAATGACCATTATGTCCCTTTCGATAGTCCCTCAACATTCAACGACTAGGGTTACCTACTCACTAATAGTAGGATAACACTGTCTCAAGGATAGGAGGAAAAGAACCGTCTTTTTTCGAGTTGGTAGATAACTGTTAGGTACTTGCTCAAAACACTTTTCAAACAAAAGTTTTCAAAACACTTTTCAAACAAAAGTTTTCAAAACACTTTATCACACTCTTGAGGACTTATACAAGAGTTACCATAAAGTGAATCGCCGCACTAAGGCTTTTTCAAAACTTTTCAAAAGCACACAAACACACCAAGCAAATTTTTAAAGATGAGAAAGTATCTAAGAGCCCATGGAAAACCATGGATGGAAAGGGTGCTAACACCTTCCCTTTCCATAATCTACCCCCCGTACTCAGAAACATCTAGAAAAAAGGTTTTTTTCTGTTCTTTTTCCCTTTTTCTTTGTTGGATAAAATAAAAGACGGTGACGACTCTTGCGAACAAAAAACGCAAACCAGTATTAACAGTCGGTTCTGCCACCGTATCATACAAGGCTTTAGTGAAATTCCTCAAGACTGCTCACGTGCCTCAAGAAACCTCTGCTGATCAATTTGAAGACTGTGTGGCCAGTTTAACTGCTGACAATGGGCGAGGTTTCTCTGATGCTGATATGACTCCCAGAGGAAGGAAACATTATGATGCTCTGCACGTCTCTATCGAGTGCAGGGGCACTACTTTGTCCCATGTTATAGTGGATACAGGTTCATCACTGAATGTTCTGCCCAAGAAGGCCATTGACAGCTTAGATTGCGAAGGATTGACTCTGAAGCCTAGTAACATTATGGTGAGAGCCTTCAACGGTTCTAAAAGAATGGTGCATAGGGAGGTGGACATCCCTATCAAAGTGGGTACTCAGAATTTTAATTCCACTTTCCATGTGATGGACATCCACCCATCTTACTCCTGTTTATTTGGTCGACACTGGATCCATGGGGCTGGTGCTGTGACTTCCATCTTACATCAGATGCTAAAGTACCTAGTCAATGGGAAAATTATCACAGTTCATGGGGAGGAGGAGTACATGGTGAGCCATCTGAACTCTTTCAGGTACGTTGAAATGGACGGAGAGTTCATTGAGACCCTCTGTCAGAACTATGAGGAGGTTCCACATACTGTTGCTGCAACCAAAACCTTTGCCAGTATGCCAAAGATTACCAGGCCTCCGCTGAAGATGGCTTCTCTGAAAGATACCAGGGCAATTATTGAAGAAGGTGGGTGTATAATTTGGGGCCAACTTCTGGATATTCCCTACAAATCTGACAAATTTGGTTTGGGTTTTACATCAGGAGCTCAAAGGGCTGTTCGTCGTGCTCGGGCCGGAGGACCACCCTTACGCATCAGCAATCATAAGGTTAATGCTTTAGAGGACAATGACAATGATTGTGACATGGACCAGTGGATCTTCCCAACTGTCAGCGGAGGACTCACCAACTAGAAGGCTAAAGACTTTGTGCCGATTACTTTTATTCAGGAGTAATTGTCCTTTTTTGTTTTTGGATATGTAATAAATGAATAATACAAACTCTAATACCTTGTGTCTTACCCGAGGCACAATGGTTATTTTGTGAGGGTTATCATGTTTCATTATTGTTGTACCCCAAAATTTGCCCTCGCATTTTTTCCCAAGAAATCTCAACTTCAAACATTTCCTGACTTTTCAAACTGGCTCAAGAATCGGACTAACGGACTTTTCTTGACAGTCAAGCAAAATTAGGGTTTTTACTGGTTTTCAGAGCTCTGGATTGTTTCATACAGTTGGCTCAGGGTTTTGGTTAATTTTGGCTCAGTTTTGATCAGGCGAGCGTTATTTGGCATTTAATCAGGAGTTAGGGTTTTATGGGCATATTCTCAGAAGAATTTAAATTCCACAGCACTTCGCAGTTTATTCCGAGATTCGGGTTAAAATTCGCGTTATCTTGGTTTAATCAGTAAAAGAGACAGTGGTTTGAATTCAGTACGTTTTGATTGGGCCAGTCAGATACAGTATACAGTATTGGATTCACAGTGTTTATGGCAAATCAATGAAGAAGGAATGCGTTTGATCAGTCTATTTGGATTGACTGCTGCTTTGTTTTGGATTTTGAATAAGACAGGTTTAATTGATCGATGTTGTTTTTATTTAAGTTATTTATTATTCTGAAATGGAATGATTGAAATTCATTTTTCAATTGTTTTAATTCAAAGAATCTTAAATAAATAAATAGACAATAAAGAAAATTAGAACTAATTGGATAATTTAAATTTTATTGATATTTGAATTATTTGTACAAATTGTTGTTTATAATTTAAATTATGAACAATAATATACATTAATTTAAATATTACATAAAATAAAAACTATCCTATTTCTAATATTCTTCATTCCTCACTCCGCTCCGGTGCTCCATTTTTATCTGCAAAAAGAGAAGAAAAAGTCAGAAAGCAGTTAATTAAAAGACAGTTAAAATTGCTCATCATTAGGGGCCACTGACTGGGATCAGTTGACCCTCTCTGCAAATCACGGGATTTCTCCCGGTTCACAGAGAGGGAAGATTTTTTTTTTATTCATGAAATGCAAATGTCAAAAACATAAGTTACAAATTCAAGCTGCATAGAATCTCAAATCCAAAATCCAAACTAAACTGAAAAGATCCAATTTCAACTTTCTATCCAAAGCAAAAGGGAAGTTACTGTCAAAATGCCTAAGTTTACTCAAAGAAATCAAAGTAGTACAAGTTGCTATCAAAGCATGCAAGCTGTCAAAGAAGATTTTGGAAAGGATATCAAAGTGCAAAGTCAGATCAAAGTTGTCAAAAGCTAGATAAAGATGCAAAATGTGTTATGCAAGCAATCTTAAACATCATTTCCCAGCATAAAAAAGGCCCCTTCAGAAAGTACAGAATAATAAATCACATAATAACTCTAAAACTGTACTGCAAAATGAGAAGAAGAGAGATAAAGGCAGCAGTAGGCAGAGTTCAGGTCTTAGGCATAGGCAGTATAACAAGGCAGAAAAGATATACAAAAAAGAGGATACAATTCAGCATTGTTCAAAACTACACAGCATAGACAGTTACCAAAAATGGAAAAATGCCAAGAAACCTTGTGAAACTACCCAGCAAACTTGGGTCAAAGAGAATACCAAAGTTTTGAATGAAGATTGGGCGCCAAAGACCAATAGGAAGAGGACAAAAGAGCACAAGAAAACATACTGATTGAGCCAAGCACCAATATCACCTCTATAACTCAGAACTAAACGAATATAGGCAAAAACCTCATACTTGTCCAGAACACACAAATTATAAAAACACATCTCAAACCTCATACCAGATAGAAGAAAACACCTCACATAACCTGCTAATGCTCCAATAACCTACCTACTGTCCAGATCAAACACAAGCCCATTAGCAAAAGTCTCACAAAAACCATAACCTGAAGCCTTGTTAAACCAGTTCAAATCCAAAAAACACAAAAAACTAAAACTGAAACATAACCCCTTAACCATACTGTAAAACAAAACCAGCATAGGCCATAACCTCATACCTGTCCAGGATCTCCCCAGTTATCAAATACATCATCCAAACCAAAAATGCAAGAACATACTGTCAACACATAACCTTAAACTGAATTACCAAACTGATAAACCAGAACCCCTGTCTCAAAACACCATTCAAGGCCTTATCCTGCAATAAGCCTATCAAACTCAAAAGCATAACTTGTCAAAACTTACTGTCAAGCACGAAACCAATTCCTAAAGCCCTCAGCATGAACATCATTGGGCGATAAATCTCAGAAAAGCATCCAGTTCAAGATAACACAGAACAACGATTCAAGGCATCAGGGGTTCAGAAGAAAACAAAAATATCAAAGGCAACCAAGGCCCTCAGACCTCTGAGATCATCACTGGGCATCTCAAAGCATTATATCCAACCCACCAAGGCAACAACTGTTCAAAAATATTCAAGACAAACAGAAGCAAAGGCAACACGAAAGGAGAAGCATACAAATACTCAGGCAACAATTCAAAACAATCAGTGACATAGAAGAAGATAAAGAAGTGAATTAAGGGCTCTTCAGCACACGTCATCATCAAAACCCTAATAAGCAAAAGAAATATACAAGAATACCAGGAAAGCATCAGAAGCAAAGCAAGCATCCAGTTTCTTCAGCGAATCGCCGCTCCGGCCTCCTCAACGCCTCCACCCACCTCTCCTCCATCTCCAAGATCAGGTAGTGAGTTTTCTCCCTCTCTTTCTCCACCACCTCACAATAGCACAGAGTTAAGAATCGAAAATGCAAATCAAAACAAAACATGCAATCCGTAAAAAAGGAAAAGGGATAAGAACATAACAACTAAAAGCCAACCTTGTTTCAAGAAGATGTGGAGCCCTTGCTTTGGAGGGAAGAGAGTTCGGGAGTGACGTTGGTGGCCGGAGTCGAGTTGCTCAGGAAGCTTGAACGGAGAAGACGAATGCACAAGCACGCCGCTGTCAACCCTAACCTTTGTTCTGAATGACAAAATGCCAAACAACCCTAATTTCGTTCAATGTCCAAACCTGGGCCTGACCCGTTTCACCCTTCTCTGAAGCCCATTAAACGCTTCATTCCTTGTTTAACAAAAAAAAAACTACTAATCATTTATCTCTCACTAACCCTTTTCATTTTATAAACAATACTAACTTCTTTTTTTTTTCTTTCTTTCTTTGTAAAATACTAACTTATTTTATTTTATTTTATAAACAAATGTTTACTTTTTTTTATTCTTTGTAAAATACTAACTTAATTAAAATACATTTTTATCATATGGTTAAAACATCCTTCTTTAGATAGATATTTGTATATAAAATAATAAAATACCTTTTATCATATAATTTGAAAACATCTTCTTTTAATTAATATACTTTTGTACATAACAATATATACATTTCTCTAATATTAAAATTAATAAATATGTGATTAAAATACTTTCTTTATTTTTATGCATAATACAATTAAAATTTGAACATACCTTAATTAAAACATTTTTCCTTTTGTACATAATTAAGCATACATAAATCAAAGATTCATTTAAAATACATATCTAGGTCAAAAAACCCTAATACGATTCAACTTCACAATTCGCACTTGTACATAATTACACAATTCATATACATATACACTTGTACACTTACACAAATACACAATACATTGCCCTATACACATTTTTATCTTATATTTGTATATTCGATATTTACATTTTGATCGCACATTCGATTTGGTTGTAACTTATTGGATACTATAAGTCTCATCCCTCTTGTACATTTATACCCCCACTCCCGGATACTATTTTGTAATAGTGTAGATTTACATTCCGCAATTTACAGTTTTTCAATTATACCATGGATAGACCTAGGGTTTGTATGTACATAAAATCAAACGCTAGATAACCTAATACAAGACAAATGCATGTAATCAATACACAATCACACTCGCACCCCCTAGGGTAATCCTACATGTTGCCTTCTGAAATGGGCCATGCTTGCACGCCGAGTATCTTTGGCAAAACAAAATCAAATGATCATAAGTCCCTCAATGACGCTTTCGAATGTTGCCTAAACGGAATGATCATAGTCCCTTCAAAACAAATTGCCAAAGACACTTGGCATCATTGCATTCATGGTCCATACGATGACCCGTGCCCGTCCCGAATAAACTTCCTAAACGCAAGATTGTCTACCAATTTCAATGGTAGAACAAAATTGTTAAAAGGGGTTAAAACATGACAAAAACCTTTGAGTACAATAGGGTAGACAAAACTCTTAGTTACTTGAGATCAAACTTGCAAAAACACTTGCCTTCTTTTCAAAAACCACAATCTACAACATTTTCAAAATCAACTTTTCAAACCCTTGAAACATCTTTTTAAAAGATAAAACACCTTTTGTAAAACATTCGAGTAAAGAATTGTTACAAGGTTAGCCTAATACAAGGCATCTTTTCAAAACATTTTCAAAACCAACACACACACACCATTTTTAAAGCAATCGAAAAACAAGGCAAGTGATCTAAAAAACCAAGTAACTAAGAGCCCATGGATAACCATGGATGAAAAGGGTGCTAATACCTTCCCTTTTCATAATCTACCCCCCGAACCCACGAAATATCTCAAAAGGTTTTTGCTGTGCTTTTTTAACCTTTCCTTTAGGATAAAATAAAAAGTCGGTGGCGACTCTTGCTCAACCGCACAAGTGCGAATACGAACGCAAAACACTAGTCAGTTCTCCCACCGTATCACAGAACTGGCGACTCTGCTGGGGACACCTTAAAGTGGGGTTACCTTAGGGCTTAGATCACCTTTACTTTCAATTGATTGCTTTGTTTGCTTTACATTTGTGGGCTTTGTATCGGAGTTTTATAGATCCTAACCCGGATCTGGGGAAACCCTTTTAGGTAGCAACAAGGCTGTGAGGGAACTGTGCGGGGTATACCGACATGGTTGAAGCAGTCTGCTACGTTGATGTGGCACTTTGGTGTGTACCGGTAACCCTTGAGTTCAGTCAAGGAGAGTACGGGGCCGCCGCGTGGTGTCGTGAAGCATCAACTGACCTTAGGAACCTTAATTGAATCATCTTGGCCTTTTTAGGGTAGTGAGATAACTGACTTTGGTGCAGTCCGAGGTTGGTTGATACTCGATACTACACTCGATTGAGGGTTGCTTTCCTGGAATATTTCGGTCGCCAGTTCAGTGGCTAAATCGAAACGATGAACAATGAAAGCAATCCAATGATATTGGGACCTTTAGAACCCGGTTACTTCTGGTAGGACAGGTTTCAACCAACAAACCGAAAGAGGGTAGTACCTGAACCTCATGCAAGCCTAAACCTAAGGCCTTGTGTGCTTTGTGTGAATATGTTTGCCTGTATATACACTTACTTGCTTGTGCATACATGAACATAACATCATGACATCATACCATAGCATTTTAGCATTTTCAATAACCATTTCAAGGATCTCGAGGGTTCTGTTGATGCAGGATTACGTTGAGCCAGACGTCTATCAAGGGGCAAGAGGTTTCTCCTCTAGCCAATCCAGTCAAAGTCCAAGCGCAACAACTTGAATCGGTGGCTATGACCCACTTGACATGGTGAGCTTGATTCTCGTGGAAGGACATCCACCGACACAAAGCTCTCCAATCAAAGATCAAGTGCAACAACTTGAATCAGTGGCTATGACCCACTTGACATGGTGAGCTTGATTCTCGTGGAAGGACGTCCACCGGTGCAGAGATCTCCAATCCAAGAATAGAGTTTAATCTCTAACATTTTTCTTGTGTTTACCCCAAGAGATCCTTGAAAGCATGCATCCACATATCATGCATCGCAGTTTGACAGTCTTTCCTTTTTCAGGTTTCCTTACTCTCCTGCTGTTTATTTCAGCAAGAGATGGCTCTAGAACGGTCTGTCAAAGACATCCAAGACCAGACTGCTCAGCTGCAGGAAATGTTCCTGAACTTGTCTCTGGGGCAAGAAGAGATGAAAGCTCTCCTCACCAAAGGCCTGGGGAATTCCAACAATGCCAGGAATGATCAGATTGCGGAGCTGCAGTTTGATCTGACAACACTGAGGACTCAAATGATGGGATATTTGGTGGGCCAGATGGCTCTCATCCAAGACCTATCTCAAAGACAAGAGGAACTCAGAGTTCTTGTCCGCCAACTGCTTCCAAACAACCAACTGGGGCAAACATCTGAGGTCGAAGAGCAAGTCACCGCTCAACCTCCATCAACTCAAGAAGACAAGGGGAAAGCTCCTTTGCTAGCTTCAGGGTCACAAACCCATCAACAACCTCGCCAGCGTCAGCGGGGCAATCGGCGTAAACAAGAAAAGTCGGGAAGACAATTTACGGAGACTGAAATACCGTCATTCTTCATACTGAAGCGCCTGTTGGAGGTCAACTTACTTACCATAAAGGACCCTCCTCAGAAACCCAATATCTCCTCTCCTCACTTTAATCCCGACGCATTCTGTGTTTACCACTCCTGCAACCCGGGACACAGCACCAACGACTGTTGGGCCTTGAAGAACAAGATTCAAGATCTGATCGACATTGGGGTGCTGGAATTCATGCCAGACGGCGAGATGAAGATCTTCCGTTAAAGGGTTCTCCGCTTGAAGTGACGAAGCTCAAACTGAAAGACTTTTGCTTCTTTTTGAATTTCTCAAAGTTGTAATTTCTTTTGCTGTCAAAACAATTATCTGTTGATGTTAAACTCTGTTTTCATTAATGCATTGCATATGTTTGTCTTGAATTCATCCATTCGTTTCACTACTCTTATGCTTTTCTTTATGATATTTAAACTCTTGATAAAAAGCTGCAAGCCTTTAGAGGGAGGATGACGAAACAATACCGTGATCTTATACAGTATGCTTTTGAACAGACCGTGTTGATGATGTACAGGCATTTCTTTCAATTCCCCAAACACTGGAGTTATAAGGAAGTTAATCCCTAGTCCACCCCTTCGAGCCAAAGAAGTAGGAGTTTCCTGTTCTAAACAATCGAAACCTTTGATATAAACCCAGGGCAGGGTAGTATCTCAGTTAATGCAAAAGAAAATGCGCATTGAAGTCGCAAACTCTCGGTTCGTAACACAACGAACGACGCCAAAAAAAAAGGGGAAAGAATTCCTTTGGAATCAAAAGACAAGGGTGGTTCCCTATCACATAGACAGTCAATCTCTCAAAAGAGAAAAGCCCACCAAGCCAAAACCTATAAAGGAGGCTTAAGAAAGCTGGGGCATCCCGCTGACAGTAATCCCGAAAACGGTAACAGTCAGGCAAAAGTTAGGGATAACGAATCAAAATCAAAATAGTGAGGTCATTACAAAATCCTCGACAACATGAAAAATGTTGAAAAAGAAAAAGGAGATGATGACTGTCTCCCAAATTCAAACTGGTGAACCATCGCCCAAAAGTCGTTCCGAACTCAAAACAGAGTGCGACGCACAATTAACTGAGCTTAGGTTGAAGAACATCACGAAGAGCGGGTGGGTACAAATATGCTTTAAGCCCTTATCCTTTGTTTCTTAAACCGTGAACCAGGCCACGTTACAACCCTCCAAAAGTCCTAATTGAAGCATGGGTTAGTTCGAAAGCATACTGTTACAAAAGGTATCCTGACTCCTGTAGGGCTTTGCCCTAAATCTTGTGTTAACTTGTCTTGTGAAAAGTTTTCTGCCAAAAACGCATTTTTCAAAACGAAAAAAAAAAAACTTCGAGACAAACATGAACTTTGCATTATTCGAATATCACCGTCTGCATTTGACCCTTTTGTTTGACAGCGAAGAAATTCATACGGCGAATGTTCGGAGGAACGAAAACTCTCTCAGTAAGTCAAAATCACTTCAAGAGGATAACACTTCCATCAAATCTCCTATCAGCAAGGGGCATGACATGTCACAATTCAATTAACCTGGGGCAGTCCAGTCAAGGTCCAACAGATCTTTCAAAGTTCAGTTAACCTGGGGCAGTCCAGTCAAGATTTCAAGAAATCTCTCAATATGCAGAAGTAATCTGATTCAAGATATCTACATCACCACTTGGGGCATTCGAATGTCAAAAGTGTTCAAAAAACCCGATGCAGTTTTACACAAGCTCATCATCAAGAAACCCTACACCGGTTCCTCTCCAACTTCAAGAGTTCTGAAAACAGTTCACGGGTTCTCCAAGTAAACGGATGTTAACCTATCACTTGTTCAGATTCTTCTCAAGACTTCTGAAAACAGTTCATAGATTCTTCCCAAGTAACGGATGTTAATCTATCAGCTTGTTCAGATGCAACCTTTGAAATTAGTTTACGGACGCTTCCCAACAACGGATGCGGCTCTATTGCTGATTCAACTTCAAGATTTCTGAAAACAGTTCACGGGTTCTCCAAGTAAACGGATGTTAACCTATCACTTGTTCAGATTCTTCTCAAGACTTCTGAAAACAGTTCATAGATTCTTCCCAAGTAACGGATGTTAATCTATCAGCTTGTTCAGATGCAACCTTTGAAATTAGTTTACGGACGCTTCCCAACAACGGATGCGGCTCTATTGCTGATTCAACTTCAAGATTTCTGAAAATAGTTCACGGGTTCTCCAAGTAAACGGATGTTAACCTATCACTTGTTCAGATTCTTCTCAAGACTTCTGAAAACAGTTCATAGATTCTTCCCAAGTAACGGATGTTAATCTATCAGCTTGTTCAGATGCAACCTTTGAAATTAGTTTACGGACGCTTCCCAACAACGGATGCGGCTCTATTGCTGATTCAACTTCAAGATTTCTGAAAACAGTTCACGGGTTCTCCAAGTAAACGGATGTTAACCTATCACTTGTTCAGATTCTTCTCAAGACTTCTGAAAACAGTTCATAGATTCTTCCCAAGTAACGGATGTTAATCTATCAGCTTGTTCAGATGCAACCTTTGAAATTAGTTTACGGACGCTTCCCAACAACGGATGCGGCTCTATTGCTGATTCAACTTCAAGATTTCTGAAAATAGTTCACGGGTTCTCCAAGTAAACGGATGTTAACCTATCACTTGTTCAGATTCTTCTCAAGACTTCTGAAAACAGTTCATAGATTCTTCCCAAGTAACGGATGTTAATCTATCAGCTTGTTCAGATGCAACCTTTGAAATTAGTTTACGGACGTGTCCCAACAACGGATGCGGCTCCATGGCTGATTCAACTTCAAGAGTTCTGAAAATAGTTCACGGGTTCTCCAAGTAACGGATGTTAACCTATGGCTTGTTCAGATCCTTCTCAAGCTAACAACCACGGAAGAGCGCGCTCGCCAAAATTCTTCCTATCCCCAGCGGAGTTCATCAAAATTCCCCAACGGTAACTTATCTTTGCAAATCCCCAGCAAAGCTAAAATTTCAGTTTATCAATCCCCAGCGGAGTCAGATTTTTAAACCTTCTCCATACAGAGTTTTTAGGAAGAAAAATCTTGAGTTCCCCAGTGAAGTCTCCAGAATTGCTTCCCCATCAAGCCGAAGATTCTCAACCTGGTCTCCCTAGCATGAGTCTACTAGCTTGGAACCCCCCAGTAGAGGTCATCAGGAATTCTCTTCCCCAGCGACAACGAAGGATTTATTTTCCCCGGCAGTAGTCAAGATGCTTTTATCTTCAGCCATCTCGGATTCATGTATCCTCGGCAAGATTAGCTCATCAGCTTACATGCGCATTCATCGCATTCATACCATAAACATTAATGTCACATGCATTGCATCATGCGTCATAACATTGCATACAACTGACCCTTTGCCTTTTCAGGAAAGATCAGTCGACAGACACAGATCATCTCCCGAGATTCATCCAGAAGTAGTTCAGATGTGACCCGGACACGGCGACATTCTGATACTTATTCCAGATTCATTCAGACGCATCAGCAGAAACCTTACACCGTTTCCTCTTCAACTTCTCAACTTCTGAAACAAGTTTACGGATTCTTCCCTACAACGGATGTCAATCTACCAACTGATTCAAATCCTTCTCAACTTCTGAAACAGTTTACGGATTCTTCCCTACAACGGATGTCAATCTACCGACTTATTCAGACTCTCCTCAATTTTTTGAAAATAGTTTACGGACATGTCCCAACAACGGATACTGCTCTATTGCTTATTTAATATCGGATAGTTTACAGATTCTCCCGACATGGACGTCAATTTGTTGCTTGTTCAGACCCCTAATTCAGAGATGTCCCAAAAACATGGAGACCCTTCTGACACTCGTCCACTCACCATTGACGTACAGTTCAACATGTCCAGATGGCATCTATAAGCCCATCCTCCTACCAGCAGTCGCCGGATGGCATCTCTAAGCCCATCCCCCGACAAAATTCTCTCGCACCAGGTGGCATCTTTAAGCCCATCACCAAATGGCATCTTTAAGCCCATTCACCTCCACCGTCACATCGACGAGCGCAAATTTTCTGGGCACATTAGTGTCCAATCTCCTTTTACCTTCAAGCCGCGAAAGGCAAACTTGCCAATCTAACTCTTCAGGTCAAAGAAGATTGGACAGGGGCAACTGTTGTACCCCAAAATTTGCCCTCGCATTTTTTCCCAAGAAATCTCAACTTCAGACATTTCCTGACTTTTCAAACTGGCTCAAGAATCGGACTAACGGACTTTTCTTGACAGTCAAGCAAAATTAGAGTTTTTACTGGTTTTCAGAGCTCTGGATTGTTTCATACAGTTGGCTCAGGGTTTTGGTTAATTTTGGCTCAGTTTTGATCAGGCGAGCGTTATTTGGCATTTAATCAGGAGTTAGGGTTTTATGGGCATATTCTCAGAAGAATTTAAATTCCACAGCACTTCGCAGTTTATTCCGAGATTCGGGTTAAAATTCGCGTTATCTTGGTTTAATCAGTAAAAGAGACAGTGGTTTGAATTCAGTACGTTTTGATTGGGCCAGTCAGATACAGTATGCAGTATTGGATTCACAGTGTTTATGGCAAATCAATGAAGAAGGAATGCGTTTGATCAGTCTATTTGGATTGACTGCTGCTTTGTTTTGGATTTTGAATAAGACAGGTTTAATTGATCGATGTTGTTTTTATTTAAGTTATTTATTATTCTGAAATGGAATGATTGAAATTCATTTTTCAATTGTTTTAATTCAAAGAATCTTAAATAAATAAATAGACAATAAAGAAAATTAGAACTAATTGGATAATTTAAATTTTATTGATATTTGAATTATTTGTACAAATTGTTGTTTATAATTTAAATTATGAACAATAATATACATTAATTTAAATATTACATAAAATAAAAACTATCCTATTTCTAATATTCTTCATTCCTCACTCCGCTCCGGTGCTCCATTTTTATCTGCAAAAAGAGAAGAAAAAGTCAGAAAGCAGTTAATTAAAAGACAGTTAAAATTGCTCATCATTAGGGGCCACTGACTGGGATCAGTTGACCCTCTCTGCAAATCACGGGATTTCTCCCGGTTCACAGAGAGGGAAGATTTTTTTTTTTTATTCATGAAATGCAAATGTCAAAAACATAAGTTACAAATTCAAGCTGCATAGAATCTCAAATCCAAAATCCAAACTAAACTGAAAAGATCCAATTTCAACTTTCTATCCAAAGCAAAAGGGAAGTTACTGTCAAAATGCCTAAGTTTACTCAAAGAAATCAAAGTAGTACAAGTTGCTATCAAAGCATGCAAGCTGTCAAAGAAGATTTTGGAAAGGATATCAAAGTGCAAAGTCAGATCAAAGTTGTCAAAAGCTAGATAAAGATGCAAAATGTGTTATGCAAGCAATCTTAAACATCATTTCCCAGCATAAAAAAGGCCCCTTCAGAAAGTACAGAATAATAAATCACATAATAACTCTAAAACTGTACTGCAAAATGAGAAGAAGAGAGATAAAGGCAGCAGTAGGCAGAGTTCAGGTCTTAGGCATAGGCAGTATAACAAGGCAGAAAAGATATACAAAAAAGAGGATACAATTCAGCATTGTTCAAAACTACACAACATAGACAGTTACCAAAAATGGAAAAATGCCAAGAAACCTTGTGAAACTACCCAGCAAACTTGGGTCAAAGAGAATACCAAAGTTTTGAATGAAGATTGGGCACCAAAGACCAATAGGAAGAGGACAAAAGAGCACAAGAAAACATACTGATTGAGCCAAGCACCAATATCACCTCTATAACTCAGAACTAAACGAATATAGGCAAAAACCTCATACTTGTCCAGAACACACAAATTATAAAAACACATCTCAAACCTCATACCAGATAGAAGAAAACACCTCACATAACCTGCTAATGCTCCAATAACCTACCTACTGTCCAGATCAAACACAAGCCCATTAGCAAAAGTCTCACAAAAACCATAACCTGAAGCCTTGTTAAACCAGTTCAAATCCAAAAAACACAAAAAACTAAAACTGAAACATAACCCCTTAACCATACTGTAAAACAAAACCAGCATAGGCCATAACCTCATACCTGTCCAGGATCTCCCCAGTTATCAAATACATCATCCAAACCAAAAATGCAAGAACATACTGTCAACACATAACCTTAAACTGAATTACCAAACTGATAAACCAGAACCCCTGTCTCAAAACACCATTCAAGGCCTTATCCTGCAATAAGCCTATCAAACTCAAAAGCATAACTTGTCAAAACTTACTGTCAAGCACGAAACCAATTCCTAAAGCCCTCAGCATGAACATCATTGGGCGATAAATCTCAGAAAAGCATCCAGTTCAAGATAACACAGAACAACGATTCAAGGCATCAGGGGTTCAGAAGAAAACAAAAATATCAAAGGCAACCAAGGCCCTCAGACCTCTGAGATCATCACTGGGCATCTCAAAGCATTATATCCAACCCACCAAGGCAACAACTGTTCAAAAATATTCAAGACAAACAGAAGCAAAGGCAACACGAAAGGAGAAGCATACAAATACTCAGGCAACAATTCAAAACAATCAGTGACATAGAAGAAGATAAAGAAGTGAATTAAGGGCTCTTCAGCACACGTCATCATCAAAACCCTAATAAGCAAAAGAAATATACAAGAATACCAGGAAAGCATCAGAAGCAAAGCAAGCATCCAGTTTCTTCAGCGAATCGCCGCTCCGGCCTCCTCAACGCCTCCACCCACCTCTCCTCCATCTCCAAGATCAGGTAGTGAGTTTTCTCCCTCTCTTTCTCCACCACCTCACAATAGCACAGAGTTAAGAATCGAAAATGCAAATCAAAACAAAACATGCAATCCGTAAAAAAGGAAAAGGGATAAGAACATAACAACTAAAAGCCAACCTTGTTTCAAGAAGATGTGGAGCCCTTGCTTTGGAGGGAAGAGAGTTCGGGAGTGACGTTGGTGGCCGGAGTCGAGTTGCTCAGGAAGCTTGAACGGAGAAGACGAATGCACAAGCACGCCGCTGTCAACCCTAACCTTTGTTCTGAATGACAAAATGCCAAACAACCCTAATTTCGTTCAATGTCCAAACCTGGGCCTGACCCGTTTCACCCTTCTCTGAAGCCCATTAAACGCTTCATTCCTTGTTTAACAAAAAAAAACTACTAATCATTTATCTCTCACTAACCCTTTTCATTTTATAAACAATACTAACTTCTTTTTTTTTTCTTTCTTTCTTTGTAAAATACTAACTTTTTTTATTTTATTTTATAAACAAATGTTTACTTTTTTTTATTCTTTGTAAAATACTAACTTAATTAAAATACATTTTTATCATATGGTTAAAACATCCTTCTTTAGATAGATATTTGTATATAAAATAATAAAATACCTTTTATCATATAATTTGAAAACATCTTCTTTTAATTAATATACTTTTGTACATAACAATATATACATTTCTCTAATATTAAAATTAATAAATATGTGATTAAAATACTTTCTTTATTTTTATGCATAATACAATTAAAATTTGAACATACCTTAATTAAAACATTTTTCCTTTTGTACATAATTAAGCATACATAAATCAAAGATTCATTTAAAATACATATCTAGGTCAAAAAACCCTAATACGATTCAACTTCACAATTCGCACTTGTACATAATTACACAATTCATATACATATACACTTGTACACTTACACAAATACACAATACATTGCCCTATACACATTTTTATCTTATATTTGTATATTCGATATTTACATTTTGATCGCACATTCGATTTGGTTGTAACTTATTAGATACTATAAGTCTCATCCCTCTTGTACATTTATACCCCCACTCCCGGATACTATTTTGTAATAGCGTAGATTTACATTCCGCAATTTACAGTTTTTCAATTATACCATGGATAGACCTAGGGTTTGTATGTACATAAAATCAAACGCTAGATAACCTAATACAAGACAAATGCATGTAATCAATACACAATCACACTCGCACCCCCTAGGGTAATCCTACATGTTGCCTTCTGAAATGGGCCATGCTTGCACGCCGAGTATCTTTGGCAAAACAAAATCAAATGATCATAAGTCCCTCAATGACGCTTTCGAATGTTGCCTAAACGGAATGATCATAGTCCCTTCAAAACAAATTGCCAAAGACACTTGGCATCATTGCATTCATGGTCCATACGATGACCCGTACCCGTCCCGAATAAACTTCCTAAACGCAAGATTGTCTACCAATTTCAATGGTAGAACAAAATTGTTAAAAGGGGTTAAAACATGACAAAAACCTTTGAGTACAATAGGGTAGACAAAACTCTTAGTTACTTGAGATCAAACTTGCAAAAACACTTGCCTTCTTTTCAAAAACCACAATCTACAACATTTTCAAAATCAACTTTTCAAACCCTTGAAACATCTTTTTAAAAGATAAAACACCTTTTGTAAAACATTCGAGTAAAGAATTGTTACAAGGTTAGCCTAATACAAGGCATCTTTTCAAAACATTTTCAAAACCAACACACACACACCATTTTTAAAGCAATCGAAAAACAAGGCAAGTGATCTAAAAAACCAAGTAACTAAGAGCCCATGGATAACCATGGATGAAAAGGGTGCTAATACCTTCCCTTTTCATAATCTACCCCCCGAACCCACGAAATATCTCAAAAGGTTTTTGCTGTGCTTTTTTAACCTTTCCTTTAGGATAAAATAAAAAGTCGGTGGCGACTCTTGCTCAACCGCACAAGTGCGAATACGAACGCAAAACACTAGTCAGTTCTCCCACCGTATCACAATTATCATATGTCATTAATAAAGCATTGGACGTTTTTATATACAAATTTTGCGCTCTTTGCCTTTCTTTTCTGCTTTTTACTTTATTAAAACAGCTATGTTCTTACACACACTCACATATCGGTTGCAGATCCACATCCATTCTGGATCCCATTGGTAACATTTCTGCTATTGCTCATTATGATTTTGAAAATTCGATCAACCAAGCTGAGGACGAAGGTGAGGAAGATTGTGAGGTGCCAGGAGAGCTTCCCAGCTTATTACAACATGAAGAAAGGGCAATACAGCCTCATGAGGAGCTAGTTGAGACAGTGAACTTGGGTACTGAAGAGTACAAGAAATAAGTCAAGGTAGGTGTTAACTTGGAGCCCAGTGTCAAATAACAGTTAATACAAATGCTACATGACTATGTTGAGGTTTTTGCCTAGTCGTACAAAGACATGCCGGGACTTGACACTAATATTGTGGTTCATCACCTACTTACAAAAGAGGACCTCCCTCTAGTGAAACAAAAAGTTTGTCGTATGCGGCCGAATATGTCAGAAAAGATCAAGGTTGAAGTCATGAAAAAGTTCAATGCCGGTTTCTTAGCTGTCACGTCCTATCCATAATGGGTCGCTAATATTGTTCCAATGCCTAAAAAGGAAGGCAAGGTACGTATGTGTGTGGATTACAGAGACTTGAACAGGAAAGCCCCAAGGACGACTTTCTGCTTCCCCATATTGATGTTATGGTCGACAACAACATACAACATAAGGTATTCTCCTTCATGGATGGTTTCTCCGGGTATAATCAGATCAAGATGGCACCTGGAGACATGGAGAAGACAACGTTTATCACACAATGAGGCACTTTCTGTTACAAGGTTATGCCATTTGGGTTGAAGAACACAGGGGCAACCTATCAACGGGCCATGGTAGCTTTGTTTCATGATATGATCCATCACGAGATAGAGGTCTACATGGATGATATGATAGCCAGGTCTCAGACTGAAGAGGATCACCTTGATCACCTACATAAGCTATTTGACAGGCTGAAGAAATACAAACTGAGGTTGAATCTGAATAAATGCACCTTTGGAGTAAGATCAAGTAAACTCTTAGGTTTTATCGTCAGCGATAAAGGTATTGAAGTGGATCCTGCAAAGGTCAAAGCTATACAAGAAATGTCAACTCCTTGCACTGAGAAGGAAGTCAGGGGATTCTTGGGATGCCTAAACTACATTGCCAGGTACATTTCCCATCTAACCGCTACTTGTGAGCCAATCTTCAAGTTACTGAAGAAAGATCAAGCAGTGACGTGGAATGATGATTGCCAATATGCCGTTGATAAAATCAAGGAATATCTCCAAGAGCCTCCAATTCTGATGCCTCCAGTTGAAGGAAGACCACTGATTATGTACTTAACAGTATTAGAGAACTCCATGGGGTGTGTGCTGGGACAACATGACAAGTCTGGTCGTAAAGAGCATGCAATATACTACCTTAGCAAAAAGTTTACCAACTGTGAAACAAGATACTCACTGCTCAAGAAAACTTGTTGTGCTTTGGCATGGGCTGATTGTTGACTAAGATAGTATATGCTGACCCACACTACCTTATTGATATCTAAGATAGATCCTATCAAGTACATATTTGAGAAGCCAGCTCTCTCCGAAAGAGATGGCAAATGATCTTGATCGAATACGACATTCAATATACAACCCAGAAAGAAATTAAGGGAAGTGTATTAGCTGATCATTTGGCTCATCAAGCTGTGGATGATTACCAATCCATGAATTTTGAGTTCCCAGATGAGAACATCATGTTAGTAACTGATTATAAAGAACCTGGACCAGATGAAGAACCTGAAAAAGGATCCCGGTGGACTATGGTTTTTGATGGAGCTTCCAATGCTCTTGGAAATGGCATCGGTGTTGTGATCATATCTCCTGAAGGCAGTCATACTACTTTCACTTACAGGTTCTATTTCAACTTTACCAACAATATGGCTGAGTATGAAGCATGTATCATGGGTCTCAAAGCTGCAATCAATTTAAGGATCAAGTTCTTAAGCGTGTTTGAAGACTCGACTTTGGTAATCAGCCAAATCAAAGGAGAATGGGATACGAAACACCCTAACCTCATCCCGTACAAAGAACATGTGTTAACACTAATCCCATACTTTGAAGAAATTACTTTTGAGCATTTTCCATGAGAAGAAAATCAATTAGCGGACGCTCTAGCTACAATGTCATCCATGTTCAAGGTCAGGTGGGGTAATGAGGCTCCTAAAATCACCATTGAGAGAATGGATGAGCCAGCATACTGTCACGAGATTGGTACTGAAGAAGTAGTGGACAAGCCTTGGTTCTATGAAGTCAAAAGATAACTTGAAGGCCAAGAATATCCTGAGGGAGCTTCAGTCAATGATAAGAAGTTCTTAAGAAGGTTCTCTGCCGAGTTCTTTCTCAGTAACAAGATCCTTTACAAGCATAACCACGACTCTACCTTTCTTCGATGTGTAGACAAGAGTGAGGCAGAAAGGATTATGGCTAACTTATACGAAGGTACCTTTGGCACTCACTCCAGTGGACATTCAATGGCTAAAAAGATCCTACAGGCAGGATACTACTGGTCCACCATGGAAACAGACTGTTATCAACATTCGTGGACTTGTCACAAATGTCAGATCTATGCTAACAAGATACATGTGCCTCCAGTTCCTCTAAATGTCTTGATTGCTCCTTGGCTATTCGCAATATGGGGTATCGACATGATTGGGGAAATCAGACCTACGACTTTTAATGGACACCACTTCATCCTGGTTGCCATTGATTACTTCACGAAGTGGGTTGAGGCAGCTTCATTTGCTTCTATTACCAAGGGCATTATGTCCTGATTCATCAGACATAACCTTACCTATCGGTACAATATCCTATAAAGAATCATTACAGATAATGGTACCAATCTCAACAACACCATGATCACCGAGCTTTGCACGCAATTCAAGATTCAACATCATTACTCTTCTCCCTACCGACCGAAGATGAATCGCGTTGTTGAAGCTGCTAACAAAAATATCAAGAGAATCATACAAAATATGACGTGACATATTAAGATTGGCATGAGATGTTACCCTTTTCTATTCATGGTTACCGCACCATAATGCACACATCAACAGGGGAAACTCTATTCTCTTTGGTATACGGTATGAAAGTTGTCCTGCCCATTGAAGTCCAGATCCCTTCCTTAAGGATCATGAAAGATGCAGGGTTGAACGAAGAAGAATTAGTCCAGACTCGACTTGACCAATTAAACTTGATCGACGAGAAGAGGCTCGCGGCTATCTGCCATGGTCAAATGTACCAAAAATGTATGATCAAAGCTTTCAATAAGAAGGTTAGACGTCAGGTATATCAGGTTGGTGACCTGGTAATCAAGCGCATCATACTGCCACAAGGTGATCCTAGGGGAAAATGGACTCCCACATACGAAAGGCCATTTGTAGTCAAGAACATGTTCTCTGGTGGATCCATGATCCTAAACACTATGGACGGTGACGACCTTCTGCACCCTGTAAACGCGAACATAGTTAAAAGATACTACACATAAACAAAGATCTGTTGGGTTGACTAGACTAGGAAAAAATTAGGGCATCTGGGCGAACCAAAAGGGTTCGGGCAAAAATTAGGGATATACATGAAAAAAATATGTACACCCGGCAAGTCGAAAACCTGAAAAGGCGGCTTGGGCAAAAAAGGGTATCCCGGTGGACTGAAAACCCGAAAGGGCGGTCTAGGCAAAAGTTATGGATTTAAAGCGTATAACTATGTCCCGTTGGATCACCTTACAACCAATCTTCAGTATCAACTATCAAGCTCAAGCGTTACTAATCAATCCAATCAACTTCAAACAAGTAGCGAAAGGGATGAGACGCTCAAAGACATAAAGGCAATAGCAGAATGGGAACTCAATGGGATTATTTCACATAGCTGTCTTTCTTTGTATATTATTTTTGTATAATTTCCATTCTTACGGCGACATTCCCTTACTAGGATGTCTGTTTCCTTGTACAAAAATGCTTACTCAAGTTAATACAAAACTATCCCGTTGAAAGTGCAAAACTTCTATTTTTTGTTGTTGTTATTTTTCTGTTTTGTGTGCGAAAATGTCCAATGATTATTTTTGAACATATGCATTTGAGTGTGATTACTGCCTATAAATACACACCTAAAAATAGAAAGACAATTGCTAATGGCTTTAAGAAATAGGACAATATCTAAGGGCCATCCACAAGATCCCCACATATGTCTTCCCCACAGATACCTTCTCCAGCAGGTACAGAGGCAGAGTTGTCCTACTACAACGTCTATGCCACATTCTCAGTATGCAGCCTAAAAGTGCCAGGTTCTCATATCCCTAGCAAAGAAACAATCTCCAAACTACTGCTTTAACATCTGAGGAAAATTCCCTAGTGAAGTCGCCAAGCTTCTCGAGATTCCCCAATAGGATTTTAACAAAATCCCCAAGCAGTTTATAGAGTTCACCTTCCACAACATGGTTTTATAAATCTCAAGTATTTTATAAAGCCTTATCCCCAGTAGAGTTTATTTCTCTAGCTACAGAAGTTCATCCCCCAGCGAAGTTTATTTCTCTGAATCGGTGAAATATTCCAATGGAACTCTTCCCCACGGCAAAATCCTTCTCAAATAGAAGTCAAAGATCCTCGGCAGAGAAAGGGAATCGCCAGCAAAACTATCTCCATTCACTATCCCCAGTGTAAATTTAAGAATCACTTTCTTCACTCACTAACAGTATCCAGGGATTTATTTTCCCAGACAAAGATACTGCACAATAGCATTACATGTTCATACATCATGGCATGTGCATACAAATACATATATCATAATATTATTTATTTTGGGATCATCATGCAATTCATACATCATGCAAACTACATATTAATGCCCGGAACCAAGCGGGGAAACTATCTATATAACCAGCAAAACGAGTTCCAGATTAATGCCTGAAACCAGCCAGGAGAACTATCTGTGGACGACCAACTATGGATTAATACCTGTAACAAGCCAAGAGAACTATCTACATGAAGAGATTGAATATTAATACCTGTAAAAAGCCAGGAAAACTATCTTTCTTTCTCTGAGGTCAAATATTAATACTTGAAACCAGACAGGACAACTATCTCAGCGACCGACAATTTTCAAGTTCCAGATTAACACCTGTAACAAGTAAGGAAAACCATATTTGAACAACTGTCTGGAAGATTAATACCCGTAACAAGCCAGGAAAACTATATACACAAGGATATTGAAGATTAACACCCGAAACCATACAGTAAAACTATCTTTATTTTTTAGGTCAGAGATTAATACCTGATACCAGACAAGACAACTATCTCAATGATCGACAATTTTCAAATTCCAGATTAATACCTAAACCCAGACAGGACAACTATCTGTGAACAAACTGATTGTATATTAACACCTGAAACCAGACATGAAAGCTATCTACATGACCAGACAAAGCAATCTTACACGGGTTTCTTCTAATATATCTCCGGGTGCAGACTAACACGGACTCATCCTGAAACAACCCCACACACGAACTTTCTAATACATTTCAAAATAACGGTTAATTCCATTATCCCCAGCAAATCACTGGAAACCTGGACTTCAACCAGAATACAACAAACTGTCATCCTTCTAGAGACAACTCTTCAACAGAGCCTTGGAGAACTGAGGTTCATAGACTCTATTCCCCACAGAGTTTTCCTCAAACAGGAGAGCAACAGAAACCCATATCCCACAATGGACTCCTCCTCAGACAGCAGGAACAAGAACCTCCCAAAGGGACCATGTGTGAAATCAACATCTCCATTGGATGGCATCTTTAAGCCCATCTCTAACTACTCTTTGTCATCCCCTCCAAATGGCATTTGTAAGCCCATTCCCTACAACATCTATCATCAGTGTTATTTCATGCGAGTGCAAATTTCTGGGCACTCTAGTGTTCAATCATCTTCCACCTTCATATCACGAAAGGCAGACAAGCCAATCTAAATCCTCATGTTTAAGAAGATTGATTAGGGTCAGCTGTTGTACCCCAAAATTTTCCCTCTCATGTGTTCCAAGATTTTTTCTTATATGGGTGGACACAAACATTTGATTAAAGAAAAAAATATTTTTTTGGCATAAACAAGGAATCTTCGATTGGCATCTTAACAAAGTCTTTCAATTGGCATGTTAAAGGGCCTTTTCGATTGGTATTTGGACAAGATTCGATTGAGTGCTTAACCTCTTCCAAGCTTAACTCAAATTTCCAAGCTTCGATTGAAGCCTTTCTCTTTTGCTTGTTTGCTGCACACCAACTTCGACTGGGCATGTTTTCCCTTTGAAACAACCTCCTTCAATCCAAAGGGGAAAGGCTTCTTGTTAGTGATCCTTCAATTGCACCATTGTCTTTGTATGCTGGCTTGACTCACAAATGCAATGGCTACCCGCATGCAAGCTGGATCCCTGCTTCGATTGGGCATTTGTTTTCCTTGGAGCAAGCTTGTTTCCTGCTTCTACTTGGAAAATTATGCCTCTGGGCGTGCCTTCAGCGCACAAAGCAATAACTTCTTCAAACTGGACTTCGATCAATAAATCTCCCACTGGGGAAAAGACCCCTCAGCGTGTCACCATCGCATGTATGCCTCTTCAAGTTGCCTTTGACCACAAGGCACTTTCCACCTTTGCGTCAGCTTCGCCTAGGCAATGGCCTCCTTTACGCCTGCCTTGACTTGCTTCATGCTAGCATCCACAAGGCATAGGCTGCCTTTATGCCAGTTTCGTCTGGGCGCTGACCCCCTTTTGAAATAATTGTACACACTTCAACACGCATGATAGCCCATGCGAAGGACACACGAAAGGTCCATTCGAAGGGTACACCAAAAGAACCATCTAAAGATCCACTCGAAGGAAGTAATACTAGAGCCAGTTCAAGGGTACACGAGAAGTACATTTGAAGAAGCATGCAGAAGGCCCAGTCGAAGGCTACACAAGAGGTCCAGTCGAAAGAGGCAACTTGAGGCCAGTCGAAGAGCAACACTAGAGGGCATTCGAAGGAGCCAAAGTGTTGTACCCCAATTTTTGCCTCTAAGATCCCTTCATCATACCATATTGATTCAATCACAACAAGATCATATTAGGGCTTTTGGTTCTCCTCCCTATCTTTAGCTTTGCTCTTTGAGGAATCACCAAGCACCTTGACTTGTTTTTCTTTTGTGATCATGCATGTTTTATTTTGGATTTCCTTTTAATTAATAAAATGCAATGTTGGTTTGTCTTACTTGTTAATAATGTAGGTAAAGGCAATGTGGCTTAGCAAGTTGATATATGGGTTCATGAGTTTATTTTCATGCCCTAGTCAATAAAGTTTGAGAAATTCAAACCTCACCATTGAAGTTGTTTTGGAAGAAACAGAATGGCAAGTTTTATTTTTGTTCACCACATTTCAAAGTTATCAAGATTGATTCAAAAGTACAAGGGGTTGATTGAACAAGTTGTCATGGTTAGACAAGGCCTTGTTCCCATTGGTCACAAGTGCATATTTCTCTCAATTCTAAAGATATGAAAGTTGTTTTGGTTTCTATGAGTTCTCATTATCATCCTTAACAACTTCTATCTACAAAGGAAAAGTGTTGGTACAAGAAGGTTTTTTAAAATTGTCAAAGTTCCTCAAAGCATTTTCTTGATCTAAGAGCTAGGGTTTTGAACTTCAAAGAAGTATATCTTGCTCATCTTTTGGTATTTTTGAGTGATATAAAAACATCCTTCTCTTCAAAGGGTTATTAACAAATCACTTCAAAAGTTTCAAGGAGTTTTCATGTGGAAGAAACTTGATGATGAAGAAAGATTACAAGTCCTCCAGATGAACCCCCAACTTCCCATGTGTGACTTCAAATGATCATAACTTGGTTAATTTTTATCACCTTGAGCCTACTATTTTTCCACAATGATCTTGAGGATGTGAAATTTATTCCTTCTTTTATGTGCAAAGTGAGAAAATGGATGGAGGATGCCTTAAGGATACAAAAGATTATAGGTCATTTCATGATTTTTTGCCAACTTCAACAATTCATAACTCTCTCAATTTTTTGATATTTTGAATGGTTCAAGTTTAAAAATCTCATTCAAGAGGTCTATTTCATGCCATCTTTTTTGGTCAAGAGCAAATTCCAAGAGGAAGGCCATGTTTGGATGCGAAACATTATAGGTCACTTTTGGAGAGAAACTTGAAATATTTCTAAGTATGGAAAGTCAACCTCTTTTTTCCAACTTTGACTCATTGCAACTTTCAGCTCAAACATCCATTTGATTCTATTCTTTTTCCATTACAAAGCTTGTAATCTCATCTTTCTAAAGCATCAATAACCATGCCCTAAGACCCCTTGAGCTGAGAATGCCATTGTTTCAAAAGTGGTAACATGGAGTTGAGATTTCTCCAAAAGTCAGAATTTGAAATCCTTAATTTGGCTTCTAAACACAAAATTGATGTACGTTTTTGCTTCTAAACATATTTAGTGAACTTCCAGAAGTGATTAACATAGAAAAATGCAAGGTTTGAATGAGTTTTGATTAAAATAGAAGTCACACTTTTATTGTTTGCAACTTCACACGATTTCCCTCCAAACTTCATCATTTCACACGCTTGGACATTCCATCAGCTTCCCTATAAATAGAGGGTCATTCCCCATTCATTTCCTTAAGCTTTGAGAGCCAAAAACACCCTGCCAAAACCTCACACGAACCCATCTTTTTTGAAATCAGTTTCTGAGATTTAAGCTTGTTTCTCCAAAATTCTTTGCACATTCATCATCCTTAAGCATCATACAAACTCTCCAAAACTTAAACCAAGCAAAACGAGCCATAATTTAAGCTACAGAAGTCCAGTTTCAGATCTTCTTTCTTGAACTTCGAAAAGGTAGAATTCTCCACCATTTGGATCCAAATAAAGCACCAACCTATTCTACTCCTTCTCCTGATTCTTGTGCTTCTTACAATTTTTAAATCCATTGAGAATTGAGAGATAAATCTCAAATTGAAGGTGCTCGCTATTTTGAGTTCTTGATTCATATCTCTTTACATACCTTATATAAATTTGGCACGATAGTGATATTAGGATCGTCTTGAAGAGACGAATCCAATGATACTAGTCTGGGATCCTAATTTTTTCATTTGAAGGATCTCACAAAATCTCCATTGCAGGGCGTCTAGAGGTTGAAGACGATGGCATGTCTCGTCTCAGCCAATGATAGCATGCCAAACGTTTTAATTTCATTGGTTGCCTTTTTTCTGATCCTATGCGTATCTCACTAAGGTCCATATCAAGCACAACGCGTCTGGTCCATTGGATCAACTTACTAACACATTTTGACTTGATCTGATGGCCCACATATTTTTGGTTTTACTTTATTTTCTGATTTTATATTTTAATTGATTTAATTTTCAAAAATTCATAATTGTTTTATTTTTTATCCAAAAATTATGGAAAAATTCACAAAAATACTTTGAATAATTTGTGATCTCATGACTATTTTTTCACATTTTTATTTTGATATTTGACATTTTTTATATTTTTTTGCATTATTTCCTTTCTTTTAATTACTTTAAAAATACTTTCTGATATTTTTAATTCTAAAAAAATTCATAAATATCATTTTACATATTTCTGACTTTTTTTGAAAATTTTATGGAATTTTATATTGATGTTTACTATTTCTTGATCTATTTTCTATTTGTTTGAGAAATTTTAATTAATTTAAAAATAGTTTCTGACTTTAAAAAATTACCAAAAAATTTATAAAAAATTTGAGTCTATTTCTGATTTTTCTATGACCTTATTTCTTTTTTATGAATCAATTTGAATATAGTTGATATTTTTTTCTTTATTTTCATTTTTATTCGTTTTTAAACCCTTTTCAACATATATATTAAATGTAATGTTATTTTGTGATTATTTTCTGGCTGATATTGGGTTGAATTTTTTATCATGAATTTTATTAACATCATTGGATCCATGATGTTGAGTCTAACTCCATAAAAATGGATGAGTGCTTTTAATAATAGTTTGATTAAATTTTAATTCAAATGTGGTTTATATATTCTTTCCCACCCTTCTTCATCTCATTCCTTTCTTATTGCACTAAGTGTTATTAGAGCATGATCTCTATATCATGTCTCAAAATAAATGGTGCATAGATTGCTATTGACCAACCTCAAAATAGGTTCAACTTCTATATAAGTCCACTTACAATTGCTTAACATAGCGCTAAATTTTGTCCCGATTAGAGAAAATGATCATCCGTGGCCCAAACTTATGATTGCAAGCCCAAGATTTTAATTTGAACCCTTTGATCCAATAACCTTGAGATTCATTGTGTAGAGGCTTTGGTTTTACCAATCTTCTGATGGATCTTCATCAATTTTGGTCAATGCGGATCACTTAAACATCATTGATCATTATATGTTACATTGAGGATTCTTAAATGGATGATATACTTGACATAAAGCAAATGTAATTCATTGTGTAGAGGCTTTGGTTCTACCAATCCTCTAATGAATTCCAAATGGAAGATTCAAGATGGTCATCCAACTAACCACTAATTGTTGACAATTTATTTTATTTTATGCTTTTACTTTATGCTTTATTTTATGCTCCTTACTTTATACACTATTTACTTTAGCATTTACATTTCATGCTATTTTTCATCTTTGCTCACTTGAGCTTTTCTTTTCTTTTTGAAGATACTTAATAATCAACATAAACCATAAAAAACTTTAATGATACTTGGACTATTTGGTTACTATCCTTGGCATTATGGAGTATTGGATTTCTTGGGCTTAGGATTAGAAACCTTGGCCTATATTGGAGACCTTGTGACCTTAATTGATATTTTGTCTGGAGTTCTTGAGGTTTACCTCAAGATATTGGGTTGTTTGTTTGTTTTGTGTGTAGGTTATTGTGATACTTTGTTTCTAATCTGAAATTCACCCGTATACAGCCGTTACTCTGCCCAATTTTTTGTGAAGACTTAATACACTTGAAGTTTGGTTCTCTCAAGAGGTTTATTATATTTGCTTGCTTGGTTTCAATCCAAAGAACGGGAATTCTATCTTGACTCATAATGTCAAGTATTGGCTTCTTGTTAGTTAGATGGTTCTTCTCCTTATCTTTTACCTTATGCTTTAGGATGATCCCTTCATCTCCTCCCATCTTCTTTAATTTCAAAAATCTTCTCTCTCCTTTTGAAAACTCTTCTTATTTTTAAACTTGAACTACTTTTATAATAAACTTGGACCTAGGTCCATGCATTTTCAAAACCTTTTCATAAATAAACTTCAATCAACTTAAATAATACCTTGACAATTTTTTGTGAGAAGACTAAAAGTCAATCAATCTCATTTCAAACCATTTTGCCACTTTGGCTTTTTACTTTAAAAAATTTTCTCAAAAGATTGGACTCTTGTCAATCCTTGTAGTGATGCAAACAACTATACTTCTACAATATGTAGAAAAGTGAGATATTTTCCACTTGGATGTTGAGTGAGACATTGTTGATTTTAAAATCCAAGCCATATCCTCCACTCTGAGATGATGCAAATTCTTCTTGCTCATGATTGTGGGTAGTAAGTATCTTGTCCACACGGACAATGACGATGATGTATTATCTCATAAAATTAACCAACACACTTGTGTTTTAAAATTTTCAAAAGGTGAACTACGAGTACCCTGATCCCCTATTACACAGAAGGTGGTACGGTAGGCACTAAAGGTTCACAACCGCGGTGGGTGCAAAAATTATAAAAAATATATTTCTTTTCTCACCTCCACCATCTATTTTTTTATACAACATTTTATAGCCAAAACATACAGATTTACAAAGAGGTTCCAACGGAGTACCGTAGATGTTAGGGTGCTAATACCTTCCCTTTGCATAACAAACCCCCTTACCTTGAATCTTTCCCCCTATTTTTGGGTTATTCGCTCTTTTCCCATTCCTTTGGAAATAATAAAGCACGACGGCGATTTTTATTTTGATTTGTGTAAGTCTTGTCAATCCAATAGCTTAGTCTTAAACATTTCTACAACTACAGAAAAAAATGGTGACTCTGCAGGGGAAAGATTGACCTCTTGCTGGTCCATCCCTAAGTGAGTTAAACCTATCTTTGTTTATATATGTATATGTGCTATTGTTTTATATATATTATATGTTGTATATCTATTTGTCTGGATTTTACTGGTTTTCAGGGTGCTTGGTGATTACTTATAAGTCCTATACTCGGACTTGGGAAAACTTTAAGATAGGACGAGCGGTATAGTCATTCTAACTTTGAGGGAGTAATCCCAAAAGAGGAGGCATGAGATCCCCCACTCAGTGGAGGCCCCTTTCACTGTATTGTCGTTTACCGAGTAATCGGGAAGATGTACTGCTTTCGACCTGGGAGCCTGTTGAAGCTGAGGACCGTAGAATACCTAACCCATCTTGGCCTTTTAGGTGTAGTGCGAAAGCTATGACCGAGTAATTCGAAAATAGTTGTCACGCGATACTACACTCGGACGAGTTTTTCTTGAGAATATTACTGATTAACGAGTTAATCGGGAAGTTGGTAATATTTGAAGGAAGGATGTAGACTCTGGGAACCTCTACAACCTTGTTCGGAAGGTGATAACTTTTAGACCATACCTAATGGGTAGTACCTTCGACCTCATTCTCGTGACGTTGAACCTATGAACCCTATGTTTGTGATCTTGTGTGTGATTATTGCATCATGCATCCATGCATCCATAAGCATCTTTCGAAGAAATTTTATTTCAAGGGACTTGAAATTTGACCATTAATATCTCAGGTACCTTTTGACCATGGATTCTGGAAAAAGAAAGACCGGAAAATACATTTCAAAGATCGTAAGATAGATGAGTTGATTAGTCTAATTTTCGAGATTGAGTGTTCTGTAGATTTTCGGAAGAAGTATGGATCCATCATTCCTCTCATGAAGCTTAGGATGAAGAAGGGTATTCTCTCGACCTTGGTCCAGTTCTATGATCTGATGTATCATTGCTTTACTTTCCCTAATTATTAGTTGATGCCTACACTAGAGGAGTATTCTTATCTATTGGGTTTACCTATTACCGATCGTGCTCCTTTTACCGGTTTGGAGAGTGAGCCAAAACCACACGAGATTGTTGTTTTGGTCCATCTGGGGAAGTTTGAGGTTGAAGCCCATATGACTACTAAAGGAGGGATTAGAGGACTACCAACTCAGTTCTTATTGGAGAAAGCTCGTTACTTTTCCAGGATAAAGAGTACAGTCTCTTTTGAGGCCATCTTTGTTCTACTTGCTTACGGGTTGTTTTTATTTCCTAGTGTGGATAAGTTTGTTGACATTAATGCTATCAGGATCTTCATGATTGGAAACCCAGTTCCTACATTGTTGGGTGATTCTTATTACTCTATTCATCTTCATAATTCTTATCATGGGGGGATGATTATCTATTGCACACCTCTGTTGTACCGGTGGTTTATTTATCATATGCCTCAGTCTGATGCTTTCTAGGATGTCAGGAAGGAACCCCGTTGGGCTCCTAAGATCATGGCACTTACTCATTTAGATATTTATTGGTATCATTGGGCTTACCAGGATGTAGAGATTGTCGATAGTTGTGGTAGTTTCCCCAATGTACTTCTTCTTGGTACAAAGGGAGGAATTAACGATAACCCTATTCTTGCACGACGATAGCTTGGTTATCCGATGAGGGATAAACCAAATAGTATTCATTTGAGTAGTTTTTTCCTAAAAGAGGGAGAAGACCATAAGGGAGATAGGGAGCAGATTGCGAAGGCCTAACGTCACATTCATAGGAAGAGTAGGAAAGACCTGAGACCTAGGGGGGCTATTTCTTTGGAGCCTTATCTTCAGTGGGTCCAAACGAGAGCTATTTAGTTGAAGATGCAGTATTCCCGAGAAGCACCTATGACTGACTTGTTTGTGAAGACCACTCCTCCCTTATTGGATGATGTGGAAGAGCTACAGCTTGCTTTGGTCAGGATGCAGCAGGAAAAGGATGCTTGGAAGAATAAGTGCCAAACTTTAGAGATTTCCTATAGAACAAATTTGAAGGAGAAATACAACTTGATTGAGATTTTTGAGAGTCGGGCTGTAGAGATGATAGAGAGGAAAGGGGATTTATTTTCTTCTAAGCCTCATTCATATGTTAGTTGCTCACTTCCTAATTCAGGTGATTGGAAGGATATTGCCACCAGATACGCGGAAGAAAACCGGAGGTTGAAGGCTCATATTGCCAGGCTTACAGGGAAGCGCCAGTGTATAGAGTGATCTCTATCAGCTTTACTTCTTAGGGTTTTAGACTTTATTTTTATCTTGTACTTGGGATTCTTGAAACTTGTAATCCATTTTGAAGTTATTATAATAAAAATTTTCAGTATTTCAAATGTGTTATTACTTTGATATTTGCAATGTGTCTATAAATCTTTAAGTCCCTTGGAATATTAATAAAATAAATCATGTGCATTGCATATCATGCATGATATTGCACATATTTCTTGCATTTATTATGCATATCCAGGTGTCTTACCAAGCTTCTTTACTTCGTTCAGCAAGCTGTCTCACCAATACAATACTCGAGCTTATTTTAGAAGGAAGATGGACAACTTAGAACAAAAGAATCGCGAGTTACGCGAGGAAGTTTCTGCTCTGAAGGCCGGCATGGCCAATCTCACTGCTCTGATGGAATCTCTGGTGGCTGCTCAGAATCAGCCACCGAGTGTTCAACCTCAACAGACAAAGGTTACTACTGAAACTCCGACTGTTCCTGTGTCTTCCATTCCAGCTATTATTCAGAATCGCATGCCTCAAGGTTGTCCATGGGGAACGCCAGAGAACTTTGTGCCTGAAGGTTTCAATCTTGGTCCTCAAGTTACTCTAGTTGTTCAGACTACTGTTACTCCTTCACCTCATGTGGTGCATGCTACTCCTGCAGTACCTCCTTTGGTGAATATAGTCCCATTTTCTAATGATGATATGTATCGTCCTTTTCCTCGACCAAGTGAAGGCTTGAGTCTCTATGATCGAATGTATGATTTTCAAGATCAGTTTGACAAGATGCAAAGGGAGATGAAGGCCCCCAGGGGAAATTAATTGTTCGGGCAGAATGTGAATGATTTATGCTTGGTCCCGAATGTCAAGATACCTGCGAAGTTTAAAGTCTCGGAATTCGAGAAGTACAAGGGAAACACTTGTACTCATGCTCATCTTGTGATATATATAAGAAAAATATCTACCCACACTAATGATCAACATCTGTTGATTCACTTTTTTTAGGATAGTTTGACTGGTGTTGTGTTGAAGTGGAATATGAGTTTGGACAACATCAATATCCATACTTTCAATGACTTGGGAGAATCATTTACCAGACAATACAAATACAACATGGACATGGCGCCTGACCATGATCAACTCAGGGCCATGGTCCAGAAGGACATAAAATCATTCAAAGAATATACACAGAGATGGCGTGAGGTAGCCGCCCAAGTGATCCCTCCCATGGAAGAAAAGGAGATGACTAAGATTTTCCTGAAGACTCTGGGTGATTTCTACTATGAGAGGATGGTAGCGAGTGCGCCAAGTGACTTTATTGAAATGGTGGTAATGGGTATCCATTTGGAAGAGGCTATAAGAGAGGGTCGTTTAACAAAAAGTGAAAGTTCCAAAAGTACGAAGAAGCCATCCTACGGGTTTTCCAAAAAGAAGGAAGGAGATACAAATGCTGTTATGTAAGAGAGGAGGGTTAATCCTCCTAGAAGAAATTATCAGCGTCATCAACAAGTCACATCAGTAACTCCAGTTGTTGGTGTAGCTCCCACCACCGTTGCTTATCAGAGACCATCCCATCAGGGGAATAAAGGGTATAATCAGAGAAGGGAGAGTTATGACCCTATCCCTATAAGCTATGTAGAATTACTCCCGGCGTTAATTCAAAAGAAGTTGGTTCAGAACAGACCACCTCCCGCTATACGATTACCATTGCCTTGGTATTACAAGACAGACCAAACATGTGCTTTTCATCAGGGAGCACCAGGACACAATATTGAGGACTGCTATCCTTTGGAAACTGAATTACAAAAATTGGTGAGGTATGGTATCTCATCCTTCAAAGATGTTGGCCCTAATGTGAAAGATAATCCTTTTCCGAAGCATGGAGGAGCAAATTCTGTGAACATGGTGGCCGATTGTCCATGCGTCTTCTAGATTTTTGATATTAAATTGGTTAGAGGAGATTTGGTAAAAATGCATGCAGAACTCTATGAATTTAGCTATTATATGCATGACCATGCCGATTGTGCTATTTGCAGTATGGATATACAAGGTTGTGACAAAATAAAGACTGACTTGCAGGAGATGATGGATGAGGGCCTCATCCACATAATCAGGCCTAGGGAAGAGTATGAAGAGGAAGTAAACATGGTTTTTGGATGTCCTGGAGAGTTTAGAATCTTTGATGTGGAACATATGAATGAGGATCTTGTACAATTGCATGCTACTTTCTGCCACATGGATGGTCAGGTAGAACATCAGTATGGATCTTGTCGAATTTGCTGTCGGGACTCCCGAGGATGTTTAATTGTAAGGAAATGTATTCAGTTGTTATTAGATAATGGAACTATCAAGGTTACATGCCAAAGGGATGGTTTCCATGAGGTTAATGAGATTGAGGTTTGTTTGGCTGAAGAAAAATCAGATGATGAGTATTCCTCTGCGGATGAGTTCTTCTCCTCAAATAAAGATATGTTTTCCAGAGATGACTTTGTAATGACTAAATTTGTTGAAGAGGGAGTAAATGTTATCGTGCCTTGTTTTGGTGCACCCACCCATTTTCAAGTTGAATATCATGGAAAGCCAGCTATTATTCCATTGGTGATTAGCTTACCGGGTCCTGTCCCCTACAAGTCAGACAAGGTTGTACCCTACAAATATAATGCTACAATTTTAGAGGATGGTGTGGAAGTTCCAATATAGCCAATGCCTAATGTTGGAAATATTGCTGAGACTATCAGAGTGACCCACATTGGTCGTGTATTTGCACCAGTTATTCATGGAGATGTTAGTAATAGAAAGAAAATTATTGAAAATGTTGAACCCAAGAAGGCAGTGGGTGAATCTAGTGGAGTTATGCTAGAAAAGGAGGTAGATGATATTTTGAAGATAATCAAGATGAGAGACTATAAAATCGTAGATCAGCTACTGCAGACTCCTTCAAAAATATCTATCTTGGCTTTATTGATGAACTCCTCTGCTCACAGAGAATCTTTGATGAGGGTATTGGAACAAGCATTCATGGAAAGTGATATGCCAGTATACTAATTCAACAATGCGGTAGGGAACATTACATCATGTAATAACCTGAGTTTCTGTAACGATGAACTGCCCGATGAAGGAAGGAATCACAATCTGGACCTCCACATCTCTATGAACTGCAAGAATGATTCATTATCTAATACACTGATTGATAATGGATCCGCATTGAATGTCATACCAAGGAGTACACTTATGAAGTTGAAATATCAAGGAACGCCCAAGTGACATTATTGTGAAAGCATTTGATGGATCAAGGAAATCTGTTATTGGTGAAGTGGACTTGCCTATTCAAATAGGCCCACATTTGTTTCATATTAGTTTCCAGATCATGGATATTATACCCGCTTACAACTGTTTATTCGGACGACCGTGGATACATGAGGCAGGGGCTGTCACTTCGACTTTACACCAGAAGTTGAAGTTTGTGTGTGAAGGAAAAGTTGTAATTATAAATGGGGAACATGCATTATTGATATCTCATTTGTTCTCTTTCAGCATTGTGGAGGCGGATGAAGCTGTTGTTGGAACCCAATTCCAAGCTTTATCCATTGATAATATAAGAGGAAGTGAGAATTCTATGGCTTTGTTTAAGGATGCTTAGCAGGTTGTGCGTAATGGCCATAGTAAAGTATGGGGACAAATTGTTGATCCACCTGTAAACAAGAATAAAGCTGGCTTGGGGTTCTCTGTGAAGAATGATAAAGGTAGGAGCATGAAGCCGAAGTCTACTGCAGGCAAGTATAAGAGCTTCTTTCTTGAACTTTGAAAAGGTAAAATTCTCCACCATTTGGATCCAAATAAAGCACCAACCTATTCTACTCATTCTCCTGATTCTTGTGCTTCTTACAATTTTTAAATCCATTGAGAATTGAGAGAGAAATCTCAAATTGAAGGTGCTCGCTATTTTCTAGGTTTTTGATTCATATCTCTTTGCATACCTTATATAAATTTGGCGCGATGGTGATGTTAGTATCATCTTGAAGATACGAATCCAATGATACTAGTCTGGGATCCTAATTTTTCCATTTGAAGGATCTCACAAAATCTTGTAGGGCATCTAGAGGTTGAAGATGATGACATGTCTCGTCTCAGCCAATGATAGCGTGCCAAACGTTTTAATTTCATTGGTTTCCTTTTTTCTGATCCTATGCGTATCTCACTAAGGTCCATATCAAGCACATCGTGTCTGGTCCATTGGATCAGCTTACTAACACGTTTTGACTATAATCTGATGGCCCACATCTTTTTGGTTTTATTTTATTTTATGATTTTATATTTTAATTGATTTAATTTTCAAAAATTCATAACTCTTTTATTTTTCATCCAAAAATTATGAAAAAATTCACAAAAATACTTTGAATTATTTCAGATCTCATGACTACTTTTTCATATTTTTATTTTGATATTTGATATTTTTGTATTTTTTTGCATTATATGCTTTCTTTTAATTACTTTAAAAATACTTTCTGACATTTTTTAATTCTAAAAAAAATCATATATATCAATTTACATATTTCTAACTTTTTTTGAAAATTTTATGGAATTTTATATTGATGTTTACTATTTTTTGATCTATTTTCTATTTGTTTGAGCAATTTTAATTAGTTTAAAAATAGTTTCTGACTTTAAAAAATTACCAAAAGTTTTATAAAAATATTTGAGTCTATTTCTGATTTTTCTATGACCTTATTTATTTTTTATGAATCAATTTGAATATAGTTGATATTTTTTTCTTTATTTTCATTTTTATTCATTTTAAACCCTTTTCAACATATATATTAAATGTAATATTATTTTGTGATTATTTTCTGGCTGATCTTGGGTTGAATTTTTTATCATGAACTTTGTTAACATCATTGGATCAATGGTGTTGAGTCTAACTCCATAAAAATGGATGAATGATTTTAATAATAGTTTGATTAAATTTTAATTCAAATGTGGTTTATATATTCTTTCCCACCCTTCTTCATATCATCCCTTTCTTATTGCACTAAGTGTTATTGGAGAATGATCTCTCTATCATGTCTCAAAACGAAAGGTGCATAGATTGCTATTGACCAACCTCAAAATAGGTGCGACTTCTATATAAGTACACTTACGATTGCTTAACATAACGCTAAATTTTGTCCCGATTAGAGAAAATGATCATTCATGGCCCAAACTTATGATTGCAAGCCCAAGATGTTAATTTGAACCCTTTGATCCAATAACCTTGAGATTCATTGTGTATAGGATTTATTTCTACCAATCTTTTGATGGCTCTTCATCAATTTTGGTCAACGCAGATCACTTAAACATCATTGATCATTATATGTTACATTGAGGATTCTTAAATGGATGATATACTTGACATAAAGCAAATGCAATTCATTGTGTAGAGGCTTTGGTTCTACCAATCCTCTAATGAATTCCAAATGCAAGATTCAAGGTGGTCATCCAACTAACAACTAATTATTGATAATTGATTTTATTTTATGCTTTTACTTTATGCTTTATTTTATGCTCTTTACTTTATGCACTATTTACTTTAGCATTTACATTTCATGCTATTTTTCATCTTTGCTCACTTGAGCTTTTCTTTTTCTTTTTGAAGATACTTATTAATCAACATAAACCATAAAAAACTTTAATGAAACTTGGACTATTTGGTTACTATCCTTGGCATTATGGAGTATTAGATTTCTTGGACTTAGGATTAGAAACCTTGGCCTATGTTGGAGACCTTGTGACCTTAATTGATATTTTGTTTTGAGTTATTGAGGTTTACCTCAAGACATTGGGTTGTTTGTTTGTTTTGTGTGCAGGTTATTGTGATTACATACTTAGTTTGTAATCTAGAATTCACCCATATACAACTGTTACATTGCCCAATTTTTTGTGAAGACTTAATACACTTGAAGTTTGGTTCTCTCAAGAGGTCTAGTATCTTTGCTTGCTTGGTTTCAATCCAAAGAATGTGAATTCTATCTTGACTCTTAATGTCAAGTATTGGCTTCTTGTTTTGTTAGATGGTTCTTGTTTTACCCCAAAATTTTCCCTCCCATATTCCTCAAAACATGTCAAGAAAGATCCCCAAGTTGCTCAAGGTAGTCCAAGGGTTGGCCAGACAAGCTCTCTCCTAAGGCAGTCTACCTCAAATTAGGGTTTCATGTTGCATCAAGATACTTGAGTCCAAGGGATCACAAATTCTCACCAATGTCCTAATATGTTATCAAGATCGTCCATGTCAAGTTTCAAGCCCTACAGAGGAAGTTTGCTCAGTCAATTGCTCAAAGGCCTGAAAATCGACTGTGCTAGGGCAAAAGTCAACTGTGGCCCACATACAGTCAAACTTCAAGATTTTTGGTCAACATCCTCATTTTGAAGTATATTTAATCATTTTATCAAGGGTTGATCAAGATTCCTCAAGGATTTCTCATAATTCATCAAGACTCAAAAGTTGCTAAATTAGGGTTTTGTAGGAAAAAGTCAACTCAATTTTGACCAAGCATAACTTTCTCATACTTTATGAGAAATGACCCATACAAAGCTCATTTTGAAGAGGATTAAATTCCCTACAATCCATCTTCATCTCCAAAGTTCAAAATATGCATTCACAAGAAGTTATGAATTTGGACATTATAGGTCATTTTGGAAAGTCAACAAAAACACCTTTTGGCTCAAAGCTTCATACATGAACATGGAAGACTCAATTGAGATGAAACAAAGAGGTTGCTTAGGGGACATCTTAAGCTTTCTAAAAAGTCCAAGAACACCCTCACAAGGTTAAAATTAAGAGAAATATGCATTGTCAAAGTTGGACAATTTTTGAAGAAATGCATGAAGCAAATATTGACCAAACTTGGATTTTTTTCCAAATGGGCCTATCTTTTCAAGTTTGAATCTCATTCCTAACATGGTCCACTACCTCTAAGCCCACCCATACATTTTTCTACTATTTATGATATTTATTTTGATATTTTATTCATTAAAATTCAGAATTAAATAAATAAATAATAGAAATAATGTAACTTTTGATGTGAATCCATTTTGGGAAAGTTTTATGCTGGTTTATGTCAATTGATTTCGTGCAACAACCCTTCAAATATGTCCAGGTTCATCCACATGTGAAAATGGCATAAAATCATCAAATATGGCATTTTTTTTCAAATCTTGACCATGGTCTTAAAACACAACATTATGAGGGAGATTCTTTCCATGCTTTCTTGTCTCCTCATTCTCCTCTATAAATATAGAGCCATACAAGCTTGAAAGGGACTAAAATCCTCTCTAAAAAGCTCTTAAAAATCTCTTCAAAAAGCTCTCCATAAATCAAAGAATTGGTGCAAGTCATATCTCGAGGTTCCAGTCTCTCTCAATTGACATCAAGCCTCAAACCATCCTCTTGAAGTCCTCAAGAGTCTTACAAGGCCCAAGAGCAATCCATCACACACCTAACACGCCCCCCATTTGACAACACCGGTTTGGTAAAATTTTAAACTTTGAATCTCTAATTTTAATCACATTTTATGGTATGCTAACGTTTGTTTGAGTTTATATAGAACAATTATGGATGGTTGAATCATAGGTTCCACGGAAGAATAAAAAAACACCATAGTTAGAGCATGAAGCTTTCAAAGATTCGGGCCTAGGGATTTCTGATGATTGCACCCCCTGTTTACTTTTGCTATTAGGCCCATCTTTATTTTCATGTTTTATTCGTTTTGTTTATTTCTTTTAATCCCTTTTTTTTATCAATAAATAAATATAAAAATCACATAAAAATAGATTTAGGATTTTTACTTAATTAAATTTTAATTTTAGGTAAAACTTTAATTTCTTTTTGTAAATAACTTAAAAATAATTAGAATAAATAGGTTTTATTACTAACTTAATTATATTTAATTTTTTCCTAAAATAACCAAAGAAACAAAAATAGGTCATGTAATTATTTTTATTAATTAATTTAATTAACTAATTAATTGCATATTTAATTTAGAAAACTTATTTCTTTTATTAAAAACAACAAAAAAACAATTTTTCTTTTAATTAGGTTAGAAGGGTCAAAACCTTAAATTCTCGTCGATCTTAATTCTTCTCGCGCGCTTTATTTTTATTATTTACCATATTGATGTAACTGCCTACAGTTTGTAATAGTTTAATTAGGTCGTTTATTTACATCTATGGCTTTATTTTCAAAGGGTTTGTTTTTGTCTATGTAAATACCCGAAGCCTTGTAATAGCGTAGTTTAAATTCCGCACTTTAAATTCCACAAATTATTAACTGTTAGATGTATGATATATGGATGCATGACAAGAATGTATGATTAATTTTAAAACAGTTAGATAACCCTAAATGTGCAAAGATAAATAAACTGAAATTGAATCATTCGCACATGCACACTCCTAGGGTACACTCCCACTTGGTTGCCTTCGGTAAATGGTCATTGAGTATAGGATGCTTTAGTGGTCGTCCTTTTGTCTAAACAAAGATCAAAGTCCCGATTCAGAAAAGTTGCCTCGGAATGGTTGCCTCAGAATTGTTGCCTCGAATAATTGATCTAAGACCTTAGGGTTATTACTAAGACGTCCTAACATTGCTTTAGTGATTGTGCGTCCCTTTCGAATTGACCCTCAAACTCCAACGACGGTGCTACCTACTCACTAATAGTGGGATAGCATTGTCTAAAGGAAACGAATACAGAACGATTCTTTTTTCGAGTAGGTAGATTAGTTCTTAAGTACTTGCTCATTCCAAACAAATTTTTTACACTTACACTCCTTTATAAACAAAGTTTTCAAAAACACTTCATTACACTCTTGAAGACAAAAGCAAGAGTTAAATCAAAGTCAAAACAAAAACTTTTCAAAGCGCACAAACACAAAGAAAACAATTTTGAAAATGATGAGCAAGTACCTAAGAGCCCGTAGATAACTACGGATAGAAAGGATGCTAATACCTTCCCTTTCTATAAATCTACCCCCCGTACTCAGAAATTTCTCGAAAAAGGAATTTTTCTGTGCTTTTTTTCCTTTCCTTGTTGGATAAAATAAAAGACGATGGCGACTCTTGCTTACCGCGACATTTTGCAAACACAAACGCAAAACACAAACCAGCAAAATTTCCTTAACGAAATAGGGAAACCACGTACCGGTTCTGGCCACCGTATCACAAAACTGGTGACTCTGCTGGGGAAGTAATAAGTGGGGTGTACCTTAGGAATAGTTCATCATATTGTTTTCAATTGTTTGATTTGTTTACTTTATTTTATGGGCTTTGTATCGGAGTTACTATAGATCCTAACCCGGATCTGGGGGATACCTTTTAGGTAAGTAGCAATAGACTGTGAGGCAACTGTACAGCGTAGACCGATACAGTTGAAGCAGTAGCTATGTTGGTGTGATGCATTAGTTGGTACCGATATCCCTTGTGGAGGAAGAAGGAGAGTATGGGGCTGCTAATGGGTCATTAAGCATCAACTGACCTTAGAACCTATAATTGACCAACTTGGCCATAGAAAAGTAGCAGTATGCTACACTCATTGAGACCATACTCTCGCGATGATTCCGACCGCAAGAAAAGGTTGCTAAACTGGAATTATGACCGATCGAGGATGGTCAGTGATATTGAGAACCTCTAGAACCCGGTTACTATTACTAGGACAGGTTGAACCAACTAAACTGAAAGAGGGTAATACCTAAACTCCATGCCAGCCTGAAATTTAAGGGCTATTGTGTGACTTGTGTGCTTTCAAACTTGAACTACTTGCACATTTTTGTTATCTGAAAACATGAGTTCCTTGCAGGTTTTGTTTACATTCCTTATCCAATAACTTGGATTTCTTGCCGGATTTACTTACTTACATCACCTCGCATTTTCTTAAACGCATAACATACACATCATAACACCATGCCTTAACATTTCCTTAACCATTTCAAGGATCTCAAAGGTTTGTGATGCAGGTTATGGTAAATCAAACATCTAGCAAGGGGCAAAGGGGATTTATTTTCCTCTAGCCAATGTCATCTAGAGATCAAAACACGATAATTTGAGTCGGTGGCTATGACCCACTCGATATGGTGAGCTTGAATCTTGAAGAAGGACTCTCAATAAACGTGAAGTTTCTTCAATCAAATTCTAACAGTTTCTTGTTTACCCCGTAAGATCCTTGAAAACATTGCATACATATATCATACATATCATTGCATTACAGGTACCATTACAGGTTTCTCATCTTCTTCGCTGCTTATTTCAGCAATCATGTCTTCTGAAACACCTACTGATCAAGCCATCAAGGCTCTTCAAGCTCATAATTCTCAGTTTCAGGAAATGTTCTTAAACTTGGCCAAGAGTCAACAAGATTTGAAGACTCTTATCTTGAAGGACGAGAAGAAGAAGAAGAAGAAGGTGGTCCTCTTGAATATGAGTCGCAGATTCAGGAACAATTTGCGACAGGAGACTGATTTGTTCCATTCATCTGGAGAGGGAGTGAATCAATAGGAAAGAAAGGGTCCTAGCCCTGTGGTTTCTGACAATGACACAGACTTTGATGAAGACCAGTATCCTCCTGCTGAGGATAGATATAAGCAACTTGAAGACCGGCTCAGTGCAATGGAAATTCAGAAGATACTTGGGTTGGACTTTGGAGATCTGGGATTGGCATCTGGGGTGGTGATCCCTCACAAGTTTAAAGCTCCTATCTTTGCTCAGTATGACGGGGTATCCTGCCCGAAGCTATACCTCTTCTCATACGTCAGAAAGATTCAACCCTATACTGCTGATAGAAATCTCTGGGTTTAGTTCTTTCAAGATAGTCTGTCAGGGACTCAACTTGAATGGTTCTGTCAACTGGAAGAGCTAACGTCTGCAACTGGGAGGACCTTGCTGCTGCTTTTTACAAGCAATACCAGTATAATAATGGCCTTGCTCCCACGCGTACTCAACTTCAGGGTATGTCTATGGGTACAAGCGAAGGCTTTAAGGACTACACTCAGAAGTGGAGAGATCTTGCTGGAAGAGTCCAACCCCCTCTGTATGATAGGGAGTTGGTGGATATGTTTCTTGGGACTTTGTCTGGTCCCTATTTCAATCATTTGATCGGCATCTCATTAGTGGGTTTCATCAAACTGATTTTGACTGGAGAAAGAGTAGAAGCTGGGATCCTGAGTGGTAAGATCCAGAAAGATACCTCTTAGAGTACAGAGAAGAAGTCATTTGGTGGCAAGAGGGAAGCCAATGCTGTGCACGGCCAGAAGAGGCGTAGCCGGGCAGACTACCACCAATCTGTGGGGGCAGTGTTGATCTCTAATTCGGCACGCACACAACAACCACAACAACGAAATAATCAGCCAAAGGGGGAAAGACTTCAAAGGTAGTTCATCCAAATCAACATGCCATTGTCACAAGCATTGCAACACATGTTGAAGATGAATCTGATTATGGTGATAAACCCTCATCCGAACCCTAAGACTTCTTCTCCTAACTACAACCCAGATGCAAGGTGTGCTTATCATTCCGGTAGCCCGGGGCACGATACTAACGATTGTTGGGCGCTGAAATATAAGATTCAGAATATGATTGACGCTAAGGAGATCGAATTCGATCCTCCTGAGACTCCCAATGTGATCACTGCTCCCTTGCCAAAATATGGCTAGGATTGAAAGCACTTTTGTTCATTTGAATTCTGAAGTTGTATTTTTCTTTGCTTATTCAAACAATTATTGTCATGTCAAACTTTTTTATTTCATTAATGCATTACACGTGTCTGTTTTGAATTAATTGTTTTCACTATGCTTAAATTGCTTCATATTTCCTTTTTGTGATGTTCAACTCTCGATTAAAAAACTCTAAGCCTTTAGAAGGAGGATGACGAAAATGATATCAAAATCTCTACAATATGCTTTTGAACAGACCCCGCTGACGATGTACATGCGTTGTTTCAAATCCTAAATAGTGGAGTTATAAGGAAGATAATCCCTAGTCAACCCCTTTGAGCCAAAGAAGTTGGAGTTTTTCTTTTCACACAAATTAAAACCCTTAATCACAACCTGGGGCAGGGTAGTTTCTCAGTTAATTCGGGTGCACAATGAATGGCATCAAAGAGGTCCTTCCAAAATAAAAGATGGTGATGGTTCCTTATAATCGTTAGGACAGGCAGTCATTATCTCTCAGAAATAAAAGCCCATTAAGTCAAAACCTATGAAGGAGACTTACAAAACTGGGGCATCCCGCTGAATGTAATCACAAAAGAAACAGTTCGGGAAAAAGACAGGGATAATAAAAATAAAAAAAAAGAGATCCTATAAACTCTCAACAAAAATGACTGCCTGTTCAAAATAAACTATCAGTATCTGAACCATCACTGGAATATCAGAGTAAAGACTCAAACAAGATCTAAATACACAATTAGCTGAGTTTAGGATTGAAGAACATCATGAAGAATGGGTGGGTACCAATAAAATTTGAGCCTTTATCCGTTGTTTCTTGAACCGTGAATCAGGCCACGTTATAACCCTTAAAGGTCCTAGCTGAAGCATGGGTTAGTTTGAAAGCATATTGTTACAAAAGGTATCCTAACTCCTGTAGGACTTGCTGTAAATCCTGAGTTGACATCACATTTTACAAAAATTCGCTTGTTTTATTAAAAGCTGCATTTTCAAAGAACTTCGAAACAGACATAAGCTTTGCATTCTTAAAATAACATTGTTTGCATATGACTATTTGTTCAACAGCAGGGAAATTCGCACGACGAATATCTAGTGAACAAAAACATTTTCAATAAAAAGGGTCACCTCAAGTGGAAAAAACACTTCCAACCAAGGGGCACGGCATGAGCATTGTCTATCATCTGGGGCAGTCAAGTCAAGATTCAAGGAGTCTCTCAAAGATGCCAAATAGCCAGGGGCAGATCTCCATCTGAATCACTTAGGGAATTGGACATGAATTCCAGCAACAAATCTTGTATGATCAAATGAACATCTTCTGGTAGTATGGCAACACAACACTACCGACAATGACAACTCCCTACACCCTGAGAGCATGGACATAGTCAGAAAATATTGCGCATGAACAAAGACCCGCTAGGTTGACAGGCCTAGGCAAAAGTAAGGGCATCCCGACGAACCAAAAGGGTTCGGGAAAAAATTAGGGATAAAAACAAAAAAGGATTTGTACACCCGGCAAGTCGAAAACCTGAAAAGGCGGCTTGGGCAAGAAAGGGTATCCCGGTGGACTGAAAATCTTAAAAGATAGTCCAGGAAAAAGTTAGGGATTAAAGCGTACGACTATGTCCCGTCATCTCGTCACTTGCCTACCAGAAGAAGATTTGTCATTTCAATCGGCAATTACCAAGCACCTCATAGGTTGGAATAATACTCGATCCACAAGGCCTCCGCAGGCACCTTCTCCCGCAGATACAGGGGCAGAAAAGTCTCGATGCAAAGTCATTGTCATATCCTCAGCATGCGTCCCAGTAATATCTACACTCCCCGCAGAGTAAGAAAAGGACAATGGTGTTAATTCTCCCCAACTGAGGCTCGCAACCACGAATGGGTCGATAAGATTATACCCAAGCAGAGTTTATCTATCACCAGCACTGGAAGATTATCCCCAATGGAGTCTAGAAGATTATCCCCAATAGAGTCTAAAAGATTATCCCCAGTGAAGTCACCATTGGAAAACCATCCCCAGCGGAGTTCATTCCTTTCACAGACAGAAATTCAATCCCTAACAGGGTTCACTGTCACCAGCAACAGTAATTCATCCCCAACTGAGTTTTATTTCTCCAAATCAACATATCTTCTAGCAGAGTATATACTCCCCACAGAGTCATTTCCTCGTCAGTCCATTCCCCAGTGGAGTTATTCTCTCCTGCAGGATTATGCTCCCAATCATCTTCGGTCGTTATCTCCCGCGAGCGAAACTCTTTATTCTCCAACAACAGTCAGGGATTTATTTTCCCAAACTCGGATGTACCACAATAGCATTTCATATATCATGACGTGCGCATACATATTGCATACAGCATAATTTCATTTATTTTGAGAACATCATCATACAATGCATGTCATGCATCATATACGATTAATCATGTACCTTTTCAGGAAAGATGGTTATCATCAACAACTTCCAGTAAGCTCAAGATTAACTCCAGAAACTAAACAGAGTAATTATCTGCACAATCAAATGCAGCTTTACACGGGTTCGTCACGAAGAAATCTTACACGGGTTTCTCCTAAATGCAGCTCCACACGGGTTTATCCTAAAAAATCTTACACGGGTCCTTTCTCATATATTTCTGAATAAAGTTTTACACGAACTTATCACAAAGTAACCTTACCCAGGTTCCTCCTGAAGTTTTACATGAACTTATCACAAAGTAACCTTACCCAGGTTCCTCCTGAAGTTTTACACAAACTTATCTCAAAGTAACCTTACCCCGGTTCATTCTGAAGTTTTACACAAACTTATCACAGAGTAACCTTACCCAGGTTCCTCCTGAAGTTTTACACAAACTTATCCCGAAGTAACCTTACCCAGGTTCCTCCTTACAATTTCCCGATGTAGTTTCACTCAGACTCATCCTGAAGCAACCTTACCCAGGTTCCTCCTTACAATTTCCCGATGTAGTTTCACCCAGACTCATCCTGAAGCAACCTTACCCAGGTTCCTCCTTACAATTTCCCGATGTAGTTTCACCCAGACTCATCCTGAAGCAACCTTACCCAGGTTCCTCCTTACAATTTCCCAATGTAGTTTTACCCAGACTCATCCTGAAGCAACCTTACCCAGGTTCCTCCTTACAATTTCCCGATGTAGTTTTACCCAAACTCCTCGCAAAGCAACCTTACCTAGGTTTCTTCCCGGTTCAGATGCAGTTTTACCTAAACTCCTCATGAAGCAACCTTACCTAGGTTTCTTCCCGGTTCAGATGCAGTTTTGCCTAAACCCATCATGGAGAAACCTTACCTAGGTTCCTTCTCAGTTCAGATGTAGTTTTACCTAAACCCATCATGGAGCAACCTTACCTAGGTTCCTTCTCAGTTCAGATGTAGTTTCACCTAAACCCATCATGGAGCAACCTTACCTAGGTTCCTTCTCTTTCCCGATGTAGTTTCACCTAGACTCATCCTGGAGCAACCTTACCTAGGTTCCTTCTCTTTCCTGATGTAGTTTCACCTAGACTCATCCTGAAGCAACCTTACCTAGGTTCCTCCTCAGTCCCGATGCAGTTCTACCCAAAATCTTAACAAAGCAACCTTACCCAGGTTCCTTCTCGGTTCAGATGCAGTTTTACCCAAACTCCTCACAAAGGTTCCTTCTCGGTTCAGACGCAGTTTTAACCAAACTTCTCACAAAGTAACCTTACCCAGGTTCCTTCTCAGTTCAGATGCATTGTTATCCAAACTCCTCACGAAGCAACCTTACCCAGGTTTCTTCTCATAACCCTACTATCCAGGTTTCTTTTCTCTTATCTCTAGATAGTAGTCCACAACACTGTAAGACCCAGACCTATCAAACACGATCGGTTTCACCTTTCCCTAATAGGTCGCGATGCAACCTGTACACAACTAGATACACAGTTCACTTCTGCTTCCTCAAGCCGGAGTTAATTCCTCAATTGAATAACGGATGACTGAAGTTCCTAAATGTCAGCAGAGATGATTCCTCAGTTGAATAACAGATTACTGAAGTTCCCAAATGTCAGCAGAGATGATTCCTCAGTTGAACAACAGATGATTGAAGTTCCTAAATGTCAGCAGAGATGATTCCTCAGTTGAACAACGGATGACCGAAGTTCCTAAATTTCGACAGAGATGATTCCTCAGTAGAATAAATGGACGAGTTCCTAAATCTCAACGGAGATGTTTCCTCAGTTGAATTACAGACAAGCTCCGAAATATCAGCAAAGATATTTCACCAGTAGAATAAACGGACGAGTTCCTAAATTTCGACAGAGATGTTTCCTCAGTAGAATAAACGGACGAGTTCCTAAATTTCGACATATATGTTTCCTCAGTAGAATAAACGGACGAGTTCTTAAATTTCAACAGAGATGTTTCCTCAGTAGAATAAACAGACGAGTTCCTAAATTTCGACAGAGATGTTTCCTCAGTAGAATAAACGGTCGAGTTCCTAAATTTCGACAGAGATGATTCCTCAGTAGAATACGGACGACAAAAGCTCCTAAATTCTACTTCTCTCAACAAAGATCAGCCTTCCCTAGCGGAATCTTCCCCAACAACAGGTATATAAGCTCTCGCTAAGGAATCTCTTATGCGATCGACACTCCTTCAGATGGCATCTTTAAGCCCATCCCCTCTTCAGAAATTTCCAAATGGCATCTGTAAGCCCATTTCCGACATCACAAGACAATTACTACTCCATGCGAGTGCAAATTTTTTGGCACTCTAGTGTTCAATCCTCTTCCACCTGCGGATCACGAAAGGCACGAAAGCTAATATGTATCCTCAGGTTTAAGAAGATTGAACAGGGGAAACTGTTGTACCCCAAAATTTGCCCTCCCATATTCCTCAAAACATGTCAAGAAAGATCCCCAAGTTGCTCAAGGTAGTCCAAGGGTTGGCCAGACAAGCTCTCTCCTAAGGCAGTCTAACTCAAATTAGGGTTTCATGTTGCATCAAGATACTTGAGTCCAAGGGATCCCAAATTCTCACCAATGTCCTAATATGTTATCAAGATCATCCATGTCAAGTTTCAAGCCCTACAGAGGAAGTTTGCTCAGTCAATTGCTCAAAGGCCTAAAAATCGACTGTGCTAGGGCAAAAGTCAACTGTGACCCACATACAGTCAAACTTAAATATTTTTGGTCAACATCCTCATTTTGAAGTATATTTCATCATTTTATCAAGGGTTGATCATGATTCCTCAAGGATTGCTCATAATTCATCAAGACTCAAAAGTTGCTAAATTAGGGTTTTGTAGGAAAAAGTCAACTCAACTTTGACCAAGCATAACTTTCTCATACATTATGAGAAATGACCCATCCAAATCTCATTTTGAATAGGATGAAATTTCCTACAATCCATCTTCAGCTCCAAAGTTCAAAATATGCACTCACACGAAGTTATGAATTTGGACATTATAGGTCATTTTGGAAAGTCAACAAAAACACCTTTTGGGTCAAAGCTTCATACATTAACATGGAAGACTCAATTGAGATGAAACCAATTGAGGTTGCTTAGGGGACATCCTAATATTTCTAAAAATTCCAAGAACACCATCATAAGGTTAAAATTGAGAGAAATATGCATTATCAAAGTTAGACAATTTTTGAAAAAATGCATGAAGCAAATAATGACCAAACTTGGATTTTTTCCAAATGGGCCTATCTTTTCAAGTTTGAATCTCATTCCTAACATGGTTCACGACCTCTAAGCCCACCCATACATTTTTCTACTATTTATGCTATTTATTTTGATATTTTATTCATTAAAATTCAGAAATAAATAAATAAATAATAGAAATAATGTAAATTTTGATGTGAATCCATTTTGGGAAAGTTTTATGCTGGTTTATGTCAATTGATTTCATGCAATAACCCTTCAAATATGTCTAGGTTCATCCACATGTGAAAATGGCATAAAATCATCAAATATGGCATATATTTTTTTTCAAATCTTGATCATGGTCTTAAAACACAACATTATGAGGGAGATTCTTTCCATGCTTTCTTGTCTCGCCATTCTCCTCTATAAATATAGAGTCATACAAGCTTGAAAGGGACGAAAATCATCTCTAAAAAGCTCTCAAAAAGCTCTTTAAAAAGCTCTTCAAAAAGCTCTTCAAAAAGCTCTCCAGAAATCAAAGAATTGGTGCAAGTCATATCTCGAGTTTCCGGTCTCTCTCAATTGACATCAAGCCTCAAACCATTCTATTGAAGTCCTCAAGAGTCTTACAAGGCCCAAGAGCAATCCATCACACGCCTAGCACGCCCCCTATTTGACAACACCGGTTTGGTAAAATTTTAAACTTTGAATCTCTAATTTTAATCACATTTTATGGTATGCTAACGTTTGTTTGAGTTTATATAGAACAATTATGGATGGTTGAATCATAGGTTCCACGCAAGAATAAAAAAAACCATAGTTAGAGCATGAAGCTTTCGAAGATTCGGGCCTAGGGATTTCTGATGATTGCACCCCCTGTTTACTTTTGCTACTAGGCCTATCTTTATTTTCATGTTTTATTCGTTTTGTTTATTTCTTTTAATCCCTTTTATTTTTTTTAATCAATAAACAAATATAAAAATCACATAAAAATAGATTTAGGATTTTTTCTTAATTAAATTTTAATTTTAGGTAAAACTTTAATTTCTTTTTTTAAATAACTTAAAAATAATTAGAATAAATAGGTTTTATTACTAACTTAATTATATTTTATTTTTTCCTAAAATAACCAAATAAACCAAAATAGATCATGTAATTATTTTTATTAATTAATTTAATTAACTAATTAATTGCATATTTAATTTAGAAAACTTATTTCTTTTATTAAAAACAACAAAAAAAAAACAATTTTTCTTTTAATTAGGTTAGAAGGGTCAAAACCTTAAATTCTCGTCGATCTTAATTCTTCTCGCGCGCTTTATTTTTATTATTTACCATATTGATGTAACTGCCTACAGTTTGTAATAGTTTAATTAGGACGTTTATTTACATTTATCGCTTTATTTTCAAAGGGTTTGTTTTTGGCTATGTAAATAGCTGAAGCCTTGTAATAGCGTAGTTTAAATTCCGCACTTTAAATTCGGCAAATTATTAACTGTTAGATGTATGATATAGGGATGCATGACAAGAATGTATGATTAATTTTAAAACAGTTAGATCACCCTAAATATGCAAAGATAAATAAACTGAAATTGAATCATTCTCACATGCGCACTCCTAGGGTACACTCCCACTTGGTTGCCTTCGGTAAATGGTCATTGAGTATAGGATGCTTTAGTGGTCGTCCTTTTGTCTAAACAAAGATCAAAGTCCCGATTTGGAAAAGTTGCCTCAGAATGGTTTCCTCGGAATTGTTGCCTCGAATAATTGATCTAAGATATTAGGGTTATTACTAAGACGTCCTAACATTGCTTTAGTGACTGTGAGTCCCTTTCGAATTGACCCTCAAACTCCAACGACGGTGCTACCTACTCACTAATAGTGGGATAGCATTGTCTAAAGGAAACGAATACAAAACGATTCTTTTTTCGAGTAGGTAGATTAGTTCTTAAGTACTTGCTTATTCCAAACAAATTTTTTACACTTACACTCCTTTATAAACAAAGTTTTGAAAAACACTTCATTACACTCTTGAAGACAGAAGCAAGAGTTAAATCGAAGTCAAAACAAAAACTTTTCAAAGCGCACAAACACAAAGAAAACAATTTTGAAAATGATGAGCAAGTACCTAAGAGCCCGTAGATAACTACAGATAGAAAGGGTGCTAATACCTTCCCTTTATATAAATCTACCCCCCGTACTCAGAAATATCTCTAAAAAGGAATTTTTCTGTGCTTTTTTTCCTTTCCTTGTTGGATAAAATAAAAGACGGTGGCGATTCTTGCTTACCGCGACATTTTGCGAACACAAACGCAAAACGCAAACCAGCAAAATTTCCTTAACAAAATAGGGAAACCACGTCCCGGTTCTGGCTACCGTATCACAGTTCTTCTCCTTATCTTTTACCTTATGCTTTAGGATGACCTCTTCATCTCCTCCCATCTTCTTTAATTTCAAAAATCTTGTCTCTCCTTTTGAAAAATATTCTTGTTTTTAAACTTGAACCACTTTCATAATAAACTTGGACCTAGGTGCAGGCATTTTCAAAACCTTTTCATAAATAAACTTCAATCAACTTAAATAACACCTTGAAATTTTTTTGTGAGAAGACTAAAAGTCAATCAATCTCATTTCAAACCATTTTGCCACTTTGGCTTTTTACTTTAAAAACTTTTCTCAAAAGATTGGACTCTTGTGAATCCTTGTAGTGACGCAAACAACTATACTTCTATAATATGTAGAGAAGTGAGATATTTTCCACTTGGGTGTTGAGTGAGGCATTGTTAATTTTAAAATCCAAGCTATATCCTCCACTTTGAGATGATGCAAATTCTCCTTTCTCATGATTGTGGGTAGTAAGTATGTTTTCCACACAGACAATGACGATGATGTCTTATCTCATAAAATTTACCAACACACTTATGTTTTAAAATTTTCAAAAGGTGAACTACGAGTACCCTAATCCCCTATTGCACGGAAGGTGGTATGTAGACACTAAAGGTTCACAACCGCGGAGGGTGCAAAAATCATAAAAAAAATGTATTTCTTTTATCACTTCCACCATCTTTTTTTTATACAACATTTTATAGCCAAAATATACAGATTTACAAAGAGGTTCCTGCGGAGTACCGTAGATTTTTAGGGTGCTAATACCTTCCCTTTGCATAACCAACCCCCTTACCTTGAATCTTTCCCCCTCTTTTTGGGTTATTCACTCTTTTCCCATTCCTTTGGAAACAATAAAGTGCGATGGCGATTTTTATTTTGATATGTGTAAGTCTAGTCAATCCAATGGCTTAGTCTTAAACATTTCTACCACTACACAAAGCATGTACAGGTTCATTCAAATTCAAAAAGGGACAAGTTTCCATGACTTTTGTAACGTTATAAAACATCATTCATGGCTTTGAAAACATTTGTTAATGGATGTTTAAGTCTTTGTTCTCTTGTCCCCTCCACCCCTCTATATAAAGAAGACACTAGCAAACTCCAAAGGGGGATGAACATAACCAGGGAGGGAGTCATACGAAATTGTAAACACATTCTTGGAGGTCTCCAAAAACTATTCCAATCATCACCATCCCCTAAGCAAGCACACATCCAGAAGTGCCAAATCGAAGCAACCTTTAAACAAAGGTACCCATGTCCAGAAGCCAAATTGAAGCAATCCTCAAACAAGGGTACCCACACCCATCATCATAGATTCATCCATCAACCATTGGTAAGAATTGGTAAAAAGATCAATCTCTACATTTACATGACACATCAACATTTGTAGTTTCATTCGATTTGTTATTCAAGACTAAAGACCTGGGTTCGATCCCAAGTCTGCTTTTGATTTGCTTCTAACGCTTATTGCAAATTTTCAGCATAAATAAGGCCAGTGCACACAAAAATGAAAGAGCTGGGCTTGGCACCCAGGTCATGCTTTACATTTTTTTCTAACATACCTTTGTAGATTCAGTGCCCTCACAGCATCCACCACTGGATCGAAAGACAATTATCTCTCCTAGGGTCGAAGGACAAACACCCCTGCTTAGATTGAAGGCTACCCTTTTTCCTCTGGATCGAAAGCCACCTTCCTCTGGATCGAAGACAACTTTATTCCTATGAATAGAAGCCATGATTCTCCCTGGATCGAAGGATCCCCTCACTCCTTCATATTTTTTTTTTCTTTTTTGTTATTTCTTTATTGATCCTTTTTATTTAAATTAATATTAAATCAAAATCACAAAAAATATTAGGATAGTTTTTATTAATCAAATTAATTTATAATTAAATAAATTAATTATTTTAACCTCTTTATAGAAATTAAAACTAAATAGACTTAGGTTATATTTTCTTAAAATAAAAACAAAACAAAAAGATTTTTCACCTTAGGATTTTTCACACATCTTTTCTACTTCGCGCGCATTTATTTATTTTCATATTTTTGCATATTATTGTATCTGCCTACTGGATGTAATAGATTAAAACTAGGACATTTATTGCTTTATCCCCCTCATTTTTTGTACCATGTAAATCCCCCTCCCCAAAACATGTTATAATCTAGGCTTTTATCTTCCGCACTTCACTTTCTGTACAATATTACTGCTAGTAACTAAGATTGTATGGCAAGACTGAAATTAAAGCGTTAGCAAACCTAACACAAGATAAATACTTGAACTAAACACACATACACATATATACCTCTAGGGTACCTCACTTTGGTTGCCTTCAAAAATAAATCAGTCACGAGGCAGGAACGCTTTAGCAAAGACCCGTAAATCAAAAAGATCATAGTCCCTCGATGACCCTACATTTGCCTTTTCGGTAAATGATCTAGTCCCTAAACAAAATTGCTAAAGCGTCTCCACAAGTTGCCTTCGTGACTGTAACATCCCTTTCGAATGTCCCTAATACATTCAGTGACAGGGCTACCTACTCACTAATAGTAAGATAGCGCTGTATAAAGGATAGGAGGAAAAGAACGACCCTTTTTTAGTATAAAAGTAGATAGCTATTAGAAGTTTGCTCAAAAACATTTTTCACTTCCATAAATATTACTTTTCAAAAGCAATTTTCAAAATATTTGCTTTGTTAACACTCTTGAGGACTGATACAAGAGTTAAACGCAAAGCAAATCGCCGCACTAAGGCATTTTCCAAACATCTTCAAAACACACAAAGCACAAAGGTATTTCAAAATGAGCAAACCTCTAAGATCTCGTAGATAACTACGGATGGAAAGGGTGCTAACACCTTCCCTTTCCATAACCTACCCCCATTACTTAGAAAATCTCGAAACGGTATTTTTCTGTTCTTTTCACCCTTTCCTTAATTTGGATAAAAGAAAAGTCGGTGGCGACTCTTACTTACCGCAATATTTGTAAACACAAACGCAAAACCAGTATTAAACAATCAGTTATGCCACCGTATCACACAAATGATCTTAATTGAATATGATATCCAGTACACTACCCAAAAATCAATAAAAGGAAGTGTACTGGCAGATGATTTGGCACATCAAGCTGTAGACGACTACCAATCCATGAACTTTGAATTCCCGGACGAGAATATCATGCTGGTTACAGATTATGAAAAGCCTGGACTGTATGGAGGACCTGAGCAAGGATCCCGATGGACTATGGTTTTTGACGGAGCTTCTAACGCACTGGGTAACAGAATTGGTGATGTGATCATTTCCCCCGAAGGTTGCCATACGCCTTTCACTGCCAAACTCTGCTTTGATTGTACCAACAATATGGCTGAGTACGAAGCGTGCATCTTGGGTATTAAGGATGCTATTAACCTAAGAATCAAATTCATAAGTGTATATGGAGACTCAAATTTGGTCATAAGTCAAGTTAAAGGAGAGTTGGATATGAAATATCTAATCTTATCCCTTACAAAGAACTTGTGCTAACCCTGATCCCATACTTTGAAGAGATCACCTTTGAACACATCTCGAGGGAAGAAAATCAGTTGGCGGATGCCTTAGCTACCATGTTATATATGTTCAAGGTCAAATGGGACAATGAAGCTCCCCGAATTATTGTCCAAAGATTTGACGAACCAGCATACTGTTATGAGATTGACAATGATGGGGTAGAGGAGTAGCCTTGGTTCCACGAAGTGAAAAGGTACCTTGAAGCTCAAGAGTATCCTGAAGGGAAATCAATCAATGATAAGAAATTCTTGCAGAGGTTCTCAGCCAAGTTCTTCTTGAGCAATGCGATCTTATACAAGCGCAACCATGATTCAATTTTGCTTCATTGTATGGATAAGAAGGAAGTAGAGAAGATCATGGAGGATATGCATGAAGGTATCTTTGGTACTCATTCTAGCAGACATACTATGACCAAGAAGATTCTGAGTGCAGGTTACTATTGATCGACCATGGAAACCGATTGTCATCACCACTCGAGGACTTGCCATAAGTTCCAAATTTTCATTGACAAAGTTCATGTGCCTCCAATACCTTTAAATGTCATGACTGCTCCTTGTCCATTTGCAATGTGGGGCATCGATATGATTGGAGAAGTCAAACCTACTGCCTCTAATGGACACCATTTCATTCTTGTCGACATAGACTACTTTACCAAGTGGGTTGAAGAAGCTTCATTTGCCTCAATTACCAAGAACGTCGTGGCCCGATTTATCAAGCATAACCTCATCTGCCGATATGGTATCCCTGAGAGGATCATCACTGACAATGGTACCAATCTCAACAACACCGTGATCTCTAAACTTTGCACGCAGTTCAAGATCAAACATCACAACTCTTCTCCATATAGACCTAAGATGAACGACGCAGTGGAAATAGCCAACAAGAATATAAAGAAGATTGTACAAAAGATGGTGGTCACCTACAAAGACTGGAATGAGATGCTACCATTTGCTCTTCATAGTTATCGTACTTCAGTGCAAACATCAATTGGGGCAACCCCTTTCTCTTTGGTTTATAGTATGGAAGCTGCCTTGCCTGTCGAAGTCCAGATTCCTTCCCTAAGGATTATGAAAGAAGAAGACTTAGACGAAGACGAATGGATATAGACAAGATTGGATCAGTTGAATTTGATTGACGAGAAGAGGCTAGCTGTTGTCTGTCATGGTCAGATGTACCATAAGCGTATGATCAAAGCTTTCAACAAAAAGATCAAACATCGGGTATACCAGGCTAGCGACTTGGTAATAAAGCGCATCATTTTACCACAGGCGATCCCAGGGGAAAATTAACTCCAACCTATGAAGGGCCATTTGTTATTAAGAAAGTATTCTCAGGCGGTGCTATGATGCTAGCTGTGGTACGAAGGGAGAACTGACTTGGGTGTTTGCGTTTTATCACAAATGTTGTGGATAGCAAGAGTCACCGCCGATTTTTTTTTATCCAATAAAGGAAAGGGTGAAAAGAACAGGAAAGACCTTTTTAGAATTTTCTTCAGTTCGGGGGGTAGGTTATGAAAAGGGAAGGTGTTAGCACCCTTTTCATCCATAGTTATCTATGGGCTCTTATTTGCTAGCTCACTTTTGAAATTCTTTGCAAAATGTGTTTGTGTTTGTTTGAAAGTATTTTTGAAAAGTGCCTTTGTTTAGGCGAACTTTTTAATGATTCTTGTCTCTATAATAATGTATACAAAAATTCAAAATATCAAGACTTGGAAATATTTCTAAGTGTTTTTAACCTTGATAATTTCATTACTTCATGACCTTTTTTAACCAAGATGCAAGATGATTCAAGGAAAACTTTCAACATGAAAGTTGTAGATCTTGATGAATTCTACAACTTTGTCCCTTAGGGTTGATGTCCAAAAAGCTTAGATTTGAAGATATAGGCTCATGAAGTCATGGCATTTTTCATAAAACACTTAGTCAAAATTTTAGCAAGTTTAGGCAGATTTTTGACCAAACTTCTTGACCAATTTTCACCTAGTTCCAAGATGATTTAGCCAAAATGGTAAACATGAAGGTTGTAGACAATGTTTCAAGCTTTCCAAAATTTCCAAGAACATGAAGAGATCATTTTTTAGCTAGGATATTCAAAGAGATGAAGTTGAGCTTTCATTCTTGAATTACAAGGCATCTTCATGAAGAACACATAACCAAATCCTATAACTATGCTACATAATCTTGCTTGGCAGGCCTCTTGACTTGCAAATATATCCATAATCATAGGTTTACATAACTAATTGAGCCATGATCCAAGAGCTTGAGCCATTGTCTAAGTGATCATTCCATTAATGGAACAAAGTTCACACTTCCATTTTTGAAAAGTGACTTTAATCACAAGGTCAACTCTCCTTGAGCCCATACATTGTTTCTTCTGACTCCAAAAGATTTCAAAGTAAGAAGCAACATATCTATAACCTGTTAACCACCCTACAAGATCTTGTACTTCACATTGAAACCATGAATTTCAACTTTGCTCCAAAAACAAGTTTCAATACCTTATCATGTGATCTCTTGTTTCTGAACCCTTCAAGCTTCCAAACATCTTGCCTATAAATAGAGCGGTTATATGCAACCTAAGACACGAATTCACAAGCCTAGAAACTCCCTCAAACTCCATGAAATCAGAAATTGCACCAAAACCTTTATAGCTTGCATTTCTGACCATGAACTTCCATCTCAGAATCCACTCGCGCGTTTCCTCTCCAAATCAATCACAAAGCTTCCATACATAATGTAAAACTCATCCCCATCCATGTTTCACAACTGTAACTCCATCCTCATCATCTTCCAAACTCAAAAACTCAGCTCTACAACTTGACTTCTCCAGCACGATTCAACCACTTTCAGCACAAAGTAAGAGTTGCAATAGCTTCCTAGGTGTATACTGAAGCTATTAAGATTATCACAACACTTCCAGAATTGCTCAAACTCCATATACAATTTCCAATTTTGAGGTAAGTTTTCTCAACTTTGAACTCTCTATACAAGCATCATTAATGGTTATATTGTGAATAAAAAATGTAGACATCAAATCCCTGAAGCTAACCATGCCCTTAGTTTTCATTTATGTTGCCTGAGTGATGTGGATTTTGAGTTTGAACCTTCTGGAAAGTTAGGTTTTATTTGGTACCAACAGAAATTCTCATTCATCTTTGATTTATAGCTCATGAAATTTACATGGTCAAATTCGTATTGAAAAATGGAGCAAGTTTCATGTTTACATTTTCTGTTTTGGTTGAGAAATGAGGAAGTTACAAAATTCAAAAATGGTGTTGGAAATGTTGGCGATGGGTTAAGGATGAAGTACCATTAGGACTGAGTTTAATTTATATTTATTACAAGTTATATTACTCATGGATGAAATAGCCACCCCAGTGGCAGGAGAAGCCCGCGTAAAGCATTGAACTATAGGGACATGGGTTCGAGTCCCAGCGGTACCATTTTGTTTATTTCATGTTTCTTTGTATTAGATCATGTGCAGGTCAAGCTAGCGCGCGCACCATGCACCTCCCTCCATCACCATCTGATTATTGCAAGGCTGGATCCGACGCACCACATGTGCAACCCATGATACACTCTCATAAGTCAACAACATGGGATCTATTAGGCGCATGACTTTTCATTCTGGGCCTTGACTGATTTACTTGCATATACCCCCCTTTTTTCACTAAAAACCACACATGGCCCATTCATATTTTTTTATTTTTTATTTCTGATTTAAAACAAAATATAAACTTGGGCCCAACCTTTTTACTACTTTTTACCACCCGTTTTACTTTTAAACACCCAACCCATTTATTTTTTATTTTCATTATTTTCATTTATTTATTCATTTCATTAAAACTAAAAAAACACAAAAATATATTTTTCTTAAATAATTTAATTTAAATATTTTATTTTATTTTTATTAAATTAAATTCTATTATTTTCTTTTACATTGTAAAATCATTTTAGAAATTAATACTAACAAATTATTTTCTAAACAAATTACTTAGACTTAGGTTTTGTTTTCTTCTTAAGTTCAATTGGCTTAGATTTTAGGTCCTGTTAAAAATTAATTAACTTCTTTCATAATTAAAATTAATTAGTTAAATTAGGTTAATCTCCAAACCTTTTCATCAAAAACCCTAAAAAAATAATTGCTTTCTCTTCTTCTTCACCTTTACATTTTGTGTATTATTATTGTAATTCTTATTCAATGGTTTGTAGTAGTAATTAGGGTTTTATTGCTTTATCCCATATTCACAAACTTGTACCCCCCCATTCCCAAAGCATTGTAATAGTGTAGGATATTTAAATTCCGCAATTTATCGTTTTCCTTATTATTGCTAGTAATTAGGGTTTACATGACAAGACTTGAAATCAAACTTATCAAAACCCTAATTCAAAGATAAATACTTGAAAATAAAACACTTTGCATACATGTACCTCTAGGGTTAAACCTCACTTGTTGCCTCAGATATAAACAGTCATGTCCCTCGAATGTGAGATGTTTTAGCAAATACCCTCGATTAAAATATCATAGTCCCTCGATGACCCTTCAATGCCGCCTTCGGTAAATGATCTTAGTCCCTTACGACAATTGCTAAAACATCTTACAAGTTGCCTTCTATGACTGTACGATGACCCACGTCCGTCCCTCACATCCAATGATAAGGATCTCTTCTAATCAATGGTAAAATAACACTATCTAAAGGAGAACGAAAAGAACAAGGCTTTTTTTGAGTAGGTAGATTGCTCATAATTGCTTGCTCATAAACTAAAATCATTTTTACACCTCACACTTTCAAAACATTTGTCAAAATAAACATTTTATGAACATTCTCAACGATGCGAGAATCATTACAAAATTGCCTTACATTGGCACCTTCAAAACATCTTTCTAAATCACTCATTTCAACAAATATTTTCAAAACCAACACTTTTTATACATTCTCAACGGCGCGAGAATCATTGCAAAGTTTACCAAACTTAGGCGTTTTCAAAATATTTTCAAACTTACACAGACACAAAGCATTTCAAAGTGATCAAGCAATTAAGAGCTTGTAGGTAACTACGGATGAAAAGGATGCTAACACCTTCCCTTTTCATAACCTACCCCCCGAACTCAAGAAAATTCTTAAAAGGTCTTTCCTGTTCTTTTCACCCTTTCCTTTATTGCATAAAAGAAAATTCGTTGGCGACTCTTGCTATCCGCAACATTTACAATAAAATGAAAATACACCAAGTCAGTTCTCCCACAATATCACAGGCATGATTCATTTATAGTCGAGATATCATTCTCATATCCCCATGGTTATAAAGGTGTCGACTTTTCCACTTGAGTACTAGAGGTGTTCTCAAGCCCTCACTCTTGCTGACGCAGGATCCATCTTTCTCACACCTTGTGGGCGTTAGTTGAGATTTCTCTCCTAAAAATGACGACTTGCCTATTAGTTTAAAATTAACCAACACACAAGTCTTTTTTATTCAAACTACGGTGCTCTGACTTTCCCATTACACGAGGGAGTACGTAGGCACTAAGTCCCACGACCCAAGGAAAGCAAAAACAATAAAAAAAACATTTTCTTTTGTTTGCAAAATACTTATTCATTCTTTCCCTTTAGCAAGTAAGCCTTTAAATAACACACCTTTTGAAAGAAAACAAATAAAGTGTATCCTGCGGAGTACCATAAATGCTTAGAGTGCTAATACCTTCCCTCAGCATAACCGACCCCCGTACCTCGATATCTAATCTTTTATTTCATTGTGGGTTTTGTTCACTTTTTTCCTATTTCACTTTGGAAACAATAAAGTGCGGTGGTAACGTCATTGAGCGAGATAAGTCAACTGATGGCTTAATCCCAAATCTTTACCGCTATATTTTTCGCATTTTACACAGTGCAACAAAGACCCTTGTTACAATGTATGAGTATGCTATTTATTCTATTTACAAGTAATCGTCGATAATGGTTCTAAGCACTAGTAGACTGCCATTTCCATCCCACATTTCACCTTCAGGCTCCCATTAGCACATCCATGTGTCACCCACGATCTACTGCTAGTTTATAACCCACATTGAGATAAAACTTCTCCATGAACTCTTAGTGATAACTGCCAAACATGTTGTTGACACTATCTATGTTTGACACTTATATTTTGGAGAATTCACTAAGTCCTGAAACTTTTTGTGGTTATTGACTACCATCCCTGTTGACACACAATTCCTAACGATTGTCCTTCTCAAGATTTTGCACATGTTTTCACGTGATCCTGGTCTTGTGGATATGTTCTTGTGATTTTTCCAACCCATAATTGCCATGTCAATTTGCTCCTTGGTTGATGCTCCATCAAGGCTAGATAATTAAACCCTCGAGACACTTGTAATTAATGATTTTAAACCATTGGTTTAATTTTCTCAATAACCCTAAATGTCTCTTCATTGTGACATCCTTCATTGACTTTTCCTTAGATGAAAATCTCAATGTAATAGATGCCCCCCCCCCCCCAAAAAAAAGTGCTACTTTCGATCCTTCTTCAGGTGGGAGAAATGTGGTATTTTTGTAACCACTTTTGTCATTACGCTCCACATTCTGCAAACGTCATCTCAACCATGTTTCTATAAGTCATCATGACTAACTTTTTACCAAATTGTCATATCTCAAAACATGCAACTGGCTATCCATCATTACCCCGATTTCCAAGGTTCTCAAATAGCCATTAACAATGGGATTAAACATTTATTTTAATTTTGTCCCATAACCTGATGTTATTCTCATTGGCTCTTAATATGTCACTTGTTCATGCTTTTGGAGGGAAAGTTAAACGTCTTGTTCCTTAAATTTTTTCTATCTAAGTTCTTCTTCCTATACTTATGTCTCCTCCCCTCTTCTTTACCACTAAAAATCCAGAGTGGAAAAAAAACCCTGACAGTTTTCTACCATTGTTCTTTGCTATTTTTGGCTTATTTTCCTTCCACAATATCCAGTATAAAATTGGCATAAAATTGCTTCGTCCAAACACATTCTCTATTCATTGTTCATATTAATGAACCGCTCCTTATCAATAATCAGCCCTATGTCCCGGAGCCTCCCTGGAAAAAATCACCATAAGACTATGGTATTCTGATCCTTTAATTCCATATTCTATTACGGGTACCACCAATACTTTCCATATTCTTTATGGAATGAATACCCCCATTCTCTTTGATATGGTTGATATTGTTGTTCTTCGGCTAACTAGAGATACTTTTGAGCCTTCGAAGATAACAAAGTCCAAACCTGACTCCGAGTTTTCAAATAGTGCCTATAACACTTTCACTGAGAACCACTTTGGTTTGACCGATACTTTCTAAGCCTATGAGCATATAACGCTCCTAAATTACTGGGTATTTCGCTATGTTTTATGTCCTTGCGGGGGCCAAATTATACGACTATTTGTGTCTCTGGCCAATCAGCTTCATGAGCAAAGAAATGTTTGCCTCAACAAACTTATCCTTTGCGGTCTCTATGAGTCATTGGGGGAAGCGTCCCACAACCTTACTAGTCGGGATGACCTCGACACTCTCTAGATATGTGGGTCAATTTGGTTGTTGCAAATGTGGCTTAACGCATGTAATACGGTGGGAGAATTGACTTGGTTTTCATTTTATCGCAAATGTTACGGATAACAAGAGTCACCAACGAATTTTCTTTTATCCAATAACGAAAGGGTGAAAAGAACAGGAAAGATCTTGAAGATTTTGAGTTCAGGGGGTAGGTTATGAAAAGGTAAGGTGTTAACACCCTTTTCATCCGTAGTTATCTACGGGCTCTTACTCGCTTAGCTCACTTTTGAAAATTTGCTTTTTGTGTGTGTTTGAAAAATATTTTGAAGTTTGAGCTTTGTTATGATTCTTGTATCGGTCCTCAAGAATGCGTACAAAGTGTTTTGAAAATATCTTTGAAAGTGTTTGTGTAAAATGTTTTGTTTTTATGAGCAAGCGATTAAAAGTTCTACCCCCTCAAGGTAGTTATTATACTTTTCCTTCTCCTCTAGATAGTGCTATCCGTACCATTAATTAGTAGGAAGTCCTATCGTTGGATGTGAAGGGACAGGCGAGGGTCATCGTACGGTCATCAAAGGCAACTCGTAAGGACGCTTTAGAAATTTATTAAGGGACCGCCATCATATTATTTGTAGGAAAATCGAGGGACTAGATCATTTACCGAAAGGCAACATCGAAGGGTTATCAAGGGACTATGATCTTTTTATATAATGACTTGATCGAGGGTATTTGCTAAAGCATCCCCACGTTCGAGGGACATGACCGTTTTCCAAAGTCAACAAGGGAGATTATCCTAGGGGTGTGAGTGTGTGAATGATTTGTATTTAGTTATTTTATCTTTGATTTTTTAGGTTATCTACCATTTATTTTTAGTCTTGCCATACAATCCTAGTTACTAAGCAGCAAATGATAAATACAGCAAAGACAGTAAAGGTGCAGAAAGTAAAGGCATGAAAGATAAACCTAAACCTATTACACGACTTTGGGGCAGATACAAAATAGTAGAGGGCGGAAAGTAAAAACCTATAACTATTACATTCTGAAGCAGTTACATGATAATGGAAAAGAAAGCGGGAAATAAAGCTAGCTGTTACGTATACAGTCGATCTAAAAATGTGAAAACTGAAAAGAAAAGATTTTTGGTAATAATTTTTTTTATGAAAAAAATCATTTGTGATTAATTAATTAAATATACCTAAAAACCTAATTAATTTTAATAAAAAAAAGTCAATTAATTTAATAAAAAAACCCTAAGAATCTAGTTAATTTTAATTAAGAAAGTTAATTAGTTAAATTAATTTTTAAAAAAGGGTGATTAAAACTAAACCTAATTAATTTTAACCTAAAACTAATATTTTGGTATTTTAATTAAATAGTAAGAAACAATTAAGTAAAATAAAAAAGAAAAATATAAGAAAAAGAGTTTGGGCCTGATATATCAAACAGGGGGGTGCAGACTACAATTGAATCTAGGCCTAAGCGCTGCTGGTCCAATAGATCTGGTGCGTTCAGCCAGGAGGGTGCATCGTATGCTTGCAGATCTGGAAACGTTAGACTAAATCTATGAAGATCTGATGGTGAGATGTGGCTGGGTGCATGATGGGTTTATGGGACGCGCTGCACTTGATCTATAAAAGTCATAAAATATGTGAAAAAACACAAAAGGCAGGGATCGAACCCACGCCTTGGTATACAAATGCTTTAACATGCGTTGCCTTGCCAGTGGGGTGGCTATATATCCGGTGATATAAGTGAAACAAAATAAATATGTAATAAAACTATTGCCTAGACCGGAGAGGTGTCGGAGCCCTAGCTCCGGTCGTCTTCTCTGGTGAGTACAATTTGTGTTCCTGCAAAATAACACATATTTAGAGATTCCCAGGGACCCTACCCCCTAATTTGGGTCTTGCGATTTCAATGGAACCATTATTTTTGGCTGAAATATGCTGAAAACAAAGATACAATGAAAATAATATCACACGGTGAAAACATGACACCCTTCGATTTAGCCATTATAGGGGTCATGCTATGTTTGATCTTGCATTGTCATGTCTTAGAAGAACATTAATAGTCATTAGTATGTATTAAAACATAAAGAAAACTCAAGTATGAAAATCATGCAATGAACCAAAAATGGCGAGGCGTATATGAGGGTTTCAGGCCCTTTGGATCTTCAACGATGATCGATTCTTACCCTACAATGTTGCTGGAAATGAATTGGGTGGCTGGTTTTTTGGGAAGGTGGCTGCAAATAGGATTCTTGCGTTACCCTAATTGTTTGAAAATTTTGGAATTTTGGAGTGTTTCTTATTGCAAGGGTTTCGCGCCTTTGACGTCTGAATTGATGAGAATATATAATAAAGAAATTAGGTCACCCATGTTGGGCTTGGACTTTGTAAGAAAAAGCATATCCTTTATCTTATTTATTTTGAATTTAAAAATAAATAAATAAAAAAATAGAATAAAAAGGTCAAGGGGTTCATGAAGTGATTCATAGGTTCATATGAAGTATATAACACGCATGGACCTTGAAACAATAGCTCATTAGCCCAAAAATTCAAATTTGGTCACTTTAGGTTTCATGCATTTTCTCAAAATTTCCCAACTTTCACCAATCATAACTCTCTCAATTTTTATCATTTGAAAGTGATATTGGACCCTTTGGAAATCTTAATATTTCCTCTATAATCTCTATGTTGATCATTTTTGCATTTGAAGACTTTATCTTAATGTAAGTTGCCAAAAAGTGTCTTTTTGTTGACCTTTAAAATGACCTATAATGTTTTGTCCCATATCTCTCAAATGAAGTATTTTTTAGACTTGATCTTAGAGAGACAAAGATGTAGATAATTAAATTTCCTTCAAAATGAGCTTTGGTTGAGAAAAATATGATGAAGCGTGTTAAAGTTGTGTTTGGTCAAAGTTTAGTTGACTTCTCCTTAAGAAAACCCTAATTTGGTAACTTTTGACTTTTGGTGAGTCTTGAGTTTTCTTGATGAATCATGATCAACCCTTGATAAAATGATGAATGTGACTTCAAAATGTTTATGTTGACCAAAGATCTTGAAGTTTGACTATAGGTTGACCACAATTGACTTTTTGTCCAATATAGTTGATTTTCAGTCATCTGAGCCATTGATTGAGCAAACTTGTGATGCAAGGCTTGAAATTTGGCATGAACATTCTTAGATACATATAAGGAACCATTAAATCCACTTGAGGCCTTAGAAACACAATCTTCCTTGAGAAAAGTAAAACCCTAGTTATAGATCCATTGCTTATGAGAAGAATTGTCTAATCAATTCTTGAGCAACCTTGAGTAAATGAAACCCCTAAAAGAATGTCTTGAATAACAGGAGGGAAAATTTTGGGGTACAACAGCTTCCTCTGTTCAATCTTCTTAAACCTGAAGATCTAGATTGGCATGCCTGCCATTCGTGAGTTAAGGGTAGAAGAGGATTAAACACCTAAGTGCCCTGAAATTTACACTCGCATGTGCATGCAGTAACGCTGTTGGTTGATAATATTGATTGAATGGGCTTAAAGATTCCATTTGGAGAGGTGACAGAGTGTCGCCGGGGATGGTTATATGGATTCCATCAAAGTAACTGTTGATAGGAGTATCAGAATGAGTCTACGCTTAACTGTATCTGAAGAATGCTTTCCATAATGAAATCTTTGAGGAAAATGATTTTCAGATTTGGTCTCTAAGGGAAATGCTTGTAAGATTTAGTCTCTGAGGGAAATGCTTGTCATGTAGATAGTCACCTCGTTTTGTTTTGGGAATTTATCTACAATCTATTTTTGTTTGTAAACTCAATCTGTTTCGGGAATTCATACCACCTGGTCATGTCGATAGTTTCCCCATCCTGTTTCGGGAATTAATATCTGCTTGGTCATATAGATAGTTACCCTGTCCTATTTCGAGAATTAATCTCTGCCTGGTCACGTAGATAGGTGTCCTATCCTGTTTCAGGAATTAATCTTTGACATGCTTTTATATTGATAAACCTGTCATGTTTCGGGAATTCATACCGCTTGGTCGTATAGATAGTTTCCCTGTCTTGTTTCAGGAATTAATCTATGACTTACTTTTTGTTGGTAAAACCGTCTTGTTTTGGGAATTCATATCGCTTGGTCGTATCGATAGTTACCCCATCTTGTTTTAGGAATTAATCTTTGATCTGTTTGAAAATTGCTGATGATATTTGTCTGTTTGCGAACTAACCTGAAAGAGATGAAGTTAGTTTTATGCAATGTCATGATGTATGTAATGCATTGCGTGATGATGCTCTCAAATTAAATGAGAATGTGTTATATGCATTTTGTATGTATATGTTATGATGTTTTGTAAATATTGTATAGATGTAAGATGTCGTTGAAGCATATTGGTAGCTTTGTATAATATCCTTGACTGGGGAAAATAAATCTGTGACTGTTGCTGGGAATGAAGAATATGAATCTTCCATCTTGTTTAGAATGTCTACGCTGGGGATTCCTGCTTTCTGTTTTAAGGATACTCCGCTGGGAATGTTTGACTTCTTCTTGGGGATAGAAGAGTTCAGGAACATTGGTCGTTCATCGCTCTACTGGGAATTTAGTTCTTATATACCCTGGATGGGGATAAAAGAGATGGATAACCCTCTGAGGTGCTATTTGACCAAGTTTCCGATATGGATACAAACTCTTCTGGGGAGAACAAATTTAAATGATATCTTTCCCGATTCCAGATTCTGTAGTAACTCTTTAGGGATAACAACCTTGAATATACTTTGCTGGAGAAGAGGATCTCGCTTGGGATTTGCAGTAATCGGAGAAATGGACTTTGTTTGGGAAGTAAACCCTACTGGGGAAATAAACCTTGCTGATGAAGAGAATTATGCAGAGGATTTTGCAGTGTTGGAGAAATAAACTCTGTTGAAGAATTAAATTCCTGTAAATTATGTTGAGGAATCATTTCTGATGGGAATTGGAATTTCATAGGCTATACGGAGGAAGTTTTCATCGTATGTTGGGGAAATGATCAAACTTCCTTGTATGCTAGGGGACCTATTGGGGGAGATGATCATGTGAACTGCTGGAAGATACACCAATTCTTGTCTGAAGGCATATTAGACTTGCCGGGGAAATGTATCTTTGTCGGAGATGAGCTTGTGAAGATAGCTTCGCGGGGTTAGTTCTGTGGTGATTTGTGGACGACTTGAACGTTATCCCAACTCCTTGAGTCTTTAGTAAATGTTGACCCTTGTTCTTATGCACATGTTTGTTATTAGTAATCATATTCATATGCATATTGTTGTACCCCAAAATTTGCCCTCCCATATTCTTCAAGAAATTGCCAAGTCATGCTTCAAAATTCCCCAAGGGTTGCACAGTTCAAGGGCCTCCTAAGCAGTCAAAATTAGGGTTTTGGTTCTGATCAAGAAAATGAAGTTCCCAAAGGTCCAATCAAGTCTCACATGCCTACAAATATGGTCAAGCATCCTCATATCAGGTTTCAAGACTTTCAGCACAAAATTGCACAGTCAAAACCCTAATTGCACTACAGTCAACTGTAGGGGCAAAATGGTCATTTGACAGTCAAAAGTTCAAATTTTTGGTCAACATATCATTTTGAAGCCACAAACATCATTTGATCAATGATTGATCATGATTCTCAAAGTTTGGCTCAAAAATCATCAAGATGCAAAAGTTTCCTTATTTGGACAGTTGAAAAAGTCAACTATAAATTAACCAGGGCATAACTTTCACATGGTTTATCAGAAAAATTCCATCCAAAGCTCATTTTGAAGAGAAATACATTTCCTACAACTCATCTTCATACTTCAAGTCCAAGAAATGCTCTCACAAAAAGTTATCAATTTCAACATTATAGGTCATTTTCAAAAGTCAACAAAAGAGGACTTTAATTCAAAGGCCATAACTTGAGATTGGTAAATCAAAATGACATGGGACCAATGGCATTGGTTAGAGGACTCAAAGACCTTTCCAAAATGTCCAAGAACATGAGAAAAGATTAAAAATTGAGCAAGTTATGCCTTGTAGAAGTTGGGAAATATTTGGATATTTTGAAAAGTCAACATTGATTCAAATGACCTAAAATTGCTAATGGGCCCATTTTTCTTCCACAATTCATCATCCAAAGCATGTGCACGACCACTTGGCACAAAGGGAAGTTTTTATTCATTTTTTATTTATTTATTTGGATTTTTATTAATAATAATTCATTTAAATTAAAATAAATACATGAAAAATGCTTAACCTAGTTTTTCAATCTTTTTGTGCACATTATATCATCAAGATTTCATGCCTAGCTAAATAAGGAAAGAACCAATGCAATTGGATGTGATTTGAGAGCAAAAGCATGGAAAAAGGTTGAAAAAGATCTTGAAGAAAATCAAATCTTTCAAGTCATGAATGCCAAGCTTTTTGTTTGATTTCTTTAACCTAAATCATTACTACATATACAAGGATCACAACCCTAATGAGGGAGACCATTAAGCTGCGCAGAAAACCCATCATCAAACTTGAAATTTTTGCAAATAAATTCAAAACTGAAAACACTTTTGCAGGGGGATTCAAGGCATAATAGCTGTTCAAACATCTTCCTGGAGGTTCACTGAACGATTTCCAATCAAAAACATTCATCAAAACATCAAGAATTGGTACAATGAACCGGACCTGTGCATAAAAAATTTCATAGTCGTGCATCTCAATCCATGCATTCTTTGTGAATTTTAAAGCTTGATTCATGTTTGTCATTTGATTCTGATGCTAACCCAATGATTTAATTGTATTTTTATGCATTATACGCGATTGTGCCATTGTTGTTCATTAGGGTTCAGGAAGCTCCGAATTGGGGTTTTTTGAATGAGGAAAAATTGGAGTGTGAAACCACCACCATTCAAATCAGTGCGTCTAGACGATCATAAGGCCATGCTCGCGCTCAATTTATGAGCATCACAGGGCTATTCGCTATTTTCCCAAAACATGCCTAAAAGAACATTTGAAAACCGTTGCTTATGATGTTTATGTTTCAGGAAAATAAAATCCAACGAAGAAGATGACCTCGTGGCATAAGTTGGTTGGCTAGTTTAAATTTCGCGCGCTGATTTCCACTAACCATTATTTTCTCATTATATTATTCTTCAGTTATTTAATATACAAGAAGCGCGTTCAGTACAATTGGCAAGGCATGAAACTGGTAATCTCTAGGACCTGGGTTCGAGCCCCAGGTCCTCACCCCCCTTCATATTATTTTTTCTTTAATGATTACATGCAGCTTCAGTGTAAAGGCACACCATACGCCTTCAAAATCAAGCCATTCACAAAGCCAAGGAGATCAATCAGAAGGCCACGATCTGGAAGACACGGTGCACTATAGTCAACGCGCATACATGCTAACCAAAAAGTCCACCAGGCCTAAAGGTTGATGGGCTAGATTGCTAAAGGAAACACCTCCTATTTGGGGTCTGAACCCCCTAGGTTTGCATATTTTTTACTTTCTTTATTTTTTTTATTATTTATACTTCTTTTTATTATTGTTTTATTAATTAGTTTTATTATTTCCATAAATATAAAAAATACCATAAAAAATCAGAAAGAAGGAAAAAATATAATAAATATTTTATTTTAGTATTTTCATAAATAAATTTGCATGTAATTAAATTTAGTTTTAAATTAAGTTTTAGTTTTAATTCTTTTAATAAAAATCTAAAAAACATAGAATTAGGGTTTAATTAATTTTTTATCCTTTTTTCTTTTTCTCCATAATAATTAAATAATTAAATATTTATTTTTATAATTAAATTTGCATGTAAATTAATTAGGGTTAATATTAGGTTTTAATCTTCTTTTCTTAATAAATTAAAAAAAAAACAAATAGAATTAGGGTTAGCATTTAATTTCAATTAATTCTTTTTTTTAAATTCTAAAATACTAAAAAATACCAAAAACATCTCCTTTTCTTTTTAATTAATTAATTCCATGTAATTTTAATTTTGCAAAAAGGGTCCAACGCCCTCGTTTCGATTTAATTCTTATTCGCATATTTATCTTATTTCTTTATAATATTTATGTATCTCTCCCAAGGCCGTGTAACCTTTTAATTTTCTCGCACTTTTCTTTACTTTCTTTATTTTTCTGTCAAATCGGGTTCGAGAAATTTTGGCGATGTGGACCCGCGCCTTTTGTAATAGCTTAGAATCTTTTACTTTCCCGCAATATTTTTAACTGTTAAATAATGGCATGAAAGAATGTGTGGACAAAATAAAAACAAACGCGTAGAACACCAATAACATGACAAGATAAATGCAAATGAAAACGACACACAAATCGCACACACCACCCCTAGGGTACGCCTCACTGTTGCCTTGCCTCGAAAGGTGATCATCGAGTAGAGGACGTCTTAGTAAGTCCTCATGATCCGGGAACCTGGCATGAGGGTATCTTCTAAGGTGTCTTCCCATTGCTCTGGTGATCACCATGTCCCGAACCTCGAATTGACCCGAACACCTCCAACGGTGGTACTACCTACCTCTCAATGGTGGGATGGCACTACTTTAAAGGACATCTACACAGACGAATTCCTTAGGGTAGGTAGACGACTCTAGATACTTGCTCTAATTTCAAAAACAAATCAAAAAATACTTTTCACACCGACACCTTTTCAAAAAGCTTTCGAAAGCAATTTTTCAAACACTCTTGAGGACCGATACAAGAGTCGAACTGGAATTTTCAAAGAAACTTTTTAAAACCCACAGTTGAAAAGCAAACAAACCTTTTGAAAACGCAAAAATGAGCAAGTATCTAAGAGCCCATGGATAACCATGGATAGAAAGGGTGCTAACACCTTCCCTTTCTATAATCTACCTCCCGAACCGAGAGCAATCTCTATAAGGAATTTTTCTGTGCTTTTGTCCTTTCCATTTGGAGAAAATAAAAGACGGTGGCGACTCTTGCTTCCGCGACATTTCACGAACCAGCGTTAAACAGTCAGTTCCCAGATCCACCGATCACAGAACTGGCGACTCTGCTGGGGACTTAACTTAAAGTGAGGTGTACCTTAGGGCTAGTTTATAACTGTGTTTTCAATTGTTTTCCTTGTGTGCTTTAAATTGTGGGTTGCTTGGGAGTTCTATAGATCCTAACCCGGATCTGGGGATACCTTTCTTAGAAAGTAGCAACAAGGCTATGAGGGAACTGTGCGGGGTATACCGACATGGTTGAAACAGTCTGCTACGTTGATGTGGCACTTTGGTGTGTACCGGTAACCCTTGAGTTCAGTCAAGGAGAGTACGTGGCCTCCGCGTGGTGTCGTGAAGCATCAACAGACCTTAGGAACCTTAATTGAACTATCTTGGCCTCTTTAGGGTAGTGAGATAACTGACTTTGGTGCAGTCCGAGGTTGGTTGATACTCGATACTACACTCAGTTGAGGGTTGCTTTCCTGGAATATTTCGGTCGCCAGTTCAGTGGCTAAATCGAAACGATGAACAGTGAAAGCAATCCCGTGATATTGGGAACCTTAGAACCCGGTTACTTTGATAGGACAGGTTGAACCCACCAACTTCAAGAGGGTACTACCCAGACCCCATGCTGGCCTTAAACCCTAAGGGCTTGTCTTGTGTGCCTTGTGTGCCTTACATGTTTGTCTTTGTAAATATCTGTGGTGTGTTTAATCATAACATCATGACATCATCCAGCATCATATGCATTGACTAACCATTTCAGGGGTTCGAATTTTCATCTTTGTTCTTGTTTTGTAGGACATGGAAACTGTTCGTAGAAAGACAATTCAAATCAGCCTTGTAAGGATCCCTCCTCAGCTTAAGGAGCTTATATCCAGGATTCCTGAGAACTCTTCATTCAGTAAAAGACATGGAAGTCTCATCAGCTTGGTCAATACCAACATTGAGGAAGATATGTTAAAGGTCCTGTTCCAGTTCTTTGACCCTCTGCATCACTGTTTCACCTTCTTGGACTATCAGTTGGTACCTACATTGGAGGAGTTCTCCCGGCTCCTGAAGATCCATATCCTTGATCAACTACCCTACAACGGTACGGAAAAGGAACCTAAGCTTGAAGAGATTGCTAAAGCCTTGCACCTACAGTCATCTGACCTCAAGGGACATTGGGAAGTTAGAAGTGGTATCAAAGGGTTCTTAGCCAGGTTTCTGTTTGAAAAGGCCCATGAATGTTGGAACTCCCTTGACTTGCAAGCTTTCGAAGAAGTTGTGGCCCTCCTTGTCTATGGTTTGGTGTTGTTCCCTAACCCAGATCAGCTTATAGATATCAGTGCTGTCCAGATCTTTATGTCTAGGAATCCTATACCTACGTTGCTGGGGGACATCCTTCACTCATGTTACACTCGAACCATGAGAAAAAGAGGTGTCCTTATGTGTTGCACTCCTCTCCTGGGAAGGTGGTTTATTTCGCACCTTCCACAATCAGTCCTGAAGAATGAGCGGGGTTTGAGATGGTCACAGCGGCTGATGACTCTTACGCATGCAGATATACATTGGTGCCCTAGGTCCAGAGAGGATGTCACTATCATTGATCGTTGCGGGGAGTACCCTAATGTTCCTTTACTTAGAATCAGAGGAGGTATTACTTACAGCCCATGTCTGGTTTGGAGACAGTTTGGTTATGCTCGGAGGGATGGTCCTCATGACATGTTAATTCCTGACATAATTTTTGACTTCGACAACGATACTCAAGGACTTCTCCAGAGATTTATCAGAGCCTGGAGGATGCCCAGTAGGATAGACAGCAAGACACTGGGGCACAGGAACTCCATACCATTGGAACCTTATCTCAAGTGGGTACGAGCCCGCTCCCAGAAGTTAGTGATGCCTTATCCTCATATGCTCCCAGTAATCAAAGAGCCAGTCTTGGAAGGGGAAGTGTCCTACACTATTCAGCACCCTGATATGCCCACATCCTGGGAAGAGATGCAGAAGAGCTGGATCCAGCTTAAGGAAGAACGGAATTCTCTTGAGACCAGTCTACATGCCAGTGAGAAGAAGGTCTTGGAGCTCACCCCCCTGTTGCATGCGGAGAGGAATCTCAACACTTACATAGCTCCAAAGAGGATGCGCAGTGTATTTTGGGATTGACTTGTTTTTGTATTATTTTGCCCATGAGGCTTTGATGTACTAAACAGTTATTTCCTTAATGATAACGTGTGTTCCTTTTTGTTTACAACAAATTTGAACTTTCGAACCCTTGAATGCATTGCATAAACACATCTCATTCATCATGTGCATAGCAGGTTTTCCCCTTTTCAGGTTGCTTACAGTTCTTCGCTGTTTATTTCAGCATCATGAATCCTGATTCGTCATCAACTGAGACATCCATCAAAGCTCTTCAGGCGCAGAATGCGCAGTTTCAGGAATTAATCAAGGGTTTGGCTCAAGGCCAAGAAGAGTTGAAGGCTCTGCTCCTGAAGAAGGAAAAGAAGAAGAAGAGAAGGACTGTTCTGTTCAACTCAGGCCGAAGGTTTGGCAATACCTTGCAGAATGAAGAGGCTGGTTCTTCTGTTGGCAAGGGCACTCCTCAAGAGGCAAGGGTTCCTAGTCCGGTAGTCTCCGACAACGAGACTGATTTTGATGAAGAGCAGTATCCTCCGGCAGAAGACCGTTACAAGCAGCTGGAGGATAGGTTGAATGCCATGGAAATACAACAGGTACCTGGGCTGGATTTCGGAGAGCTGGGTTTGTCTACTGGTGTGATCATTCCCCATAAGTTCAAAGCGCCATCTTTCGCTAAATATGACGGGGCGTCTTGTCCCAAGCTACATCTCAGGTCCTATGTTCGAAAGATTCAACCGTACTCGGCGGATAAGAATTTGTGGATCCACTTCTTCCAGGAGAGTCTTTCAGGGACTCATCTCGAATGGTTCTATCAGCTGGATGGGACCAAGGTTCGTAACTGGGAGGAGTTGGCTACTGCTTTCTATAAGCAGTATCAATATAATGCCGACCTTGCCCCTATACGTACCCAACTCCAGGGTATGTCGCTAGGTTCAAGCGAAGGTTTTAAGGAGTACGCTCAGAAGTGGAGAGACCTGGCTGGCAGGGTGCAGCCTCCGTTGACTGATCGGGAGTTGGTAGACATGTTCTTGGGGACCCTATCTAGGCCGTTTTTCAACCATCTTATCGGGAATTCGTCTGCAGGGTTCACTGATTTAATTCTGACTGGAGAGAGAATTGAGGCTGGGTTAAAGTCTGGTAAGATTCCGAAGGGTGCATCATCTAGTTCTGAGAAGAAACCCTTCAAGAAGGAGGCTAGTGCCGTGTATGGTTCCAAGAGATCAGAGAGACCTGAGCGCCGCCAATCTGTCAGTGCGGTAATGATTGCTAAGCCTGCTGCCGCTCCTCGGCCGACCAATCCTCAAAGGGCTGAAAGACCCCGGAGAGAGTTTACCCGTTTGAACATGACCCTATCCCAAATCTTGCCACAGTTGCTCTCAACCAACCTAGTAACTGTCCGAGAGGCTCCGAAGTTCCCAAATACGGCATCTCCTAAGTACAACCCGAATGCTCGTTGTGCTTACCATTCAGATAGCCCGGGGCATTCTACTGATGACTGTTGGGCATTAAGGAGCAAGCTGCAGGATCTTATTGACGCCAAGGAGGTACAGTTTGAGGCATCTGAGAAGCCTAATGTAGTGACAGCCCCCCTGCCTGCTCATGGAGTGAATGCTATTGGGGACGAAGACGAAGTGGATGAAGCTGAGTTTGATAGCTGGATTTACCCTGCAACCGACAGTGGACTTAACAATTGGAGTGCAAAGGACAATCTATCTGTTTCTCTTGTTACTAAGTAATGAATTCCTATGTTTTTGGTATCTGTAATAAACAATAATAAACTCTTTGGCCCGGTGTCTTACCCGAGGCACCGTGGTTCTATTTGTGAGGGCATATAAATTGTCATTTCATATATCATGAATGAAAATCTTGGACGTTTTCTCGCATTGCAAATCTTATGCTCCTTTTCTGTCTTTCTTTCCTTTACATATTTTTCGAAACAGCTGTATTTACACACACACTCACTCATACAGGTTTCAATCCACTCTGGATCTCACTGGTAACGACTCTGCTACTGCCAGTTATGACTTCGAAAATCCGATCAACTTAGCCGAAGACGAAGGTGAAGATGATTGCGAAGTGCCTGGCGAGCTTGCAAGACTGTTGCTTCAGGAAGAGAGGGCAATTCAACCACATGAAGAGCCAGTGGAAACAATAAACTTGGGTACTGAGGCAGACAGGAAAGAGGTAAAGATTGGTGCCAACCTAGAGCTCAGCGTGAAGCAACGGTTGACTCAGATGCTACATGATTATGTGGAGATATTTGCCTGGTCCTACGAAGATATGCCCGGGTTGGATACCGATATTGTGGTACATCACTTGCCAACTAAGGAAGATTACCCTCCGGTTAAGCAAAAGGTCCGTCGAATGCGTCCAGAGATGTCTGAGAAGATTAAAGCTGAGGTTATGAAACAGTTTGACGTTGGATTCCTTGCAGTGACTTCTTACCCTCAGTGGGTTGCTAATGTGGTGCCGGTACCTAAGAAGGACGGTAAGGTCAGAATGTGTGTCGACTACAGGGATCTGAACAGGGCCAGCCCCAAAGATGACTTCCCTCTACCTCACATTGATGTCCTTGTTGATAATACAGCTCAGCACAAGGTATTCTCTTTCATGGATGGCTTTTCAGGTTACAATCAGATCAAGATGGCACCTGAAGACATGGAAAAGACTACCTTTGTTACTCAGTGGGGCACCTTCTGCTACAAGGTCATGCCTTTTGGACTAAAGAACGCTGGGGCAACCTACCAACGTGCCATGGTTGCTTTATTTCATGACATGATCCATCATGAGATAGAAGTGTATGTTGACGACATGATCGCGAGGTCCCAGACTGAGGAAGAGCACCTAGATCATCTGCAGAAGTTGTTTGACCGGTTGAAACTGTACAAGCTGAGATTGAATCCGAACAAGTGCACCTTCGGGGTAAGATCTGGGAAGTTGCTAGGCTTCATGGTAAGTGACAAAGGCATTCAAGTGGACCCTGCTAAGGTCAAAGCTATTCAAGAGATGCCAGTTCCTAAGACAGAGAAGGAAGTCAGAGGCTTTTTAGGACGCCTGAATTACATTGCTCGATTCATCTCACACCTGACTGCTACCTGTGAGCCAATCTTCAAGCTGCTGAAGAAAGATCAGGTAGTACGTTGGAACGATGAATGTCAGGTTGCTTTTGACAGAATCAAGGAGTATCTCCAAGAACCACCTATCCTTATGCCACCGGTTGAAGGGAGACCTCTGATACTATATCTAACAGTGCTTGAGAACTCAATGGGGTGTGTGCTGGGGCAGCATGACGAGTCTGGCCGAAAAGAGCATGCCATTTATTACCTTAGCAAAAAGTTTACCGACTGTGAGACCCGATACTCACTGCTTGAGAAAACTTGCTGCGCTTTGGTATGGGCTGCTCGCCGGCTGAGACAGTATATGCTGACTCACACTACCTTGTTGATCTCAAAGATGGATCATATAAAGTACATATTTGAAAAGCCTGCTCTGTCTGGGAGAATTGCAAGATGGCAAATGATCTTGACGGAATACGACATTCAGTACACGACCCAGAAAGCCATTAAGGGGAGTGTATTAGCAGACCATTTGGCACATCAGGCCGTAGACGATTATCAGTCAATAAACTTCGAGTTTCCAGATGAAAGCATCATGATAGTAACTGACTGTGAAGTACCTGGACCGGATGAAGGACCTGAACCAGGATCCCGATGGTCTATGCACTTTGACGGAGCCTCCAACGCTTTGGGAAATGGTATCGGCGCCATAATCATATCACCTCAAGGTACTCATACTCCACTCACTGCCCGGCTATGTTTCAACTGTACCAACAACATGGCGGAGTATGAGGCGTGCATCATGGGTCTTCAAGCTGCGATCGACCTAAGAATCAAGTTTCTGAGTGTCTTCGGAGATTCCGCTCTTGTGATCAATCAGATCAAAGGAGAGTGGGATACGAAACATCCAAACCTGATTCCTTACAGAGAATGTGTGTTGACCCTGATCCCCCACTTCACAGAAATAACCTTTGAACACTTTCCAAGAGAAGAGAATCAGTTGGCGGACGCGTTAGCTACAATGGCTTCTATGTTCAAGGTCTAATGGGATAATGAGGCTCCCCGGATCATCATCTGGAAACTGGACGAACCGGCATACTGTTGTGATCTCGAGACGGAATTAGTGACTGAGAAGCCTTGGTACCATGAGGTGAAGAGATACTTGGAAACTTAAGAATACCCTGAAGGTGCATCTGTTAATGATAAGAAGTTCCTGAGGAGGTTCGCAGCCAAGTTCTTCCTTAGCAACGACATCTTGTACAAGCGAAACCATGATTCAACCTTACTGTGTTGTGTGGATAAGACTGAAGCAGAAAGGATCATGGAAGAGCTACATGAAGGGACCTTTGGTACACATTCCAGTGGGCATACAATGGCAAAGAAGATCCTACGGGCAGGATATTACTGGTCCACAATGGAAGCTGACTGCTACCAACATTCTAGGACATGCCATAAATGCCAGATTTACGCAGACAAGGTGCATGTTCCTCCGGTTCCCCTGAATGTTCTGACTGCGCCTTGGCCGTTTGCAATGTGGGGTATAGACATGATCGGCGAGATTAAACCTACGGCATCCAATGGGCATCGCTTCATCCTAGTGGCGATTGATTATTTTACGAAGTGGGTCGAGGCAGCATCCTATGCTACGGTAACCAAGACTGTGGTGGCACGGTTCATTCGGCATGATCTGATCTGTCGATACGGCGTCCCCGAGAGAATTATTACAGACAACGGTACCAATCTGAATAACAAGATGATCGCTGAGCTCTGCGAGCAGTTCAAGACACAGCACCACAATTCTTCTCCTTACAGACCGAAGATGAATGGGGCTATAGAAGCAGCAAATAAGAACATCAAGAAAATCGTGCAGAAGATGACAGTGACTTATAAGGATTGGCACGAGATGTTACCGTTCGCTCTACATGGGTACCGTACCTCAGCTAGGACGTCAACCGGGGCAACTCCTTTCTCTCTGGTTTATGGTATGGAGGCAGTCTTACCGATTGAAGTGCAAATACCCTCTCTCCGAATAATGAAGGATGCAAATCTGAACGAAGATGATTGGATCCAGACACGACTTGATCAGCTCAACCTCATTGATGAAAAGAGACTTGCTGCTATCTGTCATGGTCAAACGTATCAGAAACGGATGATCAGGGCATTTAACAAAAAGGTCAGACCACAGGAATATCAAGTTGGGGATCTGGTAATCAAGCGAATCATCCTTCCTCAGAGTGATCCAAGGGGCAAATGGACCCCTACGTACGAAGGGCCATTTGTGGTTAAACATGTGTTCTCAGGAGGAGCCATGATTCTAACCAATATGGATGGTGACGATCTTCCTCACCCCGCTAATGCAGACATAGTAAAAAGATACTACGCATGAAAAAAAGACCCGCTAGGCTGACATGCCTAGGAAAAAATTAGGGCTTCCCGTCGAACCAAAAGGGTTCGGGCAAAATGAAGGGATGAAAATGAAAAATCTGTACACCCGGCAAGTCGAAAACCTGAAAAGGCGGCTTGGGCAAAAATGGGTATCCCGGTGGACTGAAAACCCGAAAGGGCGGTCCAGGCAAAAATTAGGGATAAAAGCGTAATACTATGTCTCATTGGATCACTTTGCATCCAGAATCCGGTATCTTCATCAAGTTCAGACGGCATTGATCAGTCAGCTTCACCTTCAACCAAGGTCATCAAGTGATGAGACGCTCAGAGTTATAAAGGCAATAGCAGAGTTGAAACCCAGTGGGATCATTCATTTCACACAGCTGTTTTATTTTCTTTTGTACAAAACTTGTATAAACTCTTTTGTTCGGTGGCGTTCTCTTACTAGGACGTCAGCCTCTTGTACACAAAACGCCTATTTTCAGGCCATTCAAAAATCAATACAAATATACTTTTCAGTCAAACGTGCCAACTGTTTTTTCTTTTTCTGTTTTGTTTTGCGAAGAACGTTCAAGGTTCAATTTGTGATATATGCATTGATAATAATTTGCTAACTCATGAATATTCGCATACGAAATAAAGGATTTATTACAGGTAACACTAGAAACAGGGGCAATAAAGAGTTGTCTGAGCAATCTAATTGTTCTGTCCTCCAAGGTACCAAGGTAGGTTCAGCTAAAGAACATGACCAGTACATCTTAATTCACCAGAGAGTCAGCCAGCAAGCAGTGCACTCTCCCCAAGCAAAGTTATCAAATCTTAAGGAAATTGGGTACCCTCCAGCAGATCCCAACATTCCCCAGCAGTATATATATATATTCATAACAAGCATCCCCGGCAGTCTTGGTCTAAAGATTGTTCCCCGGCGGTATATCAACATTCAGAGGAATCACTTCCCCGCAGTCAAAACTTCCCCAGGAGAGTCCAATCTAGTTCCCCAGGAAAGTTGGGATTCATACCCCCAAGCAGTAAGCTTATCCCCAGTAGATTCTGGAAGCTTATCCTCGCAGAGCGCCAACGCGTCGTCCGGCTTTATTCAAAGAGTTATTTCCTTAACAGGATATAACTGGGTTATCCTCAGCCAAAAGCCATGGAAAGAGCGTCCCCGACGAAGTTCTCTTATCCTCAGCGAAGTCTATCAGCACTTCCAACACAGCAAAGATATCCACAACAAGTTATTATCAACAATTCAACAAAGTATCTCTCTCCCCACAGAGTATCGCTCCCCAGCATGGTCGCTAGAGTATTTTTCTCCCCGCAGAATATTCCATTTTGCCAAGTTTATTCCCCAACGGAGTCATCTTCTCCTACCGGTATTCTTGCAATTATCATCCCCAGCGGAAGGAAAAGCTTATTCTTCAATATCATCCCAGGATATGACTTCCCGGCACCCGTCAAGGATTTACATTCCTAGACGAAAGCATACATAAGACATCGCATACATCATTATAGCATGCATAGACGCATCACATCTTACAAATCTCATTTATGTTGAGAACATCATTGCTTGGTTCATATCATGCATCGCATATGACTGACCTTTACCTTTCAGGAAAGATTCAGCTAAATTCTCAATCATCCTTCAAGACCTAGACCGGTTCAGTTAATCGACTCCAAAGATTTCTTATCCAGTCCAAGGCCTTCTCTAGTCCAGCTAAATCGACTCCCAACAGATTTTTCTGATGAAGACTCAGTAGAAGTTATCCAGGTTTTTCTCAAACGTCCGCTTTTGAGATTATAATTTCCTATTGGTTCCCTCCCCGACGGTGCGTGAGGTGATAATTCCATTCCAGGTTTTTCTCAGACGCCCGCTTTTGAGATTATAATTTCCTATTGGTTCCCTCCCCGACGGTGCGTGAGGTGATAATTCCATTCCAGGTTTTTCTCATACGCCCGCTTTTGAGATTATAATTTCCTATTGGTTCCCTCCCTGACAGTGCGTGAGGTGATAATTCCATTCCAGGTTTTTCTCAGACGCCCGCTTTTGAGATTATAATTTCCTATTGGTTCCCTCCCCGACGGTGCGTGAGGTGATAATTCCATCCGAGGTTTTTCTCAAACGTTCGCTTTTGAGATTATAATTTCCTATGGTTCCCTCCCCGACGGTGCGTGAGGTGATAATTCCAGCCCAGGTTTTTCTCAAACGTCCGCTTTTGAGATTATAATTTCCTATGGTTCTCTCCCCGACGGTGCGTGAGATGATAATTCCATCCCAGGTTTTTCTCAAACGTTCGCTTTTGAGATTATAATTTCCTATGGTTCTCTCCCCGACGGTGCGTGAGATGATAATTCCATCCCAAGTTTTTCTCAAACGTTCGCTTTTGAGATTATAATTTCCTATGGTTCCCTCCCCGACGGTGCGTGAGGTGATAATTCCAGCCCAGGTTTTTCTCAAACGTCCGCTTTTGAGATTATAATTTCCTATGGTTCTCTCCCCGACGGTGCGTGAGATGATAATTCCAGCCCAGGTTTTTCTCAAACGTCCGCTTTTGAGATTATAATTTCCTATTGGTTCCCTCCCCGACGGTGCGTGAGGTGATAATTCCAGTTCAGGTTTTTCTCAAACGTTCGCTTTTGAGATTATAATTTCCTTTGGTTCTCTCCCCGACGGTGCGTGAGATGATAATTCCATTCTAGGTTCTTCTCAAACGTCCGCTTTTGAGATCATAATTGCCTATTGGTTCTCTTCCCGATCCTGCGAAGATGGTAATTCCCACCAAGATTTTCTCAACGAGTGTTGTTGAAGTTAAAGTCACCCAAGGTTCTCTCACCGTTCATGCTAAGGTAGTAACCATCCCTGGTTCATTCATCATCTTGTGAAGCTCCAGATCCAACTCCTGTAACCAGTCAGGACACATTTATACAAAGCATCTGAAAACCAGCTCCTGCAACGTGTCAGGTACTCATTTTTTCTTTTGCAGGTATGCAGGTTCTCGCTAAGGAATCTCTTATGCTATCAACATCCAGATGGCATCTATAAGCCCATCACCCTATTCATCAATCTCCAAATGGCATCTATAAGCCCATTCCATCATCACACTGCTATTATGTGAGCACAAATTTCTGGGCACTCTAGTGTTCAATCATCTTCTACCCTCGGATTACGAAAGGCACATCAGCCAATCTGCATCCTCAGGTCTAAGAAGATTGAACAGGGGCAACTGTTGTACCCCAAAATTTGCCCTCCCATATTCTTCAAGAAATTGCCAAGTCATGCTTCAAAATTCCCCAAGGGTTGCACAGTTCAAGGGCCTCCTAAGCTGTCAAAATTAGGGTTTTGGTTCTGATCAAGAAAATGAAGTTCCCAAAGGTCCAATCAAGTCTCACATGCCTACAAATATGGTCAAGCATCCTCATATCAGGTTTCAAGACTTTCAGCACAAAATTGCACAGTCAAAACCCTAATTGCACTACAGTCAACTGTAGGGGCAAAATGGTCATTTGACAGTCAAAAGTTCAAATTTTTGGTCAACATATCATTTTGAAGCCACAAACATCATTTGATCAATGATTGATCATTATTCTCAAAGTTTGGCTCAAAAATCATCAAGATGCAAAAGTTTCCTTATTTGGACAGCTGAAAAAGTCAACTGTAAATTGACCAGGGCATAACTTTCACATGGATTATCAGAAAAATTCCATCCAAAGCTCATTTTGAAGAGAAAGACATTTCCTACAACTCATCTTCATACTTCAAGTCCAAGAAATGCTCTCACAAAAAGTTATCAATTTCAACATTATAGGTCATTTTCAAAAGTCAACAAAAAGGGACTTTAAGTCAAAGGCCATAACTTGAGATTGGTAAATCAAAATGACATGGGACCAAAGGCATTGGTTAGAGGACTCAAAGACCTTTCCAAAATGTCCAAGAAATGAGAAAAGCTTAAAAATTGAGCAAGTTATGCCTTGTAGACGTTGGGAAATGTTTGGATATTTTGAAAAGTCAACATTGATTCAAATGACCTAAAATTGCTAATGGGCCCATTTTTCTTCCACAATTCATCATCCAAAGCATGTGCACGACCACTTGGCCCAAAGGGAAGTTTTTATTCATTTTTTATTTATTTATTTGGATTTTTATTAATAATAATTCATTTAAATTAAAATAAATACATGAAAAATGCTTAACCTAGTTTTTCAATCTTTTTGTGCACATTATATCATCAAGATTTCGTGCCTAGCTAAATAAGGAAAGAACCAATGCAATTGGATGTGATTTGAGAGCAAAAGCATGGAAAAAGGTTGAAAAAGATCTTGAAGAAAATCAAATCTTTCAAGTCATGAATGCCAAGCTTTTTGTTTGATTTCTTTAACCTAAATCATTACTACATATACAAGGATCACAACCCTAATGAGGGAGACCATTAAGCTACGCATAAAACTCATCATCAAACTTGAAATTTTTGCAAATAAATTCAAAACTGAAAACACTTTTGCAGGGGGATTCAAGGCATAATAGCTGTTCAAACATCTTCCTGGAGGTTCACTGAACGATTTCCAATCAAAAACATTCATCAAAACATCAAGAATTGGTACAATGAACCGGACCTGTGCATAAAAAATTTCATAGTCGTGCATCTCAATCCATGCATTCTTTGTGAATTTTAAAGCTTGATTCATGTTTGTCATTTGATTCTGATGCTAACCCAATGATTTAATTGTATTTTTATGCATTATACGCGATTATGCCATTGTTGTTCATTAGGGTTCAGGAAGCTCCGAATTGGGGTTTTTTGAATGAGGAAAAATTGGAGTGTGAAACCACCACCATTCAAATCAGTGCGTCTAGACGATCATAAGGCCATGCTCGCGCTCAATTTATGAGCATCACAGGGCTATTCGCTATTTTCCCAAAACATGCCTAAAAGAACATTTGAAAACCGTTGCTTATGATGTTTATGTTTCAGGAAAATAAAATCCAACGAAGAAGATGACCTCGTGGCATAAGTTGGTTGGCTAGTTTAAATTTCGCGCGCTGATTTCCACTAACCATTATTTTCTCATTATATTATTCTTCAGTTATTTAATATACAAGAAGCGCGTTCAGTACAATTGGCAAGGCATGAAACTGGTAATCTCTAGGACCTGGGTTCGAGCCCCAGGTCCTCACCCCCCTTCATATTATTTTTTCTTTAATGATTACATGCAGCTTCAGTGTAAAGGCACACCATACGCCTTCAAAATCAAGCCATTCACAAAGCCAAGGAGATCAATCAGAAGGCCACGATCTGGAAGACACGGTGCACTATAGTCAACGCGCATACATGCTAACCAAAAAGTCCACCAGGCCTAAAGGTTGATGGGCTAGATTGCTAAAGGAAACACCTCCTATTTGGGGTCTGAACCCCCTAGGTTTGCATATTTTTTACTTTCTTTATTTTTTTTTATTATTTATACTTCTTTTTATTATTGTTTTATTAATTAGTTTTATTATTTCCATAAATATAAAAAATACCATAAAAAAATCAGAAAGAAGGAAAAAATATAATAAATATTTTATTTTAGTATTTTCATAAATAAATTTGCATGTAATTAAATTTAGTTTTAAATTAAGTTTTAGTTTTAATTCTTTTAATAAAAATCTAAAAAACATAGAATTAGGGTTTAATTAATTTTTTATCCTTTTTTCTTTTTCTCCATAATAATTAAATAATTAAATATTTATTTTTATAATTAAATTTGCATGTAAATTAATTAGGGTTAATATTAGGTTTTAATCTTCTTTTCTTAATAAATTAAAAAAAAACAAATAGAATTAGGGTTAGCATTTAATTTCAATTAATTCTTTTTTTTAAATCCTAAAATACTAAAAAATACCAAAAACATCTCCTTTTCTTTTTAATTAATTAATTCCATGTAATTTTAATTTTGCAAAAAGGGTCCAACGCCCTCGTTTCGATTTAATTCTTATTCGCATATTTATCTTATTTCTTTATAATATTTATGTATCTCTCCCAAGGCCGTGTAACCTTTTAATTTTCTCGCACTTTTCTTTACTTTCTTTATTTTCTGTCAAATCGGGTTCGAGAAATTTTGGCGATGTGGACCCGCGCCTTTTGTAATAGCTTAGAATCTTTTACTTTCCCGCAATATTTTTAACTGTTAAATAATGGCATGAAAGAATGTATGGACAAAATAAAAACAAACGCGTAGAACACCAATAACATGACAAGATAAATGCAAATGAAAACGACACACAAATCGCACACACCACCCCTAGGGTACGCCTCACTGTTGCTTTGCCTCGAAAGGTGATCATCGAGTAGAGGACGTCTTAGTAAGTCCTCATGATCCGGGAACCTGGCATGAGGGTATCTTCTAAGGTGTCTTCCCATTGCTCTGGTGATCACCATGTCCCGAACCTCGAATTGACCCAAACACCTCCAACGGTGGTACTACGTACCTCTCAATGGTGGGATGGCACTACTTTAAAGGACATCTACACAGACGAATTCCTTAGGGTAGGTAGACGACTCTAGATACTTGCTCTAATTTCAAAAACAAATCAAAAAATACTTTTCACACCGACACCTTTTCAAAAAGCTTTCGAAAGCAATTTTTCAAACACTCTTGAGGACCGATACAAGAGTCGAACTGGAATTTTCAAAGAAACTTTTTAAAACCCACAGTTGAAAAGCAAACAAACCTTTTGAAAACGCAAAAATGAGCAAGTATCTAAGAGCCCATGGATAACCATGGATAGAAAGGGTGCTAACACCTTCCCTTTCTATAATCTACCTCCCGAACCGAGAGCAATCTCTATAAGGAATTTTTCTGTGCTTTTGTCCTTTCCATTTGGAGAAAATAAAAGACGGTGGCGACTCTTGCTTCCGCGACATTTCGCGAACCAGCGTTAAACAGTCAGTTCCCAGATCCACCGATCACACATATGTTTATTCAGTTTAGTGATTGGGCATTTTTGCAAACAAAACAGAGAAAGTAAAACAAATTTGAATTTTGAAATTGACTTTGTTTTAAAAGTTTGCCTATAAACAGGCGGTTTTGTACAATGAGACATAAATTCTAGTAAGAGGAAATCATCATAAAATGAAAAGAGTACAAAGTAAAATAGAGAAAAATAACTATGTGGAAACGATCCCATCAAGTTTCGACTATGCTATTACCCTTATATCTTCTAGAATCTCATCCCTTGCTGTCGGAAGAAGTTGACTGAATTGATCTGTACCATTCTAACTTGACGCTGGTAACCAAGCTTGCTGTAAGTAGGTGATTCAATGGAACATAGTCGTATAATTTAATCCCTAACTTTTTCCTGAATCTCCCTTTCGGGTTTTCAGTCCACTTGGATACCTTTTTTGCCCAAGCCGCCTTTTCAAGTTTTTGACTTTCCTTGTGTACAGTCTTTATATATATATATATATATATATATATATATATATATATATATATATATATATATATATATATATATATATATATATATATATATATATATATATATATATATATATATATATATATATATATATATATATATATATATATATATATATATATATATATATATATATATATATATATATATATATATATATATATATATATATATATATATATATATATATATATATCCCTAATTTTTTCCTGAAGCCTTTTGGTTCACCAGGATGCCCTTATTTTTTCCTAGGCCAGTCAACCTAGCGGGTCTCTTTTTCATGCGTAGTATTTTATGACTATGCTTGCGTTCACAGGGTGCGGGAAATCTTCACCGTCCATGGTGGTCAGTATCATAGTGTCGCCCAAAAATATCTTCTTGATTACAAATAGCCCTTCGTAGGTGGGAGTCCATTTTCAACTGGGATCACCTGTGGCAGGATGATACGCTTTATTACCAAGTCACCAGCCTAATATACCTGATGTTTGACTTTCTTGTTGAAAGCTTTGATCATACGCTTCCGGTACATATGACCCTGACAAACAACCGCAAGCCTCTTCTCTGAATAAGTGAAAAACACAAGAGGGGGGGGGGGGGGGGGGTTAAATTGAAAACTTAAAATCAAATGCACAGTAGACACGATATTTTTATCCTGGTTCGTTTGGTCTCAAACTACTCCAGTCCACCCGTCAAGGTGATTTTGCCTCTCTCCAACAAGGACTTAATCCACTAATCAAAAACTGATTACAATCACTACTTTGACAACTACCAAAGTCTTCTTGAGTACAACCACAACCTGGTTAATCTCAAGGAAAAATAGCTTAATCAAGATAAAAAAGTATTATGTGTATGGTTGTTTTTCTTTACAAAAACAGTATCACAACTGTGATATTTTACACAATTTTGAGCGTAGAAAAGAATATGTAAGCTTGCAGCGTTTTAGAGATGTATTGCAGTCGTGTTCAAAATCATAAACGATTTGTCCTCTTAGCTTGTTTATATAGGCATAGAAATCTTGTCCAACATAAAGCGTGATAATGGACATTCAATGTTGTTTCCATATTGAGAAGATTCTTGTCTAAATGAAGCTGTTGCATGTGATGCTGTCTTGATTGAATAGTAACGCTTTAAAATCTTAGAATCTTGCATGCTGCAATTGCTTCAGAACATTGATGACTCATATATGTGAGGATCTTATGGTATATGAAGCTTCTGTTCAGAGTCAGAGTATTCTTCACTTCAACGCAGGTTCTGATCATCATTCTTCAGCGCATATTCTGATTACCTCAGCTTGAAAGCTTCTATAGCTTAACTTCTAATGCTGCTTTGGTCAGAATTTCTGCATACAAGATAACACAAATTTAGAGTGCATATTTGTTCTTTGTGTTTGTTATCATCAAAAATCTAATTAAGGATTGTAGAATCAAACTATGTTCTAACAATCTCCCCATTTTTGATGATGACAAAAACTAGGCTTTTAAAGAAAAATATAGAACAAAAAGCTTAAGAGAGACTCCCCCTGAGTTGATTACTTCCCTGAAGTTCCTTCTCGTCAGAGCTTTTGATGCATCTCCTTCTGTTCTTATCATAATGTATTCCTGTTCAAGCTTTTAAGAAAATATAAAGGTTAAGATATTCAGAATGTTTGAGACTTTGTCCCGGTATACTGTTATTGAAAATATCTTATTTTCTCCCCCTTTTTGTCAGGTATCAAAAAGCAATATAATCAGAGTCAAAAAGATGAATTATATTGAAAATAGAATGCAATAAAAATTTTCAGAAACAAGGAGGATAAGATAAAGAATTACAGATAAACAGTTTAAAGAAAATCTAAGAAGGAGGGGGAAGACGCGTGAACAACGCTTCTAACAAGCTCTTAATCTGAGTGCTTGATTCTTCCTGCTTTCCCAGAATGTCTTTGATTTCTTTTGTAGTATCTTCTTGTTTATCCAAAATACCCTTGATCTCTTTTTTTGTATCCTCTTGCTTATCCAGTCTGGCATGGATTAAGGCATTCTCCTTCTTCAACTCTTCCAGAGTTTGCATGACTAGTGATGAAGCTGGTGTATCTTCAGGGGTTGCATGTTGTTCAGAACATTCTGTAACCTCTTCTAATTGAACCACTTCTTCTGTTGCAATCATGTTTTCTGGAGTAGTAGTCAGAGAGTGACTATCAAATCTGGTTCAGTGACTTCTGAAGGTTGGTGCTCTTTCCAGGGAGAATTATCCAGCATAAGAATTTCTTTCTTGTAGCATTGGCTCAAAACTTGATCTTGGAAGGCTTTCAGCTGATCACTGAAGTTCTGCTGAGCCCTTTCATAGCCCAATTCTTCCAGCTTCTGAGTTTCAGAGTTGAGCCATTTTCTGAATCTTTCTCACAGAGAATCAGAAGCAGCATGATTAGAAATCTCTTGACTTGGTTGCTTCAAAGAATTAATCCATTCCTGCATTTCTGTTTCAAAAATCAATAGATTCTTACCAACATCTGATTTGGTTGAGGTTGGTTTAGGTTTGGGAGTGGCAATTTTTTTTGAGGTCGAAGCTAGTTGGTCCAACACTAATGGATCAATGACAAGTCTGAGGTTGTCAACTGGACGGTTGATGGGTGATGGAGTGGAAGAGTCGGAAATCAGGATTGGTGAGTTAGGGGTGTTTGGTGGTGTAGAATCATATGGTGAAGGGATCTCTGGAATATCATGAATAGTGATTGGTAAGCGAACCGTAAGAGGTTCTATTATTCTAGGGATTGAGATAGTGGTATCAGAATCTGAAGGGGAGTCTTCAGATTGGTTTGCGGTAGCATGTTGAATTTCTGGTTCAGGAATTTAAGAAGATGGGTTTTCAAAAGAAGGAGTGAGTGAGTTTCCATTCTCTAGTTGAGGTGAGTTGAGGTTCAGATGTTCTGGTTGAGGAGATTGTGGTTGTGGATTTTATGGTTGAGGAGAGTGTGATTATGGATTTTCTGGTTGTTGTTGAGTGTTTGGATTTTCTGGGAGTGGAGATTGAGTGTTTGGATTTTCTGGTATTGGTGAGGAAAAGTCTTGATCAAATAGTTCAATGTCAGATAGAACTTTAGCAAGTTCTGGTTGATGATGTTCTGGATTTGGATTTGGATTGGGGGAGTGGGGTTCATTCAAAAAGTTTCTAAGAGTTACAGATGGGTCAAACTCTATGTCAAAATCCTCAAATGTTTAGGGTGAAGGATTTTCTGTTGGTTGAGGGGGAATGGTTTCAGATGTTGGAATAACTATTGATTCTACAACAGAAATAGAAGATGGGTTACCTTTTTTTTCCACAGCTTTAGGTGTCTTCTGAGAGGATCCTTCTCCTGCCGCCTTCCTCTTTTTGGATTTCTTAGCACAACCTCTGGAGCTGGCTTGTGCAGATCTTGAATGTTGATTTCTGGAATAGTCCCATCAGCCTTGCAAGCTTCAAGGTATATGACTATGATTTCTGGAGAGGCATCTATCTCAAAAAATAGTGGAAAATCCTTCAGAGGGATTCTCCTAGAAGTGATGGCCTCATGAGAAGAAATAGTTGGTTCCTTCTTAATGTTCTCAATAATCTTCATTTTCTTCAGATTCTTGGCATTCAAAGGTTTCCCAGCGGTTGCTTCTAGAGTACTGATTTCTTGAGCCTCTGTCAGATGTTCTATCAGCCTGTTTTCTGTTAGAATATCTGAAATCAATCTTCCTAGGGGAATCCAATCCCTCTTAGTTCTTTCTTCTTCTCTTGTCTCTTTCACACTTGTTCTGAGATGATTGAAGAGCAAGTGTGGAAGGTTTATCTTGGTCTTCTTTGTAATGAAGTAAATCAGGAACTGCTGATCAATATTGATGTAATCAGGAGAGCTTGTAGGCTTCCCGTGATTGATACATCCCAAAATTATTCTAGCCCAGATTTTGTGATGATCCTTCAAGTCTTTGATCTTGTTGGATGGCTTTCTAGAAGTGAAGATTTCCCTGGCAATAGATTTTAGGTCAGAACACCTATCATCCATGTCAATGCATCTGACTCCACCGCCATTGTATCCAATGAGTTTCCCAATTAAATCTTCTGTTATCACTATCTTCTTCCCCATAACATATGATGTAACCTGGTGGTTGGATGAGGTAGCATAAATCCAGAACTCTTTGACGAGAATGGGAAAAGTTGGACCCAACAGACGGTCAAAATATCTGTTTCACCCCTGTGCAGTTACGTCTTCATAGAGATTAAACCCATTTTCTTGTATGCTTTCAAAATCAATGATCAATTCAGATAGAACTTCTAGGTTGTCAACAGGAGTGAGTAGCGTTCTAATGGGTTCTTCATATTGTTCTGTTGATGAAGATTCAGGAGCACTGAGATTCTTGAGACTTGATGATGATGCCATTATTCACACGGGTTCTTTGAAGAAAATTAGTGGAAAGGGTTTTTGAAAAATAAACTAGAACAAGAGAGAATATAGAAGAGGGTAAAACGTGAATGAATGAAATAGTAAATTGAGTTTATATAGGTTTTTATAAAACGTAAACAGTAAGAAAGAAAATAAGTAATGATTATATGCATTAATGAAACCTGAAATTAGGGGATTTAGAGAGATATTGAAGAGTTACCACTGACAAGTGTCTCAATACATCCAATCAGAGCCTTGGACCCTTCAGAATTTGAACACGTGTTCAGCCTCAGAAGGTAGCTGGTGAGAGGATGACATATGTTTGATAATGTGAACTGCACGCCTCTATCCTTGAAATGAAATGTTCAGATCTTCATAGATAGATTCTGAGGCAACTGTACTTCTAACTTCTGAAGACAAGTTGATCAACCGTTCACAGAAAATAATAAAGTTCTGAGGGTTAAGATATGCAAATAAAACATTTTATTCTGGGCATAACTTCATGCTGAGATGTTTCAGAATGAAATTGAATCTATCTTCAGAAAGGGGTTTTGTAAATACATCAGCCCATTGATGGTCTGTGCCAATAAATTTTAAAGTAAGAATTCCTTTCTGAATATAGTCCCTAATAAAGTGATGTTTTATTTCTATATGCTTAGCCCTAGAATGAAAAAAGGGATTTCTACTGAGACATATGGCAAAAGTGTTATCGCAGAAGATAGGAATGTTACTCTTAAATATGTTGAAGTCTTCAAGTTGACTTTTCATCCAGAGCATTTGAGTGCTACATCCAGCAGCTGCAATGTATTCAGCTTCTGCTGTTGACAATGCTATTGTGGACTGTCTCTTGCTGGTCCATGAGATCAGATTGTCTCCCAGAAAATGGAAGCTTCCAGAAGTGCTTTTATGCTCTACTCTGTCTCCAGCAAAGTCAGCATCGCAGTATCCTACTAAGCTGTATTCATTGGATTTTCTATAAAACAAACCCCAGATTAGTAGTACCTTTCAGATACTTGAAAATTCGCTTAACTGATGTTAAGTGAGATTCTCTAGGATCTGATTGGAACCTAGCACATAAGCAAACACTGAATAAAATATCAGGCCTTGAAGCCGTCAGATGAAGGAGAGAGCCAATCATACCTCTGTAGATTTTCTGTTCTACCTTTTTACTTACCTCTTCCTTTTCCAGAATGCACGTTGGATGCATTGGAGTCTTTGAGGGCTTACATTTTGAGAGGTCAAATTTCTTCAGAAGTTCTCTGACATATTTGCTCTAATGAATGTAAGTTCCTTCTGGAGTTTGGTTCATCTGAATGCCCATAAAGAATTTGAGTTCCCCCATTAAGCTCATCTCAAACATTGCCTGCATGTACTTAGCAAATTCTCTTCCCAGAGAAGGTTTAGGGGATCCAAAAATGATATCACCTACATAAATCTGACAAACTAAAATATCATTCTTAAATGTCTTATAGAATAAGGTTGTGTCCACTTTCCCTCTGGTGATTTCCTTTTCTAACAGGAAGTTACTTAGTCTTTCATGCCAAGCTCTGGGAGCTTGTTTCAGACCATAGAGTGCCTTCTTTAGTTTGAAAACATATTATGGGTGTTTGGAATTCTCAAACCCAGGGGGTTGGTGCACATATACCTATTTATCTATGTAGCCATTTAGGAATGCACTTTTGACATCCATCTGATACAGAGTGATGCCATTGTTTGCAGCAAATGAGATTAAGAGTATGATAGATTCTAACCTGGAGACTGGAGCAAAGGTTTCTATATAGTCTATCCTCTCTTGCTGACTATAACCTTGTGCCACCAGTCGGGCTTTATTTCTGATGACTTCTCCTTGCTCGTTCAGTTTGTTTCTGAACACCCACTTTGTTCCAATGACGTTGAATCCTTTTGGTTTGGGAACCAGATCCCATTTGTAATTTCTGGTGAACTGATTTAATTCCTCCTGCATTGCCAGAATCCAATCATTGTCCAGAAGAGCTTCATCAATTTTTGTTGGTTCAATCAGAGAGATCAGTCCTATGAGGGATTCTTCAGAGTTTCTGAATGTTGATCTTGTTCTGATTGGATCATCCTTCTTTCCAAGGATCTTATCTTCTGGGTGAGATATGTTTCTTCTGGATAACCTTTTCTGGAGTTAATCAATAGAAGGTACTAGATCACTTGTAACATTTCTTTCTGATGTTGTTGGAGCGTCTCTATTGAGAACTTTTGATGAGTTGTCTTCAGTACCTGTGAATTTAACTTCTATATCTGCAAAGAATTCATTCTGCTTTGACTTTTGAGGGTCAAGCTTATCATCAAATCTAACATTGATTGACTCTTCAACAATCTGTGTTTCTGTATTGTATACTCTGTACCCTCTTGAGCGTTCAGAGTATCCTGACATAATACACTTTTGTGCTTTAGAGTCAAACTTGTTCAAATAATCTTTAGTATTCAGAATGAAACAGGTGCATCCAAAAGGATGGAAATAAGAAATGTTGGGATTTCTGTTCTTCCACAATTCATATGGAGTCTTTTCCAGAATAGGTCTTATAGAGATTCTATTCTGAATGTAACATGCTGTGTTGATTGCTTCTGCCCAGAATATCTTAGCAATGTTAGTCTCATTGATCATGGTTCTGGCCATTTCTTGCAGTGTTCTGTTCTTTCGTTCTACAACTCCATTTTGTTGGGGAGTTCTAGGATAAGAGAAGTCATGCAAGATGCCTTTTTCATTAAAAATGATTCAAAATTTTTATTTTCAAATTCTCCACCATGATCACTTCTGACTTTGACAATTCTAAGATCCTTTTCATTCTGAACTTGGTTACAGAATGCAACGAACACAGAGTGTGACTCGTCCTTGTGTCTTAATAACTTTACCCATGTCCATCTTCTATAGTCATCTACGATCACTAACCCATACTTCTTGCCACTAACAGACGTAGTTTTTACTGGTCCGAATAAGTCTATGTGTAGAAGTTCTAATGCCTTAGAGGTGGAAACAACATTTTTAAATTTAAAATCAGGTTTTGCAAATTTTCCTTTCTGACATGCTTCACACATAGCATCTGAGCTGAACTTCAGATTAGGAAGTCCTCTGACCAGATTGAGTTTGTAATCTAAGATATTCTTCTCATACTAACATGCCCCAATCTTCTGTGCCAGGCCCATTGCTCGTTGTTAACAGAGAGAAGACATTTTACATTCTGACTCTTTAGTTCAGAAAGTTTTATCTTATAAATGTTGTTTTTCCTCTTTCCATTAAAAAGGATAGTTCCATCTTTCAGACTAACAGCTTTGCATGAATTTTGATTAAAGATTATATCATAACCGTTATCACTTAATTGACTTATGGGTAACAGGTTATGCATTAATCCATCAACTAAGAGCATATTATTTATAGAAGGAAGATTTCCATAACCTACTGTTCCAGAGCCAATGATCTTCCCTCTTTGGTTGCCTCCAAAGCCCACGTAGCCTCCAGGTTTAAGTTCCAGGCTTTGGAACATATGCGTTCTTCCCGTCATGTGTCGAGAGAATCCAGAGTCCAGGTACCATGACTGGTGTTTTAGCCTTGCTGCTAAAGATATCTGCTACATATATAATTTTATCCTTAGGTATCCATATCTTCTTGGGTCCTGGTTTGTTAGTTTTACCAAAATTCTGGTTGAATTTTGGTTTGACAGAGTAATCATTACTAGTGTATTTTAGGTCATGTGTGTGCCCATATGTGAAGTGTGATTTTAGTGGTATGCGTTTTATGACAAGGTCCATGACTTTCTTAGGTGTAGACACCTTACCTTAGTATCCTATTCCTTTTCTGCCATTCTTGCTAACTCCACAGATCATTGAAACTATCTTGCTTCTATCTATGTTTTCAGCCAGAAACTTCTGAAATCTGTGATCATACTCTTTGATGATCTCATCAGCATTACTGGGAGTCTCTGAGATTATTTCTTTCTGAGAGTCTTGTAAATCGTTTTCTAATTTTGAAACCTTTTCTTTTAACTCAAAATTCTCTAATCTAAGACTCTCACTCTTTTTAGAGTCAGAGACAAGATCCCTTTTCAGGTTCTTGAATTTGACTCTGATTTGCTGATACCTTTCCAGAATTTCATTCAGACTTTCTGCAAGTTCAGCCTTAGTAAAATTAATAGTGAAGTCAGGGAATACCTCTTCTATGTCTGATTATGAGTCTGAACCAGAAACTTCACTGTCTTCTGACACGTTTTCCATGAGAGCTATTTTGGCTCTTTCATCATCTGACTCTGAGTCAACATCAAAAGTGTCTGAATCGTCCCATGTTGCCATGAGGCTTTTCTTCTTCTCCTTGAAGAACTTCTTTTTGGGCTTCTCCTTCTGTAGCCGTGGACAATCACTTTTGTAGTGCCCTTGCTCATTCTCATAGCAGATGATGTCCTTGTTATTTGAGTTTTTGTGTCCTGAAGAACCTTCAGATCTTCGGTGTTCAGAGGAAGACTCAGACTTTCTGTATCTGGAGGAGGATTCATTTTGATTCTTTGATCTTCTAGGGTTTCTGAATTTCCTTTGTCTCTGCTTCCACAGTTGATTTACCCTTCTGGAGAGGAGAGACAATTCATCTTCTTCTGATGAGGATCCGTCAGAGGTTTCTTCCATAGCCTGCAAAACCTTAGAATCCGATTTTTGTTAGATTTTAATGCTAGTGGATTACCTTGCTTTTGAGGCTCATATTCTTCTAGCTCTATCTCGTGACTTCTGAGGGAGCTGACAAGTTCCTCCAGAGATATCTTGTTGAGATCTTTAGCTAGCTTAAGTGTTGTGACCATTGGCCTCCATTGCTTGGGTAGACTTTTGATGATCTTCTTTACGTGATCATTAGTAGAATATCCTTTGTCAAGAACCTTCAACCCAGCAACAAGGATCTGGAATCTTGAGAACTTGCTTCTACGGATTCACTGTCTTCCATCTTAAATGCTTCATACTTTTGAATGAGCGCAAGGGCCTTGGTTTTTTTGACTTGTATGTTGCCTTCATGCTTCATTCTCAGAGAGTCAAACATGTTTTTGGTTGTCTCTCTGTTTGAAATTTTCTCATATTCTGAGTATGAGATAACACTGAGAAGAATTGTTCTGGCTTTATGATGGTTTCTGAAATCACATTTTTGCTAGTCAGACATCCTTTTTCTGTCTATCTTCTGACCACTTTCATCAACTGGATGTGTGTATCCATCAATTACCATGTCCCATAGATCAGCATCATGGGCCAGAAAGAAGATCTCAATTTTGTCTTTCCAGTAGTCAAAATTTTCTCCATCAAAGACTGGAGGTTTGCCACTGATTTTGTCCTTGTCCTCATGATAGTCATTGCTGATGTTTTGGCTTGGTTCCACCATAGCGTTTTTCTAAAGCTTGGATCTTGTACTGACACAGTTAAGTGTATGAACTCAGAACCAGGCGCTCTGAGGCCAATTGAAGAAGTGAAAAACACAAGAAGGGGGGGTTGAATTGAAAAATTAAAATCAAATGCGCAGTAGACACGATATTTTTATCCTGGTTCATTTGATCTCAAACTACTCCAGTCCACCAGTCAAGGTGATTTCGCCTCTCTCCAACGAGGACTTAATCCACTAATCAAAAACTGATTACAATCACTACTTTGACAACTGCCAAAGTCTTCTTGAGTACAACCACAACCCGATTAATCTCAAGGAAAACTAGTTTAATCAAGATAAACAAGTATTCTGTGTATGGTTGTTTTTCTTTAAAAAATAGTATCACAATTGTGATATTTTACACAATTTTGAGCGTAAAAAAGAATATGTAAGCTTGCAGCATTTTAGAGATGTATTGCAGTCGTGTTTAAAATCGTAAATGATTTATCCTCTTAGCTTGTTTATATAGGCATAGAAATCCTGTCCAACATAAAACGTGATAATGGACATTCAATGCTGTTTCCATATTGAGAAGATTCTTGTCTGAATGAAGTCGTTGCATGTGATAATGTCTTGATTGAATAGTAACGCTTCAGAATCTTAGAATCTTACATGCTGCAATAGCTTCAAAACATTGATGACTCAGAGATGTGAGGATCTGATGGTATATGAAACTTCTGTTCAAAGTCAGATTATTCTTCACTTCAACACAGGTTCTGATCATCATTCTTCAGCGCAGATTCTGATTACCTCAGCTTGAAAGCTTCTATAGCTTAACTTCTGTTGCTGCTTTGGTCAGAATTTCTGCATACAAAATAACACAAATTTAGAGTGCATATTTGTTCTTTGTGTTTGTTATCATCAAAACTCTAATTAAGGGTTGTAGAATCAAACTATGTTCTAACAATCTCCCCCTTTTTGATGATGACAAAAACTAGGATTTTCAATGAAAAATATAGAACAAAAAGCTTAAGAGAGACTCCCCTTGAGTTGATTACTTCTCTGAAGTTCCTTCTCGTCAGAGCTTTTGATGTATCTCCTTCTGTTCTTATCAGAATGTGTTCCTGTTCAAGCTTTTAAGAAAATATAGAGGTTAAGATATTCAAAATGTTTGAGACTTTGTCCCGGTATACTGTTATTGAAAATATCTTATTTCCCCCCCTTTTTGTCAGGTATCAAAAAGCAATATAATCAGAGTCAAAAAGATGAATTATATTGAAAACATAATGTAATGAAATTTTTCGGAAACAAGGAGGATAAGATAAAGAATTACAGATAAACAGTTTAAAGAAAATCTAAGAAGGAGGGGGAAGACGTGTGAACAACGCTTCCAACAAGCTCTTAATATGAGTGTTTGATTCTTCCTACTTTCCCAGAATGTCTTTGATTTCTTTTGTAGTATCTTCTTGTTTATCCAAAATACTCTTGATCTCTTTGTTTGTATTCTCTTGCTTATCCAGTCTAGCATGGATTAAGGCATTCTCCTTCTTCAACTCTTCCAGAGTTTGCATGACTAGTGACGAAGTTGGTGTGTCTTTAGGGGTTGCATGTTGTTCAGAACATTCTGCAGCCTCTTCTGATTGAACCACTTCTTCTGTTGCAATCATGTTTTCTGAAGAAGTAGTCAGAGAGTGACTATCAGAATCTGGTTCAGTGACTTCTGAAGGATGATTCTCTTTCCAGGGAGCATTATCCAGCAGAAGAATTTCTTTCTTGTACCATTGGCTTAGAACTTGATCTTGGAAGGCTTTCAGCTGATCACTGAAGTTCTGCTGAGCCCTTTCATAGCCCAATTATTTCAGCTTCTGAGTTTCAGAGTTGAGCCATTTTCTGAATCTTTCCCACAGAGAATCAGAAGCAGCAGGATTAGAAATCTCTTGACTTGCTTGCTTCAAAGAATTAATCCATTCCTGCATTTCTGTTTCAAAAATCAATAGATTCTTACCAACATCTGATTTGGTTGAGGTTGGTTTAGGTTTGGGAGTGGCAATTTTGTTTAAGGTGGAAGCTAGTTGGTCCAGCACTAGTGGATCAATGACAAGTCTGAGGTTGTCAGCTGGACGGTTGATGGGTGATAGAGTGGAAGAGTCAGAAATCAGGATTGGTGAGTTAGGGGTGTTTGGTGGTGTAGATTCATATGGTGAAGGGATTTCTGGAATATCATGAATAGTGAGAGGTAAGCGAACCGTAAGAGGTTCTGTTATTCCAGGGATTGGGATAGTGGTATCAGAATCTGAAGGAGAGTCTTCAGATTGGTTTGTGTGATCATAGTGTTGTTAAGATTAGTACCATTGTCTATGATAATCCTTTCGGGGATGCCATACCTACAAATAAGGTTATTCTTAATGAATCGAGCCCTACATTCTTGGTAACAGGGGAAAATGAGGCTACTTCAACCCATTTGGTGAAATAATCGATAGCGACTAGGATGAAACAATGTTCGTTGGAAGTAGTAGGCTTAATTTCTCAAATCATATCGATGCCCATATTGCAAACGGCCAAGGAGAAGTCAAGACATTCAGAGGAACCAAAGGCACATGTACTTTGTCGGTGTAGATCTGGCATTTGTGGCAAGTTCTGGAATGGTGATGGCAATCAGTTTCCATAGTCAACCAATAATAACCTACTCTCAAAATCTTCTTAGCCATCGTATGCCCAATGGAATGAGTATCAAAGACTCCTTCATGCATATCTTCCATAATTTTCTCAGCTTCCTTCTTGTCCATACAACAAAGCAGAGTCGAATCATGGTTGCACTTGTACAAAATTCCATTACTCAGAAAGAACTTGGCAGAGAACCTCCATAGGAATTTCTTGTCGTTAATAGATGCCCCTTTAGGATACTCTTGAGGCTCGAGGTATCTTTTTACTTCATGGAACCAAGGCTTTTCCTCTACTCCATCAGTGTCAACTTCGTAACAGTGTGTCAGTTCACCTAGTCTTTCGATAGTGTGATACGGTGGGAGAACTGACTTGGTTGTTTTTGTGTTTGATCGCAAATGTTGCGGTTAGCAACAGTCTCCACCAACTTTTCTTTTATCCAAAAGGAAAGCTGAAAAAGCACAGGAAAAACCTTTGAGATGTTTTCTTGAGTTCGGGGGGTAGATTGTGAGAAGGGAAGGTATTAGCATCCTTTTCATCCATGGTTTTCCATGGGCTCTTAGTTACTTACTAGATCACTTGTTTTTGTTTGAAAATGTGCTTTGTGTGGTTTTTTGAAAGTATTTTTGAAAAGAGGTCATTGTTTAGGCAAACTTTGTAATGATTCTCGTTCGTAAGAATGTATACAAAGTGTTGATCTTTTGAAAATATTTTCAAGTTTGAAACGTGTTTTGAAAGTGTTGGTATTTGTTTTGAAAATAGCAAGGATGTTTTGTTTTGAAATTGAGCAAGTGACTAAGAATATTTTACCTACTCAAAAGTCTTTCATGTTTATTTCCTCTTTCCTTTGACATTGTTATCTTACTATTGATTTGGTAAGTAACCTTATCTTTGGATGTAAAAGGGACGGGCATGGGTCATCGTATAACCATGATTAGCAATGTTGCAAGATATCTTAGCATTTTTCTTTAGGGACTAAGATCATTTTGAAAGGCAACATAGATAGCGTCATCGAGGGACTATGATCTTGTATTTATTTGTTTTTGCTAAGATACCTCACATGTATAATATGACCATTTTTGTAAGGCAACAGAGTGGATTTACCCTAGGGGTGTTTGTGTGCAAGTAGATTGATTTTTCATGCTTGATTTATCTTTGATTAGGGTTTGCTATTTGTTGATTTTAGTCTTTCCATACAAAACCCTAATTACTAGCATTTGTATATAAAGCGATAAATTGCGGAGATTAAAATTACTATGCTATTACATCATTTTGGGGAGGGGGTATACAAATTACAAATGGGGAATATTGCAAGAAATTAAGTCTAAATAATTATTACAACCATAGTGAATAAATGTACAAAATAGACAAATAAAATGCAAGAATGTAAATGTGAAAAGGAATATGATTTTTGTTTGGTTTTTTTTATGAAAAGAGTTTTTTTAACTAATTAAGTAAAATAATTAACTAAGAATAAGAAAATTAAGTTTTAAGTTAATAAAATGAATTAAAGGAAACAAATTTTTAGGATTTTAGTGAATTTAACTAAACTAGTAAATAAAAATAAATAAATAAAAGATCCTAAGTTATAAATTGATTTTAATTTACAAAATAATATAATAATAACTAAAATTTATTATCTAAGTATTTTTTAAAAAAAGGAAATTAATTTATTAAAGAGAATGTTTTTTTATTATTTTATTTTTGTAAAGAAAAATAAACTAAATAAATATAAATAATAAAATATAAATATATATTTTTTTGGATTTTTCTTATTAATGAAAATAGTAATAATAATAATAATATTAATTATAATATTAATAATAAATTAATGAAAGATAAAAAGTAAAAATAAAATAAAAAATAATAAAAAAAGTCAGGGGGTTAAACTATAGTCAGGGAGTAGTGTAAGAAAAAAAGTAAGGCCCAAACTAAACTGGCCCAAGCGCTGCAAAACAGAAAAATGTCAAAAAAGGTGAAAAAATGGAAAAAGGGTTTCGCTGGGGCTTGAACCCAGGACCTCATAGTGATAGGCGCACGCTTTAACCACTGGGGTGGTGATATATCCATTAACTTATGTAAAACAACAAATATATATTAGAGACTGCTTCGTGGAAACAACTTCAACTTCAACCTCTAGACGAACCACCTACATCTTGTTCATTTCTCATCCATTTGCAAAAATGTCAACATGAAACTTGTGGCAAATTTGTTCACGATTCCAGAAATGTAAACAACTTAAACTAATTCCCAAAAATGAGCATGAATTTTGAATGGTACCAAATTCTTACCTAACTTTTCCAGGATATTCAGATTCAAAATTCTAATTACTCAAGCAATATAAATGAAATCTAAAGACATGGTTAGCTTCAGGACAGTGATACCTACATTTCTTATTCACAAATGAACTATTAATGATGCATGTATGAAGAATTCAAAAGTCAGAAAACTCACCTTGCAAGAAGGTATCGTGTTTTGAGTTTGAGAAGCTTTTAGTGAGTTCCAATGATTAGATTAGTTTCCTCAAATTCCCAGGAAACTAATGTGAAGCTTAGCTTGAGCTGAAAGTGCCCGAGGAGTTATGGAGAAGTCAAGGTGCAAGGATCTGTTTTTGAAAATGGAGGATGGTGTTAATAGTGTTACAGTCTTGTAACATGGTGTGAGATGGGTTCTAAATGATGTTTAGAAGCTTTAGGAACAAAAAGGATTGAAAACGCATGAGGGAGATGTGAGTTTCAAACTTTTGGTCAGGTTATGCAAGAATTGAGGTATGTGATACAAATCTAAGTTCTTGGGAGTTTTGGGGCTTAAGCACGCGTCTGTTTTGTTGCCAAGGACTTGTACATAAGTAATGAGAAGGTTTTTGTGCTTGAGAGGGTCAGAAGTACAAGATATAGGCTGAATGCTATGTTACTTGATTTTGAAGAAAAGTGGAAGCATGGTTCCAAGATGAAGTACAAGCATGGGCTGAGTGATTGTAAGGCTTAAGGCAAACTTCTCTTGAGTTATGGGACGTGTATGATTAGAAGAAATCAAATGCAAGGCTCAAGAACAAGTTTTGTGCATAAAGCTACTTTTTCAAAATGGCATTGTGCACTTTCTTCCTAAAATGGATATGAAGCATGGCATTGCATTGAATGCTTGAGTTGAGGCCTCTAACAGCTGTGCAAGCATTTAATTATGGAGTGCCTAACAAGTTTGAGGCCTACAAAGCAAAGATTATGTAGCATAGGTTTGAGATTTGAATTTTGTTCATCACAAAATTTGCCTTGTAAAACAACTTGAAACCCTAACTTCTAACCTTTGATTCTCCTTGCTCACAAATTATCTCAAGGAGTTCTTGGACATTTTGGAAAGCTTGTAGTGTGCTCCACAACTCCTCTTTGAATAAATTTTGCAAAATCCAAATGGAACTAGGTGAAACTTGGGTCAGAAGTTAGGTCAAAATCCTGACCAAAAATGTTCAAAATTTCACTAAGTGTTTAGTTTCAAGACCAAGACTTCATGAATTAATAACTTTAGATTCAAGCACTTTTAGAAGAATTTGTGTAAATCAATGTTATATATTTCATGGATATCTACAACTTTCATGTTGCAAGTTTCTTTTGAATCATCTTGCATCATGGTGAAAAAACGGCTCAAAGTTGTGAAAAAACATGAAGTTTTCAACACTTAGAAAATTTTCTAAGTTTGAAAACTTTGATTTTTCAAAATGAAATCTTGACTTTTTGATTTCTTGATGAATAAGTTTTATATTTTGACATGTTTTGATGAATTGTGAATTTTGACACTTGATTTGACTGAAAATCCACTATCAATCCAATTGATCTTGAGCAATGTTTTGAGTCATAGCATTAGGTCAAAATGGTGCAATTGAACTCTTGAGATCATGCTTCAAACAAATTTACCATTTGCTAGGTCAAAAATCAGAAATTCCCCCTTCTCAGTCAAAACCCTAATTTTGACCATTTTGCCCTTTTTTTGATTTGATCAAATTTCTTGAGGAATTGTGGTCCAAACTTGATCAAATGATACATATGAGTTTATAATGTTGATTTGGATAAAAAATTATGAAGTTTGACTATAAATTGGCCATAATTTACTTTTTCCCCAATACAATAGATTTTTAGGTCAACTGCTCAATTGACTGAGCAAAAATGTGACTCAAGGCTTAAAACTTGACATGAGTAATCTTGGGGGTCCATAATGACCCATGAAAGTCATATGAGGCATTGAAAGTTCAACTATCCTTGTTCAATCTCAAACCTTAATTTTAGTCATCAGTGCTTAAGGAGGTGTCTTGATCTGATCAATCCTTGTGCAGTCTTGAGCCAAGAGAGATCTTTGTGAGAAAATATTCGATAAGTGAGAGGGAAAATTTTGGGGTACAACAGCTGCACCTGTTCAATCTTCTTTAACCTGAAGAGTTAGATTGGCGGATTTGCCACTCGTGACTTGAAGGTGGAAGATGATTGGACACTAGAGTGCCCAAAAATTTGCACTCGAGGATGTGATGGTTGATGGTATAAGGAATAGGATTAAAGATTCCATTTGGAGAGGTGATGGAAATTTGTTGAAGATGGGCTTACAGATGCCATCCAAAAATGATTGTTGGCAGGAATAGAAGAAGTGACAGAATAAATCTCTGGTTGATTTATACTAAAATAGTGGATGTGTTAGGTTGAATACTAGAATAATATCCATAAATGGATTGAATCTGACTCGTATATAAACTGTATTTGAATGAGTGACAGAATGACATCCGAATCTGGATCATATCTGAATTGTATCTGAAAGTTAAATCTGAATGAGTATCAGGATGGCATCCGTATCTGGAGCGTATCTGAAAGTTGGATCTGAATGAGTATCAGAATGACGTCCGTGTCTGGAGCGTATCTAAATTGCATCTGAAAGTTGAATTTGAATGAGTATCAGAATGACGTTCGTGTCTAGAGCGTATCTGAACTATATTTGAAAGTTGTATGAATGAGTATCAAAATGGCGTCCGTGTCCGGAGCGTGTCTGAACTGTATCTAAAAGTTGAATTTGAATGAGTATTAGAATGACGTCCGTATTTGGAGCGTATCTGAATTGTATCTGAAAGTTGAATCTGAATGAGTATTAGAATGGCATCCATATCTAGAGCGTATATGAACTGTATCTGAAAGTTGAATCTGAATGAGTATCAGAACAGCGTCTGTGTCTAGAGTGTATCTGAACTGCATCTGAAAGTTGAAATTGAATGAGTATCAGAATGGAGTCCGTGTCTGAAGCGTATCTGAACTGTATCTGAAAGTTGTATGAATGAGTATCAGAATGGCGTCCGTGTCTGGAGCGTATCTGAACCGTATCTGAAAGTTGAATTTGAATGAGTATCAGAATGGCGTTTGTGTATGGAGTGTATCTGAACTGTATCTGAAAGCTGAATCTGAGTGAGTATCAGAATAGCGTCCATGTCTGGAGCGTATCTGAACTACATCTGAACTTTGAATTTGAATGAGTATTAGAATGGTGTCCGTGTCTGGAGCGTATCTGAACTGTATCTGAAAGCTGAATCTGAATGAGTATCAGAATGGCATCCGTGTCTGGAGCGTATCTGAACTGCATCTGAAAGTTGAATTTGAATGAGTATCAGAATGGTGTCCGTGTCTGGAGCATATCTGAACTGTATCTAAAAGTTTTATGAATGAGTATTAGAATGGCGTCCGTGCATGGAGCGTATCTGAACTGTATCTGAAAGTTGAATTTGAATGAATATCAGAATGGCGTCCGTGTCTGGAGCGTATCTGAACTGTATCTGAAAGTTGTATTTGAATGAGTATCAGAATGGCATCTGCGTCTGGAGCGTATCCGAACTGTATCTGAAAGTTGTATGAATGAGTATCAGAATGTCGTCCGTGTCTGGAGCGTATCTGAACTGTATCTGAAAGTTGAATGAGAAGAAACCCGTGTAGGATTGCTTCAGCTGGTCGTGTGGATAATTGTCCTGGCTTGTTTCAGGTATCAATCTCCGACCCTTTGCAAATTGTTGATGATAGCCGTCTGCTGACTGATCTTTCCTGAAGAGATGAAAGATTATTTGTATCCAATTCCATGATGTATGAAATGCATTGTTCAATGATATTCTAACAAATGGATGCAATTATGTTGTATACATTTGTGTCATAGATGTTTATGACGTATGGATGTAATGTATGGGTATGTAAGTTGTGCTGCTGTAATACTGTTGGATTAGGGAAAATAAATCCCTGACTGCTATTTGGGGACGTGGAGTGTAAGTCTTCACGTTTTCAAGTGCTGATGAATTGATGAACTTCTATTTGTTAGAGAAATAAACTCTGTTTTACGGGAAACACTGTGTATTGCTTGTGAAATCCTGTTGGGGAATCCTGAGAAATTGGGCGGCTTTTACTGGGGAGTGATAACTGGAAGTTTTGTTCTATCGGGGATGTGAGAGAGCTTGATATCATTAAGCTACGCATTGTGGGGAATTTTATGGTATAGTCTAAAGATATTATCCTATTTCTTAAATCCATTAGTGATTGTCTTCTATTTTTTTGCTCATTTGTAAGCAGTAGTTACGTTCAAATGCATATGTTCAAAAATAAATCATTGAATGTTTTTGTAACAAAACACAGAAATAAAGAAAAATAGATAGTGTTGCACTTTCAAAGGAATATATTTGTATTAACTTGAATAAGTATTTTGTACAATGAGACGAACATCCTGGTAAGAGAATGTTGTCGTAAAAAATGAAATTTTGATACAAAGAAAAGATAACTATGTGTAATAATCCCATGGGGTTCCCATTCTGCTATAGCCTCCGTGTCTCTGAGCGTCTTGTCCACTTGCTGCCTTGTCCGAAGTTGATTGGATTGATTAGACCCATTAAGTTTGTCAGTCGAAGCCAAAGGTTATCTGTAAGATGATCCAACAGAACATAGTCATACGCTTTTAATTCCCTAACTTTTGCCTGGACCGCCCTTTTGGGTTTTCAGTCCATCGGGATACCCCTTTTTGTCCAAGTCGCCCTTTCGGGTTTTCAACTTGCCGGGTGTATGGATTTTTTTTATTTTATCCCTAATTTTTTCCCAAACCTTTTTGGTTCGCCAGGATGCCCTTGTTTTGCCTAGGTGTGTCAACCTAGAGGGTCTCTTATGCATAACATCTTTTGACTATGTATGTGTTCACAGGGTGCGGCAAGTCGTCGCCATCCATAGTGGTTAAGATCATTGCTCCACCAGAGAATATGCTTTTGATCGCAAACGGTCCTTCATATGTAGGAGTCCATTTTCCCCTCGGGTCACCCTATGGCAGTATGATGGGCTTGATCACCAGATCCCCGACTTGATACACTTGGAATCTGACCTTTTTGTTGAAAGCCTTGATCATCCGTTTTTGATACATTTTACCATGACAGACAGCAGTAAGCCTTTTCTCATCAATCAAGTTCAGTTGATCAAGTCGAGTTTGGATCCAATCGTCTTCATTCAACCCTACATCCTTCATGATTCTTAGAGAAGGGATCTGGACCTCAATAGGCAAGACAACTTCCATATCGTATACCAGAGAGTAAGGTGCTGCCCTAGTTTACGTGCGCGCCGTGGTACGCTAACCGTGGAGAGCGAATGGTAGCATCTCATGCCAGTCCTTGTAGGTTACTATCATTTTTTGTATAATCTTTTTGATGTTCTTATTTGCGGCTTCGACAACACCATTCATCTTTGGCCGGTAAGGGGAAGAATTATGGTGCTGGATTTTGAATTGAACGCACAGTGTGTTGATCATAATATTATTGAGATTCGTACCATTATCTGTGATGATCCTCTCGGGGATACTGTATCGATAGATGAGATTCTGTTTGATGAACCGGGCGACAATATTCTTGGTAAAAGAAGCGAAAGAAGCTTCCTCAACCCACTTCGTGAACTAGTCAATGGCCACCAAGATGAAATAGTGTCCATTAGAGGCTGTGGACTTGATTTCTCCAATCATATCAATGCCCCACATCACGAATGGCCAAGGAGCAGTCAGGACATTCAGAGGAACTGGAGGTACATGCACTTTGTCAGCATAGATTTGGCATTTGTGGCAGGTTTGAGACTGCTGATAGCAATCTGCTTCCATGGTAGACCAGTAATACCCTGCCCGCAGGATCTTCTTTGCCATCGTATGCCCACTGGAATGGGTGACAAAAGTGCCCTCATGTAGATCAGCCATGATCTTTTCTGCCTCAACCTTGTCTACGCAACGAAGCAGTACAGAGTCGTGGTTGCATTTGTAGAGGATGCCATTACTGATGAAGAACTTAGCAGAGAATCTTCTCAAGAACTTCTTATCATTGACTGAAGCTCCTTCCGGATACTCTTGAGCCTCGAGATACCTTTTGACTTCATGGAACCAAGGCTGGTCCACTACTTCTTCAGTATTGATCTCATGACAATAAGATGGTTCATCCATACGTTCAATGGTGATCTGGGGAGCCTCGTTATCCCATTTGAGTTTAAACATGGATGACTTTGTGGCTAGCGCATTCCCTAGTTAATTTTCTTCTCGCAGGAAATGCTCGAAGGTAATCTTCTCAAAATGTGGAATTAATGTCAACACATATTCTTTGTAGGGGATAAGGTTAGGGTGATTCGTGTCCCACTCTCCTTTGATCTGACTGATGACCAAAGCTGAATCTTTGAATACACTTAAGGACTTGATCCCCAAATCTATGGTAGCTTTGAGACCAAAAATGCACACTTCATACTCTTGCATGTTATTTGTACAATTGAAACAAAGTCTTGTAGTAAAAGGATTATGACATCCTTCCGTAGATATGAGTACATCACCGATGCCATTGCCGAGTGCGTTAGACGCCCCATCAAAAACCAGGATCCATCGGGATCCTTGTTCAGGTCCGTCATATGGTCTGAATTCATCACAGTTGTTTACCATCATGATGTCTTCATCTGGGAATTCGAACTTCATGGACAGGTAGTCATCTATAGCTTGATGAGCAAGGTGATCGGCTAGCACACTGCCCTTTATTGCTTTCTGGGTAGTGTATTGAATGTCATATTCCGTCAAGATCATCTGCCATCTCACTATTCTCCCAGAGAGGGCAGGTTTCTCGAATATGTATTTTATTGGATCTATCTTGGATATCAATAAGGTAGTATGGGTCAGCATATACTGTCTTAGTCGGCGAGCAGCCCATGCCAGAGCGCATCAATTTTTCTCGAGCAGTGAATATCTTGTTTCACAGTCAGTAAACTTTTTGCTCTTGTAATAAATAACATGCTCTTTTCGGCCAGACTCGTCATGCTTCCCCAGTACACACCCCATTGAATTTTCCGAAACAGTTAGATACATGATCAAGGGTCTTCCCTCGACTGGCGGCATCAACACAGGAGGCTCTTGCAGGTACTCTTTGATCTTGTCGAAGGCAGTTTGGCACTCATCATTCTATTTGACTACTTGATCTTTCTTTAGTAATTTGAAGATTGGTTCACAAGTAGCGGTCAACTGAGAAATGAAACGGGCAATGTAGTTTATCCGTCCTAAGAATCCTCTGACTTCCTTCTCAGTATGAGGAGCAGGAATTTCTTGTATTGCTTTTACCTTGGCGGGTTCCACTTTGATACCTTTACCGCTGACGATAAAGCCTATGAGTTTACCAGACCTCACCCCAAATGTGAATTTATTCGGGTTCAACCTCAGCTTGTATTTCTTCAGTCTCTCAAACAGTTTCTGCAAATGGTCAAGATGTTCCTCTTCAGTTTGAGATCTGGCTATCATATCATCCACATAGACCTCTATTTAGTGATGTATCATGTCATGAAATAGGGATACCATGGCACGTTGATAGGTTGCCCCAACATTCTTCAACCCGAAAGGAATAACCTTGTAACAGAATGTGCCCTACTGTGTGACAAAGGTCATTTTCTCCATGTCCTCAGACGCCATTTTGATTTGGTTGTAGCCTGAGAAACCATCCATGAAGGAAAACACCTTATGATGTGCTGTATTATCAACCAGAATATCGATGTGGGGAAGTGGGAAATCATCCTTAGGTCTTGCCCTATTCAAATATTTGTAGTCCATGCACATACGTACTTTGTTGTCCTTTTTAGGCACGGGAACAACATTGGTGACCCATTGTAGATAGGAGGTGACGGCGAAGAACCCAGTGTTGAATTGGTTCATGACTTCGGCCTTGATCTTCTCTGACATGTCTGGTCGCATGCGATAGAATTTCTATTTTACCGGAGGGCAGTCTTCTGTGTTGGTAGACGATGTACCACGATATCAGCATCAAGTCCTGGCATATCTTTGTACGACAAGGAAAATACCTCAACATAATCATGTAGCAACTGAATCAGACGCTTCTTGAAACTGGATTCCAGATTGGTACCCACTATGACTTCTTTCTTGTCCTCTTCGGTACCTAGGTTAACTGTGTCCACTGGTTCTTCGTGGGGCTGAATGGTCCTCTCTTCTTGTTGTAGTAACTTGGCTAGTTCCCCTGGCACTTCACAATCTTCCTCACCTTCGTCTTCGGCTTGGTAGATTAGATTTTCAGAGTCATAGAAGGCCATAGCAAAATCGTTACCCATGGGATCCCGAATGGATGTAGATCTGCATTTTGAATGTGAGTGTGTGTAAGAGTATAACTATCTTTGAAAGAAATAAAAATGTAAGAAAGAAAGACAAGGAGCACAAAGTTTGTATGCAAAAACATCTATGATTCATTGATGACATATGAAAATGAGGTAAGAACTCTTACAAATGGACCGTTGTGCCTCGGGTAAGACACAAGGTTTTAAAAGTATGAATAGTTTAATTATTACAGATTCGACAAAAATTTAAAGCCAATTATTGTTGGACAAAAGTAATTAGGACAAAGTCTTTACCTTCCCAGTTGCTGAGTCTTCCGTTGACAGTTGAGAAAATCCATTCCTCCAGGTCGTAGCTGTCCTCATCATCCTCCACAACATTGACTTTGTGGTTGCTGATCTTCAAGGGTGGTCCCCCGACACGAGCATGGCGTACAACTTTCTAGGCTCCTGAAGTGAAACCCATATCGAAGTTGTCAGATTTGTATGGGATATCTGGGAGTTGGCCCCAAATAGTGCACCCACCTTCTTCGATCACTGCCTTGGCATCTTTCAGAGAAGACATCTTTAGCGGAGGTCTTGTAATCTTTGGGATTTGGGAAACAACCTTGGTTACTGCCATAGTTGGTGGGACTTCCTCGAAATGCTGAAACGGAGTTTCAATGAATTCACCATCCAATTCCATGTATCTGAAGGAGTTTAAATGACTAACCATATATTCCTCTTCTCCATGGACAGTAATGATTTTCCCCTTGGTTGGGTATTTCAACATTTGATGTAATGTAGAGGTGACGGCACCAGCATCGTGAATCCATGGTCGTCCCAATAAGTAGGAATAGGAAGGGCGAATATCCATCACGTAAAAAGTTGAATCAAAGGTTTGAGTTCCAACTTTTATGGGGATGTCCACCTCCCCATGCACCATTCTCTTTGAACCGTCGAAGGCCCTTACTACTATGTTGCTGGGTTTTAAGGTCAAACCTTCACAGTCAAGGCTATCAAGAGCCTTCTTAGTAAGTACATTCAAAGAAGAATCAGTATCAACCAAAACATGGGCCAAAGTTGTGCCCCTACATTTGACAGAGCATGCAATGACTTGTTGTGCTTCCTACCTCTAGGTGTCAAGTCAGCATCAGAAAAGCCTAAACCATTGTCAGCGGTTAAACTGGCCACGCAGTCTTGGAACTGATCAGCAGAGGTTTCTTGTGGTACATGGGTAGTTTTAAGAAATTTCACCAAGGCCTTCGCATGAGCCTTAGAGCACAACAATAAAGCCAGCATGGAAATCTTTGATGGAGTCTGCCCTAGCTGTTCGACTACGTTGTAGTCGCTTCTCTTTATAATTTTCAAAATTTCTTCCATCTCTTTTTGGGAGGCCTCAGGGGTAGATATTGTTTGCGCCTTCATCCGGACAAGCTCAACCAGAATGCCTTTGCCCCAAGTCTCGGTTGACTCGCCGGTAGGAGTGTCAGTAGGGGTAACCAAAGGGATTGTAGTAGTAGTAGTGTCAACATGAACATGAACAGGGATGATCATAGGACCGGTAATAGTCTTCGGAGGAGCAATCTCTGGAGAGAATACTCTGCCACTTCGAGTTATCTTGTTAGCTCCCGCAATGTTGTTGATGTCAGGGTCAACCTTCTCAAAAATTGAGTCTTCATCAGCCAGCCAATCTTGCTTGATGCCGTGATAGTAGACGTCGCCCTCATAGTTCCATGGGACAGTTTTATCTGATGAGTACGGGATTGGACCTAGCATAGTAATTATCAGTGGAGCTACTTTAGAAACATATGTAATTCTAACGGGTCTTTTGGTGGAGACCCTGGAAGGATTGGAGGAAATGGTTACTATTGAAACATCTTTGTAAGAAACGGTTGAAACGAGAGTCTTTTCAAACAAAATCTCTTTGTCATCCATTAGGCGTTGGACACATGCTTTCAGTAAATGATAACTAGTTGGTAGGGATAAACAGAAGTGACAGCCTTCATCACAGCCCGGAAATAAACTGGCCTTCAATAGGTTATTCTTGACGGTCAGGAGAGGAGTAACAAGTTCATCAATAGTAGTAACAAACATATCATCTTCAACAACGTTGACACCACGACCATGCTTGGGCATAGAAGCAGTGATAACATTTGGGATTTCAGGAGCATCAAACTCAATTTATTTTGCTTCAAAAAGGTCTTGCACCTTGTTTTTCAAAGCCCGACAGTTGTTGGTATCATGGCCGGGGGTTTCTGAATGGTAAGCACAACGAGCATTAGGATGGTAGTGAGGAGAGGTTGTGTTAGGATTCTTAGGGGCTTCCTTCAAAGTTACCAGATTAGATCATAACAAATGTGGCAGGACTTGAGATAGTGTCATATTAATTCGGGTAAATTGTCTTACTGGTCTTTCTGTTCTAGGCTGATCGTTCCTTTATTGAGTACGTGCAGGCTTAAGGATCATGACAACCCCTACCATTGGTCGGCGTTCAGTTCTATCTTGATTTCTTTGAGGATACACAACACCAACTTCTTTCTTTCCAATAAATGGTTTTCTTACAGCGGCGAAGGATGCATCTTTTTGGATCTTCCCACTCTTAATCCCAGCTTCCACTCTTCCCCCGGTCAAGATTAATTCAGTGAAGCCTATTG